>CM054826.1:20833744-22242164 GCA_028984105.1 Lavandula angustifolia | reverse complement strand
CATTAAATAATTGTTAACATCCAAGATACATGCATCTCATGATGATAAATTACCATAGAAGTCAGTGATAGATAAATGCACTACCGAATCTTACTAAGCTTAAGACCAAAGAGCCGTCGAGATCTGGTTCATCTAAGGTCGCTTAGAAAACATGTTCGTCAGGACTGTCAATACATCATTTCAGTGTGTCAAATAGACAGTAGCCTAAGACAAGTCACTATCTAAATCGAAGAATCGGTCAACTTATCCTTGCCACCGCCGTGATAATCGTTTATATCTTGCTGGGCCAATTGTTCTCTAGGGTTGAAATCTTTCGTGACACATTGTCAATGATACAGCAAATTAACTTTGGCATAAGAGCGATGTATATCACGTGCAAATATACATATTTAGGTTGCATAGAGAAATAAATAGTGGGGTAAGGACAACACATTGTGGCTGTGTTGTGCAAAGCTTTCTAAGCATACAAAATCCCAACAAGAGCAATACGTCGTGATGTCCACGAAGCAAACGTGTATAGCCCGTGTTTCTGGGATTTTAGAATACCGGAAGCACTTTTTTATGCTTGTATACAATTTGTTTTTGTCCTTACCACCGTTTTATTCTCCTATCTCGATAAATATGTATATTTCGCACATGTTATCCTTTATCTTGTATAAAAGTTAGATTTGGTGTGCGTGTCCTGGGTATCACGTAAGACAACACAAATTGGTTCAACCGACAAGATATAAACAAGCATCACATCCGAGACAACTTAATGATAAGTTGCCTGGGCTTTAAGTCATAGCTTAGATAAGAAGGGCTTGTCTTAGTCGCTTTGCCTTTTACCGGTACACTTAAGGTGGTGTATTGACGGGATCACAAATGAGATGTGTGTTTTCCTAACCTGACCTTATTGGAAAACCAAGATCTCATGACTTAGCTAGTTTTAAGCTTGGTAAGACTTCGCTGAGTGCATCTGCTATCTATCACTTTGACCTACTATGGTGAACGCCATCGCGACCGGATCTACGTATCTTGGGTGTTAGTAGTTATTTATGGCTCAGGGCCGGTTGTCTCGTATCTTGCATCCGTATCCTAGTAAAAAGGGTTGGATAATATCCCCGAGGAACTTGAAAGGATTAGCACACTAAACCCGGCCGTTGATTAAGTTCGTGTGTGGTAATAAGGTCGAGTGGTACTACTCAAGAATATAAGATGTTAATTAATTTAAGCTGTCGCTGAGCTTAATTAATTAACGTATATTTCTATCTTAAATACGGAGATCGATTAAGTCTAAAATACAAGTCCTTGCTCAATTTGGGATAAAAGGGGTAAGTCATCACTGATTCTCTAGTGGAATGAATCTTGTGTTTATTAATTAGTTTTGCTCGGGCCGAGCATGGATAATTAATGAATTTGAGGCCCAACTTTATTTCTTGTATTGGATCCCCCGATCCGGCCCAATTAGTTGCCTAGTAATTTATTGTGCTCTCTAAATCATTATTAATGGATTAATGTATTTTTATATTATTTAATAATGTTATTTATCCTGAATTAATCGCCGGCCAATTAATTGATAAATATTAGCAAACTTCAAGAATTAATTAATTATATTATGGGTCGGTTATGTGGAAGCCCATTAGAAATATAATTAACGGTTACAAATATATTAATATTATATTGGCTTTTGAAGCCTATATATATTAGTATTCCGTTCTGTAAAGACATTACGCACAATCACAATTACTCACGCACGCACGCGAGTAGAGAGAGAGACAATATTTTTACTTTCTTCAGCCTCCTGACCACCCGTGAGGAAGAAAAAGGCCTGGACACATATCGAAGATCTAACACAGAGCAACAATCAAAGCCGCGACAACATACGAAGGAGGAAGGTAGCGTTTCTAACCCCTCAATTATCCTTCACTGGTATCGAGCCGCTTTTATGAAGCTCGATTGTTACTATTAGGTGTATGATTAGGTTTTATTTCGTCATTATCGGGCTATTTTCGTGTTTGGGGCGGCTCGCGAGCCACTGTTTTGACCCCGTTGTAACGCTTTTTCTCGTGAGAAAATCCACGAGTAGATTATAGGACCTATTTGTTATGTGTTTGTACCGTTTATGTACTATAATTGGGTCCTAAGGCACGAAAAACGAGACGAAGAGGAATCTTATTTTTGCAAACGAAAACCCTAGTTTTCTAAGGTTCCGCCGCATTTTGCGGCGAGATTCCTGGCGCGTCCGATGTCGGATCGACGATCGGCTTGAACCTCTCGGAATCCTTGTCTTACGATTTTCGCGTCGATAGGTATTAGGGGATCATCCGATCCTGATGCATCGGAATTGACGTCTCGAAGTTGGCTGCTCGTTATGAATTTGTTCCGGCGAATCGTTTGAAATTCGGAAATTGAGGAACTAATCTCGGCCGGAATCCGTTACCCGGTGGTGAGTGTTCCAATTATGTTTCCCCTCTTTCACCTGATCGAATCGCGGCTCGAAAAGGGAGAATTCGGAGCGGCGAAGGCGCGATTTATCGCGTATAAATCCTCACGTGCGGCGGCTCCAGCGGTGTTCTCGCCGAATCCGACATCTAGGTGACGTCTGGGAGGTGTGTAGAGGGCGAGGAGGCCAGAAACAGCCATGGAAGCGCACGGCGGCGCGCGCCGCTATGCGGGAAGTCGCGCCGCACGCAGCGCAGATCTGGCGCTGGCCGCGACGCGGGCGGCGCCGACGCGGATGACGGTTCTCGGTTTGCCGCCGTCCGGCCAAGGCTCCTCGGGTGCCGGGCGGCCGGCACGAACCGGCTCGCGGCAAGGCGGCGTAAGCCGGAGACGACGCCGACGCTGGCGCGCCACGCGCCCCTTGGTGACAGTCCGCCAACGCGTGTTCGCCACGTGTCCGACCCCCGATGACGTGGCGTACATGCTTCTTTGGAAGCAGTTTTGACGCAGCTTTCCGCATTCGAAGATTTTGAAGATTTCGAAGATCTATATTTTGATCGAGCAATGTAATAGTTAGGGATTACGTATTTTAAAGCCCGTTAACGACTTTCAATTTCTTATTTGCGTATTTATTTTTTATTAGGCTTTAGCATGCGATTATGTGATTAATTGCGTTTAGAAAAACATGTAAATAAGATTTATGTCGTTATTAAAGCATGTTTTATTTTTCACGGGCACGTTTTATTATGTGCGCTTAGAAATTGCATGCTTTTTAGGAATTATGTGGATACGCATGATTCATAACAAACCTTTTTGATTAAAAAGACTAAGCAACATTAAAATTAAATGTTTAATTAGATTCCATTTGGATATTAAACACTTAATCTGGACCTCCATTAATTGGACTCTACACGTAAAGTAGTAAGATTATGTGAGTAAACGTCCACCTTGAGTGGCTTGCTTGCATCTTTGAGCTACAAGTTTTGTGGAGATGAGTTTTCCAAAAACCATATTTGATTATTATTGAGTAGTGGGAGCGAAGCCGTAAACGTCCACTGCGTGGCTTGCGTGCCTATTAAACACGAGTACTCTAGAAGATAATAATTAAATAAGATGACTAATTAGATCAAATTGAATGCGGCATGGTTCGAGTAAGTATGTCAATTTCGAGAATTTGATTCTATTTTGGTCAAATTAATGGTCAATGCTTAGATGTCACCGTAGTACAATTCACTTCCCTCAAGTCTCTTCCCCGTATTTTAATAGTGACATGGTCCAAGATATCGAACTATTAATTCCATTCGTCTTAAGAACCTAGGGACGTGGATTGGAATTAAAGAGCTAGGTAAATAGCTTGGTTTAGTGGTTACGCTAGTAAACGCCCACCGCGTGGCTTGCTAGTGGAATTCCTGGAGCGGTTCGAGGTTTTTAACATCATTATTTTTTTTCAAAAGGTTACAATGATCGTTAATTACGAATTATGTGCAAATAATTTTTCCTTACATGCTTTATTTTTTAATTATTTTTCGATATGTCTCGTTCAAGCTATTGTTAATGGTCTTATGAGCCGACCCCTAAAGTGGTGTTGACAATTTTAAAGAGCGGAGGAGAAACCTTACACTAATGTTCCAAAATGAGAAGATCTTGTATGTTCTCGCACTCTCGAACTTGAACTCCCCGAAGAAGAGGCGACCGAGGAGCGCATAAGGGAATATGAAAAGTGGATGGAGGATAATAACAAGACTCGCTTTTGTCATTCTATCTACTATGGTTGATTCTCTTGCTTCACAGTATGAAAACACGCCTCATGCGGGAGTGATATGGGATTACATGGCTGAAAAGTTCGAGTGAGACCGACGGATCTTAGAGATTTCATCTTCCCGAGGCAAAGTTACTACCAGCAGAATGGTCGAAGGTACATCCGCGGCAAGATCATGTTTTACATATGATCGAGCCGCTAGATCGGCTTGCAAAAGTTGGGTGGTGTCTGGATCTTGGCATCAAGATAGACGTCATTCTACATTCACTACCTAAGTCATATGAGAATTTCCGCCTAAATGTAGTGATGTCAAGGAAAGACTACACTCCGAATGAACTTTCGAGTGAGTTAATTAATGCAGTAAGGAATCACGGGTCGACTAAAGGTAAAGGAACCCAAATCTTGAACACTACTAGCAGCTCAAGGAACCCTTCGAAGGGTAGATTCCGTAAAAGGGCAAGAAGGCTACGAATGTCAAGAAGAATAGTGGGAGCACGAAGCTAGCACCCACCGCAAGGGTTCAAAAACCTAAGGGGAAGTGTTTCAAGTGTGGTAATGTTGGACATTGGAAGACCGAATGTCCCGACTTCAAGGCAAAATGAAAGGTACACGCACGCCTTAGTAACCGAAACCGTGCTTGTTTCCGCATCCGCCCATGAATGGGTAGTAGATTCCGTAGCAACCGATCATGTTTGTTACACCTTGCGGGGTTTCGCAGAAAAGGGTTCGGGCCGATGGCGAGGTGGTGGTTTCCATGGGCAATAGATCGCGAGTTCCAGCCTATTGCACATAGGAGATTTACATTTATCTATTTTAGACTCTATTTTAGTATTAAGAGATGTTTTATTGGTGCCTAAGTTTAGGCGAAACATTATTTCCGTTTCAAAACTTTTTATTGTGGATGGTTATAGATCTGCTTTTTGATGATCAAATTTTGATTTCAAAAGGGAAAGATCTTACCCGCAATGGGACTTTAAATGAATCTCTATATACTATTATGTCTAATCCATGTACATCTCGTTAATGTTGCTTCCTCATCATTAAATCCTAAGAAGAGGAAAGAATCTTCTAAGGTAAATCAAACTTATCTATGGCACTTAAGACTAGGTCACATCAATCTAAATAGGATCCAAAGGTTGGTGAAATATGGATCATTGGAGTCTCTCCAAGTTGAACCATTTCCAACTTGCGAATCCCGCTTGGAAGGTAAGATGGTGACTAGCCTTTTAAGGTAAAGGGTTATAGAGCCACGTAAGCATTAAGTTTGATACATTCCGACTTGTGTGGACCTATGTCTACACAAGCTCGTGGAGGGTATGAGTATTTTGTCACATTTACCGACGATTACTCGAGGTAATGGATATGTTTACCTTCTTCACCACAAGTCGGATTGCTTTGAAACCTTTAAGGAATTCAAGGCGTAGTGGAGAAGAAGTTAGGTAAAGAAATCAAAACACCGTGATCTCGATCGTGGTGGGGAATACCTATCCAATGAGTTCAAGGACTACTTGACGTAACGTGGGATTACATCCCTAACCGACAAAGACGGCACGCCTCGGCCAGAATGGGTGTGTCGAGAAGAAGGAACCGAACTCTCCTAGAGATGGTTCGGTCCATGATGAGTTATGCAACTTTGCCGCTTTCTTTTGGGGATACGCCCTAGAGATCGCAAAGATACTTGCCGAACCGTGTGCCATCCAAGCTCGGTTAACACGACTCCATGCCGAGTTGTGGAGCAGGCACAAGCCCAAAGCATGCACTACATAAAAATTTGGGGGTGTCCCGCTTATATCTTGAATAAACATGCCGACAAGTTGGATTCACGTTCGCAGGTTAAGTTGTTCATGGGATATCCGAAGGAAACAAAGGGTGGTTATTTTTATGATCCTAAAGAACAGAAGATCATGGTTAGCACCAATGCTCGGTTTTTAGAGGAGGGTTATATTAGTAATCATAAGTATCAAGTCGAGATCATCCTTGAGGAATTACAAGGTGACCGAGATCCACTCACAGAGCCAATTGTGCAAGATAGAGCTCCACAGCAACTGCACAATCTATTAACACAACTCCTGACACTGTTCGACGTAGTGGGAGGGTGATATTTACACCTGATCGGTATATGTTCACTGGGGAGACCTCTGACCATCTCTCGGCAGATAACAAGACACCGTGGATCCCTGGACTTACAACGAAGCAGTGGGAGATGTAGATGCAGATTCTTGGAGAATCGCCATGGACTCAGAATTTAAGTCCATAATCGATATGGATGTATACGAGATCACCGAACTACCCGAGGGCCGCAAGGCCATTGGTAGTAAGTGGGTATACAAAAGAAAGAGAGGTTCGAATGGAGAGATCATGGCATTTAAGGCCGAGCTAGTGGCAAAGGGTTTTACCCGTAAAGAAGGTATCGATTATGAAGAGACCTTCTCGCCCGTAGCAATGATCAAGTCTATTAGAATTCTCCCTTGCCATAGCAGATCACATGAACCTAGAGATCCGGCAAATGGATGTCAAGACCGCATTCTTAAACGGGCACCTTGAAAAAGGTAGAGACATCTATATGAAACAACCGGATGGTTATGTGAAGGAGGGCGAAGATCATCTAGTTTGGAAGCTCTAAGAAGTCTATTTATGGACTTAATCAAGCTTCCCTTAGCTATGGCACCAACGTTTTGACGAGGTAGTCAAATCCTACGGTTTTGTATCCCGTCCTAACGAGGTGTTCGTATACCACATCCGTGTTAATAGAACAAAGTGGTGTTTCTTGCACTTTACGTAGATGACATCCTTCTCATCGGGCAACAATTTTGAAGTGTTATCGCACGTAAAGACATGGTTATCCGAGCAGCTTCAAATGAAGGACTTAGGTGAAGCCGCTACATCCTCGGGATCAAGGTTATACGAGATCGCCGTAAAAGGATGTTAAGCTTGTCACAAGCGTCCTACATTGATACCGTTATTGCTCGTTTCAAAGATGTAAAATGCCAAGAGAGGTTCGGTAACTTTCGTACATGGCATCTTTTCTATCCAGAATCGCCCCCTCTAAAACGCCCGAAGAGATAGAAAGTATGCGACTAGTACCATATGCTTCCGCCGTCTGTAGTCTCATGTATGCAATGCTTTGTACGAGACCGTATATCTCATATGCCGTAGGCATGGTCTCAAGATATTAGTCTAATCCCGGACAAGCGCACCGGACCGTGGTTAAAAATATTCTCAAGTACCTTAAACGGACTAGAGATTATAGAATTGTTTACCGCCGAATGTTCAGTGCCTTTGGGTTATACCTGACTCGAATTTCCGTGCCGACAGAGACGAGAAGAAGTCGACCTCGGGTTATGTGTTTACGTTGGGAGGTGGAGCCATTTCATGGAGGAGTGCAAAGCGTAAATGCATTGCGGACTCAACCATGGAAGCAGAGTATGTGGTCCGCCTCGTAAGCCTCAAAAGAGGCGCCTGGAGCTCTAGAATTTTCTCCAAGATCTTGATATTGTTCTTAATTTGCCTAAGGCAATCACGATTTATTGTGATAATGCGGGTGCAAAGTGGCAAATTCTAAGGAACCTAGATCTCACAAGGCGTCTAAACACATAGACATGAAGTACCACATTATACAAGAATTCGTAAATCGAGGCGACGTACTCCTAGAAAAGATCGGAACCGAAGACAACATAGCCGATCCATTCACAAAGAGCTTACCAATTCCCGCTTACGAGAAGCATGTTCGTGGCTTAGACCGATAGGAGATGCCCCCACTTAGGACCGCAAACTTTTGTATAAGGGGAGAAGAGGAGTGATAGATATGATTTGCAGCTTAAATACTAGTTACCTAGAACAGTACACATTGTATACTAAAAGTTTACGTTAGTATAAGTGGGAGAATTGTTGGGATTTGTATACCTGGAAGCACTTTTTTATGCTTGTATACAATGTGTTTTTGTCCTTACCACCGTTTTTATTCTCCTATCTCGATAAATATGTATATTTGCACATGTTATCCTTTATCTTGTATAAAAGTTAGATTTGTGTGGTGTGTCGGTATCACGTAAGACAACACAAATTGGTTGAACTGACAAGATATAAACAAGTTATCACACCGAGACAACTTAAGGATAAGTTGCTCGGTTTAAGTCGGCAGCTTAGATAAGAAGTGGCTTGTCTTAGCCGCTTGTCTTTACCGGGTACACTTAAGGTGGTGTATTGACGGATCACAGTGAGATGTGTTTTCCTAGCTGACCTTAGTGGAAAACCAAGATCTCGGTTACTTAGCTAGTCTTAAGCCTGGTAAGACTTCAGCTGAGTGCATCTGGCTATCTATCACTTTGACCTACTATTGTGAACGTCATCGCGACCGGATCTACGTATCTTGGGTGTTAGTAGTTATTTGTAGCTCAGCCGGGTTGTCTGTATCTTGCATCCAAATCCTAGTAAAATGAGTTGATAATATCCCCTGAGGAACTCGAAAGGATTAGCACACTAAACCCGGCCGGTTGATTAAGTTCAGGTGTATTAATAAGGTCGAGTGGTACTACTCAGGAATATAACATGTTAATTAATTTAAGCTGTCAGTGAGCTTAATTAATTAACGGATATTTCTATCTTAAATACGGAGATCGATTAAGTCAAAAATACAAGCCCTTGCTCAATTTGGGATAAAGGGGTAAGTCAACACGGATTCTCTAGTGGAATGAATCTGTGTTTATTAATTAATTTTGCTCTGGGCTGAGCATGGATAATTAATTCATTTGAGGCCCAACTTTATATTATTAATGGATTAATGTATTTTTATATTATTTAATAATGTTATTTATCTGGGATTAATTGGCTGGGCCAATTAATTGATAAATATTAGTAGCTCAGAAAATTAATTAATTATATTATGGGCTGGTTATGTGGAAGCCCATTAGAAATATAATTAATGGGTTACAAATATATTAATATTATATTGGCTTTTGAAGCCTATATATATTAGTATTCTGTTCAGAAACAGATTACACACAATCACAATTACTCACGCACGCACGCGAGTAGAGAGAGAGACAATATTTTTATTTTCTTCGCTTCCGACCACCCGTGAGGAAGAAAAAGGCCGGACATAGATCGAAGATCTAACACAGAGCAACAATCAAAGCCGCGACAACATACGAAGGAGGAAGGTAGCGTTTCTAACCCTCAATTATCCTTCACTGGTATCGAGCCGCTTTTAGGCTCTGATTGTTACTATTAGGTGTATGATTAGGTTGTATTTCGTCCTTATCGGGCTATTTTCGTGTTTGGGGCGGCCTGCGAGCCACTGTTTTGACCCCGTTGTAACGTTTTTCTCGTGAGAAAATCCACGAGTAGATTATAGGACCTATTTGTTATGTGTTTGTACTGTTTATGTACTGTAATTGGTCCAGAAGGCACGAAAAATGAGACGAAGAGGAATCTGATTTTCGCAGCGAAAGCCCTAATTTTCTAGGGTTCCGCCGCATTTTGCGGCGGAGATTACCGGCGCGTTCGATGTCGGATCGACGATCGGCTTGAACTTATGGAATCCTTGTCTTATGAGCTTCGCGCCGATAGGTTGTAGGGATCATCCGATCCCGTATGCGATCGGAATTGACGTCCGAAGTTGGCTGCCTCGTTATGAATTCGTTCGGCGAATCGTTTGAAATTTGGGAAATCGAGGAACTAATCTCGCCGGAATCCATTACCCGGTGGTCGTGAGTGTTCCAATTACATTTCCCCTCTTTAATTGATCGAATCGCGGCTCGGAAAGGGGAGAATTCGGGCGGCGGAGGTGCGATTTATCGCGCAAAATCCTCGCGGCGGCGGCTCCAGGCGGTGTTTCCGCACGAATCCGACATCTAGGTGACGCTCGGGGAGGTGTGTAGAGGGCGTCCGGGAAGGCGCGGCGGCGCGCGCGCCGCGGGCGGGGGCCGCGCGCACGCAGCGCAGATCTGCGCCATCAGATGCGCCGGACGCGGACGACGGTTCTCGGTTCGCCGTCGTCCGGCTAGCGTCCTCGGGTGCCGGCGGCCGGCACGTAACGCTCGCTGCGCGGCGGGCGGCAAAGAAGAAAAGCCGGAGACGACGCTTAACGCTGGCGCGCCGGATGGCGGCGGCACATAACCGGCTGCGGCCGACTCATGTGGAGGATTGTTGGAAATTTAGTTTTGACTAATTAATATTTTAGTCTAACCATGATTAAGTTGTTGTGACCACGTTCGTATTCTCAAAACCGAATTTCAATGAGTGAGAAATGTGCGTTTTAAGTTGGTCACTTGTCCGGGGCATTTTCGTAATCGGATGCAAGTACACCACCGTCCGACCCATTACTTGGATTGCGTCTCGGGCAAGTAGACTCGTGTGACTGTTGAGTCGCTCATGGAAGTTGTTGGCACTTCAAGCGGTCTTGATGACCTAGAAGCATCCATGAAGAACTTGAAAGGTCTCAAGTAATGGCTCTTAATGAGCAAGTAGTGGAGTGGATCTTTAACGCCTTTAATCCCTCGACATGGTGAATTTTGCTTATATATATATAGATGTATCTTACAAAGCATTAGATATGGATACGATACATTGTTACTTTACAAATACACAAGTTTACGAAAATCATAAAGCGCTTCATTTGCAACTATAGTATAGTTCCCGTGTCCGCCCGGGCCCGTGCTTCTGGCCGCCGAGCCTTTCCAGTTGTGGTGGCCGCTACGGGAAGGAGGAATGTCGTTTTATCTTTGGGGACAGATCTCCAATCCGTGAGCACTAGCCGGGCAATACCGTCTTCGGAAAGAGGAAACTCGACTCGACTTTTGTCTCTGCTCATTTTTTCGTTTCATACCCTGGAGAATCATCAACCCGGGACGTTCGCCCAGAATATTAGAACGTTGTCTGCCCAATTGGATACGAAATCGGTTGTAATCTAGTATCTCAATTTCTATTTCATTTTCAATTACTTGTTACTATTTTGTACGCATTTCCAAGGTTCGACTATATTTTGACCAACAGACAATAGTTGTGAGAATACAACCACTTCTCTAAGCTTTTGCTGGGCATGTATCCAAGTACCAAAGCTTTAAAATCTTCATTGGAGCAACTTGTTATGACTTTGATGAGGTTTCTATGGCGAATATTACGCAACACTTCTCATTTGACTTTAAAACTCCTCAAAGAAGCTTCTAGTTGAAGATCAAACACCTTCACAGCAATAGCCTTCCCATTTTTTAAACATGACTAAAACTCCCAATCCCTAATAAGTTGCTTTCATTGAACTTCTGAGTTGCCTCCAAGATCTCATAATAGAAGATTCTCTCTGGTAAAATAATAGATAATAAAGTAAGATAGAGAAAATGAGTGATATAATGAGAGTAGATGATAAAGTAAGAGAGATAAATGATAAAGTATAGGAGAGAAGATTGGAACTCTTTTAGAAAGTTATTTCCTTTTCTGGAAACGGACGTTTCAAATGAGACGGAGGGAGCAATAATTAAAATAGAGAAAATGGTATATTTAATTTTGGTTTCGTGTCATTTTAAAGGATATATTACTTGTATTCTAACTTATCAAATGGTTTTATTTATAGATAATATATATACTCCGGTTTTAGAAGTGGAAAGAAAAGGACAATCTTAATGTAGTCGCATGTTGGTGTAAAAATCCCTAACTATAAATTTGATTCTTGTATTCATATTCCAACTAGTCAATTGGTGTAGGCTTAACCTTCCATGCACGTAAGTGGCCATTTACATCTTCATGGTGATGAAACGGAATACATCACCCTATTGATATTGGTTGCGGCGGATCCAAAAATCTGAATTACGGGAATAGAATCACCGAATCAAAATTTCAAGGGACGAAATAATTATTTTTTTCACATAAAGTGCATTAAAAAATCAAATTCAACATGATTTAGGAGGGCAACAGCCCCGCAAGCCCCCTTTACACATTGCTACTTTAGCCAGGTCTATTTAAAAACAAGTGAATTCTGCATAGATTGTTGATTTACTGTTCGATCCCATTAGAGTTAATTTAATAAATTATATATTTAAAAATACAAGCCCATTCGAACACGACAAAAAATAAAATAAAATAAATAATAAAAAATTTAACAATTTGAAATACATTGTTTTTTGATAACAGTGAGAATGGCATCACTCAAGATTGCAGCATCAACTTTATCTTCAACAATGGCTTCCATTCTGAAGAAGTGTTTGCTAGAAACCCTAACTTGGACTACATTCACATTCATCTTCTCAAATGCCTCCAAAATTGAAACCAATTTTTCTTCACCTTTCTTGCAAGTGACTGTCACTGTTAGAAGTCCATTCCCAACCTTCTCCACCTTCACTTCCTGCTTATGTTAAGACACAAAGAGATGAATGTGTGATAACATGAGAGAGAGAGAGAGAGAGAGAGAGAGAGAGAGAGAGAGAGAGAGAGAGAGAGAGAGAGAGTTACTTGGATATTGTTGATGAGGTGTTGGTACTCTCTTTTGATGGCTTCAACTTGGAGCTTCAGCTTGTAGATGTAAAGAAAAGCATCCATGATGATTGAACTCCTCTTCACCTTCAAAAACCATAAACCAAAAATAAATAAAATTCAAGGCCATTATAATAATAATAATATAATGAATTAAAACACAGAAACACACACACAACAAGATTTCATTACAGATTTTGATTTGGTTAGAATTCTCAAAATGTGAAGCTTTCTCCGGAGTGCCATTCTCCTCTCCATTTTAGCTGCCATCTCTCTCTCTCTCTCCCTCTCTTGTAAGTAAGTGATGAGAGAGAATGGGAAGGGGAGGGCGGTTTATATAGAGACTAAGAGGTAGAAAGAAAGAATGATGGCGTTGGGGTTATGGTTATGGAATGTTGTACAGACATTCACTTTGTCATCATTCTTGAATTATTACAAGCAATAAATCTAAAAACCCCTATTCTTATTTGTAGTAATCAATGCATAATGATTGCTACAAATCACACCAAACTCAATAAGAATAAATAGGACTCATTATACCACCCGGAAATATTTCCATATTCCAAATTAGTCGACATCCAAAATTATTACGATTGTGGATGCGTGACACACAAAGGTATATATATAATATAAATCGTGTGGCATTTGTACAATTACGGAAATACCCCCTCTGAAATATGAAAAAAGTTGAAAAGATCTGCAAATAATGCAAACTTGCATGGGATATGCTCGACATGTCTAAAAGTTACTTACATTAAACTATTCAAGAATTTGGATTTTTCTTTGATTTCTTAAAAACATGTTACTGCTTGGTCTGCCCAAATTTGCTCAATTCATGACCACTTAATTTTGATGAATAGCAAAGAAAAATATTGCCAAATTTTATATGACGCAAGCAAATAATAAATAAATGAAAATCAGAAAAGGGTCTCTTTATTATTATGTAAGTCAGCCAGAAAAATATTTTTAAAAAATTTAAAAATCAAATTTGTGTAAAGCCTTACAGGTAGAATGGATTGAACAGAGTTAGTACGAACCAAATGGAGGCAACTTGGCATAGTAATTCAGAAATCATATAGCATAGCATAATAATACTACTTCTCTCTCTCTCTCTTGGTTTCTCTCTCTTGTTGCAGGAAGGCTAAGTATCACGAGCGCCACGTCTAGTAGTGATATTATTCGGGGATGTGGTCTGAAACCCTCTAAAAACTATTACAGCAGTGGTCTGCAATAAATCACATGCACTGACAATGAATACAATGCCTATCTGCTCCCTCTGTTTGCTGCTGTCTTATCTCACTCCATTAAATCACATAATAATAATTATTATTATGTTCATAAAATTCTCCATTACAAGAGTACTTATGTTTCACTTGATACTCAGACAACAGTTTCATGTTGTCCTAAATAGTGGATAACTAGAGCTAGACATGAAAATAATTGAGAATTAATTATTGTATATTTAATTTACACATGCAAGCACTAAAAAGCTATTGACATTTCCCCTCGGAGAGAAATTATTTTATCTTTGTCAGATAAATTCTTGAACAAAGACATGAGTTTGATACAAATGTGATCGCTCAAAGCCTCGAGGAGCAAAAAAAAGTGGAGGATTCTCTGTGATTTTAAAAGATATGTGAAAGGATTGATCAAGAATTTAATTAGAATGTTTTTCAATTTCTTGTGCCCTTTTATACTCCCTTCGTTCCATAGATAGTGTTTTGTTTTCATTTTTTAGTCGTTCCATAGAAAATGTCATTTAAAAAAAAAAATAAAGAATGTGTGGCTCAAAATTAACAGTCTAAAAGTCAAACAATATACACCACACAATACAAGTTTCTTAATCTCCGTGCCCCATACAAATGAGACACTTTTTATGGGACGGAAGGAGTACAATTTATAACACTAGATGTAACGAAAAAAAACAAGAACACGCTGATTTTAGGCGGAATTCCAAATGGGAGAAACTACAAGCTAAGAAGAATTACATTATGAATCCGAAAAAGGGTTTCATTGCTTTCGACAATAACTGCTCTTAAAACCCTAGAAGAAAAAACCTTTTATTTATACATGTCATTGCACACGAATTTGGCCACTCATCCCTTTTTATAAGAGTAGAGAATTTTATATGCAATTTGTATTAAGAATACATATGATGGATGCTAAATCGACGTGAGACAAATAAATACTATACTAGTGAATCAATAGGGTAAATGTGTAGGTTGAATTATTTATTTAGTTTTGGATTGTTGATAGGTAGGCATGGTTGGAAGATAAAAAAGAAAAGCAGAGGAAGAAATTGGAATTTAGTAGCAACACAGCTCCTCAAATCACTCTTGCAAGATTTTGTACGTTAGTATAATACTCTCTCCGTCCCACTATTATTGTTCTCTTTTCTAAAATAGTAAAAACTACTCTTAAACAAAAAAGAATCATACTCTCTCTCTCTCCAAAAATCTATTTCTCACACGATTTTCATTCCACTCTATACTCAGAAAATTATGATTTTTTAACTTTTTGGAAACTTAAGATTATTTCTTAAAATACAATATGAAAAAAAAACAGAAAAAATCGATTGCCTCAATTATATCATGGAAAAATTTGAATAAATTCTCATTTTTTCCAACAATCACTTTTCAAAAACTATGATGATTTCTTAATACAATTAAAATTTATAAAATACACACTTAAATATTTTTTTTTAATATTCGTGACAAAACCATGTATAATATTGACTGCCTCATTTTTTGAGGTGGGGTCTTGTATCACTTTCTGTCTCTTCACTCTGCCTCATATTTCAATTGTTTATGCTGCACCCCTCCTTCATCCCTTTCGTTTGTCTATACTCTCTCTCTCTCTCTCTCTCATCGATTTGAATGTTGTCTTGTTAGCAATATATGTTTCTAGCCATATTTATTAAACAAAAAGTAAAAATAACCTTCTATTATAATTTTGTTCATAATCTAACCAATTTGACTACTACATTCACTTTAGAATTGACTATCAGTGCCTAAGACGAACCTATGAATGTCTAAGGTGTGCCACAGAAAAAAAAAACTCTTATTCAGAATGAGTTTTTTAGGCATTCTACAAAACCCTTAGACACCCTTAGGCATTGGAAGTTTAAAAAATAATTCGTATATTAAATCCAGTGCCTAAGGCTCTTATTCAGAATGAGCTTTTCAGACTTTCTACAAAACTTTAAGGAACCCTTAGGCACTGAAATTTTTAAAAATAATTCGTATATTAATTCCAAATCAATCTAAAAGTGAGTCAAAAATAAGGGTATTTTAATAATCTTGGTTATTTTGTAAACGTAAGATAAGGAGTTGGACAATTTTATTTTTTGTTTTAGGGATTTGACTACTGTAGCAAATGCCTCTTCAAAATATTCATAAAACGAGACGGATTCAGAATTATAAAAGAAAAGTGCGAAATGCATAATTTCGGAGGCAGAATTTTTTTTTTCAAAAATTATACGACTACAAAAAATATCATTTTTACCGACGGAATTGCTGACACATGAAAAACACGGGTCGGCTTACCGACGGATTACTGACGGAAAAGAAAACGCTCAACTCGCCGACGGAATACCGACTGAAAAATTCATCTCCGTCGGGAAAACACTGACGGAAAATTATGTCGGTGAATCCTGAAATTCCGTCGGCAATGTTTAATTTTTTAAAACTTTTTTTAATTGAAACAGAAATTTATCGACGGAAAAATCTGTCGGTAATTATTAATGGATTTACCGACGGAATATTTCATCGGTAAATCCATCGGCGTGACTTAAATTGATTATACGGACAGAAGCCCGTCGATCCAGAAATTCAGAAAAAAATTGCTTCAGCTCTTCCGCTGCCCACTGCCGTCGACGCCGTCGCCGTCCACGCCCGCCGACGCCCGATTTATACAAGTACGCCTTTGTATTCACTTTTCTTCTTGCTCTGGGTTTGTTATTTTCATGTTTTTATTTGAAGATACGTATAATTTCCCCTATTTTGGTTTTCTAGAGGATGTGTTTGAGCTGAAGTTGGTTTATGAATGATTTATGGCGTGGTTTTTGATAGTTTAGAAATTTCTTCGTTGGGATTTTAAGAGTCATGGGTATATGTAGATTGTTCCCTTCAGATAATAATATAATTTTGGTTAACAATAAATTCCTACTTGCTCATCTTTTAATGGTTTTCCGTATGATTGTGTTCATTCTTATGTTTCTTACAAAAAGATTTATGGATTTGGTTTCATGTGTGATGTTCTTGTAAGTGGAATGTTTTATTGTAGATTTTCTAAGGATAAATACGCTTTTTCATTTGGAAAATGCTAAGAAAGTAAAGAATTCATCTTAATGGATCTTCATGCCAGAAAAACATTTTCTTTTAAAGTTGATGGATGTTCTTGCAACTGAAATGTTTTCTTCTAAAGCTGCTCATTATACCACCATTGTATTCACTTTTATACCACCATTAAGCTCTCATCAGTACAATCATATTTGCTCAATGTCGTGAAACTAGCATTAGATTATATGTCCAATTGTTAAGTCCTTGATAAGCTAACTATACAAAATCTAAAGGCATGATTGATAAGCTGGGAGTCTTTTCCTTCCTACTGTAAAGTTATAATGGCTCATAATCGACCAAATAAGCTATAAATATTTGATTACATATTACACCAGCAATGAATGTAACCCATTATTGGTAACGAAATGCATAATACAGTCATACAGATTTAGGACTAGTAAGAAGATCACTCGAGCTGCCATAGTGAGTGTCTTGAAATCTAGCTGAAAATCACACTATTGCTTTATTTTTATTTGTTTAATCTCTCATTGCTTGGCAAACATAAAGTTAGGGGCAAAACCCTTGTATAAAATTTTAACTGGGATTACATAACATAAAGTCTAAATACAATCTAAATTTAGAACTGGACAGCAAACTGCAAGTCTAAATACAATCTAAATTGATTGGTCAATGATTCTAATGAGCGAGTTTTATGACTTACAATATTTCAATGTTCAATTAGGCTAGCCGAATAATGAGTCGTTCGTGGATGTATACACGGTGGGCAGTAGACGGTTCATTGAATCCTCAATTTGTGAATGACATTGAAGATTTCATTGATTGGGCAAGTAGCCAGACAACTTATACGGACGGGGAAAAAATTAGATGTCCGTGTAAAAAATGTAAGAATAAGCTGTTTTTGACTACACAAGTTGTAAGAGAGCACGTTTATATGAGGGGATTCGTAAAAAAATTATAAAGTTTGGTCATCTCATGGGGAAAAACACGTAACCCTAGATGAGCAAGCTACGGAAATGTGCAAGATGATACGTCGACCTCCTATCGAGGATGGTAACGGATCATGCTGGGCCCAATTATAATGATGTTTATATTGAGGAGCCGCCAAATAATGAAGCAAGCAAGATCTATGAAATGTTGAAGGCAGTTGACACAGAGTTGTGGTCTGGTTGTGAGACCTACTCACAATTGTCTGCAATGGGCCGTATGATGAACTTGAAGGCCGAGAATCATATATCATGGAGGGGCTATGACGGATGAGTCAAATGATCAAGGATATGCTTCCCCAAGGATTTGATTCCTAATAACTTCAACGAGTCTAAGAGACTCGCTTAGTGGCAATGGGGTTGCCGGTGGAGAAGATCCATTGTTGTCCAAATTCTTACATGATCTATTGCATGGAAGATAATGAACTGGAGAGTTATAAGTTTTGCGGAACCTCGCGGTATTTAGATTACAATCCAAAATCTAGTAGGAAAGGGAAGAAAAAATTAGTGGGTGCTAAGAAAATGTACTACTTTCCCGTAGCCCCTAGACTCTAGCGGATGTATGCATCAAATGCAACCGCTCCTCACATGCGTTGGCATGCTTCATTAGTGGATGATGGAGTGATGCGTCATCTTGCGTACTCTCCAACGTGGAAGCACTTGGACTCGACGTTTCCCCGATTTTGCCTCGGAGATTGGAAATGTTAGATGAAGATTCTCCAAAGATGGAAGCATGGAACCAACTTTCCCGAAGCCAACTTGAGGAAGAAATACGGTGTGCAAGTCCAAATATATCGATGAAGATTACCAAACATCGGTTGAGCAGAATTCGGAGCTTGGTTCAAATCATATGCAAGATTCAAGCACTCTTGTTAAATAATTTCCAACAATGCTTAGTTTTCCTAATTAGCTTCTTATGTTCTTAGGTTTCATCCCCTTATTGTAATGAGATGAACCCGTATATACGGGATTTAGCAAAAGGCCCATTAGCAGCGGTTTATACGTACCCTGGTTATGTTGTGAACGGATATAAGTTTCATATTTTATCACATAGGGTAGGAAAGTCCATCATGAATAGCGGAGTTTGTATACAAGGGCATAATTATGGTTCCGATGCACTTGATTATTATGGACAGTTGGTGGAGATATGTGAAGTTGAGTATCCGGGTTTACCAATAAAACGAACCATGTTGTTCAAGTGCTTATGGTTTGACCCGACCCCTAGAGGGTGTTGGGATTTTGTATACTGGAAGCAGTTTTTATGCTTGTATACAATGTGTTTTGGTCCTTACCACTATTTTATTCTCCTATCTGATAAATATATATATTTGCAGAGTTTCATACTTTATCACATAGGGTAGGAAAGTCCATCATGAATAGCGGAGTTTGTATACAAGGGCAGAATTATGGTTCCGATGCACTTGATTATTATGGACAGTTGGTGGAGATATGTGAAGTTGAGTATCCGGGTTTACCAATAAAACGAACCATGTTGTTCAAGTGCTTATGGTTTGACCCGACCCCTAGAGGGTGTTGGGATTTTGTATACTGGAAGCAGTTTTTATGCTTGTATACAATGTGTTTTGGTTCTTACCACTATTTTATTCTCCTATCTGATAAATATATATATTTGCATATGTTATCTTTTATCTTGTATAAAAGTTAGATTTATGTAGTGTATCGGGTATCATAGAAGACAACACAAATTGGTTGAACTGACAAGATATAAACAGTTATCACAGCTGAGACAACTTAAGGATAAGTTGTCGGTTTAAGCTGCAGTTTAGATAAGAAGTGACTTGTCTTGGCTGCTTGTCTTTACTGGTACACTTAAGGTGGTGTATTGATGAATCACAATGAGATGTGTTCTCCTAGCTGACCTTAGTAGAGAACCAAGATCTCGATGACTTAGCTGATCTTAAGCTTGATAAGACTTCAGCTGAGCGCATTTGTCTATCTATCACTTTGACATACTATAGTGAACGTCATCGCAATCGGATCTACGTATCTTGGGTGTTAGTAGTTATTTGTGGCTCAGACAGGTTGTCTGTATCTTGCAATCGTATCCTAGTAAAATGGGTTGATAATATCCCCTGAGGAACTCGAAAGGATTAGCACACTAAACCCGGTCGGTTGATTAAGTTCAGGTGTGTTAATAAGGTCGAATGATATTACTCACAAATATAAGATATTAATTAATTTAAGCTGTCAGTGAGCTTAATTAATTAACGAATATTTCTATCTTAAATACGGAGATCGATTAAGTCTAAAGTACAAGCCCTTGCTCAATTTGGGATAAAGGGGTAAGTTAGCACATATTCTCTAGTGGAATGAATCTGTGTTTATTAATTAATTTTGCTCTGGGCTGAGCATAGATAATTAATTAATTTGAGGCCCTGCCTTATTTCTTGTATTAGATCTCTGATCTGGCCCAATTAGTTGCCTAGTTATTTATTGTCTCTCAGAAATCATTATTAATAGATTAATGTAATTTTACATTATTTAATAATGTTATTTATCTGTAATTAATTGGTCAGGCCAATTAATTGATAAATATTAGTAGCCTAGTGGATTAATTAATTATATTATGGGCTAATTATGTGGAAGTCCATTAGGAATATAATTAACTTAATGAGCTACAAATATTAATATTATACTCACTTTGTCTCATAATTCTTGTAACAAAATTTTTTGGTGAGGTATTTTAGGAGAGTTGTTGGTTGTGAGTAGAGATGTGGGGGCCTCAAATAAAGTGTGTGTAATAATTATCTATTTTATGAAATGTTACAAGAATGGTGGGACATCCCAAAAAAGGAAAATGTTACAAGAATTGTGGGACGGAGGGAGTATTATTTTTGAAACCTATATATATTAGTATTATGTTCATAAACAGAACACACACACATAAATTTCATACACGCACGGCGTGAGAACCGAGTGACAGTAATCTTATTTCTTCAGTTCTCTGACCACCCAGAGGAAGAAAAAGGTCGGGACACAGATCAGAAGATCTGACACACGAGCAACAATCAAAGCTGCAACAACATACGTGGGAGGAATGTATATTGTTCTTAACCTCTATTTTCCTTCATAGGGACTCTATCGATCAAACAAAACCGTTGCGGAACTATGAACCATTTGTTATGGCATCACAAGCGCATCAAGTGTATTACTGCTCATATCCTAGTGTGAACAAATCTAGGAAGGCGTGGTTGGAAGTGTGTAAAGTTAAACCGAGATTTAAGATAGATTTGCCAACTCAATCTTCATTAGATGAAGCATTTCAAGAGGATGACATACTAAACCCACTAGTACGGAGCCACGTGACACTAGAAGCTGATATAACATTAACTCATCCACGTCAAACAATAGAACTCGATGAGGAAGATGTTGACGAAGGAGATGATGATGAAGAAGAACATGTTTTGACCTCAGAAGAGGAGGACTTTAGTGATGACTAGTAATATTTACAGGTTTTAAAAGATAGATTTATACAAAATATTCAGAACTATACTTGGTTATGCCCTCTTATTATAGTTGAGCAATTAATGATTACTTGTTGTTTTCAGGTACATGGCGCCTCCCAGAGGTCGTGGCGGCAGAACTATATCAGCTCCTGCTGGGCGTGGAGCTCCCCCATCGTCGTCTGGCCATGCTCCTGGTTCTACCGACTCTTACTCGGTGGATAGTCGCCGTTGTTTCGAGATTTTGATTGAGGGGTATGTAGTAATTGGTTTTATCTTTTGAAATATATCTACTATAACTCGGATAAACCGTTTTTCAATAATGGGCAATTGCTTGAGCCATCTGGATTGACGTCGACAATCGTTGAGTGTTTTAAGAAGATTCATAACCCGACTGGGTTCACTTGGAAGCTGACTCCTCCTGAAATTAAGGAGCAGTATTTTGAGGAATTTAAGGTTAGTTTTTCTTTCAAGTTCACAATCTTATAATTTAACATTCACTTGTATCTAATAAGTATCTCGATGTAAATTGCAGAAGCACTTCCGTGGCCCGCCGGACCGGGACTGTGCGCCTACCACAAGTGGCAGAAGAAGGCGTCGAAGAGATTCAGTGATTGCCACTTCGAAATGAAAAGGGCCGCCCTAAAAAACCGGACTACATCAACACAGAGAGGTGGGAAGCCCTCAACGAGTACTGGATGCGACAAGAGGTAATCGCTAAGTCGGAGACTGCTTCCCAGTGCCGCAGGTCAGAGCCAGAGCCGGGCGCCGGGATGAGCAAGCACAAAGGAGGGTCCCTCGGCCCCCTACAAGACTCCCAACTACGGTAAGTCTCATTTTATAAGTTTTTAGCTTCTTATGTCTTTGTTTTGACACAATTTTGTTTATGCATGTGATGAATAGGCTCCCAGAGGGGATGTGATGAACAAATTATAATTCTCGCAAGTGCACGAATCAGTGTAATACCTAATCTAGCAACTCCCGAGGTCGATCTCACAAGGACTCAGCTGGGTTCTAATTACTCTAATTATTTCACTATCTGCTTGGTCCTAAACTGGATTTGGTTTATATAAACTACGGAATTAAAATAGCAAGAAAGTAAGAAAACAAGTAAAAGCGAAGCAAAGTGGATAATGGGTGTGGTTTCAAGATTGATGAAGAGTGCGGAGGTTTAGCAATCACTATGCCTAAGATGATCGATTCATTCCCATTCTCTAGCTAGCATTTATGAATTTCTTTTGTTGGTTCATCCACTAAGGCTCTAGCGATTTCGTATGATGGCGGGAGATCTCTAATTTATAATCCTAAGGGTCAATCAAGTGATCATATCATGAACCTAAGGATCGTATATGCTCAAGGATTTAAGGAACCATCTAAACTATCCCAAACCAATGGTGACAATCTAAACACTTAATTGCAGGTCTAAATAAATAACCGGGTATGATGCGCCGTATTATCTATTACCTATATTCTCTACAATTATTTAAGATGATGGTCAATCACATTAAAGAATCATAGAGAAATCAAAAGTAGGCTAACCAATTAAGAAACAAAACAATTCATTCATTGGAAAACTTGGGTTTGAATCAATTCATCAAAAACATAGGTCCTGCTAAACCCCCACACCAGGGGATTTAGCCACTCATATTCGTAGGAAAATAATCACAAAAGATGCAAAAATAATCCATAGAATTCAAATATCAAAAACCCTAAACAGAACTGAGAAGGAATAATACAATCTAGAATCTAGCGGATTGATCCTCGCGCTTGGTTCTCGGGTTGTGGTCTTCAATCTTCGTCTTGAATCTTCAACGGAGGGATGCCTTGGGTGTTTCTTTGCTTTGGGGGCTGGAAAAAGTCGAAATTATGGTGTGTGGTCCGAAGGAAAGAGGTCCGAAAGGGTTTATATAGGTTTCGGGCCGAAAAAAACTGTTTTTCGGCTGTAGACGACGCGGACCGCGGTCCAGTACAAATGCGGACCGCGGTCCGACCTGTTCTGTCCGCGCACTCCCGTCTGCGGTTTTCTGAACTGACCAGTTTTGGGAAAAATGCGATATCTCCTTCGACAGCCGTTGGATTGTCACGAAACTTTGCCACAATGTTCCTAACACATAGAAATACGATGTGGACGGTGGAGATCGGATTACAGGATCGTTAGATCCGTCTGCCACTTGATTTTCCAACTGCCTTATTACACGACTCCGAAACACGGTTTCTTCAACATCCGGCTTCAAATCCTCTTCATTCTTCATCCAAACAACTCCATCTTTGCCAACATGCATCAATGGTCATGATTTATTTTATTTTGGTGCCAAATACCACCAAATATGCTCAAAACGCGCGAGAAACCTACAAAACCAAAAACCATCGAAAGTATACAATTCCAAGCAAAACAAAAACTAAAAATGAATAGAAAACGATGTAAATAAGCTTAAAAAGAACATGATGAGATGGTTTAAAAGCCACTCATCAAATCCCCCCAACCTAAGCTTTTGCTTGTCCTCAAGCAAAGAAACAAGATAAAATAAAGATTATGACCAAATATCAGAAAGATGAGCATAGCAATTCGAGCCTTATTCAGTTTTTTAGAAGAACACATCTTGATGCCACATTCAAAACAAAATAGAATATAGAAGTAGAGTAGTCCCTCTCCAGAAATCTGTATCACTTAAACACTCAAGTGTATAAGGGTAAAATTATCACTCAAACTCAACCCTAGGAGAGCGTCTTTATAAGCTTGCTGATTGTCTAATTCTACTCATAATGAACACAATTCATGGCAAAGATCACGAAGGTCTTTCTTTAGTTGTAATGGGGCTAAGGCATGTAATAAAAAGGGTATGGAATATATAGAAAAAGTGACTCATAATGTACGAACAATCAAGGGATCTAGTAGAGCATCCAAATGATGATATATAAAAATAATCCTTTAAAACCAACCACCTTTGACTCACTCATATAATCAAACAAATTAAGTCACCCCCAAGTTCTCACTGTTTTCCAAAATAAACTCCCTTTTTTATCTTCATCCTCTTGTTTTTTTTTTCTTCTCTTTTTTTTTTCATCATCTCCCAACTATAACATACGTCATCAATAAACTTCTTTCAATCAAAGTTAGGAGTACATGCACAAGTCTCCCATATTCTATCCAATTATTTTCCTGTCAACTCTCTACCAATAATTAGATAAAGATTTCTGTATAATACAGTGTCATCAAGTTCGGTATCATGCTGGATATAATCAAAATCAATTCACACCAATCTCACTTTTTAGCAAATATTTGTCCCTTGATCACCAAACCCTCACAAGCCTCAATTTCCTCCCCACAACACTAATGACTCTACTAGATCCTCGGTAAAGGATAGATAGGCTAAGCAATTTAAGTGGAGGCGCATGAATAAAAAAGATACATTAAGCTCATATGGGCTTACTAGGTTGATGTTCAAGGTAGGAAACATATTTGGCTCTGGCTAAAGAACGAGATAGTGCCTAAGATCATATCAATGTCATATACGAAAAGTGTTCAATAAACTTCAAACAGACTCAAAGCAAATATGCTCAAAACGCGCGAGAAACCTACAAAACCTACAAATATGCTCAAAGGGGCTTACTAGGTTGATTTATTTCATTTTGGTGTCAAATACCACCAAATATGCTCAAAACGCGCGAGAAACCTACAAAACCAAAAACCATAAAAAATATACAATTCCAAGCAAAACAAAAGCTAAAAATGAATAGAAAACGATGTAAATAAGCTTAAAAAGAACACGATGAGATGGTATAAAAACCACTCATCAGGATGCTCCTTAGAGTCCACCGCGTTTGACACTTTCCAGAGTCTCCATTACAAAGGTGGAGACTTCTCGAACATGAAGGCGGCGAGACTTCATGTAAGCACCCAATTACAATATATAGGATATTATTCTAGAGTTGTGAGTTTGACTATTTTCTGTTTTTATATTGTAATAGGCGGAGGTTGAGCAGGTTGCTGCTGAAGAAGGCTCCAACGCGGATAAAAACGCGATTTATCTGCGGTTGGAAGGGGTTCGGGACAAGAAGCAGCGGTTGCACGGTTTCGGCGAGGAAGGGAGCAACTACATCAACGCCGTCAGCCGCTCTTTTACTTCTTCACTTGGGCCATCCCAGAGCAATGCCGAGATTATGCCCCGACTGGAGGAGGAGTCGGCAACTAGGAGGACCCTCCAGGAGCAGGTCGCGTTCATGAATGCGAAGATGGACCAACTTATGGCGATGATGGGTTCCTCTAGCCGACGAGACCCTCCGAACGACAGCAACCAATCCCCTCCTCCCACCTCTTTATGATTTAATTATATATGTTTATGTATATATATACTGAATATTTGAATTTTAAGATTTATATATTTATATTTCAGTTTCGGTTTGGGTTTGGATTTGAATTTGATTTATATATATATATATATTCAGGCATACACTTCTGCACACAATTTTTTGATATTGAAATACTTGTCACTAACATAAGTCAGTATATATATATATATAGGAACAAAATCCATCCATTTATTTTGTATAATCAAAGGCTAAGATCTAATCTTGTATTATATAGATTAATAATGTTTATGGTAACATAAGGGCAATAAATTCAAAAATTAAATTTATAATCCTCTCCACAAATATCGCTCGCTCCCAACTTTTCTTTTCATTCTCTCTCTCTCTTATCTCACTTCTCTCTCACAACATATCTGCGCCGCCGTCCCTCAATCAACACCAACACCAACACCGCGTCGCGCCGCCCTTCAATCGCCGCCGCCGCCGCCATACATGGTTCTCCCTCTATTTTGCCTTTCTTCTCATCCAGAGACGGCACCTGCGACAAATTTGGTAGCAGATAATTGAAACTCAGATCTGCGCCCCTCGATCGAGAAATATGGTGTTGCGCCGCCCCTCAACCGACAACGACGACACCACGCTGCCGCCATACTCCGTTCCTCCCTCGATTTTGGTTTGAAGGAAATCGATTGATCCACATCGAACAACTGCTCGTCTGGGTCGTCGGCTAAATCGGCCCTGCTTTGCCGCGAAGCTACCGTCATCGCCTTAGTGCTATGAGAAGAGGTATCCGAAGTAATCGTAATCTCATGCACCGCCTTCCTTAAGCCAGACGATTTTTCCATTTCCTGAATTTTCTACAAAAGCTCACCTGGGTGCTGAAAAGTTCTAGGACCCGTCCACCATTGCCTGTGATTCCGTATGCTCGCTGGACGCCTTTGGTGAATCGACTTAATTTTTTTTCTATGCTTATGGCTAATTTCAGAAATTAAAGGCATTGATGATAGATTTGCATGTTTATGGAGATTTGATTATAAAGAAATTTGGGTGTTCTTGGATATTTGATTTCTACTGTTATTTATGTGTTCATTCAATTCTGGAATTGATTTTTCTGGGGGATTTTATTTTTACTGTTACATAGGTGATATTGATTCAATTCTGGAATTGATTTTTCTGGGAGATTTGATTTTACTGGATATTTGTAATATGCAATTGATTGTTATTTAACTTATTAGAAGTAGACTGCAGTCTAAGATTTAGGTTTGTCGAATTAATTGCATAAAAAATATAAATAAAGTGCATAAAAATTACGAATTTAGTGCATAACGATTATGAATTAAGTGTATAAAAATTACGAATAAAGTGCATAAAGATTATGAATTAAGTGTATAAAAAATACGAATAAAGTGCATAAAGATTACGAATTAAGTGCGTAAAAATTATGAATAAAGTGCATAAAGATTAGGAATTAAGTGCATAATAATTACGAATAAAGTGCATAAATAACTTATATGATTCACCCTACAAATTATTAAAATGAAAAAACTGAATAGAATAAGAAAAAAGAAATCAAATGACTTATATACCCAAATAAGGGATTTAAAGTTAAAAGCATTTCCTTCAATATGGACCACATAACTTTTAAATGAAAGGAGGAGATGTGTTCTTAGTTCCTTCATTAAGGAGGTGTTCCTTATAGAACTCTCCCATATATATATATATATATATATATATATATATATATATATGTGTGTGTGTGTGTGTGTGCTTGGTTGGCTGGTAAAAATACAGGTTGTCGAAACTGGGTACGAAAAAACAAAAAAAATTAAAAAAAAAGCAAAATTGCCAACGGAAAACAATCGGTACTGCAAGATGATTGCCGACGGAATTATCCGTTGGTAAGTTTACCGACAGAAATAATCAGTCGGTAAACCGTCGCTGGTTTCGCCCCGACAGAATGACCGACGATATTCTCCCGGCAGTATATTCCGTCGGTATACTTTACCGATGGATATGTTCCGTCGGTAAGTTTTACCGACTAAGCCTGATCGGACGCCACATTTCCGTCGGTATTCCGTCGGTAAAATGTTTACTGACGGATAATAACGGTTTACCGACGGAAAATTTCGTCGGTGAACAACGAAATTCTTGTAGTGTACATAATTAAAATTGAGTTTCGACACGATTTCAATTGTATCTACCTTAATTATATATATGTATGTATATTTTCATGTTGGATGGGATGAGTTGATTAATTTTTGTAACTTTTGGTTACCAATAAGCTTGAAGTAACTACACGTGCATGCATGCATGGCCACTAACTCACTGTAATCCTAATTAGTGTCAACTTTTTAACACAATCTCGAGCTCGAGTTACCACATAGTATTATTCAATTATACATACATTATTCCCAAAATTTAAAATATATTTATATTCCATCTATTATTTACCAAAAATGTGGGATATGCCATAGGAAATTTGAAGCATA
The DNA here is from genome assembly GCA_028984105.1 of Lavandula angustifolia. Taxonomy (NCBI): domain Eukaryota; kingdom Viridiplantae; phylum Streptophyta; class Magnoliopsida; order Lamiales; family Lamiaceae; genus Lavandula; species Lavandula angustifolia. Next base: position 22,213,973 of record CM054826.1, on the reverse strand, counting down.
TGCGAGAGGGCAATCTCCCCCAAGAAAATCAAGCAAGCTTGCAAAACATTGATGGATAAACGTAAAAACTAACGACTCGAAATTATGGTTGTAAACGAATAGAATCGAATCAAATAAAACAGTATTCGATTTATTTTCTAATATTAAAGTTGATTCATATTCGATTCGTTATTTATATTCGAATTATCCAATTCGATTAGTTTTTTTATTGAATATTTTATAAACAATATTATTCGAATATTCGGTTCGGATTCGGTACGTATTTAATACTATTCGATTCGATTCGATTTGAAACTATTTGATTCAAAATTAATATTTTTAAGAAACAAATCTATAGTAAGTTTTATAAAACATATTTAATATATAAATATTTTTATAAATGTATTATATATTTATATTTAATCGAATATTTTTGACTATCGAATTGAATATCATAATTTTATATTCGTATTTGAATACTAATCGAATCAAATCGAATATTTATATTCGAACTCGAATATCAAAAATTCGAATACGAATACCGAATCGAATCAAAAATATTTAATTCGTTTACAACCCTACTCGAAATTCGTTCTTTCTTTCTTTACCTTCTTTGGGTATAGTTTATTCCTGCTCATAATTCTTGAAAAAAAGAATATGCTTCAAATATCCTTGTACGTAACAGAAGGAAAAAGAATGCTGATTTTTCAACTGAATTTAGCTATAAATAGAGGGAGAGTTGTGTGTACTGTTCATCAAGAAATGTATGAGTTTGGATGAATTATAGGGCGAGTACTCCTTCGGCAGTAGAGGAGTAAACTTTTTTTTTTTTTAAATGCTATTTGCATTTTTTTTACTGCCAAAGGAGACTTGCCCGTAATTCTGCCCATGCTATTGCTAGCATAAATTGAGAGGTAAGCATTAGTTACTACTCTATTCTATATTTTAGTTTGAGATTTTCTATTAGATATTACTCCCTCCCTCCGATTATTACCGGCTAACTTTCCTAATTGAGACGTCCACTAAAAATGACTCATTCCAAATTAAGTAAATTTTAATATCTCATTTCTTACTTTATCATCTTCTCTCTCTACTTTATCATTTACTTTATAATTATTTCGCTTATCTTCCCTCTCCTACTTTATCATCTACTCTCTTATTATTTCACTCATATTCTCTCTCCTACTTTATCAACTACTTCTCTCATACTTTATCATCTACTTTCTTAATAACCGTGCCAGAAAGAAATGAGTCACTTCTAGCGGGACAGAGGGAATATTTCCTTTCGGATGCAATTAAGAAAATAGTATTATGTGGTGTAGATTGTTTAACTTTTTGATAGTTAAGTTTGGTTTATATAATCCTTTTGTCTTTTTTAGAATGAACAATTTTTTTGGGACGACCAAGTAACGGGACGGATGGAGTATATGTTTTATGCTTTTGATTTTCAATACTTGCATTAATATATGTATACTAGCATGTACTCTCTCTGTTCCAATAGTTGTTGTCTGGTTTCTTTTAGGTACAGAGATTAAGAAAATGATATTGAGTGGTGTTTGTTGTTTGACTTATAAGTAGTTAATTTGTGACATCATATTCTTTAATTTATTTTAGAAACAAGACGTTACCGACGGGACTCCCATTTCAAAAATAAAAAACACTATTAATGAGACGAATAGAGCATTATTATAGCAATGTGAAACATGAAACACACTAGAGATATACTCCTTTTGTCCGCTATTCTTATTTTTGTAGGCTCCGGCGTGAAAATTAAGAAAAAAATGTGTTGTTAATTTTGATCCATATATTACTTTGTTTTTTGTAGACGAGAATAACGGGACAGAGGGATTATATATCAAATTGGTGTGTACTCTTTTGTGTTTTACTTTTTGTTTAAGAAAAAAAGCTTCTAGTAGTGATTAGTGAAAGTGAGTTTCTTGCTAGTCACAGATAGACATGTCCATTTTTTGTTTCTGTTTCGGTTATGGTTACGGTTTGTCAAAAACTGAAATAGAAACCGAAACGTATGTAGACGGTTGACGGTTCCGATTTGAAACCGACGGTTCCGGTTCAAATTTATCGGTTTCACGATTTTCATAATTTTTTTTTAATTAATGAATTATTTTTTTATTATTTAATAAAAAATACATTTTTCGGTTTCGAATCAAGTTAGTAATAAATTATAAATAAGATTGTACAATCTCATGAAAAAATTGAATAATTAAATATATTAATACAATCTCATTATTGATTCTTCATTATCAACATCATTTTACAAATAAATTTTATATCATTGTTTTTCCTCGTGTAGTAATTATTAAACAATATTTGATATTCTATGGTTTTCAGTGATAAAAATTGACATATATATTTTTTGGAAACTTTAGTATCCATTTGCAATTATACTAAATACAGAATAATGTTTTATCGCATACTACTTTAAAATATCAAAATTGATAAGATTTTTGTATTTTAAATGAATAGTTTGTTTTAAATATAAGTAAAAATTAGAAGATTTAGATCTTCAATAATGTTTATAATTTAAAACTCGTTTATCTAATTCATTATATATCTGATCTTGGATAATTTCAATAGGTGAAATCGTCGGTTTCACCCAGTTCGACATCGATGGTTTGAAACTGGCGATTTCACGGTTTAAAAAAGAATAAACCGAAAACTGACGGTTTAAGGTTCACAACGGTTGCGATTTGCACCGGTTCCGATTCCAATTTAAAACCCGATTTGTACCGATTTTAATTTGAAAATGGGCATATCTAGTAGCCAAAGAAAAACGTGTTTAAAGAAAATGAAAAAATAATATTCCGTTGCCGGGACTTGAACCCGGGTCTCTCAGGTGAGAGCCGAGTATCCTAACCAACTAGACTACAACGGATTTGATGAATAAATTTGATTACATAAAATTATTAAATCATTTTTCTACCATGCTATATGAAGCTTTTAACAAGCTTCCCCTGTTCTGCTGGTGTAATAATAGCAAAGTCAATTTCTAATTAATAATCCAACACAATATCTGCAAATGAAGAACAAAAATACAACCACCACACCAAACCACCAATAACTTGATGAAATTGTAAAACAGTGTATAATAAATCATAGACTATAACTCAAAGCTCTAAAGAACGAATTACAGATTATTACTTTTTTTCATTTTTTTCTGCAGATTCTTCAAATCAAAGCATATTCACGCGGAAAAACCATGGGAGGACGAACGCTATTACCAGGCACGCCATCAAGAAGTTACACAGCGGCTGGCCGGTCAAGCACCTTCTGCCTCCTCCTGATGAGGCAGCTGCGGTTCCCCCCGATTGGGACTCGCTCCATTCTTCCATGAACCCGACATCACCAACGCCCGTGATGTTCTTTGCTGTCTCGCTGCATATCTCACACAATCTGCAACCCAAGGTAAATTATAGGGAACTTAACAAGAGATTGCATGCATCAATGTCATGATTATGTATTTACTGTATTAACATTTCCAAATGCCTACTTACACAAAATAATCAAGATTATGCAGCAGCAAGATTCAAGAGAGAGGACAGATATGAAAAATTAAACAAATTTTTAGGGTAACAAGTATTCATCTCCTTCTTCGATAAACAAATAGGATCCTCATAGACTCGATAACTTTGGCCCTAACATCATAATGAAAAGTTAATAACATATTAGTATAGCACAACAAATCCACCAAGCCGGCCATAACTCATATCCTAATCAACTGAAATGTACTCGCCTTCAAGACACAAATCATCATCATTCATCCTATTGTCAATAATAAGCTTTGCTGTTAGCACGGAGAAAAGTCGCACCAAGAGATTGCATACTCAAGGATCATATGCTAAGAATCACAAGATTTTCAAGGATTTTATTTGATCAACTCATTCATTTCTAGTCAAGATTTCAAATTTAAACAGTAAAAACCAAGATTTCGATGACTGCAAAGTAACTGCAATCCATTCTGAGACCCTCTCTCTCTCCCCCTCTTCCCCTCCCTCTTCCTCTCCCTCTCTCCCTTTTCCTCTCCCTTTTCCTATCTCCCTCTTCCTATCTCTCCCTCTCCCTTTTCCTCTCTCCCTCTTCCTCTCCTTACACAATTTCCAAGCTCAATCAAGTGCAGAACTTTTCAATCACAACAAGCTATAAACAACCATAGATCAACAAAATAACAACTAATCAACCAAGCAATATAACAATCACATATTTATGAAGCTTCATAACTCACCTATTCCCTCTCACTCTAAACCAAGCCTCAGCGCAATGCAAATGAGCAGCTCCCAACTCCCCTTTGCATCCACAACCAAGCTCAATCAACTCTGCCGAACTCTTCCCACTCTCCTTCGCATTCAAATGACATATTCTACACACCCTCTGATTCTCCACCACATATCCATCACATTTCACATCGATAACATGAGACGAACACTTCTTTTCCTCCTCCATCTTCCTCGCCTCCTTCGACTTCGCATTTGAATCGGCAATTTCATCTCCTCCACCAGAAATCGCCGTCTCAGAATTCCTCGAATTTCGATTATCATCGATAGCTCCCAGCTCTCGATCCATCAGACCTAATTATCTTATATTATCTATTTTCCCCCAAATCACAAATTTCAAACTCTGAATTCAAAACAACTCGAGAATCGAATGAAACCTGAAGAATTAAATCCCATTTGAGAAGATAAATAAGACTAAAATTAGGGCTCCTCGGAATTTCGGTGACGAAATCGCAATCATTGACACCTTCTTCACCAAATTCAGTTGACAGTTGACTTCAACACCGTATCAATTACTCCATACTCTCTCTCTCTCTATAGATAACGTAGTACAGATGATCAAATACAGGGCGTCACAAATTAAGGCGGCGTGTGCAAATTACAATTAAAGATCGCGGCTTTGCCGTAAACTGTACGGCCGCCGATTGCCAAATAATCTCTCTCTTCTCTCTCTCTAATAGGAGATAACATTAACGCAAGAATCCGGCCTGCAATGGCCTGATGAAGATGCACTACAATTCACTCCGTCCCAATCCACGAAGCAATGGGTACAGCCAACAAATCTTTAAAATACAAATAAATAAATAAAATAAAGTAGGGAACTACACTTGTTGAAGGGTCCAATCGATTAAGTAATGAATTATTGTTCAAGTGGCAAGGAGTTGGCCAGGGGGCACATTACTTCGAAAAAGGGAATTCATTTGTCTAACATACAATAATTGTATTATATCCTCCGTCTCGCCCGACTTGTTTTGTATTCCTTTTTGGATCGTCCTATTCGACTTGTCTTATTTCCTAAAAAGAAAAAAAATTATTATAAAACTCTTACTTTTACACACAATCACCTATTTATATACACACAACTATCTATTTATCAAAATATTCGTATCAAAATAAAATAAGATAAGTTGACTGAGACAGAGTGAGTATTAAAATTGCTAGCTACCAAATAAAGTCTTCTCTTATCTTTCTTCTTTGCGCGTTGTCGAGGCCGAGTCAAGTCCACCCCTAGACTAGTCGGCACACAACCAAGTTGGTCATTAGTAATTATCCCGTTATAAGTTGCTTAAAATTTTTCGATAAATGAACTAAACAAATTGTATATTGTGTGTAAAGCAATATAAAAATAATTGATCCTACTAAATTATACTTTCTACATCCCATTATTCTTGTCTTAGTAGTGTTGGACGCAAAATTTAAAAAAGTGAGTATAAGTGTATTAAAATAGGAGGAACGTATGTTAAAGTGGTTAGGTCCATTATTTAATTTATTGTGGTCCATAAATTATTTTCATTTTTCAGACAAAGATAATAATAGGAGACATCAGGAAAATGAAACTAAGACAAAAGTGGCGGAACAAAGAGAGTATTAGAGTATTATACTAATTATGAGTCCAAAAAGAAATACGAGCCACTTACAGTGGGAAAAAAAAATTACAATGTTCCCCTTTTTGTTGAAGGGGCATTATGTTCGTAGTTGGGATCGAATTAGGTTATTATTCACCCGATGGACAAATACCGACTAGCTTGATGAATCAAAACCTTTTTAGATATGATTTAAAAAAATTAATTCACATATACCTAATCTAAACATCTTATATCGGTTTATACTAATTCATTATTTAGGTTAATTAGTGAAACATGATAAATAATACTCTCTCCACAAACACACAAGCATAGTCTAGGCCATAAACATAACACATGCCTTGTCTGCATGGTTGGCGCCAGCGACGCCGGAAAAACTCCAACCATAGGCTGCCCCACCGTGAAGGGTGGTGGCGCAGGGCCTATGGTTGTCAAATTCCACCAAACATGATTTGTGGGGTTCATGAATTTTGACATGGGAGTTCTGCAAATGTCACAAAAATGGAGAAATTGATTGAGAGAGAGAGAGCAGACACTTGGCATAAATAAGCAACATTTTTACTTTCACATCATGTAACAAAGAAGAAGAAAACAAAAACAGGAGAGAAATAAATTGAGCCAAGCAGCTCTTTCTTGTAACCAAACATATACACAAAAAGATCTTAATTCCCTTTCCCAGAAGGCAGCTCGTAGATGAACGCCTACTCGGTTGGGAAAGGGAAAAGAAACAGCATGTATGGAAGAAGCAATCGCACCTCCTTCTGTTCTGAAGAGAAGCCGTTGGATCGGCTAAACCCTCTCGGTTAGAGGGGATTCAGAACCGGTTAATAGTTCTTCAACGCATTTAACTACCATTACTCACGGATATTGCATTTTACGTCATGCCCTCGTATGATGGGAAGAACTGGAGGCCCATTTGTCTTTTCACATGGTCTGGTATCAGCTTATTGATCAGATCTGGAGAGGCGCCAACCAACTGTATCCAGTGAAGCAAGAAATTAAGTTGGGAGGACAGATTATACCTTGGGTACAATCAAGATATTACGACACTGCTCAAGTCATAGTAGAAACATAGCTATACATATATGAGCTGAGAAACATACACAAATCGGCCCTAATGTAGATAAAAAGAATAGTTAATCATCCCTAATAATAAGCGTATGGGCCTCAGCTCACTTGCTAGACACAGTTTGAAACAAATCCTTATCGTAACATGCAAAATGAGAGAATATTCTCACGCACCTCCTGTTTGAAGTTGAACAGAGCTGGCAATGGGCGGCCATTTGGTAATCGTGCATTTGGTTCTCGAAGCTCATCAAAGAAAGGATGTGCACATGCTTCAAGCTACAATAAGCGGCAATTTGTCAAAGAACAAGTATGTAATGACATGTATTTGGACTGGATGCAGACAAATCATACAGAATACAAACGGGGGATATTACTATAACCATTACCACATTTTTCCGAAAAGGAAATAACAGAATCTGAAATAAAATGGAAACTCACTGCAGTGCAACGAAGATTTGGAGAGTATTGCAGTAATCGGGAAGTAAGATCAATTGCTTCTGGAGGCATTCTTTTCTGAAACACCTGAAATAGGATGGGCATAGGCAGGTCAATATACAAAAACATATGAAAAGTATGCAAAGTTTTGTATGACCATACTCACAAGGATAATACAAAATACAAAATATATGCCTAGTAATAAACGCAGGAATATATATAGCTCCATCAATCATCATACAATACTTAAAAAGTGGAAGTGTACCTTGTGCCATGGGTGTGCTTTAATTTGTGGAAATCTAAAATCATTGTAGTTTGGATTCATACAACGAATTTCCTCCCGTGTTGGAGTTCCAAGTACCTACAAGAGAAGATAATAAAATTTAGGTGATAAGCAATATAATTGCATTGCCCCCCAAACAATGACTAAATTGTACCTTAATGATTTCCACAAGCTGGCCCACTGCATTTTCACCGGGAAACAAAGGCTATAAAGTTGAAAAACATTCATTATCATGTCAGATGAATACGTAAACAACCAATGAAGGAAACAGGCATGCACTTTACAGATAACAACAATATTTAGGCTACTCACTTGACCCAGAAGAAGCTCAGCAAGGACACAACCGGCTGACCATATATCAATGGAAGTAGTGTATTCCGTTGCACCGAAAATGAGTTCAGGAGCCCGATAATAACGTGAACAGATGTATGATATGTTTGCTTCACCTCTCACCTATTTAAGATAAAAATAAAATAATTATAATTTACATGTAACCTAGAGGGTGCCAAAAAACAATTGAGTAGAAGCACAAACTTCAGCCAAAAATTCAACAATGAAGATAAGAACCTAATATCCTCCATTTTATCTCCAAATCAACAGATGTCAAAGGTTAAGAAGTATGAAAGGGAGCTCGAAAAAGACCACTTACTAATACTTTTGCACTTCCAAAATCGCATATCTTGACTTGATGGGTAATATGATCAACCTACATAAATAGATGGGAATATCAAGAAAAGATCACTCTGTTTACTTTATTCGTGGGTGTAAAAACTATTCATTTCTACCAAAATATTTTGGGGCTTCAAGTCTCTGTGGCAGACACCAGCCACAGAATGCATGTAAGCCAACCCTCTGAAAATCTGTAAGAAAAATGTGAGTTACCAAATTGAAAAACAAAGAAACTACAAATTGAGCATAGCTCATAATAAGTTACTTGGCTTACTTGGTATGTATACATTTTCACATAGATGAGTGGCATTTTCTGGTTTGCATCGCTATAATGCTTTAGAACTCGAAACATGCTTTCAGGAACATACTCCATAACGAGATTGAGAAAAAGCTCATTTTGGCTTGTAGTGGAGAAGAAACAGTGTTTCAAGGAAACAACATTTGGGTGATCCATAGTGCGCATTAACTGAAGTTCACGGTTTTTGTATCTCTTGTCTTGCAAAACCTTTTTTATAGCCACAGTCTCTCCAGTTTCAATGCATTTTGCCTGAATACAGTATTATATAGCAACAAAGTTCATTGAGAAATGACATTAACAAATAGGATACTAGCATCAATGGCACATAAATGTAAGTACCTGAAACACAACTCCAAACGAACCAGTCCCTACAACTCGCTCTGCCATGTAACTAACTGTCTGCATAGTGCAAGAAAAATCAAATGAGATATGAATAAAGGTTATATTTTCTTCTTCCTCGCCCCTATCCTCCTAGCAGAGAAAATAGGGGCACTAGTTCCCTTTCTAACCCCCATCCTTAACCAGTTCCTCCCAAACTTCTATTTTGACATACTTATAGGCTGCTGAGATGGATCTGATTTCAAGAACTAAATTAACTGCTCAAGATTGTTATTAGCTCAGTTAGTCAAGCCCATCAAATTTATTAGCTTACAAAAGTAATATTGAAAAGTGATTAGCTTAGCTAGTCAAGCCCATCAATTATTAGCTTATAAAAGTGCTCTTTCGAAAAAGAAAATATAACGGGTTTACCTGCTTAGGTTCTCCATTCTTTCCCCCGATGGTCGTCGAAATGATGTGACCGGTGACTGCACCATTCCCATCCATCACAGGAGCAGACATCTCCTATATAAGTAAAAATCAAGCTCGTGTTTGAGACCACACTACTCACTGCTAAAAGAATCAGCAAACGAAGCAATTGTTTGTTTTTAAAGATATGCAATGTATGCAAGACTACACTCTAGCAGAGCACGTACGATAACTAGTAGTATATATGTTTATATGAGCAAAGATCCAAGTGCAGATTCCAGGAAATAAAGCAAAATCCAGGATTCTACAACCCACATGCAAAATCAGCTAGCAATAAATTCCAATTTGGCAAATATATGTTAATGACCAGATAGTAAAAGGTAAAATTAGCGATCAATTTAGTCAAGACCACAAAAGTTTAAGACAATTAAAGGTAGACAATTCTCTTAGTCTGTCAAAAATTTACCAAACGAAGATAAACAAAGATACCAAGCAAACTACAACAGACTACAATAACTTCGAGAACCAAAAAGTAAAACAAATCAGACAAATCCAACGGCAGAATAGTTGATCGGTAAAAGTAAAACGAAAAACAGCAGATCTACCATTTCCACAACTATTAAAGAACGAAAATAGAAGATGCAACATAGCACGACTCCGGAAGTCAGTCACAGCTCACAATATGAACACAATTCACTGCTTAATGAAAAAAAAAAAATACCTTATCGTCGGCCATGACCGCACAACTCCGCCGAGCAAATCGAAAGAGGAAAACCTAAAAACAGGAGGAAAAAATTGAAATCTCAAACCAGCGACCTGCGCAAATTTTGCTGTTCATGATTGAGAGCTGATAATTGTCGGTAGAGAAAAGGGAAAGAAGAAAACAATTAGGGGGAGAGAGAGAGAGAGATAGGGGAGGCGTGGTTAGGGGGTGGTGGTAGGGGGTATACTAGGGCCCACAAACCAATCAGCATCCCATGTGATTACAGCTCTCTCCCCCTCCCTCTCCCTTTCTCTCTCTTCGTTTTCTTTTCTTTTTCTTTTCTCCGAGAAAATACAGTTGGAGATGAAAACGTCCTCGGTTTTGGCTTTATTTACGACGAATTTTCATTGGAGATAATTATTGGGCTTGTGAAATTGGGCTAGATGGGCTTTGAGCCCATATACTCCGATAAGTCTAAATGTAGTTTTGGGCCTACTTACTAAATGGGCTTAGGTCCAAAAAGTTATACTCCCTCCTCATATTATTTATGCCTTGTTTTTTAATTGGTTGTCCTATTATTTCTGTCCTATTTCGAAAATGAAAAAAATTAAATTATTAATTATAAAATAAAGTGGGCCCTCCTTACTCATACTCACCCTACATTTTATACTCTCCCTCTTCAAAAGTTTTCTATCTCATGATCGTTCGGCTCCCAACTCTAAAATTTATGATTTTTAACTTTTCGAAAATTTTATATTATTTCTTCAATTACAATATAAAAATAAATAAATAAATAAATTGTCTCAACTATGCCTCAATAGAATTTGGATAAATTCTCATTCATTCAAAACATCAATTTTTCGAAAACTGTGTTCATTTCTTAATAAAATTTACACTTAAATAAAGTTTCTTAGCCTCCGTGCCGAATAAGATACCAGATGGAAATAATTCGACGGAGTGAGTACCAAAGACTATGTGTTGGTGCAAGTGCGGCGATGATTATTGTTTGTTCCGGCCGTTATGCTTTCTCCTCGGCCTTCCATTCGCCCTTGTCTCCCTCGTCCTCTTCCTTGTTGGCATCGCCATCTGGATCGTCTTGAGTCCGCTGAACTTTTGCCCGTGTTGCATGTGCATGGCGTTCATCGTAGAAATAGCGTTGGCGTTGATAAAGGCTTCATGCTGTTATGATGTGGTTTATTAACTTGATTCCTTGTTAGCTTACAAGATTTGAACATATCGGTTTTACGACGTCTTGCATAGTTGTAAATAAATTGAAACAAATCAAATATCATCCATCATATTTAGTTCAATTTCTATTATTGGAATATTTTATAAACATTATTATTCGAGTATTCAGTTCGAATTCAATTCTACTTTCATTCAATTCAAAATTATATATTATATATATATTAATATTGCGAATATCAAATAACATATCATAATTTTATATTCTAATTTGAATATAAAAAAAATTTGAGTACGAAAATTGAATCGAGTAATAATCGAAGAGGTGGATTGTAGTGTCCGAAAATAGGAACTCAAATAACAATAATCGAAAAACTGGTAAATTAAAAGGCACACAATTCTAGTGCGACTATATAGAAATTAAGTTTTAAGATCCGATCGGGATATGGGTTGCTGCGGCGACGATTGTAAATGTCGTCCGTTAAGCTTTCTCCTCGGCCTCCCCTTCGCCTTCGTCTCCCTCATCCTCTCCCTCGTCGGCACTGTCATATGGATCGTCGGGTATATTTCTCTCTCTTAATTTATCTCACAATGTACAATTAATTGTGCAGTGAATTCGATCAATACTTCGTATAATATTGTAGTTAATTAGGTCTAGCATTGGAAATTGGGTGAATTTATTATAGATCTCGATTTTAATGATAGTTTGCAAGTGATACATAAGAGTCGGAGTCTCTTTTTGAGAATGCAGGATTATGTTGAGCTGCATTTGTCCGTGTTTTCTATGCGTAACATTGATCGTAGAATTAGCGCTGGAGTTGATAAACGCTCCATTTGCAGTTATGAGGTGGTTCACAGAGCAAATCCCTTGCTAATTAGTTTACATATTTTGAGGTAGATCGTAACTTGCTCTTCATTAATTTTTGATTTATATACGTTCAATTTCATTTACTATGCATTGCCTCATAATCACAATACTATGCATGAGAAATAAATATCGATTTTGGTCCTCTAATGTGGCATCTGTTCGATTTTGATTCGTTAATGTAGCAGCGTCCAATTTTGGTAATTTAACTTATAGTGTCTGATTTTGGTTCTCCAATTTAGTCGTGTTCGATTTCTGGTCCTGTAATTTTATAATGTGTTAGATCTTGATCCTATAACATTACAAAATGTCCGTTTTTTGGTAATTCAATAGAAATTGTCGAACATAAAGATTCGCGTGAATTTCACATTTCGTCGAATGACTAAAAAAATCCATTTTGTAAAGTTTCATGATAAAAAAAAATGAATATTTTTGTTATGAAAACGAGTTCAATTTTGATTATGCAATGTAGTTTGTAATTGTTTTTGTCTTTGTAACTTTTGAAAATGTTTGTTTTTTGTTCCAAAACTCTATAAAATGTCATGCTTTTGTCAGGCGGCGAAGAATGTAGTTCACACGATTTTTTTTTGTGTTATAATTTATGTCGGAAGATCGAAATCATACACTTTGTAAAATTATAGAACCAAAATCAAACACTTTATAAAATTCAAAGACCAAAATCGAACACTGATACATTAGATGACCAAAATCAGACACTATATAAATTTATAAAATCCAAATTTGAATAATACCATATTAGAAGACCAAAACCGACAAATGTCACATTAGAGAACTAAAATTGATCTCAACTTATACGTGTCATCCTTTCGATTTCAATTTTTTTGAAAATAAATTATATTTAGAATCATAATTTAATGGGTCGCTTATAGAGCCGAAAATAACTGGGTACGGATACCACCAACTGGGTTTGTTTGATGCATGGAAGACTACCTGGTCCTCTCTCCCCAGCAAGCAACATGTGGCCTTAACAGTACATAATTTTAAATATAATTTTTATATTTTTTTTTTCTTTTGCAGACGAAGAAATAGAAGTTTTTAGTAAAATTAAAAACTCAGTTATAAAAGGATGTTAAAGTTAAATTTGAAATTATGTATTGTTAAGGCCACGTGTTGCTTGCTGGGGAGGGAGGACCAAACCCGCCAACTGCCTCGTGGCATGTGGGTGCTTGATAAATTCGCCTAGACACGTTTCTGATCAAATCCACGACGCCTGCTTGCTTCGAAGCTTCTCTGTTGTTTTCGATTTCCATACTATTTTAACAACCAGTTCTTCCTCACAAACACAATTATTCGATTTGCGATTTGTTTGAGAGAATTTCATCGAGAAGAAAAGAAATTAAGGTTTAGAGATCTCGGATATGGGTTGCTGCGGCGACGATTGTGAATGCCGGCTGTTAGGCTTTCTCCTCGGCCTCCCCTTCGCCTTCGTCGCTCTCATCCTCTTCCTCGTCGGCGTCATCCTCTTGATCGTTGGGTACGCCTCTCTCTCTCTCTTCGCAGAGTGTGTATATCGAACGAAGTTAATTAGGTTAATTGAATCAAAATCGTTGTTAAAATTTGGGTGAAAATTGAGTTAATTAGAAATTCGTAGTTGTAGTTGGAAACCGTAGTTGAATTCACGAATTATTTTGGATTTGAAATAGGATTACTTTGAGCTGTATTTGTCCTTGCCGCTTGTGTGTCACGGTGGTGGTAGATTTAGCAGTCGTGTTGCTAAAAGCTCCGTTCTTCGTAATGAAGTGGTTTATGAAACAGATTCCTTGTTAGTTCAAAAGATTCTTTTATCCATTTTCAACAAATTTTGTACAAGTTAGATTGCAGCTTTTATTTTCATATTCGTACGTTCATGGAACATTAATGTCAAATCTTATATCTTGATTTTCCTTCGGGCAGTTAATCTTGTTTACGTTGATTCATCTCTCTCTCTCTCTCTTGATTCATCTCTCTCAATCGGTCCACTTATTTCAATCCAATAATGTAAATATTGTTTAATAATACTACTTTATTGTATATAGTTTTCCATTTTAGTTGATGTGATATGTATTGTGTTGTATTGTATTTTACTCCCTCCATCCCATTTAACATGACACGTTTTTTTTTTTTTCGTTATGGGAATTAAGAAAATGAATGATAAAGTATGAGAGATGAATAAATGATAAAGTAAAAGAGAGAAGATAAATGAGTTTGTGAGAGAGTAAATGATAAAGTAAGATAAATAAATGAAAAAGTAGAGAAATTAATAAAAAAAGTAAGAGATAATTTATAAATATTTTTTAAAGTTATTTTCTTTTAAGGAAACATGTCATTTTAAGTAGACACCCCAGAAAAGAAAACGTGTGTCATGTTAAATGAGACGGAATGAGTATTTATTAATAGTAATGAAATCTCGTGAATATCTGATTTTCTACCAAAATTGGAGGTCCTAGCACATTATTGAATCAGTAGTAATTTCGATTAGGATTTCCAAACGGACCTTAATGCCTTTTGTAGTAATTTTGATTAGGTCGTCCAAACGGGCCTGAACGCCTTTTCTGAACTTGTGGGCCTTTAAAGCAAAGTTTGGATGCATCCCTTTCCACGTTTGGGAATAATTCTGCTCTCTCCATCCCGTTATTACTGTCCCTTTTAATTTCGATACGAAGATTAAATTTTTTTATTTAAGTGTGTATTTTATGAGTTTTAATTGTATTAATAAATTATCACAATTTTCGAAGAATGGTTGGTGTAAGAAATGAGAATTTATCTAAATTTTTGCAGGGAATAATTGAGTCAATCGATTTTTTTTCTTTTTTTTTTTCATATTGCATTTTAAGAAATAATCTTAAGTTTCCAAAAAGTTAAAAATCATAAATTTTCGAGTATGGAGTGGAACGAGAATCGAGTGAGAGATAGATTTTTGAAGAGAGAGTATGATAATGTGTAGGGGTGTTCGGTACGGTATACCGTAACATTTTTCTCATACTCTTACCGTATCGAAAATGTTCGGTATGGAAAAATGCATACCGTTACCGTACCGATAACTTCGGTATACCGTAGTTCGGTATACCGAAAGTTCGGTATAAGCAATCTTCATACCGTTGTCATACCACTCTTTCGGTATACTGTACCGTATTTCGGTATACCGAAAGCTTAGGTATACTGAAGCAAACGATATACCAAAACGGACGGTATACCAAAAATATAACATTATGCCAAAGCATACGATATACTGAAAAAGAACATGTCATGAAATAAAATATGCCGATGCAGAAAATATGTAAATCCCATAGAATATGCCGATGAGAAGAATAAGTTTCAATTCTAGATTCCATTCTATTCCAACATGCAATGAAAATTAGACATATAAGTGGCTGACTTTTAATTAAGAACTAATTAAATCCACTTTAATTTCAGCAAAGGAACCAAATTAAACATAATGTGTTTGAGTTCAAATTAAGAAATTGCTGACCTTCAAATGTATACACACACATACACCTGCTTCTTTGATTGGTGGGATCTTTGTGAAAGAAAAACTCACTGGATTCAAAGATACTTCACTTGTTCACTTCATTCTTGTTGCTGCAAATGTTTCAACAAATGATACCAAAATATGATAAATATGACTTCTATTTTTATAACAAATTATGTTTAAAAAAATAAAATTAGACAACTGCTTATCAATTCAATTCACTAATTAAACAACTGGTGGAGAGAGAATAGGAGAAAGTTCAATTCACGGCGAATTGACTAATTAAATTCAGAGCAACAAGATTTTCCAAGTCAACTACAAACTGTCTACATTTTCCTTGTTTTTGCCTACTGATAACTAGCATTGGCTTAATTTTTTTATTTATTTTTTTATTTTTACTTGCTGTCATTTAAAAGAATCTGTAAATCATTTGAACGGAAAGCATTTGAATGATAAATCTTTTATGAAAGCAGCAAGCTCATTAAATACTAGTATTTCTAGATCCAGGCAAAACATTTAATTTGCCTAATTGCAATGCGTACAATTTAGGACTTACCTGTAGAAGTCAACGGTGAGGCGTGGAGGGTGAGCGACCGAACTTGGATAATCTTGTATTTCAAGGGCGTCAATGAGTTGCACACGGTGGCGGCGAGCAATAGGCGGAGGGTGGTGGGCGGCGAATGTGAGGCCTGAAAGGAGGGATGGGAGGCAGCGCCGCAGTGGAGGTGTTAGGGGAGGGATAAAAACATATCTGAAGTTTCTCAAATTAGGAATTTAGCTTTTTAGAATTTTTTTGTTGTTTTAATATATTATCCCAATTATATAATTAGGAGTATAATATCATAATATAAGGTAAACTTATATTTTCTTTTTTCTTAAATATTTTTCAATATATTTAATAAATAATTACTTATAAATGATCCATCAAGCTTTCTTTATATTTTGTTAAACGGAAAAGAAGCTAAAAAATAATAATTATTACGATTTTAATTTTACTTCATTTAATATCTTTATTTAATATTTAATACAAAGGAAAGGTTCTAATATACTTCATTTAATATTTAGAAATTAACAATAGAATATATATCGAGAAAATGTAGAAAAAATTAAGAATATAATTTTGCTCAAAATAGAATATTTGATTTACATTTGTCTTTGATGTTTCTTTTCTTGATTGAATTAGTATTTCATTTGAAAAATGTAAATCATAAAGTAATTTTCATAATAATCATATAAAGTAACATTTATTAATATAACTAAAATATTTGATTTGTATTTGCATTTGATTTTTCTTTTCTTGATTAAATTAGTGTTTCACTTGGAACAATGATAACATAATACAATAAATTATTCTCTCAACCATAGATATTTGATTCATAGTGATTAGTGAATGTTAAGTTGTATGGTCATATCATCATATGGACATTTAATGAATTAGTTTATGTTTCTTAAAAATCAGACAAACTAAGAAAAAGTTAGACATTTATTCAAAATGATATAAATTTATTCAATAAATAAACTTAGATTATTTTTCAGTCTACTTCAAGTATTAGTTAGGCTATTCAAATAATTGGTATGTATTACTTAGGTAATTTAAAATTTTTTGAATTCATTTCATGGTTTAATAAATAAATAATGCGAATTTTGCTAAATAAAGTTATGTCATTTAAGTGGTACGTATGGACTACGGTTAATTTATTAGATAAACATGAATCTATAAATGTATAATATAACATTAAGATTGGTATAATGGATAGTTCGGTATACATTGGTAGAGTTCGGTACATATTGGTATAGTTCGGTTCGAATCGGTATAGTTCAGTATATCGGTACACGGTATATACCGACATTTGATATGAATCGATATGTTTCGGTATAAGGTATGTACGGCGGAAAATCGGTACACGGTATATACCGAGGTTCGGTATGAATCAATTTACTTCGATATACCGTATGTACCGCGGTATATCGGTACACTGTATGTACCGAGGTTCAGTATGAATCGATATATTCGGTATCCATTGCATACCGAAATTTCGGTACGGTATCATACCGTACCGAAAATCACGGTATACCAAATTCTCGGTATTTTTGATATTTTTTCGATACGATATGTGCGGTATACTAATTTTTCGGTATACCGTAACACCCTAATAATGTGGGGATTAGTATTAAATAGGAGAGACTCACTTCATTTTTTGTTTAAGAGTAGTTTTTGCTATTTTAGAAAAAAGACAGTAATAATGGTATAATTATAATAAAAAATAAGATAATAATAATGGGATGAAAGGAATATTAAGCTATTTAATTGTCAAATTCGACGTGATCGGAGCTCATACCGGGTTAGAAAAGTAAATATCAAATCGGAAAATGAGCATTGATTTTCTAAATGAAACAATACATAATAAATCGAACAAAGCGGTGAAACAGAGTAGCGTTAGGTATTGGCCATTTTCGTGTAGCCCATTCTATTAGTTATGCTGATAGTGATATATCGCTTCCCTCACTCATTTAATTTGTCAAAATTGCATCGTCCCCACATAAATCACTACAAGTTATTGTACCTTAGTGTAGTATAATTGGACAAAAAATTGTTAATGGTAATAACAACAACGTATACTATGTTTTTCCAAGAAATCTATCTATCACATGATTTTGTTCTACTTCGAGCTCAGAAATTTATGATTTTTTAACCTTTTGAAAATTTTAAATTATTTTTTCAATTACAAAATGAAAAAAATTTAGAAAAAAAAAATCAATTGTCTTAACTATGCCTTGTAAGAATTTTGCTATGTTATTAAACCCGGCCCGGTCCGGCCGGTTGACCTGGTTCAACCGTGACCCGGTGAAAAATCCGGGCCGGGCCAATAAAAAACCGATTTTGGCCTTTGACCCGGTACGATCCGGCAGAACCGGTCGGTTAACTCGGTAATTGGTAATCGGTTGACCCGGTAATATTAATTAAAAAAAATTAAATTTAAATTTTAAATCTCTAATGTACTAATTATATTTATGAAGTTTGAACATGGAAAATACTAGGTTAATTTTTTACTTCAAATTATATTAATATTATTTATTTTATTTATTTGTATTATTAAAAGATATTTAATATTAATTATATTACACCGGGTTGACCCACCGGTTCGATCGGTTCGATCGATTGAACCACTAAAATTAATTTTTCCGGGTCAATGATCGGGCCGGGTTTAATAACATAGGAATTTTGATGAATTTTTATTTCTTTCCAACCAACACCCTTCAAAAACTGTATTCATTTCTTAATACAATTTAAATTTACAAAAAATACACACTTAAATAAAACTTTTTAATCTCCGTATTAAAACCAAAGGGATAATAATAATAGGATAAAGGAAATATAATTTATGGTTTTTCATGAAATAATCTATAAATTTATATGTGTGGCCAGATGTTGTCATTTGGCCTCTGCAACAAATTTAATTGTTAAAGGCGCAAAATGCAACTTTTTAGATAATGTGAAAAAACTTAAATAGTTGAAATGTTTTATTATAAAATTGTACTATTTCTTTCGTCTCAAAATTCTTGTCCAATTTATTTTTTGCACGGTTTTTAAGGAGAGTTGTTAGTTGTGTATAGATTGGTATAAAGTTGTGGATCTCACAAAAAAGTTGTGTGTAATAATTTACTAAAAAAGAAAAATGGACAAAATTTTTGGGACAATTCAAAATGAAATAGTGGATAAGAATTTTGGGACCGAGGGAGTAGAGACTGTAGTTGGGTTAAAATTTGAATTCTGAATGGTATTTTAATAATTTTACCAGACAGGATCCAAGAAAAGAAGACCGTTCCTAGATACTCGTTACAAACTCAAACTCTCTCTCTCTCCTCTCTCTCTTTCTCTTTCTCTTTCTCTTTCTCTCTCTCCTTAATGACAAAATTTCTCCTAACAAAACTCTAACAAATACACTCTGTTCACAGTGACAACGAAAGCGACCTATGTAGCCTCGTCTCGTCTGACTCTATCCAGATTTGGAACCGGTTGAGAAGCTGTAAATGCTTTTGCAGAATTAAACATCTCCAACGTCCGAAACTCATCTCAATTTCACTTCTCCAAATCAGCAATAATGGTAGCTGGCAAAGTTAAATCGGCAACGGGGTTGCAGAAATCGCCGGCTAACCCTAAGCCGAAGCTCGATGCCTCAGTCAAGCCACCGCCTCTGACGACGGCGAGTTCCGGCAAGCAACAGCAAGGGCAGAAAGGCTCACGCTCTTTCGGCGTCTATTTCCCACGCGCCTCCGCGCAGGTCCAACCACGGCCGCCGGACGTTGGCGAGCTCGTTCGACTGGTCGAGGAGCTGCGCGCGAGAGAGTCGCGGCTGAAGACGGAGCTGCTCGAGCATAAGCTGATGAAGGAATCGGTGGCGATTGTGCCGGTGCTTGAGAGCGAGATTTCAAGGAAGGATTGCGAAATTGAAAGATTTAGGAAGAAGATTGAGTGTTTGGAGGTGGAGAATGAGCGGATGAGGAATGAGAATGAGTTTCTGCATATGGAGTTGTCGAAGCAGAACCATGTGTATGAGGAGAAAATCAGATACATGCAGTCGGAATTGTTGGAGATTAAACGCGCGGTGGCGGAGCAGGAGGAAACGTCTTCGTCTTCGTCGTCAACGCCGAGGCTCGTTGATGTGGCGAACAATTTTCAAAAACCTAATTTCTCTTTCAAGGTTTTGGGGAAATGCTTAACGCAGAACAGTATCACTCCTAATTTGTGCGAAACCGCGCACGTTAAGATCGTGGCGGAGATCAATGAGAGGCCTCGGCATCGCCGAAGCAACTCCGAGGAGATTCCAGAAACTTCCGGAGCTTCAATGGCGATACGATCCCGCGCGCCGCGAGTTCCAAAGCCTCCGCCGCGACCGTCGTCTTCGTTTCTCTCCTCATCCGCCTCCTCGCCGTCTTACGGCTCTCTATCAGATTCAGCTGACCGCGCATTGTCGGAGATTTCTAACTTTCAGCCTCCGCCGCCCCCACCGCCGCCGTCGGTGAAAACTGCGGTACCCCCTCCGCCTCCACCACCCCCTCCAGCACCGTCAAAAGCTGCTGCGCCTTCCCCTCCTCCCCCGCCGCCGAAGGGAGTGAAATCCAAACCACCACCGGCGAAGGTTAGGAGAATTCCAGAGGTAGTTGAATTCTACCACTCTCTAATGCGGAGAGATTCAATTTTCCGGCGGGATTCCAGCGCCATCTCAGCCGAGGGGCTTGTGGCCGGAGCTGCGGCCAAGGATATGATCGGAGAAATTGAGAACCGGTCCTCACATTTACTAGCGGTAAAACATTTCATTTACATACAGTAAAAACTACTCAAATTAAACCTACTGTAGTTGCCGTAGAACATATGCCACTCTGTCATAGAAATGGACTACTTCTGATAGTCCTTTTCTGGGAAATTCAACCACACTTCTTTACTGAACTTTGCAATGCTATTAAGAAGATAACGACATCGTTTTAACTCGATTTAACCGAATTTGAATGAAACCATGTGGTCTTTTATGACAATCTATTTCAACCATTTGATTCTAGGCTGCCTGAATTTAATATCATCCACTCCCTGATTCTTAAATGTTCATCATCAATCAATTGCAGATCAAGACGGATGTAGAAACGCAGGGAGATTTCATCCGGTTCTTGATTAAAGAAGTCGAAAATGCTGCTTTCTCCGACATTGAAGATATTGTCCCTTTTGTGAAATGGCTAGATGATGAGCTCTCATACTTGGTACCATTTCCTCGATGTAACGAAACAACTGCTTTTCAACAATTTATTGCTCAATTTGTGTGTAAATTATGAAGGTGGATGAGAGGGCCGTGCTGAAGCACTTTGACTGGCCGGAGAAGAAGGCAGACGCACTGAGAGAAGCTGCATTTGGTTACTCCGATTTGAAGAAGCTGGAATGCGAAGTTTCGTCGTTTCATGATGATCATAGACAACCTTGTGGTCCTGCTCTCAAGAAAATGCAGTCCCTCTTTGAGAAGTATGTATACTGTCATTTAGTTTTCAAGGCATGGTCATAAAAAGTCTAATTCACATGATTCGTGCCCCCGTTGGTGCAGATTGGAGCACGGTGTTTATAATTTGTCGCGGATGAGGGAATCCGCTACCAATCGATACAAACTTCATCATATTCCCATGGATTGGATGCTGGATACTGGCTTTGTGACTCAGGTAAATTCTACAACCTAATTAATTGCAGTCATTTGGTTCAAAGAAATTGAATCATGATTCTAAATACACAAGCAATACGCTAAACGACCGTTTCCTAGATGACAAAAGGGCTGGAGAAAGTTTGCTCATTTTATATTTCGCAGATCTTGAAACTGTGGTTTCTTGTCTGCATTTGAGTACTTCTTTGTTTATGTTCTTGGTGGTGTTGTGACATTATTAAACGAATCCGATGTGGGATGTGGAAGATTCAGAATCTTGCTGGACACATTCAACTAATTGGTAGAATTGAAGCCTCTATTCTGGTACAACTGCCATGATGTTAAACTTAGTTTTTATCACATTTATGTGAAACGACACAATGTTGTGTCATAATACAATTGTAATGAAATTGACTTGAGCTAAGATTCTACAGTGTCTGTCTTGAAGCTGTACCTTGTCTTGTTATCTATGATTGTGAAATGACAAACAAGATTTTATCTAACAACGACTTGACACCGCCTACCTTGCCCTGCATTGCAGATCAAGCTGGCATCTGTCAAATTGGCCATGAAGTACATGAAGAGAGTATCTGCTGAGCTCGGAGTGGTAGCCGGTGGACCCGAAGAAGAAGAGCTTATAGTCCAAGGCGTCAAGTTTGCTTTTCGCGTTCATCAGGTTAATACTTGTTTCGTTTTGCGTTTTTTGATTCATTTCGTGTTTCGTTTCATCAATACGCGAACTTCTCAGTTTGCTAGTGGTTTCGACGTGGAGACGATGAAAGCGTTTCAAGAACTGAGAGACAAAGCTCGATTGTGTCAAAACCAGCACCAGCAGAGATTGCTCAGCAGATCTTCCTCTAGTTTGTGCTAAATCTGCAGCAAACTCTGCTTCAGAAAAATGCATACTATTCTTCTTGATGTAAAGTGTTGTCTTGCAATCAATATATATAAATATTTATTCAAATTCTTATAATCAATAAAAGAAAGAACAAAATTTGACAAATTGATGATACTTTTCAAACAAGAGCTGCATAAAGAAGCTGGTTCCAAGGATCCGGCAATCCCGGTATACACCAATGGCTGCAATCTATGCCTCCGCCTCCTCCGTATCTTGACGGATGCGCATCACTCTGCAGCTCTGACAATGCCGTCACATTGAGAAGATAAACCGGTTTCGTTATCGCACTCAACACTCTGCTCACAACTCCCGCGGCTGCTGGAGCCACCGTCGTATTCGACGACCCTTGATCCGGCTCGTGCGCCGCATCGCAAGTCCTACCAATACACAACACGTCCGCAACGTTATAACGTTGAACATTTGACAAAGTGAGATTCAAATGTGTGAGCACTATAGGCACATAATTTAACGTGATTCGATCAATTGACGGCAGAAAATAATCCACTAATAAAAAGGAAAATAAAAACGGGCATTCGGAAATGGTCCTAGATCCAAAAGTACATACCCACAAAAACGTGGTCAATTAGTCCAACTAACTAATCTCATAACATGTGGGCTATGATGCGTAGAAGCACACTTAAAATAATTAGAGAACTTATCAATTTATAGGTAAAATTAATGACATTAATTCTCCGATGTGAGATATGACTCAATTTCCTTTAAGGATTATAATTTGAGCCATATCATAACAGTTTACTTACCTGTCGTGAGAGGGAGAAATCCCTTGGAAGAAGACCGTAGTCTTCGATGGGTCGACGTTCTGATCGACCCAACAGGCCCACGTAGTGAGGCCACTGGAGAATGCCTCGAGGCGGTCCATATCCCCGGCTATGGTGGAGCCATACTTGGATAAAGTCCCAACTTTGGGCTGTTGGACCCATATGGATCCACCAATGCCACGTGTTGAATATAAGCATGTCCATTCCTAGCCATGCTTTGCCTTTAACAATTGAGTCTAGCTTTAACACATTACCTCTTGCTTCTCTCATTACATACACCAAATAATGAGTTGTATAGAGATATACTGTCACCCCAAAATCCTGCATTTAAAAAATAAATTAAAATGTTTATAAAATTCAAATATTAAGATTATTGCATAACATTAATAAAAAAAACTAATTAACCTCAAATGTAATAAGAGAAAGTGGGCTTTTCACAAGGAAGGTGGTGTTAGCATTTGGATCTGCAGCATGGAGCATGCAGGCTAACGAGTTCCACTGATTCAGACTCAGTGAGTCGCCCACGAACATTATCTTCTTCCCCTTCCATCTCTTGAGAAGATCCACACCGTCAAATCTAGAGCCAAATAGTGAAGTAGGATGAAGTTTAATAACAACCAGCGTAGTGGTGAAGGTGGGAGGCCCGAGACCGATAGATCATGGGTTCAATTCCCACCAACACCATTATGTGATTTGCCTGTCACATTAAGGGTGGTTGAACCTCCTGTGTGGTTTGCCTCCTGTGTGGTTTGCAGGCTACTGCACAAGGAGCGGGGTTTACCCAGTGCGCACCGAAGTAGCGGCTGCGGGTTCCACGAATCAAAAAAAAAAAAAAAAAAGATTTGCAAAGACAAACTCACCTAGGCAAGGTGCAAGAACTCGGGTTCCATGAGTACTTGAGAAAATCTTTATCGGGACGGCCAAACTTGAGGCAATTGAACTCGGAAGTTATGTAGGGGCAACTCAGTGAGTCGTAGAGAGGCTCGGAAGAAGAGTTGTAAACCCAGTCACCACTAAACAAGTTGCATTCATTTGTGTTTTCAAATAATTCCGATTTTGCAGAGACAAAAAAGAACAAAAATGGATGATATAGTTTATGTATATATAGGGAAGATTAAGGATAAGATGACCAATTTAGTGAAGCAATAATGTAATTATATTATATGGGGATTTGTAATTATGTTTATATATGGAAGATTAATAATAAGATGGTCAATTTAGTGAAGCAAAAATGTAATTTAGCTTATATGGGAATTCGTGATTTTTGAAATGTTCCATTATTATGTTTATATAAGGAAGATTAAGAATAAGATTAAGTGCTTAAATTGAATAAGCTTAGTTGATGCAATGGTGTGTTGGAATGAGATTCAGTAGTATAATATTTTGTAGATTTGAAGATCCCAAAATCCCTAGCTGAATGATGAACCTTCAATTATGTAATAGCTTAGCTTGAGTTCAACATGTTAGGAACTCAGTAGGCTAGAGTTCAGTAGCTGCGAAGTTCAGTAGAAGACCTTGCACTCAGCTGATGGACTCAGTATCGAAGAAGTTAGTTGGTCAGCCGATCACCAACTGAATCTGCAAAGGAATTTGTGCCCCACGTACTGAATGCTCAGAAGAATGTCAGTAGGAAGACACTTCAGTTGAAGGTCCGAGGATTCAGAGGGAGTCAACCTTGATGTTTGACAAACCTCACCTAACAATCTACCTCGACCAATAAGGAGCCGACAACGCCTTACCTGCTCTGACAAAAGCTGCTCCTAGACTGAAAACGATGAGTATCTCTACAGTGCACCTACTCATCAATGTTCAAATTAAAGTAGCCGTTTTCCTTGTCGTTTCGACACGTGCCTAGACCCTCTCCAACGGATCTATTCACAAATCGAACACTATAAATAGAGGAGAGTCTTCATGCAGAAAGACACCGGGAACCAAAAGCTTTCAACGCACAAACGATCTCTAGCAAGCTCATTTGCATATCCAAATAAGAACTTGAACTTAGAATTAGAATCTTCTTTAGTTCTTCTCTCTAGAGAATAATTGTTCCCCTTCTCTTATCTAAGCGAGCTAAACTGTAATATCCTTAGCTTAGAAACCCCGAGGGAGTTCACATTTCGTGAAACGTTCTTATTGTAAGAACTTTCTCATAGTTGGAGAAGCTCAAGCCTTAAGTTTGAAAACCCTGTAAAGTCACTACGACTATAAGTAGATATCTGTCCTGTGAATAGATCACTAAGACTTGCTCAGTATAAATAATACAAGTTCTCCTGCTTGTGTCAGGATAGTGGACATAGGACCCAACGTGTCCGAACCACTTTAAAAACTGCTGTGTTGATTTATTGTTGCATTATTTATTGTTTACTCTACATTCAACTGTATTTCATAAACTCAGCATAAAACCGATTTTCCAGCCGAGACGTTTCATAGGGCCTACACTTCCACATACAACTCTAATACTGAACTACTGTTCATCAGACATAAGTCAGTAGAGCTGAACTCAATAGAAGAAATCTCTTCCCACGCGATCTGAAAGTATATCTAACTCTGACTAAGTTCAGTAGTACACTCAGCTAAATGTGACTTTCTCGTTTGAGAAAGAATCTGTATTTAGGTGTATTCACTCCCCTCCCCCCTACACTTGAAGTACGTCTCAGGACCAACATGAACTTAGCTTGTATGATTTAAATTAATATTGATCGATTATAATAATTTAGGGTTATTCTCCTTTAAATACACCAATTTTTTTCAAATTTTCTTTTTGAACACGAACTTTCAATTTAGCCCATAAATACACCAACTCTTGATTTGTTTCAAATTGCGCATCGATCAAAATTCCGGCAAAATCAAAGTTGATGTGATATTTTCCGACGTGACATATCTGCTGACGTGTCGGGTGAGTCATAATCTATCTTATTTGATTTTACAATAAATATACAAACTCTTCACATTTTTCTTTTTTGCATATGAACTTTTAAATTTAATTTATTTTTGCACACAATCGAAATTCAGAATTTTTTTAAATTAATATTTATTTCTAATAATATTTTTTTATAATGAATGACCGAATTAAATTGAACAAACCGATTAAATACAAGGGAAGAAACTGATATTTTAGAATTTAGAATTTAGTTAAACTTAATCGTTAAATTTTAAGATTTTTTAAAGATTTTTTTTAATTCTTTCTTTGTATTTAATCCGCTTGTTAAACTTAATTCGGTCATTTATTATAAATTTTTTATTAAAAATAATTAATAATTAAAAAAAATGAAAATTTCGATTATGTGCAAAAAACAAATTAAATTGAAAGTTCATATGCAAAAAGGGAAACTGTAAAGAGTTTTTGTATTTTATTGAAAATTAAATGAGATCGATTATGACTAACCCGACATGTTAGCGGCCACGTCACGCCGGACGTCAGCTTTGGTTTGACTGGATTTTTGATAGGGGCGATTTCTTAAATACCCATTTTCGTATAACAAAAGTCAAATTTACCCAATCGTTATAATTGATATACAAAATACACAACTTTACTTAAATATCCCCACTTTTCAGACTTGTCAGCCTGCCAAAACCGTTATTTTGCTTCGTTCCGTGCGCAAATGATTAACGCAGAATCCCGCTCATATCCCGCTCACGAGCCGAATCCCGCTACATGCAGTACCGAATCCCACTACATGTAGTACCAAATCCCGCAGCTCAATCCCGCTCACGCGCCGAATCCCGCTACATGTAGTACCGAATCCCACTACATGCAGTACCGAATGCCGCCAGCTCAATCCCGCTCACGCGCCGAATCCCGCTACATGCAGTACCGAATCCCGCTTGGAAAATCCCGCTCAGCCTGGTGAAATCCTGCTCGAGCGGTGATTTAGCAGGAAGCAGAATCCCGCTTCGGGAATCCCGCTCTACTGCCAAATCCCGCTCGGCTTTTGGACTGGCGGGGGAGCAGAATCCCACTCGCGGGATCCCGCTCGGGCTTCCCAGTCCCGCTCAGCTTTTTTGACTTGGTAGGCGAGCAGAATTCCGCTCACTCAATCCCGCTCGGTCATTTCTAGTCCCGCTCGTTCCATTCGTAGTCCTTATCATGAAATTTTATCTATTAATACCATGATTGAAGTCCAAAATCAAACACACTCACTCTTCTTTCATTTCATTTTCAATTACAAAATAATTCTGTAGAGTTTTGCTTCCTCGTTCCATAAAAAAATGGATAGTTGGTATAATATTATTGTTCATTTTAACGGACAATTTAACAATTTGTCCGAGTATATTGGCGGTGAAGTTAGAGTTGTCTGCATTCCTGGGAACAATGTTTGTATCCCTATTTTACGACAGTTCATTCAATACAATCTTAATCCCTTTTCACTTTAGTCAAATTATGAAATTTATTACACCTACGTTTCTCGTCATGGTAAGACGCTTAGGTCCATTCTCGCGACCGATATGGACCTACTTCGTCTTTGTAGTACACAAATCAAGCCGACTTTATTTCTTGAACACTCCAATGTTCAATCTTATCATACACCCGATGTTGTTGAACAATTTGGTTCAAGGTTCATTTTTGAAGATCAAGCGGGTGGTAGCAATCGGGCTGAGAATTTTCGCGAACAAGAAACCTTTGTTCGCGAAGAGGATGCCCATGTTGTGTTCGACAGTGATGAAGAAAATATTTAATATGATGAGGTGTCTGGTGCATTAAATCAATGTACGTTTGGCTACTTTGCGGCATGGATCCGACGTGAAGGTGGTGTGAATCAACTGATATCTATGCTCATGCCGGACAACCGTGTCCTTCCAATCAACGAAATAATATATGGTGGCGTCAAAGAAGTAAATGACAGTTTACTTCCACTTGTTCCTCTTGATGTATCAGATTCGCCTATGGTTCGAGATCTGGATCACATTGTGGACTATCCACTCCGTGAAGGTGCGACATTTTAGGAGAAGGCGGATTTGTTTGCTGCTGTTGCACTTCGGCACATGGAACAAGGTCTCGATTTTAGGGTGGCTCGTCTGACAGTGGTCGGGTTGAGCATAAATGCAGACGGAGTCGTGATTGCCCATTTTTTCTACGGGTATCGTTTCGCAGAGATGTGTTGTGGATTGTAAACTTCTTGCATGCCGAACATGAAGGATAAATGAGGGTTAAAAACGATACCTTCCTCCTTCGTATGTTGTTGCGGCTTTGATTGTTGCTCCTGTGTCAGATCTTCTGATCTGTGTCCCGGCCTTTTTCTTCATCTGGGTGGTCAGAGAACTGAAGAAAATAGATTACTGTCTCTCTCTCTTACGCGTGCATGCGTGTGTGAGTTTATGTGTATGTGTAATCTATTTCTGAACAGAATACTAATATATATAGGCTTCAAAAACTAATATAATATTAATATATTTGTAGCTCATTAATTTAATTATATTTCAAATGGGCTTCCACATAACCAGCCCATAATATAATTAATTAATTTACTGGGCTACTAATATTTATCAATTAATTGGCTCAGCCAATTAATTCCAGATAAATAACATTATTAAATAATGTAAAAATACATTAATCCATTAATAATGATTTCTGAGAGACAATAAATAACTAGGCAACTAATTGGGTCAGATCAGGGATCCAATACAAGAAATAAAGCTGGGCCTCAAATTAATTAATTATCCATGCTCAGCTCAGAGCAAAATTAATTAATAAACACAGATTCATTCCACTAGAGAATCCGTGCTGACTTACCCATTTATCCCAAATTGAGCAAGGGCTTATTCCACTATAGTGTTACCCTACGAGCCCATAATTGTGCTGTGGCGATGATATTTGGTGGACACTCAGATTCGTTCAAGATGCTTCCTCGTTACCTCTACGTACTGAAAACAACGAATCCAGGTACAATGAGTGATTTCGAAGTCGATTCAGAAGGTCGTTTCCAATAATTATTCGTTGTTTTTAATGTTTCTCGTGTCCCGTGTGTATTTAACCTTCGAGATCTGATTGTGGCCGACGCGACTCACTTGAAAGGAAGGACTAAAGGAGTGTTATTTGTAGCTGTTACGATAGACGACAACGACCAAATATTTCCACTAGTCTTTGGTGTGGGTCCAATTGAAAACGATTACTCTTGGACGTGGTTCATGTCCCGACTCAGAGAAGCATTTACGATGCCAAGCAATTTAATGATCATCTCCGATCAACACCGGAGCATAGCTAACGCGGTAGAGGCTGTTTATCCGGAAGCAGCCCATGACACTTGTTACTATCATCTTCAGAATAAGCTTACACGATATGGTAAGACGCTTATCAAGATGTATCATGATGTTGTCTATGATTTCGATCAAGCCTATCCTGAGGCATACGAGAAGTTAATGGATGTCGTACCGGAAAAGTGGTCTAGATCGAAGTCTCCCGTTCGCCAGTACAGTCAGCTAACCTCGAACATAGCTGAATCTATCAACTCGAGACTGCTCACAGCATGACGTTTGCCGATATGCTCTATGATCGAGACAATAGGTCACTAGGTGGAACAGTGGTGTGACCAAAGTCGACCAAGTCAATCTCGGGGCAGTACACCGAGGCGACTCTGTCCTCCTCAACCCGGCGAGAGTGATCTCCCATCTCCTCATCTCGGTCACGATGGTGTCCCATCGACACCGATTCACTCCTCACAAGGCCGTGTGGTGTATGGTTACCGCCTGCGTGAGAGGATGTAGAAGCCAATCCTCGGCTCCTAGATCGACCAAACATCGACCGAAATAGCTTTTTCACGTCGTGAACTATATCCTTCCTCAAGGTCCGGTATTCTTCCCTTACCACTTTACGGACATCTTCGACGGTCAAGATCTGGTGTTGATCGGCTCCCTCGGTCCAGGCTCCGTTCGGACCCGCTTACCATCTTCAGTGGAACGGCGTTGCCTCTGTCCGGTTCCTCTAGAACTGGTTGGACGCTGTGTCTGCTGTCCAAATCGGTATAGCTTTCGTACCCCATGGTCCCCTATGATCGTGGGATGTTACGGATTCTCAACCGCAATATAGGACACATGAAATCGATCGTCCCTAATGACACTATGCCAATACAGAGTTTGTGTCTCCGCATTGGATGGTGTGAGACCATCTCGGACAACAAACTGCAATTACATTAAATAAATTATTATTAGACAACATTAAATTAAAAATATATATATATATATATATATATATATATAATATAAACAACATCAACTCTAAATTAAATATTTTTATCTGACGATGCCATAAAGTGTTAAGCTTACGGGGTTGGCCTCCACCAAAGAACCAATTCTTCCAACGAGGAAATTCAGCTGTAGACAACCTCTCTGCACATATCGCTCCAAAATCTGGAATAGCCTCGTAGGCCCAAATCTACAATGCATGAAAATAAATATTGATTAGTATAAGATATATATCAATAATTCAAATAATTAAATCATTAAAATCATTATACACATCTGGAGTGCCCAAACGGGTCCATAAAAATGATATTTCTTCGAAATTTGTTCCGCCGTTCTCGGAACAAAACTACAATAGTGCTTCAACGCACCGGAAGTGTACGAGCCCCACGGGAATTGGTCAAATGCACGTAGATCATCCACTAATACCAAAATCTACGTGTCCACCATTCTCGTGTCACTGTAACCGAGAAAAAAGAAAAATAAGGCTAGGACATGAGCCACCTTCAAATACCCCAACTCGTCCAATCCCAAATCTCCTTTCTCGAACTTTGTCAACAAATCTCTGCCCGTTATTGTCGTACACAGTCTAGGAACAAAGATCATACTCAACATGCAGATCAAAATTGTAGGATCTTAACTTTAAACCCGTGACAAGGGCATAATCGAAACAAGAAAATCGGGTAGTCGTCTCGGACACGGAAAACCAAATAACAGAATCATCTCCGTCCGCTTGAATCTCATGACACATCAACATATGAAGAGCCCTGGCCGCATCCCTACCTACCCTCCAATCCATAAAGCTACCAAAAACATCATTCCTAAATTCGTTCACTAACTCACCTTCCCCGATAACTCCAAATTTTTTTTAATAATATCAAAAATCTTCGGGTTGAATTCTATATCTATCCTCGGATTTGCACCGAGAAGACCAACTCTTTTAAAAATGGGTTGCACCGAAATAATATAACAGTTAAAAAAAATTTCAAATCCCGCTCGGCTGACTGGAATCCCGCTCGGCCGAACCGGAATCCCGCTCGACGAGCGGGATTTCAGATGATATCCGATCGACTGGTATCCCGCTCGATCGAACCGGAATCCCGCTCGGCTAGCGGGATTTCATACGGTATCCGACCGAAAATCACCCATTCATACTCCAAAAATTCAGAAAATTCATGCTCCGAAAATCATAAAATCATGCTCCAAAAAATTCAGAAAAATTCAAGCTCCGAAAATCATAAAATCATGCTCCAATTAAACAAAAATTCATGCTCAAATTCGAATAATTCTATAGAAAATTTAACGAATTAAACAATATTATGCGGAAATATATTCTGTTAGCCAAATTCAAAAAAAAAAAAAAAAAAGAATTTAGCCATCCTGTAAAAAAAAAAACACAAATCTAGCCAATTTGTCTTGTTGTGGGTGCTGGCCGATTGAGGGCCGATGGGGGCCGATAAACATTTTTAAGGCCGATTGGGGCCGATATTATTTAGACATAGGGCCGATCGTGATCGGCCGAACGATCGGCCCCCAGTCGGCCGAATATAAGAAAAAGGAAATAATTTAAGGGCCGATTTCTATCGGCCCCTATTGAGCCAAGATATCGGCCCTCGGAAATAAATTTGTTATAGATTTTCAAAAAAAATGCGGGTCGATGTACATCGGCCCGTAATCGGCCAAGCCATCGGCCCTGATCCTTAAGAAGCCGTTACATGTAACGGCCGAAATTTACTGAGGGCCGAACAAATTTTAACCATTTTTTTACCGAGGGCCGATTCTCATCGGCCCCACCATCGGCCCTACCATCGGCCCCGAGTGGCAATAATGGAGGGCCGATTGAATATAACCGTTGGCCGACTGAAAAAAATATTTATCATTTTACTATTTTCACAGATCCACCTCTCGCCGCCGCTCACTACCGCCGAAATCGCCGCCATCGCCGTGCTCGCCGCCGCCGAACGACAGCGCGGCCGATCCCCTTTGAAACGCCATGTCTTCCGGCGAAATTGAGGTTAGTAATTTATGCCATAAATTGTGATTGTATTTCATTCATAGACGAAATTTAGGTTGAAATTGGGTTGGGTTTACATTAAAATGTCCATGTATTGATGAAATTGTAGAGAATTTGGAGAGGATTCGAGTGTTAAATTTCTGCAAATTTATGAAACTGGGGCCGATTTCGGGGCCGATGAAGATACACTCCATCGGCCCTGATTAGGCCGAACCTAGTTGAATACGCCGTCGGCCCCTGGTGGCCGAAGAGAATTCGGCCCTGTATTCGGCCCCGACTGGGCAAAAAAAATTTCGGTTGAAATTGTGATATTATTTGATTCATAGACGAAATTTAGGTTGAAATTGGGTTGGGTTTACATTGAAATGTCCATGTATTGATGAAATTGTGGAGAATTTGGAGAGGATTCGAGTGTTAAAAATTTCTGCAAATATATGAATCTGGGGCCGATGGGAGTGTCGATTTCGGGGCCGATGAAGATACACTCCATCGGCCCTGACTGGCCTATGATAATTCGGCCCTGTCTGGCCGAAGAGAATTCGGCCCCGACTGGGGCAAAAAAATTTCGGCCCCGGCTGGCCGAAGAGAATTCGGCCCTAGGCTGGGAAGAAATATTTTTGGCCCCGGCTGGCCTGGGCAAGGGTAAAGGCATACGATCCAGTTCTTCGTGAGATGTGGAGGAAATTACTAATGAATCGGATGAGGAAACATCTACACCATCGGAGCCACCACGAGGGAAGATTGTTAATGTACATGAGTGGCCCAGCTGGAATCAAGATGCCGAACAGCCACAGAGAGATGTGGAAGATACGACGAGTGGCGATGCAGATCCTTGGGATGTGGCTGCTCGAATGGCTAATCGTGGCTATGATATGGGGCAGCATAGCATGTACGAGGAGAGACATGTTTGGGTCCCGAGACGTTGGGAGCCACTCCCTTATACGGCTCCACGGTCCCCACCGCCTATACAGGTATGTTAACTATTCAAATTAATTTTATGTTTTTTATTTCATTTGACCATGAGTTTTTGTCCAAAATGCAGCAACATCAGTCGGTCGTGGATGACTTATTTGATACGCAACATGTACAACAGGTGTATCATAGCCAACCGGCGGAGCAGGAAATTGTACAAAACACTGAGGTACAAACATTTTTTTAAGTTATATAATTTAGGATCTTTTTTAATACAATGTTATTTGCAGCCCATAGTGGAGCGCCTCCCAAATCCTAGTGGAGCTCCACGCATGTTTGATCCGGCGGACTCATTGAGGAGAGAGTTTGAGAAGTTCATGCTAATGGAAATTTTGTAAGTATATATTTATATTTTTTTAAATATAAAATATGTTTCTTTTTAATTGTCCTGCTAATGTGTATATTTTTTGACAGACGTCTTTACATTCAGCTTGGACTTCCAAAATATTTGAGCCCGATAACGAGTTCCATGAACGGTACGAGGTGAATTATAATGACTGGATCCCTGCACAGGGTTTAATGGATGCCGTTTTTGGAGCGGATACGGTATTTGGTGATGACAGGACTCCGTGGTTCGATGCCAAATTCGTAAGTTTTACAATTTTTTCAATTTTCTTTTTTCTACACTTTGACAATTTAATTATTATTATTTTTTACTAATTTGCATTAATTAATAGGTTATATTCCCGGTGTTGGCCGCCGGCCATTGGATGACAGTCAGATTGTGTATCGAGTCATGGAAGTTGGAGTTGTATGACTCACTTAACTGCCGTGGAGACCGGGATATATTTGAGTACCGAAAACAAAATTTGCGGCCACTCCGCAAACTGATCGGTCAATTGCTAGATATACGTATTTTAATATTTTTAATGTTTTTTGGTAGGCTACTAATTATTTTTAATCGATCTTTGGTAGGCTACTAATTACTGGACGATGAACAAGTACAATCTGGCGCATCCGGGCATTCGGACTCCTGAGTTGGTCTTGATGCCGCAAAAGGAGCAGTTCAAGCAAGAGGATTCGCATAGTTGTGGTCCATTTACGTGTATGCCAATTGAGCGGGCTCATAACTGGATATCCTACTCCAAAATGGGGTAATATGAAATCAAACATCAGAATCTATCGGGAGTGGATGGCTTGAAAATGTTTCGAGCAGTGCCATTACGGAGATTTTGTATCTAGCTCTCCCAATGAGTAGTGTGTATTGAATGGAACATTTCGTAATTTCATTTTAATTTTCTAACATTTCATAATTTTATTTTCGAACATTAATTGAAATTAGCTTCATTTCGAACATTTCATAATTTTATTTTCGAACATGAGAGTATATCTCTCGGCCGAGGCCGAGAAAATCATGTATCGGCCCCAGGACCGATACATAGCCAAATAGCATCGGCCCCACTACCATCGGCCCCGAGCCATGCATGGCCTCGACCGAGATTGTATATCTCTCGGCCGAGGCCGAGAAAATCATGTATTGGCCCCAAGGCCGATACATAGCCGAATACCATCGGCCCACTACCATCGGCCTCGAGCCATGCATGGCCTCGGCCGAGATTATATATCTCTCGGCCGAGGCAGAGAAAATCATGTATCGGCCCCAGGGCCGATGTATGGCCGATTTTTATCGGCCCCACTACCATCGGCCCCGAGCCATGCATGGCCTCGACTGAGATTGTATATCTCTCGGCCTTGTGTGATATGCCTCGGCCCCGAAGGGTTTCGGCTGAGGCCGATGGAGGGCCGATGGGTTAACCACCATCGGCCCTTTAGGGTTTCGGCCCTTTTTTTTATCCTACCAAATAACTCGATCAGTGACAAAAAACTTAATTGATCAGTGACAACAAAATTAAAGCGATCATTGACAAAAAAACTTAATCGTTTGTTGTCGTTCCAGATACGAGGCATCTCCGCCTTGTGTGACCTTCTTCTCCACAGTTACCACATTTTTTCCTACGGCGCGTACCGGATGTACTAGCTTCTGCTCCTGAAGGACGACGGCTGTTTCTCGGGCGTCCGGCTTGCCGCATAATAATTGGTGGAAGAACAACAATGTCCTCTATTTCCGGTGGGACACCCCACTCATTTCGAGGAGGCACGGGATTAACCACTCCGGCATATATTGCCTTCCACATCGCCGTCGTATAATAATCATTAATATGATTGTACAGATTTTCCCGGCGATGATACAAAACGGCGACAACGTGACTACACGGCAACAAGTCAATTTGCCAGACGCCGCATTCACACATTTCGTCTAGAAGATTGACCCTCCACTGTCGCTCACCTGCGTCGACCTTGTATTTGTGGTTAGTGACCTGCGTAACTGTAAACCTTCGAGCCAGTTCTACTTCATTCCGCATCCTCAACTCAGAAGCCTCCGTCAACGGATTGTTTCTGGAACTTGCTTTTACCCGTCGTGTATCGGAGCACGACTCTATCATATGACGGATTGCCTCGAGCATAGCTAGAATTGGTAGTCGTCTAGCCTCCAACAGTCGAGAATTTATTGACTCGGTAGCATTCGATGTCAGTAGACTGTAACGACGACCTTTACTGAAAAGTCGGGACCACTTCTCCGACCCGATTTCCATGAGCTTTTTGTAAATAGCAGGTTTTCCCCGACGGATGGCGTTCATGGCGTCATGGAATTCTGTTGCTCGATAAGCATAAGCTGCTCGATAAAATGACCGGATAACCCACTCACCGTGCCTAGCAAACTTATTCGATAAATGGTAGTAACAAAGTCCATGTTGTGCGTCTGGGAAAACCACTCTTACCGCATTCGCTATGCTTTTATGTTGATCTGAAACAATCACTAAACTGTCATTCGTTGGAAATGCGGCTCTCAGTCGCATCATAAACCACGTCCAGGAAACATCATTTTCAATGGGACCTACACCAAAAGCGAGAGGGAATATTTGCTCGTTCGCATCAAAAGTAGCTGCGACGAATAATATTCCCTTGTTTCTCCCTTTTAAATGGGTACCGTCCACCACAATAACCTTCCGGAGGTTGCCTAACCAAGGGGCTCGCGATACACCAAGCGCCATAAATAAATGTTGGAAACGACCATCCTCACCGACATCAAGATCCGTATAAGTTCCCGGATTTGTTTGTTCCAACAAATGCAGATATTTTGGCAGTTTGCTGAACGAATCAGCATGTCCGCCATAAATCATCGATATAGCTGCGTTGCGCGCTTGGAGGGCAACACCGTACGTTGCTTGTATTCCAAATTTATCCAACAGATCGGCCTGAATATCAGCCGGTTTCATTAACTTGCTTTGATGACGCATTTTACGGGCTATATAAGCAGCGACAGCCTTCGACCTCACATTTCGTTCACCAAGTCCGGATAAATCAGTTGTACAGTTGTGGTCCGCAACCCATTTAACAACCTCCCAACGCGTCTGACCTCTACAGTATGCCCGTAGCTCGAATGGACAATCAACACTTCTTCTGCACAAATATTCCAAACGGGAAGCACTGGAACGTCGCACTCTGAAATCCGCACCGTTTTCCAAATGGAATAGAGCCACAACAGCATAAAGTTCGTCTTTCGAGCTAAACATGAATCCCGCTTGTAGACTTCTGTCTACAACAGTAATCAGGTTCTGCGACGCTAATAAATCGGATACATCAAGGGGAACAACAGGAAGTAGCCAGTTGCTTGCTGCTTCTGTGTTGTAGTATATAGTCTCGTCATTTGTTCGAGAACGATTGACTGGAACTAGCAAAGACATAAGTTGACTTACGCCACCCTCCCTCCGAATCCATGCAGCAAAATCTTGTAACGAACAATTAATCAAGGCAGAAGGAATATCTTCATCCTCATCATCATCAGATGATGAGTCCAAGTCCGCCTCACCATCTGAATCCGTCTCCACATGAACATTCCTTTGGGGACCCCGTCCGTCATCATTACTTCTACTTCCTTGCCCCGTAAACCAATTAGGGCCCCCGAAATTAGAATTATCTTCGGGAAATTGATTCGGATTCAGAACACCAAATTGAGGATTTTGCACTTCAGGATACACAACAAACACAACCGGCTCTACGTCGATAGAGCACAGTCGCATAAGATCAGTATCATGGCCCATAACGGCCTTCATCATCCGGCCGGTTCGTCGGGAAGCAACAGTATAATAAATGAAGTAGTTGAAAGGAAGGGAATAAGCAGCGAGCCACCGATCAATGTTTTGTCGAAGATATTCGAGAGAAATATTGTTTGAAGGAATGTAAATAATGAACTCATGCCCACCGACATAATTCGACTCTGCATCGAATTGGCCGTTCAATTTCACAATAATTGATCGAAAATCGGTCATTTCTGTCAAATTAAATTTGAAGAATTGAGAAGATTGGAAGTGGAATGACGAAAATTTGAAGAATTGAGAAGATTGGAAGTGGAATGAAGATTGGAACTCGGCTATCCTACGTCTTATAAAGAATTTTTCTGAAAAAATTCACGTGAAATATCCAGTCTACTACGCATTTCAACATAGGCACCGATCGGCCCCCATTGGCCCCCCCATCGGCCCCTGGGTTTCGTGCATGTGCAAGTGAAATTCGACTAGTCATTTCAACAGATAAAGCTGATTTGAAACTACACCTCCCACAGGCCTTGGATCGGTCCTCCATCGGCCCTACTGCACATTTGCAGGAAAAGTCTTGCAGTGTCTTGTCCAATCCTGTCTCAAAGGACGGCCTTAGGGCCGATGGAGGGCCGATGGATACCCACCTTCGGCCCTCCTTCGGCCCTTCTTCGGCCGATTGGTTGTTCGGCCGTCGGCCTATTTTTTTTGGGCCGATGGCGGGGAGGGCCGATGGACACCACTTCGGCCATACATCGGCCCTTCGACCCTATAATATCAACAAATAAGGTTAAGTGGCTCGGCCGATGGGGAGAATTCGGCTATTTTCAACAGGGCCGATTGACTACCCCATCGGCCCCCCATTGGTCCAGCGCCGTATAAGGACAAAATGACTATATATGTGTTTTGTTTTAAACGATGACTATAATTGTTTTTCGTTCCTTACTATTTGGCTACTGCTGATTTTGACCCCAATATTATTCATGCCCAAATTCGAATAATTCTCAAAAATTCAACTAATTAAACAATATTTATGCTCAAATTCGAATAATTCTAAAAAAACATGCTCATAAAATAATTAAGATTTGCGCCAATTTAATGGATAAAATTCGAGCGGAACTATAGAATTCGAGCGGGACTAACCTGGTTGGCCATTGTTGTGTTTTGGTGTCGGATTCAACTCTAAAATCGTGTTCTCGAGCGGTTTTGAGCGGGATTCGTCGACGGAGAGAAGAACAGAAAGATGAGAAACTGAATACGAGAGGCAGCCGAGCGGGATTCAGATCTAGATCTGGAGTGAAATCCCGCTCGCTATGCGGGATTTGTTGTCGGCCGAGCGGGATTTGACGAGCTGGCGGAGTGGGTGTCTGCCGAGCGGGATTCAGTGTCTCCGAGCGGGATTCCGATTGTGGTCAAGCGGGATTCCGCTCTCGGTCGAGCGGGATTCGGGTGTTGGCAGCCTGATTCTCGAGCGGGATTTGATTTTAAGTGAGCGGGACTGAGCGGGATTTCACTGTGAAGGAGTGCGACACTGATTTCGTGTGAGCGGGATTCGATTTCTTATGAGCGGGATTTGATTTTACGTGAGCGGGATTTATGTCTCGAATTCGTGTATTTTTTTGTTTGTTTCATCAATTAATTCGTCTCGAATTCAGGAAAATACATGAAAGTGATTGGTGTCAGTCAACTTTTTCAAAAAGTAAAGATAGTGTAAGTAAAGTTGGGTATTTTGTGTAGCAAATATAAGGATTGTGTAAATTTGATTTTTGTTATACGAAAATGGGTAAAAGGTAATAATACCACTTTTTGATATGTGCAATTTGAAACAAATCAATAGTTTGTGTATTAATGAGCTAATTTGAAAGTTCGTCTGCAAAAAATAAATTTGAAAAATGTTGGTGTATTTAGAAGAGAATAATCTAATAATTTATAAGTTGACATACTAAATATAGTATTAAATTAAATTTATATAATACTACTTTTTATTAAAAAAAAATTAAAGCCCATGAGACGGGCAAAAAATAAAGTATTTTTTTAATAAAACAAATGGTGTCCACAAGATTTTGTTTTTTGAAACTAAGGTGTAAGTGGTTCCGCTCCGAACCGCAAAACCGATCGGACCGAACCGAACCAAACCGAAAAATGTAGTTTGGTTCGGCTTTGCAGTTTGGTTCGGTTTATTTTTTTAGGAACCGTTTTCATTCGGTTCGGTTCGCGGTTTCAAGAATTTTTGAATGGTTCGAACCGAACCGAATCAATATCATATTTTTTAATTTTTTTATTTAATATTTGTCTTTCTTATATGAGAATATCGTTGGATTTAGATATTAGATTTAAGTTAAGATCAATTCTAATCTATACAAAGAAAGAGAAATGAGTAACAACTCTATACTTGTGAGTTTGGAATGAGTGACATCCTATAAACTATTATTCTTGCATTATTTAGGATTTAAAAAATAAATAAAAAAAATAAAAAGATGAACCGATGAACCGAACCGAACCAAACCATTTATAAGCGGTTCGGTTCGGTTCCGATATTTAGAAACACATTGAATCGAACCGAACCACTTCTATGTGTTTGGTTCGGTTCCTAAAATACATAAAAAACTGAACCGAAGCGAACCGTTACACCCCTATTTGAAAGTAGGAGAGTGGCTTTTAGATTAGCGGAAAGACTTTAGTGCCTAAAATTTCTCTTTACCTCAACTGACTATTTTTATAAATTTTCTCTTAATATAAAACGCAAATTTTATCCATTATTTTCAATTTTTTAGATTTTTCTCATCACTACATGATGTCAGTAATTTCCAATTGTTATACATGAATCAATATCACTAGTAGTTTAATATTTTAGTCTCATAAAAAGTGTCTTGTTTTCCTTTTCGTGTTGTCCAATAAAAAGTGTTATGTTTATAAAAAAACAAACAAGCATTTACTAATAATACTTGAGTTTGTTTTTATCTTATTAACAAAAATATTCCGTACTTACTATTTTTTTAATTTTATTACGTGTTCAGTTTTTATCCTAAAAAAATTGTTATATTCTTATCGATTCCTTATTGTAAATAAAAAATATATCGCGTAATGATTGGTAATATATACCCTTATGGGTGCGTTTGGTTTCCACGGATTCTTGTCCGCGAAAATAATCTTATTCTGAAATACTAAATTTCTATGTTTGGTAATTCTAGGAAAGTAATCTTATTCCATAAATTTAAAATCTGATGTTTCGTAAAATTTTACTAAACTTGAGGAAAGTAATAAGGATTCCCAAAAATTCAGTAAAATAGCCTAATATTTATGGATTCTTTTTCCTTACTTAAACTTAGGTAATCTTTTTCCATTATAAGGGGATTATAACCATTGATCCCTCCCAAGAACATCAATTATCTATTTTTTTTCCACACAGAAGTTTCAATTGTCCCTTCTCCGAAGAAGTTGAACATCGGTTTTTAGTCATCTCCTTCTTGACAAATTTTCCCAGCTAATCCAATACTACCCACCCAAACTATTTCATAACCAGAAATTGGAATTTTCTGAAACATTTTTCTCCAATAACTGAAACAGATAAGAGATTTTGATTTTCTATATCAATTTTTTATATCAGTTTTCTCCAAGTTCCTACCTACACAAGACGTAAACAAGAAAAACAAAGGAGATGGGTGGTGGTGAAACAATAGACATCATATTCTCCAAATATCTAAGAGAAGAAGCGTGACGGCGACAAACGACTGACGCATCCTAAAAGATATGACGATGTTAATGTAGGTATTACAAACTGCTATTACAAGTAAACTGTTAAATAACAAAAGAAAATAAACAACACAAGAACCGTCGAGTCGAGGGAGTCCTCTCTCCGCAAGACGAAAAACGCCCCGGTAGTGCTCTCGGTTTTGGCGTTTCGTCCCCAAAGATGAAACGACGACGTCTCGAGGATTGCAGCACCGCAGGATCTTCGAGCTCCGGCGAACAGGACTTTCCGGCGAGGACAGGCTGCTGGAGACTTGAGCTAGGAAGAGCTAAGTATGCAGCTAAGATGATTTCAGGTGTTGGTGTGTTGAGAATGAAATGCAACTGGCCTATTTATAGGCAGTTCCACCCAGGTGTTGATTGCAGGAATAACCCCCAATAAGGCGCATGGGAGTGGAGACATGGAAGGTGGGAGTTCGAGCCCACCCGCATCCTTCCAAAAGTAGCGGTGTGGATGCCACCGGAAAGAAAAAAATGGCCACGACCGCCCGACCGGGAACGACGAAAAAACGGACCACCCAAAGGATCAATTGCCAAGATCCAAGTCCAAGTCCAAGTCCACGGACACGGACACGGACACGGCGTGGGCGGAGCGTCAGCCCGCCGCGTGTGCGGTTCGTTGGGCGCCCGCGCATTTGGAAGTCGGATGTGGCGTTACCCCCCCCCATGAGCATGTGTGGGCCCAAGCCCACCACATGTCACTTAGTTATCTTCTACAATATTGTAGAGACTTAAATACCACACAAAACATTATTCATTAATCGATGTGGGACATGATTAATGTAATAACTCTCCAAAACCCGAATAAGGTAAGTTTCTCCACTTTAGGTAACATATTAGTTTTGTCCCCCCAAACTTCGAGCCACTATTTCTCACTCACCGAAAATCGGAATCGAGAAATTAAGCACACTATAATTATCTACTCGAAACGTAGATCGACGTCATATATCTCAAATCATTAATCGGATAAATATCGAGGCTCAAAAATGCGATCGAAAACGGCTGAATTATGCCCAAGTTAAATTAGCAATAAATGCTAATTAACTTTCCTTAATTTAATATATATATATAACTAATATATATATATATCCAAACCGATTTTTCCAACAGTTAATTATCTGGGAAATTAAATTGTCAATGATCGGAACATTTTAGGATTGGGTTGGAGGAAGAAATTGGATCGGTGGTTATATTGAATAATTATAACGATGGATATTAACTTGTAAATATGCGAAGTTTGGTTGAAATTTTTGTTTTGCACACAAGTTTTAAAACGCTTCTCACATTACACAATTTTTCAATTCATCGGAAATTGCATTACGGCGAAAAAATTCGGCGACATCGAATTTGACATGACAGATGTCGTCGCATTTTAGTACTTGGTTGGAAAAAAATTTCCAGACAAATTTAACTTTGCCATAATTTTTTTTCCGGCATGCATTTTTTTACGAATTAAAAAGTCATGTAGTTCGAGTAGCGTTTTAAATGTATGTGCAAAATTAAATTTCAACCAAATTTCATATATTTACAAGGTTATATACCTATAATATAAATACTGGTAAATAATAGAATTTGAGTTTAAATTTTATTTTCTTATTGGTTTTCTGTTTTCTTCTGCATCTGGTTTCACGGTGGCTTCTGTATAGGATATTTGTTTCAAAGGTTAGATTGTTTTGGGCTTCATACATAGGGGTGTTACGGTATACCGAAAAATAAGTATAACGAAAATACTGTATCGAAAAAATATTGAAGATACCGAATTTTCGGTATACTGTAATTTTCGTACCAAAGTTTTTTCGGTACGGTAACGGTATGAGATCTTCCATACCGAGGTATATCGCATACCAAAGTTCATACCGCATATATCTTGTAGAAAAGAGTGCAAAAATGTTTTGTTATAAATTTTGAACACGGGTGGTTACAAATATGTCACTCATATAAAATAATCTTAATATTATATCATAAATTCACACATAACTTTATTTGACATAAAGTCACATTATTTATCTATTAAATCATGAAA
The DNA here is from genome assembly GCA_028984105.1 of Lavandula angustifolia. Taxonomy (NCBI): domain Eukaryota; kingdom Viridiplantae; phylum Streptophyta; class Magnoliopsida; order Lamiales; family Lamiaceae; genus Lavandula; species Lavandula angustifolia. The sequence goes on along the minus strand of CM054826.1, from coordinate 22,170,515 downwards.
TTGATAAAAAATTATATGTTTTAACTTTATAAATATTAACCCATAATATTAACAAATTCATACAAAATATATAAATTAATTAATTTTACTGGAAAATAATATTAATAACTTTATTGGCTTTTATAAAAAACATAGATTAAGTTTACGGTGTACCGTTAAATATTCAGTATACCTTGATTTTTCGGTATACCGAAGTGCGGTACGATATACCGAAAGAACGGTATGACAACGGCATGGAGATTTGCTATACCGAACTTTCGGTATACCGAACTACGGTATACCGAAATGATCGGTACGGTAACGCTATGCTTTTTTCTATATAGGTAAGGTATGCGGTATGGAAAAAATAGTATGGTATACTGTACCGAACACCCCTATTCATACATATTAGTTTGAATTCGTATGATTAATTTGTAGTCAGGGAAGACGGGCGGAGACTGTAAAATATTGATACCGGTTGGATCCTGGAATGGGAAAACGAAGTGGAAGTGTAGCTGTTGATCGTCGATGCTCGAGGAAAAGAAAATCTGCCGAAGGTGTGTTACTTTTCTTTGGACAGTCATGGTGTTCTTGGAATTTAGTTATAATGTGAATTGGTATCTTTAATTTGCTTATTTAATAAGGGCAAATTTGACCGTTTAATCCCCAAATTATGATTGTTTGGATAATTTAGTCTTTATTTTTTTTAGTTAATTGGTCCCTAAACTATACAATTTTAGATGAATTGGTCATTCTTTTAAATTTTTTGTTAGTCAACGATTTTTAAATGACATTTTCGATATAATTTTGTTAAGGACCAAAACATCCTATACTAAAAGATTGAGGACCAATATGGCTAAAAAAAATTTCTTAAACGAAATTATCCTTGCATTCGTTGTTCCTAAAATAAAGGGTAGAGAAGAGAATGAGTATGCTCTTATCTTTAATTTTATTCTTTCATATTCTCATTATTTTTTCGTTGATCTGGATTCTTAGATTATGCCTATCATTTTTGCAATGTCTAATATTGTATCAATCTTAATTTAAGTTGAGTGTTCGCCTTCATTTGTCCGTGAGCTTCGCCCGGCTAGATTGGATCCTATAATTCGACCGCTTGATGTAAAATTAACGTACTGAGTTGAGTTCACATTTTTTAGAGAAGATACGATTGTACAACAACATGTTTTGTTTTACATCTATGGGTGACAGATTGATTCGTCCCTAAATAAAGGTCGGAGTCCACCTATGTTTCGAATGTTTGGTGAGAATTGTCATCGAATTGGTAATCTGTTACCTATCGAGGGTCGAACTCCCAAGTTTGGGCAACTCTATGTTGCACGGACACTTAGAAAAAGTTCGACGTACTTTGTCGGACACGGACACGCGCCCGACATGCCAAAACTGTGTCCATACTATTTTTTTTTTTAAATTCGGACACGTGTCGGACACGGTCAATAACGTATTCGACATGGCAATTTCGAAAAGGGACACGACTGGAGGACAATTAGGCTCATTGGATTGTGTTTAATTAATAGATTGGGCTGAATTTAGTTAATAAATTGAGTTAAATTTAATTAATTAATTGTTTTAGTGTTTTTAATAACAAATCTTAAAATAATTTTAATATTATAATTATTTTGTACATTTATAAGAATATTATAAATTTATTTATATATGTATTTTAATATTTTTTTAAATTTATATATTTAATAATTTAATATTATTTATATATTAGCGCCCATGCCTTGTCTTAATTTTTTCTAAAATATCGTATCCCGCGTCCCGTGTACATGTCGTATTGTATCCCGTGTCCGTATCCATGCAACCTAAGCGCAACTATATATTTATGATACAACGAATGAAGTGGATAAGCGAATGCAGACTACGCGGTTGGTGTATTGACCCTTCTTTTTTATCCTTACTGTGGTTGTTCTTTATATAAATAATTTTGATAAATTTCAGTTTTTATTTTGTTGAATTTGTAAGGAGAGTGATCTGCGCAACCAAATTGTTACCGCAATTCGGGATATGTTGGATCAGAATAAAGTCTTTTCGAATGGCTAGAGATAGATTGAAATCACTGAAACTTCATTTTGAGAAGAAATGGTTGATATCTTATGCAAATTTTGTTGGTATTATAAACTGCTATTACAAGTAAACTATTAAATAACAAAATGAAATAAAACAACAAAAGGAGAAAACCGTCGAGTCGAGGAAGGCCTCTCTCCGCAAGACGAAAAACGCCCCGGTAGTGCTCTTGGTTGTGGCGTTTCGTCCCCAAAGATGAAACGACGACGTCTCAAGGATTGCAGCACCGCAGGATCTTTGAGCTCCGGCGAACTGGACTTTTCCGGCGAGGACAGACTGCTGGAGACTTGAGCTAAGAAGCAGCTAGGATGAGATGCAGAGCTAACTATGGAATGTTGTTGTTTTGCAGGTGTTAGAATGACATGCAGACTGATCCTATTTATAGGCAGTCCCAGCTCAGGTGTTGATTGCAGGAGCCATTAATGCTGGAGATCGTGGATGGTAAGTGGAGTGGTGGAGAGATGGAAGGTTGGCTGCTGAAGAGCCACTTCCAGATCCTTCCAAAAGATACACTTGGGTGTGGCAGGTGCAGTGCACCACGGAGAGGAATCCAATGCAGCCGGTCCACTGCACCGCCCGACCCGGCACCCGACCCGGCGAACGACCCGACGGACCACCCAAAGGATCAATTGTCAAGATCCAAGATCCAAGATCCAAGTCCAAGTCCAAGTCCACGGACACGGACCGGACCCGGACCCGGACCCGGAACCGGAGCCGGAGCCGGGGCCGGGCACGGGCACGGCGCGGGCGCTGGGCGCGGTGCGGTGCGCGGCGCGCCGCGCCGCGCGTGTGAGGCGGTCGGCGAAAAGGCTCGCGCGCATGAGCATGTGTGGCCCAAGCCCACCACATGTCACTTAGTTATCTTCTACAATATTGTAGAGACTTAAATACCACACAAAACATTATTCATTAATCGATGTGGGACATGATTAATGTAATAACTCTCCAAAACCCGAATAAGGTAAGTTTCTCCACTTTAAGTAACATATTAGTTTTGTCCCCCAAACTTCGAGCCACTATTTCTCACTCACCGAAAATCGGAATCGAGAAATTAAGCACACTATAATTATCTACTCGAAACGTAGATCGACGTCATATATCTCAAAACATTAATCAGATAAATATCGAGGCTCGAAAAGACGATCGAAAAGGGCTGAACTTTGCCCAACCCAAATTAGCATTTAATGCTAATTGAATTTCCATAATAACTAAATAATTTATTTATATATATATATATATATATATATATATCGATTCCAACAATCCCCCACATGAGTGGAAATAGCCAAATGCATGCATGCAGACACACAGCTCTGTCCTCAAGAGACAATAAAGCATCAGGATAGGTGGCTTGTGACCTTGAACCTTCCTTAGTCAGTGCTATCGAGCATACCGGCGGATTAGTGGACACGTGGCCTTGAACTATTCCTCCATGGTGTATACTTAGACAATAGCACTAGCACTATAAAGTCTCAACCGCGTCCGTTCTCACGTTTGTGTCCTTTACTGGCCATGGACAACCTCTTTGGATTCATAAGTGTTACATAGAAGCGGCCCTCACTTCTCACTTACATAGGTGATTCTTACTCGAGTATCCTGTCATACTCCACCTTCTCAAGGCATCCAAGAATCATTAAAAGTCAAAGACTTAACCTCACCACTTGACAGGTCACCAACACTCTCGAGCTCTTTTAGGGAATAGACTATTTGAGTGTGGTATCAACAGACTCATATAGTCGAGTTTTCCCATTGAACCAAGTTCATGGGATCTCCAATCTACAAGGTTGGGTATCCACTATAATCGTCTTTAACGTGTGGATTTAACTCCCATTCCCTCTACGAGCTTATACATTTGATCTCGATTCAAACTCTTAGTAAGCGGATCCGCTAAGTTATCTATAGACTTGACATAGTCTACAGAGATAACCCCACTCGTGATCAAATATCTTACGGTATTATGTCGACGACGAATATGTCTCGACTTACCATTATACAACCCACTCTTGGCCCTACCAATAGCTGCTTGGCTATCACAGTGAATCATCACAGGTGGCACGGGTTTTGTCCAACATGGAATATCTTCAAGAAAATTACGGAGCCATTCGGCCTCCTCACCGGCTTTATCTAAAGCAATAAATTCGATTCCATGGTGGACCGGGCTATGCACGTCTGTTTCGTGGATCTCCACGGAAACAGCTCCTCCCCCTATAGTGAACACATAACCACTAGTAGACAACGAGTCTTTAGTGTCGGATATCCAATTTGCATCACAGTACCCTTCAAGTACTGGGGGATGTCTCGAGTAGTGCAGTCCAAAGTTAAGAGTGTATTTCAAATACCTCATAACTCTTACAAGAGATTTCCAATGTTCTCTACTAGGATTACTGGTATAGCGACTCAGTTTGTTCACCGGACAAGCTAGATCAGGCCTCGTACAATTCGTGATGTACATAAGACAACCAATGACTCTAGCATAATCCTCTTGAGCAACAGGATCACCCCTATTCTTGCTCAAATGAACATTAACTTCTAGAGGAGTCTTTGCCGGCGCACTATCAAAGGCATTAAACCTCTTAAGTACTTTCTCAATATAATGAGATTGAGACAAAACAATCCCTTTAGGAGTTCTTTGTATCTTTACTCCAAGAATAACATCAGCAGCTCCCATATCTTTCATATCGAAAGTTCTTTTAAGCATACGCTTGGTGTCATTTATGACTTGAAGGTTTTATCCCATAATTAACATGTCGTCTACATAAAGACAAACAATTACAAAGCCATTCTTTGTATTCTTTATGTAAACACACTTGTCACATTCATTAATCTTAAAGCCATTCGACAACATAGCCTCGTCGAATTTCAAGTGCCATTGTAATGGTGCTTGTTTTAGCCCATATAGGGATTTCACCAACTTACATACCTTTCGCTCTTGACCAGGTACAACGAACCCTTCAGGTTGTTCCATATAAATTTCCTCTTCTAAATCTCCATTTAGAAAGGCAGTTTTCACATCCATTTGGTGAATCTCAAGATTGTGCAAAGCAGCAATCGCGAGAAGCACACGGATAGACATAATCCTCGTTACAGGCGAATAAGTATCGAAGAAGTCATATCCTTCGATTTGCTTAAAGCCTTTAACCACTAAACGAGCTTTATATTTATCAATTGACCCATCTGCCTTATACTTTCTTTTTAGGATCCATTTACATCCTAGGGGCTTGCAACCTTCGGGTAAGTCTGCTAAGACCCAAGTGTGATTCTGCATAACGGAATCAATTTCACTTTGGACAGCTTCTTGCCAAAGTGGGCCATCAGGTCTAGAAAGAGCTTCTTTTATAGACCGCGGCTCTTCATCTAAAAGAAAAACAACATAATCAGGACCAAAGTCCTTAGCAACTCTCGCTCTAGTGCTACGTCTTGGTTCTAAAGTTTCAAGATCAGGAGCTTGCCTTTTACGCGTATCGGGTTCTACCCCCACATTTCTAGAACTACTAGCAACTTCTCTTACTTCACCACTAGAGTTTGACTCAATTTTATCATCCTTCTTACAAGGATATACATGTTCAAAGAATATAGCATTCCTTGACTCAATAGTAGTTCCAACATTCATATCGGCCACAGCCGACTTATGAATGACAAATCGATATGCACTACTATTCAGTGCATATCCTATAAAGATACAATCGACGGTCTTAGGTCCGATTGTAACTTGCTTCGGCAAAGGCACTTCTACCTTAGCCAAACACCCCCACACTTTGAGGTATTTATAGGAAGGTTTCCTTCCTTTCCACAATTCATAAGGAGTCACATCTCTACCTTTTAGAGGTATTTTGTTTAATAAGTAGTTAGCCGTCAAGACGGCTTCCCCCCACATGTTCTGGGGCAGTCCAGAACTTATCAACAAAGCATTCATCATCTCCTTTGGAGTTCGATTCTTCCTTTCAGCTACACCATTTGATTGAGGCGAATAGGGAGCAGTGGTTTGATGAATAATACCACTAGACTTACATAACTCTTCAAAAGGAGCTACATACTCTCCACCTCTATCACTTCGTACCATTTTGATTTTGCAATCAAGTTGGTTTTCGGCTTCTGCTTTGAAGTTAGTAAAAGCTTCAATAGCCTCATCTTTACTCCTTAAAAGATAAAGAGTACAATACTTAGTGCAGTCATCAATAAAAGTAATAAAATACTTTTTCCCACCTCTAGTTTGTACGAACTTCAAATCACATACGTCAGTGTGAATGAGTTCTAGAGGTTTTGTGTTCCTTTCTACAGAATGAAATGGTTGTTTAGCTAATTTTGCTTCAACACAAACTTCACACTTAGTTTTGTTAAACTCATTTACTTTAAGTAGATCGAGATTAACTAATCTTTTTATAGCATTTAGATTAACATGTCCTAATCTAGAATGCCATAAATCGGAACACTCAATCAAGTAAGAGGAAGTAGTTGCGTTTTCATTATCTTTGGCCTCAATGGCCTCTTGGCGTATCGCCTCTTGGCGTATCGCCATTACAGATAGTTTGAAAAGGCCCTCAGAGAGGTAACCTTTTCCTAAAAACATTCCAAATTTTGTCAAAATAAACTTGTCAGACTCAAATACTAGTCTAAAACCTCTCTTAACTAGTACGAGCCGGACACCAAATTCTTCCGGATATCGGGGACATGCGGCACCTCTCCAAGAGTGAGGTTCTTGCCGGAGCTTAACCTTAGCACCACGAGTACCATAGCCAACCACCTCGGACGAGGCTTGATTACCCATATTGAGCTTCCTCCCTTGGCGGCTCTTGTACTTGGTGAAGCGGCTTCGGTCACCACAAACATGTGCCGTGGCAGGCGGTATCAATATACCACTTCCCCTCATTCTCCACGACGTTTGCTTCTTCGGTGACAACGGCCGCAAGGTCGGCTTCGGTGAGGTCAATCTCCAACATATTGGCTTGACGAGCCCTCTTCTTCTTCGGCTTTCGGCAGTCCTTGGACATGTGGCCGGATTTGCCACAGTTGTAGCAGTCCCCTTCAAACTTGCGGGATTGCACCTTGCCCTTCCCTTTGGGGTTGCTATTCGGACGCCCTCTCTTAGCATTGTTGGAGTTGCCACCTTTCTCAGCAAGGTTGACTCTTGGCTCCACGGGTGCTTTCCCCTTCCCATCTCGAGTCCTCATGTCGGTCTCGATGCGGAGCTTAACCACAAGGTCCTCAAGCGTCATTTCCTTTCGCTTGTGCTTCAAGTAGCTCTTGAAGTCCTTCCAGCTCGGGGGAAGCTTCTCAATTACAGTTGCCACGATAAAAGCATCTGGCAAAAGCATACCTTCGGCGTGGACATCATGGACAATGAGTTGGAACTCTTGCACTTGGTCCATGACTGGTCGAGAGTCCACCATTTTGTAGTCCAAGAACTTGGCGACTACAAACTTCTTGGTACCTGCATCGTCAGTACAATATTTTCTTTCAAGTGCCTCCCATATTGCCTTGGAGGTCTTTACATTTGCATATACACTGTACAGACTATCATCTAGTCCACTAAGCAAGAAGTTTTTACAAAAGTAGTCGGAAGTTAGCCAATTATCATAGGCTATGCGGACTTCCAGGTTCTCTTCGTTTTCACTTGGAGGGGCGGGTGCATTCTCCATCAACACAGTGGTGAACCCCAATGTTGTCAGGTAGAACAACATCTTCTGTTGCCACCTCTTGAAGTCAGCTCCACCAAACTTGGCCGGCTTCTCAGCAGCGGGCAGCACTCTAGACGAGTGTAGAGGTGCCGTCAGGGTCGGGTTTGAACCCCCCACCACACCATGGTGGTTCACACTCCCAAATGGGACGTTGCTCTGCAAGGCAGAGGACATAGCAGTGAAGTTGAATGTCGTGTTAGCGGCATTAGCACGGTTAAGTGCTATCCTGGCGTCGGTAGCGGCGGAAATGGCAGCTAGGGTTGGATTAGCAAAGGCCGGAGCAGGTGTAGGGCCAAACTCGGTGGAACAAGTGTTGCCGGAGGAGGCAATGACGTCAGATACAGCGGGGTTAGTGGCAGCAGAAGCGGCGGCGGCGGTAGCGTCGGAGAAAGCAGCACTTGAGGAAGACATCTTCTTAGTTTACTTGAAGCAGATATAGATTTTTCGTCTTGCGAATGTTGGTATTATAAACTGCTATTACAAGTAAACTATTAAATAACAAAATGAAATAAAACAACAAAAGGAGAAAACCGTCGAGTCGAGGAAGGCCTCTCTCCGCAAGACGAAAAACGCCCCGGTAGTGCTCTTGGTTGTGGCGTTTCGTCCCCAAAGATGAAACGACGACGTCTCAAGGATTGCAGCACCGCAGGATGTTTGAGCTCCGGCGAACTGGACTTTTCCGGCGAGGACAGACTGCTGGAGACTTGAGCTAAGAAGCAGCTAGGATGAGATGCAGAGCTAACTATGGAATGTTGTTGTTTTGCAGGTGTTAGAATGAGAGGCAGACTGGTTCTATTTATAGGCAGTCCCAGCTCAGGTGTTGATTGCAGGAGCCATTAATGCTGGAGATCGTGGATGGTAAGTGGAGTGGTGGAGAGATGGAAGGTTGGCTGCTGAAGAGCCACTTCCAGATCCTTCCAAAAGATACACTTGGGTGTGGCAGGTGCAGTGCACCACGGAGAGGAATCCAGTGCAGCCGGTCCACTGCACCGCCCGACCCGGCGAACGACCCGACGGACCACCCAAAGGACCAATTGTCAAGATCCAAGATCCAAGATCCAAGTCCAAGTCCAAGTCCAAGTCAAGTCAAGTCCAAGTCCAAGTCAAGTCCGAGACCACGGACCGGACCGGACCCGGACCGGACCGGGCCGGGGCCGGGCACGGGCACGGGCGCGGGCGCGGGCGCGGGCGTGGTGCGGCGCGCGCGCGCGCGCGCCGCGTGTGAGGCGGTCGGCGAAAAGGCTCGCGCGCATGAGCATGTGTGGCCCAAGCCCACCACATGTCACTTAGTTATCTTCTACAATATTGTAGAGACTTAAATACCACACAAAACATTATTCATTAATCGATGTGGGACATGATTAATGTAATAACTCTCCAAAACCCGAATAAGGTAAGTTTCTCCACTTTAGGTAACATATTAGTTTTGTCCCCCAAACTTCGAGCCACTATTTCTCACTCACCGAAAATCGGAATCGAGAAATTAAGCACACTATAATTATCTACTCGAAACGTAGATCGACATCATATATCTCAAAACATTAATCGGATAAATATCGAGGCTCGAAAATACGATCGAAAATGGCTGAACTTTGCCCAACCCAAATTAGCATTTAATGCTAATTGAATTTCCATAATAACTAAATAATTTATTTATATATATATATATATATATATATATATATATATATATATATCGATTCCAACAAATTTATTTACTTCTATAGTTCGTGTTTGCCGATTCAAGTTAAGGCTGAGAAGGATTTCGGATATGCCTTCCAAATCTTGGTAGATATCTCTTTCCATGGTTTTCATGCATCAAATATAGTTCGTGTTGAATTTAGGAACATCCATCTTAAAACTCCTCCATGTATGCGAACACACAAACACACAATTAATTCGTCTATTAATTATCGACCACCAGGGGTGGATCTAGGATTGGGGGGGGGGGGGGTGGTTTAAAATTTGAAAATTCGATTGAAAAGATGACGAAGTATAGATTTCGAGAGGGCGAAATACAAAAAAATCCGAAAAATCACACATGAAAAATTGAGTTCCGACATTAATCGGGGGTGACCGCCGCCGGGCGCCCCCTTGGATCCGCCCTTGTCGATCACTATTCCAGAACTTCCACTAAACACACTGCTCTAATAATACAATATCCACTTTGTTTAACATTAATTTCTTTCTTAATCTGTGTGAAAAAACAAACAAACATGTATGAAACTTGCGGCGGTTTTCGATCTAATTTTCAGGTAAAAGTTGGTATGCTTTGGGATTTTGGCTGTAATTAGTTTTATTTATTTCTTACATAAAAATCATGTCTTTACATGATATTCTTGGAATAGGTTAAATAAATTAATTACATTAACACAACCATATACACGTTACAGTGTGACTTAACATTCCTACATAGAAGAAGGCCAATGGAAACTTCTAAAATCTTAGAAGTTTATTGATAAGAAGCTCTTGTAGCAATGCCACATAGAGTAATATAGAAAACACGAAATTAGAAACAAATTATTAAGTTTAACTAAAATTAAATTACAAAATTTTAGTCGAGGTGATCGGGAATATACCCTTTTTCGCTTTATTTATCCATCCGTACAAAAGACCTATGAAAGGAGGAAAAGGGGTTAGTAGCAATTAACCCCTATGATTTTACTTAGGTGCAAAATCCCCCTATAGTTTTAGAAGGTGCAACAAACCTCCTTATGGTTTATATAAATGTGCTATTTAACTATCTATGCTCTTATATATGTTCAAATTCCCTCATGTGATTTTATGTAGGTGTACCGAGCCTCCTTATAGTTTGTAAATTGGTGCAATCCACACCCTTCACTTAAATATGGTGAAACACAATTACAAGCCCCTCGCATGGTTAATAAGTTTTATTTTGATATTTATGATATTATCTTAATATATGTATTACATGTTTAAGGTAATTTTGTCCAAATAAAATTGAAAACCGAACTAAATAACACGTAGGGGCAATGTGCAATGAAATAAAAATCACGGAGAGATATATTGCACAATTTTAAACCACTTGGGTGGGGTGGGGTGGGGTGGGGGTTGTAAATGACACATTACCGAAACAATTGAGATTTAAATTACACCTAACTTGAGGAAAAGAGGCTAACCATTCGGCCAAACACATTATTTGTAATTTTACCGGTCAATAAATAGATCCGCCTCCCATTTTAGTATGTTCTCTCTATTTTTTTCTGCGACTTCTAAAACACTTTTTTTCCTATGAAGGAAAATATTGTTTCTTAGCTTAGTGGCTTTTTTGAATTTAATTATATTAGACTGCAAAATACATAATAAATTAATTAAACTAACGATGTAAATAAAAACCTAATTAAATTACAATTTAAAGGTGTTAAATGGTTGTTTTTTCTACGTTAACCTCCGCTCTTCACAAACATATATACAATATGAGAATAGGAGGAGAATGTATGCAATAGGTGTTGTTGTAGCCAATAGTGGAGTCAGCTTAGGGTTGGGGTTGCTATAGCATCTCCAAAAATATTGATAAAATTTTTCTAGTACTAATCTCAATAGTGAGACCGTGTCCCCGTGGTAATGATGCTTGGTAATTTTCGAAAGAGCCTGAGTTCAAATTCAAACAACCCCATTTTTTTTCCATTTTTTTTCTTTAACTCCTTGAATTGGATTTGGGCCCATACAAGTACAACCAAGACAACAATTATTGTTTCATCTAATCCTCTTTAAATTTTTGGCCCACTACACTACATTTAAAAATTACACCTCACAACTATCCTCTTTAAATTTTTGGCCCACTACACTACATTTAAAAATTACACCTCACAACTCACAAGTCACACAGACACGGTTTTCTTCTCACGTTTTTCTGCACTCAATTTTCAAACGCCATTAACAAAGAAAATGTGCTATTTTCAACAGAGCAATCAGAAGTTGGAAGGTTTTGGGAGGAATTATCGAAAAAGCTTTGGTTATACTACCTTAAGGTCTCAATTTTCTCTCCTTAGTTTTAGCTTCAATTTTATTTTCATAAATCTAGGGTTGCAATTTTATATTTATGAATCTAATGTTCTTGCTTTTGGACTTTTTGGATTTGTTAGTCTTAATTGCTTGTGAACTTTGTTTAAATATAAAATAAAGATACCTAAGAATAAGATTGTTTGGGATTTGGGAATGAGGTGGTGGAGAAGTGGTCCCATGAAACTGGAAGTATACTGTATATACTTAGTAAATTATTCAATTTTGATTAGTGAAGATTTGTCTTATTATCTAACTTTCTTATTAAACTATCCACATCATTAATCTATTATCAAGAGGTTATCTTTGAACTGTAGTGCGAGATTTAGTTTACAAATACTAAATTTTTTGAAAATAGGATGAAGAGATTTTTTGAAGTTATTCCGAAGTACAAGGAAGCAAGCAACAAAGAAGCAAGTGAGAAAGAAGCAAGTACTAAGAATGCAACTCAAGAAAGTAAAAAGAAAATAGCTCAAGAGTCTTCATCTTCAAGTGATTATCCATCCTTTCGTCTAAAGGAACAAACAAATTCTAATCACATTGTTTATGAATCTTTGAAGCCTGATCTTGGATAAGGAAGCAAATTTTAGATTTTCATCCGAATGTCCAAGATGAGGTAAGGAGAGCTTACCTTAAAAAACGCGCATACCAACCTCGTGGTCATGTCTTCCCTACTAGAAAGATTGGTAAACAAAATCGGAGTTTTGTTGAAAAATGGTTTGACGAATATGATTGGTTGGAGTATAGTATTGAACGGGATGCTGCATATTGTTTACCTTGTTTTTTGTTCAAAAACCTTGGTGAGCTTGGTGGTGAGCATTTTGTAACTCAGGGGTTTACTCAATGGCACAAAAAGGAAAGCTTGAACAAGCATGTTGGTTCAATCAATAGCCCTCATAATAAAGCTGTGAAGAAGGGCCATGATCTCATGAATGCTAATCAAAACATTGGAGCAATATTGGATAGACAAACAGAACAAGAAAAATCTGATTATCATATTCGCTTGAAAGCATCAATTGATGTTGTCAGATTTTTAGTTCGAGGTGGGTTGGCATTCCGAGCACATGATGAATCTAAAGACTCTTCATACAAAGGCCACTTTCTTGAATTGTTGGAATTATCTGCTCCAGAAAATCATAAGATGACTTCTCCGGATATTCAAAAAGATATTGCTTATGCTTGTGCTTATGAGACCGTAGCTCAAATTATAAGTGAACTTGGAGATGCATTTTTTTGTGTGTTGATTGATGAGTCAGAGGATTGTGCTGATAAAGAACAAATGGCTGTTGTATTACGTTTTGTTGATGATAAAGGTTTCATTGTGGAGAGATTCATAGGAATTGCACATGTCAAAGATACAACTGCATTATCTCTCAAATCAGCTTTGGAAGTTATGTTGTCTGGATATGGATTGTGTATATCAAGAATCCGAGGACAAGGATATGATGGGGCTAGCAATATGAGCGGTCGATTAGGTGGTTTGAAAAGTTTGATTCAGAAAGAAAATCCTTGTGCATATTATGTTCATTGTTTCGCTCATCAGCTTCAATTGTCTCTTATTGCCGTTGTGAAAAGCCATAGCGTGGTGAATTTGTTTTTTGCAGAGGTAAGTCGGGTGGTTAATATAATTCAGTCTTCCAATAAACGACAAGATTTGCTCCGAGAGAAACAAGCTGCTTATTTGGCAAATTTGACAAATAATGGCTTGAAAAAAAGTGGTAAAGGATTAAACCAACTTATGTCTTTAGCTAGAGCTGGTGATACTCGTTGGGGATCTCATTTCAGGACTTTAACAAGTTTAATGGAGTTGTTTTCTCCTGTGAGTGATGTGCTTGAAGACTTGGAACACGATAGATCATGCGGCAAAAACGGTGAAGCAGTCGGTATCTTTGTTATTTGTTTTGCAAACTTTTGACTTCATTTTCATGTTGCACTTAATGACTGATATATTGGGTGTGACAAATGATTTGTCACAAGCTTTGCAAAGACGTGATCAAGACATTTTGAATGCTTTGAAACTTGTTACAATTAACAAGAATCAGTTTCAAGAAATGAGAGATAGTGGATGAGAAGTTTTTTTTGAGCGAGTATTGTTGTCTTGTGACAACTTCATGATCACTATGCCTGATATGAATGCACAGTATGTAAAGGGACAGAGGTCAAGGCGTCAAGCTTCTATGGTTTCCAATTTGCATCATTACAAGTATGATTGCTTCTACAATATTTTGGATTTGCAGTTGAAGGAGCTTGAGGAGAGATTTAATGTCGAAAGCATTGAACTATTGAGTTGTGTAGCTTGTTTGTGCCCTTCTTCTTCTTTTGAATCTTTTGACGCCAAGGCATTACTAAGGATGACAGAGTTTTACCCAGATGAGTTTTTTGGTGCTAGTAACTCAGCCTTGTTTTATCAGTTTGAGAATTACATTGACAATGTGAAGTCCGATTCCAGATTTTCAGAATTGAAAGGGATATCAGAACTTTGTAGGACACTTGTTCAAACAAAGAAGCATAAGACATATCGTTATGTCTTTCTCCTTGTCAAGTTAGCATTGATTTTGCCGGTGACAACTACTAGTGTTGAACGAGTGTTCTCAAGTATGAACTTTGTCAAGAATGACAAAAGAAACAAGATGGGTGATCAATGGCTCAATGATTGCTTGGTAACTTTCGTAGAGAAAGATGTGTTTAGCACAGTTAGCGATGAAGCTATAATGTTGTGTTTTCAAAATATGAAAGAGAGGAGAGGAAAACTATGAATGTAATAGTGGTTTTCAACATTGTTTTTTATTATATGGTATTTAAAAAACTTGACATCTCTTTTATATTTTTATTTTATTATTATTGATAGCACCCGTTGAAATAAATTCCTGGCTCCGCCACTGGCTGTAGCCCTACAATAAGCATTGAAGCTCTTTAATTTAAGCCAATCTTGAATATACCGACGTGAAAAACATGTGTGCAGTGGATCGTCGTTGCAATTTATACATCGGGTGCAAAATCATCGAGACAAATGGAGCATGTCTTATCGTGATCGTCACCATTAACTATGACAATTTAAGCGCTTATGTTAACCGCTTGTAATATTTGTTGCTCTTGGAAGGTCGTGATGAATAGCGGTATCTCAAAGTGGTCGTCCTCTGTCTCACCCAATGCTTCGTCTAGTATACCTCTGCTTAGTAGCTCAACAAAGTAGTCGATATCGTAATCATAGTCCTGTTGTACCTCATCATCATCCACCGTCTCATTTAATAGATTGGTGTAGATAATCCACATGATATACTTCATCCAACAACCCAATTTCAACCATCTCTTCCCCACATCAACCTCGTCCAGTGGCCCAATTTCATCATTATAATCAATTTAATCTCTCTAGTAACTCACTCTCAATCTCATCATGAACCATCCACGGTGCTATCTTTGCCGCCGCCGCTAGTATCGGATTGTCAAAAATTAATTACAGAAAAGATTGATGAACATATGAAAACTAATAAATTCTAAAATCAAACTAATTTCACTTAAAATTCTTGATCTCATATATTTTCAACTTACTTCTTAATCTCATATATGTTATAAAAAAAAAAGGATTAAATATTTTTAACAAATCAAAATAAATAATTGTACTTGAATCTTATATGTTGTACTCTGACTCAATTTACTAATTTTATTCTTAAGCATGTGTACTCTCAATAAATTTCACCCTAATTTTATTTTTATAACTACATACCTCTATAAAGCACCTATTTATACTTTGAAGAACATCTAGAACCTTAATCTTAAGCATTAATTTAAATATGACTACTATTTGTTCACATAAGACTAAAGCCATCTAGATAAACATTAGAAGTGCACGATAAACTATCATAGAAGTCAAATATCTAAAACTTTAGAAACTATATTGATATGAATCTCACTGACACCCTTTGACCCTAGCCGACAAAAAATGTATGTAGAGAGGACGAGGGAGGGAGAAAAGTTGCGTGTGGTTCGAAGAAAAAAAGGATGACAGGGTATAATTGATAGGCGAGGGGCGCGCAGGTAAAGGTTTTTAAAGCTCTATTACCATTTATGTGATAAAGTAGGTAGATATGAACTTTTGTTTATCGAACTGAAGAAGGAAGAAGGCATTATCAACGAGAGCTGAAGAAAGTATTATTATTAATTTAAATCGATCATAATGGGAATCGAATACTAGATCAATTCTAGATCAACCACTTACGCAGAAGTAAGAATTTACACTAAATGTTGCTGGTAAAAAGTCAACAATAAAAAAAGTTGCCACAATAAAAAGTCAACGAGAGCTGAAGAAAGTTGCCACAATAAAAAGTCAGGTTAGGGTTGCTTTTTAAATTTAGAAGAAAAAAAAATTGAAAGAAAACTTGTAAGAGTGTTTGCATTATTGTTTTTTTTTAATTTTTAATTTTTTTTATTCTTAATTTAAGCTGTTTTTTTTAATATTTCAAACACTCACAATTTTTGCTTAAAAGAAACTTTAAGCAGCTTTAAGAAAATAAATAGGTAAAAACTGGTTATATAAGCTATTCAAAACATTGCTTTATAAGTAACAAAATATGAAAGTTTTGGAAGGATTTTCTTTTTTGCTCGAATAATATTTGAATATTGGTGGTTATGTAATGAATTTTCCCTTTTTTTAAAGAATTTACCTGCGTTTATTTCTTCATTAGGTTAGTGTTACATCATTGTGAGATCTACTTAAATTGGAAAAAAAAGGTTTTTCTAATGATGTACTCTAGGAGAGAGGTTTTAAACTAGTGGCTAAAACTATGAGTAGTATTTAATAAAAGAATGGGTGTCCACAAGATTTATTTTAGAAGAAGAAGGAGATAGGATTTTAAACTAGTGATTAAAATTTATTTCTTTGATCTCAAATGACTATTGTGGACCCACCGGGCAAAAAAGGATCGGGACGTTATATTTGGTATTTATTCCCAAGAGTTCCAGTTTAGTTCTGGTGTTTGCATCAACGATCTCTCTCTTCTTACTGAAGGCTTTAAAGTGGATGATATATCACTTGTATGCTGCTTTGCAGCCTTTAAAGCAGTTAAAAGTGGGAGCAGATCAGCTGTCCCATTTTTCGTGTCCCAACTATGTCCCGCCTCCAAAACGACGCCGTTTTACTTTTTTTTTTTTTTTTTACAATTCTTTCTCCTTCCCAACAGCTCGGCTCGGCTTATTTTTGTTCAAAAATTGAGAATCCAACCCACTTCTATCTTCTAGCAAAACAAGCCACCCTTTCTTCCAAAATTAAATCTGCTCCTCTCTTTCGAAATCGACAATCCAACCCGCTTCTATCTTCCAGGAAAACAAGCGATCCTTTCTTCCAAAATTCAATATGCTCCTCTCTTCCGAAATCGACAATCGACGCTCTTTACCCTCCGTCGAAGTGAAAATTGAAGAGGCCACCGAGAGATTTTGAAGGTAAAAGGGGATTCTCCAGCTTCTGCAGATTTGAGAATTTAAGATCGAATCATTCTTTTCCTGCGAATTAAATTTGGGATAGTTGAATTTGTGGGTGTTGTCGGACTGCTCCGAATTGGGCGTGAACATTCCATCGTACTTTTCCGGCGAATTGGATTTGGGATAGTTGAATTTGGGGTGTTGTCGGACTGCTGCGAATTGGGCATGAACGTGACAATTATTGTTGAATTTCAGAGTGTAGAAAATGACACTTATTGTTGAATTTCAGCTTGTTTATGATTTCTTGTTTTTATCGGCATTGCGCAATTGTGCAATTAAGAGTATGTTACACTTTCCAGCCTGCTAGGCGTTTGGAATTTCATGTATTTTTGGCAATTCCAGATGTATTGTTCCTAACTTGCATATTCATGAATGTTGGATATGAGTCAGTAGATGATACTCAGCTGTTCGTGGTTAAAAGAAAATTGGGGGAAATCATAGTAGTACTATGGAATTGAAGATCCCAAAACCGAGCTGATATCAGTAGTTCTGTGTGTCGTTAGGATTAGCTGATGTATAGGTTAGACTTGTTGTAATCGTTTTTATATTCTTGTCTAAGTCCTGTACGGGGTAATTGTTGAACTGATCTTCCGTCGAAGATACTTTTCAAAACCCCACGTCATCAGTGTAATCGCTTGCGTTCTTCAGTCATCAGCTGAATAGACCTCAGTAGAAGCCAATCCAGCAGCTGATAAGTCATCAGCATAAGAACTCATGCATGCCCAGTACCTTCGCAGTCGCCAGCTGACGTACTCAGAAGTTACATTCCTTGTCAGCCGACTCAGTCGAAGAAGACAGAGACTTTGCAGTCTACTGTATCCGACAGAAAGCGACCCAGCTACTTAAGTCTTTTCGAAAGTTCAGCAGAAGATCATACGAGGTTGTTTGAACCGTCAACTCTGACATTCTCACCAACCACAAACCTCGACCAATGAGAAGCCGACAACGCTTTACCTGCTCCAAACAGTAAAGCTGCTCTCATGTACAGTAATTAACTGCCCTGCTGCAACAAGTTCGAATTAATGGCCGTTTTCTTTGGAAGCTTGTGACACGTGGCATCGTCGTCTCCAACGGACATATGCCATAGCTCACAGCTATAAATAGAGAAGATTTCGAAGCTCCATAAGAGCGCGAAGCATGAAATTAAAAAGGGAAATTGCTCAAGCTCTCAAACACTCTAGCAACTCAATCAGAATATCCAGCGAAGAATCTGCATTTACTAGAATATTTTTGTGGTTCTTCTCTCTAGAGTCTTTAGATCCCTTTCTTCTCTACCTAAGCTCATTGTCAGATTTATAGCTTAGATTCGAAGGAGTTCATTTTTAGTGAACTGTTCTTATTGTAAGAACTCCTTCATTAGTTGGAGAACTGTTTTCACCCCCTTTCGAACTTAGGTTTGAATTGTAAAGTCGCTAAGGACTATAACTTAGAAGGATCTCACGTGCACGGTTTCCTTCTTTGCCGAGACTTGCTCAGACTAATCAACAAGTTATCCTGCTTTGTTCAGGACCGTGGACGTAGGATCTTGCGTATCCGAACTACGTTAAACTACTTGTGTTCTTTACTGTTTTATTGCATACAAACCTTTGAAAATCATAAGTTTGCATAAAACGTATTTCTAAAATCGCACAGCCAAAAGAATTTAATCTACGAAAACACGTTTTCAAAAAGAGACAAACTCCGGGCCCCACACTTATCCGCACACTTAAAGTCTCCGACTGAGTTTCGAAGTACTGACAAAAGTCAGTAGGGAGAGCTCGATGGCCGACTCACTCGTCCCGGTGATCAAAGGTTTATTTGGCACTGTTCATCAGTTGCAACCAACAGCTTCAGCTGACCTTCACCGAGAAGAAGAAACGGTACTCAGGTGTATTCACCCCCCCCCTTACACCTGATATTTGTCTCCGGACCAACAATGAATAAAAATGAGCTTGATCTACATGGCCTTTTTGTTGATTGGTTCCGGCTCTCTGAGTTCTTTGGCACAAGCATAGTAAATCTGCAAATCAACTCTCAGACCAATTATGCAGTTTAACAAACCAATGATATCAAAATATGCTACCATCTAATAGACAAACATCAATAATAACTGCTAGAGTTCACACTACCATACATCCTGCCAAAATGATATCAAATATTCGAAAGTTCTCACTGCCATTCATCCTGCCAAAATGATATCAAATATTCAAAAGTTCACACTACCATACATCCTGCCAAAATGATATCAAAGAAAACACATAGATATAACAATTACTATCTTCTACAAGAACAAAAAACTCCTCCAAGACACGGGAATTGACAACCGCACTTCGTGTCACAGTTGCAAAATCCAGAGTCGGCAAAACCAGAAGATTGTTGTGCCTAATAATTGAACATTTAATATGAGATAAAAAATGGAAATAATAACCAACCACAAGTAATCGAGATTAAGAAAAAAAATGCACCATAAGAAAATTTATCATGCTCATTGAAGGTTGTGTATTGGCAACAAAGCTTTGTTTGAAAGTTCCAGCTTCAATGTCCTGAAAAAGAAATTTGTTCGAAAATTCAGGATATATCACTATAATAGATTAGTAAATAAGAGCATCTCAAATATACTTGTACATGTTGATCTACCGTAGGATTGACAACACTAAGTGGCTGCATTTGAGAATATGGCACGGCATGGTTTTGAGAACATCCTTCTAGTTCCTATAAAAGTGTTTAGACAATATATGAGAATGACAAAATAGAATAAGTGTAATCTAAGAAATGATATGTTAACTAAACCTGACTATGTGAAATAGCCACAGATTGTGATCCAAATGCACTTGCAGCTTTCTTGTTTTTCTTAGTATAACTCCTTTTTTTTGAGATTCTCTCTAAGCAACCTTTCAGCCTCTTATTTGGTGTAGGTTTTGTCCTCAACCTAACACCTTTGATCTTATCATTTGCAGCAAGTTCAATTACATTTGTTTCAGTTGATGGCACCACCTCTTTCCCTTGCAACACTTCGTCTATTTTCTCCAACAAGACGAGAAGATGTTCTTTCACAATTTTGCTAGTGTCTTTCCTTTCGGCTGCTCTAGTGGCTAATCGAAGAGTCAATGCACTCAAGTCCCTATACCTCATTCTTGATGATTCCTCATTGTCCTCACTCTCATTGTCACCGCAACCTCTATTGTCAAGATACCCTGTTTTTGCTTTTCGTGTCCACCGCTTCAAAATATACTGATTTGGTATGTTGAAAACACTTTTGAAGGTAAAAACCTACAAGACATGTGTGCACAAGATGCCGGCGAACTCAAACTTGCTACAACTGCACTTGAACTCCTTATTCGATGAATCTTCTGTGACAATATGAGAGTAGCGCTTGCCAACAGGAGTGATCTCGTACTTTGTAATTGTACCCTCTCCTTCACAAACTTGAAAGCTACAATCATGAGATCTATTCCATTGATCTTGAAAACATTTAAACACTTCAGGCGTATAGACCTTTGCTGCATGCTTCAAAATCTCAACAGGTGATACTACTGCCGGAGTGCTAGTGTTGGCTACAAAATCAGCTTTTAACTCTCGGTATCGACCATCATCAATAAGCCTTTGGAAGTGATTAAAGAACTGTAAGAAGTTGTGCTTGTAGCTCACATACCTCTTTACAACACTGTTCATGCTCTCACTTCTTTGTGTGGTTGTCATATCGGCACAAAACATCTATCGCCCATACACCAATGCCCATTGCTCCTTAATAGCAAACAACCGCTTCAACCAATCATTCTCTTCAAGTTCATATTTCTGTAGCATACCATTCCAAGCACTGAGAAAATCTTCTTCTTCCTCGAAGTCATATACACACGAATTGAAGTCACAAGCAAAACTCTTAAACTTCGTGAATACACCACTGAGATGGATGGCTGCATTTTGATAAATATGCCATATACAGAGTCGATGATGCGTTTTAGACCACTTCGATTTTAATGCTTTTTTCATTTCATGGTCCTGATCAGTAAGAATTGTTATAGGCTTCTTCTCATACATGGCTTTTGTGAATGCGTCAAATAGCCATTCAAATGTTGGAGTTGTCTCATCATACAACAGTGCAACACCAAATACGACAGTTTGCTTGTGGTGGTTTACGCCTACAAATAGTGCAAGTGGTCGACCTTCACTATTTTTCTTGTAAGTAGCATCAAAGCTAACAACATCACCAAAATCTGAGTAATTATTCCTCATCTTTACATCTGACCAAAATATGTTAGTTATCAAATCTTCTTGGTCGACCTGTATTGCATAAAAGAAATTTGGATCATCAATTTGTATCTTGTGCAAATATTCTAAAACTCCTCCAGTATCTCCCTTTTTCATTTCTCTTGTTCTCTTGGTCCTTAAATAATTCCTGTAATCATCGGGAATAAAACCAAGATTGTCTATTCCTCCTGCTTGTCTCACCAAAAGGTCGTGAGATGCCTTTGGTGGAATTCCAACTTCATTAGCCATTTCAATTTGCATTGCAGCAACTGGAGAAATTTTTCTATGGCTTCTGAAGAAATGTGTTTTCCTAGGACTTGTAATACAATGATTGTGATCTTCAACAAATTGTATCACTAGAAACTTCCCAGTCATCTTGCTATTAATTTTCATTCTTGCCATACAACCGCATCTTGTCTCTGCTCGAGGTGTTTTCACATATAGTCTTCTTCATTATCCCCTGTTTTACCTTCAGCAGAACACACAAAAATTCTACTATATAGACTTATCATTGTGACTTTTGCTCCTTCTTACCCCAAATCCCACTCTTTTGGCATATGCTAAGTAATATAGATAAGCATGTTCCTCTGTTTCAAACTCCATGCCAATCCACGGAATATCTTCTTGGATAAATTGATGGCCATCCACGCAATTGGCACCATCCTCATCCCGATCCAAATCAATAATCTCAAGTTTATCGTGATCGCCACTGTTCTGTTCTTCAAAATCCAACCGACGATTTCGATTCATATTCTTCCGCATATTCCTAAATATAAAGATAATTAAGAGCAAATAAGAACAAGACTAAGAAATGTTGAATGAAGGACGCGTACACCAACAGAGTTACTCTTGCAAAGGCAGGGATCGTACATCAAAAAATCACAAGTAATCTACAAAATTACAAGAACAGAGTAATTTGAGATTGGTGTAAACAAAATCACAAGTAATCAACAACCAAGGCAGGGATCGTACATCAAAATCTCCTTTCTCCTTCAAAATCTCTCGGTGGGCTCATCAATTTTCATTTCGATGGAGGGTAAAGAGCGTCAATTGTCGATTTCGGAAGAGAGGAGCAGATTTAATTTTGGAAGAAAGGGTGGCTTGTTTTGCTGGAGGATAGAAGTGGGTTGGATTCTCGATTTTTGGAAAAAAATAAGCCGAGCCGAGCTGTTGGGAAGGAGAAAGAATTGTAAAAAAAATTAAAAAAAAGTAAAACGGCGTCGTTTTGGAGGCGGGACATAGGTGGGACACGAAAAATGGGACAGCTGATCTGCTCCCGTTAAAAGTATGTGAAAAGAGCGCTGTGAATAATGCATTCTACTTCCTCCTCCATCCCATTCTTTTAATGTATTTCTATTAGGATCTTTGAACCCTAAAAAATGTGACGAACGGACTTGGAACTCAACGGATACAATAACAAAGAATAACACAAAGAGAAAAAGAAATAAACATAGAGAATTTAACGTGGTTCGGTCAATCCATAGGCGGCGGAAAAATAATTGACTAATAAAGAGGATAATACAAATTTGACATCCGGAATATGGTTCTAGGCCCAAAAACACATATACACAAAAATATAGTCAATTAATTCAACTAACTAATCTCATAACGTGTGGGCTATGATGCATATAAACACACTTAAAACAATTACAAAACCTATCTATTTATAGTTGAAATTAATGATTAACTTCATTAATTATCCGATGCGGGATATGACTCAATTTACTTTAATGATTCAGATTTGAGCCACATCATAACAATTTTCTTTTTCGGGACGGAGATTAAGAAAATTATTAGTTTTGTGTAAACTAATGGAATGAGACAGTTCTAAAATGAAAAGTGGACTGATGAAGTGGAACAGAGGTATCATATCATTGTTTTTTGTAAATTATTTTGGCTGCTTTGTCTGACCAGGAGGATCCCCTGCCTCGGAGGTGAAACAGAAGCACTTGAAGGCTGCAATTCAACAACGACCATTTATTCACATGGATCGTAACAACCTCTCAACAAAGTTTTGGAGACTACTTCACTGGGATGATTTGGAATTTACTTGGTATGTTTTTTTTTAAAAATATGTGGCTGCAGGGCGGGACTCACTTCTGCTGTGCGTTTCCTCTATCGTCTCCCGAAATTCATATTACAATAAGGTGGTTCATGAAGAAGAGAAATATGATAGGATTTATGTTACTCCCTCCGTCCTGCCCGATTTGTCTTGTTTTTTTCCAGCATGTGAAGATTAAGACGAGTGAGTGATTGTGTGTAGAAAAATAGGTCCATAAAGAAAAAGTGGGAGTTTTTGTAGTAATTATTATCCTTTTTAGGAAACAAGACAAATCAAATGTGACAACCCCCAAAAAAAAAAACAAGACAAGTCAAGCGGGACGAAGAGAATATTTCTTTTACAATAAGGTCCTTCTCTTTCTCTTTTACCTTTAATAATATCAAATTTGAATTATCTATCAAATAATGTACTATGGTATGTTACTTTATTCTACTCTACTCTGTCAAAGACGGGTTAATGATAATAGATATGATGAAGAGTGAGAATTGCCGAAATATAATTCCATTGGGCTAATGAGACAGTGCTTTCCACCCGGGATCGAACCTCGGCTTAAAAGCTTTCTATTCGTAGTTATAAGCATGGGAAGTCAGCTAAGCTAAAAGAATTGACTAGTCGAAATGGATCTCCAGTCTCTGAGATGTTTAGACGCTCCCTATAGGGAAGTAATTCCATTCTATCCTTAGTCCTTGTGCTGAGGAATAAGAGTACATGGACAACTACTGTACTTCTACGACAGGTAAGCTTAGACCATAGATAAGAATGTTAGCAGATGAGTTATGATGGAAAGCAGGAACCCGATAAGAAAGATGTTTTTGGATTCCCAGGGCCACCCGAATTAGTGTTAAAACAACAACGGATCTACCGCCAGTAGCAACTAAGTCAGAGTAAGAGCTTCATACTACGCCGCTCTGAACTTTCAACTCCGAGGTGCCCTTATTCCTAGTTAGGCAGACACCTTCTTCTAACTAGGGCATCGTCCGCGTGTAAGGTCTACCCTACTATCCGTTGTTGCGCCAGTTGGTTCAACTAATCTCCTCCGCGGAGGGCGTTGATGCCTTGTTAGAGAATATGGAAATTACATATGATAGGATCAGGACCTGTATTATTTAATTTACTTAGAGCACTTGTTATAAATACGAGTAAACGAAATACAAAAAATAAATAAAATAAGACCACAAGAATTTACGTGGTTCAGTCAATAGACCTACGTCCACGGGCGGAGGGAAGAAAATTCACTATAAAAGAGGAGAATACAAATTCGGGTCTCCGGAATATGTTTCTAGACCCAAAGACTAATTCTGAAATGTGTATCTAAAATAATGAGGGAACCTATCTATTTATAAGAAAAAATTAATGATAAACTTCATTAATTATCCGATGTGGGATAAGACTCAATTTCCTTAAATGATTAGGATTTGAGCCATATAATATAACAAATCTCCACCTTGGCGAAAAATCCCTCAAAACGAACAAACTCCAACCATGATAGGAAGAACTCCACCTCCTCCACAAAACCCCTAAGGGCATTGTTGGTCCCGAGAGTACGTTTAGGTGTAAAGGGGGGGGGGAGGGTGAATACACCTGAAAATTTCTCAACTTAAACACGAACAATCCTCTCCAGGATAGTGTCGTACTGAACAAGTTCAGCTGACCAGACAAGCTGTTCTGAATCGTGTGGCAGAGTGACTGACTCTACTGAGACCTGCTGGCTGACTTAGAGTCAGAATTCAGTATCTTTCAGATAAAGTTCAGTAGTGCGGAATAGTGTAGGCCCAAATTCAATTGAGTTAGGAAAATGTTTTTATCAAAACAATTTCAATAGATTAGTGCAGTCTATTAAGTTTGCTGAAACTCAGTTGAATGATTTAAAGAAGATTTCCAGTATGAATAGTAAATCAATGCAACAGTAAAAACAGATCACAAGACACAAATATTTTTAAAGTGGTTCGGACACAACAATCATACGTCCACTGTCCCGAAAGATCAGGAAGCTATTTATTATACTGAGATAGTCTCAGTTGGTTTGTATGCTGGACAAACACTGGTCTTGAGATTTATGCTGAGCAAGTCTCAGTTTACAAGGTTATCAAACTAAGTGTTTGAAAAACTCTCCAACAGTGAAGGAATCCTTTACAATAAGGATCAGTTCAGAAGTGAACTCCTTCGTCTAAGCTATGGATATATTCTATTGAGCTTAGGTTAGAGGGATAGGGAACAAGGATGTGGCTTCTAGAACGACGAACAGCTGAGTGTAAGCTTTGGGTTCGTGTAACGTCGTTTGGATACTAGAGGCTGTATTAAGCGGTTCAGCTTGGTTCTCTAAGAGCAGAAATGTAGTCTTTCGCCGGAGATTGATCTTTTGAACTTCTTGCGGAAGACTTAGGCTTTTTCGAATTTGCTCGTTTGAATGCTCTGTGTGTTCTCTCGTGCATGCGAAGGTTCGGTGTGTCGTGAGTTTCAAATTTGATTTATCCCTCTATTTATAGAGAAGATATTAGGATAGATCCGTTGGAGACGACGATCCTTTGTCTCTCTCTTTTGGGTAGCTAACGACTCTTTTGAAGTATGGTGGCAGTGTCCTTTCCCTCCATTTCTGGAAAGTTGTTGACTTGCAGCTTTAGTAGATATAGGATATGTGGCTGCTTGTCATTGGTCGAGGTTCAGAAAGTGGTTGAGACAGAACAGACTTCAAGGAGATCTGAAGCTGACTTCCCTCTTCCTCGTATTGACTCTGCTGATTTGACTTTTAAAGATCCTGACAGTCAGAAGACTTTCTGGCCGTTGTTGAGTCTGATCTCTGATTCAGTAGCATGCTCCTGCTGAGTCGGCTCTACTGAAGATCAGCTCTGAGTTCCGTGAACTACTCCTGCTGAGTTTAGTTCCACTGACTCCTTTCGGATATCTTTGCTCCTCGCCGAGTCCGAATGATACCGAGTCTTCTACTTCTGGTGCTGAGGCAGATAATCCACTGAGTGCCTGAACCAGAGCAGAGTGTCTGCTGAGTCTGAAACCTCAAAGACAAAACAAATTACAACGTAATGGTTCACCAATTAATATAGGGTTTTGGGATCTTCAAATCTTCACAGACTCATTCAGAGCACAGGGCTACTGAGTAAACTTCAACACAGAAGACTGAGTCATTTCCCACTATTTTCCAACATTGCTGAGGATAGAATCATCACCCAACATTTTCCCCCTATTTGATGATGCCAAAACCTAATAACCTATCAACCTAACACTATGACTTGTTAGAAACAGAGCTCCTTACAAGTAGGATCAGGGGAGTTGTTCTTCAAGTCCTAGACTACTGAGGGGATCAGGGCAGAAAGTCAGAACTTATACAGAGTCTAATCAACATTTCCCCCCTGTCTTAACAACATTTTCCCCCAACTATGCAATCTTCCAGAATCTAGCTAAGCAACAACTGACAGTGAATAACAACAGTGAGTGTGTGAGTCAGTAATCACTTCAGTGATTCTGAGTGTTAAGCATAAACAAACACGGCTATTCAGACAATAAGGAATTGTCAAAGCCAAACAGAGAAGTTGTATATATATATATATGAGAAATTCAGTACAGATACATCTCTGCTAGACTAAAGAAAGAAAGATACAAGGAGAATACAGAAGCAAGAATCATTTGAACTGCTTGATCCTGTCTTTGAAATCTTGAGATTGAGTTTCAGGAAGAGGCACTCCATACATGCGATATGTGATCTTTCTCAGCTTCAGTATCTCAGCAAAGTCCGCTGGGTCTTCTTCATCAAGAAATTTGGCTTCAGCAGCGTCCTTCACTTCTTTCTCTATGACACCATAGTGGATGGATCCATCTAGTCTCTGTGGGGGTGGCAGGATTATGGGATCAGGAACTGTTACTTCAATATTTTCCTTGACAACTTTTTGAAGTCTGGCATACATTTCCATATCAGCTCTCATTAGCGATTCAGTATATGCCACTGTCTTGGGTTTCTCAGACCAGAATCTCCAGAAGTAGTTCCTCTTGATGAATTCGACTTTCAGTGTCTCCCATCTCTGAGTAACTTCCCACGGAATCCATTCATCCACTCTAGGCCATCTGTGAGTCTTTAGATCAGTAGGCTTTCTGAACTTTCTGTATTTGTAGGGAATGTCAGCCTTTGCAGGGATCGTTAGACTCGCTTCCTTTTCAGTTCTCAGCCTGAGAGCTTCAAGATCAGCCATCCATATTCTCTCTTTGGCTACTTCTATCTGTCGAGCTTCTTCACCTCTATATAGATATCTGTCCAGCTGAGCCCAGATTTCATCCATTTCTTGTTCCTGTGCCTTTGATGCAGTGTAGGAGGGCTTGTGAGGTGGCTCTTCTTCTGAGTCAGCAGGTGTGGAAGATTTCTCTTTGGATGTTCCCTGGTGCCCAGTTGATTGTTGCTGCTGCTGCTCCTTTTCCTTTTCTTTGTCAGCCTCGTCGCTGAGCTTGAGCGTTCTAGGAGGCAGCCTAGCTCCTGTCTTCTTGCCTTCAGCTGGAGCCTTAGTTTTGCCTTTAGCAAGCTTCTTCTTGGGTTTATTCGCAGCTTCAGCTTCGGCTATCTCCCTAGCCAGCTTCTCGTCGGCTGCTATCTGAGCCTCCTCCTCTGGGGTTATGAACCTCCTGGGTCCTTTCTTCTTGGAGGGAGGGGTTGGGAGTTTCAGTACTTTCTTGCCTTTGCCGACAACTGGAGGAGGGAGAGGAGTTTCTTCCTCTTCTGACTCCTCGTCAGCATACTCAGCAACTTCTTTTATAATATCAGAAGGAGTTTGAGTTGCCTGAGTAGTTACTTCTTTGGCTCCTGAGCCACTTGGGCTAGTCTCAGTAGATGCTGCAGCTGCAGCTGAGATACCCTGGGCCTCGCCAGTATGTATAGGTCCAGCGGGGGCAGATGATAGAGTTTGTGATGCCCCTGCCACTGTCCTTGCCTTCTTTGCAGCTTTCAGTATCAGCTCCTTAGATGATTTCTCTATAAATCCTTCCCCCTTTTTGGCATCAGCAAATCGGGTAGGGGGCAGAGCAGATACCTTGCTGTTCAGGCTTTTGTATGAGTCTGACAGATCATCCAGCTTATTGTGTAGCTTTGTCAGCTGCTCATGCAGCTCGTTGCTCTCGTTTGTCAGCTGATCGCTGTATTTTTTATGTGAGAGATCAGCCGCAGCCTGAAATTCTTTCAGCTGCTTCTCCACCTTTTCTTCAATAGCCTTCTGAATTTTTTCTAGTCTGAGGTCATTGGCTTGAGAGATGGCTGTGACAGATTCAGTGAGAGCGGTTTGGGCGGCCTTGTAGTTATTCAACAGTTTTTCCTGGCCTTCCTGAATCGTCTTGAGCTGCTCTTCAAAGTCAGCTCGCTGTGCAGCTAAGGCATTCGTCAGAATGCTAGAGAAGTCAGGGACTGGAGATGTGGAGATAGTGGTTCTGAGTCCCTGCAACTCTACAGTCTGAGCCTCAGTGATTTGCCGCCAAGTTTTGTGGACGGTTCGGGCGAGTAAGCGATTTTAAGTGCCTTGGTTCCTAAGCGCCCTGGCCACTGATTTCGATCGATGGCTCTATGGGCTGGGTGCTACATCAAAAGCAGATTCGAGAAGGAGCTGAGAAGGATCAGGTGCCTTCGAAGTACCAGCCACCGTCTGCCCGGGACCAAGGATGCTGAGTGGAGGATCAACAGTAGAAGTAGTGGCATCCTTGTCCGGTTGAGTTCCCTCATCAGGCTTCTCAGGGCCTGAATCACGAGGTGGGTCCTGACCATCGGGGTCAGACCCATCTGAGGGTGCTGGTGCTGAGACAGGCTGTCTGTCGTTCAGCAAAGCAAGCATGGCCGCCCTCAGATCTTTGAGCGTGCCGAGGTCAGATGGCTCGGAGTAGCCAATCTTTCCTCTGATCAGCATCTCTTCCTCGTGTAGCTGCTCGCAGGAGTGGTGGATGATAAGCCTCTTAAGGTTATGCCACTCTTGGAACCTTATCAACATATGGAGTCGCGCATGCCTTGTAAGTATGACAAGGTCGCTGTGGCTGGCGAGCTCCGGTATAAATTTAGCAATCTCTCGGGAGGCTCTGGATTTGAGAGCTGTGGCCTCTATCCCGACAGATTCTGACTCTGAGGCTGTCTCCGAATCTTCAACTTCAATTGGAGACGCCTGTTTCTCAGCAGACAGGATGCTGCTGAGTGATGGGACGTCCAAGGGGCTCTCCAAGGTCTGAACTTCTTTAGCCTGGATATCTTCAGCTTGGACCCCTTGGTCCATGGTTACTCCATGTTCAGTGGAGACGGCCTTCTCCACTGATTGTGTCTTCTCAGAAGACTCTGGCTCATCTCTCAGCTGGAGAGGCGGCTCAGCAATTACGACCTCTGGCTCCGCCTCCGTCTCAATAGGCACAACCTCGCTGACCTTCTTCAGCCTTTTGGTTGGTGCCTTAGGCGTTTATTTAGGAGGGGACCTCTTCTTCGTAGGCGTGGAGGTCTGCTGAGTCCCGGTCCTTGAGTCAGCGGGCCCTGAGCCAATCTGCTGAAGGGCTGCTGCCCTGTTCTGGAACCTAACTTTCTTCGGATTGAAGTAGGCTTTGTCAGCGAAAGTTATGCTCTCAGATCCGCAAAAATCTTCTATCATGATGGAGAGCTTCAGGCCGTAGAGGAGTTTGCATTTGACGCTCAGTCGCTTGGATGTTTTGTCGAACTTAGCCGACTGCGTCATGAACTCCTTCAGAAAGAATTCCGTCTAATTAATCTTGGCTCGGTCATAGATGCCTGATGAGTCAATTTCGTACCTAATTATTTCTGTCCAGAAAGGTCTCTTAACTGTGCAGATGAGACGTATTTGTTGGCAGTTATGCAGAAAAGGAGCTGATTTGGCACGACAAGTGGAGATGAGGTGGCGACGTGAATTACAGCTGGAATGAGGATATTTTGATCGGTTTTGGTCGAAGGAAGAAAGAAGGAAAGAAAAGAATCAAGAAAGGAAAGAGAGAGGAAGGAAAGAAGAAGATAAGGAAGGATTAGATATTTCCATATCTATCAAAATCCTTTCCTTATCCAAGAAGAAACCCTAGATATGATCTAGGGTATTATAAAAGGAGGATTGAAGCACGAAAATCAGAGCCTTTTCACCATCAAAAACACGCCGTTCATACCTTTCCACCCTCGAAGACTCATCCTTTCCGATCTGATCAACTTGCCGCCGAACCGCCGAGCCATCGCCGAGCCACCGCCGAAGCCAAATACCGACCGTCGCCGAGAAGATATCAACCACTATCCATTCCGAATACTTCATGCTACAGTAGTTTAAGATTGAAACAAACACTTTCGTATTTCGTATTTCAGTTTTCTTATGTTCGAATATTAGCTTAAGTTTCGTTCTTGTCATTTGCTTCGCTCTTGTTATTTCCGCTTGAAAGACCGTAGGTTTCGATACTTAAATCTAGTTGCAATTCTCGCTTCTAATTCAGTTTATGTTAGTTTGAATTCTGTTGATGTTCGTTTCCTGTTTTTAGATCGTTGTCTTTAAATTAATTTCGTTTACGTGCATGCTAGGGTTAGGGTTACAAATGGTGCATGTTCTGTTTCGCAGGGTGTTTTATCTGTGCAGTCAGGACAGGTTCATGAGTAGCTAAATTTCTAGTGGTCCGGCAGGATGTAAACACACACGTGAATTGTACATGAGGCCTAGGTTCTTATAATTAATCAAAGGGTTTCGGGTTAATTCTGAATTATTTAATTTGGCTAGTAATTTAGGCTTGATCACCCTAGGTTATTCAGTCTGTAGCTAACTTAGTACTTCCATCATTTCTCGTGGAACAAGGCTAGGTAAGTAGCGAAATTATTCGAAAGAGTAGTTGGATTAAACTGGTAGGAGACTATTAGATGCCCAACATACGAGTAGGCCCCTATACTAGGCTCCATTAGTTCGATAAAGCTGTTTAGCTATTAAATCTATTGATTGCCCAACAACGTATGTTGTAGCTAAATTAGGGAAGTAGCCGTTTCGATGCCCAACATGGTGGTTACCGACTAAGTAAGTGGGAGTAAGGATTACGCAGTTTAAGTTACGGTAGTCTATAACTAGTTGATTCTTAAGATTAATTCATTTTATGTGCCAAGGATTGGAAATACGTGTGTGTGAATATTCTGCTGGACCCATCTCTTATCTGCCTAGTTTAAACAGTTTTATCTCAGTTCTCAGTTTTTATATTTAATTCAGTTTTTACAAGTTCTTAGTTTAGAATAAAACCCAAAACTTGCGTGGTTGCTAACCAAAACCAAGATAAGTAGAAAAAGAATATGTCTAGTCCTCCGTTCCTGTGTTCGATACCCTGTAAACTATACTGATATAATTCTCTATTTTTGCAGGATTATTTGGTGCAATACAGCGATCACCAAATTGGCACCGTTGCCGGGGAACGGTGTCATCTAGTTTTATTATTTTCTACTAATCTTTCGTTCTTTTTATCGTTGCATGAGCAGGTCTTCCAAACCTAACCTCATATTTGATCCAGAGGTTGAGAAAACAGCAAAGAGGATTAGGAAGAGGACAAAGCTGCAAAAGCAACAGATTCTGTCCGAGGCAGAAAATGTCTTAACCGCCCGGCCGAAGACGTACGTACGCGCGGTGATCAGACCAGCGACTCCGAACCAGAAACTGTTAGGTTCGACAAAACACTTCATAATACTCCAGTTACAAGCTCAGAGTCAGAAGAGGAAGAGATGGAGGAGGAAGTGCACAATCAACAACCCTTGAGGATGAATACTGGATCGCTTGACATGGGAGCGGACCTTCCCGGTCCAATCCAAATCACAACTACTGAACAAATTGATGTCAAGCTCAACATGGTAGCTGCCATGCCAAAGTTCTATTGGAGGACAAACGAGAACCCGAATTCCTTTTTGGCCTCGTTCAACCAAGTATGCAATCTGCACAGACAAGGCAATCTGGATGCATTCAAGCTCAAGGCTTTCCCATTCACACTGCAAGATGGAGCACAAGCATGGTTCTCAAGTTTAAAGCCAAACACCATCACTACATGGGCCCAGATGCGCACTGTCTTCTTGAAGAAGTATTTCCCACAATCGAAGACAAATGCACTTAAGAAGTAGATTTCCGGGATCGCTCAAGAATTAGACGAGACCTTCGGCGCATATTGGGAGAGATTCGGATGACTTGTCGATAGTTGCCCGAACTATGGCTACTCGGATGTGGAGCTACTACAGATTTTCTATCAAGGGATGACAGACGAAGCAAAGGCCATGGTCGATATCGGTCTGAGAGGAAATTTCCACACAAGCCTCTACGAAGATGCAAGGAACATAATTGAAGGGCTGGCGGAGTCTACCTCGCAATACAAAGGGCCGAGACCGACAAGGAGAGCTGTTAATTGGTCTCATTCTGACTACATGGATGAGATCGATAATAAAGTGGAGGCAAAATTTAGTTTGTTGCAAGATAAGCTCGACTTGATACTCAAGCAGAACGCGCCTGCCCCAAGCCGGTCAAATGCCGATCTGCATGTGGAGCATGCGGAGAGAAAGGACATACGTCGCTGCAATGTCCGGGAGAAGAAGTAAATGCAACAGGAAATTGGAACGGGCAGCAAGGGGTTCATCCGAACCTCCGTTGGAAGCAACCGGATGAGCATTTTCAGCCGAGGAATCCACCTCAAAACCAATTTCAAGCAACCATATCAACAAAGAACATGGATATCAATAGCCATATAATCCTCCTAATCGAATAATTATCATCGGACGTACGGACCCCCGCATCAAAGGCGGTTTCAGCAGCGTAACGTCCAACTCCGCCCGGTCGAACAAAGAGAGCCCCTTAGAAAAGCTCTTGGCCGAGATGGTTTCTTCGCGAGAAGATACCACCGCATTTCAGCAACAAATGCAGCGGGAAATTAATCGGACCAAGAAGGAGCAGAAGAGGCTACAATGGAGAATTTGGCTAAATAGATGAATAAGCTAAATTCTACCATTCAGAAATAAAGACTTCTCAAGGGCAGCTGCCAGCTCAAACTGAGCAGAACCCGAATGCCCATAACTGCAATCAAATTACGCTGCGTGGAGGCAAAGAACTACTTAGCCCGACTGTGCAGGTAAGACATCCGGGAGAAATCAACGAGAAATCAGCGAGAAAAAGAATCCCGCAGAACGGCTATACCATCGGAAGGCTCGAAGGAGCAAGATGTCAAGATCCGAACAAGAAAGAGATGAGGAGGATGTCCGGACGGCCGGTCGAAACATGAAAATCTGATTCCGCCGCCCTTTCCCGAAGCTTTGGAAAGGAAGAGAACGCCAAACAAGGAAAGTATGGACTACATGAAGCTGTTCGAAAAACTGGAGATTAATATCCCTTTCCTTGAAGCCGTAAGAATTCCCAAGTTCGGGAAATTTGTAAAGGATTTCATTGCTGGAAAGGTTCCCAAGTCCGGAAAGGTTTTGTTTGATCATACAGTATCGTCAGTTATACAGAAGATGCTTTCGGCTAAATGTGCCGATCTAGGTATGTTCACACTGCCCTGTCTGATGGGTGATGTCATGATAAAATAAGCCATGTGCGATCTAGGAGCATCTATAAACGTTATGCCTTTATCTGTATATAATCAATTGGTAGTAGCTGAGTTAATATCCAATAAGGTAATTATTCAATTAGCAGATAGGTCATGCATTGCTCCGATTGGTTTACTTGAAAACGTTTTGGTCACAATCAACAACTTTGTCTATCAGGCTGATTTTTATGTAATTGACACTAATGATAGACAAGTTGAAGGGACTGCAGGAGTGTTATTAGGTAGACCATTTTTAAAGACTGTGAAGGCAATAATTAAAGTGGATGAGGGTTCAATAAGTGTAGCATACCTTAATGAAACTTATGTTCATAAAATATCAGAAGCACTTAAGAAACCCTACGATCATGAAAATGAGGATGCTTTTTCTACTGACTCCATTGATGCAATTGTCCAAGAATATCTTGAGACGTATGTGATGCAGGACAAAATGGAAGTTACCTTAACTCAAGGACTGACTGAATCAGACCTCGAAGGTATGAGAGATGAAGAGATCAGAGAAAGCATATCGGCTTTGTACGCAACTCCGCATTGCAAACCGGTGGCGGCATGTCTCAACCGCCCGGTCCAAGACGCCTCTGAAAAGCTGCTGCCGTCAATCATCAAGGCACCAAAGCTGGAACTTAAACCACTTCCAACAAATCTGAAGTATGCCTATCTCGGAGATAATGAGACGCTGCCCGTCATCATTAATAAAGATCTTGACGAAAATCAAGAGAAGGCATTGTTGGAGATTTTGAAGAAGCACAAGAAAGCCATAGGTTGGACTTTAGCCTATATAACCGACATAAGTCCCAACATTTGCGAGCACTCTATCCTCATGTAGCCGGATAGCAAACCTTTCCGTGACCATCAAAGAAAACTCAATCCGAACATGAGAGAAGTCGTGCTGAAGGAAGTATTAAAGCTTTTATCCATGGGTATTATCTATCCCATATCGGATAGCAAATGGGTAAGTCCGGTACACGTTGTGCCCAAGAAGTCCGGATTCCAAGTTGTCGAGAATGAGAAGAACGAATTGGTTCCGGTACGCTTAGTGACGGGATGGCGCATGTGTATCGATTATAGGAAGCTTAATGCCGCGACTCGGAAGGACCATTTCCCGCTTCCATTTATCGATCAGATGCTCGAGAGACTTGCGGGGCAAGTCTATTTTAGCTTTTTGGACGGATACAACGGCTATTTCCAAATCCAAGTGCGAGAGGAAGATCAAGATAAGATGACGTTCACATGCCCTTATGGAACATTTGCCTACCGAAGAATGCCGTTTGGATTATGCAATGCACCGGGCACCTTTCAACGGTGCATGATGAGCTTATTCTCAGACCTCATCGAGATGTGCATAGAGGCCTTCATGGACCACTTCAATGTCTATGGTGACTCTTACACTTCGTGCTTGAAGAACCTCGACAAAGTCCTAGCCCGATGTGTCGAGAAGAATTTGGTATTGAATTACGAAAAATGCCACTTCATGGTGACCGAAGGAATAGTGCTCGGTCACGTTGTTTCTAAAAGAGGAATAGAAGTCAACAAGGCAAAGGTGGAGGCCATTGCAAAGTTGCCATACCCGACAAATCCAAAGGAAGTTCGTGGTTTCTTAGGACACGCCGGCTTCTATCGGCGCTTCATAAAGGATTTCGCAAAAATCGCTCAGCTACTGACAAACCTACTTCACAAGGATATCGAGTTTGAGTTCGATGCTAAGTGTAAGGAGGCCTTCACCATCCTTAAAGACAAGCTTACAACAGCTCCTGTGATGCAAGCCCCGAACTAGAATAAGCCATTCGAGATTATGTGCGATGCT
Source organism: Lavandula angustifolia (assembly GCA_028984105.1). Lineage (NCBI taxonomy): Eukaryota > Viridiplantae > Streptophyta > Magnoliopsida > Lamiales > Lamiaceae > Lavandula > Lavandula angustifolia. Next base: position 22,134,628 of record CM054826.1, on the reverse strand, counting down.
TCTGACTGTGCAGTCGGGGCAGTGCTGGGACAGAAAACTGGAAAGAGAGTCACGTGATATATTATGCATCCAAGACATTGAATCCAGCCCAAAGCAACTATTCCACAACAGAGAAGGAACTGTTAGCTATCGTCTTTGCCTTCGACAAATTTTGATCTTATTTACTTGGCTCAAAGATCATTGTGTACACCGATCATGCCGCTGTCAAGCATCTCCTTGCAAAGAAGGAATCAAAACCGACACTTATTCGATGGATTCTTCTCCTTCAAGAATTTGATTGGGAGGTCAAGGACAAGAAAGGAGCTGAGAACTATGTGGCGGATCACTTGAGCAGATTGATTCAAAAAGACGATGGAGAGCCCATAAAGGAGACTTTTCCCAAAGAGCATTTATATGCTGTTCGTGAAACGGTGTCCAGCCTTGCCAAGCTTACGCCCGCACGGTGTTTTTACGGTTGGAGTCCGGGAAGTGTCTCGGTTGCCCGGTCCAAGACAACTCTGAACCAGAATTGCTGAAAACCGTAGGTAACGCTTCTAAATTACCTTGGTTTGCTAATATTGTGAATTTCTTGACTTCTAAGCAGCTGCCACCAGAGTTCACTCATGCCCAAAAAGCAAAGTTAAAGAGCAAGTGTAAGCAGTATTTTTGGGACTCTCCAATTCTTTGGAAAATGGGAGTTGATCAAGTGATCCGAAGATGCATTCCGGAAGAAGAACAAGGCGACATCCTTTTCCATTGTCATTCATCCGCCTATGGAGGACACTTCGGACCAAAACGAACCGCAAGGAAAGTGTTGGATGCGGGTTTCTTTTGGCCGAGCCTACACCTTGACGCCTATAAGTACTGTAAGTCATGTGCACGTTGCCAAATGACCGGGAATATATCTATGAAGGATGAAATGCCCCAAAAGTCCTTGAGATTTTGTGAGATATTTGATGTATGGGGTATGGACTTCATGGGTCCGTTTCCTAGCTCAAATGGTAACATGTACATTTTACTTGCCGTTGATTATGTTTCTAAATGGGTTGAGGCAAATGCTACAAAAACTAACGACTCTAAAGTGGTTGCAGGATTTCTTCGAACTAATATCTTTTGCAGATTCGGCGTACCAAAAGCCATCATAAGTGATCGAGGAACACATTTCTGCAACCGTACCATAGAGTCGTTGATGAAGAAGTATGGAGTAGCCCATCGAGTTTCTACCGCTTACCATCCACAAACGAATGGGCAAGCTGAAGTGTCAAATCGAGAAGTTAAGTCTATTTTGGAGAAGACGGTCAATCTATCAAGGATTTCTTTTATTTTTCAGGATTTCTTATCCAAGAAGAACTAATATGCTTGGTGTGGTTTCTTTTATTTTTCAGGATTTTGCTAAGTAAGGAATTGGTGTTTAAAGTGCAAGAAAAAGGAGTTGAAGGAGCATAGATGAAGAAAATAAGACTAAGGGGTCTTGATTGCAATTTTAAGAATATGAAGGGACCCAATTGTAGTAAGGAGGCGAATTTTAGGGACTCAATTGCTTAGAGGACGAACATTTGGAGTCAATTGAAGTGGAGAAAAAGATGGGGGCCGAATTGCAATAAGAGAGGGACCGAATCTCTTAACTGTACAACTGAGAGGACCTGATTGCAAAATTTACTTGTATAAAAGGAGGGAAGAAACCAAACCCTACTACTTGACACTATTCAAAAATCTTCCCTCCCAAAAAACCGCCGCCCACTACTTCTCTCTCTACAACAACCATCTTCTTCTCCAAGACTCCTTCTCACTGTACAGTCGAGACACAGCAGCCATGCCTCCGAAGAAGAAGAAGTCTATTGCTGCCCGATGGTTCGCCGCCGTGCAGGCAGACCCGGAGACGCAACGCCGCCGCAACAAAGCTGCTGCTGACCGGAAAACCGCGCCACCTCCGGAACTTCCCCTAATCGAGTATGAACCGCCACCTCCGCCGGAGTTTGCTTATGTGGAGCCAAATCCACAACAAATGGAAGTTGAAGTCGAAAGCCAATATGCTACGGAGTCTACATCTCCGCCGAAACCGCCACGCCGACGGTTACGAAGGCACACCGGCGCGGCTACCTCGCAGAAACCACCGCATGAGCCTACTCCTGAACCGACTCCCGAGCCGACACCACAACCGATACCGGAGCCGACTCCTCAGCCGACGCCCGATCCCACGCCTCCACCATCTCCACCACGACGCTCGAGGGGGAGGAAATCGAAAGCCAGCCGGGCGGACGGTGCTTCTTCGTCCAATCCGCCGCCTCCATCTCCGCAAAACCTGTACGAGTGGTTGCCATTCCTTGAGTTTCAATATCCGCCACCACCACTCAACTATTATGCCGGCGTGAATTAGAGCGAGAGCTTGCTTGAGGAATTGCCGAGCCAAGAGGAAGGAGATTCGGACTACAAGTCCGATGATCACGATGGGAATTTTGAGGATGACTTCAACATGAACTACTTGTCCCTTGCCGATTCTAACTCGTCTTCGGCCTTTCCACAAGCCGCGGAGTATGGGAACCGCATGATCATCCGCCTCGACTTACCGGAAGCTGTGCATGCTCTCTCACAATTTGAGATCGAGTACATGAATTTGCGTCTACAAGAGCGCGAGGGCAAAGACTTCCGAAGTGGCCGCCTCCTTGATCGCACCTTTCTCCGCGCGGCAGGTATAATCGAACCTTTCTTTCAATATTTTCGAAATATTGGTTGGTCATGGTTGCTTGAGTCGCATCATTATCCGTGCTTTTAATACTTTTCATTTTGAGGGTGATAAAGATTTGGTTACTCCGTGTATTGAGTTTAGATTGTTTGGGGGGGACTTATCATATGAGTGTTGCCGAGTGGAATGCTAGACTAGGGATTTGTTCGTTTGATGACTATATGCTAGGGCATTTTGAGATGGGATTTCATAGTATACCGAGCAAAGATCCGAGGTATATTGGTTCACGGGCCGTGTGGAGGCTTCTCGGCCCAAGCGACCCGGATGAGTTGTCACCTCCGGTTCCCATGTCAGCTTTATAGAGGATCCTGCCCTTCGCATGTGCCACCAATATTTAGCCCACAATTTGACCGGAAAGAGTACGTCTTTTGAAAAGGTGAGTGCCAATGAGTTGTATTTTCTATGGTGCATGGTTAATAGGCGCCTCATTAACTTTGGTTGGTGGATTGCTCATAACATGTTCATAATTGCTAGTCATACCGTGCGTCACATGACTTTGTGCCATATCCTTGCCACGTTCATTGAACGTAATTTTATCATACATGATGCGGGTTATTTGACTAGGGTAGATCCACCATCTTTGTTTGATTGGCCTTTGTTGAGGCATACTCGCCTACTGTACCAACTGCCTAACCGGGAGATCCAGTTTTATCCATCGGGACCTCGTGTCTCGAGTGCCTTTACCTCTACAGGACAGGATACAGTGCAGACGCTAAGGACGGATCTGGATTCCCTTGGACGCTGAGAAGACCGTCTCCGCCGCACAGTTATGAACAGACTGCCTCGCCTGCCCAGGCGAGGCGACCCGTGACTTTTCTTCCCCATTTTAGTTTTCGTTTTGTGTCTTTTTGTTTTGTGTTTGAGTCCGTTTTTATGTGTTTTTCTTGTTCTTACACTTGATAGGGATCAAGTGTAAGGAGGGGTGTTTCTTTTTTCTTTTGTCTTTAATTTTCGTTGTTTCTTACACTTGGTAGGGACCAAGTGTAAGGAGGGTGTTTGTTTGTTTATTTTGTCATGCCTTCTCTCTTTCTTTTGTTTTCTTTCTTGCTCGAGGGCGAGCAAGGTTTAAGTGTAAGGAGGGGGGTATTTTGTGTCGAAGCATGCCAAAATTTTTGATTTTTGAAGTGCCGTTTTCTATGATCAAGCTTGTCTTATTTGTGCTTTCATTTTCAATATTCTTACTTGTAGACTTTGTGAAGAGTAGAGGCACGTATGTGTATGTAACTTGGGATGACGAAAAATAAACTTTGTTTGGATCGAAATTTATTAACCACTCACTTAAACAAGATTTGAGCCTTCAAGTAGGACACTTCCTACTATTTCTTTTGAGAGTGTTTATCCACAAAGTCGGAATATGTTTGAATCACTTGTGATAAATGATAGGAGGCACTAGGGATTTTTAGCCACACGGCCGCGACAAAATTTTTCCTACCCAAAATCATCCCTTAGTGAACCAATTTGAGCCTTGACCGAATTTCTTGATTTGAGTTAGTAAAATTTTAGCCAAGGCCATTTTTAAACTTTCTCTTGACCCGTGTTATTGCATTTTTACGAACTCCTTTGTGCATGATAGTTAAAATCTGAAGTGTATTCTCCTACCTGCCCAGTATAAACATGCTGTAGAAAAACAGATTGGATAAAAAGTCTAAGTGTAAAGACTGCTCAATATAAGCAGTATCCAAAGTGTCCTGTCTGTACAATTGAGACAGTTTGTGCCCAGTTTGCTAAAAAAAAGTATGTGCCACGAAAAGAAAAAAAAATTGAGAATGAAAGAAAAAGAAAAAAATTCTGAATATGATACGTGGCAGAAAAGAAAGAGTATGGGTGCATAGTTGATGATGTAGCATTGAAGTGAATTTTCTAAGTGGTGGGAGTTTGACTTTCTTGACTGCACAGGTGAGAGAGTTTTACATGCATAACATTGTTTCTGAATTTTAATGGAGCTTAGTACCCCTAGGACCCTTAACAACATCAAATTGTCTAAGTCCTAAGCCCCATTACAACCGAATGAGAAAGACCTCCTTGATATTGCTATTGTGATGATCTCTTATCGTGATTGCGAGGATTATTTTCTTTTGAGAAGGCTTGAACCGAACCTAGATTAGTTGAGTGTTGAGTGAAACTTGAGGAGATCCACATTGTTTAGATTTTGACCAAGTTGATATATATGTGCTTAGTTTCAAAATTTGCATTGTCTACTTGTTGGATGAGATCATGATTGCACAATTTGACATTGCTTGGCTAGAGAATTGGTGCTGAAAATTTCGAATTGATTGGTATGGCTTCTTGTTTTTCGTTTTGTGAGTCCGTTGTTATTTTCTTTCTTCCGTTCGTGTCGAGTCTTGTTTTTGTTCTTGTTCGAGTCTTGAGTCTTTTCTTTTGAGTCTTGGGTCTTGGGGAAGACCAAAAATAATTAGGTACTTATCTTTTTCTCTTCTTATACTCGAGGGCGAGTATAGCTCAAGTGTAAGGAGATTTGATGAGTCAATTTCGTACCTAATTATTTATGTCCAGAAAGGTCTCTTAACTGTGCAGGTGAGACGTATTTGTTGGCACTTATGCAGAAAAGGAGCTGATTTGGCACGACAAGTGGAGATGAGGTGGCGACGCGAATTACAGCTGGAATGAGGATATTTTGAGCGGTTTTGGTCGAAGGAAGAAAGAAGAAAAGAAAAGGATCAAGAAAGGAAAGAGAGAGGAAGGAAAGAAGAAGATAAGGAAGGATTAGATATTTCCATATCTATCAAAATCCTTTCCTTATCCAAGAAGAAACCCTAGATATGATCTAGGGTATTATAAAAGGAGGATTGAAGCAAGAAAATCAGAGCCTTTTCACCATCAAAAACACGCCGTGCATACCTTTCCACCCTCGAAGACTCATCCTTTCCGATCCGATCAACTTGCCGCCGAACCGCCGAGCCATCGCCGAGCCACCGCCGAAGCCAAATACCGACCGTCGCTGAGAAGATATCAACCACTATCCATTCCGAATACTTCATGCTACAGTAGTTTAAGATTGAAACAAACACTTTCGTATTTCGTATTTCAGTTTTTTTATGTTCGAATATTAGCTTAAGTTTCGTTCTTGTCATTTGCTTCGCTCTTGTTATTTTTGCTTGAAAGACCGTAGGTTTCGATACTTAAATCTAGTTGCAATTCTCGTTTCTAATTCAGTTTATGTTAGTTTGAATTCTGTTGATGTTCGTTTCCTGTTTTTAGATCATTGTCTTTAAATTAATTTCGTTTACGTGCATGCTAGGGTTAGGGTTACAAATGGTGCATGTTCTGTTTCGCAGGGTGTTTTATCTGTGCAGTCAGGACAGGTTCATGAGTAGCTAAATTTCTAGTGGTCCGGCAGGATGTAAACACACACGTGAATAGTATATGAGGCTTAGGTTCTTATAATTAATCAAAGGGTTTCGGGTTAATTCTGAATTATTTAATCTGGCTAGTAATTTAGGCTTGATCACCCTAGGTTATTCAGTCTGTAGCTAACTTAGTACTTCCATAGTTTTCCGTGGAACAAGGCTAGGTAAGTAGCGAAATTATTCGAAAGAGTAGTTGGACTAAACCGGTAGGAGACTATTAGATGCCCAACATACGAGTAGGCTCCTATACTAGGCTCCCTTAGTTCGATAAAGCTGTTTAGGTATTAAATCTATTGATTGCCCAACAACGTAGGTTGTAGCTAAATTAGGGAAGTAGCCGTTTCGATGCCCAACATGGCGGTTACCGACTAAGTAAGTGGGAGTAAGGATTACGCAGTTTAAGTTACGGTAGTCTATAACTAGTTGATTCTTAAGATTAATTCATTTTATGTGCCAAGGATTGGAAATACGTGTGTGTGAATATTCTGCTGGACCCATCTCTTATCTGCCTAGTTTAAACAGTTTTATCTCAGTTCTCAGTTTTTATATTTAATTCAGTTTTTACAAGTTCTTAGTTTAGAATAAAACCCAAAACTTGCGTGGTTGCTAACCAAAACAAAGATAAGTAGAAAAATAATATGTCTAGTCCTCCGTTCCCTGTGTTCGATACCCTGTAAACTATACTGATATAATTCTCTATTTTTGCAGGATTATTTGGTGCAATACACCGATCACCAAATTGGCACCGTTGCCAGGGAACGGTGTTATCTAGTTTTATTATTTTCTATTAATCTTTCGTTCTTTTTATCGTTGCATGAGCAGGTCTTCCAAACCTAACCTCATATTTGATCCAGAGGTCGAGAAAACAGCAAAGAGGATTAGGAAGAGGACAAAGCTGCAAAAGCAACAGATTATGTCCGAGGCAGAAAACGTCTTAACTGCCCAGTCAGAAGACAAAACAGACGCCGGTGATCAGACCAGCGACTCCGAACCAGAAACTATTAGGTTCGACAAAACACTTCATAATACTGCAGTTACAAGCTCAGAGTCAGAAGAGGAAGAGATGGAGGACGAAGTGCACAATCCACAACCCTTGAGGATGAATACTAGATCGCTTGATATGGGAGCGGACCTTCCCGGTCCAATCCAAATCACAACTACAAAACAAATTGATGTCAAGCTCAACATGGTAGCTGCCATGCCAAAGTTCTATTGGAGGACAAACGAGAACCCGAATTCCTTTTTGGCCTCGTTCAACCAAGTATGCAATCTGCACAGACAAGGCAATCTGGATGCATTCAAGCTCAAGGCTTTCCCATTCACACTGCAAGATGGAGCACAAGCATGGTTCTCAAGTTTAAAGCCAAACACCATCACTACATGGGCCCAGATGCACACTGTCTTCTTGAAGAAATATTTCCCACAATCGAAGACAAATGCACTTAAGAAGCAGATTTCCGGGATCGCTCAAGAATTAGACGAGACCTTCGGCGCATATTGGGAGAGATTCGGACGACTTGTCGATAGTTGCCTGAACCATGGCTACTCGGATGTGGAGCTACTACAGATTTTCTATCAAGGGATGACAGACAAAGCAAAGGCCATGGTCGATATCGGTCTGAGAGGAAATTTCCACACAAGCCTCTACGAAGATGCAAGGAACATAATTGAAGGGCTTGCAGAGTCTACCTCGCAATACAAAGGGCCGAGACCGACAAGGAGAGCTGTTAATTGGTCTCATTCTGACTACATGGATGAGATCGATAATAAAGTGGAGGCAAAATTCAATTTGTTGCAAGATAAGCTCGACTTGATACTCAAGCAGAACGCGCCTGCCCCAAGCCGGTCAAATGCCGATCACGCATGTGGAGCATGCGGAGAGAAAGGACATACGTCGCTGCAATGTTTGGGAGAAGAAGTAAATGCAGCAGGAAATTGGAACGGGCAGCAAGGGGTTCATCCGAACCTCCGTTGGAAGCAACCGGATGAGCATTTTCAACCGAGGAATCCACCTCAAAACCAATTTCAGCAACCATATCAACAGCAACATGGATATCAATAGCCATATAATCCTCCTAATCAGAATAATTATCAGCAGACGTACAGACCCCCGCATCAAAGGCAGTTTCAGCAGCAGAACGTCCAACCTGCCCAGTCGGAACAGCAGAGCCCCTTAGAAAAGCTCTTGGCCGAGATGGTTTCTTCGCAGAAAGATACCACCGCATTTCAGCAACAAATGCAGCGGGAAATTAATCAGACCAAGAAGGAGCAGCAGGCTACAATGGAGAATTTGGCTAAACAGATGAATAAGCTAAATTCTACCATTCAGGAAATAAAGACTTCTCAAGGGCATTGCCGACTCAAACTCAAGCGAACCCGAATGCCCATAACTGCAATCAAATTACGCTGCGTGGAGGCAAAGAACTACCTGGCCCGACTGTGCAGGTAAGACATCCAGAGAAATCAACAGAGAAAAAGAATCCTGCAGAACAGCCTATACCATCAGAAGGCTCGAAGGAGCAGTATGCTGAAGATCCAGAACAAGAAAGAGATGAGGAGGATGTCTAGACTGGCCAGTCAGAACATGAAAATCTGATTCCGCCGCCCTTTCCCGAAGCTTTGGAAAGGAAGAGAACCCCAAACAAGGAAAGTATGGACTACATGAAGCTGTTCGAAAAACTGGAGATTAATATCCCTTTCCTTGAAGCCGTAAGAATTCCCAAGTTCGGGAAATTTGTAAAGGATTTCATTGCTGGAAAAGTTCCCATCTCCGGAAAGGTTTTGTTTGATCATACAATATCGGCAATTATACAGAAGATGCTTCCGGCTAAATATGCCGATCCAGGTATGTTCACACTGCCCTGTCTGATGGGTGATGTCATGATAAAACAAGCCATGTGTGATCTAGGAGCATCTATAAACGTTCTGCCTTTATCTGTATATAATCAATTGGTAGGAGCTGAGTTAATATCGACTAAGGTAATTATTCAATTAGCAAATAGGTCATGCATTGCTCCGGTTGGTTTACTTGAAAAAGTTTTGGTCATAATCAACAACTTTGTCTATCCGGCTGATTTTTATGTAATTGACACTAATGATAGACAAGTTGAAGGGACTGCGGGAGTGTTATTAGGTAGACCATTTTTAAAGACTGTGAAGGCAATAATTAATGTGGATGAGGGTTCAATAAGTGTAGCATACCATAATGAAACTTATGTTCATAAAATATCAGAAGCACTTAAGAAACCCTACGATCATGAAAATGAGGATGCTTTTTCTACTGACTCCATTGATGCAATTGTCCAAGAATATCTTGAGACGTATGTGATGCAGGACAAAATGGAAGTTACCTTGACTCAAGGACTGACTGAATCAGACCTCGAAGGTATGAGAGATGAAGAGATCAGAGAAAGCATATCGGCTTTGTACGCAACTCTAGAATTGCAAACTGTTGGCAGCATGTCTCAACTGCCCAGTCAAGACGCCTCTGAAAAGCTGCTGCCGTCAATCATCAAGGCACCAAAGCTGGAACTTAAACCACTTCCAACAAATCTGATGTATGCCTATCTCGGAGATAATAAGACGCTGCCCGTCATCATTAATAAAGATCTTGACGAAAATCAAGAGAAGGCATTGTTGGAGATTTTGAAGAAGCACAAGAAAGCCATAGGTTGGACTTTAGCAGACATAACCGGCATAAGTCCCGACATTTGCGAGCACTCTATCCTCATGGAGCCGGATAGCAAACCTTTCCGTGACCATCATAGAAAACTCAATCCGAACATGAGAGAAGTCGTGCTGAAGGAAGTATTAAAGCTTTTATCCATGGGTATTATCTATCCCATATCGGATAGCAAATGGGTAAGTCCGGTACACGTTGTGCCCAAGAAGTTCGGATTCCAAGTTGTCGAGAATGAGAAGAACGAATTGGTTCCGGTACGCTTAGTGACGGGATGGCGCATGTGTATCGATTATAGGAAGCTTAATGCCGCGACTCGGAAGGACCATTTCCCGCTTCCATTTATCGATCAGATGCTCGAGAGACTTGCGGGGCAAGTCTATTTTAGGTTTTTGGACGGATACAGCGGCTATTTCCAAATCCAAGTGCGAGAGGAAGATCAAGATAAGACAACGTTCACATGCCCTTATGGAACGTTTGCCTACCGAAGAATGCCGTTTGGATTATGCAATGCACCGGGCACCTTTCAACGGTGCATGATGAGCTTATTCTCAGACCTCATCGAGATGTGCATAGAGGTCTTCATGGACGACTTCACTGTCTATGGTGACTCTTACACTTCGTGCTTGAAGAACCTCGACAAAGTCCTAGCCCGATGTGTCGAGAAGAATTTGGTATTGAATTACGAAAAATGCCACTTTATGGTGACCGAAGGAATAGTGCTCGGTCACGTTGTTTCTAAAAGAGGAATAGAAGTCGACAAGGCAAAGGTGGAGGCCATCGCAAAGTTGCCATACCCGACAAATCCAAAGGAAGTTCATGGTTTCTTAGGACACGCCGGCTTCTATCGGCGCTTCATAAAGGATTTCGCAAAAATCGCTCAGCCACTGACAAACCTACTTCAAAAGGATGTCGAGTTTGAGTTCGATGCTAAGTGTAAGGAGGCCTTCACCATCCTTAAAGACAAGCTTACAACAGCTCCTGTGATGCAAGCCCCGAACTGGAATAAGCCATTCGAGATTATGTGCGATGCTTCGATCGTGCGATCGGGCGAACTTTGGGACGAAAAACTGGAAAGAGAGTCACGTGATATATTATGCATCCAAGACATTGAATCCAGCCCAAAGCAACTATTCCACCACAGAGAAGGAACTGTTAGCTATCGTCTTTGCCTTCGACAAATTTCGATCTTATTTACTTGGCTCAAAGATCATTATGTACACCGATCATGCCGCTGTCAAGCATCTCCTTGCAAAGAAGGAATCAAAACCGAGACTTATCCGATGGATTCTTCTCCTTCAAGAATTTGATTGGGAGGTCGAGGACAAGAAAGGAGCTGAGAACTATGTGGCGGATCACTTGAGCAGATTGATTCAAAAAGACGATGGAGAGCCCATAAAGGAGACTTTTCCCGAAGAGCATTTATATGCTGTTCGTGAAACGGTGTCCAGCCTTTGCCAAGCTTCCGCCCGCACGGTGTTTTACGGTTGGAGTCCAGGAAGTGTCCGAGCCGCCTACCAAGACAACTCTGAACCAGAATTGTTGAAAACCGTAGGTAACGCTTCTAAATTACCTTGGTTTGCTAATATTGTGAATTTCTTGACTTCTAAGCAGCTGCCACCAGAGTTCACTCATGCCCAAAAAGCAAAGTTAAAGAGCGAGTGTAAGCAGTATTTTTGGGACTCTCCAATTCTTTGGAAAATGGGAGTTGATCAAGTGATCCGAAGATGCATTCCGGAAGAAGAACAAGGCGACATCCTTTTCCATTGTCATTCATCCGCCTATGGAAGACACTTCGGACCAAAACGAACCGCAAGGAAAGTGTTGGATGCGGGTTTCTTTTGGCCGAGCCTACACCTTGACGCCTATAAGTACTGTAAGTCATGTGCACGTTGCCAAATGACCGGGAATATATCTATGAAGGATGAAATGCCCCAAAAGCCCTTGAGATTTTGTGAGATATTTGATGTATGGGGTATGGACTTCATGGGTCCGTTTCCTAGCTCAAATGGTAACATGTACATTTTACTTGCCGTTGATTATGTTTCTAAATGGGTTGAGGCAAAGGCTACAAAAACTAACGACTCTAAAGTGGTTGCAGGATTTCTTCGAACTAATATCTTTTGCAAATTCGGCGTACCAAAAGCAGTCATAAGTGATCGAGGAACACATTTCTGCAACCGTACCATAGAGTCGTTGATGAAGAAGTATGGAGTAGCCCATCGAGTTTCTACCGCTTACCATCCACAAAGGAATGGGCAAGCTGAAGTGTCAAATCGAGAAGTTAAGTCTATTTTGGAGAAGACGGTCAATCTATCAAGGAAAGATTGGAGTATGAGGCTGGACGACGCCTTATGGGCTTACCGTACAACCTATAAAACTCCCCTCGATATGTCTCCATATAGATTGATTTTCGGTAAATTATGTCACTTGCACGTACGGTTGGAACACAAGGCCCGGTGGGCGTATGCAAAAATCAATATGGATCTCGACCGAAAGTGCTAAGGAGAGGAAATATCGGCCTTCAAGAGCTTGAAGAAATACGGTTAGAATCCTATGATGCGGCTATGAGATACAAAGATCGCACAAAGGCGTGGCATGATAAAATGATCCGTATGAAGACTTTTGAAGTGGGCCAGCTAGTATTGCTTTACCAATCACGCCTACGCATTATGCCCGGAAAACTCCGCTCAAGATGGATAGGTCCATTCCGGGTGTGTTCTGTCTGGCCAGGTGGAGCAGTGGTGATACAGAAATTGGACTCCGACGAGACTTTTACTGTCAACGGTCATCGTCTGAAGATTTATCATGCGGCCGCAAAGATAAAAGATATGGACGAGCAAAACTTGTCCATTCCCTCGTATCAAGTTACTAGGATTAAGTTTTATAAAATAGGTAATGATCATATTAGCCGCCTAAGTCAAAAGCCAGTTGTATATAGCCTAAGTAGTAACTTGATACGACATGCATTTAATGCGTTGCAGAGTTCAGCATGCTTTTACATAGAATGTCGTGTATTAAATGTAGTCCGTTAAAATTAAATGACATTTTCTAAGGCATTGAATACGATGCTGAATCTGATTCATAAATGCACAGAGTTGTTCTATAGGCTACTGAGTAGAGATACGCAAACCTGTCAGCTGAACATCGTAGTCAGCTGATACCTCGTGTAGATGGTTGCTGAGTCTCTACGTACTGATCTTACTCAATGCTGAGAGTGAACATTCACCCTTACTGAATGCTCCTCTCCTGAATCCTCTTACTGACTGGAGTCAGTAGGGTCCAGCAGACCTAGCTCTACTGAAAGTTCTCTGAATCTGGTTTCAGCTAGAGGCTTGGTTATCAGCCCTTTGATGGTCAGTATGGATCTTTTCCATCCTGATATCCTTCTTTTCGACATGGTCACGAATGAAGTGGTGTCTGATGTCCACGTGCTTATATCTCGTATGAAGTACATGATTCTAAGTGATTGCAATGGCACTGGTACTGTCGTAGAAGATCGGCACTTCATTCTGAATGACGTCATAGTCGCGTAGCTGCTGTCTCAGCCAAAGGATTTGGGCGCATCAACTTCCGGCAGCCATGTATTAAGCTTCAGTAGTTGACGTCGCTACTGAATGCTGTTTCTTTGAGAACCATGAGATCAGCTTACTGCCAAGGAACTGACACGTTCCAGAAGTTGACTTTCGGTCAATTCTACATCCTGCATTGTCAGCATCAGAATAACCAGTAAGTTCAATATTATCATCAGCTGGATACCATAAACCCATGTCAGGTGTTCCTCTGAGATAGCGGAGAATCTTCTTTGCTGAGTCAATGTGACTCTGTTTCGGATTCGCCTGAAATCGAGCGCAGACACACTACAACATAAGTTATGTTAGGACGAGTAGCTGTTAAGTATAATATAGAACCAATTATAGCACGAAATTCAGTTTGGTCTACTGATACTCCCTCTTTATCAAGATCGATTTTCATATTCGTGTTCATCGGGATCTTGATTGGTTTGCCGGATGTGCAACTGAATCTCTTGATGAGGTCTTGAGTGTATTTACCTTGATTGATGAATGTTCCCTTCTCAGATTGTTTGACTTGAAAGCCGAGGAAATAGTTCATCTCTCCCATCATTGACATCTCGAACTTATCCTTCATCATTTTCTCAAACTGCTGACACATGATGACGTTCTTCGAGCCGAAGATGATGTTATCTATGTAGATCTGCACAAGTAATAGGTCGTCTTCCAGTCGAATGCTGAATAATGTATGGTCTATTGTGCCTTTCTGAAGAAGAAACTCAGATAGGGTATCGTACCAAGCCCTGGGTGCTTGTTTTAACCCATACAGAGCCTTTCTGAGTCTAAAAACTTGATCTTCCTGCTGAAAGCCGGGAGGTTGTTCCACATAGACTTCTTCTTTCAGTACGCCGTTCAGGAAAGCAGACTTCACATCCATTTGATATACTCTGAATCTTTGATTTGTTGCGTAGGTTAGGAATAGTCTGATTGCCTCCAATCTTGAAACTGGAGCGAACGTTTCATCGAAATCTATCCCTTTAGCTTGACAGTAGCCTTTTGCCACGAGTCTTGTTTTATTCCTTATTATGACAATGTTTTCATCTCGCTTATTCTTGAAGACCCATTTAGTTCCGATCACATGTTGATGCCGGGGTCTATCAACAAGCACCCAAACTTCATTTCTCGTGAACTGATTCAGCTCCTCCTGCATGGCTATGATCCGGTCCAAGATCTTTCGGATCGTCCTCAACCGACCGAGGTTCTTGATGAGACAAGAAGCAGGAATATAAGGCGCTTTCTCCCCGACGTAACTGGATCTTGTCTTTACTCTTACTAAAGGATCTCCAATAATTAAGTCAGAAGTGTGAGCATCCAACCACGATCTACGATGTTTCAACTCTTCATCTGAAATTTGTTCAACACAGATAGTAGGTGAGTTAGGCATTTCAGTTGTACTATTATGAGATTGAAGCAATTCAGTTACAAGAGTGTGATCTATTGAGTCACCGTGTTCGGGGGCATTCAGCTCGGGAACATCATTAGTTCCCCCTGAATTATTATTCTCAGTAGAGGTCTCAGTTACCACTGGGGTTTCTTCATCGACCTGAGTTACCTGGGATTGACTCTGTTCAGGAGAGTCAATCTGTTCAGCTACTTCTGCTGCTGGTTGAGATTCGATGACTTGTCTTTAGTTTCCTCATCTCGAATCATCATCCCAACATAGCCGGATCTTTTTGACTTTATCTTTTAAGCTCGATCCCGTAGTCGCTTACTAATGTCCTCGAATTCGGGTTTAGAGTTTACGCTCCTGTCTTCGATAGCAAACTCATTAAAAACAACATGAGGGCTTTCCTCCACGCAAAGGGTTCGATAGTTGAGGACTCTGAAAGCTTTGCTGACCCGGGAGTATCCTAAGAACACTCCCTGATCTGACTTGCTATCAAAAGTCTTCAGCTGATCTTTCCCATTATTGTGAATAAAGATAGAGAGGGCTTCCTGCCGTTCCATAGTTCATATGGTGCCTTCTTATGCTGCTTTGTCAGTAAAGATCGGTTCTGAGTGTAACATGCAGTATCAGTAGCTTCTGCCCAGAATTTGGTTGGGAGTCCTGAGTCTGCGAGCAGGGTTCTTGCTGCTTCTTTGAGTGTTCGATTCTTCCTCTCAACAACCCCATTTTGTTGAGGCGTGCGCGCGGCAGACGTCTCATGTTTTATGCCTTCTGCTTTGCAGAACTCCTCTACCATGAAATTCAGGAACTCAGTTCCTCTGTCTGAACGTATCTTGACGATCTTTTTGTTCTTTTCGACACTGAGCCTTTTCAGAAGCCTTGGTAACTCTGTTTTGACGTCAGACTTATTGGCAATAAATATGACCCATGTGTAGCGCGAGTAGTCATCAATGACCACTAATGCGTACTTCTTGCCTCTGATCGTCACTGGAGAGACTGGACCGAACAAATCCATATGTAGCAGCTGAAGGATTCCATTAGTGGAAGGAGATGGAACAGGCGGATTTTGATTCCTTGTTTGCTTTCCCTTCGGGCATGCTTCACACTGAGTGTCTTTGCTGAATATTACATTCGACATTCCTCTTGCTAGAGTGTTTCTAGCCAATTAGTTGAGTGTTTTGAAGTTGAGATGGCTGAGTCTTCTGTGCCAAAGCCACCCCGTTCTGTTGTCATTCTTTGCCAACAAACAAGCTTCAGGTTCAGCTGAGTTCCAGTCAGCTACATAGATGTTCTTCTTGCGCGAACCTGATAACACTGTTTTCTTGTGGATTTATCAATGACATCACAGAAACCAACGTGAAAAATTACTCTATTCGAGTTATCACAACTGAGTATCTTGCTTCAGTAGACTCAGTTCAGTATCTTTCTGAGTCAAGTCTTTGGTCAAAACTAAGATCTGAGCTTCTTGATGCTGAGACTTGGCCATCAGAGAGTTTATCTCCTCCCTGAGTCTCAACACAAGTCCTTCTGACTTAGTAGCAACCTGACTCTCCTGAGAAAGTCTCTGATTCTCCGCTTTCAGGGTATCCAATTCCTGAAGAGTCTTATTGAGCTGCAGACTCATCTGAATCTGCTCGTCGAGTAGTTCTTCATATGCGATCGCGACGTCCAGATTCTCGTCTGCACCTGAAAGAGTGTCGTATGTGCAATGTGAAGAGGAATTAAATGGTTCATGAGAGTTTACCTCATCCTCTTCTCCTGCCATAAGACACTTTTCAGTATCTTCTTCAGCTTCAAGCTCTAAGGCCATGAAAGCTGCTTCATGGTCAGATGAATCCATGAAGGAATCGACTTCATCTGAGTCATCTCGAGAGTTCACCAAGCAATGTATGCTTGTCTCTTCTTGATGAACTTCTCCCTTCTTGCTTTGTGTGCTGCTCTTTCGGTGATCTTGAGCTCGTGACAGTCATACTGATAATGTCCTGGGTTCTTGCAGTTATAGCAGGTTGTGACTCTTTCTTCTTTGCTCTCACTGTCTTTTGACTGAGCTGAGTCATCTTGTTTCCCGCATTCGAAGTATGCGAGTCGAGTGTGTTTAGGCGTATATTCGGACTTACCCTTGGATTCTCCCGACAACTTTAGTCACTTTTCTCGCGCCGCTCCTTCTCCTTCGATGCTTTACGGCAAGCAGTGTGTATTTCTTGGCTAGATTTCCTTCTTGTATATCACTGAGTGAAGGTTCAGCCTTGCTGGGCGCTGGAGCTGCTGTGCTGACTAATGCTTTAAAGGCATGGTCGACTTGGGTGTCAGCTTCAGCTCGCTGCTTTCTTTGAGGTAAGACAAACTCGAACTCCTCTGCTTTAAGTTCTGAAAAGATATGGTCAGGAGTAACAATATCTAAATTAGAATGACGTAATAAAGTAGCAAAGGGGGTCTGGTTTCCGTCTGGTAGTGCCCTCAAAATCTTGAGATTCATCTCTCGGTTGGAGAATGTCTTTCCCAACCCGTTAATAGAGTTCATCAGATTCGTAAATCTGACGTTGAGATCTTCAGTGGTGTCACCAGGCATGAGCGACAATCTCTCCAGCTTCTGAAGTTCTAGCGCAAGTTTGTTCGCTTTAATCTTCTAAGTCCCCCGACTCAGTAGCGCTAGAGCATCCCAGAGTTCTTTCGCGAACTTACAGTCCTGAACTCTTCCGAGATAGGAATCACTCAGGGTGGTCAGTATGGCGTTTACGCGACGCGAGCCTAAGTTGTGAAGCTTCTTCTCCTCGGGGTGAAGAGACTTCTATCCTTGGGGGATCTTCTTCCCTGGCCACCATTCCTCCTCCATCTGCTGGGTCCTGAGCTACGACGCTATCAATCATAGGAATGATAGGTCCGTCCTCCAGAACCTCTGTCATGTTATCGTGAAGGGAGGTCAGATGTGCTTCCATTCTGACCCGCCATATGCCATAGTTCTCTACTGAGAACATGGGTACCATCCTTATCCCTGACATATCAGACATGATGAATAGTGATATGAATGAAGAATGATATGCAGTGAAAATGTTTTCCGGATCCGTTCAAGTAGACCAGTTTCAGAATAACAAGAGTCTTATAGAACTCCTGCTCTGATACCAATTGTTGGTCCCGAGAGTACGTTCAGGTGTAGAGGGGGGGTGGGTGAATACACCTGAAAACCGATTTCTCAACTTAAACACGAACATTCCTCTTCAGGATAGTGTCGTACTGAACAAGTTCAGCAGACCAGACAAGCTATTCTGAATCGTGTGGCAGTGTGACTGACTCTACTGAGACCTGCTAGCTGACTTAGAGTCAGAATTCAGTATCTTTCAGATAGAGTTCAGTAGTGCGGAATAGTGTAGGCCCAAATTCAGTTGAGTTAGGAAAACATTTTTATCAAAACAGTTTCAGTAGATTAGTGCCGTCTATTAAGTTTAATGAATCTCAGTTGAATGATTTAAGGAAGATTTCCAGTATTAACAGTAAATAAATGCAACAGTAAAAACAGAACACAAGACACAGAGATTTTTAAAGTGGTTCGGACACAACAATCCTACGTCCACTGTCCCGAAAGATCAGGAAGCTATTTATTATACTGAGATAGTCTCAGTTGGTTTGTACGCTGGACAAACAGTGGTTTTGAGATTTGTACTGAGCAAGTCTCAGTTTACAAAGTTATCAAGCTAAGTGTTTGAAAAACTCTCCAACAGTGAAGGAGTCCTTTACAATAAGGATCAGTTCAGAAGTGAACTCCTTCGTCTAAGCTATGGATATATTCTATTGAGCTTAGGTTAGAGGGATAGGGAACAAGGATGTGGCTTCTAGAACGACGAACAACTGAGTGTAAGCTTTGGGTTCGTGTAATGTCGTTTGGATACTAGAGGCTGTATTAAGCGGTTCAGCTTAGTTCCCTAAGAGCAGAAATGTAGTCTTTCGCTGGAGATTGATTCTTTGAACTTCTTGCGGAAGACTTAGGCTTTTTCTAATTTGCTTGTTTGAATGCTCTGTGTGTTCTCTCGTGTATGCGAAGGTTCGGTGTGTCGTGAGCTTCAAATTTGATTTATCCCTCTATTTATAGAGAAGAGATTAGGATAGATCCGTTGGAGACGACGATCCTTTGTCTCTCTCTTTTGGGTAGCTAACGGCTCTTTTGAAGTATGGTGGCACTGTCCTTTCCCTCCATTTTTGGAAAGTTGTTGACTTGCAGCTTTAGTAGATATAGGATACATGGCTGCTTGTCATTGGTCGAGGTTCAGAAAGTGGTTGAGACAGAACAGACTTCAAGGAGATCTGAAGCTGACATCTCTCTTCCTCGTATTGACTCTGTTGATTTGACCTTTAAAGATCCTGACAGTCAGAAGACTGTCTGGCCGTTGCTGAGTCTGATCTCTGATTCGTAGCATGCTCTCGCCGAGTCGGCTCTACCGAAGATCGGCTCCGAGTTCGGTGAACTACTCTGCCGAGTTCGGTTCCACCGACTCCTTTCCGTATACTGGCTCTGGCTGAGTCCAGAATCACGGAGTCTTCTACTTCTGGTGCTGAGGCAGATAATCCACTGAGTGCCTGAACCAGAGCAGAGTGTCTGCTGAGTTTGAAACCTGAGAGACAGAACAAATTACAACGTAATGGTTCACCAATCAATATAGGGTTTTGGGATCTTCAAATCTTCACAGACTCATTCAGAGCACAGGGCTACTGAGTAAACTTCAACACAGAAGACTGAGTCATTTCCCACTATTTTCCAACATTGCTGAGGATAAAATCATCACCCAACATAATTCATCAAGTAAGGCTAACTAAATCCAAGCAATGCTTGAACTTAGCAAGGGGAAGCACTTTTGTTATCATATTAGCAGGATTGTCATGAGTACTAATTTTGCTCACAACTATATCACCACGAGCAACAACTTCACGTATAAAGTGATAACGCACATCAATGTGTTTAGTCCTCTCATGAAACATCTGATCTTTTGTGAGACAGATAGCACTTTGACTATCACAAAAGACGGTAGTAATCTACAACTCTTTCTTCAACTCCCCAAACAAACATTTTAACCAAATAGCTTCCTTACAAGCATCTGTGATGGCCATATATTCAGCCTCCGTAGTGGATAACATAACGGTGCTCTGCAAAGTAGACTTCCAACTAATAGCACAACCACTAATGCTGAAGATATAGCCCGTAAGAGATCTTCTTTTATCTTGATCACCGGTAAAATCGGAATCTACATATCTAACAACTCCATCACTAGTCTTTCCAAACTTCAGACAAACGTCACTAGAATCTCTCAAATAACGAAAAATCCATTGAACTGCTTTCCAGTGTTCTTTTCCAGGATTTGCGAGGTATCTGCTAACAACACTCACATCATGTGCTAAATCCGGACGTGAACATACCATAGCATACATGAGTGACCCAACAACACTAGAATATGGAACTCGTGACAAAGCAGATGAGAGCCTGAAATGAGCTGCTAACGGAGTACTAACCGGCTTTGCATTCTGCATGTTGAACCGATGGAGAATTTTTTCAATATACCCTTTCTAACTTAGGCATAATGTACCTGTTTTTCTATCTCTAATAATCTCCATACCAAGTATCTTCTTTGCAGCTCCTAGATCCTTCATATCAAACTCAACATTGAGTTGGATCTTCACCTTCTTAATCTCCTCTTGACTGTTTGCAGCTATCAACATGTCATCAACATATAATAGGAGATACACAAATGACCCATCTTCGCAAACTCTGTAGTAGACACAACTATCTGAAGCACTTCTCCTAAAGGCATGAGTCATCATAAAGTGATCAAACGTCTTATACCACTGCCTTGGTGACTGCTTCAAACCGTAGAGAGATTTCTTCAAGAAGCATACATAGTCTTCCTTCCCAACAACTTTGTGTCCCTCAGGCTGCTGCATGTAGATGTCTTCCTCTAGATCTCCATGCAGAAATGCGGTCTTTACATCAAGCTGCTCAAGCTCCAAATCATGCATAGCAATAATACCAAGTAAAGCTCTTATTGAAGTATGCTTCACCACCGGAGAGAATATGTCATTGAAGTCTACACCAGGAACTTGGCTATAGCCTTTAGCTACCAATCGCGCCTTGTATCTTACATCTTCGACTCCTGGTGTTCCTTCCTTTTTCTTAAATACCCATTTGCAGCGAACGACTTTCTTGCCTTTGGGTAGCTTCACTCACTAGGTCCCATGTACCATTCTTGTGAAGCAATTCTAACTCCTCTTCCATAGCACCAATCCATTTTGCAGAATCCTTAGAAGTAATTGCCTCCTTGTATGTGGAGGGTTCCTCACAAGACTCAACTTCCTCAGGCACATTCAAAGCAAAAGCAACCAAATTACTTTCAATGAGTCTTTCACGACGCTTTATCACACGTCTTCCTCTATCTTTTGCAATACAGTGCTGTGAAGCTTCAGGTGATGGTTCTTGATCTAAAATCGAATCTTCTTGAGAAGTTCCCGCATATTTTGATTCGATCTCTACCTCAACTTGTGAACTAGATTCTTGCGGAGCATCAATGCAAGAGTCTTTAGGTGCTGCAACGTGTATCATCGAACTTTCATCGAATATAACATCTCGACTGATGATAACCTTTCTTGTTTCTGGACACCAAAGTTTGTAACCCTTCACGCCATGCTTATAGCCTAGAAAAATGCACTTTTTCGAACGAGGATCCAATTTTCCCAGCACATCATGCACATACGCGGGACAACCAAAAATCCTCAAATTAGAATAGTTTGGTGGAGTACCAGACAATACCTCTTGTGCAGTCTTCTGGTCAAGTGCAGTAGAAGGAGATAGACTGACAAGATGACAAGCCAAATTTGCTGCTTAAGCCCAAAAACTCTTCGGCAGACGAGAATTAAGAAGCATGCAATGCACCTTCTCTATCAACGTTCTGTTCATCCGTTCGGCTACACCATTCTGTTGTGGAGTATGACAAATGGTGTGATGTCTCAAAATCCCTTCAGCCTTGCATAGAGAATTAAATTTGTCAGAACAGAACTCTAGACCATTGTCTGTACGAAGACGTTTCACAGACCTCCCCGTCTGCTTTTCTATCATAACTTTCCACTCCTTGAAAGTGGAAAACACTTCACTCTTACGCTTCGGAAGAAAGCCTAAACTTTTCTTGAGTAATCATCGATATTAGTCAGCATATAACGTGCACCTCTATTGGAGGGCACCCTAGACGGACCCCAAACATCAGAGTGAATATAATCCAAAATACCTATTGTATTATGTGTTCCTTTAGAGAAATTAACTCTTTTCTGCTTACCCAGAACACAATGTTCACAAAACTTGAGTTTGCTGATGCCCTGTCCATCAATAAGTCCTCGTTTGCTTAGTTCAATCATCCCATTTTCACTCATGTGGCCATGACGCAAGTGCCACAATCTAGTGACCTCGCTATCGGGCCGATGACGCGGTAGCAACTGCAGCATCTCCCGTGACTGTGGAGCCTTGCAAGACATGCAAATTTTCGGTTTTTCTATGTCCCCTCATTACTACAAGATAGCCTTTGATAACTTTCAGAACTCCATTTTCACCAACATACATGTACCCTTTAGCCTCAAGGGTATTGAGTGAGATGAGATTCCACTTTAAGTCAGGTACGTGTCTGACATCTCCAAGTGTTCGGACTACTCCATCGAACATCTTAACTTTGATGGTTCCAATCCCTGTAACCTTACAAGGTGCATCGTTTCCCATAAACACAACTCCTTTTGTAACTGTCTCATATGTTGAAAACCAATCCCGCTTGGGACTCATATGATATGTGCAACCAGAATCTAGAATCCATTCATCACGATGCTCACTAACCAAGTTGGCAGCAACAAGAAGATCACCATCACTCGAATCTTCATCAGCTACTCCGGCCTCACCAATTTCTTGTTCCTTTTCTTTTTGTTTGTGTTTCCCTGATGTATCACCACCAGTCTTGCCATTTGGATTCTTCTGGTTCTTTCTCTCTGATTTCCAGCATTCAGATTTGATGTGATCGGGCTTGTGGCAATAATTACACTTAATGCAAGGGTTCCTTGATTTCGATCTCCCTTTCCTTTCACCACCAGAACTTCTTTCTTGTGGCCTTCCTCGAGCAATAAGACCCTCTCCTGAATCCTCAGAATTACTAACAAGTTGCTTCATCTTCTCTTTCGAGAATAAGGCCTCAAAAACTTCATCAAGCGTCAGAGTATCACGACTATACAAAATAGTATCACAAAACGTACTATAGGATGAAGGTAACGAACACAATAACATCAAAGCCAAATCCTCATCATCATACTTAACTTCCAAAGCTTCTAAATCAGCAACAGTTTATTTAAATATTGAAATATTCTCTTGTAGAGACGTACCTTCTACCATATGATGAGAGTAAAGACGTTGCTTTAGATGTAGCTTACTTGTGAGGCTCTTGGTTATGCAAAATTATTTCAGCTTTAGCCATAGTCCAGTAGCGGTTGTCTCTTTCAGGACATCCTACATAATTTGATTTGATAGATGAAGGTGTATATGGGAGAGAGCCTTACGATCCTTCTTTTTCTTGTCCTCATTTGTCTACGAATTGGGCATTTTTTCAAATCCCAACAAAGTCTCGTCCAAATCCATATGAGCGAGAACTGCGCGCATCTTCACTTGCCATAATGAAAATCTGGTGTTCTTATCCAGCAACGGAATATCGTGCTTCATACTTGACATCCTAAATCCAAGGTCGTAACTTAGGCTCTTATACCACTTGTTATAAATACGAGTAAACGAAATACGAAAAATAAATAAAACAAGAACACAAGAATTTACGTGGTTCGGTCAATAGACCTACGTCCACGGGCGGAGAGAAGAAAATTCACTATAAAAGAGGAGAATACAAATTCGGGTCTCCGAAATATGTTCCTAGACCCAAAGACTAATTCTGAGATGTGTATCTAAAATAATGAGGGAACCTATCTATATATATGGAAAAATTAATGATAAACTTCATTAATTATTCGATGTTGTATAAGACTCAATTTCCTTAAAGGATTATGATTAAAGCCATATAATATAACTACAAATAAGCAGCTGAATGATTACACAAACTACAACAAATGACTTTTAAGTGGAAAAAGATATTCTACTTACTTGAACAAACTCTACCTTATAACATAGTTTTGACAAATAATGAAAAAAAAAAGATAGAAAAATGGATTGACAACTTCACATTCACATTCAAAAGAAGGAAAGTGAAAAGGTAAGCCTATGGAGTTGGTATTCACAAGTTAATAACATGGTGTGAGACAGCAGAGTGAAAAACATGCAGTACAGACCTGACACCAATCCAACCACTGAGTTCCTTCTTCTCCATGTTGGAAGAAAACACGGCAACTTAGTCTGTGGAATCGGAATTCCAGCTTGTTCTTTTTCTATTTTAAGCATTTCTACTTTAAAATTATTGGGTGTATTCCTATGGATATTTTGAGTGATAAAACAGTATCAAGAACACAAACAAGTTCCGCCATCAATTAAGAAATGAATAGACAGGACGAGGCAGTCTATGGTATAGCATGAGCAAGCAATCACTAAGTACCATGAGATTCGTTCCCTCCTCTTCAGTGCAGCTTCCTTGGCCTGCAGATCTCTCTCTTTCTTTTTCAACTCCTAAATTTAGAAGCCATGAGATTCATTCCAATGACAATTAAAACCATCAAACAATTTCAACTGAATTTGGTTTTCAGTTATTGATTTGGATTTGCCAGCGGATATTGTGTTCGGTTACCAGAAAAAAGCGACAAGGTCTTTTGAGTATCTTCAAGGCGATCATTACACTCCACCATTTTTTCATGATATAATGTAGTGCTGAATGTCTACTTCTTAGGGTTCATGTTTTGGTTATAAATTTTATTGTTATTCATCTGATCCATGTTATGTGTGACTGTGTCTCATTTCAATGGCAGAATAAAGTCTTGGATTCAATTTTCTGAAAATACAGTCCTAATTTTTAGACACACTCAAATACTACATAATAATCTAATACTACTAATAAATAAAAAAAGAGCTCGAGAACAGT
Organism: Lavandula angustifolia; assembly: GCA_028984105.1. NCBI lineage: Eukaryota > Viridiplantae > Streptophyta > Magnoliopsida > Lamiales > Lamiaceae > Lavandula > Lavandula angustifolia. Next base: position 22,109,824 of record CM054826.1, on the reverse strand, counting down.
ACCAGTACCAGTCATAGAAGGGCGCTTCCGTCCATCAGCCGATGACAACAAATCATCCGATCCGCTCCTCACTCTTTGACGACGCGGCCAACTCCACGGTACCAAGCCAGGAATCAACAAACAAACAGCTGAAGCCAAAAAGTAACTGTAAACTAGAAGAAAGCGCAGTGCATGGTTCCCCTTAGTTGCAAAATAAGAAAAAATATCCTAGGAATTAGGAACTCCTTGAGCTCCAACATCGGAATAATCAATCGGAAGGGGACGGAGGAGAGAGAGAGAAGAGAGGGAGATAGAGAGAGATGAGTCTGGGAAGGTGGTGGTGGAGGAGGCAAAGGCACCAACTCCGCCCTCCATTAATTTAATAATTTCCGTAATTCTAATTTATTTATTTCATCTTGCATCTATTTCTCCTAATTTCCCTTGAATACACCTGAATCTACCGGGACCAACAATCTCCTAGCACGTAAATGGTTCCAAATGAATTAAATTATCTTTTGTATAGTGTTCATTGTCGATTAATGTTAGCTATATCTTTATATTTGTTTTTTAAATGAATAAATGCATCTTTTTTTTAACAAATTAATATAATTCATTATTTCTAGATAGTAAATAGTAAAATAACATTAAATATGATATATAAATAAACTTATAGTTTTTTATATTCATTTAATTAAAATTCTATTTCGTTGAAGTTCGAAAACTCTCTCTAAATTAATAAATATGTATTAATTTATAGATAAATTAGTATTTCTCTAAAATAATAAAATCCCACAATTTCGACAATATTAATTTAGAGAGGTTTAACAACATTCTCTAAAAAAATTATTCCCAAAATAACATTCTTTGAAAACTATTTCCCAAACTAATATTCTTTTTGCCACCTATTTATTTCCTTATTAAATACTCCCTCCGTCCCACAATTCTTGTAACATTTTTCTTTTTGGGATGTCCCACCATTCTTGTAACATTTCCTAAAATGGATAATTATTACACACTTTTTTTTAGGGCCCCACATCTCTACTCACAATCAACAACTCTCCTAAAATACCGCGCCGAAAAGAAATGTTACAAGAATCATGGGACGGAGGGAGTAAATATCTACATGGGCAATTTTTTTTTATTTTGCATTACTTAATTACAAAAAAATATATTTTGTTGTAATAAAATCATTGTTCAAGAGAATGGGAATTCAACAAATCCCTTAGGAAAGAGTTATGTTGCATTAATTCAACAAACTTAATTATTTGATAAAAATCCCTTCTTTACAATAAATTTTTGAATTTAGGAGCGGCTTTTATGTACCACTTTCGTATATTTTTATTTGTACCACACCACAATGGTATTGATATGTGTCATTTTTCATTAAATTAAGTTAGCCATATTTAACACATGTCAATACCTCCACGTGGTGTAGCACATATAAGGTATACGAAAGTGATACACACAAACTTTTGTAAATTTATTTAGATATATGACTTTTAAATGCCTTCAATAAAGGAGAGATACTTCAACTTTCTCTTACGACACCATCCTAAATTTCGACAATTTTAAACAGTCGGATAAGAAGCTTCCATCGCAATACCATGTATCCACTCTCTCCCCAGCTCGTCCCCCACGAATTCTTTACGAGCCAATACTTGGTCCCATCACTAGCCGTTCCGTACCCAACCGCGGTCCAGCTAGGTCCCACACTCTCCGGTAAACACTCCACTCGAGTAGAACATGAAGTCCATTCCACCAGCATCAATAGCAACGGATACGGGTTAGTTCACCACCGCTTTGAGCAATGCAGACTCACTGTTAGCCGGAACATCTTCATACCCTGTAATCTTCGCAACACGATCACCTTCCTTCTTAGTGTCGCACATGTGGGTAATTGGATTCGGTCGTGAGGCCTTTGTTGCTTATCATATACGCAAACGCGCTATCCATTTGGCCGCCTCTGCAGCCTTGATCTTCGCTGGTGGCGCAATCCACAACCTCTTGTTCGGATAGTGAAATCAGAGTTCGATTTGTGAGCTGGTAGATTCCTTTTGTAGCTGCAACGGCTGAAAACGCCCAACATGATCCTACAATAGGTAATAGTTACATTCATTACCCAAAATCACCATCAATAATATGAAATTGCGGCTGAGAATACGGAAATTACAAAAATGGGTTCTATAGGAAAAAGGTAATTGAAACAAGACAAGGGCATTTATGAGAATTCACATAATTGCCAGTTACTGAGGATATGAACAATACAACAGCTCAAACCCTTTATATATATAAAATAATATCTCTTTATTATTATTATTATTATTATTATTATTATTATTATTATTATTATTATTTATATAATACCTCATCCGTCCCATAGAAAGTATGTTGTTTTTCTTTTTGGACTGTTCTATTGAAAGTGTCATGTTTCTAAAAAAACAAAGAATGTGTGGACCAAAATTAACAACCCAAACATCAAATAATATACACCACACAACACAAATTTCTTAATCTATGTGTCCAATAGAAATGAGACACTTTCTATGGGAGGGAGTGCGTATTAAATAAATCCAACAAAAAACAAAATGTGAATTTAAGTTTGGAATTTGATAATTTTTCTTACCACATTGGCCTTGATCCTTAATACCAGTAACAACTCCCTTCTTCCTCCAGTCCATGCTATTCGGAGCTGCGGTAAAGTCTGCATACCTAAACGACGTAACTTTAGGGTGAGGTTTTGCCTTATACCCGTTTCTAGACGCTCGAAACTCCTTGTTTGTCATATCAGCAAACTTGTTTATGACAAGCTTGTAAGGCCGAGCAGCAGTTGCTTCTTTAAACGACTCAATATACTCCACATTGTTCTTGAATATACCGAATCTCTTTGCCTTCTCCACTTCGTCTTTGTACACACGCCCGTTCTCCAGCATCCACTGCTCGTGCCTCTCCACCATCGATAAATCTTGTATCGTTCCAACCATGGATACTGAAGCCCAAATCGCGAAAACTAACAATGCTGCTAAAACAAACTTCCAATTTGGTGTTAAAGCCATTTCTTGAGAGGAATCTATTGCAGAAAGAAGCTTGATAGGAATAGATTCGTCGATTTACAGCATTCAAATACAATAGATCTAGTATTACAATGGCTCAAACACCCTAAGGAATTAAGGTTCACACACACCACTGAAAAACCCCAACAACACAGTCGGCCAAACATGCATGGTAACAAGCCTATACAAGTTACTACACGCACACACTCGATCTCACAGAGAGAAGGTAGAGAAGACAGTGTAGAACACCTCGGCTGCGCACGCTCAACCTAGGGCAAGAAGACATGTTACAACACTATATATACATAGGGAAACAACATCAACTGGGCCGTCAACATGGGCTAGGCCGCACAAGGCAAGCAGGCTGCACAGGTTATATGGGTTGGGCCTAATATTTCAACAATCTCCACCTTAGGCTCAGCAGTGGTGTGCCATGGATAAACCATGAAAGATACCCATAGGAATAAGTGTCATCATCGCCAAAGGGACAGACTCACATACCTCAACTCCACAGAAACCTGCAAACAAAAACAAAAGAAAAACAGGAGCACACAAGCAAACCAAGAACGAAGGTAACAGAAGGAGGAAACAAAGACTGAAAAAACATCTAAACAATTTTTGAGTCACAATCACACAGACTAACCAAGATTAAGATTCAGAATCTTCAGACATGTGTTTAGTTTTTCCGCACTCAGGTATTTAGTTCCCATGTCAGCAGGGTTCAAGTTTGTGTGAATTTTTTCCAACTTAACATTGTCCTTATCAACTATATCCCAAATGAAATGGCACCTAACATCAATATGTTTTTTTTTATCATGAAAAACAGGGTTTTTACAAAGTTGAATGGCAGATTGACTATCTGAAAACAGGGTTAGATCTTGACACAAATAACCAATTTCAGACAACAGACCTTTAAGCCAGATGTCTTCTTTTAAAGCTTCAGTTGCAGCCACATATTCTGACTCAGTAGTAGATAAGGCAACAATAGATTGAAGCTGTGACTTCCAACTAATGCAAGAACCACATAAGGTAAACACATAAGAAGTGGTTGATTTCCTATTGTCCCTATCATTTGCATAGTTAGAATCCACATAACCAACAAGTTTGGTACCAGCAGCACACTTAGAAAACCTTAAACCAACATGCATAGTAGCTTTCAAATATCTAAGCAGCCATTTAAGAGCATTCCAATGATCCATACCAAGATTAGACATGTACCTACTTAAGCACAAACCTAGTGCAGATCATCAAGTACATAACAGAACCAATGACATTGGAATAAGGCACCTTCTTCATAGTAATGTAACACCCCGAAACTTTAAAAAAAAAATGCATTTGCATCTCATGCATGATATTATGTGTGTAAGATCTATAAGTCGCGCCTTAGAATTTAAAAACGAACTATTATAAGTGATCATATCATAATTAATTTCATATATGTTTGTGTATCTAATGCATTATCAAATGTTTAAATTTGTCTTTTTCCATTATGCGTCATTATTTACGAAATTTAGAATTCATTTTGGACCAAATCAATATACATATTTATGCATATCTATTCTATAATTATTTGATTTATTTAAAATTAAATATGATTGACTAATCAAACGAAATATGGGATTTAGTGTTTAGCGATTGTTTATATTAATATTATAAGTTCTTAGGACTTTTGTTTATTTTTTTTTTGTGGCGTCTGACTAAGTGGGTATTTAGAATCTTAATCGGATTTATAGTAATAAAATATTGCTTTTATTTATTAGAATAGATATGTTTGTTAAATTGGTTAGACTATAATATTAATATATTAGGCTAAGCATGTACTTATTTTGAAGATAAGCAATCTTCTAAAATCTGGGTGATCACGTTTTTTTTTAGTATTAACATTAGTAAAATCCATTTGGATAATTATTAACACGTTTAATATTTATCTTTCCTTTAAATATATATATATATGTTTATCATGGATAGGAAATTAGGAATTATATACATTTTATCTGTTAATTTGAAAACTTCAAATATTACGGTTAAAAATTAATTCGCAATCTTTTAGATACTCATAGATAGTGGTAGCATCTTTTTAGTCAAAATTATAACCAACTAAGATTAAATAGATCTATATGTATACGCCAACTCTTAAACATCTTCTTCGCCAGTATTGAAGTTTTTTTTTATTTGTTCTTGGTTTCTTCCGGATTCATTACAGGTATCCCTAGAACTCTGATTTATTTATGCGCATCTCTTGTTGAGAAATTTTGATATTGAGAACGCATGGAAATAATTTTTATTATGATACATGGATTAGCATGACTGACGCTTCTTGCAAATTTAATGTTTTCGTCGTGAATGATTATTATATAAGTTAGAGTGTTTATTTGTTGTGCCTCATGTGGTGTTCCAGTAGACGTTGAAATATAGGATTAAATCTAGCAAAAGCAAAACACGTGAGGGAGGGATTAAGATAACGATCATCTAGTTTTATTATTATTTCTCAAGACTTCTATTTTTTTGGCAGATTTCTCAAAGGCGATTAGCAATACTTTAAATTGTACAAATAACATACCCAGTAGATGGTTTCGAGGGGTTTGGGAGTAGCGGCATTTATTTCCGGATTATTATTATGAAAGATCTAATATATGAACTTTTACTTGTGTACTTGGAATCCAATCTTTATAGTAAGAGTCATGTTCTTTTATGAATAGCAGGAAAAAGATTTATTTGGTTCATAAAAAGTTTTCAATGATTGTATTTAAATGCTACCTTGAGTGATTTATTGAGAATGATGGATTATTGTTTATATTTAGGAATATACACGACGTTCAATTTATGTACATGTATATTGAAAATTAAATTTAATGTTAGGAAGGGCGCGCGAGGCTTAAGCACTTGATATTCATTGTTTTCACTCAAAAGGTTAAGGTGGGGTTTATCTTTATCCTTATTATACACTATACTGTTTTTCTCATGCGTTATTCAGTACAGGCAGAGCCTTCGGACAATTCATGTAGTAAAACCCTCGGGTTAGCCTTCGGGCAATTCACAGCAGTAAAACCTTCGGGTTAGCCTTCGGGCAATTCACAGCAGTAAAACCTTCGGGTTAAGCCTCCGGGCTTGGATGTCTAATTTCTCATGTTAAATCCTTTATAGTTTATAGTTTGGATAATGTTTGACCCCACTGAGTAGTTGTACTCACCCCTTATATTTTCACCTTTTCAGATCATGGTCCGGCAGGTGCTTGAAGTGGCGTATGGTGATGGTCACAATCATGAAAGGATCTAAAATATTTTCTTTTAAACGCTTTAATTTAGTTTTCATATTGAACTATGCATTTTGTCTCTATTTAATTCACTGAACTTGAAGTTGCACATGTTTTTGATTCAAGACTTCCGCTTTTATGAAATGCATTAAAACTTTATTGTCTTTATAAATCTATTATTTTTGAAAATTAAATTGAGAAGATTAAATTTATGCATGAGGTGACGTTCCCTTAAAAGTTATGAAAATTGGGGCGTTACAATTAATATTAGAAATAGATTTAGGAGACTGATCCTTACACAGAACAAAATGAGAGGCAAGTGGTACATTAACAGACTTGGCAGCAAACATGGAGAATTTACTCAAAATCTTTTCAACATATGAAATCTGATTTAACACAAGTGTAAAATTCTCCCTATCTCTTTCTATGTTCATACCCAAAATCCTCTTAGCATCCCCTAAATCTTTCATTTCAAAATTATCATAGAGACATTTATGAACATGCTTGATAGTTTTCAGACAAGGACCAGAGATGAACATATCATCAATATATAGAAGCAAGTAGACAAGAACAGAAGAAGACTCCTTAAAGTAAAGGCAGTGCTCAAAAGCACTTCTTTTAAAGTTGAGAGATTGCATACATTGATCAAACTTGATGTTCCACTGTCTAGGGGATTGTTTCAGTCCATATAAGCCTTTTTAAGAAGGCACACATGGTTTTCCTTACCTGGAGCAACAAATCTCTCAGGCTGCTTCATATAAATAGTCTTGTCTAAATCACCATGCAAGAAAGCAGTAGTTACATCCATTTGCTTTAATTCCCAGTTAAAATGAGCAACAAGAGCAAGCATGATTCTCATAGTGGTAAATTTTACAATAGAAGCAAAGATTTCTGTATAATCTACCCCCTCCTTTTGAGTAAAACCCTTTGCTACAAGTCTAGCCTTAAACCTGACAGACTTAACTTCTTGTTTTACCTTAAATAACCACTTACAGTCCACAACAGAACAATTACCAGGTTTAGGTACAAGAGTCCAGGTTTGATTAGCATACAGAGAATTCATCTCAGACTTCATAGAATTTAACCACTGATCAACATTCACAGATTTAATAGCATCAAAATAGGATGTAAGTTCAGAATCCAAAGAATCTTAAACACTGAAAGCATACATTGACATCACATAGTCATCAAACTTTGGTGGAGTTCTAATGTTCCTCTTAGATCTATCCCTAGCAAGCTCATAGTAAGATAGAGAGGGATCACTTCCAGACACATTATCACAATTTAGCATATCAACATTCACATCAGGTTCATGATTAGGATCAATTTCAGAATCATTATCATGTTCAGAAACAATTTCAGAGTCAGACTCAGGCACATTAACAGACTCAGAATTCACAGAATCAGACAAAGACTGGGCCTGAGGCTCCACCTTAAACCTATCACCAGAAGCAGAATCATTCACAGGAGAAACAGAGGCAGGCGGACAAGGGAAATCAAATTCATTAAAAATCACATCTCTACTGACAATGATTTTAAAACCAGGTTGACTTCTATCCCACAATCTATATCCTTTAACCCCCTCAAGATATCCAAGAAATACACATTTCTTACCTCTAGGATCAGGTTTATCACATTTTTGGTGCACAAAGGCAGCACAACCAAACACACGAAGATTTGACAAATCACGAGGCTTACTAGGAAAGACAGACTCAGGACACTTACCATTTAGATGTGCAGAAGGCAGTCTGTTAATTAAATAAATTGCAGCAAGAGTAGTAATGTCCCAAAAGGTCTTAGAGAGACCTGCAGACCCAAGCATGCATCTGACCTTATCCAAAATGGTCCTATTCATTCTCTTAGCAACTCCATTTTGCTAAGGAGTATAAGGTACAGTCCTATGTCTTTTTATTCCAGATTTTGCACACAGGTCATTCAAAGAAGCAGTGCAAAATTCAAGCCCATTGTCAGTTCTAAGAACTTTAATCTTTTTACCAGTTTGGTTCTCAACTAACTTCTTCTAAGAAACAAACATTTCATAGACTTCAGATTTATGTTTTAAGAGAAACAACCATGTTTTCCTAGAAAAGTCATCAATAATAGACAAGTAATATTGATATCCACTATGTGTAGGAGTACTGGATGGACCCCACACATCAGCATGAATATACTCAAGAACATTAGAAGAACCAGAGCACAAAACAGAATCGGAAACAGGAAAGGACACTTTGTGTTGTTTACCAGAAACACAAGTTTCACAAAATGGCACAGAGGACAATTTGTCATTACCAAACACACCAGTCCTTTTTAAAATTTCCAAATTTTTGTTACTAACATGGCCTAGTCTGTTATGCCACAAAGCAGTTTTATCATCAAACGGATAGCAGTGAAAGGATACAGGTTATTTGTCCTTCTAGACTTGAAAACAACCATAGAACCCTTCTTTACCTTCATCCAACCATCACCCAAACTACCCCTAAAACCATCATTTTCAAGGGCAGTGAAAGAAAGCACAATACATACCACATCAGGTACATAGCCAGATTCAAACTTAAGGCATATATCACCAATACCCATGACAACACACTTATGTTTGTTTGCAACAATAACATAACCAAAATCACCAGCTTTAAACTTTGAAAAACAGGTTTTAAAAGGGGAAACATGATAAGCACTGCCAGAGTCCATAAGCCATTCATTCACATAATCAGAATTCACCAAGTTCACAGAAGACAAATTATGAGGGTCAGAAACCATAAAATACTTCTCAAGAATGTTTGGATTAGTATCATCTCCTAATACAAAATTAGAGACAAACACACTCTTCTGATCACTACCCTGCTTCCCCTTCCTAGGATTAGGGCAGTCCTTTTGAAAATGGCCATACTCACTGCAATTATAACACTTTTTTCCCTTAGGCCTAGACTTAGACCTACCTTTTTGAATGTGATATCCCAAAATTCTCGATTTAGTTAAATAAGAATAAATGAGTTAAACAAATTATTAGTGGATTCAAATCTCTAAAGATATAGATATAAAAAAAAAGTTAATTGTTATAATATATAAATATCTTTCTTCAAGACTAAGTTTTTTATTAAATAATAAAGCTATTTGGATTTACAAAAAATAGTACTCCCTCCGTCCCACCCATCTTGACGCGTATTCCTTTTCGGGACGTCCCACCCATCTTGACACGTTTCCAAAAAAGGAAATAATTTACCCTCCTATTTTTTCATTTCTCTCTCCTACTTTTTCATTATCTCTCATTTCTCTCTCTTACTTTTTCATTTCTCTCTCCTACTTTATCCCTCTCTCATACTTTAACATTAATTTTCTTAATTCCCGTGCCGAAAAGAAATGCGTCAAGATAAACGGGACGGAGGGAGTAAATCATAAGTTAGGATAAGAAGGGGAATGGCGGCAGACAATATCTATTTCATCCTGATCTTCCTCATTCTCGTTGTTTCTCCTTCTCACCGCCTCACTCTTTACTTCCTCATTCCGTCTCTCCCGTGAGCTCATCTACAGATTTGTGAGGTAAGCTTATCGTTCTTAATTCCATCTCTTATCTTAATAGTTGTTGATGTCCTAATTATGTGAGGTGCATCTAGTTCGACCTTCGTCTTTTGGATTTGATTGTATGGTTTTATATTCTCTGGTCACTATGTCGGAAGAGACGAAATGTCTCCAGGGGTAGGAGTTAGTGGCGGCAGCGGGAGGCTGCTGCCGAAGTACGTTGAAAGTCTGCGTGTGTTCTGTTTTAATTTCCCAACCGGTCATTTTGAATCAAAATTCTGCTCTTTTCTGTTTTTTAAACACATTGAGTTACACACCATTAGAAAGATCTCGTTTCTAGCTTTCCAACGCCACCTTATATTCATAATTCCGAGTTCAGATTTGAAAGTTATGGCTCCCGAAAGTTGAGGTGTTAGTAGACTACGGTGCGGGTTTGTTTTCCCGTGAGCGGAAGCGGCGACTTTGAAACCCAATTCTTCTCGTTTCCTTTATCCAAAATCCAACATATTATATATCATCGGAAAGCTCTTTTCGTTGTCTTTTCAACACCACCTTCGGTTTGTAAATCAGAGATCGTACCCGAAAGTTATGGATCCTAGAAGTTGGGGGTGGCGGTTGCGTTCTCTATTCTCGCTGAAACAGGACAGCGAATTCCAGCTTGAATTCTACTCGGTTTTGTTCACCAAATCCCGGTATATAAAATACCGTTGGAAACCTCTCATCATTAGCTTTCTAGAAACACCTTCGGTTTGTAAAACCGAGTTCGGAGGTGAAAGATATAAGTCCTACAAGTTGTGGGTTTGTCGATAAAACTCAATTTTCCTTTGACTGTAGCAGCTCGATTTCTGATCTATTCTTTTGTCCAAACCCTGTCATATTATATACCGTTGGAAATTCTGGTCGTTAGCGTTACAACTCTATCCTCAAATTTCAAATTTGGACTTCAAACCCGAAAGTTATAAGCCTTTGAAAAGCATGTGACGGAACTGCGCACAAGGTGTTTGGCGCAGGTTCGAGTCGTGATTCGAGCATCAAATCGATGTCGGATCGGCAAGTTAGTTTATGGATTGTATAGCCTAAATAGCGTATATTCCAACCATAATCTTGTTTCCATAAAACGATGGTCGGATGGGCTAGAATTGAAGTCGGAAGTAGTCGCATTGGTTTTATTTCCAGATTTAAATCTTATGTTGTTTTAGCTTAATTATATGAATCACAATTAAGAATAGATTCTCTTGTAGGCGCTATTGAGAAAGCAAGGTAGCGTTGCTCTGAAGGCAAGTTAATTAGCATACATGGTCACACTTAAAGGTGCATGGTGGGTTATATTTTACTTACGAAATCTATGCTTGAGTTATTAAGCTCTGATATTTATGCAAGTTAAAGTTTATGAATGTTCATGAAAATTGCTTCGCTCACTATTGGAATTGTGCATCTACTTGAATGAAAATGGGCTTTGCCCATAAGTATTGAATACGATCGGATCCTGAGCTAGACGTAGCCAGGGTTAGTGTACACCATACGTCACGAAGTTAGCCTTGGGATAATCTGTTTTTCCCAAGCCTAATGAAGGGAACGAGGTTACTCTCAGCTGAATGTGTTTCCCTGAGTTTAACGAGAAGTATAGAATGCACCAATAGCTGAGGAAAAAAGGTTTGGCCAAGTGAAAGTTTTGGTATACATAGACTGCTTTCGATTTTAAAACTGTCTATGTGATACCAGTAATGCATGAACATTTCATGGTTTTAAAAAGGATTTTCGGAGGTTTATTATCAGCTGCATTACCCCCTGAGTACATTAGTGCTCAGCCCAAATATTTTCGAAAATGATTTTGCAGGCTGAAGATGGCAGTGTGAAGGTGACGGTGCTGAGTTGGTCTGAAATGTTATTGTACAAATACTCGTCTATTTTAAGACATTTTCGCTATGTACATTAAGCTCTACCTCTCTTGTTTCTACTGAGGTAGTGAGATTATATAAATACAAGTGCTATTGCCATTTCAGATGTCTCAATTTCTTCCCCTTTATTTCCCGCTTCTTTCACCCCTACCCAGTCGCACTCTGGCCCATTAGCCTTCCCTCGGGAATTGGGGCGTGACAGAGTGGTATCAGAGCTGAATTTCTTGATTCTTTAAGGTCTCTATCAGAGCTGAATTTCTTGATTCTTTAAGGTCTCTATCAGAGCTGAATTTCTTGATTCTCCTCTATCAGAGCTGAAGTTCTTGGTCCTTCGAATTAAGGTCTCTGTTATATTCTGCAGTCTTCTCCTGCTACTGAGTTTCAGCTTAATGTGCTACTGAACTTTCCATTCTACTGAGTTCAGTAAGCTACTGAACTTGTCTACTAAGTTCAGTAGACAAATTCGGAGATTGTTTCCAGGATTTGCAAAAAAAAGTCTAGATTTCGATGTTATTTAGTGACTCTCATCACCCTCTCCGCTGCCATTGAAATTTAAAAAGGGATTTTCAAGTTGAAAATGGAGAATAAATGAGGAAATAAAGAGATTGTAAAGAGGAGACGATCACTTGAGTTGTAAAGCCATGTGATAAAGTTTTGTCGTGTTAGGGACATGTGAGCCCTTACGACTCAATTAAAGGATGATATGTGAAGTCCATAATGTTTAATGAAAGACTGTCATGTTTGGGACTTGTGAGCCAATATGACCAAGTTTTTTTTGAAAGTGATTCTCAAACCCTTTATTCTGTCATAGTAAAGAATGAGAATTTGTGTGAATTTGAAATCTTTGGCAGAGCAGTTGAACTTAGTAAACAATTGAGAGTAATGAATGAAATGTTATATAGGGTTTTGTTGACCTTTATAACATAGCAGAATTATGATGAAAAAATTGTGATTATCTTGTTGTTAGAGAAAAACACTAGATGAGGTATGATGTGATTTCAATCCTTATAAGTTAGACTTTCACTCTGAGCGCGTTAGAATGAAAATGAATGACTAAACTTATAATGCTTATAGAAGATAGAGGATTTAGTAAGTATTACCTCGTGTGGTTCAGTGATAGACTATGATCTATCTTCTAAATGATGAGAATAAGTAACATGCCCGTGAAGCACGTCGCAAGAATAATCATGTTGAATGAAGTAAGAGGTGGCATTACCAAAAGACACATACCCTTGTTGATTGAGTACTACCTCTACGATAGAGAGAACGAACGAACGCTCAAATGCATGATGTACTCACCTATGATTTAGTAACGTAGTTATCAATCATCGAACTTCCACTTGAATTGATTACTTTTCTACGACAATATTTATGCAAATAGTATGTTCGATGACTTCGTCGAGCATGAGATTTAGACGGATATCTCAAGCGTTATTCTCTTACTGCTTAAAGATTCACCTCTTCGTCGAGCAAGATACAACTTTAAGACACGACCTTTAGGCAATGACTTAATGATTGTACGAGTGGTACCTCTCTAACGATTCTTCAAGAGTACAAGCTCAGCTGGAATCAATTGTTGCGGACAACTCCATGAATTTAGTGTGTTTGAGACGGTTAGATCAAGATCAAAACGCGATGTTAATGCTTGATACGAAGATAGAGACATGAGTAATACCCCCACTATATCACGTTATATTAATACATGTTGGAGTATGCTGTTTTTGACACTCGATTTTGAACGATGAGAAACAAGGTTTGATGAAGACTAGAAGAAGTAGATGCACAACTATTTAAACTAGCATATGATTATTATTATTTAATATATGGTTGGGAAGTTTAATCCTTAGGTTGGATCCTTCAATTCACCTTCTTTCGACTAAACAGTTATGCCTTGGTACTATAATTGTCGGAATCCATTTCGATAGTTCATCCCAACGGATCATTTTGTGTCTGTTTGAACTCCATTGAGAGTATCATTTGATAAAAATGAAATTGCCAATGTTATCCAATTCTCTTTTATCCCTAATTTTGTTTCGACTCTATAATGAGTTTTTCTCTATATTGGTTATAAAGTGCAGTTTTCTGTCAAACTGACTCGGTGTAGTAATCTGGTCATGACTTTCTCTAGAGATATATGTCTCTAATCCAACCCAATTTTCGGTTCAACAATATAGTATACATGTTCAGGCTCCCAATATTTCAGGGATTGTGGTTTCTCGAAGTTGTCTATAGAAGTAGGAAGGTTTCCAAGAAGTTGAAAGTTATTCTCTTTAGTCCTCTATGTCCATCAAATCTTGAATCTTTGTAGCCTTTAAATATTTGATCTTACAGTGATTAGAAGTGAGATCATTTTGATTGAATTCACCTTGATTAAGATTGGGAATAAAATTTTCATTTTCTTGTTCCCCTCGAACTTGGAAGACGAACTTCACATTTTGTTTTTTTTCCATTCCTCCACTCTATTTACCAACCCTCAGCAATTGATCATAGTTCATCTCGAAACTTGATCTCTGATGATTATTCCATCTATCTGTTTCTAAACTCGTTGAAATATTTGCTTGATTCATACATTTATGAATGATATTCTTTTTCCCATTTGGCAGTATACTCGGACTTATTTCATATTATATTTTTCTAAGATCCATCTTATTACTTGGTCATCGATACTTATCGTTCCATCTATTCGTTTTAACCTCATTGAACATATTCTTTGATTATTGGAAGTATGAAACTTTTCTTACGAAATATTTTTATTATGTAACATGATTCTAATAAAGGTTACGCAACATCCGTAATAGCTAAATCTGCCCGAGGAATATCAGTATGGGCGGAAACAAGGAGATGAATTATTTTTAGAGAATATAAGTTCTCGACCGATTAATGATTTTTCGGACGACAACAAATAACTCTCTTATGTTTGAGAAGGGATTGTGCTAACTCAGAATAACCAGAAACTCGTAATACTCGATATACGGTCTACACATGATACTAAAACGCATCCCGAAGTAAAGTAGAAGAGGATTTCTCCGCATTGAATTCACGATTATACTGATGATTGGTTTATCTTTTATTTTTCTCCTCGGTAGTGGCATTCCAATCCAATAGTAGGAACGTGACTTGGTTCCAGAGTAGCTGGGTTACTTTTATATAATGTGTGTTGATGGAAGCGAGGAGACTTCTTGCAAGGAAAGGCAGCGCATAATCAGTCTGACTCTCCACATCTATATTATAGAACGCACACGTAATTCGTAACGTCAATAACTATAGTTTCAGAGTAGAGCTAGCACACTCACGAAACAATTCCTTGGTTGGAAGAAATGAAGAAAGTGGTATTTTTGTTCGTGTAATGTTGCTTAATCTTTCCTCGTATTAGGCGCTATACAAAAGATAGATTGTTGCGGCCCTACGAAATGTCTAAGAAAAGTTAAACGTATTGTTATAAGATTTATCAGCAGAGTGGAACACTGTTACGTGGGCCAAAGTTAACCGATAGATAAAGTCAACGAGCTTCATTCCAATTCGAGTTACGTTTCGATTGGGTAGATTTACATAATATTACCTCAAGAAAAATCTTACTGTACGAGGCGTGAGGGTCGTCAATCACCTCAGATTGTGATTCCAGATTCATCTCAAAATACTAGAAGAGTTTATACAAAACGATCAACGAGTAATTGAGTATTGGTTCAGTTCTCGATCTGTGAACAGTATGGAAGTCAGAAGGGACTATTTAAATTCGTGGTAGATTTGGAATATATTTTTCTCCAAGTGGATTACGTATGTTACGAAAGCAACAAAACAACGATTATCGTAGTAGCTTGCTAAAGTGTACGTCGTCAAGAGATGAAGATACTGTATTATAGTTAGTCCAAGAAAATGCAGAAAAGTTATGGCAATGAAGAGAAAATTATAGTGATGAAGTGGTCCTATGTTCGGACTAAGTTGTGAAAGGACTAGCTCTTATGCATAATTATAAGCCTCATGTTTTGAGGAATTAGAAAATTCCTCGAGTAAATGTTATATGATATATCAAAGAGAAGAAGAGGTAATATGAGAATTTTGAAGTATGATGAAAGTATAATATTCAAGTTGCAATGAGAAAGCTATGCAATTTCGTGGACGAAATTTTTTTTAAGGAGGGAAGGATGTGATATCCCGAAATTCTCGATTTAGTTAAATAAGAATAAATGAGTTAAATAAATTATTAGTGGATTCAAATCTCTAAAGATATAGATATAAAAAAAATTTAATTGTTACTCCCAAAAACGTCTCAGTTGACTTCGGCACGGAGATTAAGAAATTTTAATTTAGTGTGTATTTTATGAGTTTTAATTGTATAAAGAAAATAACACAGTTTTCGATGAGTGGTTGGTGGAAAGAAATGAGAATTATCCAAATTTTTGCAAGGCTAGTGAAATGCAATCGATTTTTATTTTTTATATTTTTTTTATATTGTATTTGAAGAAATAATCTAAAGTTTTCAAAAAGATAAAAATCATAATTTTCTGAGTTCGGAGCGGAACATAATCGAGTGAGAGATACATTTTTGAAGAGAGAGAGTATAAGAATGTGGGGGTTGAGTAGTGACTAAGGGGGACCGGACCCACTTCATTTTATGTTTAAAAGTAATTTTTACTATTTTAGAAAAGATGACAGAAATAGCGGGACATCCCGTTAGGCAAGTAGGACAGAAATAGCGGGACAGAGGGAGTATAATATATAAATATCTTTCTTCAAGACTAAGTTTTTTATTAAATAATAAAGCTATTTGGATTTACTAAAAATAGTAAATCATAAGTTAGGAAAAGAAGGGGAATGGCGGCAGACAATATCTATTTCATCTTGATCTCCCTCATTCTCGTTGTTTCTCCTTCTCACCGCCTCACTCTTTACTTCCTCATTCCGTCTCTCCCGTGAGCTCATCTACAGATTTGTGAGGTAAGCTTATCGTTCTTAATTCCATCTCTTATCTTAATAGTTGTTGATGTCTTAATTATGTGAGGGGCATCTAGTTCGATCTTCGTCTTGTGGATTTGATTGTATGGTTTTATGTTCTCTGGTCACTATGTCGGAAGAGACGAAATGTCTCCAGGGGTAGGAGTTAGTGGCGGCAGCGGGAGGCTGCTGCCGAAGTACGCTGAAAGTCTGCGTGTGTTCTGTTTTAATTTCCCAACCGGTCATTTTGAATCAAAATTCTGCTCTTTTCTGTTTTTTAAACATCATTGAGTTACACACCATTAGAAAGATCTCGTTTCTAGCTTTCCAACGCCACCTTATATTCATAATTCCGAGTTCAGATTTGAAAGTTACGGCTCCCGAAAGTTGAGGTGTTAGTAGACTACGGCTGCGGGTTTGTTTTCCCGTGAGCAGAGCAGCGACTTTGAAACCCAATTCTTCTCGTTTCCTTTATCCAAAATCCAACATATTATATATCATCGGAAAGCTCTTTTCGTTGTCTTTTCAACACCACCTTCGGTTTGTAAATCAGAGATCGTACCCGAAAGTTATGGATCCTAGAAGTTGGGGTGGCGGTTGCGTTCTCTATTCTCGCTGAAACAGGGCAGCGAATTCCAGCTTGAATTCTACTCGGTTTTGTTCACCAAATCCCGGTATATAAAATACCGTTGGAAACCTCTCATCATTAGCTTTCTAGAAACACCTTCGGTTTGTAAAACCGAGTTCGGAGGTGAAAGATATAAGTCCTACAAGTTGTGGGTTTGTCGATAAAACTCAATTTTCCTTTGACTGTAGCAGCTCGATTTCTGATCTATTCTTTTGTCCAAACCCTGTCATATTATATACCGTTGGAAATTCTGGTCGTTAGCGTTACAACTTTATCCTCAAATTTCAAATTTGGACTTCAAACCCGAAAGTTATAAGCCTTTGAAAAGCATGTGACGGAACTGCGCACAAGGTGTTTGGCGCAGGTTCGAATTGAGATTCGAGCATCAAATCGATGTCGGATCGGCAAGTTAGTTTATGGATTGTATAGCCTAAATAGCGTATATTCCAACCATAATTTTGTTTCCATAAACCGATGGTCGGATTGGCTAGAATTGAAGTCGGAAGTAGTCGCATTGGTTTTAATTCCAGATTTAAATCTTATGTTGTTTTAGCTTAAGTATATGAATCACAATTAAGAATAGATTCTCTTGTAGGCGCTATTGAGAAAGCAAGGTAGCATTGCTCTGAAGGCAAGTTAATTAGCATACATGGTCACACTTAAAGGTGCAAGGTGGGTTATATTTTACTTACGAAATCTATGCTTGAGTTATTAAGCTCTGATATTTATGCAAGTTAAAGTTTATGAATGTTCATGAAAATTGCTTCGCTCACTATTGGAATTGTGCATCTACTTGAATGAAAATGGGCTCTGCCCATAAGTATTGAATACGATCGGATCCTGAGCTAGACGTAGCCAGGGTTAGTGTACACCAAACGTCACGAAGTTAGCCTTGGGATAATCTGTTTTTCCCAAGCCTAATGAAGGGAACGAGGTTACTCTCAGCTGAATGTGTTTCCCTGAGTTTAACGAGAAGTATAGAATGCACCAATAGCTGAGGAAGAAAGGTTTGGTCAAGTGAAAGTTTTGGTATACATAGACTGCTTTCGATTTTAAAAATGTCTATGTGATACCAGTAATGCATGAACATTTCATGGTTTTAAAAAGGATTTTCGGAGGTTTATTATCAGCTGCATTACCCCCTGAGTACATTAGTGCTCAGCCCAAATATTTTGGAAAATGATTTTGCAGGCTGAAGATGGCAGTGTGAAGGTGACGGTGCTGAGTTGGTCTGAAATGTTATTGTACAAATACTCGTCTATTTTAAGACGTTTCCGCTATGTACATTAAGCTCTACCTCTCTTGTTTCTACTGAGGTAGTGAGATTATATAAATACAAGTGCTATTGCCATTTCAGATGTCTCAATTTCTTCCCCTTTCTTTCCCGCTTCTTTCACCCCTCCCCAGTCGCGCTCCGACCCATTAGCCTTCGCTCGGGAATTGGGGCGTGATATTGAACCTTTTTCTTTCCACCATTTTCAGAGTTTTTATGGTTATGATTTCTTTCAGTGGTCCTACCTCTAACATGAAATGCTACACTATTCTCAGAGTTTCTACCCCCCCCCCATTAAACTTCAAGTCCAACTCCTTACTCTTCAAAGCATGAATAACAATTTCTAAAGTCAATTTTATCCCTGCCATACTTAGTAGCAGATTGAACATCATTGTAAGAATCAGGTATGGCATTCAAAAGAGCAATGGGGGCATAGTTACCAATACTCTGATCACCAGTTTGCTTAATTTGTTGCTACAACTTTTTAAATTCATCTAAAATTTCATCTATATCTTTAGACATATCAAGTTTGAATCTAAAGAAAGATTGCAGCAAATACATCTTAGAAAGCAGAGAGGTTTCAACATATAATTCACTTAATTTGTCCCATGTATCTTTAGCAGAAGTAAGATACTCCACTTTCTTGACACAAAATCAGACAAATTAAGAGTTATAGCAGATAAAGCAAGCTCATTCATTTCATCCTTTTTCTTATTTGTTTCCTTTTCATCATAAGAGTGATCAATGGCACAAGCAACACGTTTTTCTAACCAAAATAGCCTTCATTCTCTTTTTACAGAGAGTGAAGTCAGACTTACCATTGAAAGGCGTTATACCACTGAAGGAGGCCATAACACCACTTACTATATGTAAATGAACTGTTAACTCTGTTTAGGAGTTAACAATTAGTCCAAGTATATGGCCGAGGGTTACCAGTTCACAATCGCAGACTCTAGGTCTGGGCGCAGGGGGTACCTCGGACCTCTGGACACAGGAGAACCAATCGTTTGTGAGACGGTTTTACAAAACAGGAAAATAAGAAGATTCAGAGACAACAACAAGCGGAAGCGAAGAAGGGTAAAAAACAATCAATCATGCACACACGGAGAAACACAAGGTTCACAAAGAAACCCTAGATCTACCAGCACGAAAGATCCCAACCCTAATACTGCACCAGTTGGCAGTGTCTAAGAAATTAAAAATGCAGAGAGGATACAACCGCTTTACTAGAGCGGGGTTCGGAGACTTGAACCCCGACTTACCTAACCTCAGATCTGTAGGACCAAGATCTGTATACCAACGACGACCACCAAGCTCTGATACCACTGTTACGAATAGATTCGTCGATTTACAGCATACAAATACAATAGATCTAGTATTACAATGGCTCAGACACCCTAAGGAATTAGGGTTCACACACACCATTGAAAAACCCCAACAACACAGTCGGCCAAACGAGCCTGGTGGCAAGCCTATACAAGTTACTACACGCACACACTCGATCTCACAGAGAGAAGGTAGAGAAGATAGTGTAGAACACCTCGGCTGCGCACGCTCAAGCTAGGGCAATAAGACATGTTACAACACTATATATACATAGGGCAACAACATCAACTGGGCTGGGCCGCACAAGGACAAACAGGCCGCATAGGTTATTTGGGTTGGGCCTAATATTTCAACAAAGCTGGTATGCATCCATTAGGGAGAAGTATGTATTTATAGAGCCCTGCATGGAAAGTCATGCAAGTTAAGAATAATACAACAATTTCACAACTTTCTTCCATGTCATCTCCTCAATTTGATTCTAACAGAATTAGATATTTTTTTTAACTTGTAGTTAAAAGCATTAAGAAATATGAGCGGGATTGGAATTCTCTCTAGGATCCTTGAAGTAAAGACAGGATAGGGTGCTATACTAGAAATCCCAAGTTTGTGAATGACCTTCCCGTGATTATTTGATTTTTTTTTAATTATTTGATTATTGCAAATAGAATGCAGAGTTCAAGTGTTGATATTGGAATTAAGTCCCTTAATACAATTTAGTAGCAATTCTAGAAGTGCAGGAATATCCGGACGAAAATCAGCAGCTGCAAAATCTCATGTTTTCTACATGTAGTAGATATGCATGGCTGTAATTGTGAGGCATTATTTGCACTAGAGCAGCATAGTCACCATAGGACAATAATAAGGGACAAAATGGCAAGCAGAAGATGATGAGAGAGACAGAGAGAGAGGAAGGGCGAGGCTAAAAATATTAACAACATAGTATTACATGGTTAATGCCAATGACAACATAATTCATCCTATTGAAATGACAAAGTCACTCTCAAAAGTAAGTAACATAGGCTTTTTAAAGATTGAGTGAATAATATACATGGTTGAATGTCATCATTTTTCAATTAATTCACAATTAAACATAGGTTAATGACCAAATGAAATATATATTTTTTCAATTTTAAATTTTAACACGAATTTATAAATTTGACGAATTAAAACATGAAGTTTTAATTTTTTGTAATTCGAGACACGCTCCAATCCCTAAATGTTCGAAAACGGCGTCGCTTTGCACATGTGGTCGCCACATTGGACCATTTTGCCAGATCATTAAAATAGAACGACGCCGTTTTTAAATAATCAGGTACCGCACAAAATATTAACACGATTTAAAAAAACTCACAACACAATCAACTAATTGAAACACTAAACTGAAAAATACAAGGAGTTGGATACGACCTTTAACAGAAAACCTTTGTTATTTTTACCTTCTTCTTCGCGCTCTTCGTTTGGTAATGTCCACGTAGGCATCCACCTTAGCTTTCTAGCGGCCGGAAAAACTAGGGATCGAAACATGCCTCGAATTGCAAATTTAGTACTTTGATAATCAGCCAATAAAGAAGGAGATCCCATAAACTAATTCTTACATATAAAATCCTTTCTTTACAAGAAATTCTTGGAACATAATAAATTTACATTAACACAACCATATACACATATAACTTCAATATGCAAGCCAATAAGAACTTGTATAACTTCATTCCAAGTTTCAACATCTTGTAACAGTCGGATAAGAAGCCTCCATAGCAATACCACAGATACCTTCTGCAGCACCAATATCCCTCTCCATTCTAATGTATCCACTCTCTCCCCAGCTCGTCCCCCACGAATTCTTCACCAGCCAATACTTCGTCCCATCACTGGCCGTTCCGTACCCAACTGCAGTAACACCGTGGTCTAGCTCCGTCCCACACTGTCCGGTAAACACTCCACTTGAATAGAACTGAAAGTCCGATCCACTAGCATCAATGGCAACGGATATTGGCTGGTTCGCCACAGCTTTGAGCAATGCTGACTCACTATTGGCCGGAACGTCTTCATACCCTGTGATCTTCGCAGCATCGGATGATTCCTTCTTCGTGTTGCAGGTGTTATCGACACCTTGGTAAGGGTAATTGGATTCGGTTGTGAGGCCTTTGTTGTTAATGATATACTGAAACGCGTCGTCCATTAGGCCACCGTTGCAGCCTTGATCTTCGCTCGTGTCACAATCCACAAGCTGTTGTTCGGATAGTGAAATTAATTTCCCAGTTGTGAGTTGGTTGATTCCTTCCGTGGCTGCAACTGCCGAAAATGCCCAACAACATCCTAATATACAAAAATCAAATAACAAAAATAAGTTCTTGAAATGTAAACTAATGTTATGAATAATTGATAAATATTTAATTAATTACCACATTGGCCTTGATCTTTAACACCAGTAACAGCACCCTTCTTCCTCCAGTCCATGCTTGCCGGAGCTGCTGTAACATTTGCATACCTAAACGAAGAAGCCTTAGACGACTTAGCATGAGAAGTCACCTTGTATCCATTTCTAGACGCTCGAAACTCCTCATTCGTCATATCGGCAAATTTGTTTATGGCAAGCTTGTAAGGCCGAGCAGCTTCTTCATTAAACGTCTCGATGTAATCGACATTGTTCTTGAATATATTGAATCTCTTGGCCTTCTCCGTTTCGTCTTCGTACACGCGCCCGTTCTCCACCATCCATTTCTCATGTCTCTCAACCATTGATGAATCCTGTATCGTTCTAGCAGTGGATAGAGAAGCCCACAATCCCAGCACCGCCATTGCAGCCACAAGAAGCTTCCAAGTAGCAATCTGAGCCATAGTTTTTCACTCTGATATGTTTTGAGAAGTGTGTTATGCATCAACTCAGAAGCAAGAGGATATTTATAACCGTAGAAATCCTTATATAAACCTTACGAACTACACGTCCATGTCTGCATGGAAAGACCGGCAAATTATCTTTCGAGAAGACAAATACATAACTCATGTTTCGTCTACGCTCTTCTGATTAATTTTGTAATAACTTCTAGATTGTGTTGATGAATGACTGGTAAAATAGAAAAGAGAAGGCCGCTGTTGATTTTTATTTTGTTTCTAGCTACAGTATATTGCTATCATATACTCATATATATATATATATATATATGCTAGCATGAAAACTCACAAAAGAAAGACAAATGAATATTGAAGTAAAAACAAAACATAACGTACGCAGCAATTGCTGTACAATTTGGTCTCATTCTCTTAATCTTGTTCTACTTTTGTTTGGTGGTATTCTCTCAACTCCCGAATTCGATCTCACAAGACTCAACTAGATTGTAATTATCCTAATTATTTTACTATCTACTTGATCCTAAACTGTTTTAATTTAGGGATATTAGTCTATGTATACACGAAGTTTGGCCGAAATTTTGTTTTGCACATGACCTTCAAAACGCTCCTCAAAATACATGACTTTTTAAATTGTTAAAAATTACATACTAGCGAAAAACTCGGCCAAATCGAATCTAAGGGGGAGGACGACATGACATCTTACGACTTAGTTGGAAAAAAATCATCCACGTAGGAAATTCTATAGTATTTGTCACCTGTAAATACACGAAGTTTGAGTTTAATTTAATTTTGCACATGACTTTCGAAATTTAACAAAAATACTTTTAAATTATATTTTATACTTAGTGTTTAATAGAGAGTGTGAATGAGTGAATCAAATAGTTTAAATATTAATAAAGGATCGAATATGAATCAAGTTTAATAGTTGAATTTGAATACGAATATGAATACGCGAATATTCGAATATTGTGATATTTGACCCGATTTGATCCATTTACGGCTCTATAATAAATGATAGATTTTCGAGAGTGAGATTTTAGATCTATCATACCATTATAAGGCTGCTCGTATTAATTACTCTTTTATTCACTCTCTCAATTAAATACTAAGCATAAAAATAAATTTAAACATATTATTGTTAAAGATTGAAAGTCATGTGCAAAATGAGATTAAACTCAAACTTTATGTATTTATAGGTGACAAATACTATAGAATTTATTCAAACTGTATGCCAACTAAGTGGTAAAATGCCACGTCATCCGCCCATTCAAATTCGATCTTGCCGGAGTTTTTCACCGGTGCGTAATTTTTAACAAATTGAAAAGTCATGTATTTTGAGGAGCATTTTAAAGGTTGTGTGCAAAACCAAATTTCGTTCAAACTTCGTGTACTACAACAAAATAGCCTTCTGGCAACATAGTTTTTGCAACACTTTTAAAAATATGTATTTATATGTATATTATAGTAACACTTATATTTTACTGTTGCAACAAAGTAATTTTGCTATATATTTAACAACATTTTTATCTAATGTTGCAAAATTTAATTTTAAGTATGTTTATTTTGCTACATTTTTAAAATTTGTATCTACACATGAACTTTAGCAACACTTAATATTATTGCAAAAAAATAGGATAATGAAATTAATCATATATTAATTTTTTAGCTCCCTCCACCAAAATCATTACCATAAATATTTTATTCTAGGTTTTATTTTCCCTCTCAATTTTTTTTATCTCAAACCCTTTTCCCTTTAACTCCCGCAATATCTCTTCCCCTCATTAATTATTTTCTTTCTTCGTTGCAAAAGGAGTTGTGCGGCACCCACTTCAAATTGCTTGCTTGTATTTTGGGATAATTCAATTCCCACTAGAGTAGAGAACTCTACGGCCCTTTTCTCCTCTGCTGCCGTTCCAGTTCGCCCAGGTGTGAAGAGATTTAAAGGTTTGTTTAATGCAATTTCAGTGCTTGTTAATGTTATTTTGTTTCCTCTCTTTCATTTTCGAAATTTTGGATGAGTTTTTCTTCAATTTCACAAGTCCAATGATACTTAATCCAATTCTCTCTTCCCTGGTTATACCGGCTTGATCTTCAATGTGATAAATTGTTGATGAGTTTCTATTTAATTTCTGAAATTGTGAATGGGTTAATTTTCAATTGTTAATTTGAACTGTGAATTTTGTTGTAGTTGCTGCCTGAAATTGATTCTAGTTTTTGTTTCAAAAGCAGAATGAGTGTGAAATTAGGACCTGCAATTTTGCCTAAAGTTAATCTATTGTCTTCCAGACGAAAATTCTGAAAGAGTCCATGGCCCTTTTGTTATTAATAAATATGAGATTCTGATACTAGGTATTCTTGAGTAGTGGATGAATTCTTAAGTCGTTGGATAACTTATTACATAAGTGTGTCTATAAACTTCGCTAACCTGGCAATTTCTTTGCTCTATATCTTCCTTTAAATAAAAAACATATTCTCCCCTTTTAGTTTGCTTGACGGTCCAATTTCCTATCGGTCTGGCTCTCCTTTTCTATTGCTTATGCAATAACTATAAACTTCTTGGCTCCTATTCATTTTTTTGTATTTCCAATTCCCTCCAAGTCTAGCATCGGTTTTTTCTTGCATTGCAATAACATAAACTTCTATGCTTCCAGCCTCCTTTTGTACTTCTATTTTTCAATAATTTGGATATGAAAGGTAACTTTGATGAGGCTTTGTGTGAATAATAAGGCTCTTCTTGTAATTATATTTGGGGTAAAATACTAGTTATAGTAAACTATGACGCCTTTGGACTTTATTAAGAAAATTCTCTTTTTTGATTGCT
The DNA here is from genome assembly GCA_028984105.1 of Lavandula angustifolia. NCBI lineage: Eukaryota > Viridiplantae > Streptophyta > Magnoliopsida > Lamiales > Lamiaceae > Lavandula > Lavandula angustifolia. Next base: position 22,084,298 of record CM054826.1, on the reverse strand, counting down.
GACTGCATACTAACAATCTGCTAGTAGTAGTTTACCAAATAGGGCTCCAGACAGAGGAATAGTCCCGAGATACTATCAACTGCTATCATTTTGTTCCTTGATGATGCACGGAAGTGAAAAAATTCCTGCATCACATAAAACATGTTGGGAATATTTTTTATTTCATAATAAATAGTATAAGTCGGTCCCTAATATAAGAACTTCTTAATTCTCTATCTTTCCTAGCTGCAATTTTGATAGCGTTTAGTTGGATGAAGTGGCTTTTGATATTTCTGTAGGAATTTAATCGAACCAAGGGTAATATTAACTCAATGTGTTAATCAAGCATAATTATAGTAATAGTACTTTATCTTTTTTACAAGTGAAGACTTCTCTAGAGTACTTAAATTTTAACATTTCTTTCTTTTTTTCTTTATAATTAATTGGATATTTAGTTTGACATTATTGAATTTGCTATCTATAGATTTGTTTTCACGCTGATAGAAAACATGAATATGGATAAGACTTGGATGAGCTTATCAAGAAGGAGTTCTTATAAAGAAGGGGTGGAAAAGTTTCTTGATTTTGCAATTGCAAATGCAAGAATAAGTGGGATTATTCTATGTCCTTGTAAAAAATGTAAAAATGCAGCATGCCTTACAAGGGAAGAAGTTAGAACTCATTTAATATGTGATGGTTGTATTAAGGGTTACAACACTTGGGTTGCTCACGGGGAAGTTCCTTCTTCTAATATTTTGCACACAGAATCGAACCAGACTGAATATGCAGATTATACTTCAAGGACCTTTGATGATATACCAGGGTTACTGCATGATGTTTTAAGACCATCGGATTTTGATTCCCCAATGACTGAAGATGAAATACCTAATAAAGAAGCTAAAATGTTTTATAATATGATAAAAGACAGAAAAAGAATTATACCCTGGTTGCAAAAAAGTGTCAAAATTGTCTTTTATCATTAGGATGCTTTACATGAAGTGTATAAACAAGTGGAGTGACAAATCTTTTCAAGAGCTTCTTGATTTCTTGAGTGAGTGTTTTCCGGAAGAAGCTCATTTACCAAATTCTTATTATGAAATGATGAAAGTTATGAAAGGATTGGGCTTAGGCTATGAGCAATATGATGCATGCATAAATGATTGTATGCTATACTGGGGTGTGAATGAGGGGAGAACAAGTTGTGAAACATGTGGAGAACCAAGGTGGGTAAAAGATAAAGACACTCCTAGTACTGAACATGATTCTAAGAAAGCTGCGAAGGTAGTGTGGTACTTCCCGCTGAAGCCAAGATTACAACGACTATTCATGTCCCCCAAAACTGCTAGTTTTATGAGGTGGCATGCTAAAGGTCGAATTAAAGATGATAAACTTAGGCATCTCGCAGATTCAACTGCTTGGAAAACCTTTGATTACTATAACAAAGAATTTTCTAGGCAATAGATGTCTATGACAAAGTACCGAGCCGGAGGATAATCCAGAATAAGTTTGCAAGATGCCAAGAGGAGATGAGAGAAATGAGGGAAAACTTTGCTTCACAAATTGCTAAACTAACAGAAATGATAGGGCAACAAAATAACAACTCGAAAAATTCCCAAAGGCAGTCATCAAGTATCCAGAGGCATAATCAAGCTACTCGTATAATGGTAATGCATTTAAGTTGTAAGATATCTTACTTTATTTGTTGATTGCTTTTCAAGTCTTTACTTTGAGCTTTGATTTGTTTAGGAATAGTGAGAGATTGAAATGAATTGCAAACAATGACACAATGCATCTATTGAAAATGAATAATATCATAGGAACTCAAGTAATTTAAAGGTTACTATGGCTGAATTTAGATTCCTAGCTCCTAAATATCTTTGAATTACGTTTTGTAGTTAGGGGTTGTCTTTTATGAATTAAAAAAATTCAATCGTTATTAAGCTCATGAAGAAGTATAGACTGTATCTTTCATTTTAATATGGTCATCTTTGATTGTATATTTAATTCTATTTTCAACTTCGTTTTCTGGAATTGTTGTTGTTGTGTTGATCCTTTGAAAGTCTTCAAGTGAAATAGTATTCTGTTATGGCATATTGATCTGCTAATGAGGCAATAAGTTTTGGCTAAGTTTGCTACATTATTTTGATTATTTTTTCTTAAAAGTTATACTATCTATTATTATCATTGTTCTTAGAGAATCAATATTTTACCATATACGTAACGAATTCAATATTTTGAATTCAAGTTCCTTACATTTTTTTTTCATTTAGGTCGGAATTCCTGTTGTTCTTAAAAGTATTGTTGATCAATCCCGAGTTGTGGCAGCAGGCTATGTTAGATCTATGGATCCTTCTGATTATGTTGGTAATGAAGAGATAGGAGAAGGTTGGAGTGAAGTGCATGTCAACATCCCATTTAAGAGAGATGAGAGACTTACAAGATCTTATGATGACTTCAAAACTATTGGCAATGTTGTTGGACTATCAATTGCTTGGCCAAATTTCTTGGTATGGCCTGTTCTCTTCCTTATAATTAACTTTATCATACCAATTAGTTGTTCTAATTTTTTTAATTAATTGATTAATCTAGATGGCTCGTGATGATATTGACTTTTGAAAGGATGGGACCTCATTGGCAACAATGGAAGCTTTCATGAGTTCAAGTTTTGGTAAACATTGTACATCATTAGGAACAACTATATATATAACTCATTTTGAATTGGAAGTTTTTAGATGTATTGCATTGAGATATTTCAGAAAACAATTGGACTCATTATTCGTATAATATTTTGATGATTGTTTATTTGTGGTGATGTTATGTTGCTTTGCTTTAATTGTTATGAGTTAAGCTCTAGGACAAGAATGGAGAATACATTGTATTAATAGATTATATTATTACCTAGAAAGGCTGAAAATACATATATAAGTGTTGTTATAGGTTGGTTTATAGCAACATTTGTTAGTATGCATAAAAAGTGTAACCATACATCAACCAAGCAACACTTGGTCATTAAAAATTATGTGTTGCAATACATGAGTTATTAGTACATATATAAGTGTAGGTAAAGAAGACTTACTATAACAAATGAAAGTGTAGCCAAAGGACTATTATGGCAACACTTCAATTTGTTAATAATTAATATTTTAAACAATAAATACGTATATTGAATTTAATATAGCCACATGTTATACCGTTGCTTCAATAGCGTTTTGCAACACTTCCAATTGTCACCTAACTAAAACATATGTAAATACTTAAAAGTGTTGCTATACGGTTTCGCAACATTCACCTATGCAACACTTTTCAATTCTGTTGCGAACTAAAAACCGTTGCCAAATAGCCCTTTAAACAACGGTTACAAGTGTTGCCAAAAGACTATTTTGTTGTAGTGATATTCCTTTAATTTATTTAAAACTAAGGAATTAATATAGCAAGAAAGTAAAAGAAAGCATTTCAAGATTGGTAAAGAGTGCAGAGGTTTAACAATCACTATGTCTAAGATGATCGATTCATTCCAATTCTCTAGCTAGCATTTATGAATTTCTTTTGTTGATTCATCTACTAAGGCTCTAGGAATTCCGTATGATGGCGAGAGATCTCTAATTTATAATCCTGAGGGTCAATGAGATGATCAAATAATGAACCTAGGGACCTATCATGCTCAAGGATTTTAGAACAATCTAAAATATCTCAAACCAATGGTGATAATCTAGACACTTAAGTGCAAGACAAACAGATAAACAAATATGCTCCGCGTATTATCTATTCCTTATATTCTTTACAGTTATCTAAGATGATGACCAATCAACATAAAAAATCATAGAGAAATTAAAATCAAACGCAACAATTAAGAAAAAAATAATTCATCTTTTTAAAGCAATGGTTCGAAATAATTCGTCAAAAATATAGATCTTGCTAACTCCCCCCCCCCCCCCCGCACCCCACACCACCACAAGGAGATTTAGCTACTCATATCCATAAGAAAATAGTCACAAAAGGTGCAAAAAGAACCATGGAACTCAAGTATTAAAAACTCTAGTCAAAATTAGGAAGGAATAATACAACCCAGAATCTAGCGGATTGATCTTCAGACTTGATTCTCCGATTGTAATCTTCAATCTTCGTCTTGAATCTTCAACAAAGGGATGTCTTGGGTGTTTCTCTGCTCTTAGGGGTGGAAAATCTAAAAAATATGGTGTGTTGTGCATAAGAATGAAGTCTGGAGAGTTTATATACGTTCCCAAGCCGAGAATTCATGTTTTGGGCTTCAGTAGAGGCGGACTTCGGTCCAAACCTTCAAAAATGCGATTTCAAGAGATAGAGTTTGGGACCACGGTCCCTTGTCCGGAACATCTTGCCCAAAATCCACCCTGCTCCAATTTCCTACATCGACCAGTTGTGGGAAAATCATTGTATCTTCTTCGATAACTGTTGGATCGTCACGAAACATTGCAAAATGTTCCCAACATATAGAGATATGTTTTGGACAGTGGAGATCTGATTCTAATTAAGATTATTAGAACCGTCTGCCACACGATTTCCCAACTGTCTTGTTACAAGACTTCCCTTGCTCGACTCCTTCAACATCCGACATCGAGTCTTCTTCATTCTTCTTCAAAACAACTCCATATTTTCCCACAATGCTTTAATAGTCATGGTTTTATTCCTTTAGGTACCAAATACCTCCAAATATGCTCAAAAAGGGCAAGTAAACTGCAAAATAAAAAATCATTGAAAATATACGATTCCAAACAAAACAAATTAAAAGCTAAAAATAGATGGAAATGATAGAAATAGGTTTGAAAAGAACACGGTGAGATGATATGAAAACCACTCATCAATGATTATCTTATTTAGTGAAAAAAGAAAGCTATGGAGGCGTTTGAAAATATGATGTTATCGAGTGTCAAGCCTAATCAAATCAAAATTTCCAGTATACTTGTATGGACTTATTGATGAATATAGATGGATTAGAGGCTCATGCAAGTGTTTGAGGTGGAGATAGAACAAATCTTGAGGTTGAAAGCGTTTCATGTGCATTCAACTTGATTTATCAGAAGATGGGTGTATTTGGTAATGTGAGTTGTGAATTAGAGTGAATTTTATATGAAGGGATACAAATATCATCCAATAAAGTACGGAAAGGTAAGTTGATTCTTGGATATAAATTGTTTCTTTGCTATAATTTCTTGGAACAGAAGATATAATTTACATGCATGGGGCATATATGACTTTGAAATGCCTTCAATAAAGGAGAGCTACAGAGCCTTGTTTGTACAACATCACCCTAAACTTCCACACTATTAAGCAGTCGGATAAGAAGCCTCCATCGCAATGCCGCAGATACCTTCTGCAGCACCAATATCCCTCTCCATTCTAATGTATCCACTCTCTCCCCAGCTCGTCCCCCACGAATTCTTCACCAGCCAATACTTGGTCCCATCACTAGCCGTTCCGTACCCAACTGCAGTAACACCGTGGTCTAGCTCCGTCCCACACTGTCCGGTAAACACTCCACTTGAATAGAACTGGAAGTCCGATCCACTAGCATCAATGGCAACGGATATTGGCTGGTTCGCTACAGCTTTGAGCAATGATGACTCGCTATTGGCCGGAACATCCTCATACCCTGTGATCTTCGCAGCATCGGATGATTCCTTCTTCGTGTTGCAGGTGTTATCGACACCTTGGTAAGGGTAATTGGATTCGGTTGTGAGGCCTTTGTTACTAATGATATACTCAAACGCATAGTCCATTAGGCCACCGTTGCAGCCCTGATCTTCGCTCGTGTCACAATCCACAAGCTGTTGTTCAGATAGTGAAATTAGATTCCCAGTTGTGAGCTGATTGATTCCTTCCGTGGCTGCAACTGCCGAAAAAGCCCAGCAACATCCTAATATATACAAAAATCAAATCACAAAAATAAGTTCTTGAAATGTAAACTAATGTTATGAATAATTGATAAATAGTTAATTTAATTACCACATTGGCCTTGATCTTTAACACCAGTAACAGCACCCTTCTTCCTCCAGTCCATGCTAGCCGGAGCTGCTGTAACATTTGCATACCTAAACGACGAAGCCTTAGACGACTTACCATGAGAAGTCACCTTGTATCCATTTCTAGACGCTCGAAACTCTTCATTCGTTATATCGGCAAATTTGTTTATGTCAAGCTTGTAAGGCCGTGCAGCTTCTTCATTAAACGACTCGATGTAATCGACATTGTTCTTGAATATATTGAATCTCTTGGCCTTCTCCGTTTCGTCTTTGTACACGCGCCCATTCTCCACCATCCATTTTTCGTGTCTCTCAACCATTGATGAATCTTGTATCGTTCTAGCAGTGGATTGCGAAGCCCACATCGCCAAAACTAACAATGCTGCTGAAACAAGCCTCCAATTTGGTGTCAAAGCCATTTTTTGGGAGCTCAAGAGTAAAAAGAATCTATTGGTTAGTAGGCTGCAGAAAGAAATGGTATGCATCCATTAGGGAGAATTCCATATTTATAGAGGGAGATGGTGTAAAAATCTGCACTTTTCAACGTCTGCATGGAAAGCCCGGCAAGTTAAGTATAATACAACAAATTCACAACTTTGTTCCGTGTCATCTGCTCCATTTTATTCTAACATATATATATTTTTGTAATCTTATTTCACTTGTGCATGCTAAAATTTGTTTTTATTATTATTATTATTATTATTATTATTATTATTATTATTATTATTATTATTATTATTATTATTATTATTTTAAATTTCATTATTGAACATTGTATGCAAAGTTCAAGGAAATATTGATATTTAAACGTGATTCAATGAAGTATGATATGAAGTCTTCCAATTTAATTCACTAGCACTTTAAATAAGCAGCTGTAAAATATGATCTTTTCTTGGTGAAGAATTCTACTGGAGTAACCCTATTAGTATATTCCCTTTCTTGCATTTTAGTTCAAGAAAACTGCCCAAATTAAAAGATGAAAGAAAAAGTAGTAAGAGTGTGAGAAGCTCCGCAATAGCTATAGGTATGCATGGCAGTAATTAAGAACATAACATTACATGGTTGATGCCAAAATCACTCTCAAAAGTAAGATTGAGTGAAAAATATACAGGGTCGAATATCACCATTTTTTAGTTAATTCAGTTAAGCAAGTCAAAAGTGTATTACTAAGTGATCTGAACATATAAGATACTCTCTCCGTTCCGTTAAGTGTGTCTCATTTAGTTTTTTTGCACGAATATTAAAGAGAGTTGTTAGTTGTGAGAGAAATGGTGGGTTCTATAAAAAAAGAGTAGTTAGTTGTGTATAAAAAATTGTCATTTTTTAAATGAGACAAGATGAAGGGGACAAACCAAAAAGGAAAGTGAGACAAGATGAATTAGACGGAGGGAGTAATATTTTGAAGATAACATAAATCAAAGATGATATTCCTTTTTCACATTTGATAATCAGCCAATAAAAAAGGAGAAAATACGGGCTATATCAAAAAAACCAACAAAATTACAACGAAGAGAAAGGTCCAATGAAGACCTTTCCCAAAAGATAAAACCAAATAAAAAAACATGAAAGGCCTAAACAAGTGGTCAATAAAAATAAACTAATCAATTAAAATCATAAGAACATACAACTGCTGAAGGAAGTGCTCATCCGTAGCTCATGTAGAACGGTAGCGAAATCTGAAGTTAGCATAGTCAAGCTGATCCATCTTAACCAATGAATGAAGGTGTATAGGTATTGTAGAATAATCAAATAATGTAAGCTCAACCGCCTGATGCCCTAGACTGGCCAAATAATCTGCCGGCCTGTTCCCCTCCCTATGAATTTGAGAGAAACGCACCCGACATCCATGACGGAGTAATTGAATCCACGCCAAAGTGTGCCGAATGATCGCAGGGCCATGCCGTCCTGAAGAAACCAGTGTAATAATTGTTGTTGCGTCCAACTCAAACCAAATATCAAAAGAAAATTGAACTGCTAGCAAAATGCCATGGTGAAGAGCTAACACTTCAGTCTCAAAGCTAGAAGAAGCCGCCACCGGTAGACAAAAGTTGTAAGGAGTCAGCCAATGTGATCCCTAACCAACCCGTCGCCTGCCGCCATTCCGATAGAAGCCTTAAAAGAACCATCTGTATCCATCTTTACCTAAGGTGTCTCAGAGGTAACCAACAGACCATCGTAGAGCGTAAAGCCCTAGTGATAAGAGGATCAGGTGGCATAAAAGGAACATTGGGCAAAGCACCTGCCCACTGCTCCGGAAGTATGCTCCCGACTGCCACAAGTAACCTCAAATAACGCTCAACCTGCCAAATAGCGGAATCCGACCGACAAGGAACTCCATAAAGATAGCATCATTCCTCGTCGTCCATAGTTGCCAAACCACCAAGCATAAAATTTGCTTCCAGTATACAAAATCCCAACAATTCTCCCACTTATACTAAAGTAAACTTTTAGTATACAATGTGTCAGTTCTAGGTACAAACTAGTACTCAGCTATATCTCAGCTATCTAGGTACAAACTAGTACCCAGCTATTTCTCAGCTATCTATCCTATCTATCATTGCATCTTCTCCCACTTATACAAAAGTTTCTGTAGTCCTAAGTGGGGGGCATCTCTACCACTCATAAGCCACGAACATGCTTCTCGTAAGTCAGGAATGATAAGCTCTTTGTGAAAGGATTAGCTAGGTTGACTTCAGTTCCAATTTTATCAATCACCAAGTCACCTCGATTTACGAATACTCGTATAATGTGGTACTTCCTGTCTATGGGTTTAGACACCTTGTGAGATCTAGGTTCCTTAGAATTTGTCACTGCACCCGCATTATCACAATAAATCGTGATCGCCTTAGGCAAATTCTGAACAATATCAAGATCCAGGAGGAAATTCTTGAGCCAAACTGCCTCTTTCGAAGCTTCTGAAGCAGCCACATACTCTGCTTCCATGGTTGAGTCCGCAATGCATTTCTGTTTTGCACTCCTCCATGAAATGGCTTCACCTCCCAAGGTAAACACATAACCCGAGGTAGACTTCTACTCGTCTCTGTCAGCCTGGAAATCCGAGTCTGTATAATCCAAAGACACTAGACTGTCTGACTGGTAAACAAGCCTATAATCTCTAGTCCGTTTAAGGTACTTGAGAATATGCTTGATTGCAGTCCAGTGTTCCTTTCCAGGGTTAGACTGATATCTTGAGACCATGCCTACAACATATAAGATATCTGCTCTCGTACAAAGCATCGCATACATGAGGCTACCGACAGGGGAAGCATATGATACTAGCCTCATATTTTCTATCTCTTCAGGCGTTTTAGGGCACTGATTCTTGGATAGAAAAATGCCATGTCTGAAAGGTACTGAACCTCTCTTGGCTTTTTGCATGCTAGAATGAGAAATAACAGTGTCAATGTAGGACACTTGTGACAAGCTTAACATCCTTTTCTGGCAATCTCGGATAACCTTGATCCCAAGGATGTAAGCAGCTTCACCTAAGTCCTTCATTTGAAACTGCTCGGATAACCACATCTTTACGTCTGATAACACTTCAACATTGTTGCCAATGAGAAGGATGTCATCTACGTAAAATGCAAGAAACACCACAGATCCGTTAACACAAATGCGGTACACACACCTCGTTAGGACATGATATAAATCCATAGGATTTGACTACCTCGTCGAAAACGCTGGTGCCATAACTGGAAAGCTTGCTTAGGTCCATGAATAGACTTCTTAAGCTTCCAAACTAGATGCACTTCGCCCTTCTTCACATAACCATCTGGCTGTTTCATGTAGATGTCCCTACCTTTTTCAAGGTGACCGTTTAGGAATGCGGTTTTGACATACATTTGCCAAATCTCTAGGTTCATGTGAGCTGATATGGCAAGGAGAATCCGAATGGACTTGATCATTGCTACAGGCGAGAAGGTCTCTTCGTAATCGATACCTTCTTTTTGGGTAAAACCCTTCGCCACTAGCCTGGCCTTAAACGCCACGATCTCTCCATTCGGTCCTCTCTCTTTCTCTTGTATACCCACTTACTACTAATAGCCTTGCAGCCATCAGGTAGTTCAGTGATCTCGTATACATCCATATCAATTATGGACTCAAATTCTGAGTCCATGACGATGCACTAGGAATCTGCATCTACATCTCCCACTGCTTTGTTGTAAGTTCAGGGATCCACGGTATCTTGTTCATCTGCTGGGAGATGATCAAACGTCTCCCTAGTGAACATATACCGATCAGGTGTAAATATCACCCTCCCACTACGTCGAACAGTGTCAGGTGATGTGTTAACAGATTGTGCAGTTACTCGTGGAGTACTATCTTGCACAACTGGTTGTTCAAGTGGAACTCGACCACCTTGTAATTCCTCAAGGATGATGTCGACTCGAGATTTATGGTTACTAATGTAATCCTCTTCTAAGAACCTGGCGTTAGGGCTAACAACGATCTTCTGCTCTTTAGGATCATAAAAGTATCCACCTTTCATTTCCTTCGGATACCCAATGAACAACAACGCTTCTGAACGTGATTCCAATTTGTCGGCCTGCCTATTTAGCACATAAGCAGGATAACCCCAAATCCTTAAGTGGTGCATACTGGGTTTGTGCCCGCTCCACAACTCGAAAGGGATCTTCTGTACCGACTTGGAATGCACACAGTTCAGCAAGTATACTGCAGTCTCTAGGCCATATCCCCAAAAGGAAACTGGCAAAGTTTCATAACTCATCATCGACCGAACCATCTCTAAGAGAGTTCGGTTCCTTCTCTCTGACACACCATTTTGCTGAGGCGTGCCCGTCTTTGTCGGTCACCGGGATGTAATCCCACATTCTGTCAAGTAGTCCTTGAACTCGTTGGATAGGTATTCCCTACCACGATCAGATCGTAGTGTTTTGATTTCTTTACCTAGCTTCTTCTCCACTTCTGCCTTGAATTCCTTAAAGGTTTCAAAGCAATCCAACTTGTAGCGAAGAAGGTAAACATATCCATACCTCGAGTAATCGTCAGTAAATGTGACGAAGTACACATACCCTCTACGAGCTTGTGTAGACATAGACCCACACAAGTCAGAATGTATCAAACTTAATACTTATGTGGCTTTATAACCCTTTGCCTTAAGGCCTAGTCATCATCTATCCTTCCAAACAGATTTCGCAAGTTGGAAATGGTTTAACTTGGAGAGACTCCAATGATCCATATTCCACCAACCTCTGAGTCCTGTTAAGATTGATGTGACCTAGTCTTAAGTGCCACATATAAGTTTGGCTTACCTTAGAAGATCCTTTCCTCTTCTTAGGATTTGATGATGAGGAAGCAGTATTAACAGAACTACGTGGTTTACAAGTAATAGTATATAAAGATCCGTTTAATGGTCCACCACAGATAAAATCATCGTCTTTCATGATATAAACTTCACTATCAAATCTTGATTTATAACCATCCATGGTGCAGAGTTTTGAAACAGAAATAATGTTTCGCCTAAACTCAGGCACATATTAAACATATTTAAGTACTAAAACAAAACTATCAAAAGATAGATGTAAATCTCCAATGGCAATTGCAGGAACTTTCGATCCATTGCCCATTGAGACTACCACCTCGCCATTGCTCAATTGTCTTTTCTACAAGAAACCTTGCAAGGTGTAACAAACATGATCAGTTGCCTCCGAATCCACTACCTATTTGTGGGTAGAAGAGGAAACCAGAATAATTTCAGTTACAAGAGCAACTCGCGTCTCTTTCTGTTTTGCCTTGACATCTGGATTATAATTATTCCAGTGTCCTTTCTTACCACTTCTTGAAGAACCTTCCTTTCTCCTTTGACATTCATATGTCGCCGGTAAGGACCGTCTTCTTACTCCCACTGCTCTTCTTGAAATGTCCACCATTTCTGCTCTTTTTCTGGTTTCCGCCTTTCGGAGGATTCCTTGAACTACTAGGGATATTCAAGACTTGAGCACTCTTGCCCTTTCCTATAACCTCTTTGACCTCGACCAAAGATTTGAGTAACATACTCATAGTAAATTCGTTCTTAGACATAGCGGTCCTAAAACAGAAGCTCTTATAGGACCTTTGTAGAGCATTTATTGGGAAGGTAAGATATCTCTTCCACTTTGCAAAATTATTTAAAATTGTTAAACCCGTTAGGGTTTGGTTGGTGAGACTGTTTAGGAACTCGAAAAATAAAATATTCGAACAGACATATCTGAAAAATATAATTTAAGAGCATGTATGAAATTAATATTTGCACATAATTCATAATTAATAATCATTGTAACCTTTTGTAAAAACAATGATATTAAAAACCTCGAACGGCACTAGGAATTCCACTAGCAAGCCACGTAGGTGGACGTTTACTAGCGTAACCCTAAACCAAGCTATTTACCTAGCTCTTTAATTCCAATCCACGTCTAGGTTCTTAAGACGAATGGAATTAATAGTTCGATATTCTGGACCATGTCACTATTAAAATGCGAGAAGGGACTTCGAGGGAAGTGAATTGTACCTGCGGTGACATCTAAGCATTGACCATTAATTTGACCAAAATATAATTAAATTCTCGAAATTGACAAACTTACTCGAACCATGCTGCATTCAATTTGATCTAATTAGCCATCCTATTTAATTATTATCTTCTAGAGTACTCGTGTTTACTAGGCACGCAAGCCACACAGGTGGACGTTTACGGCTTCGCTCCCACTACTCAAGAATAATCAAATATTATTTTGAAAAACTCATCTCACAAAACTGGTAGCTCAAAAATGCAAGCAAGCCACGCAGGTGGACGTTTACTCACATAATCTTACTACTTTCGTGTAGAGTTCAATTAATGGAGGTCCGATTAAGTGTTTAATATCCAAATTAATGGAATCTAATTAAACATTTAATTTAAAGTTGCTTAGTCTTTTTATTCAAAATATTTGTTTCGAATCATGCATATCCACATAATTCCTAAAGCATTCAATTTCTAAGCGCACATAATAAAACGTGCTCGCGAAAAATAAAACATGCTTTAATACGACGTAAATCCTATTTACATGCTTTTCTAAGCGAAATTAATCACATAATCGCATGCTAAAGCATAATAAAAAATAAATACGCAAATAGGAAATATAAAACGTCGTTATCGGGCTTTAAAACACGTAATTCCTAACTATTACATAGCCCGATCAAAATACAGCTCTTCGATCTTCAAAATCTTCGAATTTGAAAACTGCATCGAAAACTGTCTCATGTCACGTCATCAGGGGGACTTCCACATGGCAGACACGTAGGCAGTCCAGTCAGCGCGCCACGTCAGCATCGTCTCCAAGTTTTTGTCGTCGCCGCCGCCGCCGGTTCTTTGCCGGCCGCCGGTACCCAGGGACGCGCCGGGCGACGGCGAGCCGGGAATCGGCTTCCCGGTGCCGAGACGCCGCCTGCGACGGCGCGGATCGCAGCTGTGCACGCAGCGCGTCTGCCGCCCGCGCCGTCCCGACGCACCGTGCCGTTGCCGCCGCCTCTCCTACCGTCGCGTCGTGACCGTGCGGTCGCCCCCACGCCGCTCGCCGTCGCACATGCAACAGCAGCAATTGCGCGGCGGTTCCGGTAGTAGATGCGCGGCTGTCGCGCCCTCCACGGCGCGGCGCCGCCATCTTCGTCGTCGCCTGTAGCTCCTAGGTATCACTCACACGTCTGGGCGGCCTGAATCCGACGACAATTGCCACCGCCTCGACGGGAATCAAGCGAATTTCGCATCCCGTCGCAGGCGAACTTCGGTGCTCAAATTCGTGCTCTCCAAGCCGCGATTCGATCAATTGAAAGAGGGGAAACGTAATTGGAACACTCACGACCACCGTGTAACAGATTCCGGCCGAGATTAGTTCCTCAATTTCTCGAATTTCAAACGATTCGCCGGAACAAATTCAAGACGAGCAGCAAACTTTAGACGTTAATTCTGATCGCATCCGAGATCGGATGACCCCTTACAACCTATCGACGTGAAGCTCGTGTGACGAGGAATCCATAAGTTCAAGCCGATCGAAAATCAGACCCCCGACCCGCCGGGTATCGCCGCCGCAAGATGCGGCGGAACCCTAGAAAAATTAGGGTTTTCTGGCCAATTTGGGGATTTTTGGACAGCCGACCACTTCTCCTTTCCGACGCTATTCCGGACAAACCAGAAATCAGAATGAGTCGTACGACCTATCCAGACGAAGCTAACGCAACAACGAACAAACCTATCCGAACGGATCGAAAATATGGCGGTCGTGTTCTGCCAGAAACTAGGGTTTCGCCCTTTTCCATCCTTCCGCACTATCGTGCCTCGATTTTCGTGCATCCAGACCAAAATACAGTACAAAAGCAGTACAATCACGTAACACATTGGTCATATCAACTACTCGTGGATTTTCTCACGAGAAAAACTTTACAATGGGGTCAAAATACTAGCTCGCAGGCCGCCCCAAACACAAAAATTAACCCGATAACGACGGAAATAAACCCTAATCATACACCTAACAGCAACAATCAGAGCCTAAACCAGGCTCTGATACCAATTGAAGGATAATTGAGGTTAGAAACGATACCTTCCTCCTTCATATGTTGTTGCAGCTCTGATTGTTGCTCGTATGTCAGATCTTCTGATCTGTGTCCCGACCTTTTTCTCCCTCTGGGTGGTCAGAGAACTGGAGAAAATATAATTTATGTCTCTCTTCACTCACACACGGCGTGATTTTAATTTGTGAATTTGTGTGTTCTGTTTCTGAACAGAATACTAATATATATAGGCTTCAAAAATTAATATAATATTAATATATTTGTATCCCATTAATATAATTATATTTTTAATGGGCTTCCACATAACTAGCTCATAATATAATTAATTAATCCACTGGGCTACTAATATTTATCAATTAATTGGCCCATCCAATTAATTCTAGATAAATAACATTATTAAATAATGTAAAAAATACATTAATTCATTAATAATAATTTCTGAGAGACAATAAATAACTAGGCAACTAATTGGGCCAGATCAGGGATCCAATATAAGAAATAAAGCTAGGTCTCAAATTAATTAATTATCCATGCTCAGCCCAGAGCAAAATTAATTAATAAACACAGATTCATTCCTCTAGAGAATCCGTGCTGACTTACCCCTTTATCCCAAATTGAGCAAGGGCTTGTGTTTTTGACTTAATCGATCTCCGTATTTAAGATAGAAATATCCGTTAATTAATTAAGCTCACTGACAGCTTAAATTAATTAACATCTTATATTCATGAGTAGTACCACTCGATCTTATTAACACACCTGAACTTAATCAACCGGCCGGGTTTAGTGTGCTAATCCTTTCGAGTTCCTCAGGAGATATTATCAACCCATTTTACTAGGATACGGCTGCAAGATACAGACAACCAACCTAAGCTACAAATAACTACTAACACCCAAGATACGTAGATCCGGTCGCGATGACGTTCACCATAGTAGGTCAAAGTGATAGATAGCCAAATGCACTCAGTTGAAGTCTTACCAAGCTTAAGACCAGCTAAGTTACCGAGATCTTGGTTCTCCACTAAGGTCAGTTAGGAGAACACATCTCACTGTGATCCGTCAATACACCACCTTAAGTATACCAGTAAAGACAAGCAGCTAAGACAAGTCACTTCTTATCTAAACTACAGCTTAAACCGACAACTTATCCTGAAGTTATCTCAGTTGTGCCTTCCTATGTCCCTTAAAAGACTCAAGAGAAAGAAATGCAAGAAATATGGGATCAGATGGAAAGGTACCTAGACAGAGGGGCTGAAGCCAGGCAGATTGAAGCAGCAAGAGAAAGGCTCAGACTTGCTGATCTAGAAGCTATAAGGATTAAGGTTGAGAAGGAAGCAAGCCAGAGAATACCTGAGAAAGCTGATATTCCCTCCAAATAAGTCAGGAAGCCTACAGACCTCAAAATCCACAGATGGCCCAGGGTTGATGATTGGATGCCATGGGAACGGACTCAGAATTGGGAGACACTGAAGGCAGATTATATCAAGAGATTCTACTTCTGGAGATACTGGCCTGATATGCACAAGTCCATTGCCTATGCTGAATGGCTTCTGAAGACTGATCCAGAGATCTATGCAAGAGTTCAGAAGGCCATAGCAGATAAGATTGATGTCAGTGTCCAGCTCCAAGACTTATGCCTCCCCCACTGAAGCTTGATGGTTCTGTACACTATGGGGTAATTGAAAAAGAAATCAAGGATACTGCTCAAGCCAAGCACTTAGATGAGGATGAGCCTGCTGACATGCCTGAGATACTGAAGCTGAGAAGGGTCACTTACAGAATGTATGGACTGCCTCTCCCTGAAGCAAAATCAAAGGACTTAAAAGATCGGATTCAGCAGTTCAAGAGATGATAGATAGCTTCTTGTATTTCTGTTCTTTCTTTCTTAGAATAGCAAGCCTGGTGTACCAGTACTAAAACTTCTTCATATATAATACATCACTTCTATTCAGCCCTGACAATCCCTTATTGTCGACATGGCCTTGTTTCTTTTATGCTTAACACTCAGAATCACTCAAGTGATTACTGACTCACACACTCAATGAATATTTATATCTGTCAGTTCTTATTGTGTTAGATTCTAGTTTGTTAGATTGCATTAAGGAGGAAAATGTTGTTAGAAAGGGGGAAATTGCTGTTAGTTTTTTGTATAGGTTCTGATATTTCTTCCCTGATTCCCTCAGTAGTCTAGAACTTGAAGAACAACTCCACCGATTCTACTTGTAATATTTGTAAGGAGCTTTGTTTCTGATAGTTATAGTACTAGGTTTTGGCATCATCAAATAGGGGGAAAATGTTGGGAGATGATTCAGTAGTTCCACAAATTGTTGGAAGACAACTCAGTAGCCTAGTGCTCTGAATATTTGAAGATCCCATAACCCTACTTTGACTGATGAACCATTCTGTTGTAATTTGTTGTTTTGTCTCTGAGGGTTTCAGACTCAGTAGATACTCTTCATTTTGGTTCAGGCGCTTAGTTCTGTCTACTGGTTATTCAGCAGACTATCGACCTCGTATCGTAAGAAGAAGACTCGGTGATCTTGGACTCGGCGGGAGCAAAGATATGCGAAAGGAGTCAGTGGAACTGAACTCAGCAGGAGTAGTTCACTGAACTCAGAGTTGATCTTCAGTAGAGCTGACTCAGCAGGAGTATGCTACTGAATATAGATCAGACTTAGCAACGGCTGGACAGTCTTCTGACTGTTAGGATTTATTAAGTCAAATCAGTAGAGTCATACGAAGTATAGAGAAGTCAGCTTTAGATCCACCTTGAAGTTTGTTCTGTCTCACCAACTTTCTTCAGCCTCGACCAATGACGAGCGGCCAGCTGTCTACTTTCTGATTAAAGCTGCAAGTCAACAACTTTCCAGAAATTGAGGGAAAGGACTCTGCCACCATCTTTGAAAGAGCCGTTAGCTGCCCAAAAGAGAGAGCCACATGGATCGTCTTCTCCAACGGATCTATCCATGTCTCTGCTCTATAAATAGAGGGATGATTTCAAATTGAAGTTCACCGAACGAAACTAAGAACACAAGAGCATTCACGAGCAACTCAAAATGACTTAAGCTTTCCGCAAGAACTTCATAGAGTAATCTCCTGCGAAAGGCGACATACTTGCTCATAGAGAATCAAGCTGAACCAGATTATAAAGCCTCTAGTATCCAAGCGACTGAATACGAACCTAAGTCTATACTTAACCGTTCGTCGCTCTAGAAGCCACTTTCTCGTTCCCTATCCCTCTAACCTAAGCTCAGCAGATCTTATCCATAGCTTAGACGAAGGAGTTCATATCTGAACAGTTCCTTATTGTAAAGGACTCCTTCATAGTTGGAGAGTTTATCAAATACTTTAGTTTGATACCTTGTAAACTGAGACTTGCTCAGTATAAATCTCAAGAACAGTGTTTGTCCAGTGCACAAACCAACTGAGACTAACTCAGTATAATAAAATAGCCTCCTGATCTTTCGGGACAGTGGACGTAGGATTGTTGGATCCGAACCACTTTAAAATTGCTTGTGTTTTGTCGTTTTATTGTTGCATTGATTACTGTTCATACTAAAAATAGTTCTAAAATCATTCAATTGAGTTTCAGCAAAGCTTAATCGATCGCACTAATATACTGAAACTGTCTTCTTAAAAAAGTTTTCTAACTCAACTGAATTTGGGCCTACACATTTTCGCACTATACTGAACTTCAGCTGAACGGTACTAAATTTTGACTCTAGTCAGCTAGCAGGCCTCAGTGAAGTCAGTCACTCTGCCACACGATCAAGAACAACTTATTTGGTCTACTGAACTTGTTCAGTACGACACTCTCCTGAAAAGGGTTGTTCGCGTTTAAGTTGAGAAATTGTTTTCAGGTGTATTCACCCCCCCTACACCTGAACGTTTAATCTCGGGACCAACACTTAGCTAGAGAAGAGGGAACTAAAGAATCTCTAGTGAGAAGAACTACGGATATTCAACTAAGCAAGTTCTTCACTGGACTGGCTTGAATGCGCTAGAGAGTTTGTATGCAATGAGCTTGTATTCCCTTTGATGTCCCGTGTTGAGCTTGGAAACTCTTCTCTATTTATAGTCGTGACCCAGGCATGTATCTGTTGGAGAGGACGATGCCACGTGTCACAAACTTCCAAGAAAAATGGCCATAAGTTTTCGAACGAGCGCCGCAGAGTGGTTTGGCTTCTGTACATGAGAGCAGCTTTAACGTCAGAGCAGGTAAGGTTTTTGGTTGCTTCTCATTGGCCGAGGTTTGTGGTAGGTGAGACTTGTCAGACATCAGTCTTCATCTGAGTTGACTCTCATTGATCCTCGTATGAATAGACTCTGCTGACTTTCGAATGATGATAGTCGGGCAGTTATTTCCTTGTCGGATCTACAACTGAGTTGCATGTGTTCAGTAGATCTGGATCGATCATACTTACTTCTTCATCTGAGTCTGTTGATAAGAATCTTCTACTGAGAATAGTCAGCTAGTGACTCTGAAGGTATTGAGCTCTTCACACATTCAGTAGATAAGAATCGTACTGAATCTTCAACGGAGGTCTACTGATAAGAATCTTCTACTGAGAACAGTCAGCTGGAGGACTTGAAGACACGAGCTCTACAAACTGATGACTTGGGTTCTGGAATTTAACTTCTCTACTGAAGTTCAGACCAACAACACCCCTTACAGGACTTAGACAAAAAAAATCAAAGAATGTAAGAACATGTCTAGCCTATTACATCATCAAGTTCAAAACACACATCGGGTACAGGACAGGTTTTGGGATCTTCAATTTTATAGCGATGAAAATCACTACAATTTCTCCCATTACCGAAATATTACAATTAAGTCCTAAGCACATGAACTGCTGACGTCGGTTCTAAGTACCCCCTATCAATGATCTAAATGACCACTGACTCATAAACCAACCAAGGAGAAGGAGAAGCCTCATAAGCAGCCTGTGCAGCATCCATAGCTACCTCAATGTCCCTCAAAGTAGTAAAAACATTCTTAAGACCTCCCGATTCCAAGCCTTTAGAAACATTTTCACCCTCTTCAGCTTCAATTGCAGGTTTATCATGCCCTGAAAACATGTGGAATCCTCATTGATCTCCGGAAGAAAAGTATAATGTCTAATCCACATGTTCTAAAAATGAAAAGAAGACCTCGACCTCTCAGCTGAAATCTCACAATGCACCAGAAGATGGTAATGATCCGATATAGACATCGACAAACACATCCTCCTTGAACTTACCCAAAAGAACCCCAGCCTTTCAAATATGCTTCTTGCCTGCCATGTGAAAGAGAGACCCTCAAAACCTTGGACCGATAAGCTGACAATACCCCAGAGCATCCTCCATATCCTCCATATCCAAATCCCTCTTAGAAGAACTCCCCTGTCTCTCATCCTCCGACACGAAACAGTTAAAGTCTCACCCAACAAGCCATGGTAAATCCTCCATAGCCTCTGAAACATCCCTAAGCTTCTCCCACAAGCTACGACGACCCTCCCTACTACATTTCCAATAGACAATAGAAATGTAGACAGGAGAACAAAGGAGTGGACCCAACAGACGAAATGCAGAACCTGATCGGAAGAATCCAAAACCTCAAGATGAAAATCAGAATGCACAAATAACCAAATCTTAATGTTACTGTTATGAGCACGAAGAGGAAGACTGAACATGGAGCCATAAACAACAGGATCCGGATCAGTCATAAGCTCAATAACAACAACGAAAGAAATCCGCTCTCTTAGAATATATCCTCTAATAATGTCCTGAGTGGCGAGATTCGCAATTATGCGGACGTTCCAAATCATGAAATTCACTGACATAGGGAAACAGATGCGGTACGTGCTGGATCCTCAGCATCCATCCCAAAATCCTCAGAAATCTCCTTAGTGTGACCATCTACCACCTGTGTAGTTCCATATTGCAGCACACCATCCTCAAAACCCATAGAATATGTAGTAACGCTCAAAGAAGTCTTCTCGAAAACCACTCCAACAGAAGATGCCTGAAAAGGTGGATCTGATTCCTACCAGTGAGTCGTCACACTTGATGATGAAGGTACCCTTGAAATCAGGCATTTTAAGGAACGGGGTAGTGGTAAGTGCCTCCTTTAGTGTGAGGAACGCTCGGTTAGCCTCATCTATCCATTGGAATTTCGCAACTGCTTCTTTCTTAAGGAGTTGGGTGAGAGGTCTGGCTATGGTTCCATACCCTCGGATAAACCGACAGTAGTACCCCGTGAATCCTAGGAACCCGCGGACTGCCTTGATAGTCTCCAGAGTTGGCCAATCTTCTACTGCTTGTACCTTAGCTGGGTCCATGGCGACTCCATCATAGGATATGATGTGGCCCAAGTATTCGACTCTCGTACATCGAAGAGTGCATTTCTTGCGGTTGGCTTTAAATTAATTTTCTCGTAGTACTTGGAGGACCATCACTAGTTGCTCTTGATGTTCTTTCTAGGTTTTGTTGTAGACCAAGACGTCATCAAAGAAGACTAGGACGCACTTTCGTAGGTAGGGCCGAAACAGGTCGTTCATGGTGGATTGGAATGTGGCCGGGGAGTTGGTGAGCCCAAAATGCATGATTAAAAATTCGTAGTGACCACCGTGGGTGGAAAGCTGTTTTCTCCACATCTTCTTCGGCGACTCGGATCTGATGATACCCCGAATCGAGCTCATGATAGCTCATCTAGAATCTCTTGAATTATCGGGATGGGATATTTATTGGGAATAGTATGTTTATTCAACTCTCGGTAATCTATGCAAAACCGCCACCCGCCATCCTTCTTTTTTACTAGTAGAACAGGGCTCGAGAAGGGGCTAATGTTAGGCCGGATAATTCATGTGTTTAACATATCGCCCACTAACTTTTCAATTTCATCCTTCTGGGTGTGCACATATTGGTAGGGACGGATGGATACCGATTACGTCCCTGGTCGTAGTGTGATTCGATGATCAGCTTGTCATTTGGGCGGTAACCCTTTGGGTTCCGCAAAGATCTCTTTGTGGGCACTGATAATATCGCGCAACTGCTCCCCTTTAATTCCACTTTTTTTCCCTGCTAATTCCCAACAATTTCCCGCCTCTCATACTATTGTCATCATCTCTATTTCGTTACAGTGAACTGGTTTCTTAATAGATGTGGGGTCCTGACTCTCAGATTCATCACCAAACAGTTGATGAGATTGACCTCCTTCATCGTAGCGCAAGTAAATCTTCTCTCAACTAATCTTGACTTCCCCCAAAGTGGCTAGCCAAGAAACTCCTAGAATTATATCCACTACGCTTGGGGGAAAGACATAGCAATCTAGTTTGATGGTAGCCCCTCCTATGTGGAGCGTAAGTCCTTTGCATTCTCCGGCGTCTCTCGGATTTCGATAGTTTCAGACACAAGCTTCCATCCTTCTTCAACGGCGACTAGTCTAGCTTCCATATTAGTTGATCGTGTTTCTACCATATCTTATGTCCGCTCTATTATCCGGCAGATCGACCAAATTGTTAGAATTACGAACAAAATTTAAGAGACAGAGAGAGAGAGATATTTAATACATAAAGTTGTCGGATTCCGGCGACTACAAGAGATGAACTCTTGATTTTCCCTTTCCTTGATTCAACAAAGTAGTGAATACATTTACAATGGTACAAGTCTCCTTTTATAGAGGTTGCTTATGAATATATTAATAGGCTTCGTAACTGTCCCCCACATTTCTCCCCTCAGATCCTCATTCCCCCCCCCGATCCCCATTTCCCCAGCTCCCCTCTATTCCCTTATTCTCCCCCTACGAGTGTAGACCCTCTGGGAGGGTTTTCCCCCATTTCCCTCTATTTGGGGTGTTTCGCCCCCCGGCACTCCGTATCAGTTACCCATACAAACTGCAGGACTCTTACCATTAGTCATTTGTTTCTTTCTGGTAACCTCAATGAAATCCCTAAGAATAGCCCCATGGCGAGGAGCAATAGTCTATTTAGTCTACCCCCCCCCGAGTATGCCTAGGAACCTCCTTAACCGATTGCTGCAATAGGGTTGTGCCTCTAGAAGTAGTAACTAGATCCTTCTTAGCTCCTAAAGAAGAAGGATGAACATCCTGAGCAACCCCGCCCTTTGTAGCCGGTTGTTTTGAACGAACCCCCTCTATAGCAGCCTTCCTCAGAGGCCAAGGAAACTTCCTATATGCATAGCATGAACCCGATGAATGTCCAATATTTGGAAATTCTATCCCAAACCACTTTCTGAATCACAGGACGACCACAAATTGCCAACACAGGCTTGGAAACATCCACCTCAATACAAGTACGTGCAAACTAAATCTTCTCCATATGGGCCATGGCATAATCGATCTAAATGGGAGTACCCAACAAAGAACTAATGTCTTGCAATGCATGATGATCATACAACAGGCAAAGCAGGTAAATTACACCACATAGCAACAATGTGAGTTTCAATTAATGGTGAAAACAGGGGTCCATTTAAGAATATGCATGGGGTAGCCATCTATGTACCACATTGGTAAATCATGAACACCAGCTAATAAACGTGCATTTGTTGGAATTTTCTATTAGCCTTTTTTCTTGTATATAATGTGTTTTTCATTTCCACTATTTTATTCTCTTATCTGATTAATTATATTCACGTATGTTGGTCCTTTATCTTGTATAATAGTTAGATTGTGTAGTGTGTTGTAGATCACAGAAGACTGCACAATTGCTTGAACTAACAAGATATAAACAGTTATCACAGCTGAGACAACTTAAGGACAAGTTGTCGATTTTAAGCTGCAGTTTAGACTAGAAATGGTCTGTCTTGGTTGCTTTTCTATACTGATACACTGAAGGTGGTGTATTGATGGATCACAGTGAGATGTGTTCTCCTAGCTGACCTTAGTGGAGAACCGAAGATCTCGGTCACTTAATTTAGTCTTAAGCTTGATAAGATTTCAGCTGTGAACATTTAGCTATCTATCAGTTTGACTTACTATGGTGAATGTCATCGCGACTAGATCTACATATCTTGGGTGAGAGTAGTTATTTGAAGCTCAGGTTGATTATCTGTATCTTGCATATGTATCTCTGTTAACTGAGTTGATAATATCCCCTGAGGAACTCGTAAGGATTAGTACACTAAACTCGGCCGGTTGATTAAGTTCAAGTATGTTAATCAGGTCGAGTGGTACTACTCAGGAATATAATAAGATGTTAATTAATTTAAGCTGATAGTGGGCTTAACTAATTATGGGATATTTGTTTCTTAACTAAGAAGATCAATTAAGTATAAAATACAAGCTCATGCTCAAGTTGGGATAAATGGGTAAGTCAGCACAAATTCTCTAGTGGAATGAATCTGTGTTTATTAATTAATTTTATTCTGGGTTGAGCATAGATAATTAATTAATTTGAGGCTCAATTTTATTTCTTGTATTTGATCCCTAGTCTGGCCCAATTAGTTGCCCAGTATTTATTCTGCTCTCTCGAGAATTATTATTAATATATTAATGTATTTAGATATTATTTAATAATACGAAAATTAGTTATCTGAAATTAATTGGCTAGGCCAATTAATTGATAAATATGTGACTCAGTTATTATTAATTATATTATGGGCTATACTAATTTATTGGAAGTCCATTAGCAATATAATTACTAATAGGCTACAATTATAATATAATGTTTATATACATTATATTATAAGTAGAATAACACGTTCAGAAATTAATTATTCACGTCACTTTAGAAACAGAAGTGATAGAACGTAAGAGAGTGAAGCAGAAAAAAAATTAATTCCTCTCAGATCTCTGTCCACACGGAGGAGAGGAAGGGCCGAGACACAGTCCAGAAGCTCCAGACACGAACAATAATCAAAGCTGCGACAACATACATCGAGGAAAGGTAATGAATTCTTCTCGTATTCTATCAGCATAATCATCTGAATGTGAAACCCTAATGAAAATATGCATAGTGTTAAAAAACTTACATGTTACCTCATTTTTTAGCTTCAAATTGGCAAACATCATTGAAATGAGATATGGGCGACGAGCCAGATGCGAGAACTTCCCCGCCAAAGCTAATCCTCTTTGACCTGCAAGACAAAGGGTGACAGCTTCAGAAAAACTAAGAATCGGCTTACCATCACGAGAGCTCAGGGAGCCAGTTGAGGTAACAGACGTATTGGGAATGCAGACCCCCCCTACGAGCTTCACGGAACATATCAGACCCCCACACCATCCACCTTAGTCCAATCATTCCCCGGAGCCAATATATTTGGCTCCTTAAATCGTTGCGTGCCATTAATCCCAGCACGTCCATAATTAGTTGGCTGCCCCTCACCAACCCATGTTGAATCATACTCTTTGTGAGCTCTCTTATAACTACGACGAAGCACTGAACGAGTTGCCTCCGCCGGAGTTGGATCCGTCGTCAAAGCAAAGAAGATAGACTGAGATGTATCAACCGTCTTGGACATAGGCAATTGAGTCAAATGTCCATGTTGCATGCATGAATGCTTCATTGAATTAGGCAATTGGAAGAAATCAAATTAGGGTTTGCATGGTTTTCTATAAAGGGGGTAAAAGGATTTGGTGTACGGCAAGAACTAACAGGTGAAGGGTTCGAAGGTTGAGGAGACCGGGGATTTTCAAAATTATTCATGGGAGGAGGATTAGAAGAGGTAGGGAGAGGTCTAGGTATAGTGTGTGGAGAAGGTTGTTTATTCCCAGAATTAATAAGGGGCAAGGGAATGCCTGAATTATGTTGAGGTGAAGGGATCGACTTATGTAGAGGACAATTAGGAATCGAATTAATTTGAGCTAAATCAGGAATAGAAATATCTATTCTTGAATCTTGAATTGGTTCAGGCGGTTGAGAAAAAGAGGGGGATATGGGCGTAGAGTTGAGGGAGTTTAGGGAAGGCAGGTATTTTGGGGATGAAAGTAGAGAATTTGAAATTTGAGCATGATAATTCCGCCTTGGAGATGCCGGTAGAGACTTATCGCCACCACTTCCCGGTGGAGCTGCCGCTGGCATAACATCAATTAAATCGCCATCCGACAAATTGACAGCCATAATACCATCATGAACTAACGTATTCTACCCACCAACCTAAACCATTAATAGATCATCCTGGTCCAAATCATCATGACTTTGGACAGATTCAGCGTAGGAACGCCCACTTTTTGAACGATTATCGCCAGAAACACTGCCTGAACGAGAGCCAGGCTGCTTATGAATTTGCTTCTCATGAATCCGGCCAACCACACGAGAAACTGATGGTTTCATCTTCTTGTTCTGAATCGGAGCCAAAGCTCCAAGCTGGGAATCCACACGACCTTTTTTGTCCATCTTCTTCTCCTTTTTTGTTTCAGACTTCGCGTAAGAACAACCAAACTATCCCCACGGACTCCCGAAAACAACACCACCGCCGTGAAGCCCTAGACTCCTGAAAACAACACCACTACCGAACACAGCCCAAGGCAACACCACCACTGAACCCAGCGACCACCGACAACAACACAACACGCAAAAAACACAATGCAAGCAAATCACGCACGCACACACAACACAATCGCACACACAATAAATGAAAGAAAAAAGAACAGTAAAAAAAGTTCAATCACATCGAAAATTGCACACAATCATGCAAACAACAAGAACTGCAATGAAAAACTCATTGAAACTGACCAGAAAAAGGCTGAAAAAGGGACATTTTTGCTGAGTGTGTGTGTGTGTGTGTGTGAGAGAGAGAGAGAGAGAGATATCAGAGAGAGAGAGAGAGAGACAATAAAGAAGGAGCTTGTATGAAAGGCATAAATTCGATGAACTAAATTCTTGCATAAAAATCCTTTCTTTACAAGATTCTTGGAACTAGTTAAGTAATTTACATTAACACAACCACCATATACACATATAACTTCAATAGGCCGCCTACATAGAAGCAGGCCAATAAGAACTTGAACAACTTCATTCTAATTTTCAACATCTTGTAACAGTCGGATAAGAAGCCTCCATAGCAATACCACAAATACCCTCAGCAGCACCAATATCCCTCTCCATTCTAATGTATCCACTCTCTCCCCAGCTCGTCCCCCACGAATTCTTCACCAGCCAATACTTCGTCCCATCACTAGCCGTTCCGTACCCAACAGCAGTAACACCATGGTCCAGCTCGGTCCCACACTGTCCGGTAAACACTCCACTTGAATAGAACTGGAAGTCCGATCCACTAGCATCAATGGCAACGGATATTGGCTGGTTCGCCACAGCTTTGAGCAATGCTGACTCACTATTGGCCGGGACATCTTCATACCCTGTGATCTTCGCAGCATCGGATGATTCTTTCTTAGTGTTGCAGGTGTTATCGACACCTTGGTAAGGGTAATTGGATTCGGTTGTGAGGCCTTTGTTGTTAATGATATACTGAAACGCGTCATCCATTAGACCACCGTTGCAGCCCTGATCTTCACTCGTGTCACAATCTACAAGCTGTTGTTCGGATAGTGAAATTAGATTACCAGTTGTGAGCTGATTGATTCCTTCTGTGGCTGCAACAGCTGAAAATGCCCAGCAACATCCTAATACAAAAATCAACTCAGATAAATAAGTTCTTGAACTGTAAACAAATGTTATGAATAATTGATAATGGTTAGTTAATTACCACATTGGCCTTGATCTTTAACACCAGTAACAGCTCCCTTCTTCCTCCAGTCCATGCTAGCTGGAGCTGCCGTAAAATTTGCATACCTAAACGACGAAGCCTTAGACGACTTAGCATGAGAAGTCACCTTGTATCCATTTCTAGAAGCCTGAAACTCCTCATTTGTCATATCAGCAAATTTGTTGATGGCAAGCTTGTAAGGACGAGCAGCTTCTTCATTAAACGACTCGATGTAATCAACATTCTTCTTGAATATACCGAATCTCTTAGCCTTCTCCGCATCATCTTTGTACACACGTCCATTCTCCACCATCCATGTCTCGTGTCTCTCAACCATTGATGCATCCGGTGCAGTTCGAGCTGCGGCCGGAGAACTCCACATCTCCAACACCAAAAGTGCAGCTAAAACTAAGATCCATTTGAGTGTCACTGCCATCTTTAGATTGGATTAATATTACAATGGAGGAGAATGAAGTGTGTTGTGTGCATCCATTCTTAAGACACAGGTATTTATAATAAAAAAAGTCATGGTTGTAAAACAATGTAAAACAGTTAGAATCTGGACAGAACAGATGTCTATGATTCCCTTGTAAATACGGCAGGTTATATATGAATCTGAATTCCGTGGACGTTCTTCTGATTTAATGAAGTTTACTACTAAATACTCCGTCCGTCCGTCTATTACTGTCTCATTCGATTTCGGTACGGAGATTAAAAAAATTTTTAAGTGTGTATTTTATGAGTTTTAATTGTATTAAAAAATGAATACAATTTTCGAGAAATGGTTGGTGGAAAAAATGAAAATTTATCCAAATTTTTGCAGGGCATAGTTGAGGTAATCGATTTTTTTCTATTTTTTTTTTTCATATTGTATTTTAAGAAATAATATTAAGCTTCCAAAAAGTTAAAAATAATAAATTTTCGAGTACAGAGTGAAACGAAAATCGTGTGAGAGATAGATTTTTGAAGAGAGAGAGTATGATATTGTATTTTAAGAAATAATATTAAGTTTCCAAAAAGTTAAAAATCTTAAATTTTCGAGTACGGAGTAGAATAAAAATCGTATGAGAGATAGATTTTTGGAGAGATGGAGTATGATAATATGGGGATAAGTATTAAGTAGGAGGGGTCACTTCATTTTTTTTAAGAGTAGTTTTTGTTATTTTAGGAAAATAGGACAGTAATAACGGAACGGATGGAGTACAATTATAGTATAATAATATTTAAAGGAATTACTTCTCTACTCCATCTAATATTTTCAAGAAATCATTATGCGTTTTTTATTACATAAGATAATCATGCATTTGTCCAATTAGACTAAGACTGCAACATTTTTCTATTATGAAATTTTTTAACCTGAATAATGTGTATCAAACATTAGTGAAGTTGATCATGGATTAACCAATCTGCTTAATCATTCAGTAAGTTATGTTATTGTGGGGTGTATCGAAATGCGATTACAACGTTAGCCGAGGCAAGAGTTAGACTCTTTCTCCGTAAGACAATAATGCTATGCTACTCGGTGCAAGCGGTTTATAGCACTCGTCTCCAAAATGCGATTTTCTTTTTTTATTTATTTTTAATATTAATAAATAAGTTTTTTTTAAGAAAAAGCATATTAATTTATTTTTTTAGCAAAGAAAGAGCCCAGTTAATATATTTAATCTAGTTCGGAATTCTATTACAAAATATACTATATATAGTCTAATATAATAATATAAAATTTAAAATAATTAAATAGGTCGTAAAAAAGTAAATGCTACCTCAATTTTTTATTTTATGTGAACGTTTTATTATTATTATCTCTATTTCTCTTTTATTTCCTAATTTTCTTGTTTACTAAACTGTTTTGAACACAACTATGTCACAAAAAATGGAGGTGAAGCGACAACTACTATTTTTTAAAGATATATATTAAAATAGAAGACGATGAAAATATAAATATTACTTTATAGAGCCGCCCCATTTTTTATCACTTGCCCCAGGCCCTTTTTTTCTCAGGCCCCCCTGCCTGCACTACTGCAAATAGTAAGATATTTCCATTTTACATGCATATTATGGAGAACTAGAAATGCTGTTCATCGTAATTCGCATTCATCATGACCCCATTAACCAACATACAAATCCCAGCATCTGCATTTTCATGAAATCATGCATCCCACATTCCAATTTCCTTAACCTTTTTTTTTCTTTCAAAACCAACCAAGTAGATTATCATCAAGAAACAAATTCTTAAATAAAATGCACCAGCCATAAAATTATAATTAAAATTTAAAAGAAAATGCACCAGCCGGGAATCGAACCCGGGTCTGTACCGTGGCAGGGTACTATTCTACCACTAGACCACTGGTGCGCACATGAACAAAGAATGAAAATCTTTTACATTAACAAGAAAACATTTTCTAAGTAATTAGTCAACAAAACAGAGGAGCCTCCACGCAACATAGTTCTAAATTAGATTCTTGCATGCATGATTTACCGTGTTTTGCAAGGAGATAGGAACATTCATTTAGTTCATTTTCAGACTCCAAAAACTGCAGGTTTATTAAGGCCCTCTCTCTCTCTAAACATCTATCCATTCTGAATTGATTCATAGCACTTCTCTTTACAAAATATAGTGAACACATTTATTTAACAATAGCGATGGCACCTTCTTGGAAGCTTCTTGTGGCAGTATTCCTAGTGCTGGAACTCTGCTCTTCTGTAGCTGCAGCACGAACTGCACCGGATGCTTTGATGGTTGAGAGACATGAGAAATGGATGGTGGAGAATGGCCGTGTATACAAAGATGATGCGGAGAAGGCAAAGAGATTCGATATATTCAAGAACAATGTCGATTACATCGAGTCGTTTAATAAAGAAGCTGCACGGCCTTACAAGCTTGCCATCAACAAATTTGCTGATATGACAAATGAGGAGTTTCAGGCTTCTAGAAATGGATACAAGGTGACTTCTCATGCTAAGTCGTCTAAGGCTTCGTCGTTTAGGTATGCAAATGTTACAGCAGCTCCGGCTAGCATGGACTGGAGGAAGAAGGGTGCTGTTACTGGTGTTAAAGATCAAGGCCAATGTGGTAATTAATTAAATATTTATCAATTATTAATAACATTAGTTTACATTTCAAGAACTTATTTTTGTGAGTTGATTTTTGTATATATTAGGATGCAGCCACGGAAGGAATCAATCAGCTCACAACTGGGAATCTAATTTCACTATCCGAACAACAGCTTGTGGATTGTGACACGAGCGAAGATCAGGGCTGCAACGGAGGCCTAATGGACTATGCGTTTGAGTATATCATTAGTAACAAAGGCCTCACAACCGAATCCAATTACCCTTACCAAGGTGTCGATAACACCTGCAACACGAAGAAGGAATCATCCGATGCTGCAAAGATCACAGGGTATGAGGATGTTCCGGCCAATAGCGAGTCATCATTGCTCAAAGCTGTAGCGAACCAGCCAATATCCGTTGCCATTGATGCTAGTGGATCGGACTTCCAGTTCTATTCAAGTGGAGTGTTTACTGGAGAGTGTGGGACGGAGCTAGACCACGGTGTTACTGCAGTTGGGTACGGAACGGCTAGTGATGGGACCAAGTATTGGCTGGTGACGAATTCGTGGGGGACGAGCTGGGGAGAGAGTGGATACATTAGAATGGAGAGGGATATTGGTGCTGCAGAAGGTATCTGCGGCATTGCGATGGAGGCTTCTTATCCAACTGCTTAAAATTGTTGAAACTTAGAATGAAGTTGTACAATTTCCTATTTGTCTGCTTCTATGAAGACGGCCTATTGAAGTTATACATGTATATGGTTGTGTTAATGTAAGTTATTTTTAACTTGTTCCAAGAATTTCGTGTAAAGAAAGGATTTTATTCCAAGAAATTTGTATTATGGAGTTTATGCTATACCTACAACTTCCTTCTTTATTGGTGGATTATCTTGTGCTGCATTAAAAGTGATATTCGACTCTATCAATTATCAACTCCATCCTTATGTTGAGATATTGAATCTTCAAAAAAAAGCAAAATAAAACTATGTAAGGCTGCTAATAAATCAGATAGGAGATTGATGGTATTTATATGTTGTTATTAGTATCAACCATGTAATGTAAGTTGTTCAGCTGCACTGTCTCTCATGCAGATAATCACACCGTGTGTGTCTACTGCATAACTTTTTATGCTTTTTTTACTTTTTCTCTGATTTAGTTGGCTACTTATAAGCTCGGATTTGTAGCTCCCTTATTTATTTAATTCTTATGTTATTATATGTGGAAGTGCAGGTTTTTAGCCAAAATTAGAAGAAAGATGATTGAATTTGAAGCAAAGAAGAGAAAGACTCAATCTGGGCTATAGTGAACATTCTTTATAAAGTTGGAGGAGATTGGGCTGTAAAGAGACTATTTGGGTCTGAGAAGCCTTCGGACGGAAATTAAAGCTAGCAAGATAAGAAGCGCAAAGTCTATGGCCCATCTCTTCTATGCTGCATTTTGGAGGGAAAATGAAATATTTGAAAAGGAGCAAGTACAGCCAGCTCAATCGTACCTAACAGTCAATGCATAAATCCAATTTACAGCCAACAACTCTACAGTAGGTACAGTTTACAAGAAAGACTGAATGAAAAACATGGGAAAAAAAAGGCTTATCTTGAAGGGGAATTCAACTTCCTCTCATCATTTTCAACCTTAGTTTAGTTTAGCGCTCTCTCTCTCTCTAGAAATTCCACCATTATAATATATAGAACTCCAAAAAACTCCCTTATTTTCTGCCTAGTCTTGTTTCAAACTCTCCTGAAGGAGAAGAATTCTATTAAATATAATTGGTGTTTAGCTTTTATTCTGTCTTAAATTCAAGTCTTTAATGCAAGTAGTTATTTATTTCTTAACTTCCATTTTTGTTCTGTATTAATATTCTGCACTTTGAGCGTTGATTATCTCTCTACCTTTCTAAATAAATTGTTGTGAAGAAGAAAATGTTGTCCTTTCATACTTTTAACATTCCATGTTTTTAGATTCACATGCTTTTAAGTTTGTACTTTGATATTCCTTCTTTCAAGTAGTTTGTTCATGTTCATTTTACGCCATTTTTTACTATTCCACTCTTTCTGTGTGTTGTCCCTTTACAAGTTTATTTCAGTGTCTTTAGTTTATATGAGTAGCTAAGTACGAGATAACGAGGACCACTCTTAGGCCCGTGAGATGTGTTCTTAATGCTTCTGCTTTGTATGCTCAACATCAGTATAAACTTTGTCCTAGTTCCCTTGTTCTTAATGCTCCCTAGTAACCTAATCATTGCTCAACAAAGTAGGTTAACTAATTGAGTAGATGACTGTTTTTATGCTCAATATGATAGTCAAAGTTACTTAGAAGGATTGGACACCCCTGTGCTCAACACAACGTCCTGGCCATGTAGCCTTAGTTGAACCAATTCTCTAGTAATCTAAAATCGGAGAGGAAGTAGTGTGGAATGACCTCGGCTGGATTGCATTTATTATTTGTGTTAATCCACTGTTTATTATTGCATGTTATTCTTCTGCCCTTATAGTATCATACACATAAAAATATATAAATATAATACACACAAACCTTTGTACTCTTAACACTACATCTTCTCCTACAATAATAACAGTGGTTTAGGGTTACCGACATTTTTAAAAAAAACAATGCCTCACCACCGTCAATCATTAATACTACATTATTGATTAAACAGTATCTGAGAATAAAGTAACATTTTTATGACGAGGAACCCGCATCCTCTACCTTTGATGCGCACAGGGTAGTTTTAGAAAACTCAAATTTAATGGTAGTTGCTAACTAAACCCGAGTCCCTAGAGATTGTAAGAATTAATTTGTCCGTTCCCTGTGAATCGATCCCTACTTGTCGTTGTGCTAGTCTTAGTTTAAATTGTGTGTGCATGTGTTATAAATGTATTTGGTGAGCCGGTCCAGACGACGGAAAGACTCCATCACTACTTTTCTTGAAACTAAACCAAATAAATGAAAGTGGACTAATTTCGTGGCTCGGACTAAATTCGTTCTCCTTCATGTAAAAGTAGTAATTCATTGCAGCTGTTGTCTTTCGGAGACTCCTAAACTGTGCTTCTAGGATTGTTATACAACTGAACTGGGAAACTTCATTCACTTTTATTAATACTTAGTTTTATCATGTGCTTCTCAGATTGTGATATCATCCTCTTTATGCAACTTGCAATAATGAAATAAAATCAAATTTGGAAACTCTTAATAAATACTCCATTGGTCTTGTCCGACTTCACTTCTTTGGTTTCGGCACGGTTATTAAATAAGGGTAATGGGTAGTTACGTGTAACGTGGTGAGATCCATTAAATTTTATTAGAGTATTATTTTTACTAGAATCCAAGTCAAAGTCAAATGTGACAATTAAAAAAAGGAGGGAGGCCACGTCGGGTACATCAATAGGAAAACCTAGCTTTTCAGGCAAACTGCTATCACTATACTAGCCTAATGAATTACTGCGCAATATTCTGTCTTTACTTGAAGAAATTCAGAATCAAAAAATCTCAATCCAGTTTACATTTCTTTGACATTGTATTCTATTTTGGTTTTAGTTTTCAACTGTAAGAGCTGTTGGATTAAATGGAGGGGCGTCCACGGTAATAAGTTTTAAATTTGTTCTATGTAACTTGCCGGGTTATCTAGGGAGGATGGACGTCGAAAAATGCATGTATATATCTATAAAGACTCAGTCTACTTTCCAAGAATCCATAACACTTCTTCTTTCTTGTTCTAGTCAACACATTTCTTCTACTCACCAGCTACCAAAAAGATGGCCTTAAAACTGAATTCGAGCCTTGTTTTAGCAGCATTGCTAGTTTTGGCGATGTGGGTTTCGCTATCGACAGCTAGAACGATACAAGATTCATCAATGGTTGAGAGACACGAGAAGTGGATGGTGGAGAACGGGCGCGTGTACAAAGACGAAACGGAGAAGGCCAAGAGATTCAATATATTCAAGAACAATGTCGATTACATCGAGTCGTTTAATGAAGAAGCTGCTCGGCCTTACAAGCTTGCCATAAACAAATTTGCCGATATGACGAATGAGGAGTTTCGAGCGTCTAGAAATGGATACAAGCTGACTTCTCATGCTAAGTCGTCTAAGGCTTCGTCGTTTAGGTATGCAAATGTTACAGCAGCTCCGGCTAGCATGGACTGGAGGAAGAAGGGTGCTGTTACTGGTGTTAAAGATCAAGGCCAATGTGGTAATTAAATTAACTATTTATCAATTATGGCAAATTGGCAAATTTAGTCCCCAATGTTTGCCACTTTGGATTAATTGATCCCTAATCTTTTTTTTTTAGTTTATTGGTCCCCAATGTTTGCTAATTTGGATAAATTGGTCCTTCTATCAAATTTTAAGTTAATTAAGTGTTAATCATAGGGGTATTTATGGAATAAAAGTTTCAGGGACCAATTCATCCAATTTATAAATAAAACTTTAATTTTTTTTTAATTTTTTTTAAAATTATGATTTTTTTCAACTAATTTTTTTTCTTTTTTTTTCAAATAATTTTTTTGGTAAACGAAAAAAATTAATTAATAATAATTTTAGGGACCAATTCATCTAAATAATTTTTTGAATTAACTTTTTTTCAAATTTTTTTTATTTAAATAAAAATTAAGTAAATTTAGATTAACTAATAATTTTGCATTTCACGATGAAGGAGGGGAGCGGGTCAACACAACGGTTGAAGAATGTGTTATGCTCTTCGAGGAGAAGAAGCAATTGGACGACTAGGAGGTGGGAGGCCATAACCGGGACGACTCAGGAGCGGGTCGTCCAGTGCTCCTCTCCTCGAAGAACATAACACATTCCTCAACCGTTGTGTTGACCCGCTCCCCTCCTTCACCGTGAAATGCAAAATTATTAGTTAATCTAAATTTACTTAATTTTTATTTAAATAAAAAAATTTGAAGAAAAGTTAATTCAAAAATTTATTTAGATGAATTGGTCCCTAAAATTATTATTAATTAATTTTTTTCGTTTACCAAAAAAATTATTTGAAAAAAAAATAGAAAAAAAAATTAGTTGAAAAAAAGGTAATTTTTAAAATAAAAAATTATTTGAAAAATTAATTTTTTTCCGAAAAAAAATCATAATTTAAAAAAAATTAAAGTTTTATTTAAAAATTGGATGAATTGGTCCCTGAAACTTTTATTGCATAAATACCTCTATGATTAACACTTAATTAACTTAAAATTTGACAGAATGACCAATTTATCCAAATTAGCAAACATTGGGGACCAATAAACTAAAAAAAAAGATTAGGGACCAATTCATCCAAAGTGGTAAACATTGGGGACTAAATTTGCCAATTTACCATCAGTTATTCATAACATTAGTTTACATTTCAAGAACTTATTTTTGTGATTTGATTTTTGTATATACTAGGATGTTGCTGGGCATTTTCGGCAGTTGCAGCCACAGAAGGAATCAATCAGCTCACAACTGGGAATCTAATTTCACTATCCGAACAACAGCTTGTAGATTGTGACACGAGCGAAGATCAGGGCTGCAACGGAGGCCTAATGGACTATGCGTTTGAGTATATCATTAGTAACAAAGGCCTCACAACCGAATCCAATTACCCTTACCAAGGTGTCGATAACACCTGCAACACGAAGAAGGAATCATCCGATGCTGCAAAGATCACAGGGTATGAGGATGTTCCGGCCAATAGCGAGTCATCATTGCTCAAAGCTGTAGCGAACCAGCCAATATCCGTTGCCATTGATGCTAGTGGATCGGACTTCCAGTTCTATTCAAGTGGAGTGTTTACTGGAGAGTGTGGGACGGAGCTAGACCACGGTGTTACTGCAGTTGGGTACGGAACGGCTAGTGATGGGACCAAGTATTGGCTGGTGAAGAATTCGTGGGGGACGAGCTGGGGAGAGAGTGGATACATTAGAATGGAGAGGGATATTGGTGCTGCAGAAGGTATCTGCGGCATTGCTATGGAGGCTTCTTATCCAACTGCTTAAAGAATTTCATACATCATGTAAATTATGTAAAAGCTATCTGTAATACTTTATCCATATATATGAAAATTAATCTCAAAACATGCAAAAAAAAAAGCATTGTTCAAGAAAGTCTTGTTTACACTATCATTATCCCCAAAGCACTCATGCAAGAGCTAACCCTTAGGGTAACAAAACTGTAACACCTCAACCGCTACGTTATTCCTCTTGAATCACGGTTCGAATAAACGAGAAAACAAAAAATAAAAAAGAAAAACATACGTCCAAGTAGAAAATACGAAATAACTTATTATATGAGACGGTTTCACGGATCACTGACCGGCCGCAAAGGCCTCGACCGGGAAGGTCTTGGTGATGCCGGCGAGGCTCTTGAAATGGATCTTTCCGGAAGACGAATCGGCCGTGATCTCATTCACCGGCGGCCACAGCATGAGCTCCTTGGCCTTCACTCCTTTGAGCTTCTTGATCCTCTTCTTCTCCACCAACCCGGTTATGGTAGTGTCATAGCTTACTAGCTTGCTAATCATCTTGAAATTATGCTCAACTTTCTTCTTCTGCTGGATCCACATGTATCCGGTGGTCCTCACGAACCCGACTTCGACCACATCGGCCAATGGGAGGAGCCCACATGGCAGCTCGAACTCTTCAAGTAGGGCGGTCGCCATTTTGAGCCCTTCTTCATGGCCCTGCTTTACTACTCCCCCTTCTCTTTCAGCCATTTCCTCAAACTTGCTTGATGGATGTCTGAAATTATTCATATTCTCTCTGCAGTTTATAGTGGGAAGTATTTGGCAAGAAACAAATTATCCTTCGGAGAAAGCCATGTGAACTTTGTACTCTCCACCAACACTCTTACTTTTCAGACATTTTTATTCAATTTGGACACTATTTTTGGTTTGAAGCTTTTGGATGGCTAATCAAGATTACTTTTTGGATCTTGCATTGGAAGTTTGCAGATGATTTCTCTCTTCATATCACTAATTAAAGATAACACTTTCACAAGAATGATTATTACATAACTTGTCTGAAATTGGACAAATTTATCACCAACATCCCCTGTTTTTCTAACAATACAAAATTATACTATAGTGGATCATAGAGCTACAAATTAGCAGCAATGAATGAAGAAGAAGAGTCTTGTTGCTTAATAGTATCAGCCACATGAGCCACCACTCCAGCTCCGGCATTATGAAACCATTCGTTCTTGACCTGATCGATAAATCAACCGAATCAAGAAACCACAATCATATCATAAACCAGCAGATATACTCCTTCTTACATGGATGTTATTATGAGCAAAAAAGGGCCAGAACGCAGAGTGGAAACTAACATCGATCTTCCTCCATCCCAACCGCTGCAAGCCGTGTATCATTTCCTCTGTTTCAGTAGAACAGAGTAGTAAGCACTAAAACAGAGTTGGCTGCTTGCAATGTAGAAACTAGTTACTCCCTCCGTCATGTCTTAATAGGTTCCGGTGCGGAGATTAAGTGGGAAGAATAGGTAATTGTGTAGTTAGATGTGGGCCCTCTACTTTAATTAGATTGAAATGGGCACTCTATATTTACAAAAATGCCACAGCCCTTGTCTTAATTTTTTCCATTTCCGGACGAAGACAACATTAGCGGGACAACCGAAAATGGAATGTAAGACGACTTTAGCGGGACGGAGGGAGTATTTAATTACCTTCCATAATCTCATGATATTCTACTGTGTTCCCCACACTCGGCGCGTTTTTAGCAGCCTCTTTCGCTTTAGCTGCTTTCGGTGGGAAATGGGGAGCCTCGAATGAGACAGGAGGGCAGTATTCAACATCAACGACGTGTTTGTAGCTGTCCAAAGATCGCCTAGGAGGCTGTCGAAGTTCAAAGCAAGACTAATAGCATTGAATCTTTAACGCGGTAGATTCAAATGAAGAGATGTTTCACATACCTTGAAAAGCTCCTTTTCTCTCTGTATGGAAGATGTTCGCCAACCAACCATATCTATGCGTTTGTGAAGAAAAACTAACCAAAATATCGACTTTCAAGAACTATTTACGTGTGTATCAGGATACGGTCATAAGAGACGTTAGCATAAAGGAGGCGACATCTAAAAGCACCAAGTGCTGATCTGTGGAAACAAATCAAATTAACCATTGTAGGATTCATATAAAGCAAATGATGCTTTGATACGCCTAAAACTCACATAAATTTTCCTTCTTGACAATCCGACGCCATCGTTAATAAAAGAGGGGGTTTAGTAGGTTTGCCATTGGTGAGGAAGAGCTGACTCCCTGTCCGGCCAGTAAAAATAAGGGCGATAGGAGCAGCAAGTTTCTCTAAGAAAGGTACACCGAAAAGGAACGGAAGCTGCACCAATTAGGCCACTTTTTGTCTCAAAGTTTTATACAAAAGTAATAGCACCTTTTATCTATAAAAAAATAAAATAAAAATTAAAAAAAAAACTCCGTCCCATTATTTCTGACTAGGTCCCAATTTGGCAAAAAAATAATTAACTCTCTCCTACTTTTTCATCATCTTTGTCCTACTTTTTCATCTTCTCTCTCCTACTTTATCTATTTTATCATTATCTCACCTATTTTCTCTCTCATACTTTATCATCTACTCTTTCATCATCTCACTCATATTATCTATCATACTTTATCATCTACCCTCTCTCTCATACTTTATCATTTACATTAACTATACTACATAAATTCCCGTGCCGAAAAGAAATCCCTCAAAAATAGTGGGACGGAGGGAGTAATATTGAAAACAAAAAATAAAGACAGGTTACCTGCTTATTTCCTCTGACTCCAAGATGAGGTGTTGCAAGGGTAATGAAGTTAATTGCTTCCAGCCCAACAATCAAACCTTTATTTGAAGACTTTGAGGATTGCAGTTTCGTTGAAGGAGAGCTAGCTAAGTCATCGGATTTGTAAGAGTCATTAGGAGTGTAAAGAATGGCGATTGCATATCTTGCAAATAGTCCACCGAGCGAATGGGCTAGAAAGGATATCTTCTTTAGGACCTCGGTCTTGTTCACAACCTGAATGACCTGTTGTTCGGGGAAATTATGACCGGAAAACCGAAATAGTTGGAGAAGGAGAGAGAGACTTCTCAAACAAGCATATCAAGTGGCCGTTCACTATCATGATAATTACACTACGACAGACTTCCCACCGAAACTTACTTCATCAGCAAGTCATTTTCCAGCACCATCAATCCCCGTGAAAGTCTTAGTGAACGTATTACATGAACTAGCTGTACGTAATAAGCAAGTTTCAAATGCTTGCTCAGCTCGATTATTACTAAAACAATAAGAAATTTTTAAAGACTTTGCTGTGACCTAGCCATGACGATTATTATATTTGATGCTGCTCCTAGTAATAGATACTCCCTCCGTCCCACTCTAATCGTCCAATTTCACGGAGATTAAGAAAGTTGGTTGTGTGTAAAAGAGTAATAAAGTGGTGGGACCCACTAACTTATATAGAGTATTGTCTTACCAAAAAAAGGAAAGTGGACAATTAGAGTGGGACGGCCCAAAAAGGAATACTTGACAAATGGAGGGGACGGAGGGAGTACATAATATTGGATTTCTATTGTAAGTTTTATGCAACAAACACTAGATTATAGAGAAGGTCGAAACCGGCTCTTTCTGAATCTAGTGAGCATCATATAAAAGATGCATAAACAACATACCATAGATCAAAAACTTCTTCCCTAGCCGCCTCTTCAACTCTGCATCAAAATATGTCCAATCACTTGGGGTGCAACAATTGATAGCTTCAATCAATGTAAAACATGCCGGACATCAAGAAAGAAACATAAAGGAGGAGTCGAGCCTCAAATGCCACGAAGACAACGTAAAGGAGTTAGGCCTTACTAATTACTATACTTACTTATACACTTTCTACATGTCCTATCCTCAATTATACTAATTCTTCGTTCTAAAACAACCTTCCGTACAACCAAATTGAATTTCCACGCATATCTATTTTAAAGATTCCTATTTTCACATTCTATATGAAATAAAGCATATACCTTGCCAAGATACCATGCACAAGAACAAGAAGATGATCGGGTCTATCGTCCATATTCACGATACCCCTCATTGAAGCAAGATTTCCCGAGTTGTACTCATGGCTTGAGCTCTAAGGTTTTGATTCATCGCGATATTCTTTAATCCTGAATTAAACCCGAATAGATGTACAATGAATATCTGCTTCAAAGAGGCAAATATACTCTTTTTTTCTAATTCAAACACAAACTTGAAGCAATATATGAGTAAAAGCATTGAGTTCTATGTCACCACCATGAGATTATGCATCTTAAAGCAACAAAAAGTTTTTCACTCAAGTGATTGTAAATCCTAAGCAATATCAAGTTTCAAGTTGTAATAGAAGCTTAAGCAAAGAATTATCTTACAATAAAACTACAAAGATGGATTTAAGAGTAATTCCTTTATTACACCACATAATCATCAAGAGGATTACTTGTGAAAGAGAAAATTTGTTGATCACAAAAAACACCATCTTTGAATCTCAACTATTAAAAGCTACATAAAACAACCATGAAATTGATCATATTTATATCAAATCACAAGATCTTTCATTTTCCCTCCCTATTTCAAGAGCTCAAAAATTAGATTATTAATCATATTATAAACATTTGAATCAATGGTTCACTGGCATCAACAATCACCAAAAATCTCATAATCCCCAAACAATAAACTTCAATTCTCCGAAAATAATCCCCAAATAGAGAAAACCCATCAATAAAAAATCGAACTTTGTAAAAACCCTTACCGGAAAAAGCTGCGAGATTCCGGGAACGTCCGCGCCGGCAATGCCAATTATTGGGATAGGAAGAATAAGGGGAAGAAGAGCATGAATCTGAATTTGAAGAGGAAAAATTGGGATTGTTGTTCGTTGAAGCGTTGAAAAGGCGAAGAAATTGCGGAGAGTAAGAGTGAGACAAACTCGGCGAGGACGCCATGTGTAAGCGTGGATGCTATTTATAGTAAATTCAGTTGCAAGTAGTGTGAGAAGGAAGTGGAGACATTCTAGAGAGAAGGGAATATAATTGAAAGAAGAGCAGTCCCGTAAATATTATCTTGTGGCAGAGATAGCCATCCCATACCAAGAGCCCACTCTCTCTCTGCAACTCTGTTATTGGAGAAGGACGAGTCTTTTGTCTTTCTTCAACCTTACTTTCTTATTGTATAAAAAAGTACTCCGTCCCATAATTCTTGTCCCATTTCTTTTTGGCACGAAAATTTAGGAAGTGCTTGATTGTGAGTAAAATGGTGGGACCCTCAATTAAAGTGTGTGTAATAATTTGTTATTTAAAGAAATGGGACAACAATTGTGGAACGTCTCGAAAAGGAAAGAGAGACAAGAATTGTGGGACGGGGGAGTATTAAATAATACTTCATCCGTCCCGCTATTACTTTCTCTTTTAATTTCGGCATGGATATTAAAAGATTTTATTTAAATTTGTATTTTATGAGTTTTTAATTGTATTAAGAAATTAGCATAATTTTTAAGGAGGGATTGGTAAAAGAAATGAAAATTTATCCAAATTTTTGTGGGGTATAGTTGAACCAATTGATTTTTTTTCATATTGTATTTTAAGAAATAATCTTAAGTTTTCAAAAAATTAAAAATTATAAATTTCTGAGTACGAAGTGAAACGAAAATTGTGTGAGAGCTAGATTTTTAGAGAGAGAGTATGATAATGCGGGGATGAGTATTAAGTAAGAGGGGCCCACTTCATTTTTGTTTAAGAGTAGTTTTTGCTATTTTAGGAAAGAGAACAATAATAGCGTGAAAACCCGATTAGAAAAATATGACAGTAATAACGGGACGGAGGGAGTAATAATTGTAAGGAAAACTACATACCCACCAAATTAATAAGAATATTAACTTAAATGGTCTCCAAAAGATTGAATTTGATTAAATTAATTTTTAATTGTAGTTTTGTTGTTCAAATTGATCCTTAATAAATTAGTTCTTCTATTAATTTTTCGGTCGATCAACGGTTAATAAACGGGTTTTTTTAAATAATTGTTATTTTTGTATAAAATAAGATAGATGAGATAAACTAAAAAGAAAAGTAAAACAAGATAAATGGAACGAATAGATTACTAAAATATAATAAGACTAATTTTGGTACACATTGTTCAAAATACGATGAAAATAAACACAATTTGTTCATAGTAGAATGTCCAAAATATCTGTCTCGAAACGAACTCATCGTCTTTGGCAATGATGACGGTCTTTTTGGGCCTAATCTCTATTCGGGCCTCAAGGCTCAAAATGTCATTTAATAATGTTATCATAATTATTAAGTATTTTGGGCCTTTTGGGCTCTTTTAATTATATGTTTGCAGCCTTTTGCTTTTGTTTTGTGGCCTTTTAAGTAGACAATTTATAGAAGCCCTAAGGTTTTTTTTATTGATTTAGTCAAAGTCATTTTTGATTTAGAATAAGTTGAAATAAATTATTTTAAGTTCTTTCAAACAAAGCTAATATTTATTGAATCTCGATTTGTTTTCTTGAGTGCGAGCATCAAATTTATGTATAATTACTCAACATTGATTACTTTTTGAATCATAACATAGTACTCCATCCGTCTCATTAGTAACCTCATGTTTATTTTGGATACGATTATTAAGAAACTTAATTTTTGTGTGTAAATAAAGTGGGTCCCACTTGACATTTATTGTTAATTTCTTTTCATTTTAAAAAAAAAAGACGTTACTAACGGAACAACTTGAATAGGAATACGGGACGTTATTTATGGAGCAGAGAGAGTATCTAATTAAGCTGAGAGCAAAAAAAAAATTGACTTATTGTATTAAAATTCTATTAAAATTATTGTATTAAACTTCTATTCAAATTATTTAACTGTACATGTCAAACTTGTTGTCAAAATCCATTACTAAAAATAAATAGGAACATTCTATTATAATGTATGGAAGAGAGTTTATATTGGCACAAACACAAAATTTTCCACCTCAAGAAGATAACCACCAATCCATATATACATATATAAACACCTTCTCCAAAATCACATCTCCAAAACCAAACAAAAATGGCAAGTTCTACCCTAATCGGAATTCTCTTCGCCGCCGCCGTAGTCATGTCCCTCGCCAGCGTCAGCCGTGCCCAAGCCCCGCAGTTCATCGTCGGGGGAGAGGTCTACTGCGAAGTCTGCCGCACCAACTTCATCAACAGACTCAGCCAGCCCATGGCAGGTACAAATACAATCCCAATCCTCAAATAATCAAATTGTGTTAATTTCATCTTTTAATTAACCCTAAATGATGGGCATAAAAAAAACATGTAATTACCATGTTTTTTTTGGTGAAAATACGTAAAACTAAAAATACTGTATGTTCTTAAAAAATGTTGCACGAAAACGTCATCATAAAATTTAACTGTTCATGCATCTTGTCAACTCTTCCACCCGTCAAATTTGAGATGCACACATGGTTAAATTTAACGTGAGGGGTTTCAATGAACAATTTTTAAGAAATATCATTCCGTCCCGTTATTTTTGTTTCATTTCCTTTTTACACGGA
Source organism: Lavandula angustifolia (assembly GCA_028984105.1). Classification (NCBI taxonomy): domain Eukaryota; kingdom Viridiplantae; phylum Streptophyta; class Magnoliopsida; order Lamiales; family Lamiaceae; genus Lavandula; species Lavandula angustifolia. Next base: position 22,040,550 of record CM054826.1, on the reverse strand, counting down.
AATCAAGAAAGTAATGTTAGGTTGTGCAAATTGTTTAATTTTGTTAAAATTTGGTCCACACAATTTTTTTTTTATAAAATGAACCAATTATACTTTATATCGAGACGTCTGAGTCGCAAATAGCAAGACGGATAGAATATTTTATATTAAAAAAGGAATCTCTAATAATTTTATGCATTTTCACCTAATAAGGATTTTTTTCCCCCTAAGTGATGTCGTTCTGTACCCGGCCATGCATGCAGGTGCGACCGTACGACTGGAGTGCAGAGGCGACGAGCCGACGAACATAACCTACAAGCTGGAAGGCACCACCGACGCGTCGGGGCGGTACAGCCTGACGGTGGACGGCGACCACGGCACGGAGGAGTGCGGCGTGACACTGGTGAAGAGCAGCCGGCCCGACTGCGACATCATACCGAATGAGGGCTGGGCCATCGAGCCGACCGCCACCGTCACCATCACGAAGAACAGCGGCTTCCACGACAACAAGCGCCACGCCAACCCCATCGCCTTCACCAAGAAGGAAGCCGACGCCGGCTGCGCCGAGGTGTTGAAGGAGATTGCGCCCAGCCCTAATGATGACGATGGCTTTTAATTTAATTCACTATTATTCTATTAGTTTTTAATAATAATAAATTTAATTATGTTAGCTAGGCCGCAATTCCGACAGTGCAGTTCATTATATTCTTGTAGAATAGATTAGATTCATGAATAGCATTTGATTCTTTGTTCTAGAAATCTTTCTACTGTCGGATCAGATATAATAATAGTTATAAAATAAAAATATAAGAATATCATATTTGGCTTACAAAAATTATTTTTCCACCTTTCTTTTCATTGCAAATTGGATGCTTAGTTATCCACCTAAGCACTTAAAAATCTTACTATTAGTGTTAATCAAAAATCAATGTAGAGAACACAAGCGGGCGAATTACTTAGCTTATCGGATCTCCAATATGTGTCGGAGCTCAATACTATAAATGATTCCACCATTAGAATGAGACATTTAGAATGTACTAATTATGATATTCTAACTTTAGATTTCGTTATTTATATTTTCTAAGTGATCATTTTTTGGTCATCTTGTTATGGTTAGTTTGGTTCATGTTTTGTCGTTAGTTTGTTTATCTTTTTCCTTTTTGGATTGTGTCACTTTTAGCCTTTTGAAATATTGTTCGATTTGTTTTATGATATATACAGAGTCGTCTAAGTCCCCAACCATAAATAGTGTTTGATTAAAAGGGGAAAAATGAGGTAATATTAATTTTGGTAGTGTTTGGAATAGCTTTTTTTTTTTTGGATGACGAGGGTAACCCGCAGCTGCTACCGAAGTGCGCACTGGGTAAACCCTGTTCCTGTGCTCTAGCCTGCGAACGACACATGAGAGTTCAACCACCCTAGGTTAATTGCTCATTTGCTCTAGTTTGCAAACAATACATGATAGTTCAACCACCCTAGACTAACTATAGGTGGTAGGCTCACATATAGCGATCTTGATGGGTTTGGAAGAACTTTTATAAGCAGCTTTTAGTTGTTTATGCTTAAAGTTGCTTAAAGTTATTTTTAAGCAAAAAATATTAGTATTTGGAATAGTAGAAAAAAACAGTTTAATTTTAGAGAAAGCAGTTTTGTGAACACTATTATAAACTGCTTTTTAGTTTCTTTTGACTTCTGTTTTTAAAAAATACCTCCTGACCAGCTTATTCTGGTTATTTTAAGCAAGATAAAAAGCAAAAACACATATTCTAAACTTTAAAAAATGTTGCGATAAAAATAAAAATAAAATCTAGAAATAGCTTATTTAAGTTGTTTCAAACACTACATTCATTGTAGGCAACTTAATTAAGCCCTATCCTATTTTGAATCTATCTTCTTGTGTTGTACTCCCTCCGTCCCGCTATTACTGTCCTACTTGCCTAATCGGGCTGTCCCGCTATTACTGTCCTCTTTCCTAAAATAGTAAAAATTACTTTTAAACATAAAATGAAGTGGGTCCCCCTTACTCACTATTCAACCCCCACATTCTTATACTCTCTCTCTTCAAAAATCTATCTCCCACTCGATTATGTTCCTCTCCGAACTCAAAAAATTATGATTTTTATCTTTTTGAAAACTTTAGATTATTTCTTCAAATACAATATATAAAAAATAAAAATCGATTGCATTTTACTAGCCTTGCAAAAATTTGGATAATTCTCATTTCTTTCCATCAATCACTCCTCGAAAACTGTGTCATTTTTTTTTATACAATTAAAACTCATAAAAGACACACTAAACTAAAATTTCTTAATCTCCGTGCCGAAGTCAACTGGGACAGAATTAGCGGGAGTATAAAATTTCTCCATACTCTAAAGTTTAATGTAACATAGATTGAATATTATATAACATTAAGATTTATCAAATATGATACTTGTTTAATACAGCAACTAAGATCGGACAACTAGCAATATTTTTTTTCTCTAATTTTATTTAACTTCTAACTACAAGACAAACTGCAAGAAAATAAGGCCTTAACAACTTTGACTATCGGCAGCGCATCTCCTTCTCTTGACCGGAAACATCTGCCGGAAATCGCCGTGCTCCGCCACCTGCCACTCCCCAACCACCGCGTCGAAAACTAACCCACCGGAGGCGTCGAACAAACAGCCCTCGGAGAACGCCGCCATCCCGGGGCGGCAAGGCTGCTTGACTTTTCTCCGGCGGGCGCCGACCGGCACGTTGCGGAGGGCGCCGCCGGCGGTCCAGTAGCGCTGGCAGCCCTTGCAGAAGTGCCGAGGCTGGTTAACGTTGTAGTTGTTGAAGTAACAGAATTTGGTCTCCATGCTTTTGCACCTCGGACATGGGATGATCTTGTCCGGCCGCTTCTCCGCCGTCGGATCCGATTTCTCCTGTGGGTTGTGACGATCGTGATCGTCGATTTTTTGTTGTGTTTTTTTGGGTGTGATTGTGGCTCCGAATAACTTGATCCCTAATGAGCTGTTGCTTTCTTGGACTTGAGCCATGAGAGAGAGAGAGAGAGAGAGAGAGAGAGAGAGAGAGAGAGAGAGAGAGAGAGAGAGAGAGAGAGAGAGAGAGGTTAATTTGAGGGGTTATTGATGAGAAGCTTATAAGCAAGAAAATTATATGCTTGATGAAGAAAATTGAATGAAACTGAAAGTATGAATATATGCTTCAACAAAGGGAAAAAAGTGAACTTGTTGATACAATGATTTTGATTTTTGAGTAAAGAAGAAAAGTGCATGGTTTTTAGAGAGAGAGAGAGGACAAGGTAGGGTGGGATTGAAAAGTTGAGGGTGAACTTTTTCTCCACGTCACCATTTGAGCGCCATGGGCCAGGTAGGTTGAGTACAAAGTATTCAAAAGTAGAAGCATAAAGATTAAAAAGGGATAAATTAAAGCTAAAAAGGTCTTTTCATTTTATTAATTAACATTTTATTGTTTTCAAATAAAAGATTACATTTTTCATGTTGACAATGATATATCTTTCTCATCTCCTTTCAATCCTTAACAACGAAGGTGTCATTTTATTTTCATCAATAAAATGATGATATACATTCTCATTTAACAAAAATACTAACTTAGTATGAATTTTTCCAAAGGAATTAGTTATTCTAGACGACTTAAGATTAAATTAGATGGGTTTGTCACCACTCTATTACTGATAGAGATTAAAATCACGATAAAATTAGACATCTGAGCCCATTCCGTAAACGGTCATTTTATTTAATCCGAGTGCATTTCATTTTACAGTTAAACCTCAATAAAGTTATATTCAGTAAAGTAATAATCTCATTTAGATAATAATTTTTTTCGATCCCGATTTGGGTTAATAGACTAAAATAATGTTCGATAAAATAATAATCTCATTAAACGAATATTTTTTTTCCTGATCATAATGTTATTACTTTAAAGAAGTTTAACTGTATTAAGGAATTTCTAACTTTAATAAAGTAACATTTTCCGTGATTAATTGGAAAGTAGTCATTTCCATATCCAATACTTTCTCTTTCTCTCTCCAAAGACTCACTTGACAAACAACCATTTCTCTCCATGATACATCCCCTTTTTCTTTTAACCTTTCTTTAATTGACAAAGTTTATTTTTAAAAAGGGACATGATCTAATTATTTAAATGGCTAAGTTCTATGAGTTGAGCTTTATGAGTCTGTAATCACAACAAAAATTCTCGAATGAATTGAAAATTGATTCAAGAAAAAGTGCAGTACAAAGATGTATAGTTAAATTAATGTAGATGCATGCATCATACTATGGAATCATTATCCAACTTAAACTATTCGAATAATGCAAAATTCATTATCCTTCAAAGATAACAATTCATAGATTTGTTCACAAAACATCATCTTTTATTATTGTTTTATTTTTTCATCTTCACTTCCCCATACATATTTTGCTCTTCATTGATTATATGTAAATTAGTTGGTATTCCCACTTGTTGGTCCCGAGATAAACGTTCAGATGTAGAGGGGGCGGGCGGTGATACATCTGAAAAACTTTCTCAACTTAAAATGCGAACAGTCCAATTCAGGAGAGTGTCTGCTGAATAAATTCAGTAAACCAGGCAAGCTGTTTTGGATCGCGAGGACAGAGTGACTGACTATACTGAGGCCTGCTAGCTGACTGATGTTAGAATTCAGTACCGTTCAGTAAGAGTTCAGTAGCGTGCGGAATAGTTGTTGGGTGATGATTCAATCCTCAGCATGATCATACTTGTGGGAAATGATTCTATCTTCTATACTGAATCACGCTCAGTAGCCTCGTGCTCTGACTGTTGAGAAGATTTGAAGATCCCAAAACCCTATCTGATTGGTGAACCATTCCTTTGTATTCGTATTTGTCTCTGAGGTTTCAGACTCAGTAGACACTCTGCTCTGGTCAAGACGCTCAGTAGCTCATCAGCCTCAGCACCAGTGTAGAAGACTCAGTGAATACTGGACTCAGCAGGAGTAGTATACTGAGAGAGTCAGTTGAACTGAACTCGAGCGGAGTAGTTCACCGGACTCGAGCGCATTTTCGCGTAGACCCTTCTCACTGTCTATCTACCGAATACAAAATCGACTCAGCATCGGGCGACGGTCTTCGAACTGTCCGAATCTTTTGATAAGCTATCAGTGTTGTCAAGTACGAGGAAGAGAGAAGTCAACTTCAGTTGCCTCGAAGTTTGTTCTGTCTCAACCACCACATCCACCTCGACAAATGACAAGCATACACGTGTCGTCTCACCTACTAAAGCTACAGTCAACATATTTTCGTAAAAGGCGGGAAAGTACACTGTTACCTACACAAAAGAGCCGTTTGCTACCACAAAAGAGGGAAAAAGAAGAAGATCGTCTCCAACGGATCTATTCTTCTCTCCACTCTATAAATAGAGGGATCATTCAAGATTTGAAGTACACCAGCACAAGCACAAGAACACAAAAAAAATGCGAAGCAAGAAACGCACAGAGCATTCAAACGAGCGAAATTAACGACTAAGTCTTCCGCAAGAATCAACCTAGTTATCTCCGGTGAAAGACTACATACAGCTCAAAAGGAACCAAGCTGAACCGACATAAGCTTCTAGTATCCAAGCGACTGACACGAACCTATAGCTAAACCCTCAGCTGTTCGTCGCTCTAGATAGCTACATTCTCGTTCCTTATCCCTCTAACCCTAAGCTCACTTGTTATATCCATAGCTTAGATGAAGGAGTTCACATTTGAACCCAATCCTTATTGTATAAGGACTCCTTCATTACACTTAAAGTTTGATAGAATTGTAAACTGGGACTTGCTCAGTATAATCCCCAAGCCACGGCTTTGTCCAATAGTACAAGCCGACCGAGACTAACTCGAGATAATAAATAGCCTCCCGATCTATCGGGATAGTGAACGTAGGATTGTTGATATCCGAACCACTTTAAAAATATCTGTGTCGTTTACTTACTGTTTCATTGGTTTTACTGTGCTTACTGAACATCATATTTAAAATCGATTTAACTGTCTCAGTATTCTTAACTTCTTATCTACTGAACTGAGACTTGCATAAAACGTTTTCCTCATTAAAACCGATTTGGGCCTACACAATTCCGCACACCGAACTCTCACCGATCGATACCGACTCGACCTAGTCGGTTAGCGAGATCTCAGTCGAGCCGGTACTCTTTTAGCCTTTAACATGATTCGAAACGGTTGTCAGTGTCCGCCGAACTATTTCGATGCGGCACCTTCCCCGAATAGGACTGTTCGTGTTCGAAAGTTGAGAAATTTGGATTCAGTGTGTATTCACCCCCCCCTCTACACCCGAACTCACTCACGGGACCAACAATTGGTATCGGAGCGGGAGTTCTTTTTACTCTTGTTATCTTTGAGACCGGTCTATTCGAACGGATCCGAGGGAAAGCGTTTTCACCGCATATCACTCTACATTCATATCATTATTCTTCATGGCTGATATGTCGGGTATAAGGATGGTACCTATGTTCTCGGTGGAGAACTACGAGTATGGCGAGTCGGGATGGAAGCTCATCCGACATCCCTCCATGACAAGATGACCGGAAGTGCTTGAAGATGGACCTATCGTTCCTATGATTGATAGTGTCGTGACTCGGGACCAAGCTCAAGGAGGAGGAATGGTGGCCGGGAAAAAAACCCCCTAAAGACGAAGTCTCTTCACTCCCGAAGAGAAGAAGCTTCACAATCTGGACCGAGTCACCGGGAATGCTATACTAACCACCCTTAGTGATTCTTATCTTGGCGTGGGTTCGGGAATGCAAGACCGCTAAAGAACTCGGGATGCTCTTGCGCTACCGAGTCGAGGGACTCGAAGATTAAAGCCAACAAATTAGCGCTGGAACTCCAAAAGCCGGAAAGCTTGTCTCTCATGCCCGGGGACAAAATCGAAGATCTAAACGTCGATTTACCAATCGATGAATTCTATCAATAAGTCGGGAAAGACATTCAAGAACCGAGAGATGAATCCAAGATTCCCGAGGGCACTCGCCGGACGGACATTGGACACCTTTTGCCACTTTATTGCGACATTCTGATTTAGATGCTGTGTCTCCTGACCATTTCTTTTCAGAATTACAGGGCAGAGGAGTATGAGTTCGACGGACCTCAAAGAAAGCCGAGAGCCGAAGCCGATACGAAGATTGACCATGCTTTCAAAGCTACGGTCAAGACAAAGATCTCCCGCTACGAGCAAGACAACGAGTAAGACCGAGCCTTCACTCACCGACCTACAAGAAGGAAGTCTAGCTCGGAAGTACGCGCCGCTCGCGGTGAAGTATCGAAGGAGAAAGAAAGGCGTAGAAAACCGACCAAAGCATACCGAGATACAAAAGGTAAGTCGAAATATACACCTAAACGCGCTCCCGATACTCAATCTTCCGAATGTAGAAAGAAAGATGACTCGGCACCCCCTCAAGGGATAGTGCAACCAAAGAAGAAAAAGTCATCACTTGCTACAACCGCAAGAAGCCGGGACATTATCGGTATGATTGTCCCCGAGCTCGAGTAGTGCTAAACGCGCAAAGACGCAAGGCAAGGAGAGAGAAATTCGCCCGAAAAGACAATCCTACATAGGCGGGCGAAATCTCGGACGACTCGAAAGAGATCGACTCCTTTATGGATTCATCTCGACGATGAAGCGGCTTTCATGGCCTTAGAGCATGAAGCGAGATGAATCAACCGAAATGTGCATGATGGCGGGCGAAGAGGATGAGGTAAATTCTCATGAACCGATTCACTCCTCTTCACACTGCACACACGACACTATTTCAGGTGCAGATGGGAATTTGGACATCTCGAACGCATATGAAGATCTACTAGATGAACAAATTCGAGATGAGTCCGCAGCTCGAGTAAGACTCTTCAGGAGTTGGATACCCTGAAAGTGGAGAATCAGAGACTTTCTCGGGAGAGTCGGGTTGTTACTGAAGCCGAAGGACTTGTGTTGAGACTCAGGGAGGAGATAAACTCTCTGATGGCCAAGTCTAGCATCAAGAAGATCGGATTTCAGTCTTGACCAATGACTTGACTCAGAAAGATACTGAACTGAGTCTACCAAGCAAGAACCGCCGGACTTCGAGGCCAGAGCACGACGCACCGAAGAAAAGTGATGATGTCCGGAGGAACCTCGATGGCCGAGAGGTATATGGGCGCAGAGAAGAAATTGGAGGCTATGCTAGCAAGCAATAAGCCAAAGCACTGCAAGGAAGGACTTGGATTCAGTCTAGGAGCTTCCTCATCTACCCCAGTACACTCAGAAGTACGGCTTGCTGATATTTTTTGTTCGAGGGGAGACTATCAACGCAGATATACTGAACCCCCTAGCAAAGAACAAACAGAAGATGAAAGCACCTCATCCCACACATCGGCATTCCGACAAGAAGATCAATGCCAAGAAACCCCGGTTCGGCCAAGAAGGGGGAACCAAAAAATCAAACTTGGCGGATCGGGATGGACCTCCGAAGCCGACGCATCCTGTTCGGTATGGATCATATTATTATGAACCTATAGTCGAAGAGGCTCCAAAGGTCGAAGAAAAAGGTCGCACGTAAGGCAAAGGTCGGCGGTCCACCAACTCGAAAGATCGGGACTCCCGAACTTGAAGCCTCGAAGTCACCGTGACCGATCCGGTGGTCGATATGTTGACTCCAGTGGAAAGAAAATGTCCGAAACCACCGTGGGTTGTTAGACAGATTTGGGTTACTAAAACTAACATCTAAGGACCCAAAATCAAAAATAAAGGGTACCCGAATATAATTGCGTTTTGCGGGAGCGTAAAGACCCATGGTATGTGGACAAATGGATGCTCAAGACACATGACATACCAAAGGAGTCTCCGAAGAATTATATCACCGAAGAAGGACCCGAATTGAGTTCGGAGACAATGCAAAAGGCTATACCGGAGGATATGGAACACTCAGCATTGGAACTGCCAACGTTCCAAGAGTATCATATGTTGAAGGACTTCAGCATAATCTTCTCTATGTTAGTCAATTTTGTGATAACTCAAATAGAGTGATATTTGACGCTGGTTTCTATGATGTTATTGATAAATCCACGAGAAAAACAAGTGTTATCGTGTTCGCGCAGAAAGAACATATATGTGGTGGCGGAACTCGGAACTCACCAACCCGAAGCTTGCTTATTGGCGAAGAATGACAACCGCACGGGGTGGCTATGGCACGTAAGACTCAGTCATCTCAACTTTAAGACGCTCAACAAGCTTGCAAGAGACACTCTAGCAAGGGGACTGCCGAATGAAGTATTCAGCAAAGACACTCAGTGTGAAGCATGTCTGAAGGGAAAGCAAACAAGGAATCAAAATCCTCCAGTTCCATCGCCTTCCACAGATGGAATCCTTCAGCTGTTACATATGGATTTGTTCGGTCCAGTCTCCCCGAGGACGATCGAGGCGTAAAATATGCATTAGTGGTCATAGATGACTACTCGCGCTACACATAGGTCATATTCATTGCCAACAAGTCTGACGTCAAAACAGAGTTACCAACGCTTCTGAAAAAGCTCAGTGTCGAGAAGAACACCAAGATCAGAAAAATACGTTCAGACAGAGGAACTAAGTTCCTTAATTCCATGGTAAAGGAGTTCTGCAAAGCAGAAGGAATAGAGCATGAGACTTCACCGCACGCACACCTCGGCGAGAATGGAGTTGCTTTGAACGAAAGAACGTAACTCTAAAAGAGGCAACTAGGACTCTACTCGCGGACTCGGGACTCCCAACCAAATTCCAAGGCGAAAACGGATAATGCATGTTATACTCGAGAATAGATCTCTACCGACAAAGCAAAGATAAGCGGACACCATATGAACTATGGAACGGCGGGAAGCCTTCTCTATCTTATTTCCATATTTTTGGTTGTTCATGCTTTATTCACAATAATGGGAAAGATCAGCAAGACTTTTGATAGCAAGTCGATCGTGGAGTATTCTTAGGATACTCTCGGGTCGAGAAAAGCTTTCGAGTATTCAACTATCGGACTCTTTGCGTGGAGGAAAGCCCTCATGTTGTTTTTAACGAGTTTGCTACCGAAGACAGGAGCAATAACTCAAATTCCGAATCCGAGGACATCGGTAAAAAGCTACGGGATCTAAGCTTAAAAGACAACTCGAAAAAGATCCAGCCTATGTTGGGATGATGATTCGGACGAAGAAACCGAAGACAAATCTACCGAATCTCAACCCGCCGAGCAAGTAGGCTGAACGCAGTTGATTCTCCCGAACGTAATCAATCCCGTGTAACTCGGGTCGATGAAGAAACCGTTGAGGTAACCGAGACCAACACTACCGAGAGCAACACCTCGGAGGAACGTCTAGTAATGTTCCCGAGCCGAATGCCCCCGAACCCGGTGACTCGAGAGACCATACTCTTGTTACTTGAATTACTTCAATCTCGTAATAGTACAACCGAAATGCCTAACTCACCTACTATCTCGTGTTGAACAAGTTTCGGATGAAGAGTTGAAACATCGTAGATCGTGGCTCGATGCTCACACTGGCCGATTTAATCATTGGAGATCCTTCAAAGAAATGTCAAGACAAGATCCAGATTCTCATCAAGGAGAAAGCGCATTATTTTCCTCGCTTCTTGTCTCCTCAAGAGCCTCGAGACCATTGAGGATGAACCGAAAGATGCTTGACCGGATCATTGCTATGCGGGAGGAGCTGAATCAGTTCACGAGAAACGAAGTATGGGAGCTTGTAGACAGACCCCGGCATCAACATGTTATTGGAACTAAATGGGTCTTCAAAAACAAGCGAGATGAAAACAACGTTATAGTAAGGAACAAAGCAAGACTCGTGGCTAAAGGCTACTGTCAAGCCGAAGGGATAGATTTCGATGAGACGTTCGCTCCAGTTGTAAGATTGGAGGCAATTAGACTATTCCTAGCCTACGCAACACATCAACGATTCAGAGTTTATCAAATGGATGTGAAGTTTGCGTTCCTGAACGGCGTACTGAAAGAAGAAGTCTATGTGGAACAACCGCCCGGCTTTCAACAGGGACATCAAGTATATAGACTCAGAAAGGCTCTATACGGGTTAAAACAAGCACCCAGGGCTTGGTACGATACCCTGTCTGAGTTTCTTCTTCAGAAAGGTTTTCAGAAAGGCACAGTAGACCGCACTCTATTCAGCATTCGACTAGAAGAAGACTTATTACTTGTGCAGATCTACGTGGATGACATTATATTCGGATCAAAGAATGTCATCATGTGTCAGCAATTTGAAAAGATGATGAAGGATAAGTTCGAGATGTCGATGATGGGTGAAATGAACTACTTCCTTGGTTTTCAAGTCAAGCAATCTGAAAAGGGAACGTTCATCAACCAAGGCAAATACACTCGAGACCTCATCAAAAGATTCGGCTGCTCATCCAGCAAATCAATCAAGATCCCGATGAACACGAATATGAAGATAGATCTTGATAAAGAGGGAGTATCAGTAGACCAAACTGAATACCGTGCTATAATTGGTTCTTTATTATATCTAACAGCTACTCGTCCTGACATAACTTATGCTGTAGGTGTCTGTGCTCGATTTCAGGCGAATCCCAAGCAGAGTCATATGGACTCAGCAAAGAAGATTCTCCGCTATCTACGAGGAACACCTGACATGGGTTTGTGGTATCCAGCTGATGATAATATTGAACTAACTGGTTATTCTGATGCTGACTATGCAGGATGTAGAATAGACCGAAAATCAACTTCAGGAACATGTCAGTTCCTTGGCAGCAAGCTGATCTCATGGTTTTCAAAGAAACAACACTCAGTGGCCACGTCGACTACTGAAGCTGAATACATGGCTGCGGGAAGTTGTTGGCCCCGATCCTTTGGCTAAGACAGCAGCTGAGAGACTATGACGTCATTCAGAATGAAGTGCCGATTTTCTGCGACGATGCCCGGTGATATTGCAATCACTCGTAACCCCGTACTTCACACGAGATGCAAGCACGTGGACATCGACATCACTTCATTCGTGACCATGTCGAGAAAAAGGATATCGTGGATAGAGAAGATCCATACCGACAAGCAACGGGCCGATATACTCGACCAAGCCTCTAGCCGAATCCGGATTCGGAGAACTTTCGCAGAGCTAGGTCTGTTGGACCCTACCGACCCCGGTCAGCAAGAGGTTTCGGGAGAGAGACATTTCGGAGGGGGAATGTTCACTCTCGATCGATACATTCAAGACGTAGAGACGTAAACCATCTACACGAGGTATCGCCTAACTACTATGTTCAAATGACAGGTTTGCGTATCTCTACTCGGTAGTAATTTAATACAACAAGACTTTCGCATTTATGACAAAGATTCAAAGCATGACATTAATATCTTTTGGTATGTCTTTATTATTAACGGCTCACATTTAATGCACGACATTCCATACACAAGTTTGTTGAACTCGCACGCATTTAATGCATGTCTTTTCACAAGCATTACTACTTAGGCTATTTTACAACTGGCTTTGACTTAGGCGACTTTTGTGATCATTGCCTATTTTATAACTTCTAATCTTAACCGTCCATATCATAAAGCAAGTTTAAATTCAGCCTTCGATCGAAAACCGTTCATCTTCCTATTCGATATATATATTCGATCATATCTTTGAAACCGCCATTAGCATACTTCATAACTTTCAAATTCGAAAAATCCGAGATCCGCATACGCAATCCTTACTTGCAACTTCATTCTCAATCTTATCTCGAATTTTATCTATTGGTATGCTTATATCTCGTTAATGTATTTATTATATTTTTCAGGATCGCATTGTAAAAGCAATCGTTCTATCCAAGAAACTGCATCGATTCATTTCTTGTAACAGTACTATGGCCGGTATATCTGTCAGTTCTCCCGACAAGATAGAGGATATCCTCGGCAAGGGCCGTATCCGGTGCGAACCGGGCCATGGAGTTCGACGCGTGCGAGCTCGAGTACATGGACGAGATCTTCACATATCCGAGGAAATCCGGACTTAAGGAGTTTCTATCGAGGAAGCCGACCTTCTTCCTTCCTCGACAAGTGGCGGAACTATATCCGAACTCCGACTCGGTTGGAGGAGACATTCCGCGAGGTTCGTTGTTAACACCATTGACGACGCATCGAGGATATTGAAGCGTATGTCTATTAAACAAGCGCCGAAGAAGAGCTTCAACCTCCCGTCCGAAGGTGTCGCACCTTGGGTACAAATGACGACGCCGTCGACACATACCTCTCCGTTTTCCGTAGCAAGCCCACAACCTTCGGGAGCAAGCATTTCCGAAGAATGCCATGCTACCGCAGCTTCGAGCACCGGCATACATCGTCACTCACTGCTGACGAGCCAGCCGGCTCTTTCGATCGTGTCTCCCGACCCAAGATCCATATGATGATGGCGATTTATGACTGCGTGAAAGTTAATGGACCGACTTCTTTGTTCGCGAATATATGGCTCGGGCGGCCAAGTTCGACAAAGCTACGCGAACACCGACCGCAAAAAGGAAAGCTTCTCTACGGACTTAAATTGTCAGTCATGATCGAGGATTTCTGCGAGGCTGAGCAGATCACATATGCCGACAAGGAATATTTTAATGTGAAGAAAATCCGCTTTCACAACAAGTCCGCGGCCCCGCAAAGCATTGGTTCAGACCGGCCGCGTAAACTCAGCCCATCTAAGCCTCAGCAGGCGACTCCTAAGAAAAGGCACCTCCGACAAAATCACCTAAGGCACCAGCCAAGAGGCTGAGGAAGGCCATACCGGATACACCTGCTGAACCAGAGACTACTACTGAAGTGGCTACTGAACCAACTCCTATTCAGCCACTACAGTTGGTAGATGAGTCTTCCTCATCTGAGAAGACCAAGTCAGTGGAGAAAGTCGTCTCCACTGAGGAACAAGTTCAAGAGGAACAGGGAGAGGCTACTGATGCCCAAAGCGACGAAGTCCAACGTCTGGATAGCCCTCTCTCTGTGCCTCCGCTCAGCAGTCTACCACCTGCTGACCCTGAGACCGACTTCGTTGATATCGAGTCGATTTCCGCGTCTGCAAAAGAGACTCTCGGGATGGAAGCAACCGTTATTGTCTCTAGAGCTTCCCCGAGAGATCATCCAGGCTCATTCCGGAGCTTGCCGACCATTCGCATTTGCTCGTCCTAGCCAAGTCGAGCAAGGCTCCATATGATCCTACGCTTTCGGAGTGGCCTCGGCTTCAACGCCTTGTTCTACACTACTCCCGTCGCAGCTACACTTGGAAGAACCGAGATTGCGTGAGGAGATAGGCTATTCGTGAGCCCGAGAACCTCAATACGATGGAGAATCTAAGGGCAGCCATGCTTGCAATCATTGTTGATCGACGCCAAGCGGTGGCTCGCCGCCCCTCAAACGGGTCTCGACCACGACGGTCAGGACCCACCCAGTGATTCAGGCCCTGGAAAGCTTGATGAGGGACATCCACAGGACAAGGATACCCATACTGAAGAAGCAGCACCACTCAGTATCCTTGGGCCTGAGAAGCCTTCAGCTGGTGTCTCGTCCTCGGCAGAGCCGCTCGGCTCCCCGCTCAAGTCGACATACGAGGCGCGCCCACCCATCTCGCCAAGAGATCCCGTTCCATTGCCAAAGCTCTAACTACACAAGGAGTTAAAAATCGGGAATTGGCGAAGGCAGTCCACAAGGTGTGGAAGAAGTCTGCATTGGCCACCAACTCTGAGCTTCAGGGGCTGAAATCCAGCATGTCTACATCAGCTGCCCCTGATGTCTCCGCTCTCATATCGAAGCATTGGCCCAAAGAAGAATGAGCAGCTTCGAACTCGGCTAAGGACAATTCGGGAGGGACAAAGCCAAGCTCCTTGAACAATTTCGTAACGCCTTGTCCGCTCATACCGAGTCATTCACCGAGCAAGCCCAGGCCACGGAGAATAGACAAGACCTCATTCAACTGGTCGTGGAGGATAAGATCGGTGAGAAACTAGCTGAACTGAAGTCAGAAGCCGTTCTCTCTCATACAAGATACAAGGACGCACTCATATCTCGAGAGGAACGAGCCGCATCTAGCATTGGAGAAAGTGCATAATGCATCGGACGACTTGTCCACCGTTTATCGAAGCTAGAGAAAAAGGTACTCATCCCAACCCCTACTGTACTTGATGATGCCAAAAAGGGGGGAAGGAAAGAAGAAGGGTACCGAGAAAGAAAGTGAAGGAAGTGAATGAAAGAAAAAGAGTACCGAGAAGCCGACTCCCACTAAACCTTCTAGACTACCAAGGGGACAAAGATCCGAAGAAAAGAAGGGGACCGAGAAGATGAAATCTATTGCCGACATTAGCAAAACTCGGTCTCGAAAAACTCGACTCGGACTCGGGTAAGGCCCGGGGTGTTTCGGCTGCGAGCACCGCCGAAACCGGCCCAAGTGGCTCAAGACCCCAAGGACTACTCACTGCAACCCGCACTCCCAAAGACATTATTAAGGAGGTTCCCGAGTACGCCGAACAGGCGGTGGAGGACTCGAAAGAAGAAGAGGCTCCTCTTCCACCACCGCTCAAGAAGGCAAGGGCAAACAAAAGCTTAAAATTCCAACCCCTCCAAAGAAAGCGATTAAGGTACATATCTGGCCGAGGAGGAAGCCCAAATAGCTGCGGATGAGAGGCCGGCCGAGAAATTGCAGAGGCCGGCGCCTAACAAGCCAAAGTCTAAGCTCTCGCTAAAGGAAAGACTAAAGCCCCATCCAGTAGGAGGAAAGAAAACGCTAGACCGCCTCCGAGAAAGCTCATCATAACGTATGAAGAGGACGAGAGAAAAGGAAAAGGAGCAAAGCGAGAAAAGAGTATTGAAAGGCGTGGTACGTCCAAATCTAGATCTAGTACCCCCGCTGAATCGAAGAAGCCCCTCAAGCAAGCCACCGATACACAAGGAGATGAAATCGAAGCCATATTTGATCCGATGAACATATATCTATACGCAGGCGAGGAGGCAAGACGTATTCAGTCGCCGAGAGACAGAATTTGGAAGGCGGACCTTGAAGCTCGATGAAAAGGATCAAGAGGAGGCCAGCCGAGAGTGCCTTCTAAAGCCGATATTCCATACGCATACGGGAAATTCGGGAAGCCGGTTGACCTCGAAATTTCAAAGATGGCCAAGAACAGATGAATGGATACCACTCACTCAATCAAAGATGGGAAAATGCGAAAATTGAGTTCATCAAGAGGAACTATTTCGGAGGTTCTCGGTCCAACAGACAAGGATTGAAGCTTACATGGAATGGATGTTCGCTACCGAACCCGAACTCTACCCATACCTCGACAAAGCCATATCTCGAAGGTATAGAAGTCGTTGTTCCGGACCCGAATCATACCTCCACCGAGAAGACAGGGATGACTCAGCACACTTTGGTACTATTGAAGTCGAAGTGAAGCATGCAAAGAAGCAAGAAAGAACTTGCCGAAGATGAGCCTCGCCGATTTTGCGAATTTCGAAGCTAAGGAAGATCACATACGGGATGTATGGAGTGCCGCTCCCCGAAGATCGACTCAAGAGTTCATGGACGTAATCAAGAAGTTCAGGTGGCCCTCCTCCTTAGATCTTTAGCTCATTCTCTTAGCATAGCAAGATTGTATCCCGCATCGAATTTCTCTTATATTTATACAATACGCTTTTGGCTCGACAACTACTTGTTGTCTATACGGCCGTGTTTGTTTTATGCTTTAACACTCGAATCAGAAGTGATTGCTTGGCTCACACTCTCTTTATTACATGTCAGCTGATTGTTTTGATAGATTCTGCTAGCCTGTTTTGTTTGCAATGGGGGAAATTGTTCTGTTTACCCTATTTGCTTTATAGTCTAGAACTGATGGAACATCTCCACCCGATCCTACTTGTAATATTTGTAAGGAGTTTTTGTTTCTATCTCGTTTAGTGTTAGCATAGATGATAGGTTTTGGCATCATCAAATAGGGGGAAATTGTTGGGTGATGATTCAATCCTCAGCATGATCATACTTATGGGAAATGATTCTATCTTCTATATTAAATCACGCTCAGTAGCCTCGTGCTCTGACTGTTGAGAAGATTTGAAGATCCCAAAACCCTATCTGATTGGTGAACCATTCCTTTGTATTCGTATTTGTCTCTAAGGTTTCAGACTCAGTAGACACTCGCTCTCCGGTCAAGGCGCCGCAGCTCATCGGCCTCGGCACCGGTGTAGAAGACTCGGTGAATACTTGGACTCGGCAGAGCAAGATATCGAGAGAGTCGGTTGAACCGAACTCGCAGAGTAGTTCATCGGACTCGGAGCGCATTTTCGCAGACCCTCACTGTCTATCTACCGAATACAAAATCGACTCAAGATCGGCGACGCTCTTCCGAACTGTCTGAATCTTTTGATAAGCTATCGGTGTTGTCAAGTACGAGGAAGAGAGAAGTCAACTTCAGTTGCCTCGAAGTTTGTTCTGTCTCAACCACCACATCCACCTCGACAAATGACAAGCATACACGTGTCGTCTCACCTACTAAAGCTACAGTCAACATATTTCCGTAAAAGGTGGGAAAGTACACTGTTACCTACACAAAAGAGCCGTTTACTACCACAAAAGAGGGAAAAAGAAGAACATCGTCTCCAACGGATCTATTCTTCTCTCCACTCTATAAATAGAGGGATCATTCAAGATTTGAAGTACACCAGCACAAGCACAAGAACACAAAAAAAACGCGAAGCAAGAAACGCACAGAGCATTCAAATGAGCGAAATTAACGACTAAGTCTTCCGCAAGAATCAACCGAGTTATCTACGGCGAAAGACTACATACAGCTCAAAAGGATCCAAGCTGAACCGACATAAGCTTCTAGTATCCAAGCGACTGACACGAACCTATAGCTAAACCCTCAGCTGTTCGTCGCTCTAGATAGCTACATTCTCGTTCCTTATCCCTCTAACCCTAAGCTCACTTGTTATATCCATAGCTTAGACGAAGGAGTTCACATTTGAACCCAATCCTTATTGTATAAGGACTCCTTCATTGTTGGAGAAGTTTGTCAAACACTTAAAGTTTGATAGAATTGTAAACCTGGGACTTGCTCGAGATAATCCCCAAGCCACGGCTTTGTCCAAGTGTACAAGTCGACCGAGACTAACTCGGTATAATAAATAGCCTCCCGATCTATCGGGACAAGTGGACGTAGGATTGTTGATATCCGAACCACTTTAAAAATATATCGTGTCGTTTACTTCTTGTTTCATTGGTTTTACTGTGCTTACTGAACATCATATTTAAAATCGATTTAACTGTCTCAGTATTTTGAACTTCTTATCTACTGAACTGAGACTTGCATAAAACGTTTTCCTCATTAAAACTGATTTGGGCCTACATAATTCCGCACACTGAACTCTCACTGATCGATACTGAATTCTGACCTAGTCAGTTAGCAGATCTCAGCTGAGTCAGTACTCTTTTAGCCTTTAACACGATTCGAAACGGTTATGCGTGCGGCCGAACTATTTCAAGACGGCACCTTCCCCGAATAGGACTGTTCGTGTTCGAAAGTTGAGAAATTTGGATTCAGGTGTATTCACCCCCCCCCCCTCTACACCTGAACTCACTCACGGGACCAACAATAGTGTAGGCCCAATTTAGTTGAGTTGAAAACGTTTTTTTTAAAACTGTTTCAGTAGGTTAGTGCACCCAGTTTAAGCTTTTTCTGAAACTCTGTTATATGATTTTGTAAAAACGGTTTTCAGTATGAACAATAAATCAATGCAACAGTAAATGAACACAGCGATTTTAAAGTGGTTCAGATATCAAACAATCCTACGTCCACTGTCCTGAAAAGATCAGGAGACTATTTTATTATACTGAGTTAGTCTCAGTTGGTTTGTGCACTGGACATACACGGCCTTGAAGATTATACTGAGCAAGTCCCAGTTACAAGAATCAAACTATAAAGTTTGACAAACTCTCCAACAATGAAGGAGTTCTTTATAATAGGAACAGTTCAAGATATGAACTCCTTCGGGTCTAAGCTATGGATATTTCAGTGGAGCTTAGGTTAGAGGGAAAAGGGAACAAGAAGAGGTTTCTAGAGTGATGAACAATGATGAATAATCTCTTTGGGTTCGTGTTCTATCACTTGGATAATAGAGGCTTTGATTCTATTCAGCTTGGTTCCCTAGAGCAAAGTAGTCGCCTTTCGCGTTGAGTATTTCACTGAAGTTCTTGCGGAAAGCTTGTGTTCTTGTTTCGTTCAATGCTCGTAAGTTCCATATCCTTCGATTTGATTTTCCCTCTATTTATAGAGGTGAGCCATGGATAGATCCGTTGGAGACGAACTGTCCACGTGTCACTCTCTTTGGGTAGCTAACGGCTCTTTTAGAAATCGCGCAGAGTCCTTTCCTCCATTTCTGGAAAGTGGTTGACTTGCAGCTTTTACCAGAAGTTTGACAGCTGGCTGCTCGTCATTGGTCGAGGTGTAGAAGTAGCTGAGACACACAGTCTTCAAGGCAGATACTGAAGCTGACTTCTCTGATGTGAACTACCTCGGACGACTCTACTGATTTAATATAGAAGATCACCTGACAATCAAGGACACTATCAAGCCGTTGCTGAGTCTTACCTAGGGTTCAGTAGTATACTCTTGCTGAGTCCAACTCTACTGAAGGTCGACTTTGAGTTCAGCGAACTACTGCTGCTGAGTCCAGTTCTACTGACTCCTTTCAGTATGCTTTGCTCTGCCGAGTCCAAAGACTATCGAATCGAACACCTCTCAGTATGCTGCTCCTACTGAGTCCAGCACTACTGAGTCTTCACTCCATGGTACTGAGGCGGATAGTCTACTGAGTGATCAACAGACAAAACTCTGAGCCTGGACCATGCTGAAGGAAAGTCTACTGAGTTTGAAACTCTTAGAGACCAAGGCGTTACTATTACAATGCTGAAGTGACAATGTTATACATTTACTATAAATACCCCCGCAAGAATAAATGTCCCTGAAGGATAAGTACAAATGGTAGCAAATGAATATAAAGTTTGTCAAAAATATGGTCGACCAATTGGTTCTGAAAGAAATTTTGTGTCTAAGAAAAGGGGCACAATATATGAACCAAACAATGACGAAAATGATTAATCAATCAAATGAAGTTCCTGAAGAACTACAAGCGTCTGAAAATACTGCGATCTTAATATATTGGAGAGATCAAGTATCGTCATGGACGCATGACGATATATTCGCCTTTAATATGACTCTTGAAATGAAAAAAGAGGATCCTCAACGACGATTTATAAAAGATTGTCAAGATATAAATAATTGGCCAAAGAGGAACAAAGTCATACAAGGTGAATTAATATTCCCTAGAAAGCCGGAAATATTTGGACATGTAGTTCCAAAATCCGGAAAGTATATCCCCGAAGGATACAGATGTGTCTATGTTACAAAGAGAAATGAAAAATTACGAGATATAGGGCAATACTCGTAACACAATATTTTTCTCAAAGACCGAGAATTAATTATGTACTCTCCCATAGTAGACGCCATTGTATTTAGAATTTGATTAATCTACTTATGTCACAAAAGACTTGCTATGCGTCTTATGGATGTAGTAAATATCTATCAATATGATTCACTAGATAGTGACATATATATGAAGATCCCTGAATGATTTAACTTGCTCAAAGCATGTAAGTCAAAAAGATGTTGTCAATTAGACTGCAAAAGTCATTGTAAGGGCTGAAATAGTACAGCCGTATATGATATAATCATAACGACGAGAATTCCTTGACAGAAGGGTACATAAATGATGACTTGAGTTTGATTGAAACTCCTGAAGAACATAATACTTATATGTATACTCCGTCAAAATGACTTACATAGAACAAGTAATTATGAATTATTTTATTCATTGATAATCCAACTCACATCGTCATCGACATTATGGGGA
The DNA here is from genome assembly GCA_028984105.1 of Lavandula angustifolia. Classification (NCBI taxonomy): domain Eukaryota; kingdom Viridiplantae; phylum Streptophyta; class Magnoliopsida; order Lamiales; family Lamiaceae; genus Lavandula; species Lavandula angustifolia. Next base: position 22,019,628 of record CM054826.1, on the reverse strand, counting down.
GATATGAAATATAAAGATTGAATGCCACAAATATCTCGTTGGATTAATTATTTAGATTCACAAACTATGAACCAGAAGTTCATCAAGTTATTTAGTGCAAAAGGAGTGACTAAAATCTCATATACATGTTGTATATGCACCATGAACGACCTGAAGTTCCTCATAGAAAATATAAATCAATTGATTCTCATTAGCGCCGAAGCGTGAGAGATTTATTGGGTGCTAAGATAAAAAGTCCGCGGAATAGAAATTTAAAACACATCACTCCAAATTCCTCCTGAAGAGGATATGTGAATCATTATGTACAAAAGTATTTGATGAAATCAACTCATGCCTAAAGACGGAGATAGAGTCAAAAGACTTGGGTTGAACTAATAATTGTCTCGACCTGTAGATCGAGCATCTCCCTGATGGAGTTACGCTAGTCAACCTACATAAAAGGTCTTTAAAGAGATTTATTGTATTTCATCCACATAGCTACCTAATGGTTGCTTCAATCACTTGAAGTGGATGGAAACTTATTTAGACCTATAAAAGATAGCAAAGATGTTTTAGGACCAGAAGTTCCTTACTTATGTGCAATTTGAGGATTTGAAATGGTATTGACCATCCTTTGTTATCTTCGAGACAAACATGTTATTCTCTATGAGAATAATTAAATTTGTGTTGCATACATTAATGTAGACCTTAAAGATAATCTTGAAGATTGTTATCTTAAGGGGGAATAACAAATTACAAATAATCCTGAAGATTAGACTGACTCCTAAAGGTCAAATGACCCTTAAGGTCAAATGGTTGTACTTTTTTTTCCTTTCTAAGTTTTTTTCCCAAAGGGTTTTCTTAGTTAAGGTTTTTAACGAGGCATCAAATGCAACACACGAGTAAATGAGTCATTGAGATTGATTCATAAAAGAGACAATGCAACACATAATCTCCAAAAGAGTAGGAGGAAGTAGCTTCATTCTCATTATTCTTGGCCTCAATGGGGCTCTTGGTGCAATGCCATTATAGATAACTTGAAAAGGCCCTCAGACAGGTAACCTTTTCCTAGGAAGATACCAAATTTTGACAAGATAAATTTGTCAGACTTAAAAACTAGTCTAAACCCTCTCTTGACTAGTACAGAGCCAGACACTAGATTCTTCCGGATGTCGGGGACATGCAGCACCTCTCCAAAAGTCAGGTTCTTCCCGGAGCTCAACCTTAGCACCACAAGTACCATATCCAACTACCTCGAGATGAGGCTTGATTTCCCATATTGAGCTTCCTTCCTTGGCAACTCTTGTACTTGGTGAAACGGTTTCGGTCACCACAAACATGTGTCGTGGCAGCGGTATCAATATACCACTTCCCCTCATTCTCCACGACAGTAGCTTCTTCGGTGACAACAGCCGCAAGGTCGTCTTCAGTCATCTCCAACATGTTGGCTTGACGAGCCCTTTTCTTCTTCGGCTTACGACAGTCCTTGGACATGTGGCCGGATTTTCCACAGTTGTAGCAGTCCCCTTCAAATTTGCGGGCTTGCACCTTGCCCTTGCCTTTGGGGTTGCTGTTTGGACGTCCTCTTTTCATGTTGTTGGAGTTTCCACCTTTCTCTGTGATGTTAACTCTCGGTTCCACGGGTGCTTTGCCCTTCCCATCTCGAGTCCTCATATCGGTCTCGATGCGGAGCTTGACAACAAGGTCTTCAAGCGTCATTTTCTTTCGTTTGTGCTTCAAGTAGCTCTTGAAGTCCTTCCAGCTCGGGGGAAGTTTCTCTATCATGGTTGCCACAATGAAAGCATTGGGCAAAAGCATCCCTTCGGCATGGACAATGAGTTGGAACTCTTGCAGTTGCTCCATGACCGGTCGAGAGTCCACCATTTTGTAGTCCAAAAACTTGGCGACTACAAACTTCTTAGTCCCTGCATCATCAGTACAATATTTCCTTTCAAGTGCCTCCCAAATAGCCTTGGAGGTCTTTACATTTGCATACACGCTATATAGACTATCATCTAGTCCACTAAGTTGGAAATTTTTACAAAAATAATCTGAAGTAAGCCAATTTTCGTAAGCTAAGCGGACTTCAACATTTTCCTCGTTTTCACTTGGAGGGGCGGATGCATTCTCCAGCAGCACAGTTGTAAACTTCAATGTTGTCAAGTAGAACAACATCTTTTGTTGCCATCTTTTGAAATCGGCTCCACCATACTTGGTCGGCTTCTCGGCAGCGGGCAACACTCTAGACGAGTGCAGAGGTGCCGTAAGGGTCGGGTTCGAACCCCCCACCACACCATGGTGATTCACACTCCCAAAAGGGACATTACTCTGCAAGGCAGAGAACATAGCATTGAAGTTGAATGTCGAGTTAGTGGCATTAGCACGGTTAAGTACGATTCTTGCATGATGGCGGCGGACATGGCGTCAAGAGTTGGATTAGCAAAAGTTGGGGTCAGAATCGGGACAGACACCGACGGGTCCACATTGCCGGAGGAGGCCACAACGTCCGAGGTAGAGGAGATGGCGATAGCGGTGGCATTGTTGGTGGCGGCGGCAGCGTCGGATAGGGCAGCATATGAGGAAGCCATATTTCAGTTTACTCGAAGCAGCTTAGGTAAGGTGTTTTTCGTCTTGCGATTGTAGAATACAAGCTACTATTACAAAGTAAATCGATAAGTCTGAAAAGGAAACAAACAAAATGTCAAAAAAGAAAACTTCATCGAGTCGAGGAAGGCCTCTATCCGCAAGACGAAAAACGCTCCGGTAGTGCTCTCGGTTGTGGCGTATCGCCCCCAAAGATGAAACGACGAAATTCTCGAGTATTGCAGTACCGCAAGATCTTCGAGCTCCGGCGAACTGGACTTTTCGGTGAGGACTGGAGCTGGACAGCTAGAACTAATGCAGAATGTTTGTGTTGTGTTGTGTGTGTTTGGAATGAAATGCAGCAACCTATTTATAGGTTCTTTGCCCAGTGAAAGTGCTATCGGAATAAGTCCTGCCAATTAAGGCGACAGGTTATGTTCGGGGAGTGGAGAGATGGAAGGTTGGTTGCTAAAGAGACTTCTTCCAAAGACCTTCCAAAAACGTACAATCAGGTGTGGCAGGAGCACAACACCAAGGAGAGTAATCTCGTGTAGCAGGAGCACTACACCAACAACTGAGTCAGCCCACAAGTGAAGTTGGGTCAGTCCACAAGTAGCCCACCGAAGCCCAATGCCAAAGCCCAACTGCCAAGCCCAACGGACCAATTGTCAAGATCCAAGTCCACGGACCGGAACCGGAGCCGGGGCCGGGCACGGGCACGTGTGTGGCGGTCGGCAAAAGGCTCACGCGCATGAGCATGTGTCGCCCAAGCCCACCACATGTCACTTTGTTATCTCCTACTAAATGGTAGGGACTTAAATACCACACAAAACATCACACATTAATCAATGCGGGACATTGATTAATGTAATAACTCTCCAAAACTCGAATTAGGTAAGTTTCTCCACTTTATGTAACGCCCCAATTTTCATAACTTAACTAGGGACGCTACTTCAACTTAACATGCATATTTCAACTCTTTCAAAACATTTTCATTCAATAGAACCATTGCAAAACTTAGATTATTTTCATACTCAGCGGAAGTCTTGAATAAAAATTTAATAAGTTTAACATTTCAAAAGAAATAACAAAAAGTTCATAAACTAAAAGCAATAATTTAAATATGATAAGTCCTCCTCGTGACCATCACCACCAACACCTCTACGCATCGGCCGAGCCATTTCCTGAAAAATGTTAAAATGATAGGGATGAGCACGACTACTCAATGGGGAAATGCATTGATCCAGATTATAAACGATACCGAATTTAAACATGATAACATAGACATGGTAACATAGAATGGTTGATCCGAAGATCCATAGACATAACAGCCCGTAGACTTGACCCGAAGGTCCCTCGTTGATATAGGCTCGTCGACCTTATGTCCCTCGTACATAGTTTCATTGATCATGTACTATAGTCACATGAAAAACTCAAGTAAAGGATATAATAAGGATAAACATCAAGAATTCCCCACCTTAACTTTGACTTGATGAAAAATAATGGATATCAATGTTTAAGTCACGCGCGTCGATCCTATACATTGAAATTTATCTTAATGACTCTACATGGAATGTCATGCATGCATCAATAATTCAAATAATTCAACACATAGATCAAAATAATCAAACAAATGTATATTATACATAATCCACTTATTAACATGAAACATTAATGGTTTCACATAATAATAAACTTAATTATATTAAACATAATCTTATTTTTATTGACAATTCATTCGTGCATTGAGTAATTCGGCAATTCATGAAATAAATGAGTAAAATTATAAAAGTATTGTCCTAAAAATTATAAATCTCTAACATTAACAACATATTACCTATTTCATCATAATAAAACTTATCATGAACAATTATTCATTTAATAGTAACCTAAAAACTTTTATTTTTCAATCTACATGCATGTCGACAAAAGAATCTGACACATCAAGAAACAAATTAACAAATAAATAGTAAACGTATCTTAAAAATTCTATATTTTTAACATGAATGATCTAACATATATTACATCCTATTAATATTCATCATGGTCGAAAACAACTCAAAGAAAACATGAAAAATAATTTTCCTATCAAACTCATGGACATGCTGTCAAAAACTAGCAGGTTACGAATAACAGTTTCTAACAGTGTCATGCCTGGAAAATTCTACAAAAATAATAACGTATACTATACATCCTGAGGAAGACGATCCTAAATTTTCACAATGATATGACGACGGAAAGATGTTTAAATAATTCTTGAAATAGTTCGCAATTATGCTGACAGATTTTCAAAAATTTTATGGATGCTATATTATGAGCGACTAAGGGGTATTTATAGGCCTAAAAATCATTATCTAAAGATCACTAATCATATAAGGAATCAAATATATTCTATCCATATTTATTTTCGTACTTATATAATTTAGATAGAATTTAGTCTATCACCTACCATATAAAAGATTCAATCATAGATAAATTAAGATATGGATAAATAAAACTAGATTTCTTTTTCCTAAAACATGTATATCACAAATATAATATCTATTTTATTCACAAAATATAATTTTAAATTATATCCTAATAACTTACTACACTATAAAATATTATATCCTCCTTTTATTAATCCTAATAGGTTTAGGAAATCCAAAATAAATAAATATTATTCTTTCCTTATAATTCTAACATGATTTCTAAATAAATAAACACATTCAAAATCCAAAATAAATTTACATAACAAAAATGATTTAACGAAAAATAACATAGATGCTTTAATTTTCATTTTAATTTCTAAGGCGCGACTTACAGAACTAAAACACTTGATAACATGCATGAATAGATATGAAATGCATTTTATACTGAAAATTTCGGGGCGTTACACTTTAGGTAACATATTAGTTTTGTCCCCCCAAACTTCGAGCCACTATTTCTCACTCACCGAAAATCGGAATCGAGAAATTAAGCACACTATAATTATCTACTTGAAACGTAGATCGACATCATATATCTCAATTCATAAATCGGATATATATTGAGGCTCGAAAAGATGATTAAGCAGGCTGACTTTTTCCCAAGTCAAATTAGCATTTAATGCTAACTAAATTTCCATATTAATAATATATATATAGATATATTAACCGATTTTCCAACAGCTTGTGGCCGAATATTATGGGTTTGAGTCGGAAAAAAAAATCTTGTGGGGTTTTTTAATATACATTGCATCTAATTCTTATTAAAGTTACAAAATTAATTGATATTACACTCCAAACGCTTCGTGTCCAATCTCCGTGTCGTGTCCTACGATCTTAGAAAATATCGTGTGCTCGTGTCCCTATTGTATCGTATTACGTAACGTGTGTCCCGTGTCCATGCATTATGACTACTACACATAATGCGATAAATTGTCGAAAAAGATTAATTTGAAGTAATACGGTAAGAATGGTGAAAATGAATCACCATCAAACCAAGAATAGCTAAAAAAGGGCTTGGGCTTTGGTTTCATTATACTTGTGGAGAAGCATGACCTAACTAGATTCCTCTACTTTGGTGTGAGTGGTTCCTATTTAATATACTCATTTCGTCCCATTAAAATAGTTTAGTATACATTTTTGTGATGTTCCATTGAAGTTGTCCAATTTCATTTTTTGGCAAATTGTTATAAGTACTATTTTAATGGGGCGGGGGGAGTAATATAAATACGTACTCTTTCGGATTAAATGTGTATTAATTATTTTATTTATGCAATAGGCAAGCATTATTTGTAATAGACAGTCTTATGTGCATGGATGAGGTTATATATTGTTACACTAGAAAGAGGAGAGGGGAAATGGAAATTCTTATTTTCATGCATCTTCACAGTTCTGCTATGATGATGATTTGTTTTCAATATGTTCATAATAACATGTTAAGTGAATATGAGTTGATAATTTCTAGGTCTGAAGCTGATCGTTTAAGGAATAGTATGACCAAATAGGAGTTCTAGCCATATCTAGAAGTTCTCTTGCAAGATCATAGATTTGTGCAAACACCAGTTGGATTCTTTTGTTGTTAATCATGTTTGATTAGTGTTAAGAAAGTGTTATGATGTCATCCAATTCATGAAGTAGTTACAAAATTACCGGGAGAAAAATGAAACACGATTAGAGATTGAGGATCTGTTATCCGATATCATCATGTTGATTTCTTGATTTTATTTTAGTACCCTTCTACGATAACTTTGAGGTTGACCCTTTTTTTTTTTTTTTTTGACGAGGAACCCGCAGCTGCTACTTTTGGTGCGCACAGGGCAAATCTCGCTCCTGTGCAATAGCCTGCAAACCACACAGAAGAGTTAAACCACCCTTAAGGTGACAGAGTAAGGTTGACCATCTCTTGTTTCGCTTTATGGCCATGTAGGCCCGGCCCTGATGAGGTCGAGTTTGAGCGACCACTTAGACTACTTTCATCCCAACCACCCCAAACACCCAATCATCTTAATATTTAATTACTTTATCACTCCTCCATATACTACCAATTTTAACTCAATCCAACCACCTCCATTTTTATCTTTTATCCCTGACCACCCCAAACACCCAACACACTCAATTATAAAATTATATATTTTTTAATTATTTTATATTTCGTAATTATAATATCATTCTTTTTAATAATAATAAGTAATTAAATTAATAGAACAAAATGTAAAAGTCATATAAATTAATATTAATAAAACACACAACAATAATTGAAAGCGAAAAGCGAAATTAAATCAACAAAAAACTGAAATTACAAATGACGAAATAGAAAAAGTTCAATTATCATTGCCGAATTTTTGCCATATGTGCTCGATCAAGTCGTCTTGTGCTCTTCTCTGTTCCGAACTTGGTCCCTATTTCTCATATAATTGCTTAGGCTTGCAATCATATCTGTAGAGTATAACAAATTATTTGTTTCTCCATCTCCACTTTGTTGATTGCTTTGACTACCACCGTCTTGTATAAATTCTGTGGGATCTTGATAATTCAGATAATTCATGGCTAGAACGCAGAAATTTTGTAGAATGATAACAAAATGAGAGAAATTGTAGGATTTGAGTGTGTGAAAAAATATGGCAAAATTCGTCTCTATTTATAGAGAAAAAAAAATACGAATTTTGGTATAATTTTTAATTTTTTTATGAAAGTATATATAAAAGATATACCCGATTTTATCCGTTGCACAAAAAAAATATAGCCAACCAATGAGAAAGCGCCACATGGCGCTATCTCATTGGATGACCTTTTGGTGGGTGAGTGTTTGCCGACAACACCTTTGCCAAACAGGTCGGCCGTTCCATAAATTAATTTAAATCATTTCACATTTTTTTTTAATTTCCACGTTCGACCAACCAGTTGTTTTTTCTCCCGATAAAGATAGTCTTAGGGCCTATAAAATTAGGGGGCCAAAGTTCTCAAATTTGTATAAAATGTTTCGAATAATATTATACTACAAGACTAGCCTAGTGTGAAATTATTTATGTTTGGGTTGTTTTGCAGAATTGAAGGTGGCCGATGAAGCAATAAAATTTGCTGCAACTCACGGTTTAATTCCATGGCTAAGAAATTGAATCTCCTTCAGTGTAAGCATAAGATTATAAGTCCAGAGTCGATCTGTTTCTGAATAAGCAACAAATCCTCACGTCTAGCTTACATTTATAGATTATATTGTTGTAAACATCCCATTGCCAAAGATGTAATATCTCTAGCTAAGAAAAACTTTTATAGTCATGCATAACTTTATTAGGTCGAGTTAAAAAGATTTCATGTAATAAATCCATGAAGCAAACCAGCATACGTAGTCTTTACCAAAGTTCAGACACAAACACAATCTGATCACCTGTAGTAATAAATATGTAAACTGAGATATGAAAGAAGTTTCTCTAATAAGGCCAAGTATGATAATTAATTTTGCATAATTCAAACAACTAAAGACAGTATTAGTGTGTGCTCTGCTAGCTACTCTAACTAGAGATTCTGAGATGATAAGTACAATAAGTAGCCTAAACAGATCATAAGAATATGAATCCTCAGTAGCTGACAGTTTCGTCGGTCCGAATTCTTTCGGGTACGAATCTTGAGTTATTCACAAGCCTCTGCTCCAATTTATGCCATCAAGTTCTTCTTCCTCGTAGCTAGCTATAAATATCTGCAGCAAATACTTGAATCAACAAACATAGATGAAATGGAGTGATTTTTACTACAAAAAGTGAACATGAAATGCAAACTTCAAAGCATTATGTACTACTTCTATGCATCTGCATCATTTTATGTAGGAAAAGGAAGAAACAATCTTATCCCCCTCCCCTCCCTGCTCAGGCTACGGTACAAAGAATACAAAGATCGATATACAGATTCTGAGATTTCTCTCTCACATGAAGTTCTGCAGAATGGATAGACATACACCAATACAATCAGCTATGCGTATCAGCTCAGCTCCAATCAGGCAACTCAGTAGCAAGAGTGCCACACGAAGATTAAACTAATTTGAAGACATGCACCAAGAAAGCATATTAATTAGAAGTGATAACTTCGGCAAGCCAGTGAAAAAGCAAGGATCAGAGAGCCTTCAGTGCCGAGCACATTTAATCTGACGGTAAACAATGAAATTGGAAGGGACAAGAACATGGAGGAGAACAAACAAAAAAGAATCAAGCAAACATATTAGATAAATTCCTTCTATATGATTAACAAGTAGATAGATGTACATATGAATATAATGGTATATATTCATGGAGAAGTAGTACTAAGACTGAAGAGTTGCTTTAATTGTAAATATTGTATCCCACATCCTTTTTGTAGAACTTGATGACATACTTTATCACAAGAGGCACACATTACAAACAGAATCATTGAACATTAGATCAAAGTGATTGTTAATTTATGGTGGTATGTAGAAAAAGAGAAGGGAAAGAAGGGAAGATAATAAATATTTTGTAGTCTTGCTTCTCTATAGGCATATACCATCACTTATAGAACTGAAGGCCAACATAGATGTTAATCACACACAGGTACTGAGAATCATACTTCACTTATGGCATGCATTAATGGAAGAGTCTATCAGCTTCATTCAACTAGTATTATGACTCGAGTCAAATACTTCCTCCACAAGTGTAGTAGACGATACAACCCAAATTAGCAGAAAAATTATGTCAAAACCATAGCTTTATCCACGTATCGAAATCCCGCAAATAAGTAAAAGAATTAGCTCAACCTCATCATAAACTATACACAAAACTCTATACAACCACAAGCACATATCAAATTTTGTGATAACTCAACCTGGATTGCCCTCTCCAATCCGTTATCCATAAACTTCTATCTACACTCAAGGAAACACATGAAGCAAAACAATATAGACCAAAAAGCAAACCACACAATTCATAAGACACAGGAAAAGCAGAAATCACAACCTAAGATGGACTCACATGTGCACAGGCAAATGGATATGATTAACTTGCAAAGTAGATATTGACACTTAAAAAACATGAAAATACACAGGACCACTTGAGCTTACAAGGCGAAATCGACATTTAAAAGCATAAAAAACGCATAGGATCCAGCAATCATACCATCAGAAGATCCAGACAGCTTGGTCTGCTTCATCTTCTCTAGCCGGACCCGTGTGTCCATAAACAACCGCATCCTCTGAACCTCCAAATCTTTGGCAAATTGCATCCTCTGCTTCTCCAACTCCACCATCTGCCTCTGCTTCATACTCTCCACCTTCTCATATATCTCCCCAAACCTCTCAATCGCCTTCGCCAGCCTCCTCATCCCCTCCTCTCCTTCCTCATTCTCCTCCGCCGCCGCCCTGCCTTCACACCTCTCAGCTTCCTCCCCGTCCGATTCCTCATCTTCGTCGTCTGCATCCACTTCATCGTCCGCTGCAGCAGCAGCTGCGGCCATCGCCGAGTAATTCCTCCTGAAGTACGACTCATCCACAACCGCCGACGGCGAGGGACGCTTCTGAGGCAAAAGCGTCGGCGTCACCATCGCCGACGTCAGCGGCTTCCGGTAGGGTAAAGGAACACCCATCGGCGGCGAAGGCAGGGACAACGGCGACGTAGATTGAGGCGACTGCGAAAACGCACCCGCCGCCGTGACTTTATTCTGATGTTTGTGGAAATTAGATCCAATCAAAAGCTCCAGACGCGAGAAGAACGGCCACGACGAAGCTAGGGCTCCGTTTGACTCCTCGATCTTCGTTCTCTCCGTCTTGTACTTCTTCTTCAGAGTATCAATCCGGTTCTTACACTGAACGTCGGTGCGGTGCGTCTTCTTCGTCAGCCCGTGGCGCGCGTTGACGGCGTCCGCCACCTCCTGCCAATCCTTCTGGCGGAGATTCCCGCGGTTCAGCTCCAAGTACCGGCGTCCCCACGCGTCGATGAGAGTCGACGTCGCATCCTCCGTCCAGCAATCCTCCCGGAACGGCGGCTGCCGCGGCGGCGGAGGCTGAGGCGTCGACGATTCGGTCAAATCACCCATGAAAATTCAGATCAACCGCAATCGGTCTCGAAAGAGGGAGAAAAAGGCGGAGGGAGATAGCGAGAAGGTGCGGCGGTGATGAGAGAGAGAAAAGGGGAGGTAGGTGAGAGAAAAGTAAGTACAGCAAGGAGAGGGCGCCGGATGGCGAAAACGCGTGGGGAGGTAGGAATTGTGTGGGGGTAATCGCCGGGAGACTGGGGCGCGTGGGGCCGACGAACACGCGATTTCGGCAGGCATCGTTTTTGGGTACCTGCGTTCCGTTACCAAACCACGACGTTTTGGTCACTGACTTTTACCGGCTGATTGGAATTTTCCCTTCCCAGATTTTTATTATTAAATTTAATTTTCCGTGAAATTAAAATACATAATTTTGGTAAAGAAGAAAATCGAGAAGAAAGAAGGTTTGGGCTTGGGATTTCTTGAACGGGACGGCGAAATGGGCCGATCATATGGTCGGGGATGATTGGTGGCAAATGACTTTTTTGCCCTCCACATGAATCTAAACTATATTAATAACTGCAACCGCAATTCTAAGCGGCTATTTCAGGGTAACGCCTATAGACTACATAAAAAAGGTAAATTATAGTTTGTTAATTATAAACGACATGCTAGATACGACGAGTAGGCTCATGAGTCTGGGGTTGGTCGGTTAGGTTCGAAAATAAATCGAACTACTAAAAACTCAGCTCAGCTCTTCACCGGCTATTGGATCGTCAAGCCAAATTGAGCAAGCATATTTTCAAATTTCATAATCTAGAGGTTCTAACCTCGGATTTTCAAAATGATTGTGAGTTCAATCAACTAGCTCCACTCCTAGATGGACGCTCTCGTAAAGAAAAAAACTAACATACCATTTTGAATTGTTCTGTCAACGAGAAACTTGACATAAAAAGTTTCGGCAAAACTACTATGTGTAAGTCTGTCACTTATGCGAAAGCAATATTCGGTCGTGTCATGAGAAGATATTGAAGGCTACCAAGCGGTACATGGTTCTCGCATCCAAAATAAGTGGGGTGCTTATGCCGAAGTAGTTTAGCCTTTCATATATTGTTTGCATGCTAAAGCACAAAAATATGGTTTATTCAGTGAACATTTCGGTAGTGATCGCGGATTACTCTAGTCATTAAAAAAAAGTAAACTGCAAATAATGTTAATTAAATGAAATATAAGAAGGATGTGATGAAAAATCATATTCCTAAATTAGTTAGATGCCAATATAGTCAACTTAGAGCAATAAGGGGAGATTTTTGCAACTCTATTCTTTCAAACCGAATGAAAAAAGATGGAAGTATTAATAAACAACTAATCATGAACCCCGATGACTCGATGAGGCGCCGCTCAACTTTTTTTTAAAAATATAATAGTAAATAAATTAAAGATTTTAAAACTTTATTCTACATAGTGCCCAAAAAAAATCGAAATAATTTCTTTTAAAAACAAATATAAAATCTAATAAATTCCCATTACAGCCTTGAATTTTTTTGACATGATTATAGCAACTATTGCCGGCCGAAGAGGGAGCTAGCGCCTGAAAACATGGAATTGTTAACATCTTTTGCCTTCATCAAATCATGACATGTTTATCCAAGTATTTAATTGTCAAAATTAGTGAGTGGGATTGGGGCCGAATTAATTAAGGGAGTTGAGGCACTTTCTTGACTTGAGATTGATGATCTCAAATTTTTAATAGCGTTTCGAAATCAAAAATTGAGATAAACCCGTATTTGAATTAGGTATCAGATCAAAAATCAAAATTTGAAAATTATATCTAAGAAATTGGATTTTTCAATTTCGTATTAGTTTGATGTATTTCGCAGAATTCGTTAGTGATTGGTATTCTAAATTCAAAAATAATTTTAATTTGTGAATCGAACGCGTATCAGAGAGAAAGGGCATGAGTACATAGAGGTGGGATCATGGGCGGATTTACAAAGGAGCATGGGGTGGCAATTGCCACCCCTTTCTTTTTGGACATAATTATTTAGTATAGTCAAAATTAATATAATCATAATATGTTGTGTGATATTTAATACACCCACATATGTATTTATTATATATATTGGCCATAAAACTGAAATTCTATCAAAATTTTATACAATATTCGACAAAGTCTATTAGTTGGATTAATGGACCTAATACTTTCTATATTGTATAAATTTTATACAATATTCGACAAAGTTTATTATCCTTAAAGTCTTGATGTTCATAAATTGTTTTCCTTAAATACTTTCTATAAAGTCTGTATTGCACAAATCATTCTAAAAAAATGGCAAGAGTTATGTCTTAATCTATTTTTCTCAACCAAACATTGCGACTTAAGCAGTTTACTATAGTTTGTTTGGTTATTTTTACTATCAATTTTAGAAGTTAGTTTTCTATTTATCCTGCAAATTCATGTCAATATTTTTTTTAAGGTATCTTCTTTTTATACTTAAATACATAGTTTTGAGGTAAACCAAGAATACGAAGTTATGCCCCCCCTTGTTGAAAATCCTGCATACGTCCCTGGGTGGGATATTTTGAATAGCAATCTCTTATATGTGATAAACCAACAAAACAAGCTTTTCTTTGTCCACATCACAAGTTTTTTCTCTCCACAAAAGTGGATTTCTCAATCTCACAACCAACTACTAATAATGGGATTAAACTTTCTCGGCCCCCGGCAAACCCATCACGGACGCCGCTCCGTTGAAAACTCATAACATAACATAGAAACACAACTCATTTACTTTATAACTTCTTTTAACTCTTTCCGCAAATACATATATACAAACAAAACCAACAAGAAGGTTTAATTTGAGCAATAAAATCCCACTTATCAAACCCTACTAAATTCTTTATAATCATAATACACCCTAATCAACTAATTAAGGATCATCACCAAACCTTAATTATTTCCTTAAACCAATGTAGCGTCGAACTCCGATTTCCCGGCAACGAAAAAAATAAATCACACGCCATGATCCACGCTTACGCCGGCGTCTCCGATATGCTCTCTAAATGCGGCCGCCACACGCCGACGCGGCCCCTCCGCCGCTCCCTCTGCGTCGACACTTTCTCCGACAGAATCTCGCTCAAGTAACGGTCGGAAGAAATCAGCAAATTCGCCATCGAGATATTGCAGCCGGCCTTCTCCGTGCTCTTTGACTCGTTGATCGAATCTTTCTTCTTCCTCTTCGATCTCGACCGGTGTTTCTCCGCCGGCGGCAGCGGCATGAGGAAGTAAATCTTGCCGCGCTTGAGCTCCGCCTCCGGCGGCACGACGACGATCCTCGGGCACATCCCGGACTCCGACGGCGAAGACGGCTTCTTTAGCACGTGCTTGGGGTGGAGCTTCATGATCTCCGCCGCCGTCACGCCGCCGCTGATCTCCTCCACGCGGCCGTTGGTGTGGACGATTCTGATCACGTCGAGCGCGCCGCATGGTAGTATGCAAGATATGCAGCATCTAATGGCGTTTTTCATTTTCTCTCTCTCTCTCTCTCTCTCTCTCTCTCTCTTAATCTTTCTCTCTCATGAGATTGGGAGAGAGAGAAAGCAAGGCTTCTTTTTCTTTAAATCTCTTTGTTTATATGAATTTGTGGGAAAGAAAGTGAGAGTGTGACAGTGGGCACCATTCACCTATTTGAGTTGTATACTTCCATTAAATACTATTTTATGTAATTAATAATAATTAGTTATCATGCTATATGCTATAGTAACATATATAAATATATATGAATTTGGTGATGATCATATTCTTGTTATATTCTTTTGGACCCTTTTCTTTTTCCCTCTTTATTTGGAGTTTTCATTAATTTTTTGTATTTCACTATTTTATTAATATCACTTGCTTGGAATTAAATCCATGGCATTGTATTAATAATTGCACGTCATTTTTGTACTCTGCCTTTTAGATCCATCATTTGTCCTCCTTCATCGCAACCCTCCAATAATTTCACACATATAGCATGATTGGTTAGGCCAAAGTGTACAAATGGCACCATAGCATAAGTCGGGTCGAAATTAAAGCACATACTGAATAAATATATGTGTCGAATACATGTAGTTTATTATCAGTTCCAAATATATTATGTTTCGTGTCTAATAATATTTCGACACGTATCGATAAAAATAAATTGAAGAGTAGTAAATCTTTGGGAATTCACAAGGTTATCCTAATTCTACTATATGGGGCTTTGGAGATAGATCTTCTTTTGAGATGAGTTATAGTGATCTTTCAATATCCCCAAGAAAAATCATGTGGGTTGTGACTTCTTTTACTTGGTGGATTTTATCTTCGTTAAGTGCTTTGACCTATCTCAATCTAGCTTATCCTATTAACATATGCGTCCAAATGTGTTTATTCGTATATTTTTTTTAAGTAATAAAAGAAATTCTTAAAATAACGTATCACCACCTGATTGATAGGTAATGTAATGAGACTTGAAAAAATGATATGGAAAATTTTCAATCCCTTTCTTTGGGGAAGGTATATGTATATTGATTGTGTTTCCAACATGATAAAATCCAATAATATAGAGTCTGTCACATATGATTAGCCTAAAGTGATTGAACCATTCTATGTTGTTTGCAGGCTAGAGTACAAAAACGGGTTTATCCAGTGCGCACTTCGGTAGCAATTGCGGATTACCCTCATCATTAAAAAAAAAGAAAATATATTAGATTTATCTGGTATCTGGTTAGGTCAAATCATTGAGCACAAAGTGTCCAATTAAAGACTATTTGAAGATGTGAGGAATTGGAAAGGATCATGGGTTGTCTGAAGCTCAATTATTGAAAATAAAGAGACGTGTTTGGAGATAAGCCTAAGCTTCTACCCATTGCAGTAAACAAACATTATAAGTTCGAAATTTGGAATTTATAGAGACAAGAATCTCTGTTTTTTTTGTATATATTTAATCTTGAATAGAAAATTAAATGAAGACGGAAAAAAATGTGGAATGCTCATAGGTTTTGTTAGGCCCAGATTCTTCACTCCGAATCAGCCCAAATGGATATGAAATGTTCTTATTAGAATAATGATTGTTGATTATTCTTGTCGTGGAAGACAGGAAGAGGATGATCATTTGTTTATTAGAATGCATCTATGAACTAACAAACTACTCCTCTTTCTCATTGAAATAGTTCGGTTCTTTTCAAATTTTAAGGAGAGTACTTGATGTGCGTAGAGTCGTAGGTCCCTAAAAATAATATTTGAAATAATTTGCCAAAAGAAAAACTTGAAAACTTCAATAAAACAAATCGAAAATGTATGATGAACTATTTCAATAGGACTGATGGAGTATTTCACAGCAATTTAAATTTCGATTTATCGACCCTAATTTTATCAATTTTATATATTTTTGTTTATTTATTGACTATACAAATTTGTACTAGGTGAAACAATCTCGTTCTTTTTTTCACTATTGTTAATTTTTCTTATATATATTTCCACATCATAAATATTCAGGGGCCGTTTGGTAAGAATTCGGGAATGACAATGGTAATGGGTATGATAGTAGGGTGATTGGGTATGGGTATGACTAATTCCTTTAATGGTGTTTGATATTTACTTGTGAATGAGTATGATAACCAAATATGATGTTTGGTTGTACTTAGGCCTCAATAGGAATGTATATTAATAAATATTTTGAGTATTTACAAAAAATTAATTAATATTTTAAAAAATAATTATAAAAATACTTTTTAACATATTTTTACGAGATTATCGAAAATTTATTTTATAAAAAAATAAAGACATTTTTATAAATTATGTTAAAACATTTTTAAATAATAATGTTTACAGTTGACAAAATTTAAGTTTTATTTAATATTCTTAATGAGATTACTGTATTTACTTTTAAATAAAATTAAAAATATTTTTCTAAATTATGTTTATTTTTTTCTTAATAATAATGTTTATTCTGAAAAAAAAATTAAGTTTTATTTAATATAATAATTAATTTTTAATTATATGTATTTTAGCTAAGTATTATAAATTAATTTTATTTTTTAAAAATAATGCATAAAAAATTAATTTTGATACCCATATGGGTTTGGAAACTCAAACCCAAGTAATACATGGGTATGAGAAAACTCATACCCATTCGGGTATGAAACCCATAGTAAACGTATTATATGGGTATCATTTCTCCCCTATTCCCATAGTAGGTACAAATCCGCGTACCAAACGCCCCCTCATATTTCCCTATATCAATACCCCTATTTATATCAAAATTAACAAATACTCCCTCCGTGTCATTTGTCGGATTTATTTTCGGCACGAGAATCAAGAAAGTGATGTTATGTGGTGTAGGTTGTTTGATTGTTAGGTAGTTAAATTTGATCTACATAATATTTGTAATTTTTAGAAATAACCCACTTATATTGAGACGTCTCGATTAAGAAAATGAGCCACAAATAACGGAATGAATTGACTATAAATTTGGATTATAACTTTTTTTAGAATTACCAATATAAAAATTCACTCCAATTTGTTCCACCCCGTACTCATCAACAATAAAAACAACTTCTTAATATAATATTATTTCTCAACAAAAAAGGATAAGGGAGGTCTGATTCCACACACAACCCCCAAGCACACACACACTCTTTCGAATTTTTCTATCTGGCTAGATTCTACAACTTAAATTGTAGACCCGATGGTTAAAAACCATGACACATCATGTAAAAAAAAAATTAATAAAAAACACAACTTCTATCCTAGACCACAAGGTCTTGTAGACCCGATCTAGGATAGAAAAATTCCACTCTCTCTCTCGCTGTATCTCTATCTCTCTCCTCGTGATGCCACGTTAGCCGATCTCTTGACTCTATCTCGCTCCTTGTGTTGTGTCACCTCTGTGTCTACAAATTTGTTTTAGGTGAAACAATCTCGGTCTTTTTTCTCACTATTGTTAATTTTTGTTTAATATTTTTACGTCATAAATATATAATTTCACTGTATTAATGAGCAGTCCAAGATTATACTTTAAAAAACATAACTCCTAAAATATTATTCCCACCAAACTAATTTCCAAAATATTACTTTTACAAAATTAATTTTCAATCTACTATATATAAAAGAAAATTTAGCATATAAAAGAAAATTTATGCTAAATTGTTCAATTTAACTTTCCTCAATAAATCTTCCTTTTTCAACAATAAAATAAACTTTCCATTTTCAACAAAATAATACTTCCTCCTCCGTTCCATTAATATCATCTAGTTTCTTTTCAGCACGGAGACTAAAAAAATTAATTTAGTTATATATTTTATATGTTTTAATTATATTAAGAAATTAACACAGTTTTTCGATGAATGGTTGGTGGGAAAGAATGAGAATTCATCCAAATTTTACTAAGGTATAATTGAGGCAATATATTTTTTTTTTCATTCTTTTTTTTAATATTGTGATTAAATAAATAATCTAAAGTTTCTAAAAATCATAATTTTCTGAGTTGATGGCGGAACGAAATTGT
The DNA here is from genome assembly GCA_028984105.1 of Lavandula angustifolia. NCBI lineage: Eukaryota > Viridiplantae > Streptophyta > Magnoliopsida > Lamiales > Lamiaceae > Lavandula > Lavandula angustifolia. Next base: position 22,001,105 of record CM054826.1, on the reverse strand, counting down.
GTGAGAGAGAAACTAAGTGTCTATACGAATATGGGGTTGGCAGTGAGTGATAAGGGACTCATCTCATTTTTTAATATAGAGTGTTTTTGCCATTAAACAAATAGGACGATATTATTGGGACAACACAAAAAACAAAATAAGATAATATATAGTAATGGGACGGAGGGAATATAACTAGAGTATGCTATTTTTCAAGTAAATATATCAAGGTATAATTAACAAAATAAATATCTTTCTCGATATACCTTCCATTATACATACGTTACATAAAAAACAAAATAAACTTTTAATAAAATTATAATGCCACGAGATAAATTGAATAAAAAATTAAAATTTTTCATTAAATAATTTAAATTATATTTAATAAAATATAAAATGAGTGAAAATCATTTAAAAAATCTAAATAAAAGCATTTCACAAAATATATTAAAAATGTTATTTTTTATAGCTAGATTTATATTCAAAATTTAAATTCATAATTTTTTTGATTTTACAAAGAATAAAAATATTTTATTTTAAATTTACTATGTGATGTTAGTACTTTCAATCAATAAAAATATAAGTTATTTAAATAAAATTATAATTTTTATTTAAATTAATGATGTAGTGTTATTTAAATTAAATACAAATATGATTTAATTTTTAAATTTGGTCGTTGATATTGTTATGATTGAAAATAAAATCTCATTAAAAAATAGTACTAACTTTAAAGATTTAGAAGTGCATTCATTTTATAAATGATACTCCGTCGATAATAGATTAGGAATTACTCTCAGTATCTCATTTAAAGTGACACGTTTTCTTAAAAGAAAATAATTTTTAAAAATATATTTCTCTCTTCGTCTCAACCGACTTGTCTGATTTCTTTTCGGCTCGGTTATTTAGGCGGATTGATTTTATATAATAAAAGAATGAAACTCATATAATTAAATAGTTATTTAAAATTGATTGTGTGGTAAATGTGTGAGGCTCGGATAGATATTTAATTGTTTAAAGTTGATATAAGTTGGTAAATGTGTGATACTCATTTCCTTATTTAGAAAGTAGACAAATGAGATGAGATAACTCAAAAAAAGAATGTGGACAAGTCGGATGGGACGGAGGGACTACTACATTATTTCTTACTTTTTCATTTATATCTCATACTTTTTCATTTCTCTCTCATATTTTATCATTTATTCTCTCACAGTCTCACTCAATTTCTCTTTCATTCTTTATCATTCATTTTCTTAATTTACGCGTCGAAAAGAAACGTGTCATTTTAAACTGAACGGATAGAGTAATTTGTAAAGACTTACATTATGAGAATAAATTTGGTGAGAGTAATATTATTTTGAAAATTTGCTCCTGTATTAATACACACTATTTATATTTTTTTTGTCATATGATGACATTTAAGAAAATATAATAATAATTTGGGTATTAATTTTATTTAGAATTACCAATATAAAAACAACTTAAAGATAGGCACACACAACTCCCGAGCACTAACAATCAAAGATTACACGAACTCAGACAGGTGCACATACACTCCCATCTCTACGTATCTCAATCTCTGTCCCTTTATATATATAACGAAGAATATATACACGCCATGCATTTTGAAACTGCCACAGCGTGTATTGTGGTGTCCCTAGAAATAACTATGACACTATGTCTGAAATAACTCCCACAGTCCATAGAAAGTGTCCTCTTTTTATGGAGCACGGAGATTAAGAAACTTATATTGTATAGTGTGTGTCGTTTGACTTTTAGTTGTTAATTTTGGTCCATATATTATTTATTTTTTTAGAAATATGGCACTTTATATGTAACAACCCAAAAAAGAAAATAAGACATTTTCTATGAGATGAAAGGAGTATATCTTTTGCCACGTGGCACTGTCCACTCCGCCGTGGTTTCGATTTCGGCCACCACGTAGATACACACGTCCGGACATACTACAAAGACTTCTATGTCACACTTTTCATACTCCATTGTATATCATACTTCATACATATATTGACATGTGGCATATATGACCCACATACTTGATTTTAGTTTTATTATAATTATTACTCCATCCGTCCCGCTATTTGTGGCCAAATTCTTTTTGACACGGAAATTAACAAAATAGATGATAAAGTACGAGAGAGAGGTAGATATAAAGTATGAGAGAGAAGATAAGTAAGATAATAAGAAAGTAGGAGATATAATATGATAAACTATGAGATATGATGATAATTATTATGGTAATATATGTTTCTACCCAAATACCTTAAACAAAAATCAAAAGTAGTCTTCCACTATAAGTTTATTCACAATCTAACTAATTTGACAATACTATCCTCACTTTAGAATTGACTACCAATGCCTAAAGCGAGCCTATGGGTGGCTAAGACGTGCCACAGAAAAAGACAAATCCCTCACACGTCTGCAAAAAAAAATGAATCTTTAAATTAATATAGTGCCGAAGTAGTGCCTTAGGCACTCCTAAAGCACTACTTCGGCACCGAGAGATTTAAAAAAAAAATTAAAATCGTGCCTTAGGCACTCGTGCCAATGCCGAGGGCATTCATGACCTAAGGCACTCCAAGGCTCTTATTCAGAATGAGCTTTTAGGCTTTCTACGAAATCCTTAGACATCCTTAGGCAACGATTTTTTAAAAATAATTCATATATTAAATCGAAATCAATCAAAGAGTGAATAAAAAATAAAGGTATTTTAGTAATCTTGGTAATTTTATAAACATAAGATAAGGTGTTTTTTGTTTTAGGGATTTGGCTACTGTAGTATGTCTCTTAATTATTTGCCAAATTCAAAAAGTTGTCACTTTTAAAAGTATATCCTAATCGGGAAAGGTGATCACTAATAGCAGGACCGAGAGAGAAGAAGGTACGGCGCATGTCAATATTTATGGAAGTGATATAAAAAGTAGTATGAACGAAAGTCCATCTGCATACTGCGTACATATACAAAAACCTAGCCAATCAAAAGGGAGATAGAGATTGTGGCTGAGAAGGCGGAACACAGGATTATTTTAGTCGCATGAAGCCAAATTCCCGCTCAAACGTCGACGAATCCTTTTTACTATAAATAGCAATCGCCACCATTTTTTAAGACGCAGACTCCACAGCCAAAATCCCTCCTTAACATTAGAGAAACTTCAAGAATCTCCCCCCCAAATACGCAAATGCAACAATACAAAAAACTCCAACAAAAAATCCAAACCGCAGATCAACAAGTCATGAAATCCCTCCACCACGCGCCGCCGCTTTCGCGTCACCAGTGCGGCTCCGTCGTGACCCAAACCATCCACGCGCCGCTGCCGCTCGTCTGGTCCGTCGTCCGGAAGTTCGGCGCGCCGCAGTCGTACAAGCAGTTCGTCAAGAACTGCGGCCTCAAGGCCGGCGACGGCGGCTCCGGCAGCGTGAGGGAGCTGACCGTGGTGTCGGGGCTGCCGGCGGAGCGTAGCACCGAGCGGCTCGACCGGCTCGACGACGAGAAGCACGTGATGGTGGTGAGTATAATCGGCGGTGATCACAAGCTCCTGAATTATCGGTCCACCACTACGTTGCATGAAGACGGCGGCGGCGGAGGGAGGACGGTGGTGATGGAGTCGTACGTGGTCGACATTCCGGCGGACAGCTGCGAGGAGGACACGTGTCTGTTTGCCGATACTATAATTGGCTGCAATTTAAAGTCGCTAGCCAGAATTACCGAGAAAATGGCATGCCAAGATAATGCTTAAATGTTAGTAGCATTTTAGCGTTTTCAATCCCGTATTTCATTTAGTATTTTTCGAACAAAAAAAGAATAGATTATGATAGGTCTTATCACATAAGAGAACGAGTAGTAGATATTCTGTACTTATGTCAAATGAGATTTTATCTTTTTATTTTAGTTTTAATAAAAAGAAATACATTCTTATATAATCTGTTATTTACGTTCAATAAATTTCTGTTTAAATTGGTGTACGATTTAAAATTACATAATTTTAAATTAAAAACTGCACTTTTTAAGTATTTATTTTATTCTCCCTATTTACGGATTTACACTTAGTAAATTAAACTGATAAAAACAGTTTTTTTTAATCTTCTCCTTGTAATCTATAGTTTTTAATCCAAAACTACATAGTTTTAAATTGAATACCAATTGAACAAAAAAATATTTGAACAAAGATTTATTTGATATGTGATCACATCTCGTTAATTGGTATCTTGAGGGATGAGATCACATGTCTAATGAAATCCTTATACAATTGGTGTCCGATTCAAAACTGCGTAATTTTGAATTAAAAAATTACAGTAAAAAATTAAAAAAAGATTCGTTTTATTTGCTTGATTTACTGATTGTAAAACTGTAAAGAGGGAGGATAAAATAAATAATTAAATAATACAATTCAAAATTATGTAGTTTTGAATTATCACTAATTGAAAAAAAAATTTATTGGACAAATGATCTCATCTCGTATTTTGACCATGCATTAAAATAAATTTTGTATGATTATTAGCGTAATAAAAAAACAATATTTGTAAATACGAATTAGCTGGAAATTGATTAAACCTTTGAGGGAGGCACGAAGGGGACAAAGAATGAGAGAGGTTGTGGGACCCAGTCAACGGTCATTATGATGTTTGTAATTTTGACATTATTGATATAAATTAAAACTTATAAAAAAATATAAATTATAAAGTAGTAATTTTATTGATGAGAAATGGAAGTGGTGGAAAAGAAAAATCAAGATAAGATGAAAAATACGTGAACTCAATAATAATGTTGGTATTTTTTTTTTAAATTTTTTAAAAAATAAAGAGAGTTTGTGGAAGGTGATGGCTGGTGGCGTGAAGGGGCGTAAGAGAGAGAGAATGAACGAAAACAAACTTTTGTTCTTCTTTAGAGAGAGAAAAGAAGAGAGAGATTTTCCCCACTTCCCTTCTCTTTCAGAGAAAAGGTGGTCGAAGAGAGTTTCAACCTCTGAGATCATCCTGAATAAGGGCCGTCAAGAAAATCTACCGCCGATTCCAATCCGACAAAGTAATTCTTTCGTTTATGTTCTTGTAATTTTCTCTCTCCAAATGCCAAACAAGAATGTACAAGTTTCTATCATTGTAATAATTTCGAAGATCATAACCCTTTTAAATCATCTGCATTTTCTTGAAAAGGGTTTTTATGTTGTATTTTGAAATTTACTTTAAATTGCATTTTCTAAGCTAGTTAAGATTTTTTATTTTATTTTATATGCATGCCTTTACATTTCATGCCCTCTTTATGTTCGATAGATTGCTTGTGAGAAAGGTTATTCGTTTGGAACAAATTGCCTTTTTTCAATATGATTGTGCAGCTTGTTTATGTGCGTTTTATTCTTATTTCAAGAACCAATTGTATTGATTATGTTGGTTTTATGTACATTCTTCAGCGGAAGATTGAATCTTGGAGTCGATTTAGCCAGGTTATGCCGTTGTTCGTGAATACTGAGGTATAATATAATAGCCTTTATAGTTGAAGATTAAATATCGTAATCATAATTTAAGGGGGCTTATGTAGAGTAGATTGTTTTTACTTGTTATATTAGATTGTGGTGATGAAGTAGTGAGTTTGAGTTTGACTTTGTGTATTTATAAACTTATTGTATTCTTGAAGAAATTTTCAACTTGGTTGTAGGATTGTGTCTTGTCCGAAGGTGATAATGCACTAAAAAAGGTGTTGATTTTGTGTATTTATACTATTCTTGAAGAAAATTCTCATATTGGTTGTTAGATTGTGTCTTGTTCGAAGGCGATTATGCACTAAAAGGGTGTCGGTTTTGTGTATTTATACTATTCTTGAAGAAAATCGTCATCTTGGTTGTAAGATTGTGTCTTGTCCGAAGGCGATTATGCACTAAAACGCTGTTGATTTTGTGTATTTATAGTATTCTTGAAGAAATTGTCGTCTTGGTTGCAAGATTGTGTCTTGTCTGAAGGCGATTACGCACTAAAAAGCTGTCGGTTTTGTGTATTTATTGTATTCTTGAAGAAATTTTCATCTTGGCCGCAAGATTGTGTCTTGTCCGAAGGCGATTATGCACTAAAAAGCTGTCGATTTTGGTTTTTTGACTATTCTTGAAGAAATCTTCATCTTGGTTGTTAGATTGTGTCTTTTCCGAAGGCGATAATGCACTGAAACGCTGTCGATTTTGTGTATTTATACTTGAAAGAAATTGTCATCTTGGCTGTAAGATTGTGTCTTGTCAGAAGGCGATTATGCACTAAAACATATCGGTTTTGTGTATTTATACTATTCTTGAAGAAATTGTCGATTATGCACTAAAAAAATTCTTGCATAGAGTCCTGGCTGTTGGCAGAGGAAACTGCCTCCACCATAATAACGAATGGTTCAGCAAGCAATGAGCGGTAGATGGACCGCTTTTTGGAGCTCAGTTGTTTTGTTTGGCTTTTTTCATTCTTGTATTGCGAATTCATAGTTGCTCTTCCATCAATCCGGAAGGTATGGAGGAATTTCACCACACTATTGTTGATCTATACAATTGCTAATTTCATGGTGTTAAGGTAGTTAAAATTGTTGTTTTAGGTTACGCATTGCTTCAATTCCGTGCGAAGGTGGGATTTAACCCGTCCAGAGCTTTAGCAAATTGGAATTCGGACAATTGCAACCCTTGTACTTGGTCGGGTGTTAATTGTCTGGACGGTAAAGTGCATACGCTGTAAGTCCCTATTGTTAATGGAACACTAATACTATTACAACCTTAATCTTACCAAATCAAACCTAATTCAGTTACGGAATCTGTGTCATGTTGTAGTGATCTCAACGGACAAGACTTGGTCGGAGTATTAGCGCCCGAGCTTGCAAGTCTCTCCCATTTACGAGTCCTGTAAGTTTCAACTTCGCCATCCACGACTAATATCACACCGTCGTAGTTTCTACCATTTATTAAATGTGAAGATTGTAAAGATTCTTGGTTAATATTCACTTAATTGCAATCGTTAGTGACCTATCGAACAACCATCTTTCCGGAACCATTCCGCAAGAGTTCGGGCAGCTTACTACATTGGAAGTCTTGGACTTGAGGAACAACAAGTTTACGGGAGCAGTTCCCGCTGAATTAGGACGACTGCATTCCCTTAAACGTTTGTACGTATAAGCTTCACACTGTCACATTTTAAAGTTATTTCAACTCGTATTATTCACCTATTCTGTTTCTGCAGGTTGCTCTGTAATAATGGTTTTGAAGGACGAATTCCAACGGAGATCAGGAAACGTGGTTTGCTTAGTGATATTCAGTGTAACGAGATACATGCAGCTGCCGTTGGAGTTGGCTGCGTGAACAGAAAATTCGGGTGCTGGTATGTTTTCATCCTTATACCGAGTTCTGATCTGATTTATCGGATTTTTTCTCACCATTTGATGTTTAAATCCAGTTTTTTATTTATGCTGAATTAATCATATACTTGATTCTAAAATTTGTTTATGGATGTGATTGTTTTGGTGATTCGTCGTAAATCTTGGGAGAAAGAAATGAGCTCTTTGTTAAGCAGATTGTACTTATATTTCATTTGGATATAAAAAGATCGTTGTGATTTTATTCTCGTTGCTTTATTGCCTAATATGCGATTTTTGAACAGCACTTGGCAGAGTTCTCTAGAACAATCGAAGAAACCGAATCCCTTCCAGGTACCGACTAGCGGGACCGTGATTCGTTATCTCAGTCTCTTCCCTCTGTAAGTGATCATATCAATTTGCGCGAATTCTAGTTTCATCTTCTTCAATAAAATGTTATCCATGAATTTCGCCTTTCGTAAAGATTCAAGTTCGGACGCGAATCATTGTATAGTCAGCCCGATCTCTGCGCCAACACTCCAATAGGTATCGATGGGTTCCCGCCTTTTTACTTTCGTAAACCAATCATACTCTTGTTCATCTATACGTATTTTTCTTAGACTCGCAAGAGCCGGCTGTCAACAAACGACGTATACTAATTGAACAGTTGCATAATCTCGTTGCCGTCGCTCCCAAGACACCCGTCCAGCTCGAACCAGCCGGTACTATTCCAAGCAGAAGTAGCGGCTCATTTCCGGCTGTTCAGAATGGGAAGATACCCGCTCCCGCTCCTCCTCCTGCCCCTGCTCCGTCACCTCCTCTCACTCAGCCAACCGGTGGAAAATCCGGGCACTCCACGAAGCTTATCGTCGGAATCTCGATTTTCATTTTACTCCTCGTTGTTGCTTCAGCAATGTTCGCCATGTGCAGAAGCAGAGCAGCGAAAAGCATCGGCCCTTGGAAGACCGGATTGAGTGGGCAGCTGCAGAAAGCATTTGTCACCGGTAAGCTTTTCAAACACGCTCGTAAAGATCAGATTTTTACGACGTTTTTATTGAAGAAATGTGTCGAATGGATGCGCTTTTGCTTTTAGGTGTCCCTAAGCTAAACCGAACGGAACTTGAAACTGCGTGTGAGGATTTCAGCAATATTATCACAACCGAAGATGGTGTAGTCACGGTGTATAAAGGAACTCTATCGAGTGGGGTTGAGATTTCCGTCTCTTCGTCTGCCATTTGCGCGCTAAAAGAGTGGTCTAAACGTTCGGAATCGATCTTCAGAAAGAAGGTTAGCTGAATTAGTTGAATATTTGATAAAGCGATGAGCTTCAATAGAAACTATTTTCGAATTTCTCATTTCTTGTTTTCCCTACCTAGATTGACACGATGTCTCGGCTGAACCACAAAAACTTCCTTAACCTAATCGGTTATTGTGAGGACGACCAACCTTTCACCCGAATGATGGTTTTTGAGTACGCCCCGAATGGCTCTCTCTTTGAGCATCTTCACGGTACGTAAATCTTTGTCATATGATGCCCGTTTTTGTATTTGTCGCGTGATTGTTTTACCTAACAGTGATGAATCTATTTAGTTCAAGAACTTGAACACCTTGATTGGACTGCAAGAACGCGTATAATCATGGGAACTGCGTATTGCCTTCAACACATGCACGAACTCAATCCGCCAATCCCGCATTTCAACTTGACTTCGAAAGAGATCCTTCTAACAGAAGACTACGCTGCTAAAGTAAGTCCATTGCCTTCATAAGTCAAGTACTATCGATTCTTGAACTATATTAACGCGCGAAAAATCCGTTCCAGATTGCGGATGTCGGGTTTTGGGCAGAACTCGTAGCCAAGTGGAAGAATCCCGGAGAAAATGACTCCGAGCATTCTCATTCCAAACTGCCTCCTCTTGCTGATGTCGAAACTAATGTTTACAGCTTCGGAATCCTGATGCTCGAAACCATTTCCGGAAAGCTTCCATACTCAGAAGAGCAAGGGCTTCTCATGAACTGGGTTCGTTTTCTTTTTATGGTTTTAACGTTCCTTAAACTAGGAGTGGGTCGGTATGACATGCAACTTTTGTGTCATACAATATACCGTATTGAAGCTTGCGGTAGGAAAAATATCATATATCGTACCGAACCGTTAAGCATTATCAAAAGTCGGTATATCGAAACTTCAGTACAAAACATGTCGTATATCGATATCATACCATCTTTTCACCGAAATTCTATACACCGTACTTTCACGGTATACCCAACATACCATTTTACTAAATTTTCGAAATTAATATTTTTGAAAATTAATAATGCTATCATATCGAAGTCATTTAGAACAATATCTGTACTTAAATTTATGGTATATCGATAGTTTCGGTATTTTTAATACTTTTTTCGTTATGATAAGTGCGGTATACCAAATTTTGTCTAATACATCTTTCTAAAACTTGCTATTTCTTGAAACTTTGCTAGGCTGCTCCATTCCTGAACGACCGGAAGAACTTTGGCAAGTTGATCGATCCGACGTTGCAATCTTTTAAAGAAAACGAGCTCGAAGTCATCTGCGAGGTGATCCAGTGCTGCCTTCAACAAGATTTGTGCAAACGCCCTTCCATGGGCGAAGTCGTCGACATGTTGAGGCAAGCCATTAGCATATCGCCAGAGCTAGCCACGCCGAGGCTGTCACCGCTGTGGTGGGCCGAGCTCGAGATCTTGTCGGCCGAGGCGGCTTGATTTTCCGGCAACCCTTGTTTCTTGTATACCGTCACGAGAGGGTGATTGGTATGGCTTCCATTTTTTCTTTGATTCATTAATGATATATTCTTATGATTCATGTTAATTTATTCTTTTTCTATATATTGGTTTTTCACTGTGTTTGTAATGTCCAAATGTTGTAGTGGTTTGGAATTAGTGGGTGTAATGTTCAACATTGGAGATTTGAATCATATGATGAAATGAAAGTTGTTTTGTGGATTTTGTGTAAAATAAAACTGTGGGCTTGAAATTCGGTTGAAAATAGATAGAAGTTCAAGTAATATGAATCACTTACAAAATAAAAAATTCTTACTACGTAATTAAGTGAATAGGTTCCATTCAATTGACATCATTTGACTACTAAGATTATATTTTCATATTATTTTTTTTGGCACGGAGATTCAAAAAATAGGTAAAGATATATTGAAGTGGTAGAATACATTTATTTGTAATGGTTGTGGTCTATAAATTATTTTTAGTTTAGACCAGAAGAAAACAATAATAAAACAGTGCTAAATGTAGTACTCTCTCCTTCCACGAACTTGTCCAATATTCCTTTTCGGGATCTCCCACCGAACTTGTAATTCAAATCAACTAAAAAATATTAATTAATTAAATGAATTTCACACCTCTACCTTTAGGGGTGAAAACGGGTCGAATACAGGAGGGATAGTGTTCTTTCCATATTTTGTCCCATATTTTTTTCTCGAATTCGGAGTCAAATAGGGAAAGACCCGGATACGAATACGGATTCAGAATATTTGAGATACGAATACAGGGCGGATATATGATGAATTCGAATAACAATAATCGGATAATATGATTTATAAATAACCATCTATTTGTGATTGCAACATATGAAAAAATCACGTATACAATATTTAATAGAAGTTTTAATGCAAACTATAGTTAAAATACTATCCATTATGAATAACATAATTTTTAAATCAAGAAAGTACGAAAAAATTCCAAAATTTAACATAAAATACCTAACAATAACCATAGATGCACTTAATATTTTTTTAATATATTTTCTTAATCTTAATTTATTATTATATTAAAAAAATAATTATTAAATAATTTGAATATCCGAATTCATAATCCGGGAAATATCCGATTAAATACGGGAAAGATCGGATACGGGCGAATAATGTGAAATCCGAATTCGAATCCGTATCCGTTTAGGCTATCCGGATTCAAGCTCGTATCCAATCGGATACTAGATTTGCTCCCCGAATTTGATCCCGATCGGATCCTGACCGGATCGGGCGGATAATATCCGATCCGTTTTCACCCCTATCTACCTCACAAATTAATTTTAAATTATTAATTAATGTATGGGTTCCACAACTTTATCAATCTACATCAACTTTCCTAAATTATTGCGCTGAAAAAAAGTGGACAAGCTCGATGGGATGGAGGGAGTACAAGCCAACAATAATAGTACCGAGGAGTAACATTTTTTTATTTACGGAAACCATAAACATTGTATTCATGTGAAAATATATAAAATTACGTGCTTCCTATTTTTATTATAAAAACTCTCACCTCATAAGAATACATATTTTATTTTTATTTTTTCCCAAAGAAAATAAAGTAGGCTTTTATGTATTTTTTTTGAACTCGTGATACTTTATTTGACCTTTAGTTATGTAAATAAATGAATTAAGAAAGTATAGTTATATTGATGGAAAAAGTTTCTATGTAATAGTATTTTACTACTCCCTCGTAATTTTTAATTTTGTCTTACTTTCATTTTCGTCTCTCTTGTTATTTTTATTTTTATCTTTATTTGAGAAAGGAAAATACCTTATGGACCATAATTAATCTAAAAACTGAACTCTATCATTTTAACACATTTTCACCCACTTTATCACATCTCTGCCCGATTAAACTCCGCGCCCAACACAATTAAGGTAACAATAGTAGGACGGAGAAAGTATTTTTAAGAATAGCCGGTAGCGCCCAACACAATTAAGATAACAATAGTAGAACGAAGAAAGTATTTTTTAAGAACAATGACGGAGAAAGTATTTTTTAAGAATAATTAATATAACAATACTAGGACGGAGAAAGTATTTTTTAAGAATAGCTAGGTAGTGGGGTAGTGGGGAGAGAAAGTGGAGAGGTGAAGATCTTTACACCAAAAGACCAATTGTCAAATTCAAGTTCAAGCACACGGACCCGAACCGGAGCGGGACGTGGGCACCACGAGCTGGACAAGTCCACAAGTAGCCCAACAAGCCCATTAGCCAAAGCTCAACTGCCAAGGCCGACGGACTACTCAAATGACCAATTGCCAAGATCCAAGTCCAAGCACACAGATGACCAATTGCCAAGATCCAAGTCCAAGCACACAGACCGGAACCAGAGCCGGGCATGAGCGCGGTCCTGGTGTGGCGCGCCGCGTGTGAGGCAATCGGCGAAAAAGCTCGTGCACATGAGCATGTGTGGCCCAAGTCCACCGCATGCCACTTTGTTATCTCATACTAAATTGTATAGACTTAAATACTACAATATTTTTTGTTCATTAATCAATGTGGGACATTGATTAATGAATAATTCTCCAAAACCCGAATAAGGTAAGTTTCCCCACATAAGGTAACAAACTTAGTTTTGTCTTTCAAACTTCGAGCCGCTACTTCTCACTCACCGAAAATCGGAATTGAAAAATTAAGCATACTACAATTATCTACTCGAAATGTAATACGTAGATCGTCACTATATATTTCATTTCGTAAATCGAGTACATCTCGAGGCTCGAAAATGCGGTCAAAATGGATTGAAATTTAATAAAATTCAACAAGCAGTTGATGCTTGATATCTTTCCTTAATTTCCTTTAATTCAACATTTTCGAATAGAATTATTTTACGAATTTTCATATGATTATAGGTTATTTTTGAAAACTTTCCCTGACTTTCTCGAATGCTCGAAATAAAGAACATAGTACAAGACAAATACCGACAAGGAAGCATTGGCCTAGGAAATCAAAAGGGTGACATAATATAGATGGGGACAAAGTCATATATAGAGAAATATTGCTGGTTAAGGTACAATGAACTTGTTCTGCACCCTCTGCATGCTTTTTTCATGTGCAAACAATACCAAAATCACAGACTTTAATGATTCCAACCTACAATTATAAATTTTGTTGCCTTTATATTATATTTTATCTTCCTCACGTGATTAATAATCTAAACTGTACTCAAGAAACCACAAACCATACATGTTCCAAATGCGAAAGAAATAAAAGAAATTAAAATTATCTTGAAATTATATAACATTTAAGATGCTTAGATACTTATTACTAAAAATTACTATAAGTTTGTAATTTATAATTAATTTAATACTTTCTCCGTCTCATTATTCCTATAAGGGCTCGATACGGAGATTAATGCGAGTTGTGAAAATGTATAAAATAGTGGTGAAAATGTATAAAGTGGTGGTTGAAAAGTATAAAGTAGTAGGATCCATCTATTTAGATGATGTGGATCACTTATTTATACTTGCCTTTTAAAATGAGACATAAATAATATGATAATCAAATATAACAAATGAGACATAAAAATGAGTTAAACATTAGAGAATGATTATCATAATTACATATATTTCAACATTAATAATAAACTATAGAATTAAGATTATAGCTGAAAGATTGTGAGTTTAAAATTCATTTAAATGTGTAAGCATATTATCTATGATTAGTTTATAGTAGTTAATCCTTCTATATTATTTCTAGATTAAAATAAAAATTAAATTTATTTTGTGCACATTTTAATAGCGGCCGTAGATTACCTTCTAAAAAAATAAAAATTAAGACCCTATTCCTCAAGAGAACGGTGATGCATTAAGACCAAAAAGATTATGTCGTGTGCGTAACTATCAAGGATGAGAACAAGGCATGAAAAAATATCCCTGATAAAGTATTTGATTGAAGACTTTGTCTTCTTCTTACATTAGAGATATACATACACAAAACCGTATATTATATATCTATCTATATATATATATATATATCTTAACATACAGACCGAAACTGCAAAGCTGAAAGTTTGTCCATCTCCACCAACTCAGAATTATCTCGATAACTCGTTTAGAGGGAGAGAGAGAGTTCGAAAGAATGGCGGCGAGCGACCAAAACAAAGAAGCCTGCCACTACAAGGAATGGATGAACCTCCAAGAGGAAGAACTCACCGAGTTGACTCACGCCACGAACGGCAGCACGAGCAACGTGGAGCTGAGTCGACAATCATGTCCCACTTCGAGGACTACATGCAGCAGCGGACCCAGATGGCGCGCGTCGACGTGTCGGCCTACTTCGCGCCCACGTGGTGCACCTCCCTCGAGCGCTCCGTCCTCTGGATCGGCGGCTGCCGCCCCTCCTCCTACATCTGCCTCATCTACGCGCTGTGCGGGCTCGAGATCGAGTCGCAACTCACTGAGTTCCTCCACGGCGTGCAGCTGAAAAGCTTGGCTCAGCTCACGGCGCGCCAGCTGGCCATGGTGGACGAGCTGCAGCGCAAGACGATTAGAGAGGAAAGAAGTTTATCAACTCGGCTTGCGAGTTTGCAGGAGGATTTGCTCGATAACCCGATTGCGTCGATCGCGGTGGCGGCCGGCGGCGAAGGCGGTGGTTGTTCGGAAGGTAATGTGGAGGCGGCGCTGGATAAGCATGGGCAGTCGATGGCGGAGATTTTGGAGGGAGGCGGACCGACTTCGGCTGAGCACGGTGAGGGAGATTGTGAGGATATTGACGCCGCCGCAAGCGGTGGATTTTCTGGCGGCGGGGAAGAGGCTGCGCCTCTGCATGCAGGAGTGGGGGAAGAAGAGGGATCTTGATCATGGTAGGAATTAATTAATTAGGAGGTGATTATGGTTGTCTTAATTGTGATTTAAGTGTGATTAAGGGTTTGTTATGGTTGTTACTTTTATTTGCGTTTTGTTGTTTTTGCATGCAAATATTGTATGGATTTACTAAATGCGTATATAATATAATAATAATATATAATATAATACTATAATATATGGTTTTCTTTATTGTATGGATTTACTAAATGCGTATATATAATACTCCCTCCGTCCCATTGGAAGCGTCTTGTTTCCAATAGGCACGGATGTTAAGAAAATTGATAATGTGTGGTGTATATTATTTGACTTTTGGATAGTTAAATCTTGTCCACATATTCTTGCCTTTTTTAGAAACAAGACGCTTCCAATGGGATGCCCAAAATGGAAAACACGACGCTTCCAATGGGACGGAGGGAGTATATAATAATGAATTTGTGAGTATGTGTATGGTTTTCTTTATGTATATTGCATTCTTAGTTATTTTATTTGTTAAATTGTGCTTTATATTTCTTTATTCTTGAACTTAATAAAAGATAGTAATATACTCTTCTTTTTATAGATGTTGTTTCATTTCTTTTTAGTACGGTCATTAAGGAACATTGTTACTTATGAGTTTCTTTCATATTATGAGTATCGTATAAATTATGTGTAAATCATAGTTAAAATTTTGATATTTTAAAAAATGAGACAAAGATCACTACAAGAAATTCACCGTATACCGAACGGAATATTTCGTCGGTAAATCAGGTAAAAATCCGTCGGTACAAATATTACCGACGGAATACCGACGAAAATAAGGCGTCGGGTCGGGCTTTGTCGGTAAAATTTACCGACGGGATTTTTCCGTCGGTAAAAATTACCGACGGAATTCCGACGGAAAAGTTCCGTCGGGAGAATGTCACCGGCGATTACGTCGGGGCGTAAGCACCGAAGCGTTTTACTACCGACGGAAAATTCCGTCGGTAAGTTTAGAACTCTACCGACGGAATGCCGTCGGTAATCCGTCGGTACCTCATTTTTTTTTAATATTTTTTATATTTTTTCGTACCTAGTTCTCGACAACCCGCATTTTTTAATCAACCAACACAGTACATACATATAACTATTCAAATCAAGTCAAAAAGCAAACCGAAACGGAAATATAAATATATAAATCATAAAATCCAAATATTCATTATATATACATAACACATAAATAAGTCAATCATAAAGAGGTGGCGGAGGGGAGGGGAGTGCTTTGTCGTCCGAGGCTCTCGTCGGCTAAAAAGAAATCGAGTTCCTAAAACTTTACATCAAGAAATGCAGATTCACTCAGTTAAGGGGAGGCGGAGACGGCGACGACGGAGGGGTAGGCGGAGACGGCGGCGACGGTGAGGGGGAGGGCGGCAGGGGGCGTCTGAACCAGCGAAATGTGCTGGTTCAAACTGATTTTGCCCGTATATGAATTAGGGCTTACCGATGGATTACCGATGGATATTTTCGTCGGGAAAATTTTACTTACTACCGACGGATTTTTCCGTCGGTAATCAAATGTTTAAAATTTAAATAATTCATAAATTAAAATCAAAGGTTGCCGACGGAATTTTCCGTCGGCAAAAAAGAATTAAAAAAAAATAAAAATAAAAATATGATTTCCGTCGTTAAATCACCGACGGAACATATCCGTCGGCATTCCGTCGGTAAAATCGACGTTTTATATTCCATCGGTATTCCGTCGGTAAGCCGACCCGTGTTTTTATTCCGCCGGCAATTCCGTCGGTAAAAACGAGATTTCTTGTAGTGGATTATGGAACAATAAAAAAAAATTAAAGAAAAGGAATTGTATTTCATTTTATTTAATAAAAAACACTCTCATATAGAATATGAATTCTATTTGAATTAGATTATTTTAGAATTTTAAATTAAATAAAATATATGTTATTATTCCGTTAATTAATAGACGAACTGAATAAAAGTGAAAAAAGCAAAAGTTGGACAACAGTATTTTATTCCGTATATATGAATGCATAAATAAGAATCATATTGTTGGTATGTTTGGTCCAA
Source organism: Lavandula angustifolia (assembly GCA_028984105.1). NCBI lineage: Eukaryota > Viridiplantae > Streptophyta > Magnoliopsida > Lamiales > Lamiaceae > Lavandula > Lavandula angustifolia. Next base: position 21,984,156 of record CM054826.1, on the reverse strand, counting down.
TGAGAGTTCAAGATGGAATATTGTTTTTGTATCCAGTTATTTTATTTTTTAAATCGATAAAATATGATGTGACGCATGTGAGAGAAGTGAAAAATAAAAACACGACCCACTTTTTGTCTTATCCTAAGGTGAAAGTGAAATATATAATAATGTCACCTTATTATTGTAAAAAATAAAAATACATTTGTCCAAAAAACCCTAATAGGCCATTTGGTGATATTAATAATGCCGGACTCTCTCCTCACGCTAGAAATGACAAGTTATCCTAATCGGATGTTTAATTACAAATGTCACATTTTTTAAAATGACAAAAAATTTATGAACTACATTTAATTATTAAAATATAAAACATTCTACGTCATATAACACCACTTTCTTAATTATACTATGATGCCTTGACTATACCCATCACACTTGGTGGAAACTAGTCATTTCAAAATGAGTGGAATGTTAAAAATAGACACCACTATTTCGTAATGTCAAAAATAGACACTTTGAAGTTGTAAAATGCAATACTAGACATTGGACATTTATACCCCTATTTTTCAACTTTCAGTCAATATTTTACAGAAATTGATGCCAAAATTGACGTGTGATGTCTGCTCCTACCCCCTGCCGCCTGCTCCCTACCCCCAGCCGTCTGCTCCCTACTCCTGCCGCCTCCCACCTGCAGTCAGTGCTTTTCCAAGTTTCCATGCAGCAAAAAACTTGGTGTTTGACTTGCTTTTGCAGTTATAATTTACCTTATTTCGAGGCAATAATGCAGCAATAATTTGTTCAATAATATATGTTAAAATGTGTGTAATATGAATCTAATTTTGGCCGTTGTTCTATAATATAAATCGATAATATAAATTATAGATTAGATTATTATATTGCCGTTGTTACCCACTGCTCCCTACTAATATAAATCGATAATATAAATTATAGATTAGATTAGATAAATTATAGATTAGATTATTATCGATTATAATTTTACCCACTGCTCCCTACTAATTAGTGATTATCTATAAATATAATCTAATTTTAATGATTAATATAAATCTAATTTAAGAAAATAGCGGTTATTATCTAATAATATATAATAACAGATTATTCTAATTTAATATAAATCTAATTTTGGATTATATTTGAATCTAATTTTAATGATTAATAGATAATAGCAGTTATCTAATTAAATATAATTATATTATATTTAATGATAAATTTAATACTCCCTCCGTTTACTTTATTGATGTCTACCTTACCATTTTAGGTTGTTTCAATTTATTAATGTCTACTTTCCTAAAATGGCAAATTCTCACTATCAACCCAATATGAGGTGGGCCCCTCATTATTTATTATCCATCTAATTTTCTTATACATTTTCTCTCTCCAAAAGTTTACTCTTTTGCACGATTCCGCTCCGCTCCGAACGTAGAAAATTTTGATTTTTAACTTTTTAAAAACTTTAGATTATTTCTTTTATTACAACATAAAAAAAATAATAAAAAAAATAAATCAAATGCTTAAACTATGCCTTAATAACATTTAGATAAATTCACACCAATCATTCATCGAAAACCGTGCCAATTTATTAATACAATTTAAACTCATTAATACACCCACTACCTTAATCTCCGTGCCGATTCTCAACTAGACATTAATAAAGAAACGGAGGGAGTACTATTTTAAAGCAATTTGCCATTCTTGCATGAGAGCGATTACATATCCATCTCTCTCTCTTCGCTTCAATTCACGAACGACGGCGGTTTCACCATCTCCTCCACACAACACTTCACCATCTTCTACAATCCACTTAACGTTTCACCGCTTCAATGGCCGAGAACGACGGCGGACCGCGAGGTAAGTACATAATGAATCTTGAATGCGGGTTCCTTCTGATGGTGGCTTGGTATTGAGAGAGAGTTCGAGATAGAGAGAAGAAAGAAGAGAGAGAGAGAGAGAGAGAGAGAGAGAGAGAGAGAGAGAGAGAGAGAGAGAGAGAGAGAGAGAGAGTTCGAGAGAGAGATAGTTCTAGTTTGAGAGAGAGAGTACTATTTCTAGAGAGAGAAGAGAGAAGATGGAAATAGTTCTAGAGAGAGAGAGAGAGAGACAGATTACTAGAGAGAGAGAAGAGAGTCGAGAGTCGACGGGGGGAAGAGAGAAGAGTTCGAGAGAGAGCGAGGATAGTTCGAGAGAGAGAAGAGAGAGAGAGAGAGAGAGATAGTTCGAGAGAGCGAGAGAGAGAGAGAGAGACATAGTTCGAGAGAGCGAGAAGAGCGAGCGAGAAGAGAGAGAGAGAGAGAGAGAGAGAGAGAGAGAGAGAGAGAGAGAGAGAGAGAGAGAGAGAGTTCGACGGAGAGACAGATAGAGGATAGTGAAGAAATTGCATAAATCTTATATCGATTTTTTATGATGAATAATCTGGAAAATATGACGTATTATCTTATTTCTCTGCTTTATTAAATAATTAAGGAGTGCTAAGATGTAAATATGAAGAAATAAGTTTAATATTTTCTCACATGTACATGCGAGAGGCCTTGGAATTGGGTTAGAATCGTTTGCTCGATCGGAAAAGCCTCAAAATCTTGACGCATATGAAGTGGGATATTATTTTATTAATTAAAGAGACCCTTACGGCCATTGGCGGGTGTGAGCTATACGATGAATTCGTTATGACGAGCCCTTTCGGACACTTAATAGGATGAGAGGGTAAGTATAGTGCGAGTAAAGCCCTTCATCAACTTATGTGTCGTGAGATTTGTCATGACCCACCATTCGTTAGTAGCTTGTGGTTCAATGTGAGCGATCGCATTCTCCACTTCGGTATTGAAGAGTTCTCCCTCATGACGGGATTGATGTTTGGGCCGTCTGAATTTGACCCGGACATCCAGCACGATGTTTCAAGCGTTCGGGTTAGGCGTCTTTTTTTGTGGAGATAGGCGAATAAAATTGGAGCAATTGGAGGCAATTTTCCGAGAACACACCATAAGAGAGGCAACCGGTTCCGACTACTTAAAGATTGCCAACATATTATTTTTGCACCTACTCATATTGTGTGTCCCTCGCGCTCGGTTAATTTACGACTTCGTTTGGGTCTTAGTGGACGACCTAAACGAATGGAAACATTTCCCTTGGGGTGCATATGCATACCAAGCGTTGTTACACTACAAGCAATTCGTGCCGACCACTCTAGCCGCATGCAAAGTTTCATATCACTTCAGTGGGCCTATCTGGGCCTTACAAGTATGGGCGTACGAGTCAATTCCCCTACTTGGGCAACGTTGTGCGAGGCTAATTCAGCCGAATGCGCTTCCACGTGTGTTACGGTGGCATTTCCCCTTGTTGGTTTCTTCCAATATGTAAGTTATTTCTTCGTATTTTATTAATAAAATGGAGAAATATGATCGGGTAATTGACGAACTAAGATATTTAAAATGAAATACAGCTCATACTCGTATGTTACGTCACTCCTGCACACTGGGTAACGGTTAGAATACATCTGATGACATGGGCCGTAGAGCTATACGACTCAATGTGGGTAATTGGCGACGAGGTATACAAACGAATGAGGATTGAATCGATAAAACCTATCACACATCTCATGTATAGGTTGATTGATTTCAATACCTATTTCATGCGCATTTACGGTCAACCTCGACAGCCCGCTTGGCGTGAAATGACATTAGATGTGCACAATGCAATTCAATTTGCACAGTTCGATCATAACAGTTGTGGCATATATGCCTTGCTATATGTGCATCGTTTGATCGACGGATATCCGCCCTCAGACTTGGTCGTTACCCAGATGGATTTCTCTAACATACGACATATTATGGCTTTGCGTATATGGATGATGTGTGTTGCGGGAGGACGATCTTGCTGCCTTTACAATTCAGTGGTTGTTTATCGTTACCGAGTTGGAACATGGTTGTTTTATTTCTGGCTTATTTCTATGTAACAAGACTTATTTCTATGTATCATTTCTATTTCGTATTTCCTCTTCGTATTTCTATATCTTATTTCTCGTCAACAGGTATCATATTTCTTCAAATTTTAGTTCTGAAATTCAATCAAATGCAACATACGGAGAAATAAGTATATTAATACGATTTATTGATATTGTAAAGTATCAATTGTGCTTTAATGTTTGAATATAGTAAAGTATCAGAAATAAAGTCTTTAATCGTAGAAAGAGACGGCTCACGCAAGAGGATGAAGATGAATACAAGATAGATAAGACTAGAAAAGATGAAAAGTAGATATAAATTACAACTTCTATTATACAATCAAAATTATTCATGTTAGTTATATATATTGTTGTACAGAAACATCGGTCAGATTCTATAGTACAATTAAAAATTTTCATAAATATAAGTTCTTCGCAACATTATCATATTTCTCCGGTTACTATTGCTAAAATGCAACATACGGAGAAATAAGTATAGTAATACGATTTATTGATATTGTAAAGTATCAATTGTGCTTTAATGTTTGAATATAGTAAACTATCAGAAATAAAGTCTTTAATCGTAGAAAGAGACGGTTCACGCAAGAGGATGAAGATGAATACAAGATAGATACGACTAGAAAAGATGAAAAGTAGATATAAATTACAACTTTTATTATACAATCAAAATTATTCATGTTAGTTATATATATTGTTGTACAGAAACATTGGTCGATTCTATAGTACAATTAAAAATTTTCATAAATATAAGTTCTTCGCAACATTATCATATTTCTCCGGTTACTATTGCTAAAATGCAACATACGGAGAAATAAGTATATTAATACGATTTATTGATATTGTAAAGTATCAATTGTGCTTTAATGTTTGAATATAGTAAAATATCAGAAATAAAGTCTTTAATAGTAGAAAGAGACGGCTCACGCAAGAGGTCGAAGATGAATACAAGATAGATACGACTAGAAAAGATGAAAAGTAGATATAAATTACAACTTCTATTATACAATCAAAATTATTCATGTTATTTATATATATTGTTGTACGAAACATTGGTCGATTCTATAGTACAATTAAAAATTTTCACAAATATTAGTTCTTCGCAACATTATCATATTTCTCCGATTACTATTGATATAATGCAACATACGGAGAAATAAGTATATTAATACGATTTATTGATACCGTAAAGTATCAATTGTGCTTTTATGTTTGAATACGGTAGAAATATCGAAATAAAGTCTTTAATAGTAGAAAGAGACGGCTCACGCAAGAGGATGAAGATGAATACAAGATAGATACGACTAGAATAGATGAAAAGTAGATATAATTTACAACTTCTATTATACAATCAAAATTATTCATGTTATTTATATATATTGTTGTACAGAAACATCGGTCAGATTCTATAGTACAATTAAAAATTTTCACAAATATTAGTTATTCGCAACATTATCATATTTCTCCGAGTTACTATTGATAAAATGCAACATACGGAGAAATAAGTATATTATTACGATTTATTGATACAAGAAAGTATCAATTGTGCTTTTATGTTTGAATACGGTAAAATATCGAAATAAAGTCTTTAATAGTAGATATAAATTACAATAAGTTCATGCTTCGTCCCGAAATTAAAATACGAGAGAAATAAGTTCATGCTTCGTTCCCCCGGTTGAGCAAGTCCTCCTTGTGTGACCTAGCTCGTGGCGAGGCCACACTTCCTAGGTCCCCTTGTCTTGCTCCCAAGGCCGTGCTTCAATCCCGGATCTATAGCGCCTCGACTTCGGGCGACCAACACGTCCTCTCGCCAATGGGGAAGCACTTGTTGTCACATTGGATATTTCGGTGGTATAGTCCGGACTGATGTGGAGGTAAGCAATGGAGCCGATGGTCATATAAATCCCGATGTGTTGACTTACCGTAGAATGCTTTGAGATGAAGTTATAGACATCGTTGCCGCTATGATTGTAAGAGATTTTTTGTTAGTATAGTAGGTATATGAATAGTAGGTTAAAACGATGAATACTTACGTAATAGCGGCTGCGGCATGCTCGCACGGAATTAGATCTTGTTGGAATTTTCGACACTTGCACAACCAATTGTCTAAGTCGACCTTGAAGTTTCCTCCGTCTCCGTCGTTGACTTTGAAGCAATTATCACCGACACTCACCACGTGATACGAGCGTCCTAGTTCAATTTGGTTGTATAGCTTTTTCATAGCGACCTCGACTAAGCTATGCTCGTGTGCATTCATTTTTGACCGCCTCTCGTTGAACCAACTCTCCATGATGAAGTGGACAGTATCAATTACGGAACAAATCGGGAGACGTCGAGCCCACAACAACCTCCCGTTGAAGGACTCGGCGCAATTTGACGTCATAAAGCAGTAACGACGAAACTTGCAATATGAGCGCGCTCACCGTTCCGGACCAAGTTTCATAAGTTTATCGTATGCCTCTGGCTTCTCCGCCCTAATCTCAAGCATGAAACGATGAAACTCTGATTTTGTGTATGCAGCGGCGGCTTGTCGAAAGATCCTCGTTATTCTATTCCCATAAGGAGTGAGCTTGTTGGCCATATGGATGGTGCAGAGACAATGAGCAGCCTCAGGATAAACTTCTTCAACAGCATGCTTAATGCTCGCGTGCTGATCAGACACGATAACTAGGTCGTCGCTTGGTGGGTACGCTTGGCGAAGCTTTGTCATAAACCACGTCCAGGAATCGTTATTCTCGATTGGGCCAATACCAATTGCAAGGGGTAGGACTTGCTCGTTGCAATCTTTCGTCACTGCAACGAATAAGATGTCGGTATTCTACCCCTTCAGATGAGTTCCATCAACTACGGTGACTTGCCTTAAATTAAACATAAATGCATTTATGCACGGGCCCCACGCTACGAATACGTACTCTAACCGATTATCATCCCCGATGTGATAATGGGTTATAGTTCCAGGGTTGAACTGCTTCAGCATGTGGAGGTACTTGGGTAGCAGTTTGTACGAATCGTCATGGCTCATAGTTGACGAGTCGATGTAAATCATCATCGTTCGTCATTAATGCCTTCACCAGCCGACCAGCTCGATTATGCTCTAGTGAAAATAGCAAATATGGGTTGGACACTGAGTTTCTTTGCGTAAGCGATTCAATTATCGCTCTTAAGTTTGAGAGTCTTAGTTCGGCGTACGGAATTGCTGCAAGTTGTTCATCCCCATCTCTGTATTCCGATCCTACAAAGCTACCTCCGTACTTGACAGTTACTCGTATCCATTCGGCCATCTGTTCGACCAAAAAATTTTAAACAGTCTTAGTTCTCCGTATACATATCTTATTTCACTATAGAAAGATAAATTGTTCATAGATACGAAGAAATAAGATATATATCGTGATGGAGATTAAATGCCATGTATAATAACCTATTGTGCTCCAATATATCGTATTTCTCTAATTTCCCTTAATGAGTTTAATAAAACACGGAGAAATAAGATATTGTAACTGATTTAAAATCATATCTTAAACTTGGAATTACGATTAACATAATAAATGAAATTTATCATACAAATTACGTTTATAAACATCTTATTCTAACATATTCTAAACGGAGTCTTAGTTCTCTGTATAAACATTTTATTTGTAAGTTTAAAATGTAAATGTTACATATAAACAGAATACCATGACACATAAAGTAACTTAGTTCACTGTATTACACATGCGATAAACTTATTTCACTGTTATAAAATTATGCGTTATATAAAATACAGGGAACTAAGATATTCTAAATCCACACGATAAGTATTTATCCAAATATTTTACGGATAGTGTTACTTAACATCTACAATAAACGTATAAAATGAATTGTTGAAAAAATAATACATACCTTGTGCTTGAGATAAAAAAAAGTTGCTTGAGATCCTCGTTTTTCTGATCCAAACTTTTCGTCAGCTAAACTACACGGATTTAGAGCAACAAATCCAGATTTTCGATGCCTATAATACACACATTTTCTGCCCGGTAGTTGTATATGTAACTAGGTTGAGAAAGAGAGAGAGGTGATACAGAGAGATTATACAGAGACTTTATACAGAAATATAGAGAGAGGACTTATATAGAGAGAGAAGACTTATATAGAGAGAGACGTATATATACATAAGACGTATATGTACAGAGAGAATATATATATATATATATATATATATATATATAGAGAGAGAGAGAGAGAGAGAGAGAGACGTGGCCGATATATATTCTTGCGAGATATACGAGAGACGTGGCCGATATTTACAGATTGTATCTCTCTTTTTCATGTACAAAGTCACGTGATTTTATAAGATGAAAATGACATAAAGTAGTCAAAGCAATTGCATGTGACAAGAAGTGAGAGAGAGTGAAATGATTTGACAATGATTTGATGAAAAGTACATGAGAAAGAGAAAAAGCTATGATGGTGACATTGTAGATTAACTTTTTAGGGGTAAAAAAGAACAAATGTCTAGTATTGCATTTTTTACTAATTTATGTATGTATATGTATTTTCAATCTTTGTATTGTGTATATCTCGCAAATGGCCCTTTCAAAATTTCCGGGCCCAAGCCCATAAAAGGCTCAAACAAAGGCCGAGTTTTTTTTTTTTTTGTTAAGCACAACCAAGGAAATTAAACGGTTGAGAGTGAAGAACAAAAGCGGCGCGTCTTTTCTTCCTCTCAAGTCTCTTCCTCACCGGCAAGTAGGCGACGGACTCGAATTATTCCTCCCTCACAACCATATCCGGCGAGCCTAACCAAGGTGATCTCTAGCTTCTAAGTTCTATCTTTCATTCTTGTAAATTGTGCATTGTGGTATGAATGTGTTTATCCGGTGATATTGATTTGGCATGATTTGGATGAAATCATTGAAATGCCATTACAAGTAGAAATGGTTGATATTTTGTGTTCGCAATTCCACTTAAGACAAGAAGCTTCTTGATATTCAAAACATTTGATGATATGTACTCTAGATAACATTTGATGAATTTGCAAGTCTCCTTAGAAAAGTGGGTTTCGATGGAGAAATTGATGTTTGATCTTGACCAGCTCAGCCACAACTTGTTTCATATTTATCCTGTCCCGAGTTGATTCTGTAGTGCACTTCAATGCCAACTCCAGTGTAGATGATATACATCTCACCTTCTTCTCCAATTCTCGTTCCTCATGGTCTAGTAAATTGACATTGATAACTTAAATTAACGACTCCGGAAATGAGCTTTCAACTTTCAACCCAACTCCTCAAACTCAAATCTCCATCAAACATTTCATCACTTGGCTTCTTCCTTGTGATTGTTTCCATCACCATGATGCCATAACTATACACATCACACTTGGTAGAAACTAGCCCTTCTATACCGTTTTCTAAGACAATAAAGAAACATAAAGAATCATAATGTTGATCTAAGGAAAATTAATTATCAAGAAAGAGCTATGTATCCAAAAGATGCTAATGTTTTAGTTATCACATTGCTCTCCTCCGCCAAGTAGCTTTGCTATCCCGAAGTCGCCTACATAGGCAACCATCTCTTCATCTAACAACACATTGCTAGGCTTCAAGTCACAATGGACAAAGTGTGTGGAATAGCCATGATGAAGATACTCCACTGCTAATGCAACATCAATCATTATATTCAACCGCGCATGAAGTCCAAACAATAGTTGTGCGAATACAACCATTTCTCAAGGCTTCCGTTGGGCATATACTCAAGAATCAATGCCTTGAGGTTTTCATTAGAACAAGTGCTTATCACTTTGACAAGATTTATGTGGCGGATGTTGCGTAACACCTCACATTCAACATCAAAGCTTTGTAAAGAGGCCTCCAATTGCAAATTAAACACCTTCACAGAATAACCTTCTCATCTGTAAGAAGCCCTTTATAGACAGAGCCAAAACTCCCAATACCAAGTAGATTGCTTTCATTAAACCCTTCCGTTGCCGCACTACTTCGTAGTAGGAAAGTCTTTGTGGCACAATAGATGTCAGTTTAGCAGCTCCACCGGCTCTGATTTCTTTTCTTCTACATCTTGTGAAGATTATGGCCAAACAAACTAACCGCAATAAGCATAACCACCCCTACGCGATAAACAAAGAAAATCCCACCTTCTTCCTTGTTGATTTGTGATTGGAAATAACATTGCAAGGACTGACGTTGAATCTTGGAGCTCCACATAGTGCATCATTTGACATAAAAGACTCCATAATGAAGTTTCTAAATGGGCCATTAGAGGGGATTTCTCCGCTCAAATGATTGAAGGAGACATTGATGAACTTGAGGCATAGAAGGGCCTCCAAAGATACCAAAGAGGTTATTGTAAGATAAGTCAAGAGTTCTTAAACCGACCATGCTCCCCATAGATGTCGGTATGGAACCAACTATTCTATTTCGTGCCAAAGACGATACATAACTAGATTAATCAAATTACCAATCGTGCTTGGGGATAGACTCGCACAATTGATTTCCAAACATATTGATGTAGTTGGTGGCCTTTAAATTTCCAATCAAATTATTTGAGGACAAGTCAAGCTTGAAGGTATGTTTGAAGAAAACTTGTTGGAATCTAGATAAAGATACCTCAGTGATGTGAGATTTTCAAAACATTCAGGAATTAGTCCATATAATCGATTTCGACTCAAAATTATTGAATCCAAGCTAGTCAAATCACATAGAGCTTCGGAGACGGGACTTTTGAACATGTTGTTTTGAATAAATAATCCTTGAAGCTTAAGCATATGTTTGATTGTAGGTAGCATATAATCAGACAAGTTATTGTAGGCAAGAGAAAGACTCACCAAGTTGCTTAAATTGCCTATATGAGGATGAATGTTACCCTTGATTCTGCAATTGTATGCACCGAAATGTCGGAAGGAGGAAGAAAAGTTTCCAAGGGAAGCCGGTATATGATGCCATATGCAGGATTAGCACCAAATTGCAGCCCAATTAAAGATCTGCACTTTGTCAAGGAATCAATGAAGGGAGTCTTGTGATTCAAGATCTAATCTTGATCACCAAGTAACAAAGGAAGGTTCTAGCAAATCTCATGCATCAATTAACAAATCCCATCTTGATCACCAAGTAACAAAGGAAGGTTCTAGCAAATCTCATGCAGTAATTAACAAATCTCATGCATTATGCAACAAATCTCATGCATTATGCCTGCTGATCGGATAAGATTGTTGAGGTTGGTGAGATATTTTTGTATGATGAATTAACTCTCTCTTATCCATTCTATTTGTATATATAGATGATAAGATCTTATGTAATATACACAATACATCAATGAAATTCTCCTTCATAGTTTCACACTTGTTTCTCTTACACGCTGCTATACAACTTATTCTTATCTTCATCAAACACCAAATTTACAAATCCTAGATTTACTTTTCTTCATGGTATCAGAGCATTCCTTGTAGGATTGTCTCTCTGATTTTTTTTTTCTATTCCTCGTGACTTATCAATGGCTGCTGACAATTCAAATAGTTTGTTTTATCTTCATCAAAGTGATGCTCCTAGCACAGTTCTAGTCAATCCTCCACTCAATGGGGATAATTTTCATTCATGGAGTCGTTCAATGCGTATAGCTCTTGGTGCAAAGAAAAAGTTGCATCTTGTCGAGACTGATAAGCATATTCCTGCGCCTGATCATGCAGACTATGTTGCTTGGCAAAGCTCTGATCTCATGATCCAGTCTTGGATCTTAAACTCTTGCACAAAGGACATCTCACAATGTATTTTATACGCAAACAATGCGGTAGAGATGTGGGATATTCTACGGGAAAGGTATTCTCAAGGTAATTATGCAAGAATTTTTGAGTTGCAAAAGGAAATTTACACCACTGTGCAAGGTACTCTTTTACATCGCTTACTTTAATAAATTAGATTGCTTATGGAAAGAATTTCACCAACATAGCCCTATACCAACTTGTTCTTGTGGTGCAATGAAATCTTGCAAATGCAATTGCATTAAATCCATGACTGAAAAGGACGAAATGAACATTTCTATCAAGTTTCTTATGAGTTTGAATGATGTTTTTACTTCTATTCGAGGTCAAATTTTGGTGATGAAACCGTTTCCTAGCTTGAACCAAATATTTAGCCTCGTTGTTCAAGATGAGAAACAACGTTCTGTTGGTATTTCTAATGGTTCTATGGAGTCCATTGCAATGATTAGCCAACGTGTTTCAACTGATCAATCTCAAGGAGATCATACAATTGCAACCTGTTATGGACCTGGTGGTACTAAGCCTTTCTGCACTCATTGTAATATTCCAAGCCACACCAAAGAAAAATGTTTCAAGCTTCATGGTTATCCTACGACAAATACTTTTGGTCAGACTTCCAGAAAAGATAAGCCTCTTTGTTCTTATTGTGGTGTTGCTGGTCATACCAAAGATAAATGTTATAAACATCATGGTTTTCCACCAGGTTTCAAATTCAAGTCTAAGACAGGTTCCTTAACTCAGAATCACTCCACAACAGCTCATGTGGTGTCTGCTCAGCATATGGCTAGTGAGAGTCCAAGTCCTCATATTTCGACTGAACAGTACAACCACCTACTTACACTTATTCAGAACATGACATCTTCTCCTTCTATCTCCTCACATGAAGGCCAAAAGTTCAGGTTGTACAAAATTCTGTCATTTTTCTTCCCATATTCAATGTTTCAGTTCTACTTTTCATCCTCTTACATGGATCCTTGACACTGGTGCTACGGACCATGTGGTAGCTGATCTTTCTCTCTTGACAAATCCTACTTCTGTTACAAACATGTTTGTTACACTTCCAAATGGCTCTACACTTCCGGTAACTCACATGGGATCAGCCAACATTAATGCTCACCTTAGCATTCCCCATGTTCTTTATGTACCCTCCTTTAAAGTGAATTTGTTGTCTTTTGGTAAGCTCATTGTGGAGTCCAAACTCACACTTATATTCTCTGATGAAATGTGTCTCATTCAGGACCTTCGCATGGACAAGAGGATTGGCACGACTAAGTTACATGAGGGTCTTTTCTTCTTTGCATAACTCCTCTACCATGGCAAAGAATCGCCTCTATTAATTACGCCTTATGGCATAAGCGTTTATGCCATGTTTCTGATGCTAAGCTCAGTTTGTTAAAGAACAATATTCCTTCTCTTTTGATATCTAATAATAAAGATTGCAATATTTGTCCATTGGCTAAGCATCATCGCTCTCCATTTCCTTTAAGTACAATTAAAATAATTTTTCCTTTTGAGCTTATCCATTGTGATATTTGGGGTCCATTTTCTGTGCCAACACACTATGGTTTTCAATATTTTTTAACCATAGTTGATGATTATACTCGTGTAACTTGGTGTTGTTTAATGAGGAGTAAATCTGAAACTGCATCTCACTTATCTTCTTTTCATGCTCTTGTTTCCACTCAACATTCTGCCAAAATTAAAATCATAAGAACCGATAATGGTTCTGAGTTCTCCCTTTCAGATTTCTACTCTAAACATGGCATCCAACACCAAACGTCTTGTGTCTATACTCCTCAGCAAAATGGGGTAGTAGAGCGGCGTCATCAGAGCCTATTGAACATTGCTAGAGCTCTTTTATTCCAAGCTATTTTGCCTTTATCTTTTTGGGGGGAAAGCTTACTCACTGCTGCTTATCTGCTCAATAGGTTACCGATTGCAGTCTTACAAAACAAGAGTCCCTATGAGCTATTACACCAAACACCTCCCTCATATTCTAATCTTAGGGTATTCGGCTGTCTCTGCTTTGCTGCTAATCCTCAAAATCACAAGCACAAGTTTGCTCCACGGGCTAGAAGATGTATCTTTGTTGGATATCCATCGACCTCCAAGGGATATAAACTGTTTGATCTTGATTCTCAATCTTTTTTTGTTTCAAGGGATGTAGCTTTTCATGAAAACTCTTTTCCTTATCCAAATTCTCATGCTATTGATCACACCACTGACATCTTTCCTCTTCCAACCTCCTCTCCTCCTTCACAGATTCCTATTCCCATTCCTATCTAAGAATCTCAGCCTTCAATCCTAGAATCTTCTGCTTCTACCTCGGATTCAACATCTCCTTCCCCATCTCACTCTTCTGAAACTCACTCCATCACAGAATCTCAGTCTTCTCCATCTCCACCTCTTCCTAGAAGAAGCTCAAGGCCTAAACAGATTCCTACTCACTTCAAAGACTATGCACATACTGTCATTGGCTCTCCTCCTGCACCTTCTCCTAAGAAGATTCAGTCCAAGTATCCTATTTCTCACTATGTTTCCTACTCCTCTCTTTCTCCATCTCATAAGGCTTTTGCCCTTGCTGTCTCTGACACTTTTGAACCTCGAACATATAAACAAGCCGCTCCTCATCCTCATTGGCAAGCTGCCATGAAATCTGAGATAGATGCCTTAGAAGAAAATAAGACCTGGCTTCTTACTGATCTTCCTGAAGGTAAGACACCAATTGGGTGTAAGTGGGTATTCAAGGTTAAATATCATGCCAATGGTACCATCGAAAGATAAAAGGCACGCCTTGTTGCGAAGGGCTATACACAACAAGAGGGCATTGATTATACAAACACCTTCTCTCCAGTGGCCAAGTTAACTACTTTCTGTAGTCTTATTGCATTATCAGCCGCTAAGAACTGGATTTTGGAGCAATTGGACGTGAATAACGCCTCTTTGCATGGGGATTTACATGAGGAAGTCTATATGACTTTGCCTCCTGGTTTTGATAAAACCTATCCGAACAAGGTTTGTCGCTTGCTAAAGAGTTTATATGGACTAAAACAGGCTAGCCGACAGTGGTATTTCAAGCTTTCTGAGCTCTTATTGCTTATGGTTTTACTCAGTCCAAGACTGACAGTTCTCTCTTTACCATTCACTCCTCTACCTTCTCTTAATCTATGTAGATGATGTGTTGGTAGCAAGTGATGATTCCAATCAAGTTCAGAAACTTAAGAGTTTTCTTCATACAACCTTTAAAATCAAAGACTTAGGGCCTTTGAAATTCTTTTTAGGCATTGAAGTCGCTCGATCCTCTGTTGGTATATCTCTTTGCCAACGGAAATATATTTTGGATTTATTGGAAGATGAAGGCTACTCCGATTGCAAACCGGTTAACTTTCCAATAGATAGCAAATTTAAGCCCAGTCAACATGATGAGCATATACTCTCTGATCCTTCTCCTTACCGATGCTTAATTGGCTAGTTGATGTATCTTACATTTTACTCGACCCGGATCAGTTATGCAGTCCATACTTTAGCTCAATACATGCACAAGCCTGGTCTATCTCACATGAATGCTGCACATCGTCTTCTCCGTTACCTTAAGGGCTCAATTGGACAAGGTCTCTTTTATTCCTCCTCTTCCGACTTCAAGCTGAAGGGTTTTTGTGATTCTGATTGGGCTGCCTGTGTTGATACTCGAAGATTCATTACTGGGTTTTGCATCTATTTTGGTGATTATCTAATTTCTTGGAAATCCAAGAAGCAAATAACTATCTCTAGGAGTTCTGCCGAAGCTGAATATAGAGCCCTAACTACTGCAACAACTGAAGTTTTATGGCTGAAACAACTATTTAGAGATCTTCGATTTCCTCTTCCTCATGGCACACTTTTTTTCGGATAGTAAGTCTGCTCTTGCTTTGGCAGCGAATCCAGTTCATCATGAACGAACAAAACATATAGAAATCGATTGTCATTTCATACGTGATTGTCTTCTTTTTGGCCAAGTTCATTTACTATATGTTCCCTCGTCTCATCAACCTGCTGACCTATTTACTAAGGCTCTTGGTCGTTCTCAATTTCAGTTTTTATTGTCCAAGCTTCGAGTCCACAATTTGGACTCTCAGCTTGCGGGGGCCTCTTGTGATTCAATATCTAATCTTGATCACCAAGTAACAAAGGAAGGTTCTAGCAAATCTCATGCATCAATTAACAAATCCCATCTTGATCACCAAGTAACAAAGGAAGGTTCTAGCAAATCTCATGCAGTAATTAACAAATCTCATGCATTACGCAACAAATCTCATGCATTATGCCCGCCGATCGGATAAGATTGTTGAGGTTGTTGAGATATTTTTGTATGATGAATTAACTCTCTCTTATCCATTCTATTTGTATATATATATGATAAGATCTTATGCAATATACACAATACATCAATGAAATTCTCCTTCATAATTTCACACTTGTTTCTCTTACACGTTGCTATACAACTTATTCTTATCTTCATCAAACACCAAATTTACAAATCCTAGATTTACTTTTCTTCGTGGCGGTTATCAATCGTTAGATTGTTTTGGAATAACACCAATTCTCGAAGAAATAGTGAATTTGTTTTCGGAGAGGCCGACTGTGTTGAGATTAAAGCAGTTAGAGAAAGAATCCGGTATCATTCCACTAAGCAGATTATGACCAAGATAAAGATTTTCGAGGAGTGAGTTGTAGCACATGTTAGTTGGAAGAGATCCCGACGGACCATTTCCGTAAAGTGATAGTATTCGAAGAGTTGAGATATTGAGTTGTAGCAAATGTTAGTTGGAGGAGTGAGTTTGACTCCTACTTTTTAAGGTATTATAAGTATCCTAAGAAATCTGGTCCTCCAACTATTTAAAATGCCGAAGCTAAAAACATAACTAAGTTGTTAGTACATGATATGCTAATCCTGTTGGATTGTAACGGTTGCAGACTTGTCAAAGGTATCGTCCTTACTCTGTAGAAATCCCTCAGTTTTGACTTTAAGCTTATTAATCTTGATATGCATAGTTTTTGCTTTTTTTAGAAACATAATACTTTATATGAGTTAAAATATGCAAGATAAAAGAGAAGACATCGAAGAGTAGATATAGAGAGAGTGTGTATAATCATATTATCATCTTGAGTAATACAAAATAATCTTGATCCTTTATAGGATCATGAAGAGAAGGATGCGGTTATCTAAAACCGTAGACATGTACGATCCAGAACGTGAGAAGAGCACTACCAAACCCTATCAACACATATACAATAATATATAAAATAACATGTTATTGTTATTTCTAATACTCCCCCAACGAAAACCTAGCCCAGATCTGAAGAATACAAATTGAGTTTGGAACGAAGTCTCTGAAACGATGATGAGGACAAAGGGTTTTGTCAAGATATCCGCCACTTGCTCTTCACTCGGAACATACCCGACTTCGATGGTGTTGTCAAGAACTTTTTCCCGAATAAAATGTACATCAACTTCGATGTGCTTTGTTCGAGCATGAAAAACTGGATTGCTGGACAAAGAAATCGCACTCTTGTTGTTACTCCACAACTTCGATGGTGTAGTAAAATGAAGGCCAAGTTCGGTGCACAATCCTTGGAGCCAAAGCAAATCAGTTGTAGCATTAGCAAGAGATCTGTACTCTGATTCAGCACTACTCCGGGGAGACAACCTCTTGTTTCTTGTCATAGAACTTGGAGAGAAACAAAGGGTGTAGTGTCGAGTACCTTTAAGATATCTTAACAGCTTCTTACAAGCTTGCCAATGAATGGTTGATGGTTCTTGGAGAAATTGACTCAATTTGTTAACGGCAAAAGCCATATCCCGGCGAGTAAGAGTGAGGTATTGAAGAGCCCCGATCACACTTCGATAGAGAGTTGGATCCGGGAAAGGAGATGAACCATCGGTCTTGGCGAATTTAGGATTGACATCAAGTGGTAAACAAGTAGGATTGCAGTCCACAAGATTTGTTCTCTCCAACAGCTCCAAAATATACTTGCTTTGAGAAAGCTTAAAACTAGATTGACTTCGTGATACTTCAATGCCAAGAAAGTAGTGAACATCTCCCATATCCTTGAGTGAAAAAGCTTGACTAAGTGAACTGATCAGCAAATTTATACAAGCATCATTGTTACCGGTCACTAAAATATCATCGACATACACAACAATAATTATAAACGACGCACTCGTTTTACGGAAGAACATGGAAAAATCTGATTTAGATCGAGTGAATCCTTGAGAAGTAAGAAACTTTCGAAGGTTGTTATTGTTGGGATTTTGTATACTTGGAAGCGGTTTTTATGTTTGTATACAATGTGTTTT
Organism: Lavandula angustifolia; assembly: GCA_028984105.1. Lineage (NCBI taxonomy): Eukaryota > Viridiplantae > Streptophyta > Magnoliopsida > Lamiales > Lamiaceae > Lavandula > Lavandula angustifolia. The sequence goes on along the minus strand of CM054826.1, from coordinate 21,966,123 downwards.
TGTCTTTACCACTGTTTTATTCTCCCGTCTCGATAAATATATATTTGTACATATAATCCTTTATCTTGTATACAAGTTAGATTATGTAGTGTGTTGTAGATCACAAAAGACTACACAATTGGTTGACCTGAAAAGATATAAACAGTTATTACAGCTGAGACAATTTAAGGATAAGTCGTCGGTATAAGCTACAATTTAGATAAGAAGTGGTTTGTCTTGGCTGCTTGTAGTTATTTGTAGCTCATGTTGGATATCTGTATCTTGCAACCGTATCCTAGTAAAATGAGTTGATAATATCCCCTGAGGAACTAGTGAGGATTATCACACTAAACCCAACCGGTTGATTAAGTTCAGAGTGTGTTAATAAGGTCGAGTGGTACTACTCATGAATATAATAAGTTGTTAATTAATTTAAGTTGTCAATGCACTTAGTTAATTAACGAATATTTCTATCTTAAATACGGGGATTAATTAAGTCTAAAAGACAAGCTCATGCTCAAGTTGGGATAAAAGGATAAGTTAGCACAGATTCTCTAGTGGAATGAATCTCGTGTTTATTAATTGATTTTGCTCGGGTCGAACATATATAATTAATTAATTTGAGGCCCAACTTTATTTGTATTAGATCCATGATCTGACCAAACTAGTGGCCTAGTTATTTATTGTCTCTCAGAAATCATTATTAATAAATTAATGTATTTTATATTATTTAATAATATTATTTATTTGGAATTAATTGGCTGAGCCAATTAATTGATCAATAAAAGTAGCCCAACAGATTAATTTATTATATTATGGGCTAATTGACGTGGAAGGCCATTAGGGATTTAATTAATTAATGGTTATAAATATTAATATAATATTTATTTTTGAAACCTATATATATTAGTATTGTGTTTATAAACAGAACACACATTCATATTCTCACAGACGATAAACGCGAGCGAGAGAGAGACATTATTCATTTTTCTTCAGTTCTCTGACCATATAGAGGAAGAAAAATGCCCGGGACACAGATCAGAAGGTCTAAAACACGAGCAACAATCAAAGCTGCAATAACATACGTGGAGGAAGGTAACTGGTTCTTCCCTCCTATTCCATCAATTGGTATTAGAGCCTGGTTTTTGCTCTGATTGTTGATTTTAGGAGCATGCTTAGGGTTTTATTCCGTCGTTATCGGGTTATTTTCGTGCTTAAGACGGCCTACGTGCCATTATTTTAACCCCTTTGTAATGTTTTTCTCGTGAGAAAATCCACGAGTAGTTAATAGGACCAATGCGTTACGTGTTTATACTGTTATTATACTGTATTTTGGTCAGGGATGCATGAAAATCAAGGTGCAACGGTGCAGAAAGACGAAAAAGGGCGAAACCATAGTTTCTAGTAGATCACTACCGCCAGATTTAGGAGGCGCGTGGTGGCGCGTGCTAACGTATTTGTCATTCAGATAGTTATGTCCATTATTTCATTAGCTTCTTCTGGATAGGTCACACGACCCATTCTGATTTCTGGTTTGTCCGGAATAGCATCGGAAAGGAGAGGTGGTCGTGTTGTCCAGAAAAGCCTCTATTGGCCGAAAATCCTAGTTTGGCTAGGGTTTCGCCGCGACTTGCGGCGGTGAGTGGTGGCGCGTCCAGCATCCTCCGGCCATGCGGCTTGCGCCATGTGGTTCTTCTTGTCATGAACTTCGCGTCGATATGTCGTATGGGGTCATCAAACCTCATATGCGATCGAAATCGATATCGAAAGTTAGGCGCTCCATTTAGATTCATTCACGCGATTCGTTTGAAATTCGGGAAATTGATGGACTAATCTCGGCCGGAATCCGTTACACGGTGCTCGTGAGTATCCCTATTATGTTTTCTCTCTTTCAATTGATTAAAGCGCGGCTCGGAAGAGGCGATCTTGGCGGCGAAAGAGCTCACCGGCGACGAGTTCAAAACCTTGCAGTTTCGCGTCGCGGGGGCATCAATTGTGACTTGAATTAGATAGCCCATACGTCGGGTTGACGTGTGGGAGCGAGAGGGAGGTCGGAGACGGGCGGAGGAACGATGACGGTTTCCCATTAGGGTTTCGCTGTGTGCGCATGTACAATCCAGCGCCGTTCGGTAGCGTTGCCGCGGGAAGACGGTGTCGGGAATAGCTTCCCCGTGGTCAGTCGACCCTATAGATATCAGCGTCCGAACGTGGGACAGCGCAGAGCGAGGCGGAGCGCACAGCGCGCGCCGCGTTCCGCCGGCTCAGTAATGCGATTTCAGCGATGACGATAGTGGGGGAAGGCCACCGAGGCCGCGGGCCACACCTCCAGGCGACGACGGGCAGCGGCCTGGCGCGGCGGTGGCTCCTTGTTGAAGGAGGGCTGATGACATGGCGACGACGCAAACAACTCCAGATTCAAAGTTTTAAAGACTGAAGAATTGTATTTTGATCGGGTAATGTAATAGTTAGGAATTATTTATTCTTAAGCCTGATAGCGACGTTTTTTATTTCCTATTTTAGCATTTATTTATTCTTATGTTTATCAAGCGATTATGTATTTAATTGTGCTTAGAAAATCATGAAAATAGAATTTACGTCATATTAAGCATGTTTAATTTTTCGCGAGCACGTTTTATTTTGTGCGCTTAGAAAATAGCATGCTTTAGGAATTATGTGGTGATGCATGATTCAACGAACCATTTGAAGAAAAAGACTAAGCAAACAATAAAATATTTAATATGTAATTAAACTCCAATCAAATTAGATATTAAGCATTAATTCGGACATCTATTAATTAGACCCTACACGAAAGTAGGACAATTATATAAGTAAACATCCACCTGAGTGGTTTTCTTGTATTTTTGAACTACAGAGTTTTTTGAGATGCGTTTTCTAATAAAATATTTAATTATTATTGAGTAGTGGGAGCGAAGCCGTAAACGTCCACCCGAGTGGCTTACGTGCCTAGTAAATACGAGTACTCTAGAAGATAATCATTAAATAAAATGGCAAATTGAATCAATTTGAATGCGATATGGTTCTAGTAAGTATGCCAATTTCGAGAATGTGATATTAATTCGGTCAAATTAATGGTCATAGCTTAGATATCACCACGAGTACAACTTCCTGAGAAGTCCTTTCCCACGTTTTAATTCCACAATAGTGACGTGGTCCAGAATAATCGGATTATTAATTCCATTCCTCTTAAGAACATATGCTTAGATTGTAATTAAAGAGCTAGGTATATAGCTTGGTCTAGGGGTACACAAGTAAACGTTTACCTGAGTGGTTTACGAGTGTGATCCTTAGGGCTATTCGAGTATTTAACATCATTGGTTTTTCAAAAGGTTATAATGATGGTTAATTACGAATTATATAACATGCTTTTATAGTATATATTTTAGATATGTCTGTTCACAAATTTCATGAGTTTCTAAACAGTCTCACCAACCAAACCCTAACGGGTCTAACTAATTTTGCGGAGTGGAAGAGATATCTTACCTTCCTAATAAATACTCCAACAAGGTCCTATGAGAACTTCTGTTTAAGGACCGCTATGTCTAAGATAGAGATTACTCTGATTAAATCCTCAATTCTTCGGTAGCGGTCAAAGAGGTTATAGGAAAGGGTAAGGGTGCTCAAGTCTTGAACATCCCTAGTAGCTCAAGGAATCCTCCGAAAGGCAGAAACAAGAAAAAGAGCAGAAATGGTGGTCAATTCAAGAAGATCAGTGAGAGTAAGAAGACGGTTTTTACCGGCGGAATGTGAATGCCAAAGGACAAAGGTGTTGGAAAATCGAAAGTATATTATACATATACATATATATATATATATATATATATATATATATGAATAAGTTAGTTATTATGGAAATGGTATTAGCATTTAATGATAATTTGACTTGGGAAAAGTCAGCCCGTTTATTCGTCTTTTTGAGCCTCGATATATATCTGATTTATGAATTGAGATATATGACGTCGATCTACGTTTCGAGTAGATAGTTATAGTGTGCTTAATTTCTCGATTCTGATTTTCGGTGAGTGAAAATTAGTGGCTCGAAGTTTGGGGGGACAAAACTAATATATTACCTAAAGTGGAGAAACTTACCTAATTCGGGTTTTGGAGAGTTATTACATTAATCAATGTTCCACATTGATTAATGTGTAATGTTTTGTGTGGTATTTAAGGCTCTACCATTTAGTAGGAGATAATAAAATGACAAGTGGTGGGCTTGGGCCACACATGCTCATGTACGCGAGCCTTTTCGTTGACCGCCTCACACGCGGCGCGGCGCACCGTGCCGCAAAACGCTCGTACCCGGCCCCGGCTCCAGCTCCAGTTCTGGTCCGTGTCCTTGGGCTTGGATCTTGGATCTTGACAATTGGTCCTTTGGGTGGTCCATGGGCTTGTCCATTAGGCTTTGCTGTTGGACTTGGCATTGGACTTGTGCGGACTTGTGTGGACTGACCCAGTGCAACATTGGTGGCCTGATCTAATTCGTGGTGCAGTGCACCTGCCACACCCAAGCAATATTTTTGGAAGTCTCTGGAATGAGACTGTTCAAGTGTCTTCCACCCCTCCACTTACCATCCCCATGACCTCCTGCCTTAATTAACACAACAACTCTTCACCTGGGGGAAGCAACCTATAAATAGGCTAGTTGCATGCCATTTCAAAACACACCTTCATCTCTTCTCTTCTGCATTTTAGAGCTTTAGTTGTCCAGCAGCTTTTGTCATCGCCGGAAAAGTCCAGTTCGCCGGAGCTCGAAGATCTCGCGGTGCTGCAATCCTCGAGACGTCGTCGTTTCATCTTTGGGGAGGATACGCCAAAATCGAGAGCACTACGAGGGCGTATTTCTTCTTGCGGATAGAGGCTATCCTCGATTCGACGGTTTCTTCTATTTGTTTTCTTTTTCCGACTTACCGGTTTACTTGTAATAGCAGTTTGTAATCCAACAATCGCAAGACGAAATATCTTACCTAACTGCTTCAAGTAAAGTGAAAAGATGTCTTCCTCAAGTGCTGCCATCTCCAACGCTGCCGCCGCCGCTGCTTCTGCCGCCGCCACCAACAATGCCACCAACCCCGCCGTTTCTGACGTCATTGCCTCCTCCGGCAATGTGGTTCCACCGATGTCTGTTCCAACTCCAACTCCGGCGTTTGTAAATTCAACACTTGCTGCCATGTCTGCCGCCACTGATGCAAGGATAGCACTTAACCGTGCTAAATCCACTAACTCGGCATTTAACTTCAATGCTATGTCCTCTGCCTTGCAAAGTAATGTCCCTTTTGGGAGCGTGAACCACCATGGTGTGGTGGGGGGTTCGAACCCGACCCTGACGGATCCTCTGCACTCGTCTAGAGTATTGCCCGCTGCCGAGAAGCTGGCCAAGTTTGGTGGAGCCGACTTCAAAAGGTGGCAACAGAAGATGTTGTTCTTTTTGACAACATTGGGGTTCACGACCGTGCTGTTGGAGAACGTACCCGCCCCTCCAAGTGAAAACGAGGAGAATGTTGAAGTCCGCATAGCCTACGAAAATTGGCTTACTTCAGATTATTTCTGTAAAAACTACTTGCTTAGTGGACTATATGATAGTCTATACATTGTATATACAAATGTAAAGACCTCCAAGGCAATTTGGGAGGCAGTTGAAAGAAAATAATGTACTGACGATGCAGGAACCAAGAAGTTTGTAGTCGCTAAGTTTTTGGACTACAAAATGGTGGACTCTCGACCGGTCATGGGACAACTACAAGAGTTTCAACTCATTGTCCATGACGTCCACGCTGAAGGAATACTTTTGCCAGATGCTTTTATTGTGGCAACCGTGATTGAGAAGCTTCCCCCGAGCTAGAAGGACTTCAAGAGCTATTTGAAGCACAAGCGAAAGGAAATGACGCTTGAAGACCTTGTGGTCAAGCTCCGCATCGAGACCGATATGAGGACTCGAGATGGGAAGGGAAAAGCACCCATGGAACCAAGAGTCAACCTTGCAGAGAAAGGTGGCAACTCCAACAATGTCAAGAGAGTGCGTCCAAACAACAACCCCAAAGGGAAGGACAAGGCTCAATCCCGAAAGTTTGAAGGGGATTGCTACAACTATGGTAAGTTCGGCCACATGTCGAAGGACTGCCGTAAGCCGAAGAAGAAGAGGGTTCGTCAAGCCAACATGTTGGAGATGACAGAAGCCGACCTTGCGGCTGTTGTCACCGAAGAAGCTAATGTCGTGGAGAATGAGAGGAAGTGGTATATTGATACCGCTGCAACGACACATGTTTGTGGTGACCCCGTTTCACCAAGTACAAGAGTTGCCAAGGGAGGAAGCTCAATATGGGAAATCAAGTCTCATCTGAGGTAGTTGGCTATGGTACTGTGGTGCTAAGGTTGAACTCCGAGAAGAACCTAACTCTTGGAGAGGTGCTGCATGTCCCCGACATCCGGAAGAATCTTGTGTCCGGCTCTATACTAGTCAAGAGAGGGTTTAGACTAGCTTTCGAGTCTGACAAATTTATCATGTCAAAATTTGGTATGTTCCTTAGAAAAGGTTACCTGTCTGAGGGCCTTTTCAAATTATCTGTAATGGCAATTCGTCAAGAGCCAATTGAGGGCAAGAATAATGAGAACGAAGCTACTTCCTCCTACTTGATTGAGTGTTCCAATTTATGGCATTCTAGATTAGGACATGTTAATCTAAATGTGATAAAAAGATTGGTTAATCTCGATCTACTTAAAGTAAATGAGTTTAACAAAACCAAGTGTGAAGTTTGTGTTGAAGCAAAATTGGCTAAGGTGTCATTTCATTATGTAGAAAGGAACACAACACCTCTAGAACTCATTCACATTGACGTATGTGACTTAAAATTTGTACGAACTAGAGGTGGGAAAAATATTTTATTACTTTTATTGATGATTGCACTAAGTATTGTACTCTTTATCTTTTAAGGAGTAAAGATGAGGCGATTGAAGCTTTTATTAACTTCAAAGCAGAAGCCGAAAACCAACTTGATTGTAACATCAAAATGGTACGATGTGATAGAGGTGGAGAGTATGTAGCTCCTTTTGAAGAGTTGTGTAAGACAAGTGGTGTTATTCATCAAACCACTGCCCTCTATTCGCCTCAATCAAATGGTGTTGCTGAAACAAAAAACCGAACTTTAAAGGAGATGATGAACACTTTGTTAATAAGTTCTGGTCTGCCCCAGAACATGTGGGGGGAAGCCGTTTTGACGGCTAACTACTTATTAAACAAAATACCTCTAAAAAGGTAGTGATGTTACTCCTTACGAATTGTGGAAAGGAAGGAAACCTTCCTATAAATACCTCAAGGTGTGGGGGTGTTTGGCTAGAAGTGCCTTTACCTAAGAAAGTTACAATCAGACCTAAGACCGTTGATTGTATCTTTATAGGATATGCACTGAATAGTAGTGCATATCGGTTTGTCATTCATAAGTCGGTCGTGCCCGATATGAATGTTTGGAACTACTATTGAGTCAAGGAATGCTATATTCTTTGAACATATCTATCCATGTAAAAATGATGATAAAGTTGAGTCGAGCTCGAGTGGTGAAGCAAGAGAAGTTGCTAGTAGTTCTAAAAATGTAGGGGTAGAACCTGCTACACGTAAAAGGCAAGCTGCCGGTCTTGAAACTTTAGAACCAAGACGTAGCACTAAAGCCAGAGTTGCTAAGAACTTCGGTCCTGATTATGTAGTTTTTCTTTTGGATGAAGAACCGCGGTCTATAAAAGAAGCTCTTTCTAGACCTGATGGCCCACTTTGGCAAGAAGCTGTTCAAAGTGAAATTGATTTCATCATGCAGAATCACACTTGGGTCTTAACTGACTTACCTGAAGGTTGTAAGCCCTTAGGATGTAAATGGATACTTAATTGATAAATATAAAGCTCGTTTAGTGGTTAAAGGTTTTATGCAAATTGAAGGATATGATTTTTTCGATACTTATTCGCCTGTAACGAGGATTACGTCTATCCGTGTGCTTCTCGCGATTACTGCTTTGCACAATCTTGAGATTCACTAAATGGACATGAAAACTGCCTTTCTAAATGGAGATTTAGAAGAAGAAATTTATATGGAACAACCTGAAGGGTTTGTAGTATCTGACCAAGAGCGAAAGGTATGTAAGTTGGTGAAATCCCTATATGGGTTGAAACAAGCACCATTACAATGGCACTTGAAATTCGATGAGGCTATGTTGTCGAATGGTTTTAAGATTAATGAATGTGACAAGTGTGTTTACATAAAGAATACAAAGAATGTTTTTGTAATTGTTTGTCTTTATGTAGACGACATGTTAATTATGAGACAAAACCTTCAAGTCATAAATGACACCAAGCGTATGCTTAAGAGAACTTTTGATATGAAAGATATGGGAGTTGCTGACATTATTCTTGGAGTGAAGATTCAAAGAAATTCCAAAGGGATTGTTTTGTCTCAAACTCATTATATTGAGAAAGTACTTAAGAGGTTTAATGCCTTTGATAGTGCACCGACAAAGACTCCTCTAGAAGTTAATGTTCACTTGAGCAAGAATAGGGGTGATCTTGTTGCTCAAGAGGATTATGCTAGAGTCATCGGTTGTCTTATGTACATCACAAATTGTACGAGGCCTGATCTAGCTTGTCCGGTGAACAAACTGAGTCACTTTACTAGTAATCCTAGTAGAGAGCACTGGAAATCTCTTGTAAGAGTTCTGAGGTAGTTGAAATACACTCTTAACTTTGGGCTGCACTACTCGAGACATCCCCCAGTACTTGAAGGGTACTGTGATGCAAATTGGATATCCGACACTAAAGACTCGTTGTCTACTAGTGGTTATGTGTTCACTATAAGGGGACGAGCTGTGTCGTGGAGATCCACGAAACAGACGTGCATAGCACGATCCACCTTGTAATATGAATTTATTGCTTTTGATAAGGCCGGTGAGGAGGCCGAACGGCTACATAATTTTCTTGAAGATATTCCATGTTGGACGAAACTCGTGCCACCTGTGATGATTCACTGTGATAGCTAAGCGGCTATTGGTAGGGCAAAGAGTGGGTTGCATAATGGTAAGTCGAGACATATTCATCGTCGACATAATACCGTAAGACATTTGATCACGAGTGGGGTTATCTCTGCAGACTATGTCAAGTCTATAGATAACCTAGCGGATCTGTTTACTAAGAGTTTGAATCGAGATCAAATGTATAAGCTCGTAGAGGGAATGTGAGTTAAATCCACAAGTTAAAGACGATTATAGTGGATACCCGACCTTGTAGACTAGAGATCCCATGAACTTGGTTCAATGAGAAAACTAAGCTATATGAGTCTGTTGATACCACACTCAAATAGTCTATTCCCTAAAAGAGCTCGAGAGTGTTGGTGACCTATCAAGTGGTGAGGTTAAATCTTTGACTTTTAATGATTCTTGGATGCCTTGAGACGGTGGAGTATGACAGGATACTCGAGTAAGAATCACCTATGTAAGTGAGAAGTGAGGGCCGCTTCTATGTAACACTTATGAATCCAAAGAGGTTGTCCATGGCTTGTAAAGGACACAAACGTGGGAACGGACGAGGTTGAGACTTTATAGTGTTAGTGCTATTGTCTAAGTATACACCATGGAGGAATAGTTCAAGGCCACGTCTTCACTAGTCCGCCGGTATGTTCGATAAGACCGACTAAGGAAGGTTCAAGGTCACAAGCCATCTACCCCGATGCTTTATTGTCTCTTGAGGACGAGTTGTGTGTAGCATGCATGCATTTGACTATTTCCACTCATGTGGGGATTGTTGGAAAATCGAAAGTATATATATATATATATATATATATATATATATATATATATATATATATATATATATATATATATATATATATACACTTTCGATTTTCCAACAATCCCCACATGAGTGGAAATAGTCAAATGCATGCATGCAGACACATATATATATATATAGATATAAATATATGAATAAGTTAGTTATTATGGAAATGGTATTAACATTTAATGCTAATTTGACTTGGGAAAAGTCAGCCCCGTTTATTCATCTTTTCGAGCCTCGATATATATCCGATTTATGAATTGAGATATATGACGTCGATCTACGTTTCGAGTAGATAATTATAGTGTGCTTAATTTCTTGATTCCAATTTTCGGTGAGTGAGAAATAGTGGCTTGAAGTTTGGGGGGACAAATCTAATATATTACCTAAAGTGGAGAAACTTACCTAATTCGGGTTTTGGAGAGTTATTACATTAATCAATGTCCCACATTGATTAATGTGTAATGTTTTGTGTGGTATTTAAGTCTCTACCATTTAGTAGGAGATAACAAAGTGACATATGGTGGGCTTGGGCTACACATGCTCATGCGCGCGAGCTTTTTCGCCGACCGACTCACACGCGGCGTGCCGCGCCGCACCACGCCCGTGCCCGGCCCCGGCTCCGGCTCCGGTTCCGGTCTGTGTCCGTGTCCTTGGATCTTTGCAATTGGTCCTTTGGGTGGTCCGTAGGCTTGTCCGTTGGGCTTGGCTGTTGGATTTGGCATTGGACTTGTGCGGACTGGCCCAGTTCTACATTGGTGGCCTGATCCAGTTCGTGGTGCAGTGCACCTGCCACACCCAAGAAATATTTTTGGAAGTCTCTAGAATGAGACTGTTCAAGTGTCTTCCACCCCTCCACTTACCATCCCCACGACCTCCTGCCTTAATTGGCACAACAACTCTTTACCTGGGGGAAGCAGCCTATCAATAAGCTAGTTGCATGCCATTTCAAAACACACCTTCATCTCGTCTCTTCTGCATTTTAGAGCTTTAGTTGTCTAGCAGCTTTTGTCCTCGCCGGATAAGTCCAGTTCGCTGGAGCTCGAAGATCTTACGGTGCTGCAATCCTCGAGACGTCGTCATTTCATATTTGGGGATGATACACCAAAACTGAGAGCACTACCGGGGCATATTTCGTCTTGCGGATAGAGGCTATCCTCGACTCGATGGTTTCTTCTATTTGTTTTCTTTTTCCGACTTACCGATTTACTTGTAATAGCAGTTTGTTCTTCAAGTGTGGTAAGAAAGGACATTGGAAGAATTATAATCTAGATGTCAAGACAAAATAGAAAGAGACGTGAGTCGCTTTTGTAACTGAGATTGTTCTAGTTTCCTCTTCTACCCACGAGTGGGTAGTGGATTCGGGGGCAACTAATCATGTTTGTTACACCTTTCAAGGTTTCTTGCAGAAAAAAAGGCAACTGACTAATGGCGATGTGGTAGTCTCCATGGGCAATGGATGAAGAGTTCCTGCAATTGCCATTGAAGATTTACATATATCTTTTGATAGTTATGGTTTAGAACTTAAAGATGTTTTATATGTGCCTAGTTTAGGCGAAACATAATTTCTGTTTCAAAACTCTACACCATGGATGGTTATAAATCAAGTTTTGATAGTGATGTTTCTATCATGAAAGACGGTGATTTTATTTGTGGAGGGCCATTAAGCGGATCTTTATATACTATTACATGTAAACTGCGTAATTCTGTTAATTTTGCTTCCTCGTCATCAAACAATAAGAAGAGAAAAGAATCTTCTAAGGTAAGTCAAACTTATCTATGGCATTTACGACTAGGTCTATCATAGGATCCAAAGGTTGGTGAAATCTGGATCATTGAAGTCTCTCCAAGTGGAACCATTTCCAACTTGCGAATCCTTCAGGAAAGATGGTGACTAGGCCTTTTAAGATAAAGGGTTATAGAGCCACAATAGTATTAAGTTTGATTCATAATGACTTGTGTGGACCTATGTCTACACAAGCTCGTCAAGGGTGTGAGTACTTCGTCACATTTACTGATGATTACTCGAGGTACCTACTTCGCCACAAGTCAGATTACTTCGAAACCTTTAAGGAATTCAAGGCAGAAGTGGAGAAGAAGTTAGGAAAAGAAATCAAGACACTTCGATCTGATCGTGATGGAGAATACCTGTCCAACGAGTTCAAGGATTACTTGACAGAATGTGAGATTACATCCCAACTGACATCATAGGGCACACCTCAGTTGAACGGTGTGTCAGAGAGAAGGAACAAAATTCTCTTAGAGATGGTTCGGTCGATGATGAGTTATGTAATTTTGCCAATATCCCTTTGGGGATATGCCCAAGAGACTGCGGCATACTTGTTGAACCGTATGCCTTCCAAGTCGGTTCAAAAGACCCATTTCGAGTTGTGGAACGGGCATAAGCATAGTTTGCACCACTTAAGGATTTGGACATGTCCTGCTTATGTGCTAAATATGCAGACCGACAAGTTGGAATCACATTCAGAAGTGATGTTGTTGATAGGGTATCCGAAGAAAACGAAGGGTGGTTACTTTTATGATCCTAAGGAATAGAATATCGTTGTTAGCACCAACGCTCGGTTCTTAGAAGAGGATTATATTAGTAATCACAAGTCTCGAGTCGAGATCATCCTTGAGGAATTACAAGGTGATCGAGATCCACTCAGAGAGCCAGTTGTGCAAGATAGAGCTTCACGAACAACTGCACAATCTGTTAACACAACGTTTGACGCTCTTCGACGTAGTGAGAGAGTGATATTTACACCTGATCGGTATATGTTCACTGGGGAGATGTCTGATCATCTCCCAGCAGATGAACAAGATACTGTGGATCCCTGGACCTACAACGAAGCAGTGGGAGATATAGATGCAGATTCATGGCGAGTCGCCATGGACTCAGAATGCGAGTCCATAACTGGTATGGGTGTATACGAGGTCACATAATTACCTGAAGGCTGCAAGGCTATTGGTAGTCAGTGGGTATACAAGAAAAAGAGAGGACCGAATGGAGAGATCGTGGCATATAAGGTCAATCTTGTGGCAAAAGGGTTTACCCAAAAAGAGGGTATCGATTATGATGAGACCTTCTCGCCTGTAGCAATGATCAAGTCCATTCGGATTCTTCATGCCATAGCAGCTCACATGAACCTAGAGATCTAGCAGATGGATGTCAAGCCCGCTTTCCTAAACGGTTACCTTGACATAGCAGCTCACATGAACCTAGAGATCAGTGACCTAAAACGCCTGAAGAGATAGAAAGTATGAGGCTAGTACCATATGCTTCCCCTGTTGGTAGCCTCATGTATGCAATGCTTTGTATGAGACCAGATATCTCATATGTTGTAGGCATGATCTCAAAAATATCAGTCTAACCTTGGACAAGCGCACTGGACTGCGGTAAAAAATATTCTCAAGTACCTTAAATGGACTAGAGATTATAAAATTGTTTACCAGTCATACAATCTAGTGATTTTGGGTTATAAAGACTCGGATTTCCAGGCTGACAGAGACGAGAAGAAGTCTAGCTCTGGTTATGTGTTTACCTTGGGAGGTGGAGCCATTTCATGGTGGAGTGTAAAACGAAGTGCATTGCGGACTCGCCATGGAAATAGAGTATGTGGCTACTTGTAAGCTTCTAAAGAGGCGGTTTGGCTCAAGAATTTCCCCCTGAATCTTGATATTGTTCCTAATTTGCCTAAGGCGATCACGATTTATTGTGATAATGCGGGTGCAGTGGCAAATTCTAAGGAACCTAGATCTCACAAGACGTCTAAACACAGAGACAGGAAGTACCACATCATACGAGAATTCGTACATCGAGAAGATGTGGTAATTGACAAAATTGGAACTGAAGACAACCTAGCTGATCCTTTCACGAAAAGCTTACTAATCCCGACTTATGAGAAGCATGTTCGTGGCTTAGGAGTGGTAAAGATGCCCCTCACTTAGGACTACAGAAACTTTTGTATAAGTGAGAGAAAATGCAGTGATAGATAGAATAGATAGCTGACCGTGTTTGTTTGTACTAGTTAGTACTAGAGCCGACAAAATGGGCCCGACCCGATGGGCCGGCCAGGGGTACCCGAAAAAAGGGTTGGGTTGGGCTCTGAAAATAGAAGCCCGAAGGTGTGCTGGGCTTAAAAAGCCCGCCCAAAAAAACCACGGGCTCCATGGGCTTTGGGCTAAAAAAGCCCGGGGTTTTTGGGCTAAAAAGCCCGCCCGAAAAAAATGCATAATTATTAGATAATATTAATATTAATACATAAATATAAAAAAAAAATATGGGAGAGAAAAAATTCTCAAAGAAAGATTCAAAATGCAATTAATATATGTTGAAACTTGACGATTTTAAATTGTTTATTGTCTTAGTTTGAATTTTTGTAATGTTTACTTGTATACGGCTTTGAATTTTGATATTTATTTGTACTTATATCTATAATATGATTTATTTAGTCTATTTAATCACTTCATAATTTATACTTTATTCAACATTAATATATTTAATTTAAATTATACATATTGATTTTATTTTTATACAACAAATATATAATTATAAAATAATAAAAAATATTAAATAAATTAGTGGGCTAAGCCCGCCCGCCCGCCCGAAAGCCCGGGGTCGGGTTTGGCTTCATAAATCATGACCCGGTAAAGTACCGGGCGGGCTCGGGCGGGCCCAAAAATTAAGTAGGCCCGATAGGCCCGGGGCTGGGCCGGCCCGCCTGCCCATTTTGCCACCTGTAGTTAGTACTAGAACTAACACATTTTATACTAAAAGTTTTCTTTAGTATAAATGAGAGAATTGTTGGGATTTTGTATACTGGAAACAATTTTTATGCTTGTATACAATGTTTTTTGTCCTTACCACTATTTTATTCTCATATCTGATAAATATGTATTTGCACATGTAATACTTTATTTTGTATATAAGTTAGATTGTGTAGTATGTTGTAGATCACAGAAGACTACACAATTTGTTGACCTGACAAGATATAAACAATTATCACAGCTAATACAACTTAAGGATAAGTTGTCGGTATAAGCCGCAGTTTAAATAAGAAGTGATTTGTCTTGGCTGCTTGTCTATACTGGTACACTGAAGGTGGTGTATTGATGGAACTCAGTGAGATGTGTTCTCCTTATTGACCTTAGTGGAGAACCACTAGTGGAGAACCAAGTTCTCAGTGACTTAATTGGTCTTAAACTTGGTAAGACTTCAGCTGAGTGCATTTGACTATTTATCACTTTGACATACTATGGTGAAAGTCATCGCGACCGGATCTACGTATCTTAGATGCTAGCAGTTATTTGTGGCTCGGGCTGGTTGTTTGTATCTTGCAACCGTATCCTAGTAAAATGGGTTGATAATATTATGAGGAACTCATGCGGATTATAACACTAAACCCGACCGGTTGATTAAGTTCAGCTGTGTTAATAAGGTCGAGTGGTACTACTCATGAATATAATAAGTTTTTAATTAATTTAAGCTGTCAGTGAGCTTAATTAATTAACTGATATTTCTATCTTAAATACGGGGATCGATTAAGTCTAAAATACAAGCATATGCTCAAGTTGAGATAAAGGGATAAGTCAGCACAGATGCTCTAGTGCAATGAATCGTGTTTATTAATTGATTTTGCTCTGGGCTAAGCATAGATAATTAATTAATTTGAGGCCCGACTTTATTTTTCTTTTATTAGATCACTGATCTGGTCCAATTAGTTGTTTAGTTATTTATTGTCTCTCAGAAATCATTATTAATTGATTAATGTATTTTGCATTAATTAATAATATTATTTATCTATAATTAATTGGCTAGGCCAATTAATTGATAAATAAAAGTAAATTAATTTATGTGGAAATATGTCTTTTTAACTATTTTCACTAAAAAAATACAAATATACCCACCAACTATAATAATAGTTAGAGAATACCCGATATTACCTATTTACCCTTACTTTTTTCAATTGGCAAACTGGTGCCGATGAGACCCTACGTGTGCCGATTGTTTGTCATCGGCACTAGAATTATCCAATTTCAAAAATAATTTTTATTAATCAAATAAATGATAAACAATTTAAATTACGAGTGCCGATAGACAAAAGCAGTCAATAGGCACTACCAAAGGTACTGTCATCGGCACTCTTAATTTTTTTTTGTTAATAAAACAATTGATAAACAGGTATAACAACGAGTGCCGATTGGCTAAGGCAACCCATCGGCACTGCCAAAGGTACTGCCATCGGCACTCGGTATTTAATTTTTTTTTTGTTCATAAAAGTTAGTCAAAAGCTACGAGTAAAGGCACTGCGATTCTGCGATAGACACCGAATATAATTGCCAGTGCCGATAGAGCAAATAACCCTTAGGCACCCATATGCACTGCGAGTAAAGGCACTGCGATTCTGCGATAGGCACCCATCGGCACCTATAGGCACTTCATGTTAAAAAAATTGTTATTTCGAATTCATGCTTAAAAAAAAAATACATAGTGCCTATAGGTGCCGATAACATGATCGGCACCCTTAGGCACTCATAGAATAATACGAAAAAGAGTCCCTCTATCGGCCGTAGAAGTTGTAGGCCGATAGACGGAACATGTTGGTTTAAAAAAAAATACATAGTGCCTATGGGTGCCGATAACATGATCGGCACCCTTAGGCACTCATAGAATAATTCGAAAAAGAGTCCCTCTATCGGCCGAAGAAGTTGTAGGCCGATAGAGAGAATATGTTGATTTTTTTAAAAAAAAAATTATATAGTGCCTATGGGTGCCGATAAAATGATCGGCACCCTTAGGCACTAAAATTTAAATAACGAAGTGCCTAAGGGTGCCATAGGCACCCATAGGCACTCCATTGGCACTGAAAGATTTTAACAAAAAAAAACAAAAAACCTGACGAAAATTTGAGGACAAATTGGTAATCTTGAGTATTTGGTGAATATAAGTTTAAGGGATGGGTAGTTTTGTGTTTTTTTATATAAAAGTGGGTAAAAGAAGAAAGCTCCCTTAATTTATTATATTATGGGCTAATTGATGTGGAAGTCTATTAGGATATAATTAAATTAATGAGTTATAAATATTAAAATAATGTTGATTTTTGAAGCCTATATATTAGTATTATGTTCATAAACAGAAGACACATTCATATCCTCACAGACCGTGAGTGAGAGAGACATTATTCATTTTTTTTAATTTCTCTGACCACACGGAGTAAGAAAAAAGGACCGGGACACAGATCAGAAGGTTTAAAACACGAACAACAATTAAAGCTGTAACAACATACGTTGAAGAAGGTAACTGGTTCTTTCCTCCTATTCCATCAGTCATACCACACCCGCGGAGCTTGTTTACGACCGGACAAGCTTTCAATAATTTACGTACACGAGAAGGCCGAAGAGGATCGACAAACCCTTGAGGTTGAGTTATAAAAATATTGTCTACAAGATCACCATTTAAGAAAGCATTATTGATACAAGTCTAATTTGCCAACCAAATGAAGCTGCAATCGAAAACAACAAGCGAATCATAGTAGCTTCAACAACGGGACTGTTTCTCAAGATAATCAATGCCGACAGTTTGCTCAAAACCTCGAGCTACAAGCCTTGCTTTAAGCTTGTCAAGAGTCCCATCTTGGTTCATTTTGACTTTAAATATCCACTTGTTACTGATTAATTTATAATCAGGTGAAGGTGGAACTAGAGTCCATGTGCAATGTCAAATTCGGCTTGCATGAGGCCACACTTTTTGGTTCAGTGGGAAGAGATGAGACAATTTGTGCTTGATACAGCTTAGGCTTGGAAATACCTTGCTTAGAGCGAGTGATCATGGGATGTGCATTTAAATATGAAGGAGATGGTGGGGAAGACAAAGAAGATGAAGATGCATCACTCATAGAGGGAGAAGGTGAGGTTGATGAATTTGAATTATTACCACAAAGTTGACATACCATCCGATTAGTAGATCGATTGTAACCGCGTCCACCACGACCATGGTGACCTCCACGTCCAGAATAGCCTCCACGGTTGTAAGACTGAGGAGAGGAGTTGTGATGAGAATTGTAACTTTGAGACAATCGAGAATAAGTAGTATTAACAGAAGGCAAGATTGACGCACCAACGTTGTGTTGTTGAAGTCGCAATTCATGCTCTTGTAGAAGAAATTGAACTTCCTGTAATGTCACCGAGTCAGACCGAGAGGTAAGATTAACCCACCACGGAGTCATATTCAATACCAATACCACCAAGAACCGAAAGGATAAGATCTTCTTTGGTTACAACTTGTCCAATTGCACTAAGTTGATCCGCGCATCTTTAGAATAGACTCATCCACGGATAACTCCCCCTTCTTTTGTGTTTGAAGGGCAAGACGAAAAAAAGAGGCTCTCATACCAAGTTAAAATATGCAAGATAAAAGAGAAGACATAGAAGAGTAGATATAGAGAGAGTTTGTAAAATTATATTATCATCGTGAGTAATACAAAAGAATCTTGATCCTTTATAGGATCATGAAGACAAGATGCAGTTATCTTAAACCGTAGACATGAACGATCCAGAACATGAGAAGAGCACTACCAAACCCTAACAACACATATACAATGCTATATAAAATAATATATTATTTTTTTTTGTTGACGAGGAACCCGCAACCGCTACCTTTGGTGCGCACAGGGTAAACCTCGCTCCTGTGCAATAGCCTGCAAACCACACAGAAGAGTTAAACCACCCTTAATGTGACAGGGTGACAGGCTCACACATAGCGTGTCCAGTGGGAATTGAACCCATGACCTATCGGTCCCGGACCACCCACCTTCACCGCTATGCCATCCCAAGGGAACAAATAATATGTTATTGTTATTTCTAATAATATGGGACCCAGTACAAGATATAAACAATACAAGGAAACCCTAACTAGGAAACCTTAATCATAATGGGCCGACATAAAAGCCCCATATAGAAAATACAACGTGTAATTAATACTCCATCCGTCCCGCTATTACTGTATTACTTTCCTAATCGTTATTACTGTCTTACTTTCCTAATCGTGTTGTCCCGTTATTACTGTTCTCTTTCTTAAAATAACAAAAACTACTCTTAAACAAAAAATGAAGTAGGCCCCTCCTACTTAACACTCATCCCCACATTATCTGTAACGCCCCAATTTTCATAACATTTTTAAGGGGACGCCACCTCGTGCTTAACATGCATATTTCAATTCTTTCAAATCATTTTCATGGAAAAGAATAATTGAAAAACTCAATTTATTTTACTACTCAGCGGAAGTCTTAAAATAAAAGCAAGTGCAACAATTAGTTTTCGAAAATAAAATGCACAGTTCATGATAAAACTAATTTTAATGCAATAATGAGTTTCTTAAAATCCTACATCGTGTAACCATCACCACCAACACCTCTACGCATCGGCCGAGCCATTTCCTGAAAATGTTAAAATATAAGGGGGTGAGTACGACTACTCAGTGGGAGATGTACACATTTATCAAAATTATAAATCACACCGATAAGACATGGAAAATTAGATCATGGAAAAAGATACCCGGTCACACAGACCATAACATTTTCATAGGCCCAATTCCGACCTATTCTCATAGAGGACCCAATTTCGATCCTACGGCCCAATTCCGACCGATTTTCATTTAGGATCCAATTTCGATCCAAGGATCCAATTTCGACCCTTCCTTTCATGCCTGTCATAAACACATGAAATATCGAACACAACGTATAATAAAGATAAACGGTAACATTTCCCACCTTAACCTTGACTTGATGAAAATAATGGATATCAATGTTTAAGTCCTGCGCGCCGATCCTATACATTGAAATTTATCTTAATGACTATACATGGAATGTCATACATACATTTATAATTCAAATAATTCATAAATACACATAGATTAAAATAATCAAATCAAAATGTATACTATACATAATCTACTTATTAACATACAATTTTAACGATTTCACATAGTAATAATCTTAAGTATATTAAACACAATCTTATTTCTATTGAAAATTCATTCATGCATTGAATAATTTGGCAACTCATGAAATAAATTAACAAATAAATAGTAAACGTATCATAACAATTCTATATTTTTAACATGAATGACCTAACTTGTACTATATCCTATTAATATTCATCATAGTCGAAAACAACTCAAAGAAAACATGAAAAATAATTTTCCTATCAAGCTTATGGACATGCTGTCAAAAACTGGCAGGTTACGAATAACAATTTTAAACAAATACTTATCATGCTTGCAAAATTCTACAAACTTAATAACGTATAATAGACATACCTATAAAGACGACCCTAAATTTTCACGATAATACGACGACGGAAAGATATGGAAATAATTCTTGAAACTGTTCGCAGATATGCTGTCAGATTTTCGAAAATTTTATGGAATGCTATATTATGAGCGACTAAGGGGTATTTATAAGCCTAAAAATCATTATCTAAATATCCCTAATCCTATAAGGTATCAAATATGTTTTACCCATAATTATTTTCGTGCTTATATAAATTGTATAGAATTTAGCCTTATCACTTACCATATAAGAGATTCAATCCTAGATAAATTAGGATATGGATAAACACAACTAGATTTTTATCCTAAAACATGTATATCACAAATATAATATCTATTTTATTCATAAAACATAATTTCAAATTATCTCATAATAACTAAATACAATATAAAATATTATATAAATTTATGAATCCTAGTAGGTTTAGGAAATCTAAAATAAATAAATATTTTTCTTTCCCTATAATTATTAATTATAACATGATTTCTAAATAAATAAATAAACATTAAAATCATAATATAAATATAAATAAACACCTTTAAGATCAAAAATAAATTTACAAACCAAAAATGATTTAATGAAAATGAGACATATGCTTTAATTTTCCTTTAAATTTCTAAGGCGCGACTTACGGAATTAAAACACTTGATAACATGTATGAATAGATATGCAATGCATTTTATATTAAAAAATTTCGGGGCGTCACAATATCATACTCTCTCTTTCCAAAAATCTATCTCTCACACGATTTTCGTTCCACCCCGTACTCGAAAATTTATGATTTTTAACTTAAGTTTATTTCTTAAAATACAACATGAAAAAAAAAGAAAAAAAAATCAAATGCCTCAATTATGCCCTGCAAAAATTTGGATAAATTCTCATTTCTTCCACCAATCACTCCTCGAAAATTGTGCTCATTTTCTTAATATAATTAAAACTCATAAAATATATACTTAAATAAAGTTTCTTAATCTCCGTGCCGAAACCAAAAGTGACAGTAATAGCGGGACGGATGAAGTACAATAATAATAATCCCAATAATTTAAATTTACATTAGAGTAGTTAATCTATTCAAAGTTGACATGGTCAATCGAATGGGGTCGTGGAAATTCAAGACGCAAGTCAAGTGAATGGATGGTGTATCGTGTTAGGTTAAGGTGAGTTACATATATGTTTTTCCTTACGATCAAGAAACCCGTAGGAAAGAACGTTGATTTGAAGAAAATGCTTATGATCCAATTTTCTTCTTTTTTCCCACTAAAGACTAATTGGGATGCTTTGTATCGCATGCTTGTTGACTTATCCAAAGTCTGAATAATGATGCTTTTAGTGCGGAAGTCTATCTCACAATGCATCCCCTTTCTTTCTTCCTCCATCAGGTAAATAAATGAAACTGAGAAATAACAAGTTTGTTGAATAATACAGTACGTGTGAAATTTATTTTACTAATTAGTTGATCAGTTCTACTTATTTACAACTCTCGTTCAATAACAAAGAGTAAAGACCTATATATTACTATTAATTACTCTATAGCAAAAAAATAAAAAATAAAAAAATCGACATTTGTAATATCACATATTTAGTACTCCCTCCGTCCCATAGAAAAATGTCTCCTTTCTGTGGGCAAAGAAGATTAAGAAAATGAGATTATGTGGTATATATTGTTTGACTTTTTGACTTGTTAATTTTGGTCCACATATTGCTTATCTTTTTAAGAAACAAGACACTTTCTATGGGACGGCTCGAAAAGAAAAATAAAATACTTTCTATGGGAGGAGAGAGTATATCAAATAAGTTTATTTTGGCTGGTTTTGTACGGTGGCTTAATAATTCGGAATGGTTAGGTTAGACTGAGTTTTCAGTAGTGGGACACATTTATGGGTAGGACTAGCCCGCCAATAAGTATGATGCTGGCTCAATAGCTGGGCAGGGTTTAAAAAAACGACAATATGCTCTTTTGCTGATATTAATAATGTCAGAAAACAAAGTGACATATTACACAGACCAATTACACGAATTGAGGATGACAAACATGAAATGAAAAAAAAAATAATAAATAATAAAAAAAATAAAAAAATAAATAAAAATTGCCTGTGGTTAAATGGCAATGCCTTCAATGGATAAAGTGAGGTTTAATTTTGAGCAGCTCTGCTACAACTTGTTTAATCTTTATCCTGTCTCGAGGGGATTGTGCAGTGCATTTCAAAGCCAAGTCCAGTACGGATGTTACACATTTCACCTTCTTCTCGAACCCACTCTCCTCAGGGTTAAATAAATTGACATTAATAACTTGAATCAACGACTACGGAAATAAGCTTTCAACCCAGCTCCTCAAACTCAAATCTCCATCAAACATGTCATCACTTGGCTTCATCCTTGTAAAGATTTCCATCACCATGAAGCCATAGCTGTATACATCACACTTGATTGAAACTAGCCCTTCCAAACCATATTATCTGACAACAAAAATCATTATGTATGAGTATGACAATTATCACGAGAGTGAGAAGATTCACCTGGAGCTATGTAACCAAGCATTGCTAAAGTTTTGGTTACCACGTTGCTCTCATCTACACCCAATAGTTTTGCTATACCAAAGTCACCTACATGAGCAACCATGTCTTCATCTAATAACACATTGCTAGGTTTCATGTCACAATGAACAATGGGAGTGAAATAACCATGATGAAGATACTCCAATGCTGATGCAACATCAATCACTATATTCAACCTCTGCTCAATATTCAAGCAATAGTTGTGAGAATACAACCATTTCTCCAGGCTTTCGTTGGGCATATACTCAAGCAGTGGCAGAGCCAGAAATTTATTTCAACGGGTGCTATCGATAATAATAAAAGTGGCGATATTAAAAGAGCCATCAATTTTTTAAAATACCATACAATAAAAAACAATTTTGAAAACCACTATTACAATCATAGTTTTCCTCTCCTCTCTTTCGTATTTTGAAAACACAACATTATAGCTTCATCATTAATTGTACTAAACACATCTTTCTCTATGAAAGTTACCAAGCATTCATTAAGTCATTAATCACC
Organism: Lavandula angustifolia; assembly: GCA_028984105.1. NCBI lineage: Eukaryota > Viridiplantae > Streptophyta > Magnoliopsida > Lamiales > Lamiaceae > Lavandula > Lavandula angustifolia. The sequence continues at coordinate 21,942,934 of CM054826.1, read as the reverse complement.
CATCTTGTTTCTTTTGTCATTCTTGACAAAATTCATACTTGAGAACACTCGTTCAATACTAGCAGTTGTCACCAGTAAAATTATTGCTAACTTGACAAGGAGAAAGACATAATGATATATGTTGTGCTTCTTTGTTTGAACAAGTGTCCTACAAAGTTCTAATATCCCTTTCAATTCCGAAAATCTGGAATCGGACTTCACATCCTCAATGTAATTCTCAAACTGGAAAGATAGGGCTGAGTCACTTACACCACAAAACTCATCTGGGTAAAATTAAGTCATCCTTAGTAATGCCTTGGCGTCAAAAGATTCGAAAGAGGAAGAAGGGCACAAACAAGCTACAAAACTCAATAACTCAATGCTTTCGACATTAAATCTCTTCTCAAGCTCCTTCAACTGCAAATCCAAAATGTTATAGAAGCAATTATATTTGTGATGATGCAAATTGGTAACCATAGGAGTTTGACGCCTTGACCTCTGTCCCTTTACATATTGTGCATTCATATCAGACACAATGATCATGAAGTTGTCACAAGACAACAATACTCGCTCCAAAAAAAACATCCCATCCACTATCTCTCATTTCTTGAAACTGATTCTTGTTAATGGTAACAAGTTTCAAGGTATTCAAAATGTCTTGACCACGCCTTTCCAAAGCTTGTGACAAATCATTAAATGCAACATGTAAATGAAGTCAAAAGTTTGCAAAACAAATAACAAGGATACCGCTTCACCATTTTTGTCGCATGATCTATCAAGTTCCAAGGCTTCAAGCACATCAATCACAGGAGAAAATAACTCCATTAAACTTGTTAAAGTCCTAAAATGAGATCCCCAACGATTATCACGCTCTAGCTAAGGACATAAGTTGGTTTAATCCTTTACCACTTTTTTTCATGCCATTATTTCTCAAATTTGCCAAATAAGCAGCTTGTTTCTCTCGGAGCAAATTTTATCGTTTGTTGGAAGACTGAATTATATTAACCACCCAATTGACCTCTGCAAAAAACCAATTCACCACGCTATGACTTTCAAATCTGATTTAAGAGAATGCAGTTGTATCTTTGACATGTGCAATTCCTATGAATCTCTCTACAATAAAACCTTTATCATCAACAAAACGTAATACAACAACCATTTGTTCTTTATCAGCACAATCCCCTGACTCATCAATCAATACACAAAAAAATGCATCTCCACGTTCGCTTATAATTTGAGTTACGGTCTCATAAGCACAATTATAAGCAATATCTTTTTGAATATCCGGAAAAGTCATTTTATGATTTTCTGGAGCAGATTCCAATGCTCTATATATTTCTTTAGTGTTCCCTCCCAAGAATTCCAACAATTCAAGAAAGTGGCCTTTCTATGAAGAGTCTTTAGATTCATCATGTGCTCGGAATGCCAATCCACCTCCAACTAAAAATCTAACAACATCAATTGATGCTTTCAAACAAATATGATAATCTGATTTTTCTTGTGCTGTTTGTCTATCCAATATTGCTCCAATGCTTTGATTAACATTCATGAGATCATGACCCTTCTTCACAGCTTTATTATGAGGGCTATTGATTGAGCCAACATGCTTGTTCAAACTTTCTTTTTTGTGCCATTGAGTAAACCCCTGAGTTACAAAATGCTCACCACCAAGCTCACCAAGATTTTTGAACAAAAAACAAGGTAAACAATAGGCAACATCCCGTTCGATACTATACTCCAACCAATCATATTCATCAAACCATTTTCCAACAAAATCCCGATTTTGTTTACCAATATTTCTAGTAGGGAATACATGACCACGAGGTTGGTATGCACCTTTTTGAACGTAAGCTTTTCTTACCTCATCTTGGACATTAAGATGAAAATCTAAAATTTGCTTCCTTAATCCAGGATCGGGCTTCAAAGATTTATAAACAAAGTGACTAGAATCTGTTTGTTCCTTTAAAGGGAAAGATGGATAATCACTTGAAGATGAAGGTTCTTGAGCTAGTTTCTTGTCACTTTCTTGAGTTGCTTCCGTACTACTTGCTTCTTTGTTGCTTGCTTCATTGTCTTCGTAATAACTTCAAAAAATCTATTTATCCTATTGTCAAAAGATTTAATATTTGTAAACTATATTTCAAGGAGAAAAGCATAATTATAAAATTATAAAGTAGTTCCCCACTTAAATAGTGAGAAATAATCATGTAAATGAAGTCAATCAAGCCACTATATATAGTATATTGCAAATCTATATAATGATTTGACCATGGCTCCACCATCCCTAAGGGTGTTACGGTATACCGAAAAATAGGTATACCGCATATACTGTATCGAAAAATATCGAAGATACCGAATATTTGGTATACCGTAATTTTCGGTACGGTATCATACCGTACCGAAGTTTTTTCGGTACGGTAACGGTATGAGATTTTCTATACCGAGGTATACCACATACCGAAGTTCATACCGCATATAGATGTAAAAAAGAGTGCAAAATGTTGGTTACAAGTTTTGAACACAGTTTGTTACAAATATGTCAATCATATCCAACAATCTTAATGTTTTATCATAAATTCACACATAACTTTATTTGACATAAAGTCACATTATTTATCTATTAAATCATTAAATGGATAAGAAATTATATTTTTCAACTTTATAAACATTAACCCGTAATATTAACAAATTCATACAAAATAGATAGATTAATTAATTTTATTAGAAAATAATATTAATAACTTTCTTGACTTTTATAAAAAACATAGATTAAATTTACGGTATACCGTTAAATATTCGGTAGACCTTGATTTTTCGGTATACCGAAGTGCGGTACGGTATACCGAAAGAGCGGTATGACAACGGTATGAAAATTTGTTATACCGAACTTTCGGTATACCGAACTATGGTATACCGAAATGATCGGTACGGTAATGGTATGCTTTTTCTCATACCGACCCTTATCGGTACAATATGCAATATGAGAAAAATAGTACGGTATACCGTACCGAACACCCCTAACCATCCCCGTTGAATAATCTAAGTATTGAATAATTTAAGCAAACCACTATATTGAATAATTTAATAAGTATGAAATGAAGCAAGCCACTGTATTGAATAATTTAATAAGTATATTGTATATACTTCCATGGCCATGGGACCACACCACGGCTCCTCCACCCCATTTCCAAACAATCTTACAAATCTTTAGTTTATACTTCAACAAAAGTTCAGAAGAAGTTAAGAATAGTAAATTCAAGAAGTCCAAAAGCAAGAATATTAGATTGATTAGTATAAAATTGGAACCTAATTGATGAAAATAAAATTAAAAAGAGAAAGTAAGACCTTAAGGTAGTAAATACAAAGCATTTTTCGATAATTCCTCCAAAACCTTCTTCTAATTTATGTACTTATCGAAAAAGATAGTTGATTTCTTGTTTAATGCAGTCTGGCCGAAAAAGAAAGAGGATGGTGTCCGGACAAAAAAGTATTGGGTGTGGGATGAGGAAGAAAGTAACTTTTTTAATTTGGGTATAGTGGGCCAAAAATTTGAAAGAGAAATATGGAAAAACAATTCATTGTTGTCTTGTTGGATATTTGGATGTAATAGGCCCAACATAAAAAGCTAAAAGAAAAAAAACAGAAGCCATTTAGGAAAATGCAGAGTATTGCCACCGCTGCGATAGAGTCTCAATTATTCCAATTAGTACTACAAATGTTTTATCTAAATTTTCGGAGGTAAGCTGGCTCCGCTACCGTACTGAAGAATTAATGCCTTGAGGTTTTCATTAGCACAAGTGCATATGACTTTGATGAGATTCCGCTACCTATGGCGGAGACTGCGTAACATCTCACATTCAACATCAAAGCTCCGCAAAGAAGCCTCAAATTGCAGAGAAAACACCTTCACAGCAGTAGCCTTCCCATCTCTAGTAGATTGCTTTCATTAAACCCTTCAGTTGCCCGCAATATTTCGTAGTAGAAAATTCTTCCTGATACAACAGATGTCAATTCTGCAACTCCACTAGCTCTGATTTCTTTTCTTCTACGTCTTGTAAAGATTATGGCCAAACAGACAATCACAATGAGCACAACCACCCCTGCAGCAATAAACAAAGCAAATCCCAACTTCTTCCTTGTCGATCCGTGATAGGAAACGCTATTGCAAGGCTTGACATAGAGTGCATCATTATACTTGAAAGACTCCATACTGAAGTTTCTAAATGGGCCATCAGAGGGAATTTCTCCACTCAAATCATTGAAGGATACATTGAGGAATTTGAGGTATTTAAGGGCCTCCAAAGATTTAGGGAAGGGACCAGAGAGGTTATTGTTAGACAAGTCCAGAGTTACCAAACCGAGCATGCCCCCCAACAGAAGGCGGTATGGAACCAACAAGTCTATTTTGTGCCAAAGTCAGATTAACTAGATTATTCAGATTCCCAATCGTATTAGGAAAGACTAAGACTACTGATTGTTGGAAATATTTCAATCGTTAGATTGTTCCCAAACAGCTGCAAGACCTCAAGAAATCGTAGGTTGCCGAATTTATGAGGATGAAAACTAGTGAATTTGTTCTCGGAAAGACCGACTTTCTTGAGGTTAGAGCAGTTAGAGAGAGAATTCGGTATGCCTCCATTAATCATGTAGTTTTTACCAAGGAAAATATTTTCCAAAACGAATGATTCATAGCATATATTTGTCGGAAGAGATCCTAACAAAGCGTTTCCAACAAGTGATAGAGATTGAAGAGTTGAAATGTGAAAAGCTCTGGTGAAATTATACCCGTGAAGGAGTTCATACTTAAAAACTCCAATTGCCCAAATCCTCTCGGTAAATCACCTACCATAATCACACACTAAATTCCACCTTTATTATAAAAAAATTAAGATAAAAAATAAATAAGAAATAGTAGATTAGTTGCACCAGTAAAGATCGCAGGAAAAGAAGTTGATATCATTCTAAAGGTGATAAAGACAGAAAGCATGGAATAAATAAGTAATTAACTTGTGAATGGTAAAAAAACTTGTTAATAAAGATGAAGAAATAAATTGAATTTGCACATTTCCTTAGAGAAGGAGGGCTTCAGTGGAGAAATTGATGTTTGATTTGTGTAGTTCTGCTATAACTTGTTTCATGTTTATCCTATCCCGAGGTGACTTCGCAATACACTTCAACGTCAAATCCAGTATAGGTAACATACATTTCACATTCTTCTCCGTCACTCTGCCCTCAGGGTTTAGTAAATTGGCATTGATAACTTGAATCAACGACTCTGGGAATGAGCTTTCAACCCAACTCCTCAAACTCAAATCTCCATCAAACACTTCATCGCTCGACCTCATTCTTATGAAGGTCTCCATCAGCATGATCCCATAACTATACACATCACACTTGGTAGAAAATAGACCTTCCAAACCATATTCTAACACAATAAAATAACATATAAAATCGTAGTGTTGATATAAAGAAAAGTAATTATCAAGAAAGAGATAAGATTTACCTGGAGCTATGTAACCAAGAGTTGCTAAGGTATTGGTTATCACGTTGCTCTCATCCGCCCGAAGTAGCTTTTCTATACCGAAGTCGCCTACGTGGGCAATCATCTCTTCATCTAACAACACATTGATGGGCTTCAAGTCACAATGGACAACCGGTGTGGAATAGCTATTATAAAGATACTCCAATGCAACATCAATCATTATATTCAACCTCTACATCATATCGAGGAAATAGTTGTGAGAATACAACCATTTTTCAAGGCTTCCGTTGGTCATATACTCAAGAATCAATGCCTTGAGGTTCTCATTAGAACAAGTGCTCATCACTTTGATGAGATTTCTATGACGGATATTGTGTAATATCTCACATTCTACATCAAAGCTCTGCAAAGACACCTCCAATTGCAAAGCAAACACCTTCACAACAATAACCTTCCCATCTCTAAGAAGCCCTTTGTAGACAGAGCCAAAGCTCCCAATGCCAACATGATGCACATGCAACATGATCCAATTACTCAATTTTGACCCTCTTTGACCCGTGTTTGACTTGCTGACGTCATCCTTCCAATTTTTTATTTTATTTTTTCCAAATTTTTTTTTGGAAAGGGAAGGAGTGTCATATGTAATAAATAAATGTGTCATTTGTTATGACTTATGAACAAAAGTGTCATTTGTCGAGTATCGTTTATTTCGGAAAAAAAGTGTCATTTTCGTTTAGGACGCCATCTTACCATCATTGACAAGAGTGTCATTTATAATGAATAAATGTGTTAATTACAACGAACAAAGGTGTTATTTATTTCAAAGTGTCAATCACACTTTGTAATGAATAAATGCGATTTGTTTCGAACAAAAGTGTCATTTGTTTATGAAAAAGTGTCATTTGCAAAGAAGAAAAGTATCATTTATCTCAATGTGTCAATCATTCGAAGTAAAGTGTCAATCAAAATTAAGGAACGTGTCACTTTAATTTATAAATCACACAATAAAATATGAAGCATAATAACTAGAAATGTTACTCAAAGTGTCAATCGTAGTAAAGTGTCAATCAGAATTAAAGAACGCGACACTTTAATTTAGTAATCACACAATAAAATATGAAACATAATAACCAGAAATGTTACTCAAAGTGCCAATCGTAATAAACAAAGGTGTCAATTGTCTCGTGAAGGAGAGTGTCACATTCTCATAATATGTAAATTGCAACGAAAATAAGTGTCATTTATCTTAGAGTGTCAATCACAATGAAATAAAGTGTCAATTAAAATTAAGGAACGTGTAACTTTAATCCAGTAATCACACAATAAGATATAAAGCATAATAACCAGAAATGTTATCCAAAGTATCAATCATAATAAACAAAAGTGTCAATTGTCTCGAAGGATTATAATATGTCAATTGTAACGAACAAAGATGTTATTTATCTCAGAGTGTCAATCACAATGAAATAAAGTGTCAATTAAAATTAAAGAACGTGTAACTTTAATCCAGTAATCACACAACAAAATATAAAGAATAATAACCAGAAATGTTATCCAAAGTGTCAATCATAATAAACAAGAGTGTCAATTGTCTCGAAGGATTATAATATGTCAATTGCAATGAACAAAAGTGTCATTTATCTCAGAGTGTCAATCATAGTGAAGTAAAATATCAATTATAATTAAGTAACAACAATTTTTGTTCACAACGAATCACACGCCCATCCTTACAATAAAGGAAAAAATAAAAAAAAATAAATGAAAAAAATAAAAGATTGGAATAATGACGTCATGCTGATGTCAGTATGTCAAAACGAGTCAAAATTGGATAAGTGGATCGTGCAAAATGATGCATACTAACACCTCTAAAAAAATAAATGAATATACATCATCATCTACATAAATTATGTATACCATAAATTAGAAGATTCTATCATTATATAATTAAGTAAAAATGTCGGAAGCTTTTTAAAAACAATGAATATGGCACACGAATTTGATGTAAGAAATGAGATTTCGTTTTTGTTTTATGAATATATGAATCTTTTGATATTTGTCTAATGATGGAATATTATATTATCTACTTATATTTGCTTTAGGTCAATATAATGTAATTTGATATGTGCGGAAGGTATAAAATAAATTAACAAACTACAGTTATTATATCTTACAAAGAAACTGAAGTATATAATTTCTCTTATCTTTCCGTCACGGAAAGGGCGAGTCTTTCAACTCCAAGTCTCCAACAATAATTCCCAATTTCTTTATTTATTTTTCTTAATATCTCTTCCATTCGTAAAGGCCCATATTTGAAATATTCAATAAGAAGAATGTGTTACAACCCGGTGTCTATACACCGGATTGTTAAACATAATTGTATTATAAAAGAAGATTTGCAACTGAAATTGGGAGGGGAATAACCGTGAATAAGAGATGAATATGATTGAGAGGGAGAGATGATTGAATGATGTTTGAGTAATTGGAGAGAGAGACTAAATTTGAGAGAAAGAGAAGTGAGAGAGCGAGAGTTGGGAGAGAGAATAAGTTTAGAGAATAATTTCCTTCCTATTGATATTCGATATCATAACCTTATGCAAACATGTCTTTTTTAGGCTACGCATATTATCATAAACATATTTAAATATAAAATATAATAATTAAGGAAAACATAATAATTAAGGAAGTGGATCCACACTTTCCCACTTTCCCGCTCCGTAGCCCGAAATTATTCCTATCCGATGCCGATTTTATCTCTTGGAGATATCATCCCTTTTCCGTACCCGTTCCTTCCAGAACGGGGTGTGACAATACTCCCCTCTTTATAGAGTCTTGTCCCCAAGACTCGATTCTTTGTCGGCACTAGGGCGGTAGGGGTTTCCTACTTTTCTTCGACAGTCGGAGGGAAAGTTAGCAGCGACGGAACTGGGGCGGTGGCCGGCGGCGGAGTGCTGACTTCCGTCGGGATTGCTGAAACCAGGGCAACAACAGGAGCAGCAGGTGGCGGAGTTGAAACTGGCAGAGGCGTTTCAACAGCCGGAGCAACGGCAGGAGCTGCAACAGATGGAGTTGCAACTGGCGGAGTTGAGATCGGCGCATCGGCGGGTGCGGTTGAAACGGCGGCTGCCGGAGCTGGAGTTGAGACCAGAACAGCTGCCGGTCTGCGAAGGTAATAATTAAACACTCGATTCATCTCTTTGACAAAGCGAGCATTTTCTTGCTCGAAGATCGCCGCAATCGATTGTTCGATCGCCGTCTGCCGGGGAAACCATAGTCGCAGGAATGTTGCTCTGATACCACTGTAACAACCCGGTGTCTATACACCGGATTGTTAAACATAATTGTATTATAAAAGAAGATTTGCAACTGAAATTGGGAGGGGAATAACCGTGAATAAGAGATGAATATGATTGAGAGGGAGAGATGATTGAATGATGTTTGAGTAATTGGAGAGAGAGACTAAAGTTGAGAGAAAGAGAAGTGAGAGAGCGAGAGTTGGGAGAGAGAATAAGTTTAGAGAATAAGTTCCTTCCTTGATTGATTGATTGATATTCGATATCATAACCTTATGCAAACATGTCTTTTTTAGGCTACACATATTATCATAAACATATTTAAATATAAAATATAATAATTAAGGAAAACATAATAATTAAGGAAGTGGATCCACACTTTCCCACTTTCCCGCTCCGTAACCCGAAATTATTCTATCCGATGCCGATTTTATCTCTTGGAGATATCATCCCTTTTCCGTACCCGTTCCTTCCAAAACGGGGTGTGACAGAATGGTCCAATTTCTTATAGGAATTTGATATGCTTTCCAAGTGTTCGATGTAATGCTATTTGATGTTGTTTGCTTAACTTGTTAATATTCGAAATTCTAGATGATATGTAACTCGAACATATGTAATCTAGATAAAATTAACATAATGACGGAATCTCATCTATTTAAAAAGTTGAAGCTAAAAAATAACGAACTTAGCCGGATATATATGGAACTTGCAAGTCTCCTTAGAAAAGTAGGTTTTAGTGGAGAAATTGATGTTTGATTTTGAGGAGATCTGCTACAACATGTTTCATGTTTATTCTGTTTCGAGGTGATTCGGCAGTGCACATCAACGCCAACTCCAGTATGAACGATATACATTTCACCTTCTTCTCCAGTCCTCTCTCCTCAGGACTCAGCAAATTGACATCTATAACTTGAATCAACGACTCTTGGAATGAGCTTTCAACCCAACTCCTCAAACTCAAATCTCCATCAAACATTTCATCACTCGGCCTCTTTCTTGTGAAGGTCTCCATCACCATAATGCCATAACTATACACATCACAGTTGGTAGAAACTAGCCCTTCCGTACCATATTCTAAGACATTAAAAAAAACATAAAGAATCATAGTGTTGATATAAGCGAAATTAATTATCAAGAAAGAGAAGATTAATTCACCTGGAGCTATGTAACCAAGAGTTGCTAAGGTTTTTGTTACCACGTTGCTCTCATCTACACCTAATAGTTTTGCTATACCGAAGTCCCCTACGTGGGCAATCATGTCTTCATCTAACAACACATTGTTGGGCTTCAAGTCACAGTGGACAACTGGCGTGGAATTGCCATGATGAAGATACTCCAATGCCGATGCAACATCAATCATTATATTCAACCTCTGCATGAAGTCCAAGCAATTGTTGTGAGAATACAACCATTTCTCAAGGCTTCCGTTGGGCATACATTCAAGAATCAGTGCCTTCATATTCTCAGTAGAACAAGTGCTTATCACTTTGATTAGATTTCTATGACGGATATTGCGTAATACCTCACATTCAACATCAAAGCTCTGCAAAGAAGCCTCTAATTGCAAAGCAAACACCTTTACAGCAATAGCTTTCCCATCTCTAAGAAGACCTTTGTAAACAGAGCCAAAGTTCCCAATACCAAGTAGATTGCTTTCATTAAACCCTTCAGTTGCCTGCAATATTTCGTAGTAGGAAATTCTTGGTGGCACATTAGATGTCAATTCAGCAACTCCACTGGCTCTGATTACTTTTCTTCTACATCTCGTGAAGATTATGGCCAAACAGACAATTGCAATGAGCACAACCACCCCTGCAACAATAAACAGAGCAAATCCCACCTTCTTACTTGTTGATCTACGATGGGAAACGGTATTGCAAGGGTTGACATTGAATCTTGGTGCTCCACAGAGTGCATTGTTATACTTGAAAGATTCCATATTGAAGTTTCTGAATGGGCCATTGGAGGGGATTTCTCCGCTCAAAGCATTGAAGGAAACATTGAAGAACTTGAGGTACTGAAGGGCCTCAAAAGATTTAGGGATGGGACCAGAGAGGTTATTGTAAGATAAATCAAGAGTTACCAAACTGAGCATGCTCCCTATAGATGCTGGTATGGAACCAACAAGTCTATTTTGTTCCAAAGACAGATTAACTAAATTAATAAGACTCCCAATCGTGCTAGGGATGGATCCAGACAACTGATTGTCGGAGACATTAATGTAGATTGCTGCCATTAGATTTTGTATGAGGTGAGGTAATGGTCCAGTCAAATTATTTGAGGACAAGTCAAGATTTAGTAAATCTTTGAGGCCCCAGAAGGTTGATGGTATGTTTGAAGAAAGCTTGTTGGAATATAGAGAAAGGTACCTCAAGGATGTGAGATTTCCTAAACAATGAGGAATTGGTTTGGATAATTGATTTTGACTAAGAATTAATGCAACTAAGCTAGTCAAGTCACAGAGACCCTTGGAGATGGGACCTCTGAAGTAGTTATTCTGTAAATATAATCCTTGAAGTTTATTCATTTTTTTGATTATAGGTTGAATATAACCTGACAAGTCATTGGTGGCAAGAGAAAGCACCACCAAGTTGCTTAAATTGCCGATGTGAGGAGGAATGCTGCCCTTGATTCTGCAATTGTCGGTAGAGAAAAATTGGAGCGAGGAAGATAAGTTCCCAACTGAAGCCGGTATGATTCCATATGCACGATTATCACTGATATCAAAATTAGTTAATGATCTGCACTTAGTTAAGGAAGTTATGAAAGAAGACGATTCAATTATTAAATTGTTTCCGTGCAGATGCAAGACTTGAAGAAATCGCAGTTTGCCGAATATATAAGGATGAAACCCAGTGAATTTGTTCTTGGAAAGACCGAGTAGTTTTAGATTAGAGCAGTTAGAGAGAGTATCCGGTATGACTCCACTAATGTGATTTTCACCGAGAAAAAGACCTTCCAAAAGGAATGAGTTGTAGCCCATATTTGTTGGAAGAGATCCTGACAAAGCATTCCCAGCAAGTGATAGACTTTGAAGAGTTGAGATGTTGAAAAACTCAGGTGGAATTACACCGGTGAAGGAGTTTTGATCTAAGGATAAGGTCTCAAGTTGCCAAATTCCTCTCGGCAAATCGCCTATCAAAATCAAGCTCTAGATTCAACCTTTATTAATTAAAAAATAAAAAATAGAAAATAAATACAAAAATTGTAGAACAGTTCACCTGTAAAGTAGTTGTCTCCAAGATCTATTATTGTAAGGGATGTGAGATTTCTCATATCACTCGGTAGTTTCCCAACTAATTTATTTTGTCCCAGGGCTAATAGTTGAAGCGAAGAAACATTATAAATGTTAGTGGGAATTCCACCAGTAAACTGATTCCTCTCCAAGCCAAGGAAGATAAGGTTTTGAAGATTTCTGATGCCAAGTGGTATGGTTCCTAGCACAAATTTTTACATTTTTTTTTTGTTAATTTGGATGAAGAAAATATGAGCTAGAAGTAAACGATGTTCGATCTTACCATTTAAATTATTTCCTCCAAGTTCCAATCCCTGAAGAGTTCTTAACTCCCCAATTGTTGTGGGAATCCCTCCATAAAACAAGTTATAACCTAAGCCTAGATATTGAAGATGGGAACACTGAGACAAATTTAATGGAATTTGGCCGCTCAGCTTATTATCACCGAGGTAAATATTTTGTAAGAATGGAAGATTGGCGCAAATATCATTTGGAAGACTCCCGCTCACTTCATTTGATAAAAAACTTATGGTTTGGAGTGAGGAGATATTAAACATGATGGATGGTACAACGCCCGAAAGACGATTGCGTTGTATGGCAAGCCACTGCAAGTTATGTAGCTTGCCCAACTCCTTAGGGATTTCCCCATCTATGAAATTATCAGAAAAATCAAGAAATTGCAGATTTGAAAGGTTAGAGAGTTGCTTGGGGATTGAACCCGTGAAACTATTGTTTCTGAAATTTAAATACTCAAGTTTGGGAAAACAGCCCAACCATCCCGGAATCTCTCCGATCATGTTGTTTAACTTGACAGACATAAACTTCAAACGATGGAGAAGTGACAACTCCGGCGGCAAAGTTCCATTGAAGTTGTTGAGTTTGAGGTCGAGTGCAGCAAGGAATGAGAGGTTTCCTATTTGCGGCGGAATGGTGCCAGAGAGGCCCATGCTGGTAAGATTTAGCGAGATCACTCTACCATGTGACACCAATCCACCCACACACCGGAGCCGAATTGGTCCAATTTCTCGCAAGAAGCTGATATGGATCTGAAGCAATGTGTGCTTTGAAATCAAGAAGAGCAGATTGGTCTGTTGTGAGGTTGGTAGATGCCTTCACTACGCAACACATTTGGCAGAATGTAAGTACAATAATATAACAAGTTTTATCAGCCATGGCTGCAGTTGTATGGTTGGTTGTCTTTAAATACGAAGATCAGTCACATATATATATATATATGTTTTATTAATGGTAAGGGAATTTGTAATTAATTTTCTGCACCAAAAGTCAAGATCTCACTTTTGTTGTTTTCTTGACACTGATTCTTGACCAATTGTGATACATTTAAATCACGCAATAGGTTGACTGACTTCAAGTCGACCCCAGCTTTTTAAGACTTTGTTAATACATGTTGATTAATCGTGTTACTTTATTACTCCTTCCGTCTCGTTATAAGCGATTCAAAATATTTCGGCACCATTATTAAGAAAGTAAATAATAAAGTATGAGAGATGAGTAGATGAAAAAACAGGAAAAAGAAAATAAATGAGATAGTGAGAGCGTAGATAAAGTATGAGAGAGAAAATGAATTTTATAATGAGAGTAGATAATAAAGTAGAAGAGAGAAATGATAAAGTAAGAGATATGATAATACTTTTTTTTGCCAAATTAAGTCCGAGCCAGAGGGAGTAATAAATGTTCTTTAGAATGTTGTGCTATAAATCTTTCGGGTCAAAATTAACGGTCCTTTTATCTGAATAATAAAAACATAATTATAGAAAACTCTCCGTTGATATTGCCGCTCGTACTCTGAATCGGTCCACTCTCAGTTCTTCATATTCCAAGTCTCGCCCCAATTTTTATCTACGGTGTTAGTTTTTTTTTTCCATATTCCTGTTTCACTTCCCCTTCTATGTAGCGTTATGTATTTTTCTAGTCCTAAAGAAGTTTTAAAAATTAATGGTAATTCTGTGATTTAATTTGAAAATTAACATTGTTAAAGATTTCAAGATACACTATAAGTTTTGACGTGAGTGGTTTTTGTGCAACATTTGAAGGAACACTTTTCAAAAAAATAAAAAAATAAACCACACATGTGCCATTAGTTAATAATATAATGATTTCATACAACATAGTGCCATTACACAACAATCATCTTTAGTTACTTATTTCCTCGATCTCTCTTGCATCCTTTAAGATCCACGATGTTGTCCAAAGTCATCTTGGCTAAAACGATGGATTGAATCAAATTAAGCATAATAGGATGACCCAGTTATAGGATCTTGAAATTCCACGGTTCATTTTTACTGGAGAAATTGATGTTAGATTTTGAGCAGCTCTGCAACAACTTGTTTCATGTTCAATCCGGCCTCGAGCGGATTCCACAGTGCTCTTCAACGCTAACTCAAGCATGAATGAAGGCTAATTAAGGTGGACTACAAGTGTTTTTCTGTAGCACCAAGAAACATGTAGGACTCAACTTTGATTTGAAAGAAAAAAAAACAGAAACCATTAAACTCATTTTTCGTATTTAATTTTTTAAATTTTTATTTAGTTTCCAAAGTTCCACCGTTAGCCCTCCCCCCCCCCCTGGTCTAACGGCACATTTGGTGGTCCAAAAGGTAATGATCAATTATTCTTCTTTTTCTCCCTTGTTTTTTACTCCAGTAAAGATCAATGGTGATACACGTATATTATACACTACATGTGGTTGATTTATTCAAAGTTGACTTGGTTAAGTGAACCACTCCAATCCCACCAAAAACTCTGAAATGATGGGCGGGCCTGTCATGGCAGCTGCAATCTTGGGTTCTAGATAACCCGTAGTCACTATCTTTGATGCGGATAGGAAAAACTCACACATAACGACTTTAGTGCTATGCCATTCCGAAGAGACAACTTATCCTCCTCTTGGTTCCTCTATCAGGTAGCTGAAAAATAACAAATTTGTTGATTAATACGAGTGCTAGATTAATTTTTCGAATTAGATGAATAATCTTGATATATTCTCGTCTAATTTCAACCCAACTCTTCAAATTCAAATCTCCATCAAAAATTTCATCACTTGGCTTCTTCCTCGTGAAGGTCTCCATCACCATGATGGCATAACTATACACAACACACTTGGTAGAAACAAACCCTTCCAAACCAAGATAATAAAATAACATAACGAATCATAGTGTTGATATAAGGAAAATTAATTATCAAGAAAGAGATAAGATTTACCCGGAGCTATGTAACCAAGAGTTGCTAAGGTTTTCGTTATCACCTTACTATTCTCTGTGCCAAGTAGCTTTGCTATTCCAAAGTCCCCTACATGGACAATCATCTCTTCATCTAACAACACATTGCTAGGCTTGAAGTCACAACCTTAAAAGACTCCACAATGAAGTTTCTAAATAGGCCACCTGAGTGGATATCTCCTCTATATAGAAGCCCACCATATGTGACACCAATCCATCTACATAGATAACTATACAGATAGTCCAAATTCTTGCAAGAATGTGATATGGGTTCCAAAGCAATGTGGGCTTCGAAATCAAGAGCAAATTCATGTTCATCATCTGTTGTGAGGTTGGTAGTTGTGCTTCGGATAGGCAGCACAATTGGCAGAAAATAAAGGCAATAACATAACAAGTTTCTTGAGCCATGGCCGGAATTATATGGATGGTGGAGTGTGTATGTGCCATAACAACAAATAACGTTTAGATTTTAAATTAAAACACAGCTTTTCTTCATTTTTACACCACTAGTGATCAATCATGATACACACATTTAAATTAGTAGCAACCAAATTAACACAACCTGAACTGAGCCATCCAACACCACCGCAAACTCTGAAATAATGGAACTAGTTTGATCTCTAGTAGCTCCACCACAACTTTTTTCATGTTTATCCGGTCTATAGCTAATTCTGCAGTGCACTTCAACGCCAACTCCAGTATGGATGATATATATCTCACCTTCTTCTCCAACTCTCTCTCCTCAGGGTTCAGTAAATTGTTGTTGATAACTTGAATCATCGAGTGTTGAAATGAACTTTCAACCCAACTCCTCAAATTCAAATCTCCATCAAACATTTCATAACTCGGCTTCTTTCTTGTAAAGGTCTCCATCACCATGATACCATAACTGTACACATCACACTAGGTAGAAATGAGCCCTTCCAGACCATATTCTATCACAATAGAAATCATTATTAAAAAAATTCTTGATATGTGATAAATAAATTATAAAGAGAGAGGATTTATTCACTTGGAGCTGCTATGTAACCAACAGTTGCTGATGTTTTCGGTATCACATTGCTCCCATCTGTGCCAAGTAGCTTTGTTATCCCGAAATCACCTACGTGGGCAATCATATCTTCATCTAAAAACACATTGCTAGGCTTCAAGTCACAATGAACAATGGTCCTGGAATTGCCATGATGCAACATCAATCATTATATTCAACCTCTGCATGAAGTCCAAGCAATAGTTGTGCGAATACAACAATTTTAATCTCTACCGTTGTTGAATAATCTGACATAGACAATTACCCTACTTAATTCGACTACCGGTACGATAGCTTCGCCACATAAGTTGTTAAACAATCTGGCACTAATCATCATAACTTAAATTGATCAGGTTTAAGTTAATCAAATTTAATCTTTATACCCCAAATTAAGTCGAAACCCTAGTCTTTAATTACTACGTCTAATTAGATCTCGCAAAGTTTTGTATCTCATACTTGTTACTCTCGCCGAACCCTAAAAAGATTAGCTATGTATATTTAACTTGGACAAGCAGAACATAGTAACAAACACGGTTGTAGAAAATAAAGTACGAAAACCTAAAGACATGCGACATAATTTAAATCTGAGAAATAAAAGTAGAGAATACCGAAACCAAATATTGAATAAAAACTGGAATTAAACCTCAAATCTTCAAAAGCATGAACTAAATCCGAAAGCATATAAAACTAAAAGTAAAAGTGTTTGTGTACTTGAGCTGAAAATCTAAAATCTAACTAAGGACTTGGATCGAATGGCTGGAAAATGAAGAGTAGAAGATGGTAGAATGGATGTAGAGCCGGATGATCAACTCGTCGCTTCCAGCCCTTTTATATAGACTTCAAAACTTGATCTTCAAGAAAGGATATTTAGAGTAAATCTTTCCATATCTTCAAAAAACTCCTTTTCCTTGTAGGATTCGACCCTAAAATATCTTCAAGTTTCCAAATCTTTAGCAATTTTTTCCTTCTCGATCCAAATCCTTATTTGGCTTCAAACTCGTGCCAAATCGTCTCCATACTCCAAATCAACTCCTCTCCTCCACATAATCATCGACTAGAATATGCTGTAAATATGCGCTTCTGGATAGAAAATACCCTCAACTTGGACAAGTGGAGCGTCAGAACTGGGTAAATTCGAGTAGTATAAAATCATCACATCACTTTTCAAGACCGTTTATTCCATAATGCATATTTCATATCCTTATTTTCTCAAGTAGAAAAGTATTTGTTTTCTATTTGATTTCTTTAAAAATGTTGAGAGCTTTTTTAAAAACAATGAATATGGCACACGAATTAGATTTCGTTTTTGCTTTATGAATATTTGAATCGATTGATACTTGTCCAATGAGATTTGAAGATAAGAATATCATTATACATTGTCTGAATATCTATTTATACTAATTTAGGTCAATACGATGTGATTTGATGTGTGGGAATAGTACAAAATAAATAAATAAACGAACCACATTTGTTTTTCCTACAAAGAAAGTGAATATATAATCTCTAACCTCGCCGTTACGGAAAGGGCAAGTGTTTCAACTCCAAGTCTCCGACAATCATTTTTAGTTTGTTTATTTATTTTTCTTAATATCTCTTGCGTCTGTAAAGATCGATCGATTTGTTTAAATCATGGATCAATCGATTTGTTACTACAGTGGTCCATCTACATACAGAACTAAGAATTGTCCAATTTCTTGCAGATATGGTATTTAATATGCCTTCTTTGTGTTCATTATAACCCTTCGATGCTGGGTTCTTACTTAGCTTCTTGATATTCGAAATTCGTGATGGTATCTAATTGGAACACATGTAGTGGGTGTTTGGAGTAGTTGAAGCTTATCGATAAGTGCTGAAAATTGTTGGAAGCTGCTGAAAGTGGCTGTTGATTTTGATAATTTGCAAGTGTTTGCAAAAAGTGCTGAAAGTCAAAAATTAATATTTGAAAATATTAATAAAGTGATATCTTATAAAATGAAAATATTATTTATTTCTCAGTTATTAAAAAAATTTAGAATTTTTACACAAATAAAATTTAAAATTAATTTCCACTGATATCAAATAGTATTTAAAAAAATATTATTAAAATAAAAATTAGAAAAAATATTAAGTATAATTAATATTATTAATTAAAATCAAGAATAAAAAAGATTGTAAATTATATTAATAAAACAAATATTTACTTATTCTTTATTAAATGACAAATAAAAATTATACATATAAATAAACAATATCGATCATTAATTAAAAAAAATAGTTATAAAATTATAATAGAATGCATTAATTAAAAAGGTTAAAAATTATAAAAGCTATAAGCTATCAGCTTCAGCTGGCCAATACCAGCTTACGAAAATTCTCTATCTTGGACCCAAACAGCTTTCAGCATCTCTATAAGCTGGATTTTTCAAACACCAAATTCAATTCCCGAGACAGCTTTCAGCTATAAGCTGATTCAGATAAGCTATCTCAACACCCCCGTAATCTACATAACATTAACATATTAACGGAATCTCACCTACCTAAAAAGCTGAAGTTTAAAATTAATAAAATTGTTGCCATATCAGAAATACTGAGCAAACTTAGCAGAATCTATATGGAACTTGAGTCTCCTTACAGGAGTAGGTTTCAATGGATAAACTCACATTAGATATTGAGCAGGTCTACTACAACTTGTTTCATGGTTATTCTGTCTCGAAGGGATTCTGCAGTGCACTTTAACGCTAACTCCAGTTCCGATGATATACATTTCACGTCAGAGTTCAGTAAATGGACATTGATAACTAGAATCAACAACTTCAGACATGAGCTTTCAACCCAACTCCTCAAACTCAAATCTCCGTCAAATATTTCATCACTTGGCCTCTTCCTGGTGAAGGTTTCCATCAACATGATACCATTACTATACACATCACACTTTGTCAAAACTAGCCCTTCCAAACCTTATTCTACGGCAAAAAAATTCACTATTAATCATATTCTTCAAATATGAAAACTAATAATCAAGAGAGAGAGAGAGAATTGTTTGCAATAACTTAAGCTTTTTTTAAGTGCTTAAATTAAGACGAAGTTGGTAAAAGTAGCTTATTAGAGAATTTGAGGTGTGTTTGCAAAAACTGTTTAAAAGCATGAAAAGTTGAAAAAGAGTGTTTGCAAACAACCACTTATTAGTATCAAGATTGCCATAAGTTGCAGAAGTTGCTATTTATCAACTTCAACAACTTCAACTTAAATAACTTAAAAGTATAGATTTTTTTCGGATTTAAGCTATTCCAAACACCCAAAAACAGCTTCTCCTTAAATTAAGCTAGAAGTTGGATAATTTAATCTGTTGCAAACACCCACTAATTCACCAGAAGCTATGTAACTAAGAGTTGCTAAAGTTTTGGTTACCACATAGTTCTCATCTACACCCAATAGTAACCAGGGTAAGCCAGTCAATAAAAATATAATCATGTAGTTACAATAGCAAGTGGTCAATCTAGCAAATTATGGTGGTCTTTCTCTCGATTGTAATGGGGCTTAAGGGACCATTCAAAATATACATGATATGCTAGGAAATCCTAGAGGTCCTAAGCTTCTGAAAATTAAGATCGAGTATGAATCATGCAATTTACTAAGGCATTTGTTCAGGCAAGCAGACAATAAACATAATAGATTAACAATTCAGCTCAGACTGGAGACTTCCTTATCATTCAGACTGGGCAAGTCAAAATATAAACAATCAAACTTCATCCTTCCCATTTTTTTCTTGACAAACAGGTGCTTTTCATCATTTTTTTTATTTTTCTTTTTTTTTTTCGCACCTTCAACATTTTTATCCGTGCAACCTAGGTGGTTCCGATTAAAGGCGAAATGTTGCCTGAGAAGCCCATATTGGTAAGATTCAGGTAGACCACTCTACTGTGACGCCCACCATATTTTACGCCAATCCACCCACACACCGGACTCGATTTTGGTCCAATTTCTTGCAAGAATTTGATATGGATTCGAATATGAAGGCAATAACATAACATGTTTTTGAGCCATGACTGTATTTATATGGATAATGAAGTGTGATACCAAGAGTTACTTAATAAGCGACTCACTTTCCAACTTGAGAAGTTCCACTAAAAGTGGCTCAAACCAAATTTAGTAAATTTTAATCCTCTCTATCCTATTTTATTATTTACTTTCTTTTTGTCTTACTCATCTTCTATCTCCTACTTTATCATCTATTTCTATCTAATATTTTATCAACTACTCTCTTAGTTACCGTGTTGAAAAGAAATGAGCTAATAGCGAGATGGAAGAAATAACAAATAATGTTAAGATTTGAAAAACACTAGGTTGCACGGACACGGACACGGGACACGGTACGACACGGACACGGGATACGGGAAACGATATTTTTTGAAAAATTTAGAACACGACACGGGCGCTGATATAAATAATATTAAATTATTAATATATATATATAAATGATTAAGTCCAGCTTTTCAATATCAAACTCATTGTTCACATGATCAACTCAAAACACATAAGTCATAACTTATTATGACTTATTATAATCATAATAAGTCATAATAATCTAAATAAAAAGTCTAATCTTTCAAGTTTTATGAATCGGTTTAGGGTACTTCATCCAACAAATTATTTTCCACTTCCGGCTCATCAAGGGTGAGATTTGCAATATCTAAAATCCCAACATCACCATTCAACTCAAAACTGTCAGTTTATTGACCTGTTAAGAGTCTAATTTTTGTTTTTGCTGTGGCCGTGTCCGGAAAGAGTCGAACACTTAAATTCCCGTGTCCGGGAAGAGTCGGACACTTAAATTCCCGTGTCCGAGAAGTGTCCAATTTTTTTTTTTTTTATTTATTTTGTGGACACGTTTTTCCCGTGTCCGACACGTGTCGAGCGCGTGTCCGAGTGTGTCCGTGTCCGACACGTGTCTGACACAGTACGGCAGACTTTTTCGGAGTGTCCGTGCAACATAGGAAAAACACAAGGGAAGGTACATCACTAATAAAATTATGACATGTGTCCTATTTGAACTTATTAATACTACGTGAATGAATTATTTGATTGGTAGACATAAATTGAAATCAATTAAACACTGAAAAATTAGACAACATATCTCATTCCCTAAAAAAAATTATCTTTTTGCTAGTTAATTATTGTAAAAATGTTGAATGCTTATTGAAAATTCATAGAATTTAACTGAATCAGAGAAAAAAAAATATACAAATACAAAAACAAAACACAAACAAAATTTACAAATAACTTTTTTCAATTATTATTTTGGAGGGGAAATTCAAGAATAAGCTTAAACGTAAAAACCACGTAAGAAATTGAAACGAGCTCATGGAAATCTGATCGCCTTATCCATCCATCCAGACGCAACGAAAGCAAATTTAGTAGCAACCAAACACAATCCCAACTGAACCATCCCACGCCACCGCAAGCTCAAATGGCGGCCCTTCTCGGAATTGCTCCGGCAGCTGCAGTCTTGGCTTCTAGAACCTTCCCTTCTCATTCTCCCACTTCATCCTCCTCCTTTCTTCCTCCATCAGGTAAAAATACACAAGCAATATTATTATTATTTTCTCTTTCTTGGAATTGGGTCGGTTGATAATGTTGATTGACCGAGTTTTTTCCATTAATTTGTTGTTGGGATACTTACAGTTTGTATTTTTCTTGATATTTATTAATTGACGGTGATGAGAATTGGGATTCTGCTTGCTTATGGGATTTTAAAATTTCAAGAAAAAAAAAAGTAAACCTTTTCAATTTGATGCTGCTTTTTTTTTTTTTTTTTTCTGGGAATTGGTTAAATGATAATTTCATAGTTTGAATTTTCTCCATATTGTTATTACATCCTTAAAAATTGGATCTTTCTTGATTTTAGTTAATGGGCCTCTGAATTTGATTAATTTTTGGCTTGATGATGCAGGGGTAAATTCCGGGAGGCAGTTTTACGGAGGAGTAGGAGTTCATCAGAATAAAGGGCGAACTCGTGTCTCCATCTCTAATGTTGCCACTGAAATTAGTCCTAATCAAGAAAAGGTAATAAACTACTAATCTAATCAATTTGTACTTGAATTGTTATACTCTGGTTTTACTTTTGGTTTGATTCCCTTATAGAGTTAGTTGAAGCAAAGAATGCAAACACCTTGTGATAGAAATCAATGTCGTATTGCTCAAATTGTGATATTGAGGGTTAAGTTGATATATTAATTTCAAGAAAAGGTACTCCCTCTGTCCAACTAGAAACGACACGTTTCTTTTGGACGCGGGAATTAAGAAAATAGTATTATGTGGTGTAGATTGTTTGATTTTTTAGTAGTTAATTATGGTCCACACATTTTTTACCATTTGAAGAAACACGTCGTTTCTAGTGTGATGGCCCAATAAGGAAAACATGTCGTTTCTAGTGGGACGGAAGCAGTACTAAACTATTCGTGTATTGCTCTTGCTTGTGATCGAAATCTATGCCTTTTAGTTAAGTTGATCTATTAATTGCTATAATGCAGTAACTGTTTAACTATTTTGAGTTCCTTTTGATCTTATATGTATAGGATATTATACTTAAGGGGAAACTTGTTATGGTTTATATGAATTATGTGCTTATGATAAGTCAATTTCGAGCGCAAAAACTTGTTATGTGTTTAACTCTCTCCAATATAATGCATTATGTGGTTATCTATTTTGTCTTTCTTTTAATCTTCTATGTGAATTTCGAGTGCAGAAAGTTGCTGCTCCTAAGGAGAGCCAAAGACCAGTCTACCCTTTTGCAGCCATAGTTGGCCAAGATGAGATGAAGCTCTGCCTCCTCCTAAACGTAATCGATCCAAAGATAGGCGGAGTGATGATAATGGGCGATAGAGGGACCGGGAAATCCACAACCGTTAGATCCCTAGTCGACCTTCTCCCCGAGATCCAAGTAGTCTATGGCGACCCGTTCAACTCGGACCCCGAGGATGCGGAGGTGCAAGGCCCTGAAGTTCGGGACAAGCTCATGAGAGGCGAAGAGCTCCCGGTAGTAGCGACTAAGATCAACATGGTCGATTTACCCTTAGGCGCCACGGAGGATCGGGTTTGTGGCACAATCGACATTGAAAAAGCATTAACGGAAGGTGTCAAAGCTTTCGAGCCTGGTTTATTGGCTAAGGCTAATAGAGGGATTCTCTATGTTGATGAAGTGAATCTTTTAGATGATCATTTAGTAGATGTGTTGTTGGATTCCGCAGCGTCCGGTTGGAATACCGTCGAGAGAGAAGGGATCTCGATTTCTCACCCGGCCCGATTCATACTGATCGGATCAGGCAATCCCGAAGAGGGAGAGCTTCGGCCTCAACTTCTCGATAGGTTCGGGATGCATGCTCAAGTTGGAACGGTCCGTGATGCTGAACTTCGAGTCAAAATAGTTGAGGAACGAGCTAGATTCGATAAAAACCCTGAAGAGTTCCGGGAGACGTACAAATCAGAGCAAGAGAAGCTTCAAGAGCAAATCTCATCAGCTAGGAGTTGTCTCTCTTCAGTCACCATTGATCATGAGCTTAGGGTTAAGATATCGAAAGTATGCGCGGAATTAAATGTCGATGGGTTGAGAGGCGATATAGTTACGAATAGGGCGGCGAGAGCGTTGGCTGCACTCAAAGGGAGAGACAAGGTGACTACAGAGGATATTGGGACTGTGATTCCCAACTGCTTGAGACATAGGCTCCGGAAGGATCCGCTTGAGTCGATCGACTCGGGCGTACTCGTGATCGAGAAGTTTTACGAGGTTTTTAACTGAATTGATTGGCTTGGAGTGGTGCTTGTTTGAGTGATCAAGATCAAGAGGAAGAAAGATCCCATTTTTTTCTGGCTTTTGTAGTTTGGTTAAGATCAGCTGGACTGAGAATTGTCAGTACTCAGCAGCAAGAATTAATCTCTGTATTGAATTTAAAGCTTGTAAACTGTATTTTTTGTTGTATTGAAGGTCGCGGGTTCAAGCCCCGCCGGGACTAATTTTAGTTTTTAAAATTTCAATAATCTATGAACTAATTTATATGCTTGTTTTATTTATACGAAGATGAATAAAAACAACAATTACTAATTTAATTTTAAAAATTCTTACTAATTTAAATCCTCAAAACAACACTACTATATAATTTTTTAAAACAACACTGAAACAACACTTACTATATAATTTAAAAAAAAAACACTCACTAATTTAATTTTTAAAAACTTTAATTTTCCAAAATTTTAATAATTTGTTTCTTATTAATTTTAATTCTCAAAACAACACTTACTAATTTAATTTTTAAAAACTTTAATTTTCAAAGATTTTAATAATGTATAAACTAGAGCTCTTTGTTTTAGTCATATTATTAATTTAAATCTCCATATATCTATATAGGAGGAGGTTCAAATGTGAACAGTTTGTTATCGTGTGAACACTGCACTTTAAATATAAATGTACTGCACTTTAAAGGCAAAGATACTGCATTTTAAAGTGCATTACATTTGTCTTTAAGTGCAGTATTAAAGTGCAATATATTTACCTTGAAAGTGTATTACGTTTGTCTTTAAAGTGCAGTGTTCACACGTTCACACGATAAAAGCTGTTCACACGAAAACCAATATATATATATATATAAATAAAAACAACACTTACTATTGAATTTAACAAAAAAAACACCTACTATTTTAATTTTTTTTTTAAATTATAAAATTTAAATATTACAACTCTCGTGTTCTCATATCTCACACAAAAACAAGACCTAGTGCATGGTACGTAAATTTACACAGAATCTTTTAACCAAAACCTTGCATAAAATAAAAAATTCTATTGATTTTTCCCCACGGTAAATAGATTCATTTCCCAAAATACAACGCATTTACTTGCCTTCGACAATAAAGTCGTTGAGTTTGGCAGTATGTCTGGCGTTACGCTATCAGGATTGAAGCCCTCTCTGTTTGCTGCAGCCACTATATATACCCATTTGGCATTACATCCCTTCTACTTTCCAATCCCCTCCCTTGTGCTTTGCCTTCAATTGCAACCCTCCCTTTTGGGATTCCCATCCTACTATTACATTGCATGTTAGCTTCGTCATTCAATGCCTTCCCCTACTACTTCTATACATTAATTATAACGATGATTGTTTCAATATCGTATATATTTTATTTCATTAATATGTGGTTAGTCGTATAGTAACATTGCATGTTAGCTTCATCATTCAATTCATATCCTTGCTACTTCTATACTTTCATCCAAACGATAATTGTTTTTGTCTCATATATATTTTATTTCATTAATACGTGTTTAGTTGTATTGCAACACTGCATGTTAGCTTCATCATTCAGTTCCTACCCCTACTACTTCGATACAATCATTCGAACGATAATTATTTTAGTCTCATATTTTATTTCATTAGTACATGTTTAGTCGTACAGTAACACTGCGTGTTAGCTTCATCATTTAATTCCTACCCCCTATTACTTCGATACATTCATTCGAACGTTAATTGTTTAGTCGTATAGGCGCATGTTAGCTTCATCATTCAATTCATACCCCTACTACTTCTATACATTCATTCAAACGATAATTGTTTCAGTCTCGTATTGTATTTCATTAGTATCTGTTTAGTCGTACACTAACATTGCATGTTAGCTTCATCATTCAACTCCTACCTTGCTATTTCTATATATTCATTCGAACGATAATTATTTTAGTCTCGTATTTTATCTCAATATGACGTGTTTCGTCGTATAATAACATTTTGCATGTTAGCTTCACCGTTCAATGCCTTCCTCTACTACTTCTATACGTTCATTTGCACGATAAATTTCAGTTTTGTATTTTATTTTATTAATACGTGTTTGGTCGTTATAGTAAAAGAAACTGTGACAGCTCATGAGCATAAAGGGGTATTAGAAACATGATGCTATGAATCTTCCCAAATGGTTATGATTCATGCTTGTGGAAGTTGAAATTTTCAATTTTTAATATCCAATCATGTATTTTTAAGACATCATGAATCATTTGCAGAACCCAAGGAAGGTTGTTTGTGATACTCTTTGGCTGCTTTTCATTTTCTTTCTTTTTTCATTCAAAAGTGTCACATGCATGAAAAGAGTACTTTCTTTTGTTTAATCATTGATTGGTATATATAGAAGGATAAATAAAGATTAATGTCAAACTCCACCTTAGTAATATTCGAACTTGATCATGCCATGGATGGACTTAAGGCATCAGATGTGAAATTACAAATTTGCCCACTTAAAAATTGCCAATTTTGTTCACTTAATTACTTAAATTGAAGATTTACACGTCCGAAATTACGGATTTTGCTCACTAACCCTAAAAATACATAATAGAACAATCAATGAATCAAGAACTACCTCTTAATAATGCAAAATATATAATTACTAAATCTTGAAATTATTGCAAAATTCCTGCAAATGTAAATAACCATGCAGAGAGAAAAAAGAAAATTAGTGCTAATTAATCTTGATAATGAGTAGTTGCAGATGGCATGCTGAAATTCATCTTCTTCGAGTTCTGATCTTGTTTCGCGGTGGCAGAAGCTGCGATTTTCGACAATTCATTTGAAAAATTGAAATCGTTGTTGATCGGAGAGTAGTTGATAAAGCTGGACTGAAGGGGTTCCCTTTGAGAAAACAAACTAACATAGCTTGAAAGAGGCTGCGCCGCCGCATGAAGCGGCGGAGAGTTACCGGAGAAGTACTGGGCTCCACCGCCACCGCTTCTCATTTCATTCCCATAATTATTCCAAGCAAACATTTCCCAATTCGGACAAACCTCGCTCTTATTCCTCATAAAAATCGAACCTTGATCGAAGCACGCCTCCGACGCGGCGGCGGGCGGCGGCGGCGCCTCATCCAGAAAACAACCAAAACCCGAAACAAGGCTCTCATCGTCCAAATTTTCATGTTTCTCTCTCATCCCATGTTTAGAGAGAGAAAACCCATGAATCTCCGCCGCATTCGGATTAGCAAAGCTAATACTCGGCCGCTCATCGAGCGCATCAATGGCGGTTTTAGCTTCGTTGATCAGCCAATCAATGGCTTTGCTGGGCCGGTCGTAGCCGAGCCGGTCTTGCACGTCGTAGAACTGAATCGCCGTCCGCGGCGAGAGCCGTACACGGCGGTCCCTCGGCCCTCGGTTGGTGCAGACTTTGCTGTGCTTGTCTTTTCTGCCGGCGGCGGGAATTACGCGGCGGACGCCGTCAACCGCCGCCTCGGCTTTTCTCTTCTTCACCTTCATATCTGGAGAAGCTAAAACAAAACCCTCTTGGATTTGTCTGGCCTTCGACGGATTATTTGACGGCGTCGAAACGGCGTTAAGACATGCAAGATCTTGCGCTTGTCCGAAATGCTTGATGTTGTAGTACCGGAGGAATGATTCTTCAGTTTGATCTTCATCTTCATCGTTTGCTGATTGGATTTGATTGACAGGAGCATACATTTTTGCAGGTTTTTTTTTTGTTTTTTTTTTAAATTTCTCCTTCTTCTGAACTTTTTTGTTGTAGGTAGCTTTGAGCTTCTTTTGGTTTGGCTTTTATTCTAGATGCAGTTTTTGGGCCCTTAAAAAGTGCAGCTCACAAGCCAATAAATCATGTATTTACAACAAATACTACGATTGCATACGATAATTTGGAGATCATGTCCAATAAATCATGTCTAATTAGTGTTCAATTTAAACTTTTATAGTTTTGAATTAGAAAAATACAGATTGAAAGGAGAAGATTGAAAAAAAATCTTTTTTATTCAATTGATTAATTTACTAATTGCAAAGCCGTAAAGGAGATGAGATGATAAAATAAATAATTTAAGAGTATAATTTTTAATTCAAAACTAAGATCGGACATCAATTAAACAGTGATTTATTGAACAATGATCTCATTCCAATTTGATAATTAATTACATTTGACTCATCTTTTAACGATAAGGATTCATATTTTTTGACACGTAAAAGACAAACTCTACTCAGGGGAAATTAAGTTTTATTTTTCTCAAAATTCAAAAATCTCCTCAAAATACAACCATAGAGCACATGTATAGTGAGCAATTAAACCATAGTTCGAAAAAAGAATTAAAACATCAATAAAACAAAATAAAAACTATTATTACAATAAAAGAGTTAAATGTGTCTAAATAGTTGGAATTTGGGCTCGAAACCACTTATATCTTCGTGTGGTGCACGATAAAAATCAACTTCAAACATAGATCCACTTCCAAAAATGCATTATAAATTTATAATAGCAATACAAACTCGACTTCAAAAGTTATGCTCGTTTCAATTTTTTTTGATGGCCACCCTTTTATTCAAAAATCAACTACCAAATAATTATCTTCTCCTTGCTCAACGTAAAATTCCCCACCTCCACATGGTAAGTTTAGACCAAATAATTGGACCAACAAATGTATTTGAAAAATTAAATGAGCTTACAATTTAAAAACAATTAAAAGTAATACTCTGTCTGTCTCAGTATTAATGTTTTAGTTTTTTTTTACTGTCCCACTAATTTTGTCTTTAATTTAAACAGCGAACTCCATTACTTTGATATATCTCCACCCACTTTAAAATACTTTTACTAACTTTCTTAAATTATGGGTCGAAGACAATTAAGACAAGAATAATGGGATTGATGAAGTAAAAATTATTAAAAAAAAATCAATATCAAATCTCCATGTCAGTGAATGATGCATGCATGTTGCTACTGTCGAAAAATCTTGGAGTGATGGCCCCCTCCCATATAATGTACTCCCTCCGTCCCGTTATTTGTGGCTCAATTGGTTTCGGTACGGGAATTAAGAGAGTAGATGATAAAGTATGAGAGATAGTAGATGATAAAGTATGAGAGAAAAGATGAGTAAGATAATGAGAGAGTATGAGAGAAAGATGATAAAATAAGAGAGAAAATGTAATAAAGTAGGAGAGAGAAGATGATATAATAGGAGTAATTTTTTATCAAATTAGGAAAGTGGGCACAAATAATGGAACACCCCTTTCGGGAAAGTGAGCCACAAATAGCGGGACGGAGGGATAATGAGGCAGTGCAGTACATGCATATAATAAAAGTAAAACTGGGCCGACTCTTTTCACTTTCGGTGACATCTCCTGCTCAGATTAATCATCACCTCCAAAGTACAAATGTTTTTCTTTCACAGATTTTACTATGGTTTGCTGTACAATACTTCCTGTGGAACTGTAAAACTCAGAGTTTTTACACATTTTTGCCCATTGTATCGGATTCGCGTGTCGGACAAGTGGGGAATGTTGGGGCGAACCAGAAAAGTTTGGGTAGAGCCGGATTCAAGTGTTGGTTAGGTAATAGGATCGTTTCTTTCCGTGCTACATTTTCTAATATATAGTGGGTGTTTTTGCAAAAGAAAACGAACAAAAATAATTTTAAGTATTTTCATTTGAACACATGGTGTGTGTGTGTGTGTTTTTTTTCTTTCTTTATTTGTGAATTCGAGTTTTTACTAAGAAAAAGTCAGAAAAAAAGTCCGTGCGTTCCAGTTGAAAATGCATGAAACTACTTGATTTTTTTTTTGTGTAAAAAATGTTTGTATTTTTTTTTTTTAAATTACACAAAAAATTCTTCTACCAAATTTAAGTTTGCGTGAATCTCATATTTGATGATAACGATTTCCATACTGCATTTTTAAGAATGTAGTGTTTTTTTAAAGAAAACGAAAACACGTAGTTTTAAGCATTTTCATCAAACGCATGTTTTTTTTTTTTTTAAATCTTTTTTCTCACTGTAATTTAATTATGTAAATAAATGGCAAAATTGACAAATTATACAGAACGAAGAGCCGGGAGTGTTTGAGATTCACGAACAATTATATTTGACGGGACACATTTTCAAAGAATGCTGATTTCTTTGTTTTGTCAAAAATGAGTAGATGATAGTTTTACGTATATTCTCGCATGACCAGAACAGAGTACTTTTTCATTTTTTTAATCATTAAATAAACTAAAAGAAAATGAACTTTGAAAAGAAGTAATTGAAGCAGATTCGTCCTAACCTCACGTGCTTTTTCCACGCCCTCGGATCTTTTACCACCTGATCCTCAGATCATGATTCCGGTTCAGAAAATTATATCCATGTATGTACTAAGACTACGAATATCCCCGACCACCTAAATACCCAACCAATCCAATTATTCTAATATTTAATTAATTTCTCTCTCCTCTTTATACTTCATTTTACTTTCAACCCAATCATCTCTACTTTTTATCATTTATCCCTAACCACCCAACCAGGGCCCACCAACTATATTTTTTATATATTCTAATTATTTAATATTAATATTATTATATATTAATAATAATTATTTAAATTTAAAGGCGTAAAATTAACTGAAATTCATCGGGATTTTGGAAATTTTGGAAATTTTGGAAATTTTCGTAACTGCGATAATAATCTTGAGAGTAAGGAAAATTTTGGGTAATGAGAGAAGTTGTTATTATATGGATCCATGATAATTATAAGAGAGATTGAAATTTGTAGTAAATAATGAAATGAGAAAAAATGAAAGTTTCTTAAGATGTGAAAAGTATAGCAATATTGGGCTCTATTTATAGAGAATGAAAAATCATGAATTTTGGTATAATTTTTATTTATTTTTATAATATATATTATTAAAAAATATTTACTTTTATATTTATAAAAAAAAATTAAGAGCCAATGAGATGATGCCAAGTGGCAACATCCCATTGGCCTACGAATATCAACCCGATGGTTGCATTTTACCCCAAAACCCACCTGAGTTGGCCTCTCTCTCACTAAATTAATTGATTTTTTTTTTCACCTAAGCCCACCTGGTGGGTTTTCTGCTGTGTTTTTCGTAGTCTAACTACATTCTTTGAATAATAATCATTTCATTTACTAATCTTTACAGACAAAGCTTCAAGAAACGGTTTTCATTTACTTTTCAATCATTCCATATTGCATTGATTTGATTAATGTCATCTATAATTGTATTAATTTCTTGGAGTCTTGACCAAGAAGATGACTTAAACTTCAAGACTATCCCTAATTAATCAAGGGCCCATATAAGGGCCCAAAATTATTTCTTGAGTTAGTTGGAAAAAATCGGATAAATTTCATAATTTTCTTCGAAATTGCAGGTGCAAAGTTCTTGCAATTGGCTCTGATTTTCGAACATACCCAAAAAGATTCAACCTTCAGCAATGAGTTCCGACAATTTGGGAAGATCAGAAACCCTAGTCAAATTAGTCCAACGCCTCCGCTGTGAAAACCAACTCAATTTTGACTCCATCATCAATTTTAAAGATTGGACAATTCCTGAAGAAGGGATCAAACCAAATAGAGCTGCGGTTTTGATCTTCTTGTTTAAAGATGAAAGGGCGATCTTGATGTGATTCTTACTAGGAGATCTTCAACTTTGTCATCCCACTGGTAAATATAAAATCTTGCATTTTTGTAATTTTCTTTTCTAGTTTTTTTTTTTTTTTTTTTGTTGACGAGGAACCGCAACCGCTACCTTTGGTGCGCAATAGCCTGCAAATCACACAGAAGAATTAAACCACCCTTAATGTAATAGGGTGACAAGCTCACACATAGCGTGTCCAGTGAGAATTGAACCCATAACCTATCGGTCCCGGGCCACCCACCTTTACCGCTATGTCATCCAAGGGGACTTTCTTTTCTAGTTTTTATTTGGGTTCATATTTTATTAGGTGAAGTTGCTTTGCCCGGAGGTAAAAAGGGACAAAATTGATGCTAATGATGTGGAGATTGCATTGAGGGAGGCTCAAGAGGAGATTGGATTGAGCCCTTCAATGGTGGAAGTTGTAACTGTTCTTGAACCTTTACACACTAAGGTAATTGGCCATTTTGTCTATGCTGCATTTAGTGAAATGTACACTCTGCAGTTGTAATATTTCCAAGAATGAAAAATTGGGTCTTTTTTTATTGATCATTAGTCTTGTTTCCTTGTTTTGTTTGATGAGTTTTGTTCATTGGGATGTAATGTTTTACTTCGTGGGGTCGAAGAATGAAAAATTGAGTCAAAGAATTGGACTTCTGATTCCTCTGTGTGGCTGAGGCGATTGTTTGAATGATGGTGTCGTAGTTAAGAGCAATAGGTAGAACCAGGTATGATACACAGAAGGACGACATATTTACTGCATCGGCAAAGTTTATGACGGATACGACTAATGGCTCGGCAAGTACAGATGCAATGGCAGCCCCAAATATCACAAAGAAAACAGCTCTGAGGTAAATCGACCAAGAATTTGCATCCGTTTGGGTTGTGCTCTTGCTGCTAGCCAAAAGCGCGTTCTGCTCTTCACCGGTAATCTGCATTTTCTTTTTTTATATCATTACATGAATATATCATATGACATCCGTGAGAATTAGGAACCATTATTATCCATAGATCTTGCTAAATCAATGGTTATAGATTATTTGTTATTTAATGTTCTTTTTTAATTAGAATATTAACTATAAGGCCCCGTTTGGTTGTTGAAAAGGAATGGAATCGGTATGAGGAATGATAGCTGAAAGGTATGGAATGAGGAATTATACCTGAAAAATGTTGTGTGGTTGTAGTAGAATGAAGTTGATTCCTATATGTGTTTGGTTTTATGGAGGAATGGAATCAATTAATTATTTTTAAAATAATTCTTTAAATAGAAAATAATATTCATTTCATATAATAATAAAATTAAATGATGGAAAAATGGAAAAAAACAATTCAGAAATTTGCAAGTCAGCAACCCAGAAATAATAATGAAATAAAAAAAATTCAAAAATTTGTAAGTCTGCAATCCAAAAATCCAGAAAAAAAACTATACAGTCAATTAATTAGGCACCATTATTACTAAGGCAGTAGAAATTAATTAGGATCTTGATTTACATTACGGAATAGTCTCCTGCTAAAAAATCTTCTTCCCCCCACTTAATCAGAGAGATTCACAGAACCCACCAAAGAGAAAGCATTGCTACTACATTACTAGCAAGAAACACCATTTCTTGACGGTTGCGGTGACGGTGGTGGAGGCAGCGTGAAGCTGTGATGGCGGCGGTGGGATGTCGTGGGATGGCGGTGGCTGTAGGGTGGTGGTGGTAAAGGTGGAGATGGAGCGGTGGGATGGCGTGGCGGCGGTGGGATGGTGTGGTGGTGGTGGAGATGGCGGTGGCTGGTGGGATGGCGTCTTGGTGGTGGAGATGGCGGCGGTGGCGGTGGGATGGCGTCTTGGTGGTGGAGGTGTGATGCTTTGAAATTATAGTGGAAGAGAAGAGAAAGAAGAAAAAGAGAAAGTGAGGGAGGAGAACGAGAGAAGGACTTTGATTCCTCAGGAATCAAATCTCAAACCCCTCAAATTTGGGGGTTTCAGAAAGTGCCGATTGGGAGGGTTGGGGAGGGGGATGAGGTTTCATTCCTCTTCGATTTTTCACGAACCAAACACATGGAATGAAATGATACCTTTACTTTCATTTCTGATTCCATTCCTTGACGCTAACCAAACGGGGCCTAAGTTCTTTTTTTTTTGTCATTTTTGTTATTAGGACATATATATACAGATTTAGATTAATCAAATTACCTGAGAATTGTTATTGACAACTTTTGCTGTATGTGTTGGAGTCTGATCTAAAAGGCTAGAAGCCAATATGGTCATTCCCTTCACGAACTCGTCTTGACTAACGGAGGCATCAAAATACGTCGTTATATTGTCTAAATCGAGGCTTGTGGTGTCATCATCTATCTTTACTCCTAAAGCCAAGACTCTCACTTCTGCTGCTGTTACTGATGCAGTGTTGTCCCTATCAATTCTCTTGAACAGCCTATGTAGGTATAACAAAGGAACATTCATTAGGTTTAAGCTTTTAATGAAGGAGAAAAAACACAGTATAATGTGTGCGTACTCTTGTATCTTTCGAGTATCAGCCCTCCCGTTTCTTGTTATAATTCTCAGTAGCTTGTCTTTCGCGTATTTATCTATCATTTATTCGAAGTATCTGTTCTGTATCCATGGCTAGAATGACTGCATGAAAATTGGAGAACAGAGCATGTCAAAGAATCATAATAACGGGTTAAATGCATTGACCACCCTAGATTATTAGTTTTTTACACTTTGTCCCCTGAATTATAAAAATGTGTAATTTGCCCTTGGATTATTAGATTTGTGCTTTTTGTACCATGAATTATCTAATTTGTTGAAAAAAAGTAAAACTTCGACAACAAATTTTGGCTGTACGTGCAAATTTAGGGGTAATCCTACCCTTGATTTATTAGTTTTTTTGTAGTTTACTCCATGAATTACTATTTTTCTAATAAGTAATAACAAGATGATATTATCCCTAATTTTGCATGTGAGTAAGGAAATTTTCGCCGAAATTTTATGCTTATACAACAAATTAGATACTTCAGAGTGCAAAAGATAGTTCAGAGGGCAAATCGCACATTTTCATGGTTAAGAGGGCAAAAGTGCACAAAACCAATAGTCTAGAGGTAAAACGTACATTTCCATAACCACGCCCGTACCTGCATAAAAGGCTAATAGTCTAGGTGGTTCAATGTATTTAAATCTAATAACAAGCACCCCCATGAAGTTAGAATTTGAATTTGTCTGAAATTCTATGATCTATTCGAGTTCTAACATAGCAATCTTCTAATCTTGTTATTGCAGAGCTAGGTATTATAATGTCTGATTCATACATGTTTATCATTACCTGATACAAGATGTAAGAATAGAGCAATACAACTGCAACAATGAGAGCAATGAGAATAACGACTCTTTTCCCCGACGAAGAACTGAAGATATTTTGCAGCTCAAGGATGACGAACGGAACCGCAGCTATCAAAACCAACCGTGCAGTCAAGCTAGTTTCGTTGTCCGTAACCATGCTCGTACCTGCACTCCATAAACAGTCACCCTTTAGATCAAAAGTACGATCCTTTTTTTAAGGTTAAGAGGGTAAGAAGGTTAGAAAGGAAGAGTTTTTGCATTACCCTTTGATAGTTATTGCTTTTTGGGGCTCTGAATCATGTTCTTCTGCAGCATCTTGTGAAAGATCATAACTTCCTATAATTACAGAAAGGCCCCATACTAATGTGGGAAGCATGGCTACTCCTAACACCATCGCCATCCCCGTTGTGGCGCGCTCTTGAGCTCGTTCCAAGGTACCCGTAACCAACGGTACTGAAATAGAACGCGAAAACATCGTTAATTCCGAATTTTTTTATATATTTTTTAAAATTTACTATTCGCTCTTCAAGTTTTTATTATTTCGCCCCTATTGCCTGTTAATTCCGGATTCTTTTATATTTTTAAAAATTTATATATTCGCCCTTCAATTTTTTATATATCACCCCTATTGCCTCTGATATTGCATATTTGCACAACGAAAATTACAAATCCACCCTCCTAATTTTTCATTCTTGATTCGCCCTTGATTAATGTCATAATGCTTGGATAGAAATTTGATCAATATGTATAGTTTCCCCACTGTAGTATAACAATTAATACAAATATTAAATAAATTTAAGGAATATTAAATAAAAGTATAACATGATTAACTAGAGTAATAGAAGTGATGAAATCAAATTATGATAATAGCATAACTATAGAGAATACTTTCATGCAATGCATTTTGTCAATTGATGTTACTTTCTACATGTAATAAGCATAATAACAAGAGATCAAATTCCTTTATTATTATTATTAAAGAAGAAATAAAACATTCGAACCGGTGGCGACGTACTGTCCGGCGATAGACAGCAAAACCTCGTACACCACGATCATGAACAGCAGCCCCCACACGTTGGCGGAGCACCGCAGGAAGCCGTACACTGGCTCGCACGTCACGGCCAGGGGCGGATCCAAGGGGGGGCGCCCGGCGGCGGTCGCCCCCCCGATTCATGTCGAAACTCGATTTTTTATGTGTGATTTTTGGATTTTTTTGTATTTCGCCCCCTCGAAATCTATACTTCGTCCTCTTTTCAATCGAGTTTTCAAATCTCGCCCCCCCTTCCTCGTAATCCTAGATCCGTCCCACTCACGGCTTCTCCTGCCGTCGGATACCGAGTTTGAGTTTAGATTCTCGGTGATCGAATGGCTGTAGGCTAGCTGGATCGCCGCAAGAAAAATTAACGACGAAGCGACGACGAATCCTTTCATCCTCGTTTGAGGAGAAAATGTGGATTAGGGTTTTGCTGTGGTCTGAACGTGAAAGTACGAGGGAAGTTTATATGTGCCTTTATGCGAGCATGACAATTATCGATTCGATTTTTCTATTGTATTTTATTGCTTTTGGTCGTGTATTGGTGATAGTAGAATACGAGACATAATATGAAACGTCTAGCAAAATATTTTATGCGGATGAGTTTGGTATATATCGATTGGTCAAGAGTCTCAAGATTCAATACGTAAATGGTATTTTCTACGTGGTACTACTAATTTTCATATAATTTCATGTTATATTTTATTAATTAATATAGATTTGCATGATTAATTAAGAAGAATATCTAATCTACTCCCATGAATAAATTTATTTGGAGATTTTAGATTGGCCGCCTCATGATGTAAGCACTAAGCATGCTATTCTATTTTCTTTATGTTGATTTAATTTGGAGGATGGTTTGGAAAATTTATTTACGTATAGGCCGATTTAAAGGGCGTTTAAGTTTCTGCCTTCTCTTAAGTGGGTGTTTAGAGTAGCTGAAGCTTATTAATAAATGTTGAAAGCTGCTGATTTGAGAATTTATATGCGTTTGGAAATAAGTGTTGAAAGCTGCTGAAATCGGGGAAAATAATATTTGGAAAACTGCTGATATTAGTAGTTTATTTTACGTTTTTAAATAAAATACATGTTTTACTCTCAATGTTATTAAATAATTAGAATTTATAATAAATAAAGAAATATTATTAATTTTTGTATTATATATATTATAATATATCATATTAACATAAACATATCATACAAGTATATTTTAAATATTATTTATTTGCTTAAAATCCATAATAATAATATTTTTATATAATTTTATGTTGGTCCCGAGTGTACGGTCAGGTGTAGAGGGGGGGGGGGTGAATACACTCGATTCGATTTCTCAATTTCGAACTTGAACAATCCCTATTCGGGATGGTGTCATGCTCAAACAGTTCGAATGAGACTAGACAACCGTTTCCGAATCGAGATAAAGGCTAAAAGAGTACTGACTCAGCTGAGATCTGCTAACTGACTAGGTCAGAATTCAGTATCGTTCAGTGAGAGTTCAGTGTGCGGAATTGTGTAGGCCCAAATCAATTTTTGTGAGAAAACGTTTTAAGTCTCGGGCCGGTAGATTTAAAAGTTCGAGATGCCTGAGACAGCTTGATTGATTTAAATATGATGTTCGAGATGAATAGTAAAATCAATGCAACATTAAGAAAGCAAAGAAGAGACACAGGATTTTTAAAGTGGTTCGGATATCGCTCAAATCCTACGTCCACCGTCCCGAATGATCGGGAGGCTATTTATTATCCCGAGTTAGTCTCGGTCGGCTTGCACACCGGGCAAAGCCGCGTCTTGGTTTTTATACTCGATCCAAGCCCCGTTTACAACACTATCAAACTTAAAGTGTTTGACAAACTTCTCCAACAGTGAAGGAGTCCTTATACAATAAGGATTGGGTTCAAATGTGAACTCCTTCGTCTAAGCTATGGATATAACAAGTGAGCTTAGGGTTAGAGGGATAAGGAACGAGAATGTAGCTATCTAGAGCGACGAACAGCTGAGGGTTTAGCTATAGGTTCGTGTCAGTCGCTTGGATACTAGAAGCTTATGTCGGTTCAGCTTGGTTCCTTTTGAGCTGGATGTAGTCTTTCGCCGGAGATAACTCGGTTGTTTCTTGCGGAGGACTTAGTCGTTAATTTCGCTCGTTTGAATGCTTTCTCGTGTTCTAGGCGCGCATTCTCACTCAAATCTTGAATGATCCCTCTATTTATAGAGCAGAGATTGAAATAGATCCGTTGGAGACGATCTTCTTCTCTCTCTCTCTTTTTGGTAGCAAACGGCTCTTTTGGTGTAGGTAACAGTGTACTTTCCCACCTTTTTAGGTAAAAGGTTGACTGCAGCTTTAGCAGGTGAGAAGACACGTGTATGTTTGTCATTCGTTGAGGTGAATGAAGTGGTTGAGACAGCACAAACTTCGAGACGGATCGAAGCCGACTTCTCTCTTCCTCGTATACGACAATGCCGATTGTCTTTCAAAAGATTCTCGATCCCCTAAAGACTATCTGCCGTTGCTGAGTCTGACCTTGTATTCAGTAGATAGACTGCTGAGATAAGTCTACTGAAGATCAGCTCTGAGTTCAGTGAACTACTCCTCGCCGAGTTCGGGTTCAACCGACTCTCTCGCATATCGCTCCCGCCGAGTCCAATATCATCGAAGTCTTTCAAGATATCTTGCTCTCGCTGAGTCCAAGATCACCGAGTCTTCAGTACCGGAGCCGAGGCAAATAAGCTACTGAGCGCCTTGACCAGAGCAGAGTGTCTACTGAGTCTGAAACCTCGGGAGACAAATACAAATACAAAGGAATGGTTCACCAATCAGATAGGGTTTTGGGATCTTCAAATCTTCTCAACAGTTCGTAGCACGAGGCTACCGAGCATGATTCAATATGGAAGATAAGAGTCATTTCCCACAAGTATGGTCATGCCGAGGATTGAATCATCACCCAACAATTTCCCCCTATTTGATGATGCCAAAACCTATCATCTATGTCCTATCAACTATGCTAAACACTAACTTACTCGGGAACAGAGCTCCTTACAAATATTACAAGTAGGATCGGTGGAGTTGTCCCGGTAAGTGCTAGACTATCGAGGGAGACAGGGCGTAACAAATTTCCCCCTTTACAATAATTTCCCCATGCAACAATTTCCCTTAAGAGAAATAATAACTCTCCGAAAGTCTAGTCTATCGGAGATCTAACCGAACAAAAACCGACAAGTAAATAATCAACGTGTGTGTCGAGTAATCACTTCGGTGATTCCGAGTGTTAAAGCATAAAGCAAACACGGCTATTTAGACAAAAAGTAGTTGTCGAGCCAAAAGAAGATTTGTATATATATAATACACGGTTCAAGACATTACAAATCTTGCTAAGCTAAAAGAAGAACTAAGAGGGAGAACCCTTAAACTGCCGAATCCTATTCATGAAACCTTGGGATTTATCTTCGGGCAGTGGAACTCCATACATTCCGAACGTGTTCTTCCTCGCCTTCGATATTCGGCGAAGTCTGCCGGATCATCTTGTTCTAGTCCTCTCGTTCAACGCAAAGATTCTTCACTTCTTGTTCAATCATTCCGAGATGTACTGAGTCGTCTTGTCTTCTGGGTGGAGGAATGATCCTTGCTTTAGGAACGCTGACTACTACCCCTTCGCCATCTTGCTACCGTGCATATATGGGTAAAGATCGGGTTCGTAATGGTCATCCACTCGACATAGGCATCAGCCTTAGACATTTCAGGCCAGAATCGCCAGAAATAATTTCTCTTGGTAAACTCTATTTTGGCCGATTCCCATCTCTGATTGAACTGAATAGGCATCCATTCGTCTGATTTTGGCCATCTATGTGTTTTAAGATCGTTTGGCTTCCTGAACCTTCTGTATCGATAAGGAATGTCAGCTTTCGAAGGAACTCTGAGCCTGGCCTCTTGTTCAGTACGCTTCCTGAGTGCCTCAAGGTCTGCCAAATGTATCCTCTCGTCCGGCGGCCTCTATCCGTCTAGCTTCCTCTCCTCTCGTAGAGATATCTATCCATCTCGAGCAAATATTTCTTCAATTTCGCATCTTGCTCTTGAGGCTTCGAGGAGCTTGTTCCGATTCAGAGGGGTACTAGATCTAGATTTGGATGTACCCCGCCTTTCGCATTCTTCCTCGTCGCTTGCTCCTTTTCTTTTTCTCTGTCCTCTTCATCTCGTTATGATGAGCTTTCTCGGAGGCGCTCTAGCGGTTCTCTTTCCTCCTCTCGGATGGAGCTTTAGTCTTTCCTTTGGCGAGCTTAGACTTTGGCTTGTTAGCCGCTTCGGCCTCTCGCAATTTCTCGGCCGGCCTTCTCATCCGCAGCCTATTTGGGCTTCCTCCTCGCCAGATATGTATCTTAATCTCTTTGCTTTGGAGGGGTTGGAATTTTAAGCTTCGTTTGCCCTTGCCTTCTTGAACCGGTGGTGGAATAGGAGCTTCTTCTTCTTCTCGAGTCCTCCACCGCTGTTCGGCCGTACTCGGCAAACCTCCTTAATAATGCTTTGGGAGTCCGGGTTGTCCGAGTAGTCTGCTGGGGTCTCGAGCCACTTGGGCCGGTTTCAGTGTGCTCGCTCGCAGCCGAAACACCCCCGGGCCTCACCCTTACGAGACCGAGTTTGAGGCGGCTTCTCGGTACTCTTCTTTCCTTCCCTTTTTTCTTCACTTTCCCCCTTTTTGGCATCATCAATGAGCACCGGGGTAGGGACTAGGACTGACTTCTTCAGATTTTTGTAGGAGGTTGACAGCTCATCAAGACGATCGTGGAGCTTAGTCAGAGCCTCATGCAACTCGTTCCTCTCCATGGTAAGGTGTTCCTTGTACTGCTTGTGAGAGAGGTCAGCTGCTTCCTTGAAGTCTTTCAGCTTCTCAGTGATCTTGTCTTCCAAGGCCAGTTGGATATTCTCAACTCTTTGTTCAGTGGCCTCGGATTGTTCAGTAATAGCGTCAGTATGAGCCAGTTTAGAGGCCAAAAATTCATCTAGTAGCTTGGCTTGGCTCTCCTGAAAGATCTTGAGCTGAGCTTCGAAATTGACTTGCTCTTCGAGCCAACGCTTCGAAATAAGCGTGGAAACATCGAGGGCGGCCGATGAAGAGACAGAGGACTTCACCCCTCGAATTTCTTTAGTTGTGGCTTGAGCGATCTGCTTCCATGTCCTATGGATAGCCTTCGCAAGATCTCGATTTTTGATCTCTTGGGCAGTTAAGGCTTTGGCCACTGATCGAGATCGCTTTGCGGTCCGGGCCGGGCGCCGCTTCGAAAGTCGATCGCAAAGCAAGAGCCGAGCGGGCTCGCCGAGGACGAAGCACCAGCCTTGGACTTCTCGTGACCAAGGATACCGAGAGGTGGGGCGGTTCGAGTATGGGTATCCTTGTCCTCGTGGATGTCCCTCATCGGGCTTTCCGGGGCTCGAATCACCGGGTGGGTCATCATGGTCCGACCCATCTCGAGGGTGCTGGGCCGGAGGCGTGCTGTCCGATCATGAATCATGGCCGGCATTGCAGCCCTCGGATTGTCCATTGAGCCGAGGTCTTCGGGCTCGAATAGCCTTATCTCCTCTCTCGGTCTCAATTCCTCTTCATGCAGCTGGCGCCGACAGGGAGTAGTGGAGGACAAGGCGCGTAGACGAGGCCACTCCCGATGTCGCAAGCAACATGTGGAGCCTTGCTTTGTTTTGGCGATGAGCAACAAGTCTCGAGTAGTCGGCAAGCTCCGGAACTAGTTGTAGAATTTCTCGGGATGCTCTGGATATAATCACCGAAGCTTCCATCCCGATTGATTCACCTTCGGATGCGCTCTCGGACTCCAAGTCTATGTGTGAAGTCTCGCTCTTCGGTTGGAGGGACCGAGCCGAGTGGAGGGGACGAGAAGGGGGCCGTCTAGGCGCCGAATATCTCGCGCTCCGAGCTGCGGAAGCATCCCCTTGGTCCCTTTCGGTGGAAACAATCTTTTCCATCGACCGAGTCTTCTCGTAAGACTCGGACTCAATAACCACCGCATAGGCCGAGTAGTCTTCTCGGAGCCTCGTTCGGCGGACACTTGTGGAACCTCCTCGCAGGGCCGGCACCTCAACGACTTTCTTCGGTTTTTTTTGCCGGTGCCTTAGGAGTTTTAGCGGGAGGAGTTCTTTTCTTTGTAGGCGTAGCCTGTCTCGAGACTTTGATTTTGGAGAGACTGCCGAGGGTCCCGACCCTATCTGTCGAAGCGCCGCTTGTCTTGTTGTGAAATCCGACCTTCTTCACATTGAAGTACTCCTTGTCACCGTAGGTGATAGGCTCGATCCACATAAATCTTCGATCATGATGGACAGTTTGAGTCCATACAAAGAATTTGCCCTTTGCGCTCGGCGTGTTCGATGCTTTGTCGAACTTAGCGGCTCGAGCCATGAATTCTCGGAGAAAGAACTCCGTCCAATTTATCCGGGCTCGGCCGTATATGGCCATCATTATCTCGAATCTTAGGCCTCGACACCTGGTCAAACGACCACTGCTTGGCTTGTCGGTAGGCGTGCGTCACTATATAGGCAAGTGCCCCGAACCGAGGCAACATGTCGTTCTTCGGAAAGGCGCTCCGAATGTATTGGGCTTTCCACGTAAGACGGTAAGGTATTCATCAACTTGGTCGTCTCTCGTACCCGATCAGACTTGGTTCCTTCGGAGGGCGGATCAAAACTCCGCTTCAAGGCATCCTTGATGGACATTTGCTTCACTCCATAGTGGCGTTTTGGATAGAATGGGCAACGAATCTCGCCACTATATCTCCAGACACTGCGTCTGAATTCAAATACAGCTCTGCAACCTGTCTCGAGAGGAAGAACGAAGGCCTCCTAGACAGAAATTTCTCCAGCCCTGACTCGCGCAGAGCTGAGAAGATCTCATCCATATACTCCAGATCGCATGAATAGAAATCCATGGTGGGTTCAAACCACACGCGATCCTTCTCCAAAATGTTCTCGCATATCCGTTGGAGATATCATAGAGATATTGGTTTCCGCCATTGTACTCGTGACAAGAAATGAATCAAGACTATTTTTGGATAGAACAAAGGCTTTGTGCAATGCGATACTGAAACATATAACAAATACATTAACAGATATAAGCATACCAATGGATAAAATTCGAGATAAGATTGAGAGTGTAATAGCAAGTAAGGATTGCGAATGTAGATCTCGGATTTTTCGGAATTTGAAAGTTATGAAGTATGCTAATGGCGGTTCTTAAGATTTGATCGAATATATATCAACTATGAAGGTGAATCGGTTTTCGATCGAAGGCTGAATGTAAACTTGCTTTATGATATGGACGGTTAAGATTAGAAGTTAAAACAATAGGCAATGATCACAAAAGGCACCTAAGTCAAAGCCAGTTGTAAAATAGCCTAAGTAGTAACTGTGAAAAGACATGCATTAAATGCGTGCAGAGTTCAGCAAGCTTATGTATGGAATGTCGTGCAATAAATGTGAGTCGTTAATAATAAAGACAAACCAAAAGATATTAATGTCATGCTGAATCTTTGCCATAAATGCAAAGTACTGTAGTATTAAATTACTACTGAGTAGAGATACGCAAACCTGTCAGCTGAACATAGTAGTCAGCTGATACCTCGTGTAGATGGTTTTCTGAATCTCTATGTACTGAACTTACTCAGTACTGAGAGTGATCATTCCCCCTCACTGGAATGTTCCTCTACTGAAACCTTATTACTGACTAGGGTCAGTAGGGTCCAGCAGACCTAGCTCTACTGAAAGTTCTCTGAATCTGGATTCAGCTAGAGGCTTGGTCAGTATATCAGCCCTTTGTTTGTCAGTATGGATCTTCTCCATCCTAATTTCCTTTTTCTCGACATGGTCACGAATGAAGTGATGTCTGATGTCCACGTGCTTGCATCTCGTGTGAAGTACAGGGTTCTGAGTGATTGCAATAGCACTGGTACTGTCGCAGAAAATCGGCACTTCATTCTGAATGACGTCATAGTCTCTTAGCTGCTGTCTCAGCCAAAGGATTTGGGCGCAACAACTTCCAGCAGCCATGTATTCAGCTTCAGTAGTCGACGTGGCTACTGAGTGCTGTTTCTTTGAAAACCATGAGATCAGCTTACTGCCAAGGAACTGACACGTTCCTGAAGTTGATTTTCGGTCTATTCTACATCCTGCATAGTCAACATCAGAATAACCAGTTAGTTCAATATTATCATCAGCTGGATACCATAAACCCATGTCAGGTGTTCCTCGTAGATAGCGGAGAATCTTCTTTGCTGAGTCCATATGACTCTGCTTGGGATTCGCCCTAAATCGAGCACCAACACCATCAAGGAAAAGTTATGTCAGGATGAGTAGCTGTTAGATATAATAAAGAACCAATTATAGCACGGTATTCAGTTTGGTCTACTGATACTCCCTCTTTATCAAGATCTATCTTCATATTCGTGTTCATCGGGATCTTGATAGGTTTGCCGGATGTGCAGCCGAATCTTTTGATGAGGTCTCGAGTGTATTTGCCTTGGTTGATGAACGTTCCCTTTTCGGATTGCTTGACTTGAAAACCAAGGAAGTAGTTCATTTCACCCATCATCGACATCTCGAACTTATCCTTCATCATCTTTTCAAATTGCTGACACATGATGACATTCTTCGAACCGAAGATAATGTCATCCACGTAGATCTGCACAAGTAATAAGTCTTCTTCCAGTCGAATGCTGAATAGAGTGCGGTCTACTGTGCCTTTCTGAAAACCTTTCTGAAGAAGAAACTCAGACAGGGTATCGTACCAAGCCCTGGGTACTTGTTTTAACCCGTATAGAGCCTTTCTAAGTCTATATACTTGATGTCCCTGCTGAAAGCCGGGCGGTTGTTCCACATAGACTTCTTCTTTCAGCACGCCGTTCAGGAACGCAGACTTC
Source organism: Lavandula angustifolia (assembly GCA_028984105.1). Taxonomy (NCBI): domain Eukaryota; kingdom Viridiplantae; phylum Streptophyta; class Magnoliopsida; order Lamiales; family Lamiaceae; genus Lavandula; species Lavandula angustifolia. The sequence continues at coordinate 21,898,018 of CM054826.1, read as the reverse complement.
ACATCCATTTGATAAACTCTGAATCGTTGATGTGTTGTGTAGGCCAGGAATAGGGTTGCGTTGGCCAGGAATAGTCTGATTGCCTCCAATCTTGCAACTGGAGCGAACGTCTCATCGAAATCTATCCCTTCGGCTTGACAGTAGCCTTTAGCCACGAGTCTTGCTTTGTTCCTTACTATAACATTGTTTTCATCTCGCTTGTTTTTGAAGACCCATTTGGTTCCAATGACATGTTGATGCTGGGGTCTGTCTACAAGCTCCCATACTTCGTTTCTCGTGAACTGATTCAGCTCTTCCTGCATAGCAATAATCCAGTCAGCATCTTTAAGTGCATCCTCAATATTCTGAGGCTCTTCAGTAGACAAGAAGCAGGAAAATAATGCGCTTTCTCCTTGACAGAATCTGGATCTTGTCTTGACATGTGCTGAAGGATCTCCAATTATAAGATCAGCAGTGTGAGCATCTAGCCACGATCTACGATGTTTTAACTCCTCATCTGAAATTTGTTCAACACAGATAGTAGGTGAGTTAGGCATTTCAGTTGTACTATTCTGAGATTGAAGTAATTCAGTAACAAGAGTATGATCTACTGAGTCACCAGGTTCAGGGGCATTCAGCTCAGGAACATTACTTGACGTTCCCCCTGAGTTGTTATTCTCGGTAGTGTTGGTCTCGAGCTTACCTCTACGGTTTCCTCATCGACCTCGAGTTACCCGGGATTGATTCCGTTTGGGAGAATCAATATGCTCGCCTACTTGCTCACCGGTTGAGATTCGAGAGATTTGTCTTCGGTTTCTTCGTCCGAATCATCATCCCAACATAGCTGGATCTTTTCAGATTTGTCTTTTAAGCTTAGATCCTGTAGCTGCTTACTGATGTCCTCAGATTCAGAATTTGAGTTATTGCTCCTGTCTTCAGTAGCAAACTCGTTAAAGATAACATGAGGGCTTTCCTCCACGCAAAGAGTCCGATAGTTGAATACTCGAAAGCTTTGTCTGACCCGAGAGTATCCTAAGAATACTCCCCGATCCGACTTGCTATCAAAAGTCTTCACCGATCTTTGCCATTATTGTGGATAAAGCATGAACAACCAAAAATATGGAAATAAGATAGAGAAGGCTTCCCGTCGTTCCATAGTTCATATGGTGTTCTCTTATGCTTTGCTTTGTCGTAAGAGATCTATTCCCGAGTATAACATGCGGTATCGGTAGCTTCCGCCTGCAATTTGGTTGGGAGTCCCGAGTCCGCGAGTAGAGTCCTAGCTGCCTCTTTTAGAGTTCTCGTTCTTTCGTTCGAGCAACTCCATTCTCGCCGAGGTGTGCGTGCAGCTGAAGTCTCATGCTCTATTCCTTCTGCTTTGCAGAACTCCTTTACCATGGAATTAAGGAACTCAGTTCCTCTGTCTGAACGTATTTTTTTGATCTTGGTGTTCTTTTCGATACTGAGCTTTTTCAGAAGCGTTGGTAACTCTGTTTTGACGTCAGACTTGTTGGCAATGAATATGACCTATGTGTAGCGCGAGTAGTCATCTATGACCACTAATGCATATTTTCTGCCTCTGATCGTCACTGGGGAGACTGGACCGAACAAATCCATATGTAGCAGCTGAAGGATTCCATCCGTGGAAGGCGATGGAACTGGAGGATTTTGATTCCTTGTTTGCTTTCCCTTCAGACATGCTTCACACTGAGTGTCTTTGCTGAATACTTCATTCGGCAGTCCCCTTGCTAGAGTGTTTCTTGCAAGCTTGTTGAGCGTCTTAAAGTTGAGATGGCTGAGTCTTCTGTGCCATAGCCACCCCGTGCGGTTGTCATTCTTCGCCAATAAGCAAGCTTCAGGTTCAGCTGAGTTCCAGTCAGCCATTTCTGCGCGAACCTGATAACACTGTTTTCCCTGTGGATTTATCAATAACATCACAGAAACCAGCGTCAAAAATCACTCTATTTGAGTTATCACAAAATTGACTAACAGAGAGAAGATTATGCTGAAGTCCTTCAACATATGATACTCTTGGAACTTTGGCAGTTCCTATACTGAGTGTCCCATATCCTCTCGTGTAGCCTTTGGCATTATCTGCAAACTCAATTCTGGGTCCTTCTTCAGTGATATAATTCTTCAGCAGACTCCTTTGATATGTCATGTGTCTTGAGCATCCGCTGTCCACATACCATGGGTCTTTACGCACCTGCAAGACAGAATTATATTCAGGTACCCTTTATTTTTGATTTTGGGTCCTTAGATGTTAGTTTTCATGACCCAAATCTGTCTAACAACCCTGGTGGTTTCAGACATCTTCTTTCCACTAGAGTCAACATATCCGACCACCGGATCGGTCAAAGGTGACTTCGAGGCTTCCGAGGTTCGGGAGTCCCGATCTTCCGAGTTGGTGGACTCGCCGACCTTAGCCTTACGTGTGGCTTTCCTTTTCTTCGACATTTGGAGCCTCTTCCGACTATAGGTTCATAATAGTATGACCCATACCGAGCCGGATGTGTCGCCTTTGGAGGTCCATACCGATCCGCCAATTTTAATTTGCTTGGTTCCCCCCTTGACTGCATGGGGTTTCTTGGCACCGATCTTCTTGTCGAATGCCGACGTGTGGGATGAGGTGCTTTCATCTTCTCGTTTGTTCTTTGCTAGGGGGTTCAGTATATTTGTGTTCATAGTCTCCCCTCGAACAAATCTATCGGCAAGCCGTACTTCCGAGTGTACTTGGGGCGGATGTGGAAGCTCCTGGATCGAATCCAAGTCCTTCCTTACGGTGCTTTGGCTTATTGCATGCTAGCATAGCCTCTAATTTCTTTTCAAGCACCCATGTACCTCTCGGTCACCATCGCTCCTCCGGACATCATCACTCTTCTTCGATGTGTCGTGCTCGGTCCCGAAGTCCCGACATTTCTTGCTTCAACGAGCTCGGTTCGATATCTTTCCGAGTCAATTCATTGGTCAAAACCGAAATCCGATCTTCTTGATGCCGAGACTTGGCCATCGAGAGAGTTTATCTCCTCCCCGAGTCTCAACACAAGTCCTTCGGCCTCGGTAACAACCCGACTCTCCCGAGAAAGTCTCCGATTCTCCACTTTCGTGGTATCCAACTCCCGAAGAGTCTTGCTTGAGCCGAGCACTCATCCGAATTTGTTCATCGAGCAGTTCTTCGTATGCGGTTGCGACGTCCAAATTCTCATCCGCACTTTGAAATAGTGTCGTGTGTGTAGTGTGAAGAGGAGTTAAGTGGTTCATGAGAATTTACCTCATCCTCTTCGCCCGCCATCATGCACTTTTCACCGATTCTTCACTTCAAGCTCTAAGGCCATGAAAGCCGCTTCATCGTCCGATGAATCCATAAAGGAGTCGACCTCTTCCGAGTCGTCCGAGATTTCACCAGCTATGTAGGATTGTCTTTTCGGGCGAATTTCTCTCTCCTTGCCTTACGTGCTGCGCGTTCAAGCACTATCGAGCTCGGGACAATCATACCGATAATGTCCCGACTTCTTGCGGTTGTAACAAGCGATGACTCTTTCTTCTTTGCTTTCGCTATTCTTTGATGGTTCTCGAGTCATCTTTCTTTCCGAATTCGGAAGATTGTGAGTCGGGAGTGTGTTTCGACATATAATTTGACTTACCTTTCGTTTCCCGATAGGCTTTAGTCACTTTTCGCGTCGCTCCTTCTCCTTCCGATACTTTACAAATGAGCAACGCATACTTCCGAGCGAGACTTCCTTCTTGTAGATCATTGAGTGAAGGTTCGGTCTTACTCGTCGTTTTGCTCGTTGTTTGGAGATGCTTGAGCCGACCGATGCTTTGAAAGCATGGTCGATTTTTGTGTCGGCCTTCGGCTCTTTGCTTTCTTTGAGGTCCGTCGAACTCAAACTCCTCTCGCCCTGTAGTTACCGAAAAGATATGGTCGGGAGACACAAGCATCTAAGTCGAATGTCGCAATAGAGTGGCAAAAGGTGTCCAGTGTCCGTCCAGCGGTGCCCTCGTAATCTTCGATTCATCTCTCGGTTCTTGAATGTCTTTCCCGGCCCATTGATAGAGTTCATCGATTGGTAAATCGACGTTCGGATCTTCGATTTTGTCACCGGGCATGAGAGACAAGCTTTCCGGCTTTTGGAGTTCCAAGTGCTAATTTGTTGGCTTTAATCTTCCGAGTCCCTCGACTCGGTAGCGCAAGAGCATCCCGCAGTTCTTTAACGGCCTTGCATTCCCGAACCCCCGCCAAGATAAGAATCACTAAGAGTGGTCAGTATGGCGTTTCTGGCAACACGGTCTAAGTTGTGAAGCTTCTTCTCCTCGGGAGTGAAGAGACTTCGTCTTTGGGAATCTTCTTCCCGGGCCACCATTCCTCCTCCTTGAGCTTGGTCCTGAGTCACGACACTATCAATCATAGGAACGATAGGTCCATCTTCAAGCACTTCAGTCATACTGTCATGGAGGGATGTCAGATGTGCTTCCATTCTGACTCGCCATACTCCATAATTCTCCACCGAGAACATGGGTACCATCCTTATACCTGACATATCAGCCATGAAGAATATAGATATGAATGTAGAGTGATATGCAGTGAAAACGTATTCCCTTGGATCCGTTCGAATAGACCAATCTCAAATATAACAAGAGTCAAAGAACTCCCGCTTCCGATACCAATTGTTGGTCCCGAGTGTACGGTCGGTGTGTAGAGGGGGGGGTGAATACACCTGATTCGATTTCTCAATTTCGAACTTGAACAGTCCTATTCAGGATGGTGTCTGTCTGAAACAGTTCAGCAGACTAGACAACTGTTCTGAATCGAGATAAAGGCTAAAAGAGTACTGACTCAGCTGAGATCTGCTAACTAACTAGGTCAGAATTCAGTATCGTTCAGTGAGAGTTCAGTGTGCGGAATTGTGTAGGCCCAAATCAATTTTTGTGAGAAAACGTTTTAAGTCTCAGTTCAGTAGATTTAAAAGTTCGAGTATGCTTTGAGACAGTTGATTGATTTAAATATGATGTTCGAGATGAATAGTAAAATCAATGCAACAGCTTAAGAAAGCAAGAAGAGACACAAGATTTTTAAAGTGGTTCGGATATCGCTCAAATCCTACGTCCACTGTCCCGAATGATCAGGAGGCTATTTATTATCCTGAGTTAGTCTCAGTCAGCTTGCACACTGGGCAAAGCCGCGTCTTGGTTTTTATACTGATCCAAGTCTTAGTTTACAACACTATCAAACTTAAAGTGTTTGACAAACTTCTCCAACAGTGAAGGAGTCCTTATACAATAAGGATTGGGTTCAAATGTGAACTCCTTCGTCTAAGCTATGGATATAACAAGTGAGCTTAGGGTTAGAGGGATAAGGAACGAGAATGTAGCTATCTAGAGCGACGAATAGCTGAGGGTTTAGCTATAGGTTCGTGTCGGGCCGCTTGGATACTAGAAGCTTATGTCGGTTCAGCTTGGTTCCTTTTGAGCTGGATGTAGTCTTTCGCCGGAGATAACTCGGTTGTTTCTTGCGGAGGACTTAGTCGTTAATTTCGCTCGTTTGAATGCTTTCTCGTGTTCTAGGCGCGCATTCTCTCGTCTCTCAAATCTTAATAGATCCGTTGGAGACGATCTTCTTCTCTCTCTCTCTTTTTGGTAGCAAACGGCTCTTTTGGTGTAGGTAACAAGTGTACTTTCCCACCTTTTTAGGTAAAAGGTTGACTCGCAGCTTTTAGCGGTGAGAAGACACGTGTATGTTTGTCATTCGTTGAGGTGAATGAAGTGGTTGAGACAAAGACAAACTTCGAGACAGTCGAAGCCGACTTCTCTCTTCCTCGTACATGACAATGCTGATTGTCTTTCAAAAGATTCTCGACAGTCCCGAAGACTATCCGCCGTTGCTTGAGTCCGACCTTGTATTCGATAGATAGACTGCCGAGATAAGTCTATCGAAGATCGGCTCCGAGTTCGATGAACTACTCTCGCCGGAGTTCGGTTCAACCGACTCTCTCGCATATCTTTGCTCCCGCCGAGTCCAATATCACCGAGTCTTTCGATATCGCCTGCCGAGTCCAAGATCACTGAGTCTTCTGTACTGGTGCTGAGGCAAATAAGCTACTGAGCGCCTTGACCAGAGCAGAGTGTCTACTGAGTCTGAAACCTCAGAGACAAATACAAATACAAAGGAATGGTTCACCAATCAGATAGGGTTTTGGGATCTTCAAATCTTCTCAACAGTTCAGAGCACGAGGCTACTGAGCATGATTCAGTATGGAAGATAAGAGTCATTTCCCACAAGTATGGTCATGCTGAGGATTGAATCATCACCCAACATTTTAATAATTACCTAGCTAAGAAATAATTATCATTAAATGAAAATAAAAAATATTAATTTAAAATATAAAATTTTCAGAACCCACTATTTTAATTAATGTATATTTAATTTTAGTAATAATTATTTCATTAAACTTGAAGAATTTATAAATAATAAATATAAAATAATTTTTGTCAAATTACTAACTAATATATTAAAATATAATTATAATTAAATTTGTAACTAAGAAAAATATTAATTTTAAAATTAATGATTTTTTGAGAATTATAGAAATATTTAAAAGATAAAATAGTTCAATAAATTAAATAAGTTAGCTCCAGCTGAAAGCTGGATCATAGCCATTTAAGCAGCTTCACTATCTTGGCTTTAGTAGAGAATTTATGCTAAAAGCTGGAGTGTTGCAGTTGAAAGCTATTTCAAACACCACACTACAAAAATTATGCAATTTACCGACGGAATTACCGACGGAATAAAAACACGGGTCGGCTTACCGACGAAATACCGACGGAATATGACACGCTAAATTTACCGATGGAATACCGACGGAAAAACTCCGTCTCCATCTTACCGACGGAAAAATCCGTCGGCAAATTTTGAATTTTTTATTTTTTTAAATTTATTGCCGATGGAAAATTCCATCGGCATATTTAAATTATATATATATTTTTTTTAAATAAAAAAATTAAATTTACCGACGAAATATTTCGTCAGTAAATATATATTTAGATTTATTTAAATCGAAACTTTAATTAAATTTTGAGAAATTTATTAAAATTTACCGACGGATTTTTCCGTCGGTAAATCCGTCGGTGAGACCTAAATTAATTTACGGGCGAAGGCCGCTGGACCAGAACACAAATCCGCTGCCGCTTGCTCTGTTCTTCCGCCTCGCCGCCGCCAGTCGCGTCGCCGCCGCCTCGCATATCGTAAGTAGATGCTTTAGTTTTCGCATTTCGTAAGTAGATGCTATGCTATCCATATGCTATACCATTTCAGCAATAATTCTCGAAGCTTTTGATGTGTATTGTGAAGAAAATCATGGTATAATACTTTTGCCATGATTATGAGTGATACCAAATGTTATGAATTTTATTTGTCAACCTTGTTATAGATGGAGCAGAAAATACATGTAGCATAAAACTAGATTTGAGAAAATACACAAATACGAGCCTAAATACATGTAGCATAAAACTAGATTTGATTTTGATGATTTTGTAATGAGGATAGGGGAATAGGGAGTTGAAAGAAGACAAGAATAGAAGACAAAATCCAAAACAGCATGAAAAATTTAGACAAACTGGAAATGATTGAATGGAGGATTTCAAGAGGATGACATACTAAACCCACCAGTACGTAACCACGCGACAGTAGAAGCTGATATAACATTATCTCATCCACGTCAAACAATAGAACTCGATGAGGAAGATTTTGACGAAGGAGATGATGATGAAGAAGAACATGTTCTGACATCAGAAGATGAGGACTTTAGTGATGACTAGTACAACTTACAGGTTTTAAAAGAATTTTGTCTTATTTTTTTGGCTAAAAGCAATTAATGATTATTCTTTATTTTCAGGTACATGGCGCCTCCCAGAGGTCGTGGCAGGACTGTATCAGCTCCTGCTGGGCGTGGAGCACCCCCATCGTCATCTGGCTATGGGGGCAGTCAGTCCCCCTGAGTCGGGTGGACCCCATCAGGGTTCTACCGACTCTTACTCGGTGGATAGCCGCTGTTGTTTCGAGATTTCACCTGAGGGGTATGTAATAATTGCTTTTATTAATTTTAAATATATCAAGTATAACTTGGATTAACCAATTTTCAATAATATGCGATTGCTTGAGCCATCTGAATTGGCCTCGACAATCGTTGAGTGTTTTAAAAAGATCAATAACCCGACTGGGTTCACTTGGAAGCTGACTCCTCCTGAAATTAAGGAGCAATATTTTGAGGAATTTAAGGTTAGTTTTTCTTTCAAGTTTACAATCTTATAATTTAGCATTTACTTATATATATCTAACATGTATAAACATGTAAATTGCAGAAGCACTTCCGCTGGCCTACTGACTGGGACCAGGCAGTCCACCACATGTGGCAAAAGAGGGTGTCCAAGAGGTTCAGTGATTGGCACTTCAAAATGAAGAAGGGCCGCCCTAAAAAACCGGACTACATCAACACAAAGAGGTGGGCGGCCCTCAACGAGTACTGGATGCGGCCAGAGGTACTCCAGAAGTCAAAGATTGCTTCCCAGTGCCGCAGGTCAGAGCCAGAGCCGGGCACCGGGATGAGCAAGCACAAAGGAGGGTCCCGGTCAGCCCTACAGTACTCCCAGTCTACGGTAAGTCTCATTTTATATATTTTTTAGCTTCTTATGTCTTTGTTTTTGACATAATTTTGTTTATCATTGTGATGAATAGGCTTCTCAGAGGGGATGCTCCTTAAAGTCCACCGCCTTTGACACTTTCCAGAGTCTCCATTACAAAGGTGGAGACTTCTCCAACATGAAGGCGGCGAGACTTCATGTAAGCACACAATTACAATATATAGAATATTATTCTAGAATTCTGAGTTTGACTAATTTCTATTTTATATTGTAATAGGCGGATGTGGAGCGGATTGCTTCTGAAGAAGGCCCCAACGCGGATAAAAACGCGATTTATCTGCGGTTGGAAGGGGTTCGGGACAAGAAGCGGCGGTACATGCGGTTTCGGCGAGGAAGGGAGCGGCTACATCAACGCCGCCAGCCGCTCTTCTACTTCTTCACTTGGGCCATCCCAGAGCAATGCCGAGATCATGCGCCGACTGGAGGAGGAGTCGGCAGCTAGGAGGAGCCTCGAGGAGTAGGTCGCATTTATGAGTGCGCAGATGACCCAGCTTATGGAGATGATGGGTTCCTCTAGCCGACGACAGCCTCCGGACGACAAAGACCGATCGGTCCCCTCCCCGCCACCTCTTTATGATTGAATTATTTATGTTTTATGTATATATACTGAATATTTGGATTTTATGATTTATATATTTATATTTCCGTTTCGGTTTGATTTTTGAGTTGATTTGAATAGTTATATGTATGTGTTGTGTTGGTTGGTTAAAAAATGCAGGTTGTCGAGAACTGGGTACGAAAAAACAAAAAAAATTATTTAAAAAAAAAAGCTACCGACGGAATTCCATCAGTAAAGTTCTAACGTTATCGACGGAAATTTCCGTCGATAATTTTACCGATGGATATATTCCGTCGGTAAAACGTCGGTGACACGTCCCCGATAGAATATTCGGTGACAGTCTGCCGATGGTAAATTTCCGTCGGCAATCCGTCGGTAAAGTTTACCGACGGAAATTTCTGTCGGTACAATTTACTGACAAAGCTTGACCCGACGCCTTATTTCCGTCGGTAATATTTTTACCGACGGATTTTACGGTTTACCGACGAAATTTTCCGTCGGTGTACGGTGAATTTTTCGTAGTGCCAGTTAAGTTGTATGTGAATTCTTTTACCTTTTTGTAATTTTTTTAATTATGTAAAATTATGTTATACATCTCTCAATTTCTCGAATGCATTCCCTCTCTCGAATTTCTGAATCCTTCTCATTGACATAATTTTGAATTTAATTAATTAGTTCAAAACTAGTGATGGTTAATATTATTACTTGATTGGCTATGGTCCTATGGATTTGGTAGAATAATTATGCACCTAACCCCACTTAAACTCAATATTCCTATTACTGTTACAGTTGCGTATATTGCTAACCAAGTTGGCAATAATTTAATTGCTAATCCATCCGTCCCTTATTTGCGGCTTTTTTTTTTCCGGTATGAAAATTAAGAAAGTGGTGATGTAATGTAGATTATTTAACTTTTTGATACTTAAATTTGATCAACACATTCTTTACTTCCTCTAGAATGCATCATTTATATTAAGACGTCCAAATCACAAAAAGTGAACCCTAATTAATAGCGAGATAGAAGGAATATATAATTATCATATAACCATTATTTTAATTATTGAGATTTTAAGTAGTTTTTTATTGCACCGTCGCCAAATAAACTAATTAAGATTCTCGATCTCATTAGCAACTATGGGAATTTCAGAATTTTGATTTTAGGAGACAGTCAAAGCCGCCGGAAGTTGGCAAATCTAATGTTAAATATTTATAAAAGCGATTGATCAACTGCCCATCAAAATAATGACTAGTAAACTTTACCAATATAATGTAGTCTCATTAGTGATCTCATATGAACTAGTAAGTTAATATTAGTATCAATTTTTATAGTCGATAAAATAATAGTAGCAGCAAATGGCGAATCAACGAATATAAATGGTTTTAGAAAAGAAAAGGGTGCAATACAAAAATTAAAAAAATTACACACGAAAACTGTGTATAAAAACAATTCCAGAGCAACCAAATTTAATTTATAAAACACAAAAAAAAAAATATATTCCCCATGAGCGCAAAAGTGTAATATTCCGAGTGGCTTCGGATTCGTACATTGTTGTCACACATACAACAAACTAGACATGTTTGAATCAGAAAGCCTCAAATCTACAAAAAATAGAAAGAAAATAGACAATAATTAATGTACAAAATTAATTATTGGCTAAAAACCTGGATAGCTTTATCTATAGTTGGCTTCAACGCCTTGAAAATATATTTGTAGGTTGCTTCTGATGGGTGAACGGAAAGAATACATATCTCGCGGGATCTTTGCAAACTGACGTAAGCGGATTGCACAAAAACGTCACTTCCAATAATCCAGTACCACAGCAACGGTTTCTTTTATGCTGGGGGTGAGACTACCTACACCCCCTTGTCATTTTTTGACATATGTCATTTTTTAGAGATTGAGTTCTCCTACCTAACTCCTCTGGTTCTTCGTCTTCCAGAAACTCACAAAAGCAAGATTGCGAAGGAGGGGAGAAGGAGATTCTGATCGGAGGAGAATGCGAGGAGATGGTGATGTAGAGAGAGAAAGAGGACGGCATTGCGAAGGAGATGATGATGCGGCTTCATCGTCTTCTTCGACTCGACTCAAATGTAGTCAAATATATGGAATAAATAATTAGGGTTTTAAAAATGGGAGTGTAGTAGAGGATCAGTGGTTGGTACAATAAGTTTTGGATGAAGAAAGACATTTGTCAAAAAATGAGAAGGGGGTGTAGATAGTCCCACCCCCAGCATAAAAGAAACCCACAACAACCAAGGTCAACGTTTTCAAATCTTGCAAATTAATGTTTGAAATAGCTTTTATAAACAACTTTTAGTTGCTTATGCTTAAAATTGTTTAAAATTCTTTTTAAGCCAAAGTTATTAGTGTTTGGAATAATAGAAAAAAACTTAATTTTAGAAAAAATAGTTTTGCAAGCACTATTATAAGATTTATGTCTCTCTCTCAAAAATGGCGTTACGAACGTGTATCTGAGATTATGTGTGTTCTGATTATGAACAAAATACTAATATATATAGGCTTCAAAAGTCAATATAATATTAATATTTGTAGCCCATTAATTTAATTATATTTCTAATGGGCTTCTACATAATTAGCCATAATATAATTAATTAATCTATTGGGCTACTAATATTTATCAATTAATTGGCCTAGCTAATTAATTTCAGATAAATAATATTATTAAATAATATAAAATACATTAATCTATTAATAATGATTTCTGAGAGATAATAAATAACTAGACAACTAATTAAGTCAGATCGGGATCTAATACAAGAAATAAAGCAGTGCCTCAAATTAATTAATTATTGAAGGAATAATTAGGGTTAGGAACGCTACCTTCCTCCTTCGTATGTTGTCGCAGATTTGATTGTTGCTCCTATGTTAGATCTTCTGATCTGTGTCCCGACCTTTTTCTTCCGCTGGGTGGTCAGAGAAGTGAAGAAAATAAAATTTATCGTCTCTCTCTCTTACACGCTGCGTGCGTGAGTTATGTGTGTGTGTAATCTGTTTCTGAACAGAATACTAATATATATAGGCTTCAAAAGCCAATATAATATTAATATATTTCTAGCCCATTAATTTAATTATATTTCTAATGGGGTTCCACATAATTAGCCCATAATATAATTAATTAATCCACTGGGCTACTAATATTTATCAATTAATTGACCCATCCAATTAATTCCAAATAAATAACATTATTAAATAATGTAAAAATACAATTAATCCATTAATAATGATTTCTGAGAGACAATAAGTTACTAGGCAACTAATTGGGCCAGATCAGGGATCCAATACAAGAAATAAAGCTGGGCCTCAAATTAATTAATTATCCATGCTCAGCCCAGAGAAAAATTAATTAATAAACACAGATTCATTCCACTAGAGAATCCGTGCTAACTTACCCCTTTATCCCAAATTGAGCAAGGGCTTGTATTTTAGACTTAATCGATCTCCGTATTTAAGATAAAAATATTCGTTAATTAATTAAGCTCACTGACAGCTTAAATTAATTAACATCTTATATTCCTGAGTAGTACCACTCGACTTTATTAACACACCTGAACTTAATCAACCGGCCGGGTTTAGCGTGCTAATCCTTTCGAGTTCCTCAGGGGATATTATCACCCATTTTACTAGGATACGGTTGCAAGATACAGACAACCAGCCTGAGCCACAAATAACTACTAACACCCAAGATACGTAGATCCGGTCGCGATGACGTTTACCATAGTAGGTCAAAGTGATAGATAGCCAAATGCGCTCAGCTGAAGTCTTACCAAGCTTAAGACCAGCTAAGTCACCGTGATCTTGGTTCTCCACTAAGGTCAGTTAGGAGAACACATCTCACTATGATCCATCAATACACCACCTTAAGTGTACCAGTAAAGACAAGCAGCTAAGACAAGCCACTTCTTATCTAAACTGCAGCTTAAACCAACAACTTATCCTTAAGCTGTCTCAGCTGTGATAACTGTTTATATCTTGTCAGTTCAACCAATTTGTGTTGTCTTCTGTGATACCCGACACACCACACAAATCTAACTTTTATACAAGATAAAGGATAACATGTGTAAATAAATATTTTTATTAGATAGGAGAATAAAATAGTGGTAGGGACAAAAACACATTGTATACAAGCATAAAACTTGCTTCCAGTATACAAAATCCCAACAATTATCTATGCTCAGCCCAGAGCAAAATTAATTAATAAACACAGATTCATTCCACTAGAGAATCCGTGCTGACTTACCCCTTTATCCCAAATTGAGCAAGGGCTTGTATTTTAGACTTAATCAATCCCCATATTTAAGATAGAAATATCATTAATTAATTAAGCTCATTGACAACTTAAATTAATTAACATCTTATTATATTCCTGAGTATTACCACTCGACCTCATTAACACACCTGAACTTAATCAATCGGCTAGGTTTAGTGTGCTAATCCTTTCGAGTTCCTCAAGAGATAATATCAACCCATTTTACTAGGATACGGTTGCAAGATACAGACAACCAGCCCGAGTCACAAATAACTATTAACACCCAAGATACGTAGATCCGGTCGCGATGACGTTCACCATAGTAGGTCAAAGTGATAGATAGCCAAGTGTGCTCAGCTGAAGTCTTACTAAGTTTAAGACCAACTAAGTCATCGAGATCTTGGTTCTCCACTAAGGTCAGTTAGGAGAACACATCTCATTGTGATCCATCAATACACCATCTCAAGTGTACCAGTAAAGACAAGCAACCAAGACAAGCCACTTCTTATCTAAACTGCAGCTTAAAGTGACAACTTATCCTTAAGTTGTCTTAGCTGTGATAACTGATTATATCTTGTCAGTTCAACAAATTTGTATAGTCTTCTGTGATACTCGACACACTACACAAATCTAACTCTTATACAAGATAAATGATTACATGTGCAAATATATATATTTATCAGATATGAGAATAAAATAGTGGTAAGGACAAAAACACATTGTATACAAGCACAAAAAAAAACTCCTTCCAGTATACAAAATCCCAACAATCAAGCCCCATTGTTTTTGGGCATGTGAATTTGAAAGTGGGTGGAAAACAAAATATGTGGTGGAAAAGTATAAAGTGGTGGAGTCCATTTGGTTAGAGTGATTGTGGTCCACTCATTTATTTTCATTTATAGAATATGACTTGTTTAGTGAGACACCCCGAAATACAAAATGAGACTTAATTAGTGAAACGGAGGGAGTATGTTTTTACGGTCAAAAAGCTCAGAAGCAGCTTATTTAAGTTTTTCAAAACACTACCTAAATTTAGATACGGTTTTACGGGCGTTTAGGTTCGACCTTCCTCAAATTATATAATTTTCCGAATTTTCTGTGTATTTTTGAGAAATTTGAATTTTTCCATATATTTTTGCAAGATTTTAATTTCTCTCTAAAATTTGAGATCTAAATCTTGAAATATTAGATTTCGCCTCCCTAATTTTGAACTTTGGATCTGCTCTTGGTTTTTATAGCTAGTTCGTATTGAATTGAAATTTGTGAACTCACCAAGCTTGTTAGGGTCCTTGATCAAGTCGGCTAAAGGTTTGTATGTATGAGCGAAAACAATTATGAAGTCGTCGCTTCTCATTGCTTCAAGAAGATTCTCGAGCATCTCATTGAATTCCACTAAGACGCCCGATAAGGATATAGTGCACCTGCGTGAACCCATGGGGCCGTCGCCCGGGCTTATCGTGACGGTGGCTGGAAAGCAACCAAGGGGCGGTAGCCCCACCACCGCTATATTCCGTGCTCCTTCCTTCCTTAGCTCCTACATGCAAAACCCTAATTAGGTCAAAGCTTAAATCCTTCAACTATCCCAAAATTTATCATAAATGTTTCTCCATTCCATTTTATATATGCACGTACATATGTATGTATACTTCTTAGATGAATGACACGTGTCACTTGCAAAACTATTATGAGTGTGACATAAATAGTTATATACATCAAGAAATTCTCTTGCATTATCGAGCAATTTTTTGAGGTAAGTGGAGACGTCGTACTTTATTATTCGATATGACATCGCATAACTAATGGAAATGTCGTTAGTACCGGCACTCACTACAAATGCGGCATTTCTTATCAAAATCTCCATTTTCTCCTTTCCAATCTCTGGTTCCATCTTCCTTTTATACTGTCTAAATAACTCTAATTGTTTCTTCATCGGAATCACACCCTAAAAATAATAATTTATAATCAAATCACATCAAATTCAAGAATTGACACGATTTCCTCATGATATTTATCAAATTACAAAATATGATTGTTAGTCCCAATATTATTTCCCAACAATGATAATACAAAACAACATAGTTTTAAATAACAAAACTTCTACTTCTTTTCGACATGGAGATTAAGATATGTGGATCCCAGAAAGAAAAATTATGAGTTAAGTCGATGACCCTAAAAGAATAAGTCAAACCGGAAGGATGGAATAACCAACAATTAAGACACAACAGATGTTACCACACACTCACTTATATAACTCCCCAACATTAATTCTTAGCTTGCAATTAGAGATTATTCCAACAAAAACAATACTAACGAGTACGATGGGGGTAAGTGGGTTGAAGCCAGAGCCAGCGGAACCAAACGAAACTCCTGTAATTGGCTCCTCAAGGCTGAGACCCGGCTACGAGTACGGTGGCACAAATTCTTTGAGTCCAAAATATGAAGCTGAGAGGGAGAGAATTATCCAAACTTATATTCAGACAACACGATCAAACAAAAGAAGGCAAATTAATTGAGTCGGAAAACAAAAACTCGCCAATGAAATCAGTGATGAGCCGGCCGTCGGTAAACCTTCCCGTCGGAACTTGGTTGAGGAAATCGATCCCGTGCAGACGAAAATTGCTTTTCAAAATAGTGGGATGGTCGTTATTGTTGCCGGAATCGACCGATGAATCACCGAAGATTAAAAGTGCGGAGATTGAATTGTTGAACGGACGGTGAAATTTTTCGGCTTCAGCATTTGAAAGCACTTGAAAACAAAGCACGGTGAGAAAGAAACAATGACGTATTCCACCGTATATGGACCACATTGTAGGTGAAAAGGTTGATTAATTCTCATAATTTCAAGAAAAATGAGTATATTTGATGTTTGTATAAATTTTCTTGAATTTCAATATATATAGTGTGTTGGTCCAGAGACGAGAATCAAGTGTGTGTGTGTAGGGGGTGTGTGTGGGGGGGGGGGGGGGAGAATACATCTCAGTCCAGTTTTTTGCTCAAACGCGAAGGTCAGTCTATTACTGAGTTTGCTACTGAACGAGTTCAGTTGCCACTTAAGCCTTCTGATCGCGGGGCAGAGTGATTCAACGACTGAATCCTTTATACTGAATGATGTCAGTACTTAGAAACTCAGTAGATGAATAAGTGCAGAAATGTGTAGGCCCAATTTTAGTTCATCTCTTTGAAAAATGTTTTATGCAAACAAAATCAGTTTTGGCTAGTGCAGTTTCAAATCTGTTTTACTGAAAGTATGATTTTGCAAGCAATTGACAACATATGCAATAAAACAGTAAATGACACGATCAATTTTTAACGTGGTTCGGATACGCAAGATCATACATCCACGGTCCTGCTGAACATGAGGTCTTGTTGATTAATCTGAGCAAGCCTCATCAATGTTTCTGTGCACGGGACAGAGCCTTCTAAATTATAGTCCTTAGCGACTTTATAAAATCAAACCGACTTGAAATGGTTGTCTCCAACAATGAAGAAGTTCTTACAAAAAGAATATTTCACTAAAAGTGAACTCCTTCAAGTGTGTAAGCGTATGATCTAACAAGGTTATCTTAGAAAAGAATCAGGGAACAACCCTAGAGTGAAGAACTACTATTATATCTTTGAGATTTCTAGTTCTTCATTGGATGAAACAGTAAGTTTGCTAGAGTGTTTGAGATTGAATTTCTTGCTTCTTTTCCTCGATGATTCGTGTTGAACGTTCTTGAATTCTTCAAGATAATCTCTTTATATAGTCTTAACCCAAGCATAGATCCGTTAGAGGGGACCATGCTACGTGTCACAAGACTCCAAGGAAAACGGCCATATAATTTGAATGTCGCCGCAGAGAGTTGTTAGCTTTATGTGCGTGAGAGCAGCTTTTGAGTCAGAGCAGGTAAGCTTCGCTTGCTTCTCATTGATCGAGATATGGCAGTAGGTGAGACTTGTCAGACATCAGTCTTCTAGCTGAGTTGACTCCTCTAAACCCCGGACACTAAGTATTCCTCTGCTGATATCCGACTGATAAAGGTCAGACTGTCGATTTCCCTTGTACGGACTGTAATTGAGTCGCAGCTCTTCAGTAGATCAAGACTGATCATACTAAATCTTCTTTATGAGTTGGCTGAAGAGTGATCTTCTATTGAGTGCTTCCAGCAACTAAGTCGAAGACAATCAACTGAGCTCTTGTATTTGAGACGGCTGCAGCTGATCTTCTACTGAGTACTTCCAGCTACTGACAAAGCTCTACTAAACCGATGACATGGAGTTCTGGAACTTTAACTTCTCTACTGAAGTTCAGTCCAACAAGTTAGCCCTTACATGACTTAGACAAAATAATCTAGAAAGATCGAACATGTCCAACCTATTACATCATGTCGGTTCATCACATATTCAGGGGTTTTGTGATCTTCAATTCCTGATTAAAACACAACAATCAATCATCAGATGTACTGAATCATCTCCCTACATAGTGTATTTTAGTAAAGTACTTAGAGCATCTCCAACGAACGACACTCTAAATTAACGCTCAACGTAATTTTAGAGCATTGGAGGCATTCCAACATTAGCGCCATTTTTAGTTGCATCGTTTACCATTTTTTTTTCCACAATTGGTCTTTCCTAGTAGTAGTTAAACTATTTTCTTGGTTACTACTAAGCTTTTACAGAACGATGTCTATTATAAACTGATAATATGTATTTTAAAAAATACCATTGTAAATGTTATGATTTTTGGACCCTAAAAAATGTGATGAACGACTTATTGGAACCCAACAGAGACAATAACAAAATAAGAACACAAGAAGAAAAAGAAATAGGCACAGAGAATTTAACGTGGTTCGGCCAATTGACCTACATCCACGGGCGGCAGAAAAACATTCCACTGATAAAGAGAATAACACAAAATGAGCCTCCGGAATATATTCCTAGACCCAAAAGCACATACCCACAAAAACATGGTCAACTAGTTCAACTAACTAATCTCATAACATGTGAGCTATGATGCGTAGAACACACTTAAAACAATTAGGAAACCTATATGATTTATAGTTGAAATTAACGATTATGAACTGAGCTAGGGGTGTAACGGTTCGGTTCGGTTTGATTTTTTATGTATTTTAGGAACCGAACCCAACACATATAAATGGTTTGGTTCGGTTCGATGGATTTTTCAATATCGGAACCGAACCGAACCGAACCGCTTATAAATGGTTTGGTTCGGTTCGGTTCCTTGGTTCACCTTTTTATTTTTTTTTATTTATTTTTTAAATCCTAAATAATGCAAGAATAATAGTTTGTAGGATTTCACTCATTCCAAACTCATAAGTATAGAGTTATTACTCATTTCTATTCATTGATATGATTAGAATTGATGTTAACTTAAATCTAATATCTAAATTCAATAATATTCTCATATAAGAAGGACAACTATTAAATAAAAAAATTAAAAAATATGATATTGGTTCGGTTCAGTTCGAACTGTTCAAAAATTCTTGAAACCGCGAACCGAACCGAATGTAAACGGTTTCTAAAAAAATAAACCGAACCAAACCGCGAAACCGAACCGAACCGCATTTTTTGGTTTGGTTCGGTCCGATCGGTTTCGCGGTTCGAAGCGGATTCACTTACACCCCTAAACTGAGCTACATCATAACAATAAAAATAGTAATATCCCCGGCATCCACTGAATAAAATGTCGAGTATTACAAAAATTCAAAATCATATAGTATTTGGTATGATTTTAATGAAATTGATGAAACTAATAAGAACTGGAAATCACATAAAAATGATGTCATTTTTCAGTATCTTTTACTCTATTATAGATTTATAGCCTATCCTAGATGTTATTTTTCGCGATTGGAAGATTTTAATATACTTTAATTTCATTAATTCTTTACTATCATATACTTCCTCTGTTTACTTGACTTGTTAAATTTTCTTTTTGGTTGTCTCTTGATTTGTCTTATTTTTTAAAATAAAAAATAATTATTATATAAACTCTCAATTATTTTTTATAGGGCTATCTCTTTACTTACAATTATCCAATCATTTTATTCTCCATACTGAAAATAAACAACAAGTCAGACGTACGGAGGGAGTGTTAATTACTTTCAAGAACTCATACCAACATCAATTTTTCTCAAGGAATCAAACTATCACCATTTTTTCACAATAAGAAATCACGCTTCAGCAGCACCGCCTTGAGTTCCGGCATCTTGAGGTAAGCAGTCACGCGAGCACACAATTGCCGAGTTCTCGAGACAAGGGAGACGAACTTGGGAATTTCGGAAGAAAATGGACGAAACGTCAACTATAACAGATGAAATAATAAAATAAGTGGAAATACCTCCTGTTAGCCAAAATGGTGAAAAAAAAAATAATTTTAGCCATCCTACTAAAAAAAACACAAATATGGCCATTTTGTCTTATTAGGCGCATGCACCGGGCGAGGGCCGATTTGGGGCCGAGGGGAATTGTTGGGGCCGATGGAGGGCCGATCGGCCCTCTTGCTAAATTCTCCATCGGCCCTATTGTCAGTATTTTCGGCCCCGATTATAACGGCCGATTTTGTGAGGGTCGAAAAGAATTTATCCCCATCGGCCCCCAATCGGCCCCCCATCGGCCTTTATCAGAAAAAATCGGTTAGGAGGGCCGACGCGTTTTGTTTCCCAGCCAATACCCACCGCCGATCCATCGCCGCCGCAGATCCACCGTCGCCGAGGGCCGAACAACAAACGCTGAGCAACGCTCGCCGATTTACCATGGACGCCGATCAGGTTCCATTTTTCATCCCCTATTTAATTTTTTTCATGAATTGATATCGAAAATTGTCGATTTGGGTGTCGAATTGTTTGCTATTGTGGAAATACCTGTGAAATTTTGTTTTGATATGTCCAATTATGAGCTTTTTTTTGGCGAATTTTTGGGTAGAAATTTGAGTCCAATTACTGTCGAAATTATGTGAAATTTGTCGAAATGATATCGTTTTTTATGTTGAATTATGTGGAAATTGAGTATTGTGAATCGAATTAGTTTGTAGTTCGTTTAATTTGGCTTTTGTATTGGATTCTTTCGATTCGGTAAGGGCATTTTGCAGCCAAGGCCGATCAAAGGCCGAAGGGGGGCCGATGGATGTTAAGATCCATCGGCCCTTCTTCGGCCCTGTTTCGGCCCTTATTCGGCCCTTATTCGGCCCTGCCTTCGGCCCTTAACTCGGCTCTTTTTGACTGACAGTCCGCTTACATCCGACTCCCGATTAGAGAGAAGACATTAAAAGTGACTACATACTGGAGAGATTCATTACCGAAACTGATTAAGACTGCACTTTCGAAGCGGGGGGGGTAATAACTTAGTCCGGCGGTTTAGAGAGGGACAGTTTGGGCACCTATTGAGCTGGAGGAAAGGAAAAAGCTCGGTAATAGCATTGCACCAGTTGATGTGCTACGAGGTGCAAGCACCTGCCGGGGAGGCTCGTTTTCACATATCCGGGCGAGAGCTTCGATTTTCTCAGTTGGAATATGCATTGGTTATATGATTATTTTTCGGTCCCTCTGAATTTGATACGAATGCACCTCGCGAGCCGGAAGAGTCGACAGTGTACATGAGCCTCACAGGTGGAAATCCAATAACCGGAGGCGAGCTATTGAAAATGTGGAAAAATGATAAGCTCCCTGAGCTCTCCGAAGATGAGCATTTGAAGGTGGCCAATGTCCTGGCACTAATGTGTTTTTTCTTCGCTCCTGCCGAGACGAAGAAGGTGGACACCTGGATGTGGGTCCTGGCAGATGATTTAGACGCGTGGAACGCGTTTCCATGGGGATCCTAACCTACAATGCCCTTCTCCACTACATGAGCTTCGTACCGAAGCAAATGGAGGCGTTGAAATCTAAATATAATATTTATGGGCCAGTTTGGGCCCTTCAGGTACGAATAAAATATTTAATTATTTTTCGACAATTTTATAGTAGTCACGATGTTTAATGGTGTTCTTGTATTTTAGATTTGGGCATATGAGGCGATATCAGATTTGGGCGAGCTGTGTGTCCGCCTAGTCAACAACGGATGTATGCCTCGTTGTATTAAGTGGGTTTACACTACGCCACCAGATACGGAGTGGATTAGTTTCTTCGCCACACCGGTAAATAAAATTTTATTAATAAATTTTAAATAAATTATTTATATTTTACAAGTAGAAGTGTGTATTGTAACTTATTATTACATTTTTTTAACAGATGCATACACCTCCCCTTGAGACTTTAACGCCTACTCCGGATGAGCAGCTTACTGAATATTGGAGAAGGGTGAATGGAGATGATCCGATTGGTGTGACGTTTCCGAGACCCGTCCCCGTACCCCGTAGGCGAGTGGATGAAGCTGCCAGTGTAGAAACTCCGGCGCCCCCTGCACAAAAGAAAAAAAATCAAAGAAGAAACGCGCATCCAGTCAGCGTCCGGATCAAGATTCGTCTGTTCCTACTTACGACCGAGCTTTGCGGGCATTAGAAGAACGCTTCGAAAGCGCGAGCAAGAGCTGTTAGCGAAAGTGGATGAACGGTGGAAGGTGCGGGAGAAAACTTTTTTCGGTAAAGTTGGAAAACTAATCAAAAAAGTGTTCGGCGCCGGCAACAGCAAGGGTAAGAGCAACGAATCCACATCCTTTAGTTTGGAGGATTGGGAAGGCGATGATGTTGAGGACACCCCGGTGGAGGAAACATCCGCACCTCAAGGGAGGATTGTCACTGTACATCAGTGGCCGAGCTGGAATGAAAGAGAAAATCCGCCACAAGAAGATGAGGATTGCACGGTGCTTGGTGATGCAAATCCCTGGGATGCTGCGGCTCGAATGGTTCATCGGGGATTTGATCAAGGCCGACACAACATGTACGAGGAGAGAGAAGTTTGGGTCCCTCGGCGTTGGGAGCCACTTCCTCGAGTTGAGCCACCGCCTGCACGGGTATTTGACGATTGTTAAATACTTTTTAATTTTTTCATTTATTTATGTGTGTTTGTCATATATGCAGCAACAACAGTTTATCGGTTCCGACTTCTTTCATACGGAGGATGTACGATAAATGTATGAAAGTCATGCTCGAGAACAGAGAATTGAAGAACGCCAAGATCCGTTATGAAATTTATGACAAAGATTTATTTTTTAATTAGTTTATTAGTAAATCATATTTGCATTTTACAGCCCTTAGTGACTCCACAAGATAATCCTTCTGGAGCTCCATACATGGTAGATGCCGGTGACCTTCTCAGGAGAAATTTTGAGGGGTTCATGGCCACTGGTGTTTCTGCAAAGATTACTGTGTCGCAACATGAGCTCTCGCATGATTTTTTCAACAACATCCTCAACGTTAAGTCGGACATGGGCCAGACGGAGGTTGATTTGTACATGTCCTACCTTCGTCAACGGCTTGAGGTGTACAAGGATCGGGACGTGTTGGCTACTCCGGATTCACGTCATACGGTCATAGTAGGGTCGTCAGTTTTTGTAAGTTTTTTTTATTTCCTTTTATTTTTCCTTATTTTTTCGTTATTTTTCCTTTTTATTTTCGTGAAAATGTGTTTTTTTCGTTATTAGACGGCGCTCGCGGAAGCATGGAATACAAAAATCTATGAGCCCAATAGCAATTTCCATGAGCGCTTCGAGATGAGCTATGAAGATTGGATTCCTAATCCGGGTTTGCTCGAGGCCGTGTTTGGAGTGGATGAAGGAATTGGCGGTTCACGGATGCCGTGGTTCAATGCAAAATTTGTAAGTGCTAATATTTTATAATTTTTTAGCATGTACTCATTTTTATCTTCAAATAGGTAATTTTTCGGGTATTGGTCGCCTTGCATTGGATAACTGTCCGCCTGAACATCGAGTCCTGGACTATGGAGCTTTATGACTCACTAAACAAAAAGGCCGATGCACATATTTTTGAAGTGAGGAAACAAAATCTAAAGCCGCTCCAAAAGCTCATTGGACGATTGCTAGATGTAAGTGTTCTAAAATACTTAATTTTCAATAAACTATATGTAAGTTATCTGAAATACTTACTTTCTTTTAATAGGCTTCTAGTTATTGGATGACTAATAAGTTCAACTTGAAGCATCCGGGTTGGCGGAGTCCCAAGTTATTTCTGATGCCGCAGACAGAACAGTTCAAGCAACCAGATTCGAACAGCTGTGGCCCATTTACATGTATGGCAATCGAAAGACTGATCAGTGGATACCCTACACCCAAGTGGGGTAATCAGAAGACCAACATCCGAAGATATCGGGAGTGGATGGCGTGGAAATACTACGAACAATGCTACTACGAAACGACGGCCGATGATTAAATGTATTTTGTATTATTTGTATTTTCATTGTATGCCGAAAAATACATATTCCGAACAATTAATATTCCGCACAATTAATATTCCGAACAATTAAAATTCCGATTATTAATATTCCGAGAGCGAGTGCCGAGAGAGATAATAGAGAGCGATGGCCGAGAGAGATGGCCGAGAGCGAGGGCCGAGGCCTAGGCAGAGGCCGATAGTGAGGGTCGAGGCCTAGGCAGAGGCCGAGGGCCGAATGGCCGAATGGCCGAGGGCCGAATGGCCGATAGCGAGGCCGAGGGCCGAATGGCCGATAGCGAGGCCAAGGGCCGATGGCCGATAGCGAGGCCGAGGGCCAAATAGCCGATAGCGAGGCCGAGGGCCGAATGGCCGAATGAGAGGCCGAGGGCCGAATGGCCGAGAGCCGAGGGCCGATAGCGAGGCCGAGGGCCGAATGGCCGATAGCGAGGCCGAGGGCCGATAGCCGATAGCGAGGCCAAGGGCCGATGGCCGATAGCGAGGCCGAGGGCCGAATGGCCGATAGCGAGGCCGAGGGCTGAATGGCCGAGAGCCGATGGCCGATAGCGAGGCCGAGGGCCGAATGGCCGATAAGTAAACACATTACGATATCATTTATTTAAAAAGTCTAGAAAATAGGAAACGCTTCACTCGTTATTTCTCGTTCCAACATTGGGGCATCTTCTCCTTGTGTGACCTTCCTGTCCATAATTACCACAGTTTTTTGACTGCGAGTTCTTGAAGTATTGCCTTCAGTTCCGGATGGTCGACGTGTATTTTTGGGCCGTCCTGCTTGACGCATAATGATTGGTGGAAGAACAACAATGTCGTCTATCTCCGGTGGGACACCCCACTCATTCCGAGGAGGTAACAGATTAACTACACCAGCATATATTGCCTTCCACGTTGCCGTCGTATAATAATCATTAATATGATTATACAAATTCTCCCGGCGATGATACAAAACGGCAACAACATGACTACACGGCAATAGGTCGATTTGTCAGACGCCACATTCACACATTTCATCTTGAAGATTTACCCTCCACTGTCGGTCACCTTCGTCGACCTTGTATTTATTAGAAGTCACCTGGGTAACCTTAAACCTCCGTGCCAACTCAACTTCACTCCGCATCCTCAACTCACAAGCCTCAGACAACGGATTGTTTCTGCAAATTGTTTTTACTCGTCGTTGATCGAACCATGACTCTATCATATGAAGGATTGCCTCGAGCATAGCAATAATTGGAAGTCGTCTAGCCTCCAACAATCGAGAATTTATTGATTCTGCAGCATTCGATGTCAGTAGACTATAATGACGGCCTTTACTGAAAAGTCTCGACCACTTATCCGATCCGATTTCCATCAACTTTTCGTAAATTCCCAGTTTCCCCCGACGGATGGCATTCATTGCATCATGGAACTCTGTCGACCGATAAGCATAAGCTGCTAGATAGAACGACCGGATTACCCACTCACCGTGTCTCGCAAGCTTATTCGAAAGATGGTAGTAACAAAGTTCGTGTTGTGCTTCTGGGAAAACCACACTTACCGCATTCGCTATGCTTTTATGTTGGTTTGAAACAATGACTAAACTATCATCCGTTGGAAATGCGGCTCTCAGTCGCATCATAAACCACGTCCATGGAACATCATTTTCAATGGGACCTACACCAAAAGCGAGTGGGAATATTTGCTCGTTCGCATCAAAAGTAGCTGCGACGAATAATATTCCCTTGTTTCTCCCTTTCAAATGGGTACCGTCCACCACAATAACCTTCCGGAGGCAGGTTAACCAAGGGACTCGTAATACACCAAGCGCCATAAATAAATGTCGGAAACGACCATCCTCACCAACATCAAGATCCGTATACGTTCCTGGATTAGTTATTTCCAACAAATGCAGATATTTAGGCAGTTTGCTGAACGAATCAGCATCATCGAAATAGCTGCGTTGCGCGCTCGGAGGGCCACCCCGTACGTTGCTTGTATTCCAAATTTATCCAACAGATCAGCCTGAATATCAGCCGGTTTCATTAACTTGCTTTGACGGTGCATTTTACGGGCTATATAAGCAGCTACAGCCTTCGACCTCACATTTCGTTCACCTAGCCCGGATAAATCAGTTATACAATTGTGGTCCCCTACCCATTTACTAACCTCCCAACACGTCTGACCTCTACAGTATGCCCGTAGCTCGAATGGACAATAAACACTTCTTCTGCACAAATATTCCAAGCGGGAACTACTCGAACGTTGCACCCTGAAATCCGCACCTTTTTCCAAATGGAATAGAGCGACAACAGAATAAAGTTCGTCTTTCGAGCTGAACATCAATCCTGTCCGCAAAATTCCGTCTACAATAGTATTCAAATTCCGCTCCGCTAATGAATCGGCAACATCAAGTGGAACAATAGGAAGTAGCCAGTTGCTTGCTGCTTCTATGTTGTCGTATACAACCTCCTCATTTGTTCGAGAACGATTGACTGGAACTAGCAAAGACATAAGTTGACTTACGCCACCCTCCCTCCGAATCCATGCAGCAAAATCTTGTAACGAACAATTAATCAAGGCAGAAGGTATATCTTCATCCTCTTCATCATCAGATGATGAGTCCAAATCCTCCTCATCATCTGAATCCGACTCCACAAGAACATTCCTTTAGGGAGCCCGTCTGGCATCATTACTTCTACTACTTTGCCCAGTAAACCAATTAGGACCCCCGAAATTACAATTATCTTCGGGAAATTGATTCTGGTTCGGGACACCAAATTCAGGATTTTGCATTTCAGGATACACAACAAACACAACCGGCTCTACGTCGATAGAGCACAGTCGCATAAGATCAGTATCATGACCCAGAATGGCCTTCATCATCCTGCCGGTTCGTCGGGAAGCTGCAGTATAGTAAATAAAGTAGTTGAACGAAAGAGAATAAGCACTGAGCCACCGATCAATACTTTGTCGAAGATATTCGAGCGAAATATTGTTTGAAGGAATGTAAACCATGAACTCATTCCCACCGACATAATTCGACTCTACATCGAATTGACCGTTCAATTTCACTATAATTGATCGATAATCGGCCATTTCTATCAAGTTGTTGTGAAGAATTTAGATGAGTGGAAGTGAAATGGGATTGTGCATTTCGTTGATTCAACCGAATGAGACATTCTACGTCTTATAAGAAATTTTCCCGTCAATTTTCACGTGATAATGGGATTGGACAGTCATTTCACCATCGGCCCCCCATCGGCCCCCATTCGGCCCTCATTAAATTGCATGTGACTGTCATATCCGACTAGTCATTTCAACAGATAAAGCTGAATTCAAACTGTATCTCCCACATGCGTCGATCGGCCCTCCATCGGCCAACCATCGGCCACCCTTCGGCCCTCTGTACGATTGCAGGAAAAGCCATGCATGTGTCGTGTCGAATGCTGTGTCGAATCCCGTCTCGAAGAAAGGGATACAGGGCCGATTGAGGGCCGATGGAGGGCCGACGGATATCCAAATTCGGCCCTCCTTCGGCCATCACAAAAATGGCTCGGCTTATGGGATGTTCGGGCTTCGGCCATTCAACCGTCGGCCGATGTCGGTGAGGGCCGATGGACACTACCAGTCGTCCCTTATTCGGCCCTTTAAGCCGATAATTTATTTCATCATATCGGCCGATGTCGGTAAGGGCTCGGCTGATGGGGAGAGTTCGGCATTTTTCTACAGGGCCGATTGAGGGCCGATGGGCGGAGTCTATCGGACCTCCATCGGCCCTGCGCCGTATAAAGACAAAATGGCTATATTTGTGTTTTGTTTTAGCGGGCGGCTATATATGTGTTTTGGGTACTACTGTGCGGCTACTGCTGCAAATGCCCCATAAAATAAAGTCGTCATTCTGCACGATTGGGACTGCCCCACACCCCTCTCTCTCTCTAAAATGTTCAAACCACCACACTCTCTGTCAATTCTCTTTCATGATGATAGCTACTACTATAGCCGAGTTGTGAGCCTAATAAACCGGGAACCCCACTAAATGTGGCCCCACTCGCAAGTTAACCAAATCTCAAGTTTAAAAATATTATTTTGAAATTAAAAACTACATAAATTTACAATTCTTTTTTCATTGTTACATAAAATCCATATTTCAAATAAAAAATCAGCCCAATTTTGAACCCATTAAATTCTTATTTGGGCCTATTCATAGAGTTATTTTAATTGGAGCCAAGTTTCTATATTCTCTCAAACCGGCCCAATTGGCCCTCCCCGATTCAAAACCCCATATCCTGGCTTTTCTACATGTATCAAATCCTTCGGAATTTTGAAGCGTTGTTAAGTTGTAAACCATGCGGTTTATATTCTTCATCTCGTATATGTGTAAAGACAATAGAAATTTAAAAAAATGAAATAGAACATACGTAACATTACTCTACATTATAAGGTCTATAACACGAATCTATAGAAATGTTAGTAATCATGTACATTTCCACGGCCAAAGGATAAAAAAAACACCACGTGTTTTAGGTTAAAAATGTGTAAAATTATCTTGTGTTCATGTTTTATTGCAAAGAATACCTTTATGTTCTTAAATTTGCTGCAAGAAAACCCCCTAACATTATAAATACGTGTATTTCATTCAGCATGAGTGTCTCTATGCAAGATTTTAAATGTTTGCTAATATATAGTGTTCGAAATACTCTTATAGTGTGCATATAATGTTTAATTTTGATACATTCACAAGTATATGCATCGGCATTGCAGCTCAAATTTTGAATCCATCTCTTCTCAATTCTTCAAAGTTCAATTTTTCTTCTAAATTTTATCGAATGTTTAAGATTTTCCCTCGTCTAGTTTAGTAATTTCATATAGATTCCAGGGCCGGCCTTGACATTTCGGAAGCCCTGGACGAAAAGCAAAAAAAAGGAAAAAAGGGCCCTTGTAGCTTCGTGAATAATGTCAGCTAGAGATAACACATAATGGTCTTTTATACTTGTATGCTTGCATAATTTTAATAGTACAAATCATAAAGTGCAATAAACTAAAAAATAAGAATTGAATAATTATTAAAATAATTTAAATCATCTATGATTGAAAGAAGCAAAATTATCTACAACGTGATCAATATCAAGAAAGAGACATAACCTTACTATTTAAATTATTTAGAATGATTTTTCTTATTAAACTTGATATTTTTATTTATTTTAAACTATATAATTAGTGTACTTAAAGACAAATTTGGGGCCCCAGGCCAGTGCCCCACTAGATACACATAAGGGCGGCCTTGATAGATTCTAACACCATTAATGATTTAATAGTGATTTAGATAAGGCGTTGTAAGGGGAGGGGTTTTGCTACACTATTTTAGAGAACATGAGTGTTTTTTTAATAAAACGAATACAAAGTATTTTTACGTATTTTTATGAACACGGAATATATTTTTCATTTCCCCATATTTCAGACGAATTCAATCAAAACTTTTTTTACAAAATTAGATTCGCCAATTATACACAAACTACAATGAGGAACCAAAACACTCCCAATTGGATGAAACTTCAAAACCGCCGCTTCCCAAAAAAGGACAACAAAAATGAAGTAGTTTAAGCCCCACTTTTCAAGAATCTCCCAAATCATTAACGACACATAATCATAGTATATTAGTTATAACCCAAGCAATCCCACTCCTCATGATGCATATACTTCCTTTCCTTGTTCACCACTTAAGCAAACTAACTGTCACCACCACACCTAATTCCCAACTATCATGTCCTTCAAAATTAAGCTAACCAAATTGATGCTGCAATCATTTCCTAGGTTGTTATAATATTCCAAAATTCCTCATTACTACTTAGTAAAATTGCACTTTAATCCATTGTTCTCGTTAGTATAAAATCAGAAGCTACAAAGCAAAAAATTAGAAATTTAGGGTTCTTGCAAGGATCATGAGTACTGCGAGGTTTATCAAGTGCGTGACTGTTGGAGATGGCGCGGTGGGGAAGACGTGCATGCTCATTTCTTACACGAGCAATACCTTCCCTACGGTATAACCCGACATCTGACAATATTGGAACGATACGAAGATCATATATTGTTAACCTAGTTTGTGATTTTATTTTATTTTTTTAATTACTTTTTTTTTGTCAATTTTTTTTTTTGTAGGATTATGTTCCAACTGTTTTCGACAACTTCAGCGCAAATGTGGTGGTTGATGGAAGCACTGTCAACATAGGCCTCTGGGATACTGCTGGTAATTAATTCAATTTTTTATTACTATTTCAAGAAGTTAAAAACATATGCATATTATGTGTTATTTTCGTGTAATAATAATTTGTGAATTTTTTGTAAATTTTTAGGGCAAGAAGATTATAATCGGTTGAGGCCTCTAAGTTATAGGGGAGCTGATGTGTTTCTATTGGCATTTTCCATAACCAGCAAAGCCAGCTATGAGAATATATACAAGAAGGTTTTTTTTTTTAATCATCTTATTTCTCTTCGATTCTCGATTTCATATTGTTCGTATTTATTTTTAGATGCGAGATTGAAACACGATAGAGAATAAAGAAGTTCGTATTTTGAATTGCAGTGGGTTCCTGAGCTAAGGCACTATACTCGAAATATACCAATTATTCTTGTGGGGACAAAATCAGGTAACAATAAAATTGAAATAATTTTGATGAAGTGATAATTATCATTCTTTAAAATATTCATGATTTCATTCATTAATTAACAAAACTAGATTTGAGAGAAGACAAACAATATCTAATTGATCACCCTGGTGCAGTTGCTATAACAAAAGAGCAGGTATTTAATTTTATTCTAAAATATTTAATATTGTACGTTTATACACACGGTTCGAATCACATCAACACTTCCCCATGAAACCACGATTACGTAGATCCAGATCATAATGTCGGAAACTAGTATGATTTATATCTTTTATACAAATTAGGGTGAGGAGTTGAGGAAGATGATCGGAGCTGTGGCGTACATTGAGTGCAGTGCTAAGACCCAACAGGTAGAATTAAATTCATTAATTATTATAATTATTATATTTTTCTTTGATCATATTTTCACTATTTTAATTAATTTTTCAGAATGTGAAATTGGTGTTTGATACAGCAATAAAAGTTGTTCTTCGACCTACAAAAATGAAGAAAAAGCTACAGCAATGGAGAGGATGCATATTCCTTTGATATTCAAGATTAATTTTTTTGCTACTATATATTCTCTGATTATCTTTCACCATTTCTTTACTTTTTTTTTTTTTTTACATTTATGGTAAAAATAAATATCGATATAATGTGAAAAAATGGTGAAAGATAAATCGACGGTTAAAGCATGCATATTATGTTATATTCAATAGTATAATAAATAGCACTTATTCATCTTGAAATCTTTAATAGTCCTGTAACGTATTCAACGTTAAGTATTTATTACTCCCCGTTCCATAAAATGTGTCTCCTTTCTAGGGGCATGAAGATTAAGAAATTTTTATTGTGTGGTATAAATTGTTTGACTTGTAGCTTATTAATTTTTGTCCACACATTATTTGCTTTTTTTAGAAACAAGACACATTCTATGGGACAGCCTAAAAAGGAAAGCAAGACACATTCTAGAGGACAAAGGGAGTATTATTTTATATTAACATTTAAATAAAAATCAATTCCGGTTAGGTAATGTGGTATATTTTCGATTTTGGTCATGTATTATAATTTATTTCATTTTCTATCATGTAACTTGAAAACCGTTCATTTTTGTCCTTCATGCACGTGCACCTCTTTTCTGTTGCCTAATTAATTTACCGGAAATATATTATGTTATCGGTAACTTAAAATTAAGGGCTATTAGATACATAAAGTTAGACACACATACAATGCAAGGGCGCATGAAGTACACACTATCAGATGACAAAAAAGGACGGTTTTTAAGTTATAGAACAAAAATTGAAAATGACTGCAATACATGATCAAAACTTAATCGAAACAAGCAACTGAAAGGCCAAAATCGAAATTTACTCAAATAATTTTACTATTATAATCAGTGGTGTAGGGAGGGGGTGGGTAGTGGGGGCCATTGCCCCCACTGGACTAAGAAATTTATTAACTACGTAGATTAGAACATGATGATTTTTTGGCTGCGTGGTTAAGAGCTATAGTATTATGTAGGAGATCAAAGGTTCAATTTCCATTCTATAAAGCTCAATTTTTTTTTTTGTTTATCTCTACTTCTTTTATTTTTGCTTCTTTTTTTTCCCTTTTTTTATCTTTTCATTTTTAGCTAAGATGTCTAAAACTTCAAAGGTATATGACGTGCATTTAATAAACTCTCTTTCTTTTATTTTTATCTCCCCTTTTCTGTCTAACTTCATTTTCTTTTTATCTCTCCTTTTTAGTTAAAATGTATAAAAATTCGAAATATTATAGTGTTTATGTTTTATAAAATATGCTCATTTTTTAAATAACTGTGCGATTTGTATTTTTTTCAATATATAATAGAGGGTGCGATGGGTTAGTAGTTGGCCCCCACTGACTCGAAAGTCTGGCTACGCTAATACCTTTGTGGATCCTCATCGCCCTTCCTAAATTTGTTGAGGGAAACAACAATCAAAACAACCCACAAACACATAACATGACACATTCAACCAAGAAAATCCACACCCGAATCAACAATCTTCATGCCAACAAACCCAATTTCGAACAACCCACGTAGAAATTAATTAGCATGTGATTTGCCGCAAAGGCTCAAGAAAACAACGAAATTAAGGCAACGATCACCGCGTACAAATGGGATCGTACAGAGCGGATGAGGATTACGATTACCTGTTCAAGGTGGTGTTGATCGGCGATTCCGGCGTGGGAAAATCGAATCTATTGTCCCGGTTTACGAAGAACGAGTTCAGCCAGCAGTCCAAATCGACGATCGGCGTCGAGTTCGCAACGAGATCCATTCAGGTGGATGATAAAATTGTGAAGGCGCAGATTTGGGATACCGCCGGCCAAGAAAGGTAATATTTTTTTTTTTTCTCTTTTTTTCTTTTTCGTCGATGAGAATATTTTGCATGTTTATTATTAGTCTTGATTGGTTGTGATATTGATTGTTTGAATGGTTTTTGCATGTTAATCCTTTCGGAATTCTTCGAGAGATCAAGAATTTATAGCCCCGAATCCAAAAGAAACCCGATTTTCGTGTGGATTTCTTTTATAATTGTTCAATGTTAGTCACCGTCTCTCACATTTCTGAATCCGTTCGCAATTAAGATTATCAACTCAAGAAATAAAATGATTGATTTACTTAATCAATTGAAATTAGAGGATTTTAAGGTTGTTTGATCCCATAACTTCTTAATTCGACGATATTTAATTAGGATATTTAGGGGACGATGATCTAATTTGGTTGTTTATGCATAAATATGACTGACATCATTAAATCTTCTTACATCCTTAAACATTGCATGTGTTTTTATTGGCAGCTTGTGAACAATGGTATCATAACATTAATTTCCATCTATAGCATTTCGGAGATATATTTAAATCTAAGAGTGAATTCATAGTCAGTTTCTTCACCTTAAAACATTGCATCATATGCTTCCATTTGGAGGATTTAGGGTGTGTGAATTTGATCGAGTTATTATATATATATATACATATTGAAAATTTGTTATTTCGATCCCCGAGTTATAGGTTTGCACCTTAAATTTGTACTCTTGCCGTCCCACAATTATTGTCCTTCTTTCTTTTTCGGGATGTTCCGCAATTCTTTTTTTCCTTTCCTAAAATAGCAAATTATTACACACACTTTAGTTGAGTGCCCCACCATCTTATTCACAACCAACCACTCTCCTAAATACCCGTGCCCAAAAGAAATGGGACTATAATTGTGGGACGGAGGGAGTATATTTGTTCTCCCTCCCCTAGCTAACATTATATATTTGCACTCCCAAATTTAAAAATTGACCCCTCGTAAATTCTAATATTAGATCTACCCGTGCAGGTACCGTGCAATCACAAGTGCATACTATCGAGGCGCGGTGGGCGCCCTCCTCGTGTACGACGTGACACGCAACGTGACCTTCGAGAACGTGGACAGATGGCTGAAGGAGCTCCGTGGACACACAGATTCCAAAATCGTGGTCATGCTGGTCGGGAACAAGGCCGACCTCCGCCACCTCCGCGCCATTTCGATCGAGAAGGCCAAGGCCTTCGCGAAGAAGGAGCGTACCTTCTTCATGGAGACCTCGGCCCTAGAAGCCCTAAACGTCGAGGACGCCTTCACGGAGGTGCTCACACAAATCTACCACGTTGTGAGCAAGAAGGCGCTCGACATAGGGGACGACCCCACGGTCTTGCCTAAGGGGCAGACGATCAATATCGGGAACAAGGACGACATATATGCGGTGAAGAGTGGCGGTTGCTGCTCAAGCTAGGGCTACCCAGAAGTGGCTTGCCTTTTTTGGTAGGCAATCTTGGGAGTTGTATAGTAGAAATTTATGGCTTAATCTTTAGGTTGTTTGATTTGTTTCAAGAAAATTGATTAGATTCTTGATCGGAGAAATGGAAGAAGAATAGACATGATTCTTTACAACGAGAAGGTGGTGGTTTTTCTTGATTGTATTCATTCATTATTATGGTAGGTGGCGGATCTAGAGAGCGTGTTGCCTTTAAGCATCAGTCAGCACAGCAGCTCCCCCATCTAGCAAAGCTGAGCCTTTAACCAGTGACCTACAAGAAGGAAGCCTAGCTTAGAGATATGTACTGGTTGCCATCAAATATTAGAAGGAAAAGGAGGGGCGCAGAAAGCTTTCTAGAGTCGTCAGAGACTCGAAGAGTAAGTCTGAATATACACCTAAGCGCACTCCTGAACCGCATACTTCTGAATACAGGAAACAGGAGGATTCTGCAAAATCGAAAGACAGTGAAAGCAAAGAAGGCAGAGTCACCACCTGCTACAACTGCAAGAAGCCAGGACACCACCAATATGACTGTCCTGATCTCAGTACGGCTGAAAGAGCAGCACGAAAAGCTCAAAGGGAGAAGTTCATCAAGAAACATCAAACATACATTGCCGGTGAACTCTCAGACAACTCAGACAAAGTCGACTCCTTCATGGATTCATCAGACGATGAAGCGGCATTTATGGCCCTAGAGCTTGAAGAAGATGCTGAAAAATGTCTTATGGCTGGAGAAGAGGATGAGGTAAACTCTCACGCACCATTTAACTCTTCTTCACACTGCACACACGACACTATTTTAGGTGCAGATGAGAATCTGGACGTCTAGATCGCCTACGAAGAATTACTAGACGAACAGATTCAGATGAGCCTGCATCTCAGTAAGACTCTTCTGGAGTTGGATACCCTGAAAGTGGAGAATCAAAGACTTTCTCAGGAGAGTCAGGTTGCTACTGAGTCGGAAGGACTTGTGTTGAGACTCAGAGAAGAGATTAACTCTCTAACGGCCAAGTCTCAGCATGAAGAAGATCTGATCTCAATACTGACCAAGGACTTGACCAGAAGGATACTGAACTGAGTCTACTGAAGCAGAAGTTCTCAGGACTTCAGACCGAGCATGAAACTCTCAAGAAGAGTGACGATGTCTGGAGGAACCTGATGACTGAGCGGTACATGGGAGCTGAGAAAAAGCTTGAGGCGATGCTAGCCAACAACAAGCCAAAACATTTCAAGGAGGGACTCGGGTTCAGCCATGGAGCCTCCACATCTGCCCCCACATGCTCAGAGAATCGGCTGATTGACAGGTTTATTCAAGGGGAGACAATCAATGCTGAAATTCTAAACCCCTTAGCAAAGAACAAACAGAAGATGAAGACATGCAATTTTAAAATAATCCCTTAGCAAATTCTTAACCCCTTAGCAAATTCATAAATATATGTAGATCAAAATAATCAAACAAACATATATCATACATAATACACTTATTAACATGCAATTTTAATGGTTTCATATAGTAACAAACTTAAGTATATTAAACATATGATCAATAATAGATATCTAACATGAAAAACATGTCATATATACCATCATAGTAAAAGTTATCATGATCAATAATTCATTTAATAGTAACATGAAAACTTTTGTTTTTCAATCTACATGCATGTTGACAAAAGATTTGACACATCATGAAACAAATTAACAAGTAAATAGAAAACGTATCCTAAAAATTCCAAATTTTTAACATGAATGACCCAACATATATTATATCCCATTAAAATTCAGCATGGTCTAAAATAACATAAATAAAACATGAAAAACAATTTTCCTATCAAGCTCATGAACATGCTGTCAAAAACTGGCAGGTTATGAATAACAATTTTAAACAAATACTTATCATACTTTAAAAATTATACAAAAATACATTAGTATACTAGACATACCTAGGAAGATGATCCTAAGTTTTCACGACGATATGACGATGGGAAGATATGGAAATAATTCTTGAAACAGTTCACAGATATGGTGGCAGATTTTCGAAAATTTTATGGGATGCTATATTATGAGCGACTAAGGGTATTTATAAGCCTAAAAGTCATTTTCCAAACATCCTAATAAAATAAGGTATAATATATTTTATCCATAATTATTTTCGTCCATATATATTTTATATAGAATTTATTCTATCACTTACCATATAAGAGATTCAATCTTAGATAAATTAGGATATGGATAACCACAATTAGATAAAGTGTCTCTTTAGCAGCGTGATAATAGTATATAACAATCAATCACCCTTATAAAATATATGATAAACTAATTCCCTCTAATTCAAACGCCAAAAAGATAAAATGAATATTTAACTTATTTTTATTTAGATTTTTGTCAAGAGATATGTTACGAGAACTATATAAATAATTTTAAATCAAGAATTAGGATATTATTAAAATAATAATTCCCTTCCAATAAATTAACATGGTGAAAAAAAAACAAACATTTTCGATCCCTCCATCATCATCATCATCATCATCATCATCATCATCATCATCATCATCATCATCATCATCATCATCATCATTATTATTATTATTATTATTATTATTATTATTATTATTATTATTATTATTATTATTATTATTATTATTATTATTATTATTATTATTTACTGCATTCCATTTGATAAATAGTTCATTAATTAACATAAAATTTTCCAACTAATAGTTTACTCTACAAATAAATCCTAGTAACACACAAATCATAGTTTTATTTGGTTGTATGAATCGACAACCTTTTGCAAATTTTATTTATTGGTGTATACCAATATGTTGGGTTATGAGTCAGTAGAGGATACTTAATAATATTGGGGGAAATCAATAATGGGGGAAATCATAGTGTAGTGTAGTGTCGATAGGACTAGATGATGTAATAGACTAGATAGATTATATTTTCTTTATCATTTGTGTCTAAGTCCTGTATAGGTTAAATGTTGGATTGATCTTCAGTACGAAGCTTACTTTCCAGAACCCCACGTCATCAGTATAAGAGCTTGTGTTCTCAAGTTATCAGCTGACTATCGCTCAGTAGAAGAGATCTCATCAGGTGACCGACATCAGTAGAAGAACACATTATTCAAGCTCAGTACCTTCAGAGTCATCATCTGATTCCACTCAGTAGAAGACATTCTCATCAGCAGACTCAGACGAAGAAGAAAGAGATCTTATCAGGTCTATTATATCCGACAGAAAACGACCCAGTGTTTAACTTCATTCGAAAGTCAGCAGAAAATCATACGAGGTTGAGTGAGAGTCAACTCTGATGAAGACAGACGTCTGACAAGTCTCACTCACCGCAAACCTCGACTAATGAGAAGCGGTCTAAGCCCTATCAGCTCTGACCTACTAAAGTTGCTCTCATGCACAGTAACCAACAATTCTGCTGCAACAATTCGAACCTATGGCCGTTTTCCTTGGACATTTGTGACACGTGGCATTGTCCTCTCTAACGGGCAAATGCTTGGGTCACAACTATAAATAAAGAAGCATTTTCGAGCTCAACGCACGGGATATCAAAGGGATTACACGCTCAAGCCTTCGAAACACTCTAGCGCATTCAAGAAGATCCAGTGAAGAACTTGCTTAGCAGAATATTTTTAGTTATTCTCTCTAAAATTTCTTTCTTTAGATCCCTCTTCTCTATCTAAGCTCAATCATTCAAATCTGTAGCTTAGAACCTTCGAAGGAGTTCACATTTGTGACTATTCTTATTGTAAGAACTCCTTCACAGTTGGAGAAAATCCCCTCCCCTTCAAACTTAGGTTTGAACTGTAAAGTCACTAAGGACTATAACTTAGCAGGGTCTGTCCAGTGCACATATACCTTGCTGAGGCTTGCTCAAATTAATCAACAAGACCTCCTGTTCAGCAGGACCGTGGACGTAGGATCTTGCGTATCCGAACCACGTTAAAAATTGCTTGTGTCGTTTACTGTTTTATCGCATTGCATAGAAATCTCTTACAAACTCATACTTTGCATAAACGTATTCGAAAAAGGTGCACTAGCCAAAATTATTTAACTTGTGAAAATCGCGTTTTCAACTGAGACGAAATCTCTAGGCCCTACACACTTATCCGCACTGTAACACCCCGAAATTTTACCTAAATAAATAAATAAAATGCATTTGCATTTCATGCATAATATCATGGGTTTAGTTCTGTAAGTCGCGCCTTAGAAATTTAAATGAAATATTAAAGCATTTATCTTATTTGTCATTAAATCATTTTTATTAGGTAAATTTATTTTGAACTTTGAATGTATTTGTTTGCATCATATTATGATTATATGATTTATTTATTTATCTAGATCATGTTAGAATTATTAGTTAAGAATAATATTTATTTTAGATTTCCTAAACCAACTAGGATTCATAAAAATATATAATATTTATTATTATATTAAGTTATTAAGAGATATTTTGAAATTATATTTTATGAATAAAATAGATATTATATTTGAGATATACATGTTTTAGGAAAGAAATCTATTTTTATCCAAATCCTAATTTATCTAGGATTGAATGTCTTATATGGTAAGTGAATAGAGTAAATTCTATATAAATTATATATGGACGAAAATAATTATGGAAAAAAATATATTTGATACCTTATAAGATTAGGGATCTTTAGATAATTATTTCTAGGCCTATAAATACCCCTTTAGTCGCTCATAATATAACATCACATAAACTTTTCGAAAATCTGCCAGCATACCTGTGAATTGTTTTAAGAATTATTCACGTACCTTCCCGATATCATATCATTGTGAAATTTTAGGAGAAGCTTCATAGTTATGTCTAGTATACTTAACAATGTTTTTATAAGTTTTCAAGCATTCTAAGTAATTGTTTAAAATTGTTATTCGTAACCTGCCAGTTTTTGACAGAATGTTCATGAGCTTGATAGGAAAATTGTTTTTCATATTTTCTTTATGTTATTTTCGGCCATGTTGAATATTAATAGAATATAATACATGTTAGGTCATTCATGTTAAAAATATAGAATTTTTAGGATATGTGTACTATTTATTTGTTAATTTGTTTCTTGATGTGTCCGATTCAATTATGTCAATTCTTTGGTTGTTATTATAAATGTTTAAGTTTCATGAGAATATAAGCTGTCTTGCCATTTACCTTTTCTGCCGAGATTTCCAGAGCCAATTACTCGATCATTTGTTACTTGAACAATTCTAGAAAAAATATAACGATGAAATTTAGGATGTCTTTAAGGTCTCTGTAAGGTTTCGTGATTTTTGGACAAGTATTTATATTTTTAAAGAATTTTCACTTTTATGCTGCCCAAAAACCCTGCATTCGGGATAGAGCTTAGTAAAATATTTATATCTCACTCCAAACAAATGTTTTTGATTTTATTCTTTTTCCTAAATACTCTATACACGTAGTGAGTTGTAAAAATATTTATTTTGTATTTTTAACGTGCTTTTACGAAAGCAGTTTAATAAAAATGTCCGGGTAGTCAGTCAGAGCATTCATTTTCGTATTCGGTTTTTGAGTGAAAAATGATCTGTATATTCTGAATACATCACTTATCTATATGTTTTGAAATTTTAACATGATATTTCTACATATGTCTCCTAGATGTGTATTAAATCTTAGAATTTTTAAAGTACGTCTTGTCCTTGAACCGTATAGATAAAGGACAGTAGGTCAGAAACCGACCCCTGTTAGCACAACAGATATTGTTTTGGTTATAATTTTTAAAATACTTATCATTTTGATTTGAAACCAAATCGGGTGTGTTTTAGATTCATTAAGGAATCTTTATTTCGAAAATTAGAAGTTTTGGAATAAATTCATGTTCTGTGGAACACTTTTAAAATAGGTATTCTGCACGCGTATGATTAATTGTTTCATGCACATCACGACATTAAGACTCGATATTTTCATGTTAGGATTGGCGCGACGGACTTAATCCATTGATATACATCATTTTTTTATTCACTCAAAGAGGTTAAGGTGGGGTTTGTTTTTCATTATCCTTATTATACACTATACTGTTTTTCTCATGCGTTATTCAGTACAGGCAGGCCTTCGGGCAATTCATAGCAGAATGACCTTCGGGTGTATCACAACTGTATAACCTTCGGGTTAGCCTTCGGGCAATTCATAGCAGAATGACCTTCGGGTGTATCACAACTGTATAACCTTCGGGTTAGCCTTCGGGCAATTCATAGCAGAATGACCTTCGGGTGTATCACAACAGTATAACCTTCGGGTTAGCCTTCGGGCAATTCATAGCAGATTAACCTTCGGGTTAAGCCTCCGGGCTAGCATGTCTAATTTCTCATGTTAAATCCTTTATAGTTTATAGTTTGGATAATGGTTAACCCCACTGAGTAGTCGTACTCACCCCAATACATTTTCACCTTTTCAGATCATGATCCGACAGATGCTTGAAGTGGCGGATGGTGATGGTCATACACGTGAAAGGATTTATGAATTTACTATTGCATTAAAACTAGTTTGATCATGAACTATGCATTTGTCTTTATTTTGTGAACTTATAAGTGCTCATGTTTTTGATTCAAGACTTCCGCTGTTATGAAATGCATTAAAAACCTTATTATTTTTATAAATCTATTATTTTTGAAAAATAAATTTGAAGAAAAAGTTTATGCATGTGGTGACGTCCCCTTAAAAGTTATGAAAATTGGGACATTACGCGTACAAAGTCTCCGACTGAGAATCAAGTACTGACAAAAGTCAGTAGGAGAGACTCAGTAGCTGACTCACTCTGACCCGCGATCAGAAGGTTACTATTTGACACTGTTTATCAGTAGCAACCTATAGCTCAGCTGTCCTTCGTGTTTGAGAAAAAGAAACAGTACTCAGGTGTATTCACCCCCCCCCCTCTATACCTGACTCTCGCCTCCGGACCAACACTATAATATACACAATTGGAATGAAAATTGGCAACTAGTAGTACTCATATATATAGTCAAAATTTACTATAGTGCAAAAGCAAATGAAATGAAAAGCACTCCCAAAAGCAAATGAAATAATATTTCAAAAATATTTGAATCCATTCGAATATTATATTTGAAAAATTTGAAGATCTTGATCAATATTTTCGAAAATAAATTTTAAATAATGCGAAATAGTAGGGTTGATAATAGAAATGAGATTAGGGTTGATAACATAAATGAGAATCTTAGGGTTCCTAATTATAATTACGTAAAACCTTGATAAATGTTTTCATATATATTATATAAAATTATAGATTAGTAATTATTCTTACGTAAAACATTGTCCAATTTCAAAAAATATTCAAGATTATCTTATATATTATCCAATTTCGAAACTAAATAGGATTCAATATTATCCTATATATTATATACAAGGTTAAATACAATATTATCCTATACAGTCTATATAATATTATCATGTATATAATACATTATATTTCGAAACCTAACCAATTATTGGCATGCACCATAAATAGTGTTTCATTTTCAACCTATCTTAAAAGTAGTCAAAGCCTACTGAAACGAATATATGGGAAATTGTTTTTAACTGAGGCAGACGAAAGTAAATTATGAGTTCTTCACATCTCTTCTCGCCTTCTTCACACCTCCTCTCTTCTTCTTGACACTCCATTTTCGATCTTGTTCGTCCCACTTCACATCTCTTCTTCGATCCTAGAAATGGACAGGTTAGTCTTATTTTAGGTTTATATATTTTGGTTTATGACTTTGTAGAGCATGTTTATAGAGAATATTTTCATAGAAATACCGTAATTGAGCAAGTATATGATTTTTATAAATCTTGTGTGCAATTGATATATTTTGAAGATATACTTTGATGATATTTTGAAGATATACGAAATAGGAATTTTAAAACTGATTTATATTTTCCACCGAGTTTAGGGAATTTCGTAAATTGTCCACCGAGTTTAGGGAATTTAGGGAATTTCTTCAATTTAATTTAAGGAATTTGTCCACCGAGTTTAGGGAATTTTGTCGATTTAGGGTTTAGGAAATTTCTACACCGAATTTAGGGAATTTCTTCAATTTAACTTAGGGAATTTCTCCACCGAGTTTAGGGAATTTAGGGAATTTCTTCAATTTAATTTAAGGAATTTCTCCACCGAGTTTAGGGAATTTTGTAAATTTAGAGTTTTGGGAATTTTGTCAATTTCTTCAATTTAATTTAGGGAATTTCTCCACCGAGTTCAGGGAATTTCATAAATTTCGTCAATTTACGGAATATCGTCAATTTCTTCAATTTAATTTAGGGAATTTCTCCACCGAATTTCGTCAATTTCGGCAATTTAGGGTTTAGGGAACAACCGGACCGAATTCATAGTATGTTTCATCAATTTAAGGTGTAGGGAATTTCTCCACCGAATTTCGTCAATTTTGTCAATTTAGGGTTTAGGGAACAACCGGACCGAATTTCGTCAATTTCGTCAATTTAAGGTTTAGGGAATTTCTCCACCGAATTTCGTTAGTCTCGTCAATTTCGTCAATTTCGTCAATTGGATGATTTCGATAATTTAGGGATTTTCGATAATTTAATTTAGGGTTTCAGCAATTTCAACAATTTTAATTTAGGGATTTTCGATAATTTAATTTAGGGTTTCAGCAATTTCGGATATTTAAACAATTTCAGCAATTTCAGATATTTAATTGGCATGCACCGTAAGTTGCAACTTCAGATATTTCAACAATTTCATGCAATTTCAGATATGTCAGATATTTAGTTGGTGAGACAGTAAGGTTTAGTTGGCATGCACCGTTTAGTTGGCATGCACTGTTTAGTTGGCATGCACCTTATTAGTTGGCGAGATTTGTAGATACATAGATACATATGAGATTAGCTATTATATTATAATAATATAAAAAAGTTAACGCACGGTATAACTATGATTATATTGTAGTTATTCCGTTTAGGTATAAAACAGAGTAATTTGATTTATTTTAGGAGTGCTAAGATAATTGTAAAAACACGAATTCATAGTATGTATGAAAAAGTTTACTGGAGAATTGCATGATTTCATTGTGTTTTTTCGTGTTCTTATCGTCTCTATTGATGTTTATTTTAAAAAAACTAGGTTTTTCATATTGAATTTGTAATACTAGTTCGTGGTTCATGAAAAATCACAACATGTAACTTGAAATCTGTCCGATCATAAATTTTCTAGTGTACTGATACTAAATATTAAATTTTTTTGGGTTTTACTACGTTCTGAATTTTATCTTTCTTCGCATAATACTTCGTATATTAATGTAACGGTTTATGATGAAGTGTGAACATGTATTTATGTAGTGCTAACGTTGTTTACAAGCTTAATTTGTCTTACTAATTAA
Source organism: Lavandula angustifolia (assembly GCA_028984105.1). NCBI lineage: Eukaryota > Viridiplantae > Streptophyta > Magnoliopsida > Lamiales > Lamiaceae > Lavandula > Lavandula angustifolia. The sequence continues at coordinate 21,854,382 of CM054826.1, read as the reverse complement.
TTATAAACTATTTCAGGGTAACTGGAGGTGGGTTAGGTACGAATGCAGGAATGTCTATCCAACTTTGAACACACACTGGAAGGATTTCATTATAGGGGATATTAAAGCGACATTGCTTGCCCTAGGTGGGCAGGAACTGGTGAATGACTTTTATAGGACAAGTCCGTTTGGACACATCATGTCGTGGAAGTGTGGATGGACTGCTAGTAAGGCTATCCATCAATTGATGCGTCGCGAGGTGACTGTAGACGATGCGGCGGACGACTACATGTGGTTCCAAATCAGCGGTGGACTCATTTCATTTGGTCCATCCGAGTTTGCACTAGTATCCGGCTTGTGGATGGGCTCTTCATCCTTCGACTCAACTGCTGACCATGATGCATCGTGCATTGCGGTGTGGTCTCTCTTCTGTGATGAGAAAAGACCTAGTGTGGAGGAGTTGCATGCCGTGTTTAAGAACCAGATGGCCGAAGATGCATCGGCAATAGATTACATCAAGGTGGCAAATATTCTAATGCTTTACTTGATGGTTATGTGTGTACCGAAGCTGAGGTTGGTGGACGAGTTCGTTTGGGTGCTGGTGGATGATCTTGATAGGTGGAGTACATTTCCATGGGGTGCATATGCATACCAAGCATTAATGCACTATAAGCAGCATATACCGGTAGGAAGAAGGGCGTGCGGAAACAACTACCATTTCGCGGGGCCCATATGGGCTATATAGGTAGTTATTTACGAATTTCATCATATTACCCAAGTATACACTAATTAATGACATATTTTTGTTGCAGGTTAGGGCATTTGAAGCTATCCCCCAACTTGGGGCCCTTGCCGGGAGCATAGTCAATGCAAATGTCATCCCCCGCATGTTAAGGTGGTACTTCCCCCTATGGAAATGTCAATTCGTGGCTTCTTCGACGATAATGTGGAATGTTACCCACTCGTAGTTACTCAACGTGAACAGGAATCACTTTGGTACATGAGCACCCAAATCGGCCAAGCACTTGTGGTGCAATACCGTCGGCCTCAGATGGTATTGTTTGGTTCTGAGGCTGCGAGGGACATGGGTATCCCCCGGCCACGTGGTAGAGCAAGAGAAGCATCCCCTCTGTTATCACATCCGACGAATACGCGATGATCCACCCTTACAAAAGGGAAAACGAATGTGGAAGATAACGATTCAGATTCTTCTCATGAGATGAGGCCTAGAGGTCGACGTAGTGCCTCCAATTTTCCTCCAAATTGGAATGAAGCCGAATTTAGGAAGAAATGTGCGAAAGACGTGGAGAAAAGTGTCCTCCCAAAATTGAAAAGTTATTTGAAGGGAGTGTTGAATAGAATGGGGTTGAAGACAGGGTCTACCTCACACCGAGCCTCTCCTGAAGGTTCGAGACACTCGACATCACACCGAGCAGAGGCCGAGGGTTCGAGACACTCGATGTCGCACCGAGCCCAGCCTGAGCTTTCCCGCCACTCCTCCTCGCACCGCGTTGAGCCCCAGCCCGAGCCTTCCCGCCACTCCTCCTCGCATTGAGTTGAGCCATCAGCTTCCCGACACTCCTCCTCGCACTGAGTTGAGCCATCGACTTCCCGCCACTCCTCCTCGCACCGAGTTGAGCCATCGGCTTCCCGTCACTCCTCCTCGCGCCGAGTTGAGCCTGAGCCGTCCCGCTACTCCTCCTCGCATCGAGTTGAGCCGTCCCGCCACTCCTCCTCGCACCGAGTTGAGCCCCAGACCCAGCCAGAGCCAGAGCCCGAGGGTTCCAGACACTCAACTGCACACTGGGATGAATCAACTGCTAAATGGGATGATGAAGTGGTAATTTTGAACTTAATACTCTGTCTTAATAATCCATTACTCCAAATTACATTCTCTAAACTATATAAATTACCGAGTAATAACAATTTTTTATAAATCAATTACAAGATCAGAATAGTCCACCAAGGCCATTCGATGAGCCCCATATTCCTGTAATGGAGCCAGACTTAAGCCATATCTTAAGAGTCTCGCCCCAACGAGTTCAATATCCAGAGGGATTTGTGCATCCGCTAGCCACCCAATTTGAGAGGGCACCTGACAAGGGTAAGACACCTACCAAGCGGGGAAGGGGACGGCCGAAGAAACAAACCATGGTGGATCTTACGGATGACTTGGATGAGTATATTGAAAAAACCTTCCAACGGTATGATGAGTGGCGTGAGGGGGATGTGATAGCGTACGTTAGGGTTCCCAAGTCTCTCTTCATATTGCACCAGAGTTTCTTCATCCAGGTCGAAAATGTCAGGGTTATGATGGACTCGAAGGTACATCCAGGAATTTATGTTTCTATAGTGTACAAACATATTTGATTTCTAACATTGTTTAACTATGATTTTGTGTAGATGATTGACCTTTGGTTAACTTCAATGAGATATCTTCTAGGGAAGGGGGAAGGCTTGATCCCGAACATGAATCCGGTATCAACAATTTTGGTTGATACTGATTTCTTTGTAAGTATATTGTTTTATTAGATAATATAAGTTGTGGATTTAAGTTAGCTCTCCAATAAGATTTCTTAACACTACACATGATTTAGGCCGCACTCATACAAGAGTGGCTAGATAACTGCTGCAACCCATATACTGGAAGCTTTGATCCGTATGCGGATTTTACTTGGTGGACTTCCCCAGAGGGGCTGATTGACACAGCCACAAGATGGCGATGGGCTAGCTATGTAAGTTTCGAGAAACTCCAAAACCCTTTGAAACTACGTTGTCTTACAAATTGCATTGTATTGTATAGGTCCTAGCAGTGTGCCTCGTTCCCGCGGACCGCTGGGTAACAATCCGTATCTGCCTCGACGATTGGAAGGTTGAGTTATATGACTCACTGTGGCATAGAGGTAACGAGGATTACGGCCCTACAAGAATTGGTACGCTTGTACCGTTGACCAAATTCTTGTACAAGCTTCTTGAGCACGCAGGCGTATGGGAGCACAAGTATGGACAACATCAATGTCCTTTTAGCCACGACTGACTGGTTATTCTAGGCCCCGGCCCCAATTCACTCAGTTTGACCACATCAATTGCGGCTTTTATGCATCCATGTACGTGGAGAAGCTTCTATTCGGGTATCCGACACCGACAATGATGACTCGCCAGACCACGTTAGTCGAGTACCGAAAAAGGATACCGGCTTTGATGTGGGAGAGCTGTATCCCGTAGCTATTTCTGTTTCTTGCTTATTCGTACGAACATTTGGGTTTGTTTCGACTTATTTCTATCTCTCCTTTCTATGCGAACTTTATTTAGGATCTGACCTCTGTTATTTTTTCCTTGAACGTATTGCTACATATTTTGGGTATTTCGAACGTATTGCTAAGTAATAATTTAGGATGTATTTCTACAGAATTATTTAGGACGTATATTTCCGATAGGTTTTGAAGCTTGCCTAGTTATATTACCGACAATATTATTACTACCAACCAATAGGTTTTGAAGCTTGCCTAGTTATATTACTGACAATGTTTAGTGTAGTTGACATCCCTACCTTTACATAAATGATTGATTTTTAGTTGATACAGCGTTGAATATCAATTAAGGTCGATTTTAAATTAATAATATATCACATTTGTTTTCTGGATAAATTTGAACCACATAAGAAAAATTATTACTTGCCATGACCCTTGAGTTGATATAGTTCCCTTGAGTTGATCTCGATTCCCAATCCGTCATTTTGTCTCCTTTTTCTATTACTTATTTCTTTTATTTCTCTTATTATTTTCTTCTTCATTTTGTCTTGCTCGATATTTGTTAAATGATAACGTTTCTTAATGGAAAGTAAATAATTATTATGTTATTAAATCACCTATTCAATATATTAAAATAATAAAAATACATTTTTATATTCGTTTTAAGTAACCTTCGTGGAATTAAGAATCTAAATAAAATAAAGCACCACGTTAATACATTATTTAAAATAAAGTCAGAAGATACCATGCATGATATGCAAATTTTTTTTTAAAATAATGTTTTGGGGTGTTACAGGTTTGGTTATTAACCCAAAACTTCGGTTTGGATCGGTTTGGTTTCGGTTATAACCAATAAAGAAAAACAAAAAGAAAAAAGCAATTGACGATAAGTGAAAATTATGGAGTTACGGAAATATGGTAATTGAGGTTGACAAGTTCAATTATTCTTACAAATTGGTACAAGAAGTAGAGCTCAATAGCCGAAAACCTCGAAACAATTCCGATGTTGGCAATGAAAACAAATAAGTCATAAGATAAACTTGGAACAATGAATTTAATAATATATAATATATTATACAAAGCTCGGCTCATCTTCGTATGGTCCAAATAAGTCTAAAAATGATCATAATATTTTACTATTAATTTTTTTAAAGATTTATATGTAAGGAGAAAGTAAGGTATTCTTCTTGTTTCTGATGTATATATTAAGGAAAATTCATACATGCATGCATTTTTTGTGAACTATACTGAATATGTAGATCTTGCATTCTTAACAATGGAAGATATATAGCTTATATAATTGATAAATAAGTTCAAAATTAAAGTGAATTAAAAATAATTAGTTTAGGAAATAGAAAATGAGATGGCTACTTCTGTCTGTGCATTTTGATTCAATCGTGGCAAGCCCACTCCTTGCATATATTAATTAGGAAAATGTGGCCTAAGTAAGCATTCCATGATTGATAGACATATATGTACATGTTCAATAAAAAGAAAAAAGAAAAAGACTGGTTTGTTGTATTTGCCATCAAGTATTAACTATAACTATAGTGAACTGATTGAGAATCTCAATTGCAAATGATTAAGGTTCTGAATACAATTTACTAGTTTTCGCATTTTTCTTTCTTTTTTTATATCCTTTTATTTGATTGCGACTACATTAGCATAGCCTAATGGTAAGTCTTTTTTCTACTAAGGTTTTGAATTTGAGAATGTTACTACCAACCAATAGGTTTTGAATTTGAGTTTGCCTAGTTATATTACCGACAACATTTAGTGTAGTCTGTATCCACACCTCTACATAAATGATTTATTTGTAGTTGATACAGGGTTCAATATCAATTAAGGTCGATTATCACATTTATTTTCTGGATAAATTTGAACCACATCAGAAAAATTATTACTTGTCATGACCCTTGAGTTGACATAGTTCCCTTGAGTAGATCTCGATTCCGATTCCATCATTTTGTCTCCTTTTTCTATTAATTATTTCTTTTATTTCTCTTATTATTTTCTACTTCATTTTGTCTTGCTCGATATTTGTTACATGATAACGTTTCTGTTGGTCCGGAGACGATAAGTCAGGTGTAGAGGGGGGGGGGGTGAATACACCTGAGCTCAGTTTCTTTTTCTCAATGAAGGTCAGCTGAGCTGATGATTGCAACTGATGAACAGTGCCAAATAAGCCTTCGATCGCGGGACGAGTGAGTCGGCCATCGAGCTCTCTCCTACCGATCGTTGTCGGGATTCTTTGAGAATCAGTCGGAGACTGTTGTGCGGAAAGTGTGGGGCCCGAAATTCGTCTCTTTTGAAAACACGTTTTAGCAAATTAAATCTTTTGGCTGAGCGTTTTATAAAATACGTTTTATGCAAGCTTATGATTTTCAAGTCAGTTGAATGCTATGCAATAAAACAGTAAAAGAACACAAGCGATTTAACGTGGTTCGGATACGCAAGATCCTACGTCCACGGTCCTGAACAAGGCAGGAGAACTTGTTGATTATTCTGAGCAAGCCTCATCAGGGATACTGTGCACTGGACAATTCCCTCTAAGTTATAGTCCTTAGCGACTGTACAATCCAAACCTAAGTCTGAAAGGGAAGGGAATTTTCTCCAACTGAGAAGGAGTTCTTACAATAAGAACAATTCACTAAATGTGAACTCCTTCGAATCTAAGCTATAAATATGACAATGAGCTTAGTCTAGAGAAGAAAGGGATCTAAGAACTCTAGAGAGAAAAACTGAGAAATCTTCTAAGTATGCAAGTTTTCCTCTGGATGATCTTTGAGTGTTCTAGAGTGTTTATGAACTTGAGCTTGTCCCTTCGAAATTCCGTTATTCGGAGCTTCAAAAACTTCTCTATTTATAGTTGTGAGTTATGGCATATATCCGTTGGAGACGACGATGCCATGTGTCACAAGCTTCCAAGAAAAACGGCCATTAATTCGAACTTGTTGCAGCAGGGCAGTTAATGCACTGTTCATGAGAGCAGCTTTACTGTGTAGAGTAGGTAAGCGTTGTCGGCTTCTCATTGGTCGAGGTTTGTAGTTGGTGAGAATGTCATAGTTGACCGTTCAACAACCTCGTATGTCTTTTGCTGAACTTTTCGAAAAGACTTGAATAGCTGGGTCGCTTTCCGTAGGATACAGTAGACTGAAAAGTCTCTGTCTTCTTCAGCTGAGTCGGCTGACACGGCATCTACTGAGTAGGTCAGCTGGCGACTGCGAAGGTACTGTGCTTGTTTCTGTTCTTCTGCTGATGACTATCAGCTGGGAGTAGTCTTCTACTGATGATTTGTCAGCTGATGCGCTGTCTTCGACTGAGTGGAAGATCAGCTGCTGACTGAAGAACACAAGCGATTACACTGATGACGTGGGGTTCTAAAAAGTATCTTCGACAGAAGATCAGTTCAACAACTACCCCGTACAGGACTTAGACAAAAATAATAATCAATACATCAAGTCTAACCTATACATCAGCTAATCCTAACGACACACTAATCTACTGATATCAGCTAGGTTTTGGGATCTTCAATTCCATAGTACTACTATGATTTCCCCCAATTTTCTTTTAACCAAACAACAGCTGAGTATCATCTACTGACTCATATCCAACAATTTTCCCCTAATTGATGATGCCAAAACCTCTACCTCTACCTCTTAAACTTCTCAAGTCTATAAAAGATGCTATCCTACTGACAACAATTTCCCCCTTACAACATTCTGAGGAAAAAAATAGAGGAATTTCAAAACTTCAGTAGGTGGGAGATAGGCAAAATCAGAGAAACTGACTATGAGTGTGTGTCAGATCACTTAGTGATCAGTCGTGAAAAACACGATGCAAAGAGCTGGAAGACACTGAGTAATTGTCTAACAAGCAATAGGAACTGATATATATATAATCAATGATGTACAAGCTCCTACAGCTATTACAACATAAATAAAAAAGAAGGAGAAATCACTGCTGACGCTTGAAGTGTTGAGTCCTTTTCTTGAAATCAGCAGACTTCTCAGCAGGAGGATCCAGGTAATAATACTTGTAAACTCTGATCCTGATCTCCTGGATTTCTTCGTTGTCAAGAGGATTGTCAGGCAGCAAACCCAGACGGAAAGCAGCTTCCTCTATCTCTCTCTCAATGTCCTTCGTGCACAGCAGTCCACTAGCAGTTCTTGGCGGAGGAATACGTCGGAAAGCTGAGGCACGGAAGGGAATATTCTGTTCTTCCATAATCTGTCTCAGCTGATCTCTGAATGAGATATCAAATCTCGAGATTAGTTCGTCGAATAACTGATCAGCTGGACAATCGAGAGGATAAATGCACCATATAAAATAGCCTTTAATAAAATCCTCTTTCAGCCTTTCCCAATGGACGTTCATATCAGCCGGCACCCATTTATCCACATGCGGGATAGGAATATTCTTAACATATGGGCCCCTGATGAACTTGGATCCTCTTGGGATCTGCCTCCTCGGATCAGCTGTTGGCTTGAGAGATAAGCTATGCATTTTCGCCAAGTCAGCTATCCTTTTCTTTTCGCGGAGTGCGGCTGCTCTACTGTCTCCTCGCCTGAGACTCAAACCTTGCAGCGTCGCCTCCCAGGTCGCTTGATCTTCCACTATCTGCTCAGGTGTTAGAGTAGAAGTGGGAATACTCTGAGCAGTAGCTTGGATCTCAGTCGGAAGAGCCTTAGCAAAATCTGCTTGGGCTTTCTTCTTCTGCTCTTCGACCGACCCGACCTTTTTCTTGCCTTTGCCCCTAACAGCTTTGCCCTTGGGCTTCTTTGCTGCTTCTGCTGCCTCTTCAAGCTGACGCTCATGGTCGAGCTTATCCTGCAGCTGTTGGGCAATTTTGAGGTCATAAGCCTCTTGCTCCACTTTTGATTTGAACTTATGGACCGGGGAGGAAGGAGGAGTAGATACGGTTGCAATCTCCTTCCCAGGGCCTCTGCGGTGGCAATTGTTCGAGCTCGAGGCTCTTCTTCTTACGTCTCCTCGCTCAATAAATTTTGCTACTTCTTCAATGTGAGCGGCGAGAAGAGGAGATGGGGGTTGGGCGAAGTGGAAATTCTAGGAGAAGGACCTCGAGAAGAGTTCTTATCTCGAGTAGTAGAGGGTCCTTCCTCCCGAGCCCTTTCCCCCGAGTGCGTGCGGGTTCTTCGGTCGTGGAGGGTCTCTCCTCCCGAACCCTTTCCCCGATTATCCGTACATCATCGTATCCGTTTCGAGTTCATCTTTTATTATACCTTCCCCCTTTTTGGCATCGGCGGCCTTATCGAGGTTGGTACGGATAGCTGTGACTTCTTTCTCGAGCTTATATACTGAGTCCTTGATCTGAGTAACCGTAGAGTCGAAGTCCTTGACCAAGTCACGATATTTCTCCCGAGTCCTTCTCTTGATCCGCCCTAGATCGATTGAGATGAGCAAGCCGACTCTGGCGGAGTTTCGGCAGGGCTAGATCATTGGATTCCTTCATCTCCTTCTGAATCTCGTTCAAAGCCGCAGCCTGTTGCTTAATAGCAGTCTGGAGGCTGCTTGTAGCCAACTTGTTTCGCTCATCCATTTGAGCTTGGACTGTTGTGAGAGCATGAGTCAGCTGCTCAGTAAATGTTTTGTGCTGAGCTTGGAGCAAGAATCGACTCGTGCGGATAGATCTATTTTTCTGCTTGTCAAAGCCTGCTCGATCATCTCCTTAAAATCAGGCTGCGAAGGAGCCTCTTGAGGAGTGGAGATGCCAGCGGCTAGCTTATTCAGGCTATCAGTCTGCGCCTTCGTATACTTCTCCCATTTGATATGGACGTCTTTGGCGAGAAGTCTGTTTTTAGCTCCTTGGCGTCTGATTGCCTTATTCACTGATTTGGAGGACACGGAACCAATGGGTTGAATTTGGTAAGAGCTTGTTCCGAGCCTTTGATCGGGAAAACACGAGGAGCTGCTCCCGACCGTACTTCCGGAGCGCCACGAGCCTCACCTGATGTACCGGGGGGGTGGTGATTGGCTCTTCTCATGGGGAGTTGGTCCCTCGGCGAGCCTCCCCACTCTGCATCCTTGGGGTTGCCTTCCATCTCCCGATCTTGGTCTTGGTCATCACCCTCATCGGCGAAGGAGATGGAGGCGGAGCATTAGCGGCGAGGAGGCGTGGTACGCGAGCTAAGAAGATAGAGCATAGCGGCTCGAAGATCCTCGAAGGACGCCAAATCAGGTGGCTCCCCGAATCCGATCTCTCGCTCGTAAATCTTGCTCCTCGTTAGTAGATCGATGGCCGATCGAGTTTTTGCAAAATCTATCAGAATATCCCAGTTTAAGAATCTCAGTAGCATCTGAACTCTTGCCCTGATGGCAATGTCAACCAAGTCTTCATGCTCAGCTATCTCTGGAATCTGATCGTAAATCTCAGCTGTAGCACGTAGACGAGTGGTATGAGTTGTTGTCCATTCAGTCTCTTCAGTTGGCTCTCGAATGTCCGACTGAGTATCATCGGAGCTGATGACTTGAGCTTTCTCCTTGAGGGTGGCTCCTTCCATCCCTGTGTCGGAGTCCAAGGTATGCTCATCTTGAGGTGGAGGAGGAGCTTGTTCTATGACAGTTATCGGCTGAGCCACAGTGACCTCAGCTGGTCGTGGCTTGATAAGCCTCCTCCTTTTGGACACATCAGCAGGAGATGGCAGGGCAGGAGCAGCTCTCTTCTGCTCAGGTGGCCCTTTGCCAATTGACTTCTCCGTCGCTTCTTTAGTCTTAAACTTTATCAGCTTAGTGTTGTACAGCTTTGAGTCTTCGAAAGCTGAGTTCCCTTGTACAACACTCTCTATTAGGACAGACATCTTAGTCCCGAATAGAAGCTTACCCGTACTGGCCAACCTCCTCTCGCTAGTGGGTGGAGTAGTGAATTTCTGGGCCTGGGCTTTCATCTGAGTCGTGTAATAGTCAGCCCAGTTCACTTCTACTCCGTCATCAATAGCCATCATCAGCTGAATCCTAGGTTTGGACAGTTGATCATACGATTCAGCTGAGCTTGTCAGTATGTGCGAGACCACATACGCTAAACCTCTGTACTGAGGTAGCAAGAGATTTCTCGGGAGAGCTGTCTTGAACATCAGATCACTGCGTCCACAGAACTTTTGTACATAGGCATTGATCTCCCTCTCCTTATATCCGATAGGTGAGATACCAAAATTAGGAAGCTGAAATGCGAGGACTAGAGCCTCTCGGATGTTGAAGGTGTGCTGAGCCGGCTTCCACTTGTTCGGAGTTGTTTCTCTCATGTATGAGAAGGAAGCTTCTTCTCCTCCGGCAGCCACTAAGTTCCAGTTGAAATACGCTTCTGCCACTTGCCTTGGCAGATGGGCACGCGGATGCTTGGTCACGAGGGTCTCCAACCCTGACCTCTCCAGAGCAACGAACAATGGCTCCAGATATGGGATGTCCACCTGGCGGAAAGCCATTGTGGGTTCGAACTGAATTCGGATGGCCATGATCTCCACTATTGGTTCAGGAGTCTGTACGATCGCCATAGAAATCTGCAAAACACATGTTAGCACTTGAAAATAGAGTAAGTCAGTAGTTGTCAGCAGATTTGAATACATTACCGAGTATGAGAGCTTGAGAGATGCACAGGCAAAGCAGTTATAAGAAGTTTGAGATGGAAACTGATTTGCGATAAAAGCTCTTAGGATTTGATAATGGCGAAAAGTGAGGAAAAAGATAGAAGATGAAAGATTTTGTATATATTGGCTTGATTGCAAGTTTCAATCCAACGACTGAGTTTTAATCTTCCAAAAACTATGAACGGCTAAGATTTAATGTTATAAAAGGAAAGATTACAAAAGCCGCCTAAAACACAGATCGACGTAATAAAGGTAAGTGAGAAGACATGCATTAAATGCGCGACAGACAATATTAATTACTCAGTTTATGCAAATGAAAAGGTTTCCTACTGACCTTTCCTTAAACTATTAATGGCGGGAAATGAATGCACATTAACTACTGAGTGTGAGCGACTGATGCAATAAATGCGAGCATGCTTAAAAAAATAAGTACACAAAATTACGCAAACCTCTTCAGCTGAACTTATCAGCTGGTTACCAAACCTCTTCAGCTGAACTTATCAGCTGGTTACCGTTATGTATAAGGAGAATGGTTGTCATGCTGATGACTATGTTCCCCCTTGCTGTGTACAGTGTGACTTTCCCAACTGAGTCACTGTACTTAGTTATCTGACCTGTCGTACTGATTCCTCATGCTGATACCAGTTGTTACCAATTGTTGGGCAATGATGTTCTCAGTAGTCGGCATCTACTAACGCATCTCAGTAGGATCCAGTAGACCTAGCTCAACTGATAGTTCTCCCGAACTTTGTTCTCGGCTAGTGGTTTGGTCGGTATATCGCGCCTTTGCTTGTCGGTATGGATCTTCTCCATCCCGATATCCTTCTTCTCGACATGGTCTCTAATGAAGTGGTGTCGGATATCCACGTGCTTGCATCTGGTATGTAGAACTGGGTTCTGAGTTATGGCAATTGCACTTGTGGAGTCGCAGTAGATGGGCACTTCATCCTGAGTTATACCATAATCTCTAAGTTGTTGTCGAAGCCAAAGGATCTGGGCACAGCAACTTCCTGCAGCCATGTACTCGGCTTCAATAGTGGACGTTGCTGCGAATCTTTGCTTCTTTGAAAACCAAGAAATCGACTTGCTTTGCCTAGGAACCGACAAGTTCGGGAAGTTGACTTTCGATCTATCCCGCATCGTGCATAATCGGCATCGAAATAACTCTTGTTAGTATTAAGTTATCATCGGCAGGATACCATAACCCAGCATCAGGTGTTCCTCTTAAATAGCGCAGAATCTTCTTCGCTGAGTCTAAATGACTTCGCTTGGGATCCGCTTGGAATCTTGCGCATACACCTACAGCATAAGTTATGTCAGGACGGCTAGCTGTTAAATAAAGTAAAGATCCTATAATAGCTCTATAATCAGTAGAGTTAACAGAAGCTCCCTCTTTGTCTAGATCGATTTTGAAGTTCGTGTTCATGGGGATTTTGGTAGCTTCTTTCGGAGTCGCAGCCGAATCTCTTGAGAAGATCTCGAGTGTATTTGGCTTGATTGATGAAGATTCCTTCAGGTGATTGCTTCACTTGAAATCTAAGGAAATAATTCATCTCTCCCATCATGGACATCTCGAATTTCTCTTTCATCATCTTCTCGAACTGCTGACATATGACTTCGTTTCTGCAGCCGAAAATGATGTCGTCCACGTAGATCTGCATCAGTAGAATGTCATCTCCTGACTTTATGTTGAATAGGGTGCGATCTACTGTCCCCTTCTAAAAACCTTTCTGAAGTAGAAAGTCTGATAGGGTATCATACCAAGCCCTGGGTGCTTGTTTTAACCCATACAGAGCTTTCCTAAGTCTGTACACCTCATGTCCCTGCTGAAAGCCGGGCGGTTGTTCCACGTAGACTTCTTCCTTCAGTATGCCGTTCAGAAAAGCTGACTTCACATCCATCTGATATACCTTAAATCCCTGATGTGTTGCATAAGCTAGGAAAAGACGAATGGCTTCCAATCAGCGACTGGAGCGAACGTTTCATCAAAGTCAATTCCTTCTGCCTGACTGTATCCTTTAGCAACTAGTCGAGCTTTATTTCATACAATGACGTTGTTTTCATCTCGCTTGTTCTTGAAGACCCACTTAGTTCCAATCACGTGCTGATGTCTAGGTCTGTCGACAAGCTCCCAAACTTCATTTCTGACGAACTGGTTCAGCTCTTCTTACATAGCAATGACCCAGTCAGCATCTTTAAGTGCGTCCTCTATCTACTGAGGTTCTTCTGTAGACAGAAAACAAGAGTAAAGTGAGCTTTCTCCTTGACTTAATCTTGATCTCGTCATTTATAGTTGCTGATGGATCTCCAATGATAAGATCTGAAGAATGAGCATCGAGCCACGAACGCCTGAGTCGGGCTTCTTCTTCTGATACTACTTCTGCACAGTCAGTAGGTGTATTAGGAATTTCAGTAGTATTGTTCTGTGACTGAAGCAATTCAGTAAGAAGGTTAGGGTCTACTGCGTTTCCAGGTTCAGGGGCATTTAGCTCAGGAACATTAATCATTCCCCCTGAGTTTACATTCTCAGTAGAGGTCTCAGTTTCCACAGGGGCTTCCACATCGACCGATGTTACCTGTTGTTGATTCTGTTCGATAGAATCAACTAGGTCAGCTACGTTGCTTGTTGGCTGAGTCTGAATTTCTTCATCGTCTGACTCATCATCCCAACAATGCTGGATCTTTTCAGCTTTATCATTCAGTCCGAGATCCTATAGCTTGCTGCTGACATCTTCAGTATTTGACTTTGTATCATTCCTGTTCTCAGTAACAAATTCATCAAAAACAACATGAGGGCTTTCCTCCACGCAAAGGGTCCGATAGTTAAAGACTCTGAATGCTTTGCTGACTCGAGAGTATCCTAAGAATACTCCTTGATCAGATTTGCTATCAAAGACCTTCAACTGATCTTTCCCATTATTATGGATAAAGCAAGGACAGCCGAAAACATGAAAATGAGAAATAGAAGGAATTCTCCCTTTCCACAGTTCGTAAGGCGTCTTCATGTGTTGATGTGTTAGTAGTGAGCGATTCTGAGTGTAACAGGTGGTGTCAGTAGCATCAGCCCAAAACTTTGAGGGTAGTCCAGAATCTGCGAGGAGCGTTCTTGCTGCTTCTGTGAGTGTTCTGTTCTTACGTTCAGCAAGTCCGTTCTGCTGAGGGGTGCGCGCAGCTGATGTTTCGTGCTGAATTCCCTCTTTATCGCAGTACACTTTAACTACTGAGTTCATAAACTCTGTTCCTCTGTCTGAGCGTATCTTCTTAATCTTGATGTTCTTTTCCACACTGAGTTTCTTCTGTAGATTAGGTAACTCAGTCTGAACATCAGATTTGTTGGCAATGAAGATGACCCAAGTGTATCTCGAGTAGTCGTTAATGACGACGAGGGCATACTTCTTGCCTCTTATAGTCACTGGAGAGACTGGCCCGAATAAGTCCATGTGAAGCAGCTGAAGGATTCCATCAGTGGAAGGTGACGGAATAGGTGGATTGCTACTCTTTGTTTGCTTTCCCTTCAGGCACGCTTCACAATTTCTGTCTTTGATAAACGATTCGTTGGGCAGTCCTCTGACTTTGGAGTTCTTGTCAAGCTTGTTCATGGTCTTGAAGTTCAGGTGGCTGAGTCTCTTGTGCCATAGCCGGCTCGACTTGTCACTCGATTTAGTACGTGCGAGCAAGCAAGCCTCGGGTTCTGCGGTATTCCGGTTGCAACATAGATGTTCTTCCTCCGCGAACCCGATAACACCGTTTTCCCCGTAGATTTGTCAACAATATCACGAAACCGGCGTCAAAGATTACTCGTTAAGATTATCTCGAAATTGGTCGATTGAAAGGAGATTATGTTGAAGTCCTTCAACATATGTTACTCTTGGAACCGTGGCGGTCCCAATGTTCGGCGTTCCGTATCCCCTTGTGTAGCCTTTTGAGTTGTCACCGAATTCAGTGCGGGACCATCTTCTTGTACGTAGTTGGTCGGCGAGCTCTTACGGTAAGTCATGTGTCTCGAGCGGCCGCTGTCCCACTATCCACGGGTCCTTATGCACTCGCAAAACGAGGGCATTTTTAGGTACCCTTTGGTTCGATTGGGTCCTTACTTGGTTAGTGGGTGATTTTGGAACCCGGATCTGTCTCGGGACCTTAGGAGTCCTAGACTTCTTCTTCCGAACCTTGTCGGCTTTCTTCTCCACGAGGACTTGGAGATACCGACTTTCTGCGATGATTTTGGGTTCGGGCGCTTTCTTCTTCCGAGTCTTAGCGCTTCTCCCGACCCCGGGCTCATAGTAGTACGAGCCGTCTCGAGCCGGGTGCTCATACGGTGGCTCCTTGTACTGTTTACGCCCATCCGACCTTCTTGGTTCCCCCCGAATTTGATCGCGGTGTCCCGGGGCCGGAACCTTTGGTCACTGCTTGTTGCTACTCGGCCGAGGTGCAATCATTTTCTCGTTTGTTCTTCGCCCGAGGTGTGGTGTCGGCGGCTTGCACCTTTCCTCCGACGAACCTATCGGCCCGGAGTTGCTGAGCTTTTGGAGGTGGAAGCTTCGTGGGTATAGCCAAGGCCTTCTTTCACAGCAGTTGGCCGTTGTGCTCTAAGCATGCTTTCAAGCTTCTCCTTCACTCCCAGGTATTGTTCAGTCATCAAACCTCTCCAGACCTCGTCACTCCTTCTGAGTGAGTCATAGTCATTCGTGCACGTGCGTGAGCTTCGGCGAGAGCTTGGCTATTTCAGTCTCTTTCTCATAATTGTCCTTGGTCAGAACTGAGATCTGAGTCTCTTGAAGCTGAGACTTAGTCATAAGAGATTCAATCTTTTCCTTGAGTCTCGCAACTAGATCCACTGACTCAGTAGAGACCTGACAATCAGAAGAAAGTCTCTGATTCTCAGCCTTTACCTGTTCAAGTTCCTGGATGGTTCTGCTGAACTCTCTGCTCAGCTGAATCTGTTCCTCTAGCAGATCGTCGTAGGCTTGTACCACATCTAGAGGATCATCTGTGACCGAGCACGTGTCTTGTGTGCTGTGTGAAGAGGAGGTAATAATGTGTTTAGAATTTACCTCAGCCTCTTCTCCGGCCATCAGACAGTATTCGGCTGACTCATCAGGAACTGTCTCTGCGACCTCAACTGCGACGAATGCGGCTTCGTCTTCAGAAGAATACATGAATGTATCCTCCTCAATTGAGTTATCGGATATCTCTCTGGCTATATAGGCCTGCCGTCTCTTGGCGAATTTCTTTCTCCTGGCCTGTCGTTCTGCTCTTTGAGCAGCTGAGAGTTCGGGACAATCGTATCGATAGTGTCCCTCCTTCTTGCGGTTGTAGCAGGTGGATGTTCTGCTTTGCTCTTACCACTGAGTCTTTAGACGGACTGGCGGCGAGCTCCGATTTCCCGCATTCGGTAGAAGGATTAGATTCTTCTTTCATATGATAGTCTTTCTTACACGAAGAAGAATCTCGGTTGTATTTCCTCGGCTTTCGACTCTCTCCTTTTCCCTCGATATTTGAGAGCCATCGGTACTAGCCGGTCGGGGCCTCGAAGTCTCGGAAGACTTTGCTGCGATGTGGCCACGGCTTTGCTTGAGGAAATAGGCTTGGCTCCGTATTGCCGATTGTTGCCTTGAAGGCGTGGTCGAACCGTGTGTTAGCTGGAGCGCTTAAGCACTTTTGGGGTAGGCTATGCTCGAATTCCTCCGATTTTAATTACGAAAATATAACATCGGGAGTTAGAGCATTTAGATCGAGCGACGTAAATAAGTAGCAAATGGAAGCCACTTCGTCGGGGCAACGCTCTCAAGATCTTGGTGTTCATCTCCTTGTTGGTGAACGACCTCCCGGCCCATTGATGACATTGACTTGATTGGTGAATCGACACTCGGCTCGTCAATGGTTTCATGAGAGCTCCATTGCAAAGGCGTCGAACTTCTGAAGCTCTAGCTCGAGCTTGTTTTCTTTGATCTGAGGGGTTCCATGGCTCAGTACAGCCAAGGCGTCCCATAGCTCTTTCGCCGTCTTGCAATCCTATACCCTTTCGAGGTGTGAGTCACTGAGCGTAGTCAGTATGGCATTACGTGCAACTCGATCAAGGTTGTGCAGCTTCTTTTCTTCAGGCGTGAAGGCAAATTTATCTTTGGGAACCTTAGCACCAGTTTGTGCTCCCACGCCTCCTCCAGCAGCAAATACTACGCTGTCAATCATGGGAATGATCGGTCCTGACTCTAGGACATCTGACATGCTGTCGTGGAGTGACGTTAGGTGTGCCTCCATACGTACGCGCCATACCGTGTAGTTCTCTATTGAGAACATCGGTACCATCCTAATACCTGACATATCAGACATTGTAAGAGTAAGAGTATAAGGATGCTGAAAAGATGCTTATGCAGTTAAAACGGTTTTCAGGATCAGTTCGAGAGGACCAAGATTTCGAACCGGCGATCAGTTGAACACCGTGTGCTCTGATACCAATTGTTGGTCCGGAGACGATAAGTCGTGTGTAGAGGGGGGGGGTGAATACACACGAGCTCAATTTCTTTTTCTCAATGAAGGTCACCGAGCCGATGATTGCAACCGATGAACGATGCCAAATAAGCCTTCGATCGCGGGACGAGTGAGTCGGCCATCGAGCTCTCTCCCTACGGCGTTGTCGGTACTTTGAGAATCGAGTCGGAGACTGTTGTGCGGAAAGTGTGGGGCCCGGAATTCGTCTCTTTTGAAAACACGTTTTAGCAAATTAAATCTTTTGGCTGTGCGTTTTATAAAATACGTTTTATGCAAGCTTATGATTTTCAAGTCAGTTGAATGCTAGGCAATAAAACAGTAAAAGAACACAAGCGATTTAACGTGGTTCGGATACGCAAGATCCTACGTCCACGGTCCTGAACAAGGCAGGAGAACTTGTTGATTATTCCGAGCAAGCCTCATCGGGGATACTGTACCTTGGACAATTCCCTCTAAGTTATAGTCCTTAGCGATCGTACAATCCAAACCTAAGTGCGAAAGGGAAGGGAATTTTCTCCAAGCGAGAAGGAGTTCTTACAATAAGAACAATTCGGTAAATGTGAACTCCTTCGAATCTAAGCTATAAATATGACAATGAGCTTAGTCTAGAGAAGAAAGGGATCTAAGAACTCTAGAGAGAAAACCGAGAAATCTTCTAAGTATGCAAGTTTTCCTCTCGGATGATCTTTGAGTGTTCTAGAGTGTTTATGAACTTGAGCTTGTCCCTTCGAAATTCCGTTATTCGGAGCTTCAAAAACTTCTCTATTTATAGTTGTGAGTTATGGCATATATCCGTTGGAGACGACGATGCCATGTGTCACAAGCTTCCAAGAAAAACGGCCATTAATTCGAACTTGTTGCAGCAGGGCAGTTAATGCACTGTTCATGAGAGCAGCTTTACTGTGTAGAGTAGGTAAGCGTTGTCGGCTTCTCATTGGTCGAGGTTTGTAGTTGGTGAGAATGTCAGAGTTGACCGTTCAACAACCTCGTATGTCTTTTCTTGAACTTTTCGAAAAGACTTGAATAGCCGGGTCGCTTTCGGTAGGATACGATGGGCGAAAAGTCTCTGTCTTCTTCGTCGAGTCGGCCGACACGGCATCTACCGAGTAGGTCACCGGTGGCGGCTGCGAAGGTACCGTGCTTGTTTCTCGTTCTTACGCTGATGACTATCAGCTGGGAGTAGTCTTCTACTGATGATTTGTCAGCTGATGCGCTGTCTTCGACTGAGTGGAAGATCAGCTGCTGACTGAAGAACACAAGCGATTACACTGATGACGTGGGGTTCTAAAAAATATCTTCGACAGAAGATCAGTTCAACAACTACCCCGTACAGGACTTAGACAAAAATAATAATCAATACATCAAGTCTAACCTATACATCAGCTAATCCTAACGACACACTAATCTACTGATATCAGCTAGGTTTTGGGATCTTCAATTCCATAGTACTACTATGATTTCTCCCAATTTTCTTTTAACTGAACAACAGCTGAGTATCATCTACTGACTCATATCCAACAGTTTCTTAATGGAAAGTAAATAATTATTATGTTATTAAATCACCTATTCACTATATTAAAATAATAAAAATACATTTATAATCTAAATAAAATAAAGCACCACGTTAATACATTATTTAAAATCTATTTTGATTCAAATAGAAATTACAATCATTCCGAGAGTATAGTATGAAGAATTTATAAAAGACAATATATTATAGTCTACTTTTATCGGAACTTATAATGCGGTAGTGGTTGAATATTTCACTTCATTTTCCAATTTATGAATCATGCGTGTGACATTAATGAACATCAATTGAATAAATTTAAATTTGTTTATTCCAACAGAAGAAAATTAAAAGATTAATAACATATATATTATGCACAATTAATTGTTACTCCCTCTGTTCCACTGGAAACGACACGTTTTCCTTTTCGGGTCGTTCCACTGAAAACGACACGTTTCCAAAAATAGAAATAATTAAGTTTTGTTAATAACTAATTATCCCTTATTATCCCTAATTAATTATTCCTAATTAACTTATACCCCTAATTAATTCTAACCTATTTTAACATATCTAAATATCAAAACATCGATCTTCCTTCATTTCTCTCCAAACCCTACTCTCTTCCTCCTCTCGTTCTTGCGCCGCCACCCTCCATCGCCTGTTACCCTCCGTTACCACCGTTTGCATCACTCCGCCATGATGAATGGCCCCTCCGGCAACAATATCCACTTCGGATCTGAGCGCTGCAAACCAGATCTGTCGTCGCCCTCCTCCGCGATATCCCTCCTTTCGTCATTTGGATCTGAGACCTGCGAAGGAGATCCGTCATCATCTCCGACCGCGTTATCTCTCCTTTCGTCGTGTGGCTCTGAGACTTGCGAAGGAGTTCCGTCATCGGCTCCCTCTGCGTTATGTCTCCTTTAGGCGTTTGGATCTGAGAAACGCGAAGGAGATGCGGCCAATGATGATCTGTCTCAGTCTGACAACTACGATACTCTTGCACAACTGTTGCAGAAGTCTCGTGATGTCGTCTCTGATGCGGTAAAAGATCCGGAAATTGGCCGCCCTGAGGATTCGACAGATCTGAGCGGAGAAAAGATCGTCGCCTCCTTCTTGGAGGGCGGCTACTTGCAGAAGGTTTATGTTCGGTTTCCCGATTGCTTCAATAAACGGTACCCGGGTGAGGAGGAAGACCATAATGTTAAGAGAGCAAAATACAAGAAAGCTCTTGAAATCTATGCCTACGGATCGAAACTGGTGAGACCGTTCCTATTTTTTGTCTCGTAAACGTGGTTCGTTCTAGATGTTATTGTGCTTAAAATACTTGAAATGATAGAAGGGTGACGAATCTTGAAATGATAAAAATACTGCTCACATAGAAAACTTGACATAATCGCTTTATGTTGATGATTTATCGGCAATTGGCTAGTGCAATTGGATTAGTTATAGTATAATTGTTATTATGCTGTTGTGTTGATGATATTAGCTTTTCCAGCCCCTATTGTTGATGGAGTCGACTGCGCTATTATCCTGATCATGTCCCCTGTTTTCTGTCCCCTGTTGTTGATGGATTCGACTGTGCTATTATCCTGATCATGTGAAGGTTTTTCGTCCTCTGTTGTTGATGTTATTATGCTTTGTGGTATTGTGAACAACTTTGGTAATCTACAAAAGCATATAGCATATAGTATTCATATTTTATACATGGTCATCTACAAAATCATATACTATTCCTACACAATACTTGGTTTCTAAACTGAAAAACATCTATATTTTCCAAGTATTTTCAGCTTAACAAAAAAACATCCATAATTTCCAAGTTCATTCATCTACCAACTGTCTAGTCATCCACATTTAGGCCCAACCTCTCCTGTAGCTCTTCTATATCAGTTAGGGTTCCATTTTCCATCATATAGTTCATGCATTCTTCTGCCAAAGTGTTGGGAACTTCCAAATCCTTTGGTAGTGCATCCAATCTTATTAAGCTGTCCTTCTTTAGGTGTGGGATTTTGTAACTGTTGCTGCCTTTAACCTTCATAATTTCAATCATACACGCTTGTAAGCTCAAAAAAACTTTATTAAGGCTCACAAGTGATAGTTGTTCAAACGAAAGAACAACTGCACTAATGAGTTGGTCCACATTATAGCTTGTTGTTTCAACTTGTATAGTTTGTATGGCTCTAAAAAACCCTAGATCTAGGACATTAGTGTCAGGGCTATTAGGTGGCTGAGAAATCAATCTAATATCAAACCCTTCCTGCTTGGCTGCCTCTCTAAACTCAATATCACTGTCTTTGATGTGGGGCTTCGCATTATCTTGTTGTATAAAGATATGCTTGCTGGCATGTTTTGGCCACTTTTCTCTAATAGGTGGGAGTATCTGTCATTATTAAATACAATCTGAACTTAAACAATGCAGTGAACATAGAAAATGCAGTGAAGTTAGACAATGCAGTCTGCTTACTGCTCTGAACTTAGACAATGCAGTCTGCTTAGAAAATGCAGTAAACTTAGATAATGCAGTCTGCTTACTGCTCTAATTCTACATTTGTGAAAACATACATTTTTCTATTACATGTGAAGCATACTTCATTGCATTTCCATACCTGATTTATTAGGCAGGCTTTAGTGACTTCTTTGGTTATAGATGGGATTGGTTGAGTCTCCAATGTGCCTGCTGGTCTATTTTTGCTTTTCCTTTTTGCTGCAACTTGTTGAGTGAAGGGAAAAATACCTATTTTCCCATCAAATAAAACTGATCCATCTATGTTGAATATAGGTCGGCACACAGCACACATAAACATAACTTTTTGTAATGAATTTCTTGTTTTTACAAGTTCTGTGTGGCTCGGCCTCTCCGGGAGTAAGATAAAATCTATGTGATGCCTTAGTTATATAGAACCATTTTTCATCTATATGGATAGTGTTGTGCATATCCTTAAACTTCAAGAGATTTAAAACTCGATCAAACTCTAGTGCTTCCATAGAAAACCTTAGCCTAAGTAACCTACAATCTCGTGCTATGTCGGGCCTAATTGCACTAGTGTGAGCTTTGATCAAGCCTTCTGTACTACTACTACAACTTATGCCACAAGCTAATTTTCGAATAGTTGATCTTTTTGGTAACTCAAATCCTTGAATCAACTCCAAATCTATCATCACTCTTCGATTTGGTCTAATTTTACCTATCTTTCCACTTTGAAGATATATCATCTCACCTGCATTTTGTTGTTTCTTTGCTTCAGCCCATTGACGATGAACCGTGCTCCGAGAACAATTCCACTTGACTTTGGCTGCTTTCATAATCCCTCTGTCCGGCTTTCCATTCTTACAGTTTTGCAGCAAGAATTGGACAAGTTGATTTCTTTGTTGGGTGGTGAGATTGATTGGTGCCATTCTTGAAGATGGATGCTGAGGAGATGGAGTTTTCTTGTGTGAGAAGATGAATGTTTGTGTGACCAGATGAATGCTGACAAGATATAGTTTAGATTTATATACTGCTCCTACTTGTTTGAATTATGTAAACTGTGTGAAAAAGCTTGGCGGCAACCAATTCTGGTTTTCCAGCTTTTTATTTTTCCCACCGTTTTTGCTTTTACTGTTATGAAACACTTGTGGGATTTGGACAAATAGAATTACTACTGTTATCAAAAACCTTGGCGGCAAGAATTGGACAAATAGAATTACTACTGTTACTGTACTTATGAGATTAATTTGTTGTTTATATAATCAAAGTCATTTTACAAATTAAATTAGTTTAGGTAGAGTAGGTGGAAATAGAGTGGGAAGAAATTAAAATTAAAATATTATTTAATCCTACAAGTGGGCCATAAAGATTAAATCATAAACACAACCTCCTAAATTCCCGCGCCCATTGGAAACGCGTTGTTTCCAATGGGACGGAGGGAGTACTTCTTTCATTAAAAGCACATGCGACTACTAGTTTCTGGAAAAAAAAAATGAATCACATGCGACTACTAGTTTTTGGAAATTGGACATGCTAGCCCGGAGACTTAACCTTAAGGTTTTACTGCGTGAATGCCCGAGGGCTAACCCGAACGTTTTACTGCGTGAATTGCCTAAAGGCTGTACGCCCCAAAAAAATTTCGATATAAAATGCATTGCATATCTATTTATGCATGTTATCAAGTGTTTTAGTTCTGTACGTCGCGCCTTAGAAATTTAAATGAAAATTAAAGCATTTATCTTATTTGTTATTAAATCATTTTTATTATGTAAATTTATTTTGAACTTTGAAAATGTTTATTTATATCATATTATGATTATTTTATTTTGTTGAGATAGAAATAATATTAGAATTATTAGGCAAGAGTAATATTTATTTTGGATTTCCTATACCAACTAGGATTCATAAAATGATATAATATTTATTATGGTATTAAGTTATTAGGAGATAATTTTATATTATATTTTATGATTAAAACAGATATTTTATGTGTGATATAAATGTTTTAGGATAAAATCTAGTTGTGGTTATCCATATCCTAATTTATCTAAGATTGAATCTCTTATATGGTAAGTAATAAAATAAATTCTATATAAAATATATATGGACGAAAATAATTATGGATAAAATATATTTGATACCTTATTTGATTAGGGATGTTTGGATAATGATTTTTAGCTTATAAATACCCCTTGGTTGCTCATAATATAGCATCCCATAAAAATTTCGAAAATCTGCCAGCATATCTGCGAACTGTCTTAAGAATTATTTCCATATCTTCCCGTCGTCATCTCATCGTCAAAATTTATGGTCGTCTTCACAGGTATGTCTACTATACTATATTAGTTTTGTAGAATTTTCCAAGTAAGATAAATATTTGTTAAAAATATTTAAGTTTCATGAGAACAGAAATCTGTCCTGCAATTTTACCTTTTCTTCCTAGAGTTCCAAGGCCAAATACACAATCTTAAGCTACTTTAAAAATTCCATAAAAATTATAGAGATAAAATTTAGGATGTCTGTAAATTTGGTAAATTTTTTAAACAAGTCTTTATGTTTTTAATGAATTTTTACTTTTACACTACCGAGAAACCATGCTCTCTGGATAGGGCTTAGTAAAATGTTTATATCTCACTCCAAAAAACTGGTTTTGACTTGATTCTTTTTCCTAAATACTATAAACACGTAGGGATTTGTAAAACTATTTATTTCATATTTTTAACATATGTCTATGAAAGCAGTTTAATACAAATGTCCGGGTAGTCAGTCGGAGCATGCATTTTTGTATTCGGTTTTTGGTGGAAACTATTATGTATTTTATGAAGTTGTTACTTATCTATAGAGATTGAAATTTTGACATGATATTTCTATGTATGTCCCCTAGATGTGTGCTAAATTTTAGAATTTTTAAAATATGTTGAGTTCCCGAAGCTTATAGTTAAAGGTCAGTAGGTCAGAAACCGCCTTTGTTGACGCAGTAGATACTGTTTTAATTATAACTGTTAGAGGACTTATTATTTTGATATGAAACCAAATCTGGTATGATTTAGACTCATTAAGGAATCAATATGTAGAAAATTAAAATTTATGGAATGAATTCATGTTCTGTGGAATGTTTTTAAATAGGTATTCTGCACAAGTTAATATAGAACATTGAAACCTAATTACACTAATGAGTATATATATATATATATATATATATATATATATATATATATATATATATATATATATATATATTATGTTCTTCATGTTAGATATCTATAGCTTTTAGGACAAGATTTTTATGATTTTATTAATTTATTTAATGAATTATCGAATTACGCAATGCATGAATGAATTGTCAATAGAAGTAAGATTATTTTTAATATACTTAAGTTTATTATCATGTAAAACCGTTAAAATTGCATGTTAATAAGTAGATGTAAAGTATACATTGTTTGATTATTATGATCTATGTGTAATTATGAATTATTTGAATTGTTGATGCATGCATGATACTCCATGTATGAGTCATTAAAATAAAATTTCATGTTTAGGAGAAGCGCGCACGAATTAAACATCTGATATCCATAATTTTTCATCAAGTCAAGGTTAAGGTGGGGAAGTTTTCTTACATTACATTTATCCTTATTATATTTTATGCTCGTTATTTATGAGTTAATGACAAGCATGATCCGTGATCGAAGTTGATCGGTATAAAGGTTTATGGTCGATGTTGACCGGGATCAAAGTTGATCTGCGATCGAAGTTGATCGGTACACATGTTTATGGTCGAAGTTGACCGGGATCGAAGTTGATCCATTTTAAATGTTAGAGTCGAAGTTGACTCGGTGGTCTGTGTGACTACGAAATTCTTACATGTTCTAATTTTCCATAATATATTGGTATATTATATAGTTTGGATAAGTGTATTCCCCACTGAGTAGTCGTACTCATCCCTATCATTTTAACATTTTTCAGGAAAATGACTCGGCCGATGGGTACAAGTGTTGGTGGTGATGGTCACACAAGGAAGTATTTATGAACTTATTATTGCATTAAACTATTTTTGTTGGGTGATGATTCTATCCTCAGCACAGTCATACCTAGTGGGAAATGATTCTATCTTCTGTAACTGACCAAAGCTTAGTAGCCTCGTGCTCTGAATTTGTTTGAAGATTTGAAGATCCCAAAACCCTATCTGATTGGTGAACCATTCCGTTGTAATTGTTATTGTCTCTGAGGGTTCAGACTCAGAAGACACTCTGCTCTGGTTTAGGCGTTCAGTAGATTATCAGCCTCAGCACCAGATGTAGAAGACTCAGTAGATACTTGGACTCGGCGGGAGCGATATGCGAAGGAGTCGGTGGGCCGAACTCGGCGGAGGTAGTTCATCGAACTAAGAGCCGACCTTCAGTAGAGTAAATTCAGTACTCTCTACAGGATCAGACTCAGTAACGGCAGACAGTCTTCTGAACTGTCAGATCTTTTGAACGACAATCAACATAGTCAAATACGAGGAAGAGAGAAGTCAGCTTCATTATGCCTCGAAGTTTGTTCTGTCTCAACTTCTCTGCAAAACCTCGACGAATGACAAGCAGAGACGTGCCTTTTTACCTACTAAAGCTGCAAGTCAACATATTTCCAGAAAAGGAGGGAAAGGACACTGTCACCTTTTTCAAAAGAGCCGTTAGCTACCAAAAGAGTGAGAAAGGGATCATCATCTCCAACAGATCTTTCCCAATCTCTTCTCTATAAATAGAGGGATGATTCAAGTTTTTGAAAGCACTACGACGGCTGCTACTTCACGAGCAAACAAGGAAAGAGAACTAAAACAAGAATAGAGCATTCAAACGAGCAATCCGAAAAGCTTATGTCTTCCGCAAGAACTCGAAGATCTATCTCCGGCGAAAGACTACATCCTAGCTCATAAGGGAACCAAGCTGAACCGATATACAAGCCTCTAGTATCCAAACGACGCAACACGAACCCATAGCTATAACTCAGCTGTTCGTCGTTCTAGAAGCTACATTCTCATTCCCTATCCTTCTAACCCTAAGCTCAACCGATCATATCCATAACTTAGACGAAGGAGTTCATATTTGAATCTAATCCTTATTGTAAAATGACTCCTTCACTGTTGGAGAGTTTGTCAAACACTTTAGTTTGATAACCGTTGTAAACTGAGACTTGCTCAGTATAAATTCCAAGACGCGGCTTTGTCCTGTGTACAAGCTGACTCAGACTAACTCAGTATAATAAATAGCCTCCTGACCTTTCGGGATAGTGGACGTAGGATCGCTTGATATCTGAACCACTTTAAAAATCTGTGTCTCTTACCTGTTCTCTTATTTATTGTTGCATTGATTTTAACTGTTCATACTGAAAATTATCCTTTAAAATCATACAACTAAGTCTCAGCATACTGAACTATTTTTTTTTTTTTGCTGAATTGAGACTGTCTTGATAAAACGTTACTCAACTGATTTGGGCCTACACATTTCCGCACCACTGAACTCTATGCGTCTGTCGAATTCGACTCGATCGGCTAGCAGATCTCAGTAGAGTCAGACTCTTTGCCAAACACGATTTAGAACAGCTATTTGGTCTGCTGAATTCTTTCAGTACGACTCTTTCCTGAACAGGATTGTTCGTGTTCAAAGTTGAGAAAATTGGATTCAGGTGTATTCACCCCCCCTACACCTGAACGTGCTCTCGGGACCAACAATTGGTATCAGAGCAGGAGTTCTATAAGACTCTTGTTATCTTGAACTGGTCTACTTGAACGGATCCGGAAAAACGTTTTCACCGCATATCATTCTATATTCATATCATTATCTTTCATGGCTGATATGTCAGGTATAAGGATGGTGCCTATGTTCTCAGTAGAGAACTATGGTGTATGGCGGGTCAGAATGGAGGCTCATCTGACCTCCCTCCACGATAGCATGACCGAAGTACTTGAGGAAGGACCTATCGTTCCTATGATATATAGTGTCGTAACTCAGGATCAAACAGCTGGAGGAGGAATGGTGATCGGAACCCAAGGACAGAAGTCTCTTCACACCTGAGGAGAAGAAACTTCATAACTTAGACCGAGTCGCCAGGAATGCCATACTAACCACTCTTAGTGATTCTTATCTCGGCAGGGTTCAGGAATGCAAGACAGCGCAAAGAGCTCGGGATGCTCTAGCGCTACTGAGTCGGGGGACTCAGAAGATCAAAGCTAACAAACTTGCGTTGGAACTCCAAAAACTGGAGAGTTTGTCTCTCATGCCTGGTGACAAAATAGAAGATCTAAATGTCAGATTTACGAATCTGATGAACTCCATCAATGGACTGGGAAAGATATTCTCCAACCGAGAGATGAATCTCAAGATACTGAGGGCACTGCCAGACGGTCATTGGACTCCTTTTGCTACATTATTACGCCATTCTGACTTAGATATTGTTACTCCTGACCATATCTTTTCAGAACTTCAAGTTGAGGAATTCGAGTTTGACAGACCTCAACGGAAGCTGAAAGCTGAAACTGACACCAAAATTGACCAGGCTTTCAAAGCATCAGTCAGCACAACATCTCCCGCGTCAAGCAAAACTGAACCTTCAATAACTGACATACAAGAAGGAAGTTTAGCTCAGAAGTACGCGCTGCTCGCTGTAAAATATCAGAAGGAGAAGGAGAGGCACAGAAAAGTGACTAAAGCCTATCGAGAAACAAAAGGTAAGTCTGAATACACGCCAAAGCGTACTCCTGACTCATAGTCTTCTGAATGCAGAAAGAAGGATGACTCAGCACCATCAAAAGATAACGAAAGCAAAGAAGAAAGAGTCATCGCTTGCTACAACTGCAAAAAGTCAGGACACTATCAGTATGACTGTCCTGAGCTCAGTAGTGCTGAACGTGCAGCACGTAAAGCAAGGAGAGAGAAATTCGCCAAGAAAAGACAAGCATACATAGCTGGCGAAATCTCAAACGACTCAGAAGAAGTCGACTCCTTTATGGACTCATCTGATGATGAAGCAGCTTTCATGGCCCTAGAGCATGAAGCTGAAGAAGCTACTGAAAAGTGCCTAATGGCAGGAGAAGAGGATGAGGTAAATTCTCATGAACCATTTAACTCCTCTTCACACTGCACACACGACACTGTTTTAAGTGCAGATGAGAATTTGGACGTCACGATCGCATACGAAGAACTACTTGACGAACAGATTCAGATGAGTCTGAAGCTGAGTAAGACTCTTCAGGAATTGGATACCCTGAAAGTGGAGAATCAGAGACTTTCTCAGGAGAGTCAGGTGTCTACTGAGTCTGAAGGACTTGTGTTGAGACTCAGGGAGGAGATAAACTCTCTGTTGGCCAAGTCTCGGCATCAAGAAGATCGAGATCTCGGTTCGACCAAGGACTTAACTCGAAAGATACTGGAGCCGAGTCTCTTGAAGCAACAACTATCAGGACTTCAGACCGAGCACGAGATACTGAAGAAAAGTGATGATGTTTGGAGGAACCTGATGACTGAGCGGTACATGGGCGCTGAAAGAAAGCTGGAGGCTATGCTAGTAAGCAACAAGCCTAAGCACTGCAAGGAAGGACTTGGTTTCAGCCAGGGAGCTTCCTCATCTACCCCAGTACACTCAGAAGTGCGACTTGCTGATAGATTTGTTAAAGGGGAGACAATCAATGCAAATATTCTGAACCCCTTAGCAAAGAATAAACAAAAGATGAAAGCACCTCATCCTACACGTCAGCAATCTGACCAAAAGATCAGTACCAAAACACCCTAGTTCAGTCAAGGGGGAACCAGCAAGCCAAAGTGGGCTGATCAGTATAGACCACCTCAGCTGACACATCCAGCTCAGTATGGGTCATATTATTATGATCCTATAGTGAGAAGAGGATCCAAGAGCAAGAAGAAGAAGAAGATCGCACAAAAGGCAAAGGTCAGCAGTCCACCAGTTCAGAAGATCCGGACTCCTGAACCAGAAAAGCCTAAGAAGTCAGCAACGACCAGTCCAGTGGTCAAATATGTTGACTCAAGTGGAAAGAAACTATCTGAGACCACCAGGGTCGTTAGACATATTTGGGTTACTAAACCTAACATCTAAGGACCCAAAATCAAGAATAAAGGGTACCTGAATATAATTCTGTTTTGCAGGTGCACAAAGATCCTTGGTATGTGGACAGCGGATGCTCAAGACACATGACGTACCAAAGGAACCTACTGAAGAATTATACAGCTGAAGAAGGTCCTAGAATCGAGTTTGGAGACAACGCTAAAGGCTACACAAGAGGATTCAGAACACTCAGCATTGGAACTGCCACAGTTCCTAGAGTATCATATGTTGAAGGACTTCGGCATAACCTTCTCTCTGTTAGTCAATTTTGTGATAACTCGAATAGAGTGATATTTGAGGCTGGTTTCTGTGATGTCATTGATAAATCCACAGGGAAAACAGTGGTATCAGGTTCACGCAAAAAGAACATATATGTAGCTGACTGGAACTCAGCTGAACCTGAAGCTTGTCTGTTGGCGAAAAATGACAACCGAATGGGGTGGCTATGGCACAGAAGACTCAGCCATCTCAACTTCAAAGACTCAGTCTGTTGGCGAATGAAGTATTCAGCAAAGACACTCACTGTGAAGCATGTCTGAAGGGAAAGCAAACAAAGAAACAAAATCCACCTGTTCCATCTCCTTCCACTGATGGAATCCTTCAGCTGCTTCATATGGATTTGTTCGGTCCAGTCTCTCCAGTGACGATCAGAGGCAAGAAATATGCTTTAGTGGTCATCGATGACTACTCATGCTATACTTGGGTCATATTCATTGCCAACAAGTCTGACGTCAAAACAGAGTTACCAAGGCTTCTGAAAAGGCTCAGTGTCGAGAAGAACACCAAAATTGTCAAAATTCGTTCTGACAGAGGAACTGAGTTCCTCAACTCTATGGTGGAGGAGTTCTGCAAAGCAGAAGGAATAGAGCATGAGACATTGGCTGCACGCACACCTCAGCAAAATGGAGTTGCTGAACGGAAGAACAGAACTCTCAAAGAAGCAGCTAGAACTCTACTTGCAGACTTAGGACTCCCAGCCAAGTTCTGGGCAGAAGCCACTGATACTGCTTGTTACACTCAGAACCGATCTCTATTGACAAAGCAACATAAGAGAATCCTTCAGCTGCTACATATGGATTTGTTCGGTCCAGTCTCTCCATTGACGATCAGAGGCAAGAAATATGCTTTAGTGGTCATTGATGACTGCTCGCGCTACACTTGGGTCATATTTATTGCCAACAAGTCTGACGTCAAAATAGAGTTACCAAAGCTTCTAAAACGGCTCAGTGTCGAGAAGAACACCAAGATTGTCAAAATACGTTCTGACAGAGGAACTGAGTTCCTTAATTTCATGGTGGAGGAGTTCTGCAAAGCAGAAGGAATAAAGCATGAACCATCAGCTGCACACACACCTCAGCAGAATGGAGTTGCTGAACGAAACAACAGAACACTCAAAGAAGCAGCAAGAACTTTACTCGCAGACTCAGGGCTCCCAACCAAATTCTGGGCAGAAGCTACTGACACTGCATGATACACTGAGAACCAATCTCCACTGACAAAGCAGCATAAGAGGACACCATACGAACTATGGAACGGTAGGAAACCTTCTCTATCCTATTTCCATATCTTTGGTTGTTCATGCTTTATCCACAATAATGGGAAAGATCAGCTGAAGACTTTTGATAGCAAGTCAGATGAGGGAGTATTCTTAGGATACTCTCGGGTCAGCAAAGCTTTCAGAGTATTCAACTATCGGACCCTTTGCGTGGAGGAAAGCCCTCATATTGTTTTTAATGAGTTTGCTACTGAAGACAGGAGCAATAACTCTAATTCTGAATCTGAGGACATCAGTAAACAACTACAGGATCTAAGCCTAAAAGACGAAGTCAAGAAGATCCAGCTTTGTTGGGATGATGATTCAGATGAGGAATCTGAAAACAAGTCTACTGAATCTCAACCAGCAGCAAAAGTAACTGAGCCGATTGATTCTCCTGAATAGAATCAATCCCAGGTAACTCAGGTCGATGAAGAAACCCCAGAGGTAACTGAGACCACTACTGAGAATAACAACTCAGGGGGAACATCTATTAATGTTCCTGAGCTGAATGCCCCTGAACCTGGTGACTCAGTAGATCACACTCTCATTACTGAAATGCTTAATCTCAGAATAGTACAACTGAAATGCCTAACTCGCCTACTATCTGTGTTGAACAAATTTCAGATGAGGAACTAAAACATCGTAGATCGTGGTTGGACGGTCACACTGCTGATCTGATTATTGGAGATCCCTCAGCAAGAGTAAAGACAAGATCCAGATTCTGTCAAGGAGAAAGCGCCTTATATTCCTGCTTCTTGTCTACTGACGAACCTCAGACGATTGAGGATGCACTGAAAGATGCTGACTGGATCATAGCCATGCAAGAGGAGCTGAATCAGTTCACGAGAAACAAAGTTTGGGAGCTTGTTGATAGACCTCGACATCAACATGTTATTGGAACAAAATGGGTCTTCAAGAACAAGCGGGATGAAAACAACGTCATAGTAAGGAACAAAGCAAGACTCGTGGCAAAAGGCTACTGTCAAGCTGAGGGAATAGATTTCGATGAAACGTTCGCTCCAGTTGCAAGATTGGAGGCAATTAGACTATTCCTGGCCTACGCAACACATCAAAGATTCGGAGTCTATCAAATGGATGTGAAGTCTGCGTTCCTGAACGGCGTACTGAAAGAAGAAGTCTACGTGGAACAACCGCCGGCTTTCAGCAGGGACATCAGGTGTATAGACTCAGAATGGCTCTGTATGGGTTAAAACAAGCACCCAGGGCTTGGTACGATACCCTATCTGAGTTTCTTCTTCAGAAAAGTTTTCAGAAAGGCACAGTAGACCGCACTCTATTCGAAGCATTCGGCGGAAGACGATCTACTACTTGTGCAGATCTATGTAGATGACATCATATTTGGATCTAAGAATGTCATCATGTGCCAACAATTTGAAAAGATGATGAAGGATAAATTCGAGATGTCAATGATGGGAGAAATGAACTACTTCCTCGGTTTCCAAGTCAAATAATCTGAAAAAGGGACGTTCATTAATCAAGGCAAATACACTCGAGACCTCATCAAAAGATTTGGTTGCACATCCGGCAAACCGATCAAGATACCGATGAACACGAACATGAAAATAGATCTTGATAAGGAGGGAGTATCAGTAGACCAAACTGAATTTCGTGCTATAATTGGTTCTTTATTATATTTAACAGCTACTCGTCCTGACATAACTTATGTTGTAGGTGTCTGCGCTCGATTTGTGGCGAATCCAAAACGGAGTCACATGGACTCAGCAAAAAGGATTCTCCGCTGTCTCAGAGGAACACCTGACATGGGCTTTTGGTATCTAGCTGATGATAATATAGAACTAACTGGTTACTCTGATGCTGACTATGCAGGGTGTAAAATTGACCGAAAGTCAACTTCAGGAACGTGTTAGTTCCTTGGCAGTAAGCTGATTTCATGGTTTTCAAAGAAACAACACTCAGTAGCCACGTCAACTACTGAAGTTGAATACATGGCTGCCGGAAGTTGCTGCGCCCAAATCCTTTGGCTGAGACAGCAGCTACGCGACTATGACGTCATTCAGAATGAAGTGTCAATCTTCTGCGACAGTACCAGTGCCATTGCAATCACTCAGAATCCTGTACTTCACATGAGATGCAAGCATGTGGACATCAGACATCACTTCATTCGTGACCATGTCGAAAAGAAGGACATCAGGATGAAGAAGATCCACACTGATCGACAAAGGGCTGATATACTGACCAAGCCTCTAGCTGAAGCAAGATTCAGAGAACTTTCAGCAGAGCTAGGTCTGCTGGACCCTACTGACCCCGGTCAGTAAAATGTTTCAGGAGAGGAGCATTCAGCAAGGGGGAATGTTCACTCTCAGTACTGAGTAAACTCAGTACGTAGAGACAATAACCATCTACACGAGGTATCAGCTGATTACGATGTTCAGCTGATAGGTTTGCGTATCTCTACTCAGTAGTAACTAATAGAACTGTAATATGCGTTTATTGCTCAGAATCAGCATCATATGTAATATCTCTAGGATTGTCATTTAATATTAACGACTTACATTTAATGCACGACATTCCATGCATAAGTATGCTGTACTCTGCCACACATTTAATGCATGTCGTATCATAGTTACTACTTAGGCAAATTACAACTGGCTTTTGACTTAGGCGGCAAATTTGATCATTACCTATAATAGACCTTTTTAATCTTGACCGTCCATCTCATAAAAGCTATTTTAAACTAGGCCATTGATCGATAACTGTTCATCTTCACCTTGATAAATATATTTTTTTTCGATCATATCTTAGAAACCGCCATTAGCATATTTCAAATCCTTTAACTCCGAAAAATATGAAATCTTTTTTTGTAAACCCCTCTTGCATATTTCTTAAACGATCAGATTTCTCATCGGTATGATATTGGATCTGTTACAATAATTTATTCTCTCTTTTCAGAATCGCTATACAGACTGTTTTATTAAAATCGATACTGATAGACTTCTCTTGTAACAGATATAATGGCAAGTACAAACATTTCAGTCACCGCTCCAGAGAACATGCAGGAAATCCTGGATAAAGAACGTGTCTGGTGCGAACCAGTCTTGGAATTCGACGCCTGCGATCTCGATTTCATGGATGAAATCTTGCTGCCCTTAGAGAATCGGGTCTGGAAGGATTTCTCTCAAGGAAGCCGACGTTCTTCCTTCCAAGACAAGTGTCTGAGATCTATCTCAACTCAGACTCGGTGTCTGGCGACATCATTGGAAGATTTGCCGTTCACTCTATCGGCGATGCTTCTATGCAACTAAAGCGGATATCTATCAAGGAGGCACTGAAGAGGAGCTTCGATCTACCTGCTGAAGGAGTCAGCTACGTCGGATATAACGACAATATGATAGACGACTACCTATCAATCTTCTGCGGAAAGCCCATAGCGTTCAGAGCCGCTTTCCCAAAGAATAGTATGCTGCCTCTGTACCGAGCCTTGGCATACATTGTGGCGCAGCTACTGACAAGCCAAGCGGGTTCATTCGATCAAGTATCGAGACCCAAGATACAACTTATGATGGCGATCTATGACAGAGCGAAGATTAACTGGACGGAGTTCTTTCTCCGAGAGTTCATGACTCAAGCTGCCAAATTTGACAAAGCGACATGCAAGCTGAGCGCAAAAGGCAAGCTTCTATATGGACTGAAGCTATCGGTCATGATTCAAGACTTCTGCGGAGATGACCAAATCACATTCGATGACAAGCTATATTTTAATGTGAAGGTCAGATTCCACAACAGAATTGCTGCTCTTCAGCAGATAGGGACAGGACCCTCAGCTCAGTAGATGACGCCTCAGAAGACCACGCCAACAAAGAAACGGTCTCCTCAAGTAAAAACGCTTAAGGCACCGGCAAAGCGCCTGAAGAAAAACATTCCTGCTGTGCCTACTGAATCCGAGGCGTGCACGAGGCTACTCTGAACTGGCGCCGAACGGTCTAGACGGCCCGATGCGGTGATTGATGAGTCAGAGTCCTCAGAGAAGACTCAGTCAGTGGAGAAGGCCATCTCCACTGAACAAGTTGCAGAAGTTGACCAAGGGGTTCAGACTGAAGAGGCCCAGAGCGGCGATTTAGAAATCTTGGACAGTCCACTCAACGCTCAACCACTCAGCAGCATGCCATCTGCTGAGAAACAGCTGTCTCCAATAGATGTTGAAGACTCGGAGACAGCATCTGAAGAGGAATCTGTCGGAATGGAAGCTTCAACCATTCTATCTCAAGCATTCCGAGAGATTATTGAGCATATACCGAAGATTTCTGGCCACTCTGATCTTGTGACTATTGCCAAACAAGCCAGACTCCATATGCTTTTAAGATTCCAGGAGTGGCCCAATCAGCTACGCCTCATTCTTCACTACACCTGCGAGCAACTGCATGAAGAGGAGCTGGTTATAAGGCAGCAGATAGGCTACTCACAGCCTGCTGACCTCGGCACTCTGGAGGACCTAAGAGCCGCAATGCTGGCCTTGCTGCATGATAGGCAGCAGGCTTCAGGCTCAGCCCCTTCAGATGGGTCAGACCACGACGGTTAGGACCTACCCCATGATTCAGGCCCCGGGAAACCTGATGAGGAACAACCCCAGGACAAGGATACACCCACTCCTACTGAACTACCACTCACTATCCTTGGACCTGTGAAGTCGACGGCTGGTACTTCAACTTCCGCAGAGCCTGCTCAGCTCTTACTGAAATCAACGTTTGAAGTAGCGCCCAGCCCCAAAGGCCGACACTCAAAGTCCATGGCTAAGGCACTAAAAAGCCAAGGAACTCAGAACAGGGCTCTCGCCAAAGCCATCCACAAAATATGGAAGCAAACTGCTCAAGCCACCAACGCTGAGCTTCAGGGGCTGAGATCTTCCATTTTACAATCAGCTGCCCCTGATGTCTCCTCCATTGTCTCTAACGCGCTGGCACAGCAGAAAAAGGACTTTGATAATCGGCTCGAGAATAATTCGGGAAGGACGAGGCCAAACGCTTGAAGAATTCAAGGCCGCTCGATCCTCCCATACCGAATCAATCTCAAACCAATCCCGGGCCACTGAGCTCAGACTCGACAATATTCAACAAGGCCCTTGAAGGAAAGGTTTCGAGAAGCTGAATGACTTTAAGGCTGCAACTGACCTCTCTCACAAATTCTACAAAGAAGACCTCGCTTCTGAGAGGAATGAGCTGCATGAGGCCCTGACAAAGATCAACGACAAACTCGAAGAGTTGTCAGCCTCCTACAAAAGCCTCAATCTCCAAGTATCCACTCCTACCCCTACGTAATTGATGATGCCAAAAAGGGGGAAAAGGGGGATAAAAGTGAAAAAGGGGATAAGTCGGCCCCTAAGGCGACCACCGACTAAAACCACCGCAAAATCAACTAAGGGGGAAGCCCTACCGAAGTCGGGAAAGAAAACACGGTCGATGGCCGAAGCAAGCGAGCTCGGACAACAAATGCTACTAGACCAACCGGTGAGGCCCGGGGTGTCTCGGCTGCGAGCACAACGAGACCGGCCCCAAGGGGCTCGGAACCGAGAGAACAAGCTACTCATGCAACCCAGACTCCTACTGACATAATTAAGGAGGTTGCTGAGTATGCTGAGCAGGATGACTCAGAGGAGGAAGAGGCACCTCTCCCACCTCCTGTTTAAGGCAAGGGTAAGAAAGTATTGAAACTCCCGACCCCTCCAGCAAAGAAATCAAAGAGATATCTTACTGCTGCAGAGGAGGCTCAGATAGCAGCTGACGAGAAGCTAGCTAGGGAATTAGCCGAAGCTGAAGCAGCCAACAAGCCTAAAGCAAAGCCTTCCAAAGGCAAGACTAAGGCTCCAGCACGCGGCGGAAAGAAATCTGCTAGGTTGCCTCCGAGAAGGCTCAGATTAGAAGATGATGAGGACGGAGAGAAATAGGAGCAACAACAGAAGGATACTGAAAAGCAGGGTACATCCAAAGACAAATCCAGTACCCCTGCTAACTCAGAAGACTCTCCTCACAAACCCTCCTACACGAGAACTAAGGAACAAGATGCCGAGATTGAAGCTATATTTGCTCAGATGGATAGGTATCTATACCGAGGAGAAGAGGCAAGACAGATTCAGGTTGCCAGGCAGAGAATCCATATGGCAGACCTTGAAGCACTGAGAATCCGTACTGAACAAAAGCTGACATTCCATATAAATACAGAAGGTTCAGGAAGCCAACAGATCTGAAAATGCAAAGATGGCCTAGGACGGATGAATGGATTCCTGCTCAGTTTACACAGAGATGGGAATCACAGAAGATAGAATTCATCAAGAGGAACTATTTCTGGAGATTCTGGCCAAACATGACAAAGGCAGATGCCTATGTTGAATGGATGAGGATTACAGAACCGGACTTATATGCCTACCTGGTACAAGCTGTGAAAGAGAATATCATTGTCCAAGTCCCTGAGCCCAGAATTCTGCCACCACCCAGAAGACTTGATGATTCTATTCATTATGGACTGCTCCTTCCCGAGACACAATCGCAGAACTTTATGGACATTATCAAGCAGTACAAGCGTTCTTAGTCTTAGCTTCTTTATCTTCCTAGCTTATCAAGAAATGTACTGTACTAAACTTTCATATTTATATATATACATCTTCTTTTGGCTCTGATAATATCTTATTGTCTAAATAGCCATGTTTGTCTTATGCTTAACACTCAGAATCACTGAAGTGATTACTGACTCACACGCTCACGTTTATTTACTTGTCAGTCGATTACTTTGATAGATTCTGTTAGACTAGCTGTTCCGGGGGAAATTGTTGTTTATATAGGAAGAAATTGTTTCTGCCCTGATCCCCTCAATAGATTAGAGCTTAAAGAACAACTCCACTGATCTTACTTGTGATATTGTAAGGAGCTCTGTTTCTGAGAAGTTTAGTGTTAGCATAGATGTTGTTAGGTTTTGGCATCATCAAATAGGGGGAAATTGTTGGGTGATGATTCTATCCTCAGCACAGTCATACTTAGTGGGAAATAATTCTATCTTCTGTAACTGAACAAAGCTCAGTAGCCTCGTGCTCTGAATTTGTTTGAAGATTTGAAGATCCCAAAACCCTATCTGATTGGTGAACCATTCCGTTGCAATTGTTATTGTCTCTGAGGGTTCAGACTCAGAAGACACTCTGCTCTGGTTTAGGCGTTCAGTAGATTATCAGCCTCAGCACCAGATGTAGAAGACTCAGTAGATACTTGACTCGGCGGGAGCGGATATGCGAAGGAGTCGGTGGGCCCGAACTCGGCGGGAGTAGTTCACTGAACTAAGAGCTGACCTTCAGTAGAGTATATTCAGTACTCAATATAGGATCAGACTCAGTAACGGCAGAGAGTCTTCTGAACTGTCAGAACTTTTGAACGACAATCAGCATAGTCAAATACGAGGAAGAGCGAAGTCAGCTTCATTATGCCTCGAAGTCTGTTCTGTCTCAACTACTCTGCAAAACCTCGACGAATGAAAAACAGACACGTGCCTTTTTACCTACTAAAGCTGCAAGTCAACATATTTCCAGAAAAGGAGGGAAAGGACACTGTCACCTTTTTCAAAAGAGCCGTTAGCTACCAAAAGAGTGAGAAAGGGATCATCGTCTCCAATGGATCTTTCCCAATCTCTTCTCTATAAATAGAGGGATGATTCAAGTTTTTGAAAGCACTACTACGACTGCTACTTCACGAGCAAACAAGGAAAGAGAACTAAAACAAGAAGAGAGCATTCAAACGAGCAATCCGAAAAGCTTAAGTCTTTCGCAAGAACTCGAAGATCTATCTCCGGCGAAAGACTACATCCTAGGTCATAAGGGAACCAAGCTGAACCGATATACAAGCCTCTAGTATCCAAACGACGCAACACGAACCCATAGCTATAACTCAGCTGTTCATCGTTCTAGAAGCTACATTCTCATTCTCTATCCCTCTAACCCTAAGCTCAACCGATCATATCCATAGCTTAGACGAAGGAGTTCATATTTGAACCTAATCCTTATTGTAAAAGGACTCCTTCACTGTTGGAGAGTTTGTCAAACACTTTAGTTTGATAACCGTTGTAAACTGAGACTTGCTCAGTATAAATTCCAAGACGCGGCTTTGTCCTGTCTACAAGCTGACTGAGACTAACTCAGTATAATAAATAGCCTCCTGACCTTTTGGGACAGTGGACGTAGGATCGCTTGATATCCGAACCACTTTAAAAATCTGTGTCTCTTACCTGTTCTCTTATTTACTGTTGCATTGATTTTAACTGTTCATACTGAAAATTATCGTTTAAAATCATACAACTAAGTCTCAGCATACTGAACTGTTTTTTTTTTGCTGAATTGAGACTGTCATGATAAAACGTTTTCCACTCAACTGATTTGGGCCTACACATTTCCGCACCACTGAACTCTATCTGCGTGCGGAATTCGACTCGACTCGGCTAAGCGAGATCTCAGTAGAGTCAGACTATTTGCCAAACACGATTCAGAACAGCTATTTGGTCTGTTGAATTCTTTCAGTACGGCACTTTCCTGAACAGGACTGTTCGTGTTCAAAGTTGAGAAAATCGGATGCAGGTGTATTCACCCCCCCCCCTCTACACCTGAACGTGCTCTCGGGACCAGCAATTTTTATCATAAACTTTGCATTTTCTTTTCGAGAACTAGTAGTCGTTAAAATATGAAAATGACCCAAGTTTTTCAACGTTTCTATTGAATGAAAATGTTTTGAAAGAGTTAAAATATGCATGTTAAGTATGAAGTAGCGTCTCTTGTTAAGTTTTGAAGATTGGGGTGTTATAGAGGCTATCCCGAAGGTTTTACTGCGTGAATACCCCGAAGGCTCTGCCTATACTGAATAACACATGAGAAACACTGTATATAGTGTATAATAAGGAAAAAAGAAAAACCCCACCATAACCTTTCGAGTGATGAAAAATAAGGATATCAGATTATTAAGTCCTGCATACCTCTCCTATGATAAAAACGTCTTAGGTGTCACATAGTCATGAACCAACAAGTATCTAAATCAATGCACACAATCTACATGACCATATTAATAAATTTTGTTAAATTCACATTTATTTATTAGATATTTAAAATGTCAAATATCAAAGAATTCCTAAGTAGCATAAAATAGACACCATAACACCTAATATTATTTACACGAAAATATACATACGAAATTATATTATCACGCCTTCAACCCCATATAATAAAAAGCTTCAAAACTAAATATCATATTTTCTCACTAAAAAAACCAACGACACTACTCCTTAATATTGGTATAATCACCTAACTTAATTTTATTATTAATCTACCCATGATTTACGTTAGATGCTCATTTAATATTCTCAAACATGATTTAAATTCCTAAAAAAATAACATGTCTATGATTAAATTCATTGATATGAGTTTGGGCCTTGTGTATAATGATTCTAAACGAATATTTCAATATCTTCTAAATAATTAATTTAGATAACTGGAACCTAATTCTTAAACATCTCAGAGCCATTGAATGTATATTACTGCATCTATCTTCATCCTTTGAAAACAATATCATGCACATGCCCAGCACCTACATCGTAAATTTACCAAAAATAAATATGAATAAAACTAAAGGAACTATCCCTTAAACCTCCCCTATTAGTGAGCATGCATTTCCTAGTTTAAATCAAAATTTTGAATATACTAATGAATCCTTATATTCCCTGGTTAGTGGAACATCACGACAAACAAATTAATACACAACTTGATTAGACAAATATTCACGGCAAAGTTAAACCACAAAATCACAGCAGTGTCTGCTTGCAAAATCATGCATCAAGATGAAATCTAAACCATAATATTTCATGCCTTCTCAACAATTATAATTTGCACATAATTAACTCGAGTTCTAGGAAAAAAATAGAGAACGAAAAAAAAAAACGAGAAGAATCTGAACGACATTGTGTGCGGTGGTACAGAAAATATTTGGAAGAGCCAATTAGTTTCGGATTTAGCTAAACGAAAGCATAAAATAAAACACCAATGCAATAAGGCTAGTCTGCATAATTCAAATTAAATCTGGTTTTAGATATAATATTAATTAAAGTGTCTCTTTAGCAGCGTGATAATAGAATATAAAAATCAAGCACCCTTATAAAATATATGATAAACTAATTCTCTCTAATTCAAACGCCTAAAAGATAAAATGAATATTTAAGTTATTTTTATTTAGATTTTTGGTCAAGAGATATGTTACGAGTACTCTATAGACAATTTTAAATCAAGAATTAGGATATTATTAAAATAATAATTCCATTCCAATAAATTAACATGGTGAAAAAAAAACTTCAACATTCTCGATCCCTCCATCATCATCAACATTATTATTATTATAATTATAATTATTATATTAATAATTAGTATTATTATTATTATTATTATTATTATTATTATTATTATTATTATTATTATTATTATTATTATTATTATTATTATTATTATTATTATCATTAATGTTTACTCCAATCCATTTGATAAATACATCCTTAAT
This sequence comes from Lavandula angustifolia, assembly GCA_028984105.1. Classification (NCBI taxonomy): domain Eukaryota; kingdom Viridiplantae; phylum Streptophyta; class Magnoliopsida; order Lamiales; family Lamiaceae; genus Lavandula; species Lavandula angustifolia. The sequence continues at coordinate 21,812,910 of CM054826.1, read as the reverse complement.
TAACATAAACTTTTCCAACTAATAGTTTACTCTACAAATAAATCCTAGTAAAACACAAATCATTATGAACGAATAATAAGATCATGTTGGAAGCATTAAATCATGTAACTAATCACATCTTGCACTTATATCATACAAGAATTAAAAATGAATAAACACCACAATAATGATTTAATCAAAGAAAAAATTATCATGGTTTAATCTTCATTTTAAATTCTAAGGCGCGATTTATAGAACTTAGTAATGAGATACCATGCATGATATGCGAATGATTTTTTTTAAATAATGTTTTGTGGTGTTACAGGTTTGGTTATTAACACAAAACTTTGATTTGGATCAGTTTGGTTTCGGTTATAACCAATAAAGAAAAAGAAAAAGAAAAACGCGTTTGACGATAAGTGAAAATTATGTAGCTACGGACATACGGTAATTGAGGTTGACGAGTTCAATTATTCTTACACATTGGTACAAGAAGTAGAGCTCAATAGGTAAAAACCTCGAAACAATTCCGATGTTGCCAACGAAAACAAATTAAGACATAAGCTAAACTTGGAACAATGAATTTAATAATACTAATATATTATACAAAGCTCTGCTCATCTTCGTATGGTCCAAATAAGTCTAAAAAAATCATAATATTTTACTATTAATTTTTTTTAAAGATATAATTATTATATAAGATGAATTAAAACTTTAAAATTATTATATTATTTTCGGTTCGGTTTGGTTCGATTAACCAGTGCTTAAACAAAACCCCAAACCGAAAACAACACTTATAAATAATGAAAACCAAATACCAAACCGAAGTAAATTGTTATATTTCATGTATGTTTCTTTAATAAATAATGAAGTTATTCCATATCTAGTGTGCTGTCTTGCTCGATCTTCTTACATATTAATATTTTTAATGGCAATATGTTTTTATAAGGAATAAACATTAATTTATATTTTCGTTAAAAGTCAAGGAATTAAGAAACTAAATAAATAAAGCAGCACATTAATGCATTATTTAAAATATGTTGTGATTCAAATATAAATCACAATCATTCCAAGAGTATAGTATAAATAATTTATTAATGAGAATATGTCATATTCTATTTTTATCGGTACTTATAATGTGGTAGTGGTTGAATATGTCACTTCATTTTCCAATTTATGAATCATGCGTGTGACATTAATGAACATTAATTGAATACTTTTATATATCAAATTAAAATTGTTATTCCAACCGAAGAAAATTAAAAAGATTAACAACATATATAATATGTACAATAAATTGATACTTCTTTCATTAAAAGTAGGGATGTAAATTTTGTATAACCAAACAAAACCAAACCGAAATTCGGTTATCCGAAGTTTTGATTAACTATTTTGCAAAACCAAATACCATACCAAAAAAATTCTGTCCGGTTTGGTTATTAAACCAAAATTTCTATTTGGATCGGTTTGGTTTCGGTTATATCCAATAAAGAAAAAGAAAAAGGAAAAAAACAATTGACGATAAGTGAAAATTATGGAGTTATGGACATACGGAGATACGGTAATTGAGGTTGACGAATTCAATTATTCTTACACTTTGGTACAAGAAGTAGAGCTCAATAAGCAAAAAACTCGAAACAATTCCGATGTTGCCAATGAAAACAAATTATGTTAATAGCTAACCTTGGAACAATGAATTTAATAATATATAATATATTATATACAAAGCTCCGCTCATCTTCGTATGGTCCAAATAAGTCTAAAAAGATCATAATATTTTACAATTAATTTTTTTAAGAAATATAATTATTTTATAATACGAATTAAAACTTTAAAATTATTATATTATTTTCGGTTCGGTTTGGTTCGGTTAACCAGTGCTTAAACCGAAAACAAAATCGAAAACCAAACTTATAAATAATGAAAACCAAATACCAAACCGAAAAGTTTTGGTTCGGCTCAGTTCGATTCAAATAATTTTGTTTCGATTCGGTTTGTTGGTCCCGAGAGCACGTTCAGGTGTAGAGGGGGTGAATACACCTGAAAACCGATTTCTCAGCTTAAACAAGAACAATCTTTTTCAGGATGGTGTCTTGCTGAACAGGTTCGGCGGACCCGGATAAGTCGTTACCGAATCGTGTTGGCGAGTGGCCGACTCTACCGAGATGCGCTAGGCGGCGAAAGTCGAATTCGATATCTTGTAGATAGAGTTCAGTGGTGCGGAATAGTGTAGGCCCAATTCAGTTGAGTTGGAAAAACGTTTTTAATAAAACAGTTTCAGTAGATTAGTGCAATCAGTTAAGTTCGCTGAAACTTAGTTGAATGATTTAAGAAAGCTTTTCAGTATGAACAGTTAAATCAATGCAACAGTGAAAGAGAACACGAGACACAGAGATTTTTAAAGTGGTTCGGACATAAACAATCCTACGTCCACTGTCCCGAAAGATCAGGAAGCTATTTATTATACTGAGGTAGTCTCAGTTGGTTTGTACGCTGGACAAACTCTGGTCTTGAGATTTATACTGAGCAAGTCTCAGTTTACAAGGTTATCAAACTGAGTGTTTGAAAAACTCTCCAACTATGAAGGAGTCCTTTTACAATAATGATCAATTCAAGGATGAACTCCTTCGTCTAAGCTATGGATAAGTGCTGTTGAGCTTAGGTTAGAGGGATAGGGAACAATGAAGTGGCTTCTAGAACGACGAACAACTGCGTATAGCTTTAGATTCGTGTATCGTCGTTTGGATACTAGAGGCTGAATAAATCAGTTAAGCTTGGTTCCCTAAGAGCTAGAGTGTAGTCTTTCGCCGGAGATAGATTTTTTGAATTTCTTGCGGAAGACTTAGGCTTTTCGAATTTGCTCGTTTTGAATGCTCTGTGTGTTCTTGTGTGTTCGTATGTTGGCTCGTATGCTTCAAATTTTGATTTATCCCTCTATTTATAGAGTAGAGACTAGGAAAGATCCGTTGGAGATGATGATCCTTTGTCTCTCTCTTTTTGGGTAGCTAACGGCTCTTTTGAATTATGGTGGCAGTGTCCTTTCCCTTATTTTCTGGAAAGTTGTTGACTTGCAGCTTTAGTAGGTGTAGGATAGGTTTCTGCTTGTCATTGGTCGAGGTTTAGAAAGTGGTTGAGACGGAACAGACTTCAAGGAGATCTGAAGCTGACTTCTCTCTTCCTCGTATTTGACTATACTGATTGACTTTCAAAAGATCTGATAGTTCAGAAGACTGTTTGGCCGTTGCTGAGTCTGATCTCTGATTCAGTAGTGAACTACTCCTGAGTTGATTCTACTGAGGATCAACTCTGAGTACAGTGAACTACTCCTGAGTTCAGTTCCACTGACTCCGTTCAGTATACTGCTCCTGCTGAGTCCAGTATATACTGAGTCTTCTACATCTGGTGCTGAGGCGAATAAACAACTGAATGCCTGAACCAGAGCAGAGGGTCTGCTGAGTCTGAAACCTCAGAGACAAACAAGTTACAATATAAAGGTTCACCAATCAAGATAGGGTTTTGGGATCTTCAAATCTTCAGACTAATTCAGAGCACAAGGCTACTGAGTATCGGTCAGTACAGAAGATAGAATCATTTCCCACTACATTTAATACTGCTGAGGATAGAATCATCACCCAACAATTTCCCCCTATTTGATGATGCCAAAACCTATCAACAAAAATCAACATCAAACACTATGACTAGTCAGAAACAAAGCTCCTTACAAATATTACACGTAGAATCAGTGGAGTTGTTCTTCAAGTCATAGACTACTGAGGGGATCAGGGCAGAAAGTCAGAATATAGAGACTAAGCATATTCTCCCTGTTTTAACAATATTTTCCCCCAAAATACAACAAGTCTAACAGAATCTAGCTAAGCAATAAACTGACAGAAAATCAGACAGTGAGTGTGTGAGTCAGTAATCACTTCAGTGATTCTGAGTGTTAAGCATAAAAGAACACGGCTATTCAGACAATAAGATATTGTCAAAGCCAAACAGAGATGTCATATATAAGTGAAGAATTCAGTACAGATACATCTCTGCTAGACTAAAAAAAATATAGAAGCAGGGAATCATTTGAACTGCCTAATCCTGTATTTGAACTCTTGCGATTGAGATTCAGGAAGGGGCACTCCATACATCCTATAAGTGATCTTCCTCAGCTTCAGTATCTCCGCAAAGTCCGATGGGTCTTCTTCATCAAGGAATTTTGCTTCAGCAGCGGTCTTCACTTCTTTCTCAATGACACCTTAGTGAATAGATCCATCCAGTCTTCGTGGGGGTGGCAGTATTCTGGGGTTTGGGACTCTGACTTCGACATTCTCTTTGACAGCTTTCTGCATCCAGGCATACAGGTCTAAGTCGGCTCTCATTACCCATTCAGTATATGCTTCAGCCTTGCGCTTATCAGACCAGAAACTCCAGAAGTAGTTTCTTTTGATGAACTCTATCTTCAGCGCTTCCCATATTTGAGTGAATTCTACTGGCATCTATTCATCAGTTCTCGGCCATCTGTGAATCTTCAGATCAGTAGGGTTCCTGAATTTCCTGTACCTGTAAGGAATATCAGCTTTTGAAGGAATCCTCTAACTGGCTTCTTTTTCAGTTCTGATTCTGAGTGCCTCAAGATCTGCCATTCTGATCCGTTGTCTAGCAGCTTCTATTTGCCTGGCCTCTTCTCCTCTATAAAGATATCTGTCCATTTGAGCCCAGATTGCATCCATTTCAGCATCCTGTGCCTTAGAGGCAGTATAGGAGGGCTTGTGAGGCGGTTCATCTTCTGAGTCGGCAGGTGTTGAAAATTTCTCTTTTGAAGTACCCTGGTTCTCAGTAGACTGCTGCTGTTGCTTCTCCTTTTCTCTGTCAGCTTCATCGCTGAGTTTGAGCTTCCTAGGAGGCAGTCTTGTAGTAGATGGTCTTTTGCCGCCGTGAGCTGGAGCCTTTGGCTTACCTTTAGTAGGCTTAGCATTTGGTTTGTTGGCTGCTTCAGCTTCGGCTATCTCCCTAGCCAGTTTCTCATCTGCGGTTATCTGAGCCTCCTCCTCCGGAGTAATATATCTCTTAGATTTCTTGGAGGGAGGGGTCGGGAGCTTAAGGATTTTCTTTCCTTTTCCGATGGTCGGAGGTGGAAGAGGAGCTTCTTCCTCTTCTGAGTCCTCCTCATCTGCGTACTCAGCAACTTCCTCAATGATGTCAAGTGGAGTCTGAGTTGCCTGAGTCGCTACTTCTCTGGTTCCTGAGCCACTTGGGCCAGTCTCAGTTGATGCTGCAACTGCAGCTGAGACACCCTGGGCCTCACTAGTTGTGGTAGGTTCAGTAGGAGCAGATGTCTAAGATGAGCTTGCTCCTGCTACTGACCTTATCTTCTTAGGAGTCTTCAGTACCAGCCCCTTGGTGGCTTCCCCCTTAGTTGATTTTTTAGTATCAGCTTTTGTTTGTTTAGCCATCCTTTCCCCCTTTTTGGCATCATCAATGATAATAGGAGGTAGAGCGGATACCTTCTTGTTCAGGCTGGAGTACGAGGCTGACAGCTCGTTTAGTTTGGTGTGGATATTGGTCAGCGCCTCGTGCAGCTCGTTCTTCTCATTGATCATCTCAAGCTTGTACTCTTTGTGAGATTGATTGGCTGCAGCCTTGAACTCTTTCAATTTTTCTTCAACAGTCTCTTCCAGGGCCTTCTGAATTAAGTTGAGTCTGAGCTCGTTGGTCTGAGAGATTGTGTTAAGTGATTCAGTATGAGATGTTTAGGCGGCCTTGAATTTATCAAGCATTTTCTCTTGGCCTTCCTGAATCAGTCTAAGCTGAGCCTCGAAGTCAGCTCACTGAGTGTCTAGTGCTTGAGATATGATGTTGGAGAACTCAGGGACAGAAGATTCTGAAAATGTGGTTCTGAGTCCCTGAATCTCTGCGCTTGTGGCTTGGGCAGTCTGTCGCCATGTCTTGTGGACTGCACGGGCAAGAAGCCTGTTCTGAGTACCCTGGCTTCTGAGAGCCTTCGCCACTGACTTCGATCGTCAGCTTTTGGGGCTGGGCGCTACTTCGAACGTTGATTATAGCAAGAGCTGAGCAGGCTCTGTAGAAGTCGAAGTACCAGCCGCCGACTTCCCAAGAGCAAGGATACTGAGAGGAAGTTCAGTAGGGGCGGGAGTATCCTTGTCCGGTTGAGTTCCCTCACCAGGCTTCTCAGGGCCTGAATCACGGGGCGGGTCCTGACCATCGGGGTCAGACCCATCAGAGGGTGCTGAGGCTGATGCTGTCTGACAGTCATTCAGTATTGCCAGCATGGCCGCCCTCAAATCCTTCAAGGTTTCGAGATCAGCTGGCTCGGAGTAGCCGATCTGCTCTGTGATCCTCAGTTCCTCTTCATGGACTTGTTCGCAGGAGTGATGTGTGATAAGACGTTGCAGGTTGTGCCATTCCTGGAACTTGAGCAGCATGTGGAATCTTGCCTGTCTCGCAATGAGAACTAAATCGCTGTGGCCTGAGATCACCGGTATGTGCTCTGTGATCTCTCGGGATGCTCTGGATTGAAGAGCTGAAGCTTCCATCCCGATAGACTCTTCTTCTGAGGCTGTCTCTGATTCCTCTATCTCTATAGGAGACGCCTGTTTCTCAGCAGAGGGGTGACTGCTGGGAGGAGGAATATCCAAGGGGCTCTCCAGGGCTTGAACATCTTCGACCTGGATATCTTCAGCTGGGACCCCTTGGTCCACTACTTCTTCATGTTCAGTGGAGACCACTTTCTCCACTGACTGAGTCTTCTCAGAAGACTCGGATTCATCTCTGAGCTGCAGAGGCGGTTCAGTAGCTACTGCCTCTGGCTCTGCCTCTGTCTCAGTAGGCAACGCTGTGCTGACTTTCTTCAGCCTTTTTGCCGGTGCCTTAGGCATTTTAGCTTGAGGAGACCTTTTCTTTGAAGGCTCGGTCTTCTGAGGCGTTGTTTGCTGAGCTGTAGGCCCGAAGCCAATGTGCTGAAGGGCTGCTGCCCTGTTCTGAAACCTGATCATTTTAACGTTGAAGTACTGCTTGTCAGCATATGTGATCTGGTAAGAAGTGCAGTAGTCTTTGATCATCACTGAGATCTTCACTCCATAAAGGAGTTTTCCTTTGGTGCTCAGCCTAATTGATGCTTTGTTGAATTTTACTGACTGCATCATAAATTCTCTGAGGAAAAACTCTATCCAGTTGATCTTGGCCCTGTTATAGATGGCCATCATTAGTTGCAGCTTCGGTCTGGACACTTGATCAAAAGATCCTGCTTGACTCGTAAGGAGCTGAGTCACAATATAAGCTAAGACTCTATACTGAGGCAGCATACTGTTCTTGGGAAACGCGGCTCTGAAGATGGTCGACTTCCCGTAGAAGACAGACAAGTAATCATCCATCTGATCATCATGGTATCCCACGGTGCTAAGGCCTTCGATTGGCAGATTGAAGCTTCTCCGAAGATCCTCTTTGATTGACATATGCTTCGTCTCTATATCCGTCCTCGAGGGATCGCCAACTGTGTGGACGACGAATCTCCCTAGGATATCTCCGTCTACTGAATCAGAATTCAAGTAGATTTCTGCAACCTGTCGGGAAGGAAGAATGTGGGCTTCCTTGTCAAAAAACCTTCGAGACCAGATGTGCGGAGGGCTGTGAAGATTTCATCCATGAACTCCAGATTGCAAGCATCGAACTCCATGACTGGCTCGCACCAGACACGGTCTTTCTCCAGAATTTCTTGCATATCAGTCGGAGCCATTACCACATTTCCTGCCATTATATATGTAACAAAGAAGTTTATCAGTTTCGAGAGGATATAATATAGAATATAGTGATACTGAATGATTATTGCTTGAAAGATATGATACCATACCGCTGAAAAACTTTGAGGATTTTGAAGATAAGAAAAGATTTGCAAGTAGGGTTGTAAGGAAAAGATCTCAAAGATTTTGGATAGAAAAGATTTGAACAGTTTGTAAATGGCAGTTTCAAGATTTGAACGCATATATATCTTGGAGAAGATAAACAGTTAATCTATCGATGGTTCAGTTTAAACACGCTTTTTGAGATGGACGATCAAGATTGAATTTTATATAATAGGTAATGGTCATGTTTGCCGCCTAAGTCAAAAGCTAGTTGTAACTAGCCTAAGGAGTAACTATGATACGACGTGCATTAAATGCGTGGCAGAGTTCAGCATGCTTATACATAGAATGTCGTGCATTAATTGTAAACCGTTAATATTAAATGATAATTTCTAAGACATTAAATACGGTGCTGAAAACTGATGCGAGTCTGAATCATAAATGCATATTACTGTTCCATTGGCTACTACTAAGTACTGATACGCAAACCTGTCAGCTGAATATTGTAGTCAGCTATTACCTCGTGTAGATGGTTGTTGAGTCTCTATGTATTGATTTTACTTAGTACTAAGAGTGAACATTCCCCCTTACTGAATGCTCATCTCATGAATCCTCTTACTAACTGGAGTCAGTAGGATCCAGCAGACCTAGCTCTATTGAAAGTTCTCTGAATCTGGCTTCAGCTAGAGGCTTGGTCAGTATATCAGCCCTTTGATGGTCAGTATGGATCTTTTCCATCCTGATATCCTTCTTTTCGATATGGTCACGAATGAAGTGGTGTCTGATGTCCACGTGCTTGCATCTTGTGTGAAGTACAGGATTCTGAGTGATTGCAATGGCACTGGTACTGTCACATAAGATCGGAAACTTCATTCTGAATGACGTTATAGTCGCGTAGCTGCTGTCTCAGTCAAAGGATTTGGGCGCAGCAACTTCCGGCAGCCATGTATTCAGCTTCAGTAGTTGATTTGGCTACTGAGTGCTGCTTCTTTGAAAACCATGAGATTAGCTTACTGCCAAGGAACTGACACGTTCCTGAAGTTGATTTTCGGTCAATTCTACACCCTGCATAGTCAGCATCAGAATAACCAGTTAGTTCTATATTATCATCAGCTGGATACCATAAACCCATGTCAGGTGTTCCTCTGAGATAGCGGAGAATCTTCTTTATTGAGTCCATGTGACTCTGCTTTGGATTCGCCTGAAATCGAGCACAGACACCTACAACATAAGTTATGTCAGGACAAGTAGCTGTTAAGTATAATAAAGAACCAATTATAGCATGAAATTCAGTTTGGTCTACTGATACTCCCTCTTTATAAAAGATCAATCTTCATGTTCGTTTCATCAGGATCTTGATAAGTTTGCCGGATGTGCAACCGAATCTTTTGATGAGGTCTCGAATGTATTTGCCTTGATTAATGAAAGTTCCCTTCTCAGATTGTTTGACTTGAAAGTCGAGGAAATAGTTCATTTCTCCCATCATTGACATCTCGAATTTATCCTTCATCATTTCTCTCAAATTGTTGACACATGATGATGTTCTTTGATCCGAAGATGATGTCATCTACGTAGATCTGCACAAGTAATAGGTCATCTTCCAGTCGAATGCTGAATAATGTGCGGTCTACTGTGCCCTTCTAAAAACCTTTCTGAAGAAGAAACTCAGATAGGGTATCGTACCAAGCCCTGGGTGCTTGTTTTAACCCATACAGAGCCTTTTTGAGTCTGTAAACTTGATGTCCCTGCTGAAAGCCGGGCGGTTGTTCTACATAGACCTCTTCTTTCAGTACGCCGTTCAGGAAAGCAGACTTCACATCCATTTGATAAACTCTGAATCTTTGATGCGCTGCGTAGGCCAGGAATAGTCTGATTGCCTCCAATCTTGCAACTGGAGCGAATGTTTCGTCAAAATCTATCCCTTCAGCTTGACAGTAGCCTTTTGCCACGAGTCTTGCTTTATTCCTTACTATGATGTTGTTTTCGTCACGCTTGTTCTTGAAGACCCATTTTGTTCCAATCACATGTTGATGCCGGGGTCTATCAACAAGCTCCCAAACTTCATTTCTCGTGAACTCATTCAGCTCCTCCTGCATGGCTATAATCAAGTCAACATCTTTCAGTGCGTCCTCAATTATCTGAGGTTCGTCAGCAGACAAGAAGCAGGAATATAAGGCGCTTTCTCCCTGACAGAATATGGATATTGTCTTTACATTTGCTGAGGGATCTCCAATGATTAAATTATAAGTATGAGCATCTAGCCACGATCTACGATGTTTTAGCTCTTCGTCTGAAGTTTGTTCAACACAGATAGTAGGTGAGTTAGGATTTCAGTTGTACTATTCTGTGATTGAAGTAATTCAGTAATGAGAGTGTGATCTACTGAGTGACCAGGTTCAGGGGCATTCAGCTCAGGAACATTAGTTGTTCCCCCTGAGTTGTTATTCTCAGTGGTGGTCTCAGTTACCTCTAGGGTTTCCTCATCGACCTGAGTTACCTGAGATTGACTCTGTTCAGGAGAGTCAATCGGCTCAGCTACTTCTGCTGCTGGTTGAGATTCAGTAGATTTATCTACAGTTTCCTCATCTGAATCATCATCCCAACATAGCTGGATCTTTTCGACTTTGTCTTTTAAGCTTAGATCCTGTAGCTACTTACTGATGTCCTCAGATTCATAGTTAGATTTATAGCTCCTATCTTCAGTAGCAAACTCATTAAAAACAACATGAGGGCTTTCCTCCACGCAAAGGGTCTGATAGTTGAATACTCTGAAAGTTGACCCGAGAGTATCCTAAGAATACTCCCTGATCTGAATTGCTATCAAAAGTCTTCAGCTGATCTTTCCCATTATTGTGGATAAAACATGAACAACCAAAGATATGGAAATAGGATAGAGAAGGTTTCCTACCGTTCCATAGTTCGTATGGTGTCCTCTTATGCTGCTTTGTCAGTAGAGATTGGTTCTGAGTGTATCATGCAGTGTCAGTAGCTTCTGCCCAGAATTTGGTTGGGAGTCCTGAGTCTATGAGTAAAGTTCTTGCTGCTTCTTTGAGTGTTCTGTTGTTTCGTTCAGCAACTCCATTCTGCTGAGGTGTGTGTGCAGCTGATGGTTCATGCTTTATTCCTTCTGCATTGCAGAACTCCTCCACCATGAAATTAAGGAACTCAGTTCCTCTGTCAGAACGTATTTTGACAATCTTGGTGTTCTTCTCGACACTGAGCCGTTTTAGAAACTTTGGTTACTCTGTTTTGACGTCAGACTTGTTGGCAATAAATATGACCCAAGTGTAGCGCGAGCAGTCATCAATGACCACTAAAGCATATTTCTTGCCTCTGATCGTCAATGGAGAGACTGGACCGAACAAATCCATATGTAGCAGCTGAAGGATTCCATCAGTGGAAGGAGATGGAACAAGTGGATTTTGATTCCTTGTTTGCTTTGCCTTCAGGCATGCTTCACACTGAGTGTCTTTGCTGAATACTTCATTCGGCAGTCCTCTTGCTAAAGTGTTTCTTGCTAATTTGTTGAGCGTTTTGAAGTTGAGATGGCTGAGTCTTCTGTGCCACAGCCACCCCGTTCGGTTGTCATTCTTTGCCAACAAACAAGCTTCAGGTTCAACTGAGTTCCAGTCAGCTACATATATATTCTTCTTGCACGAACCTGACAATACTGTTTTCCCTGTGGATTTATCAACAACATCACAGAAACCAGAGTTAAATATCACTCTATTCAAGTTATCACAAAATTAACTAACAGAGAGAAGGTTATGCTGAAGTCCTTCAACATATGATACTCTTGGAACTTTGGCAGTTCCAATGCTGAGTGTTCCATATCCTCTGGTGTAGCCTTTAGCATTGTCTCCAAACTCGATTCGGGGTCCTTCTTCAGTTGTATAATTCTTTAGCAAGTCCTTTTGGTAAGTCATGTGTCTTGAGCATCCGCTGTCCACATACCAAGGATCTTTGTGCACCTGCAAAACTAAATTATGTTTAGGTACCTTTAATTTTTGATTTTGGGTCCTTAGATGTTAGTTTTGGTAACCCATATTTGTCTTACGACCCTAGTGGTCTCAGACAACTTCTTTCCACTTGCGTCAATGTATTTGACCACTGGACTGATTGATGCTGACTTTTTAGGCTTTTCAGGTTCAGGAGTCCTGATCTTCTGAGTGGTTGGACTGCTGACCTTTGCCTTTTTTGCGGCTTTCTTCTTCTTCTTCTGACTTTTGCATCCTCTCCTGACTATAGGATCATAATAATATGACCCATACTGAGCTGGATGTGTCAGCTGAGGAGGTCCATACTGATCAACCCATTTTGATTTGCTGGTTCCCCCTTGACTGAACTGGGGTGTTTTGGTGTTGATCTTCTTGTCAGAGTGCTGATATGTAGATGAGGTGTCTTCATCTTTTGTTTATTCTTGGCTAGGGGGTTCGGTATATCTACATTGATGGTCTCCCCTTGAACAAACCTATCAGCAAGTTGCACTTCTGAGTGTACGAGGGCAGATGAGGAAGTTCCCTGGCTGAATCCAAGTCCTTCCTTACAGTGCTTGGGCTTGTTGCTTGCTAGAATAGCCTCTAGCTTCTTTTCAGCGCCCATGTACCACTCAGTCATCAGGTTTCTCCAGACATCATCACTTTTCTTCAGTGTATCATGCTCGGTCTGAAGTCCTGACAGCTCTTGCTTCAGCAGACTCAGTTCAGTATCTTTCTGAGTCAAGTCATTGGTCAAAACTGAGATCCGATCTTCTTGATGCTGAGACTTGGCCATCAGAGAGTTTATTTCCTCCCTGAGTCTCAACACAAGTCCTTCAGACTCAGTGGCAACCTGACTCTTCTCAGAAAGTCTTTGATTCTCCATTTTTAGGGTATCCAATTCCTGAAGAGTCTTACTGAGATGCAAACTCATCTGAATCTGTTCGTCGAGTAATTCTTTATATACGATCGCGACGTCCAAATTCTCATCTGCACCTGAAAGAGTGTCGTGTGTACAATGTGAAGAGGAGTTAAATGGTTCATGAGAATTTACCTCATCCTCTTCTCCTGCCATGAGACACTTTTCAGTATCTTCTTCATTTTCAAGCTCTAAGGCCATGAAGGCGGCTTCATCATCCGATGAATCCATGAAGGAATTGACTTCATCTTTGTCGTCTGATAGTTCACCAGCAATGTATGCTTGTCTCTTTTTGATGAACTTCTCCCTTCGAGCTTTGCGAGCTGCTCGTTCAGTAGTGCTGAGCTCAGGACAATCATACTGATAATGTCCTGGCTTTTTGCAGTTGTAGCAGGTGGTGACTCTTTCTTCCTTATTCTCACTGTCTTTTGACTGTGCTGAGTCATCCTGTTTCCTGCATTCAGAAGTATGTGAGTCTTGAGAGCTTTCTGCGCCTCTCTTTCTCCTTCTGGTATTTTACGGCAAGCAATGCGTATTTCTTAGCTAGATTGCCTTCTTGTATGTCAGTGGGAGAAGGTTCAGCTTTGCTTGATGCTGGAGCTACTGAGCTGACTGATGCTTTGAACGCATGGTCGATTTTGGTGTCAGCTTCAGCTCGCTGCTTCCTTTGAGGTAAGCCAAACTCGAATTCCTCTGCTTTGAGTTCTGAAAAGATATGGTCAGGAGTAACAATATCTAAATCAGAATGTCGTAATAATGTAGCAAAAGGAGTCCAGTGACCATCTGGTAGTGCCCTCAAAATCTTGAGATTCATTTCTCGATTGGGGAATGTCTTTCCCAGCCCGTTGATGGAGTTCATCAGATTCGTGAATCTGACGTTGAGATCTTCAATGGTGTCATCAGGCATGAGCGACAATCTTTCCAGCTTTTGGAGTTCCAGCGCAAGTTTATTTGCTTTAATCTTCTGAGTCCCCCGACTCAGTAGCGCTAGAGCATCCCAGAGTTCCTTTGCGGACTTGCAGTCCTGAACTCTCCCGAGATAGGAATCACTTAAGGTGGTTAGTATGGTGTTTCTGGCGACGCGGTCTAACTTGTGAAGCTTTTTCTCCTCTGGGGTGAAGAGGCTTCTGTCCTTGGGAATCTTCTTCCCGGTCACCATTCCTCCTCCATCTGCTGGATCCTGAGTTACGACGCTATCGATCATGGGAACGATAGGTCCGCCTTCTAGAACCTCTGTCATACTGTCGTGGAAAGAGGTCAGATGAGCCTCCATTCTGACCCGCCATACTCCATAATTCTCTATTGAGAACATGGGCACCATCCTTATACCTGAAATATCAGACATATTTGATAATGATATGAATGAAGAATGATATGCAGTGAAAACGTTTTCCGGATCCGTTCAAGTAGACCAGTTTCAGAATAACAAGAGTCTAATAGAACTCCTGCTCTGATATAAATTTTTGGTCCCGAGAGCACGTTCAGGTGTAGAAGGGGGGTGAATACACCTGAAAACTGATTTCTCAACTTAAACACGAACAGTCCTTTTCAGGATAGTGTCTTGCTGAACAGGTTTAGCAGACCAGATAAGCTATTCTGAATCGTGTTGGCAGAGTGACTGACTCTACTGAGATCTGCTAGCTGACTGAAAGTCAGAATTCAGTATCTTGTAGATAGAGTTCAGTGGTGCGGAATAGTGTAGGCCCAATTCAGTTGAGTTGGAAAAACGTTTTTAATAAAACAGTTTCAGTAGATTAGTGCAATCAGTTAAGTTCGCTGAAACTTAGTTGAATGATTTAAGAAGGCTTTTCAGTATGAACAGTTAAATCAATGCAATAGTGAAAGAGAACACGAGACACATAGATTTTTAAAGTGGTTCGGACACAAAAAATCCTACGTCCACTGTCCCGAAAGATCGGGAAGCTATTTATTATACTGAGGTAGTCTTAGTTGGTTTGTACGTTGGACAAACTCTGGTCTTGAGATTTATACTGAGCAAGTCTCAGTTTACAAGGTTATCAAACTGAGTGTTTGAAAAACTCTCCAACTATGAAGGAGTCATTTTACAATAAGGATCAGTTCAAGGATGAACTCCTTCGTCTAAGCTATGGATATGTGCTGTTGAGCATAGGTTAGAGGGATAGGGAACAATGAAGTGGCTTCTAGAACGACGAACAGCTGAGTATAGATATAGGTTCGTGTATCGTCGTTTGGATACTAGAGGCTAAATAAATCAGTTAAGCTTGGTTCCCTAAGAGCTAGAGTGTAGTCTTTCGCCGGAGATAGATTCTTCAAATTTCTTGCGGAAGACTTGGGCTTTTCGGATTTGCTCGTTTTGAATGATCTGTGTGTTCTTGTGTGTTCGTATGTTGGCTCGTGTGCTTCAAATTTCGATTTATCCCTCTATTTATAGAGAAGAGACTAGGAAAGATCCGTCGGAGATGATGATCCTTTGTCTCTCTCTTTTTGGGTAGCTAACGGCTCTTTTGAATTATGGTGGCAGTGTCCTTTCCCTCCTTTTCTGGAAAGTTGTTGACTTGCAGCTTTAGTAGGTGTAGGACAGGTGTCTACTTGTCATTAGTCGAGATTTAGAAAGTGGTTGAGACGGAACTGACTTCAAGGAGATCTGAAGCTGACTTCTCTCTTTCTCTGACTATACTGATTGACTTTTAAAAGATCTGACAGTTCAAAAGACTGTTTGGCCGTTGCTGAGTCTGATCTCTGATTCAGTAGTGAACTACTCCTGAGTTGGTTCTACTGAGGATCAGCTCTGAGTACAGTGAACTACTCCTGAGTTCAGTTCCACTGACTCCATTCAGTATACTGCTCCTGCTGAGTCCAGTATAAACAACTGAATGCCTGAACCAGAGCAGAGGGTCTGCTGAGTCTGAAACCTCAGAGACAAACAGGTTACAATATAAAGGTTCACCGATCAAGATAGAGTTTTGGGATCTTCAAATCTTCAGACTAATTCAGAGCACAAGGCTACTGAGTATCAGTCAGTACAGAAGATAGAATCATTTCCCACTACATCTAATACTGTTGAGGATATAATCATCACCCAACACGGTTCGACTGGTTATCCTACCAGAATGACAGTCCTAATTAAAGGGCAAACAATAGCAATTGGATTGGTAGAAAACTGGCTCTAAATTTGGTAAAGGCTAAATTATTATATAAATTCTTTAATGCATATACATGTAAGGACAAAGTAAGGTCATCTTCTGCTTTCCGATGTACATGTTAAGGAAAATTCATATATGCATGCATTGTTTGTAAACTTTACTGAATTTGTAAATCTTGTATTTATAACAATGGAAGATATATAGCATTTATAATTGATAAGGAAGTTCAAAATTAAAGTGAATTAAAAATAACTAGATTTGGAAATAGAAAATGAGATGGCTACTTCTGTCTGTGCATTTTGATTCAATCGTGGCAAGCGCACTCCTTGCTTATATTAATTAGGAAAATGTGGCCTAAGTAAGTAATCCATTGAATGATAGACATATATGTACATGTTCAACAATAAGGAAAATGAAAAAGACTGGTTTGCTTGTATCTCTCATCATGTATTAACAATAATTCTAGTGATCATAGATTAGAAATATCAACCGCAAGTAATTAAGGTTCTAAATTTAATTTACAATTTTTTCATGATTACTTTTTTTAAATATATATAAACTTCTATTTTTATTGGTACTATATTTACATGGCTTAAGGGTAAGTCATTCTTCTATCAACCAAGAGTTTTTTAATTCAAGCTTGTCTAGTTATATTACCACGGACGACCCAATAGGTGGCGGGCGAGGCGACAGCCCTGGGCCTCGAATTTTAAGGGCCCCAAAAAGTTTTTCGGCCAAAACTTGAATACTACTTTTGTTTTCAATTTTGACACACAATATCAACTTGAGTCCAAATAAATATTACTATAAAATTGGATTCCTTCGTTGTAATGCTATCTAAACATTAAGTCTAGAGTTGTACAACACGCTAGGTTGTGGTTAGGTTAGAGAGTAATTGGAGAATTCTTCAAGAAGTCATTAGCGACTAAAGAAATTGGAATTTGGGTATGTACACGTGTGCAATATTGTTTCCTATAACTGCTTGATCATAGTAATTAATTAAATCTATGCATTAATGATTGAAGTGATTTTCTCATATAGGTTACTTGAGTCGAGTCTGCATTTTTGTATTTGTTTCTCTCAATTTACTTTTCTTCTATTTCAATTTATTTGTCTATGTAGTAAACAAAAAATTTATGTGTGGGGGCATCGACCCTGCTCTATACTAATTACAAAATTCTGAGTATAATCATGAATTTTATTTGGTTTCAAAACAGCGACCACTAAGATGTTATAGCACCTCCATAATTTTGCATATATACTAAAAATTTATAACTAATTATATTAAATGGAGTTGGTTCAGCGGATAAAAAACATTACGTAAATGTAGTTGGTGTGAGTTCAAATCTTTCCACTAATAATTTAATTGTTCACTTATTTTATCACATAAATTAAACTTTTGGAAGAGAATTTAAGAGTTTTTTGTACCATTTTCTTCAATTACATAACAAGAAAAACCTCTTTTGTCTCCACACACACAAAAAAAACTTTCTTTTAACACAATCACTTAAACTCTACAAAATCAACTAAAACTACACCGAGGTTGTCTTCTTCTATAGTTTTTTTTAAGTTTTTGGACTAGAATTTGATACTATCCGAAATTATTTCTAGCATTTTTGTTTTCTTCTTTTTTTTTTTTAAAAAAAAAATTGAAGTCTAGTATCGGACAATACCACTAACTTTGTTTTTTATTTTAATAAACCTAAAACCCTTGTATGATCTATAAATTGCTAGGTTAGTTTCTATTTGAAAGGAATATGATATGCATAATTTGGTTTTTAACTAGAGTATCTGTTTTAATTGAATAACTATCATGAATTTACTAAAACGCCATGTAACATGTTTCGGGATGTTGACTAATGAGTTAATGCTCGTGGCTTAATACCCCAGTAGTAAAATCTTGGCTCGACCACTGTTGATGAGCTTGTTCCTCCATGGCAAATGCTTCATCTAATTTCTTCTATTCGAATAGAGGTAAATTTGGAGTGGCAAGGCATTAATTAGCGTATCAATTAATTAGTGGGAGTGATTATCAAAGTTCATCACATGAATAGGAAAAAAGCTCAAATTGGATATAACGTTTAGAGAGCATATTACCAGCTAGCCACACAATAATAATATTAATAATAAAAGAGAAGATATTGAAATAAAATATAATTTTAATTGGTTGTATGAATCGACAACCTTTTCAAATTTTATTTATTGATGTATACCTGTAATATACACAATTGGAATGAAAATTGGCAACTAGTAGTACTCATATATATAGTCAAAATTTATTATAGTGCAAAAGCAAATGAAATAAAAAGCAGTCCCATGCACATGTTACGGCATTAATTGTTCCACTAAATATACATTATGGTTATGGAAGAAATTAATTAATAAATATCGTATTCACACTAAGTCAACAGCTGCTTACAGAACTAAAACACTTGATAACATGCATGAATAAATATGCAATGCATTTTATATCTAAAATCTTGGGGCGTTACACCACGACCCCTGAGTTGATATAGTTCCCTTGAGTTGATCTCGATTCCCATTCCATCATTTTAACTCCGTTTTCTATTACTTATTTCTTTTATTTCTCTTATTATTTTCTACTTCATTTTGTCTTGCTCTTATAAATAATAAAGCTATTCCATGTCTTTTGTCTTGCTCGATATTTGTTACATGTTAACGTTTCTTAATGGAAATTAAATAATTAATATGTTATTAAATCACCTATTCAATATATTAAAACAATAAAAATACATTTATATTTTCGTTGTAAGTAACCTTAATGGAATTAAGAATCTAAATAAAATAAAGCACCACGTTAATACATCATTTAAAACCTGTTGTGATTCAAATATAAATTACAATCATTCCAAGAGTATATTATAAATAATTTATTAATGAGATTATGTCATATTCTATTTTTATCGGGACTTATAATGTGGTAGTGGTTGAATATTTCACTTTATTTTCCAATTTATGAATCATGCGTGTGACAGTAATGAACATTAATTGAATACTATTGTATATCAAATTGAAATTGTTGATTCCTACCGCAGAAAATTAAAAAGATTAATAACATATATAATATGCACAATTAATTGTTACTCTTTCATTAAAAGCCAAACAATACCAATTGGACTGGAAGAGAAGTGGCTCTAAATTTGGTAAAGGCAAAATTATTATATAATTTCATTAATGCATATATATGTAAGAAGAAAGTAAGGTATCCTTATTGTTTCTGATGCATATGTTAAGAAAAATTCAAATACGCATGCATTGTTTGTAAACTATACTGAATATGTAAATCTTGCATTCATAACAATGGAAGATATATAGCGTATATAATTGATAAATAAGTTTAAAATCAAAGTGAATTAAAAATAATTAGATTTGGAAATAGAAAATGAGATGGCTACTTCTGTGTGTGCATTTTGATTCAGTCGTGGCAAGCCCACTCTTAGCTTATATTAATTAGGAAAATGTGGCCTAAATAAGTATTCCATTGAATGATAGACATATATGTACATTTTCAACAATAAGGAAAAAGAAAAAGACTAGTTTGTTGTATTTGCCATCAAGTATTAACTATAACTGTAGTAATTACTGATTGAGAATCTCAATTGCAAGTGATTAAGGTTCTTTAATACAATTTACTAGTTTTCACTCTTTTTACGCTATTAATTAGGAAAATTCATATATACATGCATTGTTTGTAAACCATACTGAATATGTAAATCTTGCATTCATAACAATGGAAGATATATAGCGTATATAATTGATAAATAAGTTCAAAATTAAAGTGAATTAAAAATAATTAGATTTGGAAATGCAAAATGAGATGGCTACTTCTGTCTTTGCATTTTGATTCATTGGTGGCAAGCCCACTCCTTGCTTATATTATACACAGCTCCGCTCATCTTTGTATGGTCCAAATAAGTCTAAAAAAGATCATAATATTTTACTATTACCTTTTTTCAAGATATAATTATTATATAATATGAATTAAAACTTTAAAACTATTGTTAGTCCCGAGAGTACGTTCAGGTGTAGGGGGGAGGGGGGTGAATACACCTGAAAATCGATTTTCTCAACTTAAACACGAACAGTCCTTTTCAGGATGATGTCGTACTGAACAAGTTCAGCAGACCAGATAAGCTGTTCTGAATCGTGTTGGCTGAGTGACTGACTCTACTGAGACCTGCTAGCTGACTGAGAGTCAGAATTCAGTAACTTGCAGATAGAGTTCAGTGGTGCGGAATAGTGTATGCCTAATTCAGTTGAGTTAGGAAAACGTTTTTAACAAAACAGTTTTAGTTTATTAGTGCAGTCTGTTAAGTTTGCTGAAACTCAGTTCAATGATTTGAAGAAGGTTTTCCGTATGAACAATAAATCAATGCAACAGTTAAAAACAAAACACAAGACACAGAGATTTTTAAAGTGGTTCGGACACAAAAAATCCTATATCTACTGTCCCGAAAGATCAGGAAGCTTTTTATTATACTGAGGTAGTCTCAGTTGGTTTGTACGCTGGACAAACACTGGTCTTGAGATTTATACTGAGCAAGTCTCAGTTTACAAGGTTATCAAACTGAGTGTTTGAAAAAGAAAAACTCTTCAACTGTGAAGGAGTCCTTTACAATAAGGATCAGTCCAAAGGTGAACTCCTTCGTCTAAGCTATGGATATATTCTATTGAGCTTAGGTTAGAGGGATAGGGAACAAGGAAGTGGCTTCTAGAAGGACGAACAGCTGAGTATAGATTTGGGTTCGTGTATCGTCGTTTGGATACTAGAGGCTGTATGAAACTGATAAGCTTGGTTCCCTATGAGCTGGAATGTAGTCTTTCGCCGGAGATAGATTCTTCGAACTTCTTGCGGAAGACTTAGGCTTTTTGAATTTTGCTCGTTTGAATGCTCTGTGTGTTCTCTCGTGTTCTTCCCATGAGCTTCAAATTTCGATTTATCCCTCTATTTATAGAGAAGAGATTAGGATAGATCCGTTGGAGACGACGATCCTTTGTCTCTCTCGTTTGGGTAGCTAACGGCTCTTTTGAAGTATGGTGGCAGTGCCCTTTCCCTCCTTTTCTGGAAAGTTGTTGACTTGCAGCTTTAGTAGATATAGGATACGTGGCTGCTTGTCATTGGCCGAGGTTCAGAAAGTGGTTGAGACAGAACAGACTTCAATGAGAACTGAAGCTGACTTCTCTCTAGCTCGTATTTGACTCTGCTGAAAAGTGACTTCAAAGATTCTGACAGACAGAAGACTGTTTGGCCGTTGCTGAGTCTGATCTCTGATTCAGTAGCATGCTCTTGCTGAGTCGGCTCTACTGAAGATCAGCTCTGAGTACAGTGAACTACTCCTGCTGAGTTTAGTTCCACTAACTCCTTTCAGTATACTGCTCCTGCTGAGTCCAGTATTACTGAGTCTTCTACTTCTGGTGCTGAGGCGGATATTCTACTGAGTGCCTGAACCAGAGCAGAGGGTCTGCTGAGTCTGAAATCTCAGAGACAAAACAACTTACAACGTAGTGGTTCACCAATCAAAATAGGATTTTGGGATCTTCAAATCTTCACAGACTTATTCAGAGCACAGGGCTACTGAGTCGTATGATACCACAGAAGACTGAGTCATTTCCCACTATTTATTGATACTGCTGAGGACAGAATCATCATCCAACATTTTCCCCCTATTTGATGATGCCAAAACCGAATAGCTATCAACCTAACATTATGACTTATCAGAAACAGAGCTCCTTACAGAATTACAAGTAGAACCAGTGGAGTTGTTTGTTAAGTACTAGACTACTAAGGGGATCAGGGCAGAAAGTCAGAATAAATATAGAGTCTGAACAATACTTCTTCCTGTCTTAACAATATTTTCCCCTTATGCTATCTAGCCTTATCAGAATCTAACTAAGCAACAACCGACAATAAATAACAGACAGTGAGTGTGTGAGTCAGTAATCACTTTAGTGATTCTTAGTGTTAAGCATAAACAAACACGGCTATTCAGACAATAAGATATTGTTAGAGCGAAACAGAGATATATTATATATGTAAAAAGGTTCAGTACAATTACATCTCTGCTAGACTAGAAGAAAAAAGATACAAAGAGAACACAGAAACCAGAAGTCATTTGAACTGCCTAATCCTGTCTTTGAAATCTTGGGATTGAGATTCAGGAAGAGGCAATCCATACATGTGATAGGTGACCTTTCTCAGCTTCAGTATCTCAGCAAAGTCCATTGGATCTTCTTCATCAAGAAATTTGGCTTCAGCAGCGTCCTTCACTTCTTTCTCTATTACACCATAGTGAATGGATCCATCAAGTTTCTGTGGGGGTGGCAGGATTCTAGGGTCTGGAACTCTGACTTCGACATTTTCTTTGACAGCTTTCTATAATCTGGCATACATATCTAAGTCGGCTCTCATTATCCATTCAGTATAAGCCACAACTTTGCGCTTCTCAGACCAGAATCTCCAGAAATAGTTCTTTTTAATGAACTCGATTTTCAGCGCTTCCCACCTCTGCGTGAATTCCACTGGCATCCATTCATCTATTCTAGGCCATCTGTGAGTCTTCAGATCCGTAGGCTTTCTGAATCTCCTGTATCTGTAGGGGATGTCAGCCTTTTAGGGGATTCTCTGACTAGCTTCCTTTTCCGTTCTCAGCCTGAGGGCTTCAAGATCTGCTATATGTAATCTCTCTCTGGCTGCTTCAATTTACCTGGCCTCTTCACCTCTGTATAAGTATCTGTCTAACTCAGCCCAGATTTCTTCCATCTCCTGTTCCTGTGCCTTAGAGGCAGTGTAAGAAGGCTTGTGAGGTGGCTCTTCTTCTGAGTCAGCGGGAGTTGGAGATTTTACTTTGGAAGTGCCCTGCTGCTCAGTAGATTGTTGCTGCTGCTGCTCCTTCTCCTTTTCTTTATCAGATTCGTCGCTGAGTTTAAGCGTTTTGGGAGGCAGCCTTGCACTTGTTCTCTTGCCTCTAGCTGTAGCCTTAGATTTACCTTTGACAGGCTTTGGTTTAGGTTTATTGGCTGCTTCAGCTTTAGCTATCTCCCTAGCCAGCTTCTCGTGAGTGGCTATCTGAGCCGCCTCCTCCGGGGTAATGAACCTCCTGGGCCCTTTCTTCTTGGAGGGAGGGGTTGGGAGTTTCAGAACTTTCTTGCCTTTGCCGGCAACAGGAGGAGGAAGAGGAGCTTCTTCCTCTTCTGAGTCCTCCTCGTCAGCATACTCGGCAACTTCCTTAATGATGTCAAGGGGAGTCTGTGTTGCCTGAGTAGCGACTTCTCTAGCTTCTAAGCCACTTAGGCCAGTCTCAGTTGATGCTGCAGCTGAGACACCCTGGGCCTCGCCAGTTTCAGTAGGTACAGTAGGGGCGGATGACTAAGTTGAGGTTGCCCCTGCTACTGACGTTGCTCTCTTCAGAGCCTTCAGTATATCAGCTCCTTGGCAGCTTCCCCCTTAGTTGATTTCTCTATTACACTTTCCCTTTTCTTTGCCAAATTTTCCCCCTTTTTGGCATCAGCAACTAGGGTTGGGGGCGGAGCAGATACCTTATTGTTCAAGCTTTTGTAAGAGGCTGACAGATCGTCTAATCTTGTATGAATCTTGGTCAGTGCCTCATGCAGCTCGTTTCTCTCGTTGATCAGCTGATTGCCGTATTCTTTATGTGAGAGATCTGCTGCAGCCTTGAACTCTTTCAGCTGCTGCTCAACCTTCTCTTCATGATCCTTCTGAATAGTTTGGATTCTGAGTTTTTTTGCTTGAGAGATGGCTGTGACAGATTCAGTGTGAGCGGTTTGAGCGGCCTTGTATTGATTCATCAGTTTATCTTGGCCTTCCTGAATCGCCTTGAGCTGAGCCTCAAAATCAGCTCTCTGTGCAGCTAAGGCATTCCTCAGAATGCTGGAGAAGTCAGGGACTTGGGATGAAGAAATGGCGGTTCTGAGTCCCTGCAACTCTGGACTCTGTGCCTCAGTGGTTTGCCGCTAAGTTTTGTGGACGGTACGGGCAAGAAGGCCATTTTGGGTGCCTTGATCCTTCAGTGCCCTGGCCACTGTTTTCGAACGACGGCTCTTTGGGCTGGGCGTAGGGATGGCAAAATGGCGGTTCGGGTCCGGGTATCATACTACCCGGACCCGCCCCGTGCAATAGACCCGCGGACCCGCCCCGTCCCGTGGACCCGTACGGGTCTCTTCTTCTGGCCCCGGAACCGGAGCCGCACGGGGCGGGTCCTACCCACCCCACCCCGCAGTTTGTTTTTTTTTCGACAACACGGGTCTATACAGGTCTACACGGGTCTATACGGGTCTACACGGGTCTACACGGGCGGCTCTACACAGGTCTACACGGGTCTACACGAGTCTACACAGATCTACACGGATCTACACGGATCTACATGGACGGGTCTAAACGGGACGAGGCGGGGCGGGTCCGCGGCCGGAAACGGAACCGCCCCGGACCCATTACAGGTCAGGTTCGGAACTGCCCCAAGCTCGTACGGGGTGGATATTACCCACCCCATCGCGTACATGTCCAGGTCGGGTCCGATGGGTCCGGGTCCTTTTGCCATCCCTAGCTGGGCGCTACTTCGAAAGCAGATTGGAGAAGAAGCTGAGCAGGATCAGCTGATTTCGAAGTCCCAGCCACCCTCTGCCCAGGACCAAGGATGCTGAGTGGAGGGTCAGCAGTAGATGCAGTGACATCCTTGTCCTATTGAGTTCCCTCATCAGGCTTCTCAGGGCCTGAATCATGGGGTGGATCTTGACCATCGGGGTCAAACCCATCTGAAGGCGTGGGTGCTGAGATTGGTTGTCTCTCATTCAGCAAGGCGAGCATGGCCACCCTAAGATCCTCGAGTGTGCCGAGTTCAGATGGCTCTGAGTAGCCAATCTTCCCTCTTATCAGCAGCTCTTCTTCATGGATCTGTTCACAGGAATGGTGAATGACAAGACGCTTCAGATTGTGCCATTCCTGGAACCTGATCAGCATATGGAGTCTCGCCTGCCTAGCCAATAAGACAAGATCTGAATGGCTGGCGATCTTCGGTATTATTTCAGCAATCTCCCGGGAGGCTCTGGATTTGAGTGCTGAGGCCTCCATCCCAACAGATTCTAACTCCGAGGCTGTCTTCGAGCTCTCGACTTCGATAGGAGACGTCTGTTTCTCAGCAGATGGGATGCTGTTGAGTGGAGGTACGTCCAAGGGGCTTTCCAAGGCCTGAACTTCTTCAGCTTGGACTTCTTCAGATTGGATCTCTTCAGCTTGGACCCCTTGGTCCATTGTCTCTCCATGTTCAGTGGAAATGATTTTCTCCACTGATTGAGTCTTCTCAGAAGACTCAGGCTCGTCTCTCAGCTGTAGTGGTGGCTGAGTAATGACGGCCTTTGTTTCCACCGCAGTTTTAGTGGGCGCAACTTCGCTGGCCTTCTTCAGCTTTTTGGTTGGTGCCTTAGGCGTGGATTTAGGCGGGGACCTCTTCTTCTTCTTCGGGGTTGAGGTCTGCTGAGTCCCACTCGTAGGTGCAGCTGGCCCTGAGCCAATCTGTTGAAGGGCTGCTGACCTATTCTGGAATCTGACATTCTTCACGTTGAAGTATTGTTTGTCAGCATAGGTGACTTTGTTAGATGCGCAGAAATCCTCTATCATCACTGAGAGTTTAACTCCGTAGAGGAGCTTTCCTTTGGCGCTCAGCCTGTTAGATGCCTTATCAAATTTGGATATCTGCATCGTGAACTCTCTGAGGAAAAATTCTGTCCAGTTGATCTGTGCCCGATCATATATTTCCATCATAAGTTGCAGTTTGGGCCTAGATACTTGATCAAATGAGCCTGCTTGACTCGTCAGCAACTGAGTCACAATGTATGCCAGTGCTCTGTACTGAGGGAGTATAGCGTTCTTGGGAAAAGTGGCTCTGAACACTATTGGCTTTCCGCAGAACTCGGTGAGGTACTCATCCATCAAATCATCTTTGTAAGCGACGGTGATGAGTCCTGAGTTGGGAAGATTGAAGCTTTTCTGAAGAGCTTCGCGGATGGACATTTGCTTCACTTCAATCATGGAGCGGGATGGATCGCCTACTGTGTGGTCGACGAATCTCCCTATGATATCTCCCTCTACTGAATCAGAGTTCGAGTAGATCTCCGCAACTTGGCGCGGGAGGAAGAAGGTCGGCCTTCTCGATAAGAAACCTTCCAGACCAGACTCTCTGAGGGCATAGAAAATCTCCTCCATGAAGTCAAGGTCGCATTCATTGAACTCCATAACTGGCTCGCACCAGACTCTATCCTTCTCAAGGATTTCTTGCATATTCTCCGGAGCCATAACAGCGTTTCCTGTCATTTTTGATAATTGATTTTACTCAATACTGAGAGTGATCATTCCCCCTTACTGAATGCTCTTCTCCAGAATCCTCTTACTGACTGGAGTCAGTAGGGTCCAACAGACCTAGCTCTACTGAAAGTTCTCTGAATCTGGATTCAGCTAGAGGTTTGGTCAGTATATCAGCCCTTTGATGATCAGTATGGATCTTTTCCATCCTGATATCCTTCTTTTCGACATGGTCACGAATGAAGTGGTGTCTGATGTCCACGTGCTTGCATCTCGTGTGAAGTACAGGATTCTGAGTCATTGCAATGGCACTGGTACTGTCGCAGAAGATCGGCACTTCATTCTGAATGACGTCATAGTCGCGTAGCTGCTGTCTCAGCCAAAGGATTTGGGTGCAGCAACTTCCGGCAGCCATGTATTCAGCTTCAGTAGTTGATGTGGCTACTGAGTGCTGCTTCTTTGAAAACCATGAGATTAGCTTACTGCCAAGGAACTGACATGTTCCTGAAGTTGATTTTTGGTCAATTCTACACCTTGCATAGTCAGCATCAGAATAACCAGTTAGTTCTATATTATCATCAGTTGGATACCATAAATCCATGTCAGATGTTCCTTTGAGATAGCGGAGAATCTTCTTTGCTGAGTCCATGTGACTCTGCTTCGGATTCGCCTGAAATCGAGTGCAGACACCTACAACATAAGTTATGTCAGGACGAGTAGCTGTTAAGTATAATAGAGAACCAATTATAACACGAAATTCAGTTTGATCTACTGATACTCCTCTTTATCAAGATCGATCTTCATATTCGTGTTCATCGGGATCTTGATTGGTTTGCCGGATGTGCAACCGAATCTTTTGATTAGGTCTCCAGTATATTTGCCTTGATTGATAAACGTTCCCTTCTCAGATTGTTTGACTTGAAAGCCAAGGAAATAGTTCATCTCTCCCATAATTGACATCTCGAACTTATCATTCATCATTTTCTCAAACTACTGACACATGATGACGTTCTTCGAGCCGAATGCCAAGGAAATAGGTCATCTTCCAGTCGAATGCTGAATAATGTGCGGTCTACTGTGCCCTTCTAAAAACCTTTCTGAAGAAGAAACTCGGATAGGGTATCGTACCAAGCCTTGGGTGCTTGTTTTAACCCATACAGAGCCTTTCTGAGTCTATAAACTTGATGTCACTGCTGAAAGCCGGGAGGCTGTTCCACATAGACTTCCTCTTTCAGCACGCCGTTCAGGAAAGCAGACTTCACATCCATTTGATAAACTCTGAATCTTTGATGTGTTGCGTAGGCTAGGAATAGTCTGATTACCTCCAATCCTGTAACTGGAGCGAATGTTTCATCGAAATCTATCCCTTCGGCTTGACCGTAGCCTTTTTCCACGAGTCTTGCTTTGTTCCTTACTATGACGTTGTTTTCATCTCGCTTGTTCTTGAAGACCGATTTAGTTCCGATCACATGTTGATGCCGGGGTCTGTCAACAAGTTCCCAAACTTCGTTTCTCGTAAACTGATTCAGCTCCTCCTGCATGGCTATGATCCAGTCAGCGTCTTTCAGTGCGTCCTCAACTGACTGAGGTTCTTCAATAGACAAGAAGCAGGAGTATAAGGCACTTTCTCCCTGACAGAATTTGGATCTTGTCTTTACGCATGCTGAAGGATCTCCTATAATTAAGTCAGAAGTGTGAGCATCCAGCCACGATCTACGATGTTTTAACTCTTCAACTGAAATTTGTTCAACACAGATAGTAGGTGAGTTAGGCATTTCAGTTGTACTATTATGAGATTGAAGCAGTTCAGTTACAAGAGTGTGATCTACTGAGTCACCAGGTTCATGAGCATTTAGCTCAGGAACATCATTAGGTCCCCCTGAATTATTATTCTCAGTAGAGGTCTCAGTTACCACTGGGGTTTCTTCATCAACCAGAGTTACCTGGGATTGACTCTATTCTGGAGACTCAATTTGTTCAGCTACTTCTGTTCCTGGCTGAGATTCAGTAGACTTGTCTTCAGTTTCCTCATCTGAATCAACATCCCAACATAGCTGGATCTTTTCGACTTTATCTTTTAAGTTCAGATCCTGTAGCTGCTTACTGATGTCCTCAGATTCAGGTTCAGAGTTTCTGCTCCTGTCTTCAGTAGCAAACTCATTAAAAACAACATGAGGGCTTTCCTCCACGCAATGAGTCCGATAGTTAAAGACTCTGAAAGCTTTGCTGACCCGGGAGTATCCTAAGAACACTCCCTGATCTGACTTGCTATCGAAACTCTTCAGCTGATCTTTCCCATTATTGTAGATAAAGCACGAACACCCAAAAATATGGAAATAAGATAGAGAAGGATTCCTCCCGTTCCATAGTTCATATGGTGTCTTCTTATGTTACTGTGTCAGTAGAGATCGGTTCTGAGTGTAGCATGCAGTGTCAGTAGCTTCTGCCCAGAATTTGGTTGGGAGTCCTGAGTCTGCGAGCAGGGTTCTTGCTGCTTCTTTGAGTGTTCGATTCTTCCTTTCAGCAACCCTATTTTGCTGAGGCGTGCGCGCGGTAGATGTCTCATGCTCTATGCCTTCTGTTTTGCAGAACTCCTCCACCATAGAATTTAGGAACTCAGTTCCTCCGTCTGAACGTATTTTAATAATCTTGGTGTTCTTCTCGACACTAAGCCTTTTCAGAAGCATTGGTAACTCTGTTTTGACGTCAGACTTGTTGGCAATAAATATGACCCACGTGTAGCGCGAGTAGTCATCAATGACCACTAATGCATACTTCTTGCCTCTGATCGTCACCGGAGAGACTGGACCGAATAAATCCATATGTAGCAGCTGAAGGATTCCATCAGTGGAAGGAGATGGAACAGGTGGATTTTGATTCCTTGTTTGCTTTCCCTTCAGGCATGCTTTACACTGAGTGTATTTGCTGAATACTTCATTCGGCAGTCCTCTTGCTTGAGTGTTTCTAGCCAATTTGTTGAGCGTTTTGAAGTTGAGATGGCTGAGTCTTTTGTGCCAAAGCCACCCCGTTCTGTTGTCATTCTTCGCCAACAAACAAGCTTCAGGTTCAGCTGAGTTCCAGTCAGCTACATAGATATTCTTCTTGTGCGAACCTGATAACACTGTTTTCCCTGTGGATTTATCAATAACATCACAGAAACCAGCGTAAAAAATCACTCTATTCAAGTTATCACAAAATTGACTAACAGAGAGAAGGTTATGCTGAAGTCCTTCAACATATGATACTCTTGGAACTGTTGCAGTTCCAATGCTGAGTGCTCCATAGCCTCTGGTGTAGCCTTTAGCGTTGTCTCCAAACTCGATTCGGGGTCCTTCTTCAGTAGTATAATTCTTCAGCAAGTCCTTTTGGTACGTTATATGTCTTGAGCATCCGCTGTCCACATACCAAGGGTCCTTGTGCACCTGCAAAACAGAATTATATTTAGGTACTCTTTATTTTTTATTTTGGGTCCTTAGATGTTAGTTTTGGTAACCCATATCTGTCTTACAACCCTGGTGGTCTCAGACAGTTTCTTTCCACTTGTGTCAACATATTTGACCACTCGACTTGTCAGTGCTGACTTCTGAGGCTTTTCAGGTTCAGGAGTCCGGATCTTCTGAGTGGGTGGACAGCTGACCTTTGCTTTTTGTGCGGCTTTCTTTTTCCTTTTTTGACTTTTGGATCCTCTCCTGACTATTGGATCATAGTAATATGACCCATACTGAGCTGGATGAGTAAGTTGTGGAGGTCCATACTGATCAACCTATTTAGCCTTGCTGGTTCCCCCTTGACTGAACTGGGGTGATCTGGTGCTGATCTTCTTGTTAGAGTGCTGATGACTAGGATGAGGTGCCTTCATCTTCTGTTTGTTCTTGGCTAGGGGGTTCAGTATGTCTGCATCGATGGTCTCCCCTTGAACAAACCAATCAGCTAGCCGGTTTTCTGAGCGTATGGGGGCAGATGAGGAGGCTCCCTGGCTGAATCCAAGTCCCTCCTTGCAATGCTTGGGCTTGTTGCTTGCTAGCATAGTCTCCAGCTTCTTTTCAGCGCCCATGTATCGCTCTGTCATCAGGTTCCTCCAGACATCATCACTTTTCTTCAGCATTTCATGCTTGGTCTGAAGTCCTGACAACTCTTGCTTCAGTAGACTCAGTTCAGTATCTTTCTGAGTTAAGTCATTGGTCAGTACTGAGTTCTGATCTTCTTGATGCTGAGACTTGGCCATTAGAGAGTTTATATCCTCCCTGAGTCTCAACACAAGTCCTTCTGACTCAGTAACGACCTGACTTTCCTGAGAAAGTCTCTGATTCTCTATTTTCAGGGTATCCAATTCCTGAAGAGTCTTACTAAGCTGCAAACTGATCTGATCGCGATGTCCATATTCTCGTCTGCACCTGAAAGAGTGTCGTGTGTGCAGTGTGAGGAGGAATTAAATGGTTCATGAGTTTACCTCATCTTCTTCTCCTGCCATGAGACACTTTTCAGCGTCTTCTTCAGCTTCAAGCTCTAGGGCCATGAAAGCTGCTTCATCATCAGATGAATCCATGAAGGAATCGACTTCATCTGAGTCGTCTGAGAGTTCACCAGCAATGTATGCTTGTCTCTTCTTGATGAACTTCTCCCTTCTTGCTTTACGTGCTGCTCGTTCAGCAATACTGAGCTCAGGACAATCATACTGATAGTGTCCTGGCTTCTTTTAGTTATAGCAGGTGGTGACTCTTTCTTCCTTACTTTCACTATCTTTCGACTGTACTGAGTCATCCTTTTTCATGCATTCAGAAGTATACGAGTCAGGAGTACGCTTAGGCGTGTATTCAGACTTACCCTTGGATTCTCTAAGGGCTTTAGTCACTTTCCTGCGCCTCTCCTTCTCCTTCTGATACTTTACGGCAAGCAGTGCGTACTTCTTGGCTAGATTTCCTTCTTGTATGTCAGTGAGTGAAAGTTCAGCCTAGCTAGATGTTGAAGCTGCTGTGCTAACTGATGCTTTAAAGGCATGGTCGATTTTAGTGTCAGCTTCAGCTCGCTGCTTCCTTTGAGGTAAGACAAACTCGAATTCCTCTGCTTTAAGTTCTGAAAAGATATGGTCAGGAGTAACAATATCTAAATCAAAATGACGCAATAAAGTAGCAAAGGAGTCCAATGACCGCCTGACAGTACCCTCAAAATTTTGAGATTCATCTCTCGGTTGGAGAATGTCTTTCCCAGCCCGTTGATAGAGTTCATCAGATCTGTAAATCTGACGTTGAGATCTTCAATGGTGTCACCAGGCATGAGGGACAATCTCTCTAGCTTTTGGAGTTCCAGCGCAAGTTTATTTGCTTTGATCTTCTGAGTCCCCCGACTCAGTAGCGCTAGAGCATCCCAGAGTTCCTTCGCGGACTTGCAGTCCTGAACTCTCCCGAGATATGAATCACTCAGGGTGGTCAGTATGGCGTTTTGGCTACGCGATCTAAGTTGTGAAGCTTCTTCTCCTCTGGGGTGAAGAGACTTCTGTCTTTGGGGATCTTATTCCCGGTCACCATTCCACCTCCATCTGCTGGATTCTGAGCTATGACGCTATCGATCATGGGAACGATAGGTCCGTCCTCTAGAACCTCTATCATGCTGTCGTGGAGAGAGGTCAGATGAGCTTCCATTCTGACCCGCCATACGCCATAGTTCTCTACTGAGAACATGGGGACCATCCTTATACCTGACATATCAGACATGATGAATAATGACATGAATGAAGAATGATATGCAGGGAAAACGTTTTTCGGATCCGTTCAAGTAGACCAGTTTCAGAATAACAAGAGTCTTATAGAACCCCTGCTCTGATACCAATTGTTGGTCTCGAGAGTACGTTCAGGTGTAGAGGGGGGGGGTGAATACACCTGAAAACCGATTTTCTCAACTTAAACTCGAAAAGTCCTTTTCAGGATGATGTCGTACTGAACAAGTTCAGCAGACCAGATAAGCTGTTCTGAATCGTGTTGGCAGAGTGACTGACTCTACTGAGACCTGCTAGCTGACTGAGAGTCAGAATTCAGTATCTTGCAGATAGAGTTCAGTGGTGCGGAATAGTGTAGGCCCAATTCAGTTGAGTTTGGAAAACGTTTTTAACAAAACAGTTTTAGTTTATTAGTGCAGTCTGTTAAGTTTGCTGAAACTCAGTTGAATGATTTGAAGAAGGTTTTCAGTATGAGCAATAAATCAATGCAACAGTTAAAAACAGAACACAAGACACAGAGATTTTTAAAGTGGTTCGGACACAAAAAATCCTACGTCCACTGCCCCGAAAGATCAGGAAGCTATTTATTATACTGAGGTAGTCTCAATTGGTTTGTACGCTGGACAAACACTGTTCTTGAGATTTATACTGAGCAAGTCTCAGTTTACAAGGTTATCAAACTGAGTGTTTGAAAAAGAAAAACTCTCCAACTGTGAAGGAGTCATTTACAATAAGGATCAGTCCAAAGGTGAACTCCTTCGTCTAAGCTATGGATATATTCTATTGAGCTTAGGTTAGAGGGATAGGGAACAAGGAAGTGGCTTCTAGAACGACGAACAGCTGAGTATAGCTTTGGGTTCGTGTATCGTCGTTTGGATACTAGAGGTTGTATGAAACTGTTAAGCTTGGTTCCCTATGAGCTGGAATGTAGTCTTTCGCCGGAGATAGATTCTTCAAACTTCTTGCGGAAGACTTAGGCATTTTGAATTTTGCTCGTTTGAATGCTCTGTATGTTCTGTCGTGTTCTTCCCATGAGCTTCAAATGTCAATTTATCCCTCTATTTATAGAGAAGAGATTAGGATAGATCCGTTGGAGACGACGATCCTTTGTCTCTCTCTTTTGGGTAGCTAACGGCTCTTTTGATGTATGGTGGCAGTGTCCTTTCCCTCCTTTTCTGGAAAGTTGTTGACTTGCAGCTTTAGTAGATATAGGATACGTGGCTGCTTGTCATTGGCCGAGGTTCAGAAAGTGGTTGAGACAGAACAGACTTCAAGGAGATCTGAAGCTGACTTCTCTCTACCTCGTATTTGACTCTGCTGAAAAGTGACTTCAAAGATTCTGACAGACAGAAGACTGTTTGGCCGTTGCTGAGTCTGATCTCTGATTCAGTAGCAGGCTCCTGCTGAGTCGGCTCTACTGAAGATCAGCTCTGAGTACAGTGAACTACTCTCGCCGGAGTTTACTTCCATCGACTCCTTTCGGATATCTTGCTCTCGCTGAGTCCAAGATGTGCGAGTCTTCTACTTCTGATGCTGATGCGGATATTATACTGAGTGCCTGAACCAGAGCAGAGGGTCTGCTGAGTCTGAAATCTCAGAGACAAAACAACTTACAACGTAATGATTCACCAATCAAAATAGGGTTTTGGGATCTTCAAATCTTCACAGACTTATTCAGAGCACAGGGCTACTGAGTCGTATGATACCACAGAAGACTGAGTCATTTCCCACTATTTGTCGATACTGCTGAGGATAGAATCTTCACCCAACAACTATTATATTATTTTCGGTTCGGTTTGGTTCGATTAACCAGTGCTTAAACAAAAATCCAAACCGAAAACCAAACTTATAAATAATGAAAACAAAATACCGAACCGAAAAAAATTGCTAGATTTCATGTATGTTTTTTTAATAAATAATGAAGTTATTCCATGTCTACTGTTTATTCTTGCTCGATCTTCTTACATATAAATATTTTTAATGGCAATATGTATATATAAAGAATAAACATTAATTTATATTTTCGTTAAAAGTCATGGAATTAAGAAAGTGGAAATACCCACTGTTAGCCAAAACGAAAAAAAAAAATACAAATGTAGCCCACTTCTTAAACAAAACACAAAAGTAGCCATTTTGTCTTTATCATGCGGGGCC
The DNA here is from genome assembly GCA_028984105.1 of Lavandula angustifolia. NCBI lineage: Eukaryota > Viridiplantae > Streptophyta > Magnoliopsida > Lamiales > Lamiaceae > Lavandula > Lavandula angustifolia. Next base: position 21,778,857 of record CM054826.1, on the reverse strand, counting down.
GATGGAAGGGCCGATGGAGGGCCGATGGGGTAATCGGCCCTTCAAATTTTTTCTTTTTTTCTCACTGGGGTAAGGGCCGATGGCCCTCCTTCATATTCTTTTTTTTTTTTTTTTTACTTGCTAAACATCGGCCCTCGGCCCTATTTTACTTGCTAAACATCGGCCCTCGGCCCTTACTGAAGACCATTAAAAATTATTGCTGAAGACCATTAAGACCATTAAAAAAAAATAATTTTATAGGGCATCGGCCTTTACTTGCTAAACAAAATTATTCATTTTTTTAGGGATTATGGGGCATCGGCCCTTACTTGCTAAACAAAATAATTTTATAGGGCATCGGCCCTTGCTAAAATAATTTTATAGGGCATCGGCCCTTACTGAAGACCATTTTTTTTTTTTTAGGGCCGATTGCCCTTATGCTTACATATATATATATATATATATATATATATATATATATATTTTTTTTTTTTTTTACTTGGGCCGATGCTTTTTTTTTTTTTTTTTTAAGGCTAGAGGGCCTATAGACTCCATCGGCCCTCCATCGACCCTGCGTCTAATAAGGACAAAATGGCTATTTTTGTGTTTTTTTTAGTCATGGACTATATATGTTTGTAGACTTTAACTATTTGGCTACTATTAAAAATGCCCCATTAAGAAACTAAATAAATAAAGCAGCACATTAATGCATTATTTAAAATATGTTTTGATTCAAATATAAATCATAATCATTCCAAGAGTAAAATATAAATAATTTATCAATGAGAATATGTCATATTCTATTTTTATGGGGACTTATAATGTGGCAGTGGTTGAATATTTCTGTAACGCCCCAATTTTTATAACTTAACTAGGGACGCTACTTCATACTTAACATGCATATATTAATTCTTTCAAAACATTTTAATGAAAAATAATCATTGAAAAACTCAATTTATTTTCATACTCAGCGGAAGTCTTAAGTAAAAATTACTACGACTACTAGTTCTCGAAAATAAAATGCACTGTTCATGATAAAACTAGTTTAATGCAATAATAAGTTTTTTAAATCCATCATTGTGTGACCATCACCACCAACACCTCTACGCATCGGCCGAGCCATTTCCTGAAAAATGTTAAAATGATAGGGATGAGTACGACTACTCAGTGGAGAATACACTTATCCAAATAATATAATATACCAATATATTATGGAAAATTAGATCATGTAAGAATTACGTAGTCACACAGACCACCGAGTCAACTTTGACTCTAACATTTAAAAATGGATCAACTTCAATCCCGATCAACTTCGACCATAAACATGTCTACCGATCATCTTCGATCGCGGATCAACTTCGATCCCGGTCAAATTCGACCATAAACCTTTATACCGATCAACTTCGATAGAGGATCAACTTCGATCCTTTCTTTTCATGCCTGACATTAACTCATAAATATCGAGCATAAAATATAATAAGGACAAATGAAGTGTAAGAATACTTCCCCACCTTGACTTGAAGAAAAATAATGGATATCAATGTTTAAGTCCTACGCGCCCGTCCTAACATGAAAATTGATAATTCTTAATGATTCATGAAAGTCGTGGACGTATTTCACATATACAACAATACCTCATAGTCATTAGGTTACAAACAATATCATATATATATATATATATATATATATATATATATATATATATATACTCATTACTGTAATTAGGTTTCAACGTCCTATATTAACTTGTGCAGAATACCTATTTAAAAATAATTCCACGAAACATGAATTTTCATTCCATAAATTTTTATTTTCTACATATAGATTCCTTAATGAGTCTAAATCATACCAGATTTGGTTTCATATCAAAATAATAAGTCATCTAAGAGTTATAACCAAAACAGTACCTACTACATTAACAAAAACGGTTTCTGACCTACTGTCCTTTAACTATAAGCTTCGGGAACTAAACATGTCTTAAAAATTTTAAGATTTAACACACATCTAGGGGACATACGTAAAAATATCATATCAAAATTTCAATCTCTATAGATAAGTAACGATTTCATAAAATACAGAATATTTTCCACCAAAAACCGAATACGAAAATGCATGCTCCGACTGACTACCCGAACATTTGTATTAAACTGCTTTCATAGACATATGTTAAAAATACGAAATAAATATTTTTACAAATCCCTACGTGTTTAGAGTATTTAGGAAAAAGAATCAAGTCAAAACCATTTTTTTGGAGTGAGATATAAACATTTTACTAAGCCCTATCCCGGACACATAGTTTCTTGGTAGTGTAAAAGTAAAAATTCATTAAATATAGCCAGACTTATTTAAAAATTCCCACAATTTACAGAAACATTAAATACATCCTAAATTGTATCTATATAATTTTTATGGAATTTTTAAAGTATCTTAAGATCGTGTATTTGTCCTTGGAATTCTCGGCAGAAAAGGTAAAATTGCAAGACAGATTTCTGTTCTCATGAGACTTAAACATTTTTAACAAATATTTCTCATGCTTGGAAAATTCTACAAAATTAATGTAGTATACTAGACATACCTATGAAGCCGACCATAAATGTTCACGACAAGATGACGACGGGAAGATATGAAAATAATTCTTGAAACAATTCGCAGATATGCTGACAGATTTTCGAAAATTTTATGGGATGCTATATTATGAGCGACTAAGGGGTATTTATAAGCCTAAAAATCCAAACATCCCTAATCAAATAAGGTATCAAATATATTTTATCTATAATTATTTTCGTCCATATATATTTTATATTGAATTTATTCTATCATTTAACATATAAAAGATTCAATCCTAGATAAATTAGGATATCGATAACCACACCTAGATTTTATCCTAAGACATTTATATCACACATAAAATATACTCCCTCCGTCCCATTGGAAGCGTCTTGTTTTCAATGGGCACGGATGTTAAGAAAATGATAATGTGCGGTGTATATTGTTTGACTTTTGGATAGTTAAATCTTGTCCACATATTCTTGCCTTTTTTAGAAATAAGACGCTTCCAATGGACGCCCAAAATGGAAAACAAGACGCTTCCAATGGGACGGAGGGAGCATATTTTAAGCTTAAAATATAATATAAAATTATCTCCTAATTTTTTAATACAATATAAAATAATATATTCTTTTATGAATCCTAGTAGGTTTAGGAAATCCAAACTATATAAATATTATTCTTGCCTCATAATTCTAACATTATTTTATCTCAACAATAAACAATATAAACATAATATAATATAAATAAACACATTCAAAGTTCAAAATAAATTTACATAAAAAAAATGATTTAACGAAAAATTACATAAATGCTTTAATTTTCATTATAATTTCTAAGGCGCGATTTACAGAACTAAAATGCTTGATAACATGCATAAATAGATACGCAATGCATTTTATATCGAAAAATTTGGGGCGTTACAATCTACCCCACTTAAAGAATTTTCGTCCTCGATCATTCGACTAGAATTTGATATTATCACTTAAACTCTACAAAATCAACTAAAACTACACCGAGGTTGTGTTCTTCTATATTTTTTTAAGTTTTTAGACTAGAATTTGATATTATCCGAAATTATTTCTAGCATTTTTTTTTCTTCTTTTTAAAAAAATAAATAAAATTGAAGTCTACTATCGGACAATACTAATAACTTTGTTTTTTTAGTTTAAAAAACCTAAAACCCTTGTATGATCTATAAATTGCTAGGTTAGTTTCTATTTGAAAGGAATATGATATGCACAATTTGGTTCTTAACTAGAGTATTTGTTAGAATTGAATAACTATCATGTAACATGTTTCGGGATCTTGACTAACGAGTTAATGCTCGTTGCTTAACACCCCCAGTAATAAAATCTTAGCTCGGCCACTATTGATGAGCTTGTTCCGCCATGACAAATGCTCCATCTAATTTCTTCTATTCGAATAGAGGTAAATTTGGACAGGCAAGGAATTAATTAGCGTATCAATTAATTAGTGGGAGTGATTATCAAAGTTCATCACATGAATAGGAAAAAAGCTCAAATTGGATAAAACGTATAGAGAGCATCTTACTAGCTAGCCACACAATAATAATATTAATAATGAAACAGACGATATTGAAATAAAATATAATTTTAATTGGTTGTATGAATCGACAACCTTTTCAAATTTTATTTATTGATGTATACCTGTAATATACACAATTGGAATGAAAATTGTCTACTAGTAGTACTCATATATATAGGCAAAATTTATTATAGTGCAAAAGCAAATGAAATAAAAAGCAGTCCCATGCCCACGTTACGGCATTAATTGTTCCACTAAATATACATTATGGGTATGGAAGAGATTAATTAATAAATATCGTATTCACACTAAGCCAACAGTTGGAATTAAAACACTTGATAACATGCATGAATAAATAGGCAATGCATTTTATATCAAAAATCTTGGGACGTTACACCACGACCCCTGAGTTGATATAGTTCCCTTGAGTTGATCTCGATTCCCATTCCATCATTTTAACTCCGTTTTCTATTACTTATTTCTTTTATTTCTCTTATTATTTTCTACTTCATTTTGTCTTGCTCTTATAAATAATGAAGCTATTCCATGTCTTTTGTCTTGCTCGATATTTGTTACATGTTAACGTTTCTTAATGGAAAGTAAATAATTAATATGTTATTAAATCACCTATTCAATATATTAAAACAATAAAAATACATTTATATTTTCGTTGCAAGTAACCTTAATGGAATTAAGAATCTAAATAAAGTAAAGCACCACGTTAATACATCATTTAAAACCTGTTGTGATTCAAATATAAATTACAATCATTCCAAGAATATAGTATAAATAATTTATTAATGAGATTATGTCATATTCTATTTTTATCGGGACTTATAATGTGGTATTGGTTGAATATTTCACTTTATTTTCCAATTTATGAATCATGCGTGTGACAGTAATGAACATTAATTGAATACTATTGTATATCAAATTTAAATTGTTGATTCCTACCATAGAAAATTAAAAAATTAATAACATATATAATATGCACAATTAATTGTTACCCTTTCATTAAAAGCCAAACAATACCAATTGGATTGGAAGAGAAGTGGCTCTAACTTTTGTAAAGGCTAAATTATAATATAAATTCATTAATGCATATATTTGTAAGGAGAAAGTAAGGTATTCTTCTTGTTTCGGATGTATATGTTAAGGAAAATTCATAAATGCATGCATTGTTTGTAAACTATACTGAATATGGAAATCTTGCATTCATAACAATGGAAGATATATAGCGTATATAATACATAAATAAGTTCAAAATTGAAGTGAATTAAAAATAATTAGATTTGGAAATAGAAAATGAGATGGCTACTTTCTGTCTGTGCATTTTTATTCAATTGTGGCCAGCCTACTCCTTGCTTATATTAAATAGGAAAATGTGGCCTAAATAAGTATTCCATTGAATGATAGAAATATATGTACTGTTCAACAATAAGGAAAAAGAAAAAGAATGGTTTGTTGTATTTGCCATCAAGTATTGACTCTATCTATTGTGATTACTGATTGGGAATCTCAATTGCAAGTTATTAAGGTTCTGAATACAATTTACTAGTTTTCACTCTTTTTTTTATATATATCCTTCTATTTGAATGCTACGACATTTGCATAGCCTAACAGTAAGTCATTTTTCTACTAAGGTTTTGAATACAAGATTGTTACTACCAATCAATAGGTTTTGAATTCTAGCCTGCCCAGTTATATTACCGGCAATATTTAGTATAGTTGGTAGCTCTACTTCTACATAAATGATTGATTTTTAGTTGATACAGCATTCAATATCAATTAAGGTCGATTTTAAATTAGTAATATATCACATTTGTTTTCTGGATAAATTTGAACCACATAAGAAAAATTATTACTTGCCATGACCCTTGAGTTGACATAGTTTCCTTGAGTTGATCTCGATTCCCATTCCATCATTTTGTCTCCTTTTTCTATTACTTATTTCTTTTATTTCTCTTATTATTTTCTTCTTCATTTTGTCTTGCTTTTATAAATAATAAAGTTATTCCATGTCATTTGTCTTAAAACAATAAAAATACATTTATATTTTCGTTGTAAGTAACCTTCATGGAATTAAGAATCTAAATAAAATAAAGTAGCACATTAATGCATTATTTAAAATATGTCGTGATTCAAATATAAATCACAATCATTGAGAGTATAATATATATAATTTATTAATGAGAATATGTCATTGAATGATAGACATCTATATACATGTTCAACAATAAGGAAAAAGAAATACACTGGTTTGTTGTATTTGCCATCAAGTATTAACTATAACTATAGTGATTACTGATTGAGAATCTCAATTGGAAGTGATTAAGGTTCTGAATACAATTTACTAAATGTATATATGCACATAGTCAATTGAGAATCTTATGTGTCACATAGTCATGAACCAACAAGTATATGTATATATGCAGACAATCTACATGACCATATTCATAAATTTTGTTAAATTTCTATTTATTTATTAGACTTCTAAAATGTCAAATATCAAAGAATTCCTAAGTAGCATAAAACTGTCACCATAACACCTAATATTATTTACACGAAAACAAATATACGAAATCATATTACCACTGTAACGCTTCAATTTTCATAACCTTTTTAAGGGGACGCCACCTCGTACTTAACATGCATATTTCAATTCTTTCAAAACATTTTCATGGAAAAGAATAATTGAAAAACTCAATTTATTTTACTACTCAGCGAAAGTCTTAAAATAAAAGCAAGTGCAACAATTAGTTTTCGAAAATAAAATGCACAGTTCATGATAAAACTAATTTTAATACAATAATGAGTTTCTTAAAATCCTACAACGTGTAACCATCACCACCAACGCCTCTACGCATCGGCCGAGCCATTTCCTGAAAAATGTTAAAATATAAGGGGGTGAGTACGACTACTCAGTGGGAGATGTACACATTTATCAAAATTATAAATCACACCGATAAGATATGGAAAATTAGATCATGGAAAGAGATACCCGGTCACACAGACCATAAGATTTTCAAAGGCCCAATTCCGACCTATTCTCATAGAGGATCCAATTTCGATCAAAGGATCCAATTTCGACCCATCCTTTCATACCTGTCATAAACACATGAAATATCGAACATAACATATAATAAAGATAAACGGTAACATTCCCCACCTTAACCTTGACTTGATGAAAATAATGGATATCAATGTTTAAGTCCTGCGCGCCGATCATATACATTGAAATTTATCTTAATGACTATACATGGAATGTCATGCATACATTTATAATTCAAATAATTCATAAATACACATATATCAAAATAATCAAACCAAAAATGATTTAATGACAAATGAGACATATGCTTTAATTTTCATTTAAATTTCTAAGGCGCGATTTACAGAACTAAAACACTTCATAACATGCATGAATAGATATGCAATGCATTTTATATTGAAAAATTTCGGGGCGTTACAATCTACCCCACTTAAAGAATTTTCGTCCTCGAAAATTTGCTTAAAAACATGAATGCATGTACTTTCATGAAAAACCGTGCCTTTTTCAAAATCGTGCAATGTATGAATTTTAAAAACTTTGCATGACTTTAAAACTTTACTTACCTCATCGGCTCGATGCTGTGGCAGTGATGATGGTCAATTACCTGCATAACTTGAAGCAAGTCTACAGGAAGGTAGACCTGCTCTGATACCACTCTGTAACGCCCCAATTTTCATAACCTTTTTAAGGGGACGCCACCTCGTGCTTAACATGCATATTTCAATTATTTCAAAACATTTTCATGGAAAAGAATAATTGAAAAACTCAATTTATTTTACTACTCAGCGGAAGTCTTAAAATAAAAGCAAGTGCAACAATTAATTTTCGAAAATAAAATGCACAGTTCATGATAAAACTAATTTTAATGCAATAATGAGTTTCTTAAAATCCTACATCGTGTAACTATCACCACCAACACCTCTACGCATCGGCCGAGCCATTTCCTGAAAAATGTTAAAATATAAGGGGGGTGAGTACGACTACTTAGTGGGAGATGTACACATTTATCAAAATTATAAATAGCACCGATAAGATATGGAAAATTAGATCATGGAAAGAGATACCCGGTCACACAGACCATAACATTTTCATAGGCCCAATTCTGACATATTCTCATAGAGGATCCAATTTCGATCCAAGGATCCGATTTCGACCCATCCTTTCATGCATGTCATAAACACATGAAATGTCGAACATAACATATAATAAAGATAAACGGTAACATTCCCCACCTTAACCTTGACCTGATGAAAATAATGGATATCAATATTTAAGTCCTGCACGCCGATCCTATACATTGAAATTTATCTTAATGACTATACATGGAATGTTATGCATACATTTATAATTCAAATAATTCATAAATACACAAAGATCAAAATAATCAAACCAAAAATGATTTAATGACAAATGAGACATATGCTTTAATTTTCCTTTAAATTTCTAAGGCGCGACTTACAGAACTATAACACTTGATAACATGCATGAATAGATATGCAATGCATTTTATATTGAAAAATTTCTGGGCGTTACAACCACGCCTTCAACACCATATAATAAAAAGCTCCAAAACTGAATATCATATTTTCTCTCTAAAAAACCGACACTACTCCTTAATATTTTGGCATTATCCCCTAACTTAATTTTATTATTAATCTACCCATGATTTACGTTAGATGCTCATTTAATATTACCAAAAATGATTTAAATTCCTAAAAAATATCATGTCGATGATTAAATTCATTGATATGAGTTTGGGCCTTGTGTATAATCATTCTAATAGAATAAAAGAATACGAGACCTAATATTTCAATATCTTCTAAATAATTAATTTAGAAAATTGGAACCTAACTCTTAAACATCTCGGAGCCATTGAATGTATATTACTTTATCTTTATCCTTTGAAAACAATATCATGTACATGCCCAGCACCTACATCGCAAATTTACCAAAGGATTTGAAATCAGAAATATATATAAATAAAACTAAAGGAACTATCTCTTAAACCTCCCTATTAGTGAGCATGCATTTCCTAGTTTAAATCATAATTTAAAATCTGCTACTGAATCCTTATATTCCTTAGTTAGTGGAACAGCACGCAAGATACAACAAACAAATTAATACCCAACCTGATTAGACATATATTCACGACAAAGTTAAACCACAAAATCACAACAATGTCTGCTTGCAAAATCATGCATCAAGATGAAATCTAAACCAGAATATTTCATGCTTTCTCAACAATTAAAATTTGCACATAATTAGGTCGAGTTCTAGGAATACATTTAATTAATCTGGAAAGACCGGAACCAATAGAGAACGAAAAATAAAAACAAGAAGAATCTGAACGATAATGTGTGCGGTGGTACATAAAATATTTGAAAGAGGTGTATATATAGAGAGAGATATATTTTCATACTATTGTTTTATCCCAATTTGTTTCGGATTTAGCTAAACGAAAGCATAAAATAAAACAACAATGCAATAAGGCTAGTCTGCATAATTCAAATCACATCTGGTTTACGATATAATATTAATTAAAGTGTCTCTTTAGCAGCCTGATAATAGGATATAACAATCAATCACCCTTATAAAATATATGATAAACTAATTCCCTCTAATTCAAACGCCAAAAAGATAAAATGAATATTTAACTTATTTTTATTTAGATCTTTTGTCAAGAGATATGTTACGAGAACTATATAAATAATTTTAAATCAAGAATTAGGATATTATTAAAATAATAATTCCCTTCCAATAAACCAACATGGTGAAAAAAAAACTTAAACATTCTCGATCCCTCCATCATCATCATCATTAATAATAATAATAATAATAATAATAATAATAATAATATTATTATTATTATTATTATTATTATTATTATTATTATTATTATTATTATTATTATTATTATTATTATTATTATTATTATTATTTACTGCAATCCATTTGATAAATACTTCCTTAATTAACATAAAATTTTCCAACTAATAGTTTACTCTACAAATAAATCCTAGTAACACACAAATCATTATGAACGAATAATAAGATCATGTTGGAAGCATTAACTCATGTAACTAATTACATCTAGCACTTATATCATACAAGAATTAAAAATGAATAAACACCACAATAGTGATTTAATTAAAGAATAAAATTATGATGGTTTAATCTTCATTTTAATTTCTAATTAAGGCGCGACTGGTAGAATGTAGTCATGAGATACCATGCATGATATGCAAATTAATTTTTTTATTAAAATAATGTTTTGGGGTGTTACTGGTATGGTTATTAACCCAAAACTTTGGTTTGGACCGGTTTGGTTTCGGTTATAACCAATAAAGAATAAGAAAAAGAAAAAAACAATTGACGATAAGTGAAAATTATGGAGTTACGGACATAAGGTAATTGAGGTTGACGAGTTCAATTATTCTTACACAATTGTACAAGAAATAGAGCTCAATAGCCGAAAACCTCGAAACAATTCCGATGTTGCCAATGAAAACAAATTAAGTCATAAGTTAAACTTGGAACAACGAATTTAATAATATATAATATATTATACAAAGCTCCGCTCATCTTCGTATGGTCCTAATAAGTCTAAAAAATATCATAATATTTTACTATTACCTTTTTTAAAGATATAATTATTATATAATATGAATTAAAACTTTAAAATTATTATATTATTTTCGGTTCGGTTTGGTTCGATTAACCAGTGCTTAAACAAAAAACCAAACCGAAAACCAAACTTATAAATAATGAAAACAAAATACCAAACCGAAAAAAATTGTTAGATTTCATGTATGTTTCTTTAATAAATAATGAAGTTATTCCATGTCAATATAAATATTTCAAATCAAGGAAAATATTGAAGTCATAAACGGCTTTGGAATTTTAATTCGAACTACTAAACAAGCAAAAATGGATAATACAGATACACACTTATTTATGAATTTAACAAAACGAAGTTATGAAAATAAACACATGAGAATTACGAGATTTTGCTTAGCAATATCATGAATGAAAAATTAATTTGATTCTATCTCATTAATTTTGTAATGAAGTCGACTTCCCATATGTATTTTGTTGCAATGTTACCGCAATGACTAATTAATGAAAAGTAAATTCAAATATTTTCTTCCACCATTATATAGTGTGCTTTTGATTATTCATATAACTCCATTATCAAATCAACTTCTTACAATGTTTCCTTCAAGTAAGGCACTCTATTTGTTGCTGTTTTGCATTTATATGGTTGTACAAGATTGCAAGAGCGATCAAGTTCAGGGATACAGTCGTGCGACAAATTGTAATCAAGCTGATTGTGCAACTTATACAGTGACTTATAGTGAAAAGGAATTTGAAATTCGAATTTACAATAAAGCTATGTGGATTGCTACTTCTCCCTTTACAGTAGACTCAGTGATGTTTGCTTATGGCTTCGGTACCGTTGGGTAAATTTATTTATAATTGTCTAAATTCATGCTAAATTTTACTCCAAATTAAAAATTACATTCCTTTGAAATCTTTAACTGTCTATTTTGTTTGCAGCTTGGACAAATACTATGATGGGGATAATGACCAAGGGGTGAAGATGAATAGGGCATTATCACCACTTTTCATCGATTATTTAAATCCATTTTACATAAATTATTATTATGTGCCTAACAAATATCAAAATGGTACGTTACCTAAACCAAAGTCGTCTAATGTAAAGCCAGTGATGTTGCCAAAATATAAATATGCAGCTGTGAGAAGGTTTAATGGTCCGTATGACGACTATGGTATCGCCGTACAAATTGATACATTGAAGACAAAGCTGAAGGGTACCGCCTATCAACGGGCGGCAGAGCCCAATCATTTTACTGTTGGTATATATATTAATGGGACTTTTAGCGACATAGAGTTTTATGAGGTCCTTTTGTGGTTCAACTAAGAAATGTTACGTGGAATGATTAGAAATGAAATAAATACTACATTTCTTTAATTTAAATTTCCATTTCTATGTTTTTATTTAACCACAAATTTCTTGATACAATAAAAACCACCATATAAGAATTAAAAATATACAAAATATACAATAACCTGCTTATAACAATAAAAAAAAACACTTCCCAACTCTAAGATCAATTTATGAATATTATATATATCCTAAAGTCAATTATAAACAATGAGGGGCAAATATTTGTATTGCATATTTCTACATATCCTAAATATATAAAGGCTGAATTATCTAAATTTAATATATACGCAATGTGAATATTTTTATATGGTCCAAAGACGAGTCTTCAAATGTAGGGGGGTTGAATACTCTTGTTTTCAAGTTTTAGCTCAATGGCGAAAGTCAGTCTTTTACTGAATGTAACGCCTTCAAATTTTCAATACAAAATGCACATGCATGTTATCAAGTGTTTTAGTTCTGTAAGTCACGCCCTAGGAATTTAAATGAAAAATTAAAGCATCTATCTTATTTATCATTTAATCATTTTTGTTATGTAAATTTATTTTGAACTTTGAATGTGTTTATTTATATCATATTATGATTACATTTTTTATTGTTGAGATAAAAATCATGTTAGAATTCTTTGAGTCAAGAATAATATTTATTTATTTCGGATTTTCTAAACCTACTAGGATTCATAAAAAGGATACAATATTTTATATTATATTAAGTTATTAGGAGAAAATTTTATATTATGTTTTACAAATAAAATAGATATTTTATGTGTGATATTCATGTTTTAGGATCAATTTTAATTTATTCCTTGGTGAATCGGGCGAAAACTTGAACTACGTACATACATATTTTTAAAAAACGGTAAAGCAAACAAACATATAAAAACTGATGCTATTGCGGCTACACCTCCCGATTTGTCAGGTATACTAAAGCATGCAAAGTATTTGTTAGAAATTATTATTCGTAACCTGCCAGTTTTTGACAGCGAGTCCATGAGCTTGATAGAAAAATTATTTTTCATATTTTCTTAATGTTGTTTTCGACCATTCTAAATTGTAATGGGAGTAATATATGTTAGGTCATTCATGTTAAAAATATAGAATTTTTAGGATACGTTTAGTATTTATTTATTAATTTATTTCTCGATGTGCCGGATTCTTTTGTCAACATGCATGCAGATTAAAAAACAAAAGTTTTTATGTTAATATTAAATCAAATCTTGATTACGTTAAGTTTTGTTAATGGTAGAGGTCTATAAGATTTAGGACAATACTTTTATGATTTTATTCATTTATTTAATGAGTTGTCAAATTACTCAATGCATGATTGAATTGTCAATAAAAGTAAGATTTTAATATAGTTAAGTTTATTACTATATGAAACCATTAAAATTGCATGTTAATAAATGGATTGTGTATAATATACATTTGTTTGATTATTTTGATCTATGTCCGTTTATGAATTATTGAAATTGTTGATGCATGCATGACATTCCATGTAGAGTCATTAAGATAAACTTCTATGTTTAGGACATGCGCGCAGGATCTAAACATTGATATCCATTTTTTTCTTCAAAGTCAAAGTCAAGGTGTGATTTTTCTTTTAATGAGTGGGAGTGATTGTCAAAGTTCATCACATGAATAGGAAAAGAGCCCAAATTGGATAAAACTTATAGAGAGCATCTTAATAGCTAGCCAGGCAATAATAATAATAAAACAAAAGATATTGAAATAAAATATAGTTTTAATTGGTTGTATGAATCGACAACCTTTTGCAAATTTTATTTGTTGATGTATATCTGTGATATACACAATTGGAATAAAAATTCCAACTAGTAGTACTCACACATATTATATATATATATATATTCAAAATTGATTATAATGCTAAATCAAATGAAATAAAAAGCAGTCGCATGCACATGTTATGGCATTAATTGATCCACTAAATATACATTATGGGTATGGAAGAGATTAATTAATAATTATTGCATTCACACTAAGCCAACAACTGTCTTACATTATTTATGCTAGTCCTAAAATCCTACGTAGTGCATGTGCATGTGCATGTGCATGGGGTGGTCTATAAATACAGTATGAGTTTCTTCTCACTGACCTGCACTGCATACAAACTCTCAACTCTCCCCTCAAGAAATGGCGGCTACCAACTCTCTCTCCCTCATCCTCACTCTCACCCTCCTCTGCAATCTCATCTCTTTCACCCTCACCCAGCCATCTCCGGTGGCTCCCCAATCACCGCCGCCTCCAATCGCTCCACGTCCGAGCGCAGATGATGGGCCCCGGTTTGCTCGGTGGATTGTAAGCCAGAGCAGCTGGGGCGTCCTGGCCACTCTAGGCCAGGACAACAGCCCTTTCAGCAACATAATCTCCTTTGCCGATGGGGATACGGGCACCCCGTATTTCTACATCTCCCCGACGATGGATCCGACGGGCATGGACGCCGTGAGAGATTCACGCGCCTCCTTTGCCCTTTCGGAGGCCATACTCGGCTTCTGCCCAGACGCCGACCCCCAGTCTCCCAAATGCGCCAAAGTCACTCTCTCCGGCAATGTAATAAACCTCATTTTTCTTTTTTTTTTTTTTTTTTATCTGTTTCTAATCATTATTATTATTATATATTTTTAGTTGCAATTGCTGGCCAATGGGACTGCCGAAGCCGAGTTCGGCCAGGATGCGCTCTTTCAGAAGCATCCTCAGCTGAAGGGTCATTAAATCAACTTAATTACCTATTCATATAATTAATTTGTTTGGTATGTTATTAATTAACTTTTTTTTTATTCATTTCAGGTTTCCCACTACAGATGATGACATTCAACGTTTTCAAGATGGTGATTAATAACATATCGCTGGTCACAAAACCAGCTCCTAGAGTATACCCAACCTTGGATGCATACTTCCATGTTCAAACTTGAAAATTGTTAGATTTCATGTATGTTTCTTTAATAAAAAAATCAAGTTATTCCATGTCTACTGTTTTGTCTTGCTAGATCTTCTTACATATTAATATTTTTAATGGCAATATGTATATATAAAGAATAAACATTAATTAATATTTTAGTTACAAGTACCCTTCCTTGAATTAAGAAACTAAATAAAATAAAGCACCACATTAATGCATTATTCAAAATCTGTTTTGATTCAAATATAAGTCATAATCATTCCAAGAGTACAGTATAAAGAATTTATTAATGAGAATAATTCTATTCTATTTGTATAGGGACATAATTTGGTAGTGGTTGAATATTTCACTTCATTTTCCAATTTACGAATCATGTGTGTGACATTAATGAACATTAATTGAATACTTTTGTAATTGTTGATTCCAATAGACGAAAATTAAAAAAATCAATAACATAATATGGACAATTATTGTTAGTTCTTTCATTAAAAGGCAAACAATACCAATTGGATTGGAAGAGAAGTGGCTCTAAACTTGGAAAAGGCTTAAATAGTATATAAATTCATTAATGCATATGTATGTAAGGAGAAAGTAAGGTATTCTTCTTGTTTCTGATGTATATGTTGAGGAAAATTCATATATGCATGCATTGTTTGTAAACTATACTGAATATATTTAAATCTTGCATTCATAACAATGGAAGATATATAGCATATATAATTGATAAATAAGGTCAAAATTAAAGTGAATTAAAAATAATTAGATTTGTAAATAGAAAATGAGATGGCTACTTCTGTATGTACATTTTTAATGAACATTAATTGAATACTTTTGTATATGAAATTTAAATTGATGATTCCAATAGAAGAAAAATAAAAGACCAATAACATAATATGCACAATTAATTGTTACTTCTTTCATTAAACGGTAAACAATACCAATTGGATTGGAAGAGAAGTGGCTCTAAACTTGGAAAAGGCTAAATTATTATATAAATTCATTAATGCAAAAATATGTAAGGAGAAAGTAAGGCATTCTTTTTGTTTCTTATGTATATGTTAAGGAAAATTCTTTTATGCATGCATTGTTTGTAAACTATACTGAATATGTAAATCTTGCATTAACAACAATGGAAGATATATAGCTATATATATATATATATATATAGCATATATAACTGATAAATAAGATCAAAATTAAAGTGAATTAAAAATAATTAGTTTTGGAAATGTAAAATGAGATGGCTACTTATGTCTATACATTTTGATTCAATCGTGGCATGCCCACTCCTTGCTTATTTTAATTAGGAAAATGTGGCCTAAATAAGTATTCCATTGTATGATAGATATACACGCTTTTTTTATTTTATTTTTTTATCCTTATATTTGATTGCACCTACATTTGCATAGCCTAATGGTAAGTCATTTTTCTACATAAATTTTGAATTTGAGATTGTTACTACCAACCAATAGGTTTTGAATTCGAGTTTGCCTAGTTATATTACCGATAACATTTAGTGTAGTTGATACAACGTTCAATATCAATTAAGGTTGATTTTAAATTAATAATATGTCATATTTTGTCACATTTTTCTTCTTTTATTTTTCTTATTATTTTCTACTTTGTTTTGTCTTGCGCTTATAAATAATAAAGCTATTCCATGTTGTTTGTCTTGCTCGATATTGTTACATGTTAACGTTTCTTAATGGAAAGTAAATAATTAATATGTTATTAAATCATCTATTCAGTATATAAAAAGAATAAAAATACGTTTATATTTTCGTTGTAAGTAACCTTCATGGAATTAAGAAACTAAATAAAATAAAGCACCACATTAATACAATATTTAAAATCTGTTGTGATTCAAATATAAATCAAAATCATTCCAGGAGTATATTATAGAGAATTTATTAATGAGAATATGTCATATTCTATTTGTATCGGGACTTATAATGTGGTAGTGGTCGAATATTTTACTTAATTTTCGAATTTATGAATCATGCGTGTGACCATAATGAACATTAATTGAATAATTTTTTATATCAAATTTAAATTGTTGATCCAATTGAAGAAAATTAAAAATGTCAATAACAAAATATGCACAATTGATTGTTACTTCTTTCATTAAAAGTAGGGGTGTCAAATTGGTCTAACCAAACCGAAATTTCGATTAACCGAAGTTTTGGTTATCTATTTTACAAAACCAAATATCAAACCAAAAAAAATCGGTTTGATTTGGTTCGTAACCCAAAATTTTCGGTTTGGGTCGGAATGATTTCGGTTATAACCAATAAAGAAAAAGAGAAAGAAAAAAGCAATTGACGATAAGTGATGTAACGCCCCGACCCCCACGAAGGATCACAAAGGTCGAGTCGCCACAGAAAAATGCTTACAAAAATATATTTGTAAACCATTTTGCTAAGGTTAAAATATTTCTTTAATTACTATGTAATTTAATACGAACAGTTCATAAGAAAGATCAGCACTTTATATAGAAATATATAGCATATTCAAAAGTAATTGCAATCTCAACAGTTAACAAAACATTTAGCTCGTAATCACTATATCTACAGAAGTGCAAAACATCCAAAATTTATCCCTGTAACACCCCAATTTTCATAACCTTTTTAAGGGAACGTCACCTCTTGCATAAATTTAATCTTCTCAATTTAATTTTAAAAAAATAATAGATATATAAAATCAATAAGGTTTTAATGCATTTCATAATAGCGGAAATCTTAAATCAAAAACATGTGCACCTACTAGTTCACGGAATTAAATAAAGACAAATCCATAGTTCAAGATAAAACTAAATTAATGCGTTAAAAAAAAACATTTTAGATCCTTTCATGTGTGACTATCACCATCCGCCACTTCAAACACCTACCGGACCATGATCTGAAAAGCTGAAAATATGTTGGGTTATGAGTCAGTAGATGGTACTCAGCTGTCTAGTGGTTAAAAGAATATTGGGGGAAATCATAGTAGTACTATGGAATTGAAGATCCCAAAACCCAGCTGATATCAGTCGTGCTGTGTGTCTATAGGATTAAATGATGTATAGGTTAGACTTGTTTTTTTTATTATCTTTTGTCTAAGTCCTGTACGGGGTAAACTGTTGGACTGATCTTCTGACGAAGTTACTTTCCAGAACCCCACGTCATCTTTGTAAGAGCTTGCGTTCTTCGACCAAGCGGTGATCTTCACCTCGCAGGAGACGACCCATCGGCGATAAGCCATCGCGAGAAGAACATATGCAAAGCTCGCACCTTCGCGATCGCCGGTGACCTACTCGGTAGATGTATTCCTTGTCGGCCGACTCGGTCGAAGAAGACAGAGACTTATCTAGTCTACGTGTCCGACGTAAAACGACCCGATCGCACAAGTCTTTTCGAAGTTCGAGAGGAAGATCTTACGAGGTTGTTTGAATAGTCAACTTTGACTCTGACACATTCTCACCAACCACAAACCTCGACCAATGAGAAGCCGACAGCACCATATCAGCTCTATACAGTAAAGCTGATCTCATGTACAAGAATTAAGCGCCTGCGCAAAGAACAAATTTGAATTTATGGTCGTTTTCTTTGGAAGCTTGTGACACGTGGCATCGTCGTCTCCAACGGACATATGCCATAGCTCACAACTATAAATAGAGAAGAAATTCGAAGCTCCACGAAATGGAATAAAAAGGGAAAAATGCTCAAGCTTTGAACACTCTAGCATACTCAAAGATTATCCAGAGAAGAACTTGCTTTCTTAGAATATTCTTATTTCTTCACTCTAGAGTACTTAGATCCGTCTCTTCTCTAGACTAAGCTCATTGCCATATTTATAGCTTAGATTCGAAGGGTTCACTTTCTGTGAATTGTTCTTGTTGTAAGAACTCCTTCTTAGTTGGAGATTATTCCATCCCTTTCGAACTTCGGTTTGAATTGTAAAGTCGCTAAGGACTATAACTTAGAAGGATCTGTCCAGTGCACAGATACCTGCTGAGGCTTGCTCAGTTTAATCAACAAGTTATCCTGCCATTGTCAGGACCGTGGACGTAGGATCTTGCGTATCCGAACCACGTTAAATCGCTTGTGTTCTTTACTGTTTTATTGTATATCATAACTGTTCAAAATCATATGTTTGCATAAAACGTGTTTCTAAAGCGCACAGCCAAAAGAACTTGATTTGTGAAAAGCGTTTTTCAAAACTGAGACGAATCTCTGGGCCCCACACTTATCCGCACAACGTCTCCGACTGAGTTTCAACGACTGACAAAAGTCAGTAGAAGAACTCAGTAGCTGACCCACTCTGACCCAGTGATCGAAGGTTACTATTTGGCACTGTTCATCAGTTGCACTAACAGCTCAGCTGTCCTTCGGTTTTAGAAGAACAAACTGTGATCAGGTGTATTCACCCCCCCCTCTACACTTGACTATCGTCTCCGGACCAACAATTGGTATCAGAGCATCGGTGTTCTTCTGATTGCCGGCTCTGTACTAGTGGTTCTCTCGAACAGATCCTTGAAAACGTTTTCTCTGCACAAGCATCTCTTCTTTCATCCTTATACCCGTTCGCATAATGTCTGACATGTCAGGTATCAGGATGGTGCCGATGTTCTCAATAGAGAACTTCACGTTATGGCGCGTGAGAATGCAGGCACACCTCACATCGCTGCACGACAGCATGACGGACGTCCTGGAGACTGGACCCATCATTCCCATGATTGACAGCGTTCAGTTCGCTACTGCGGGAGGTGTAGGAGCACAAATAGGTGCTAAGGTTCCCAAAGACAAATTAGCCTTCACGCCTGAAGAGAAAAAGCTGCACAACCTTGACCGAGTTGCGCAAAACGCTAGACTGACAACGCTCAGTGACTCTCATCTCGGGAGGGTGCAGGACTGCAAAACGTCAAAAGAGCTATGGGATGCTTTGGCTGTACTGAGCCAAGGAACCCCGCAGATCAAAGAAAACAAGCTCGAATTAGAGCTTCAGAAGTTCGAAGCCTTTGCAATGGAGCCCAGTGAGACCATTGACGAGCTCAGTGTCAGATTTACAAACCAAGTCAATGTAATCAACGGGCTGGGGAAGGTGTTCACCAACAAAGAGATGAACACAAAGATCTTGAGAGCGCTACCTCGACAGAAGTGGCTTCCATTTGCTACTTACTTACGTCGCTCTGATCTAAATGCTTTAACTCCTGATGTTATATTTTCAGAACTAAAAACGGAGGAATTTGAGCATAGTCTACCCCAAAGGTGTTCCAGTGCTCCAGCTAACACACAGATCGATCATGCTTTTAAAGCAACTGTCAGCAAAACTGGATCCAAACCGATTTCCTCAAGCACGGCAGTGGCCACTATCGAAACAAAATATTCTGAGACTTCAGGCACTAACCAGCTGGCTGTGATGGCTCTCAAATATCGAGAGAAAAGGAGAGAGTCGAAAGGCGAGGAAATACAACGAGTTTCTCCCTCGGGTAAGAAAGATTATCGAAAAGGGAAGAATCTAATCCTTCTACCGAATGCGGGAACACGAGCTCGCTGCGAGTCCATCTAAAGCTTCAGCTGGAAAAAGCAGCAAAACATCCACATGTTATAACTGTAAGAAGGAGGGACACTATCAGTACGACTGTCCCGAACTCTCAGCTGCCCAACGAGCAGAACGGCAGGCCAAAAGAGATAAATTTGCCCAGAGAAGGCAGGCCTACATCGCCGGAGAGATATCCGACAACTCACTTGAGGAGGATACATTTATGTATTCCTCTGAGGACGAAGCTGCATTTGTAGCAGTTGAGATCGGAGAAACGATTCCTGAAGGAACAGCTGAATACTGTCTGATGGCCGGAGAAGAGACTGAGGTAAACTCCAAACTTAATACAACCTCTTCTTCACACAGCACACACGACACATACTCGGTCACAGATGATCCTCTCGATGTGGTACAAGCATACGGCGATCTGCTAGAGGAACAGTTCATTGAGCGAGCAGAGTTCGAGCGAACGATCCAGGAACTGCAGATGGTAAAGGCTAAAAATCAGAGACTTTCTTCTGATTGTCAGGTCTCTACTGAGTCAGAGAATCTAGTTGCGAGACTCAAGGAAGAGATCGAATCTCTTATGACTAAGTCTCAGCTTTAAGAGACTCAGATCTCAGTTCTGACTAAGGACAATTCTGAGAAAGAGACTGAAATAGCCCAGCTCAGTCAGAAGCTCTCAGACGTACAGAAAGATTATGACACACTCAGGAGGAGTGACGAGGTCTGGCGAGGACTGATGACTGAACAGTACCTTGGAGCTAAGGAGAAGCTAGAAAGTATGCTCAGAGCACAACGGCCAACTGTCATGAAAGAAGGACTTGGCTATACCCACAAAGCTTCTACCTTGAAAAGCTCAGAAGCACTGGCTAATAGGTTTATCAGAGGAAAGGTGCAAGCTGCTGACACCACACCTTAGGCGAAGAACAAACAGAAAATGATTGCACCTCAGCCGAGCAACAACAAGCAGCTGACCAAAGGTTCTAGCCCCAGGAGACCGCGATCAAATTCAGGGGGAACCAAGAAGGTTAGATGGGCAGAACAGTACCATGAGCCACTGTACGAGCACCCGACTCAGTACGGCTCGTATTATTATGAGCCCAGGGTCAGGAGAAGCGCAAAGACTCAGAAGAAGAAAGCTCCTGAACCCAAAATCATCAGCAGAAAGTCAGTATCTCCGAGTCCTGTGGAGAAGAAAACTGACAAGGATCAGAAGAAGAAGTCTCAGACTTCTAAGGTTCCGAGGCAGATTTGGGTTCCGAAATCACCCACTAACATGTAAGGACCCAACTGAACCAAAGGGTACCTAAAAATGCTTCTGTTTTGCAGGTGCATAAGGACCCATGAATAGTGGACAGCGGGTGCTCAAGACACATGACGTACCAGAAGAGCCTGCTAACCAACTATATACAAGAAGATGGTCCCAGAATTGAGTTTGGTGACAACTCTAAAGGCTACACAAGGGGATATGGAACGCTGAATATTGGGACTGCTTCAGTTCCAAGAGTAACATATATTGAAGGACTTCAACATAATCTCCTTTCTGTCAGTCAATTCTGTGATAATCTTAACAGAGTAATCTTTGACGCTGGTTTCTATGATATTGTTGATAAATCTAGAGGGAAAACAGTGTTATCAGGTTCGCCGAAGAAAAACATATACGTTGCTAACTGGAATACCGCAGAACCTGAGGCTTGCTTGCCTGCACAGCCGAAATCTAGTGACAAGTCAGGATGGCTATGGCATAAGAGACTCAGCCACCTGAACTTCAAGACTATGAACAAGCTCGCCAAGAACTCTAAAGTCAGAGGACTGCCCAACGAATCGTTTATCAAAGATAGAAATTGTGAAGCATGCTTGAAGGGAAAGCAGAACAAAGAGTAGCAATCCACCTATTCCTTCACCTTCCACTGATGGAATCCTTCAGCTGTTGCACATGGATTTATTCGGGCCAGTTTCTCCAATGACTATACGAGGCAAGAAGTATGCCCTTGTCGTTATAGACGACTGCTCGAGATATATATGGGTAATCTTCATCGCCAACAAATCTGATGTCATGACTGAGTTGCCTAAACTACTGAAAAAGCTCAGTGTGGAAAAGGACATCAAGATACAAAGAATTCGCTCAGACAGAGGAACAGAATTTCTCAACTCAGTAGTTAAAGAGTACTGCGAGAAAGAGGGAATTCAGCACGAGACATCAGCTGCTCGTACTCCTCAACAGAACGGACTTCCTGAACGCAAAAACAGAACACTCAAAGAAGCAGCAAGGACGCTCTAGCAGACTCTGGGCTACCCTCTAAGTTCGGGCGGATGCTTGCCGACACGACCGCTACACTCAGAATCGCTCACTACTTACACAGCAACACATGAAGACACCATACGAATTGTGGAAAGGGAGAATCCCTTCTATTTCATATTTTTGGTTGTCCGTGCTTTATCCACAATAACGGGAAAGATCGGTTGAAGGTCTATGATAGCAAATCTGATCAAGGGGTATTCTTAGGATATTCCCGAGTCAGTAAAGCCTTCAGAGTCTTTAACTATCGGACTCTTTGCGTGGAGGAAAGCCCTCATGTTGTTTTTGATGAGTTTGTTATTGAGAACAGGACAACTACAGAGATAAATACTGATGATGTCAGCAACAATCTACAGGATCTCGGACTGACTGATAAAACTAAAAAGATTCAGCATTGTTGGGATGATGAGTCAGATGATGAAGAAACTCAGACTCAACCAACAGGCGATGTAGCTGACCTGGTTGATTCTACTGAACAGAATCAACAACAGGTAACAAAGGTCGATGAGGAAGCCCCAGTGGTAACTGAGACCTCTACTGAGAATATAAACTCAGGGGGAACGATTAATGTTCCTGAGCTAAATGCCCCTGAACCTGGAAACTCAGTAGATCCTACTGAACTGCTACAATCTCAGAATAGTACTACTGAAATGCAATCTCAGAAGAAGAAGCCAGACTCAGACGTTCATGGCTTGACGCTCATTCTTCAGATCTCATAATAGGAGATCCATCAGCAACGATAAGAACTAGATCGAGATTAAATCAAGGAGAAAGCTCACTTTATTCTTATTTCTTGTCTACAAAAGAACCTCAGTCGATAGAGGACGCACTTAACGATGCTGACTGGATCATCGCCATGCAAGAAGAGCTGAACCAATTCGTCAGAAACGAAGTTTGGGAGCTTGTTGACAGACCTAGACATCAGCATGTGATCGGTACTAAGTGGGTCTTCAAAAACAAGCGTGATGAAAACAACGTCATCGTCAGAAACAAAGCACGACTAGTTGCCAAGGGATACAGTCAAGCAGAAGGAATCAACTTTGATGAAACTTTTGCTCCAGTCGAAAGATTGGAAGCCATTCGTCTTTTCTTAGCCTACGCAACGCATCAAGGATTCAAAGTATATCAGATGGATGTAAAGTCAGCTTTTCTGAACGGCGTACTGAAGGAAGAAGTCTACGTGGAACAAGCGCCCGGCTTTCAGTAGGGACATCAGGTGTACAGAGTTCGGAAAGCTCTGTATGAGTTAAAACAAACACCCAGGGCTTGGTACGATACCCTATCAGACTTTCTACTTCAGAAAGGTTTTCAGAAGGGGACAGTAGATCGCACCCTGTTCAGCATAAATTCAGGAGATGACAACCTACTGGTGTAAATCCACGTGGACGACATCATTTTCGGCTGCAGAAACGAGACCATATGCCAGCAGTTTGAGAAGATGATGAAGGAGAAGTTCGAGATGTCCATGATGGGAGAGATGAATTATTTCCTTGGATTTCAAGTGAAGCAATCACCTGAAGGAATCTTCATCAATCAAGCTAAATGCACTCGAGATCTTCTCAAAAGATTCGGCTGCGATTCGATCAAGCCAGTCAAGATCCCCATGAACACAAATTTTATAATCGATCTAGACAAAGAGGGAGCTTCTGTTAACTCTACTAATTATAGAACTATTATTGGTTCTTTATTATATTTAACAGCTAGCCGACCTGACGTAACTTATGCTGTAGGTGTATGTGCAAGATTTCAAGCGGATCCCAAGCGAAGTCATCTAGACTCAGCAAAGAAGATTCTGCGATATCTAAGAGGAACACCTGACGCTGGGTTATGGTATCCTGCTGATGATAATCTTATACTGACAGGTTATTCTGATGCTGATTATGCAGGATGCAGGATAGATCGAAAGTCGACTTCCGGAACGTGTCAGTTCCTAGGCAGCAAGCTGATATCATGGTTTTCAAAGAAACATCACTCAGTAGCAACGTCCACTACTGAAGTTGAGTATATGGCTGCTGGAAGTTGCTGTACCCAGATCCTTTGGCTTCGACAACAACTGAGAGATTATGGTATCATTCAGAATGAAGTGCCCATCTACTATGACTCCACAAGTGCTATTGCAATAACTCAGAATACAGTTCTACATACGAGACGCAAGCACGTGGATATCCGACACCACTTCTTCAGAGACCATGTCGAGAAGAAGGATATCTGAATGGAGAAAGTCCATACTGACAAGCAAAGGGCAGACATACTGACCAAACCACTAGCTGAGAACAGATTCAGAGAACTATCAGTTGAACTAGGTCTACTGGATCCTACTGAGTCACGTCAGTAGAAGAAAACTACTGATAACTGCAATTGGCAACAATTGGTATCAGACGGAAGGAACTAGTATGACAGGTCAGATGATCAGTACAGTGATTCAGTTGGGAGAATCATATTGTACACAGCAAGGGGGAACGTGGTCTTCAGCACGTCAACCATCCTCCTAAGTCTTAACGGTAACCAGCTGATCGTAAAAGTTCAGCTGAAGATGTTTGCGTAGTATTGAATACTTAACATTTTTGTTGACATGCTTGCATTTATTATATCAGTCGCTCGCATTCAGTAGTTAAGAAGCATTTATTTCCCGCCATCAATTTCTTTAAGGAATGGTCAGTAGATACCGTTCTCATTCAAATTGATTTGGTAATTAATGTTACCTGCAGCGCATTTAATGCATGTCTTCTCACTTACCCTTATTACGCATCATCCTACATAGGGTCTATAGTAGAGGCGGCTTTGTAATCATTCAGTTTATAACATTTATTCTCAGCCGCAGATAACATTGAAAGATTAAATCCTGACCGTTCGATCTAAACGGTTATTAAGCTTGATCTTATAAAACCTTTCAACTTCTCTACTCGACTCATTTTTCCGCCACTTCCACTTTAGAGCTCTTCTGCAAATCAGTTTTTCCTCAAAATCTCTAAACTAATCTGATTTCTAGCATCCACAAGCTCTAAACTACTTGATTTTAATGGCGAATGTTCAAGACCCCTCTGATATGAACGAGATCATACTCTCACGGATTCAGTTCGAACCCACAATGGCGCTTCGTCAAGTGGATCTTCCATACCTTGAGCCTGTCTTCGAGGTGCTTGAACAATCTAGACTTCAATGGCTCGTATCCAAGAAGCCTAGGGCTTATCTGCCGAGGCAAGTTGCGGAAGTATACCTCAACTGGAGGACTCTCACGTCCGGAGGAGAAGAATCTTCCTTCTCGTATATGCAGGAGGTTATCCCAAACTCATGGGATGTGAGTCAGCGCGTCTTCAACATCCGAGATGCTTTTGGACTGACGTTTGATCTCCCAGACACTGGTGTTTCTCCTATTAGCTACAAGGAGAAGGAGATGAACACGTATGTTCAGAAGTTCTGTGGGACGCAGGACATCAGTTTCAAAACTGCCCTACCAAAGAACCTGCTGCTACCTCAGTACAGGGGGCTCGCCTACATTGTGTCACATATTCTGACGAGCTCTGCAGGATCTTATGATCAGCTGTCTAAGCCACGTATTCAGCTGATGATGGCTATAGACGACGGAGTCCAAGTGAACTGGATAGACTATTACGTAGCCGAGCTGAAGGCTCAGGCGCAAAAGTTCACCACCTTACCCATTGGTGAGCGGAAGATGATTAGCGTTGGGAAGCTACTGTATGGGACCAAGATGTCCATACTGATCGAGCAATCAGTAGCGAGGAATTCTTCGTTTGCTGACGCCAAATACTTCGGCAGCAAGCTAATAAAATTCAAAACTAAAGCAGCTACCGAGAAGTCTGTTGGGCGAGGGCCGCCTGATCAGAAGAGAGAAAGATCAGCTGCTGTTTTGCCCCCTCGCGCCGACCCTCCGAAAAGGAAAAGGCTGACTAAAACTGGACCAGCTGAGGTGCCATAGAACAAGCTAAACCAGCCTCTCCTCCTCCTACTGTAGAACACATTCTTGACTCCGACACAGGAATGGAGGGAGCCACACTTAAGGATAAGGCACAAGTGATCAGCTCCGAGGAAACTCAGTCGGACGTCAGGACTCCGACTGAAGAGACTTCCTCTGAGTGGACGACCATCCACTCTACTCGCCTGCAAGCTACAAGAGAAGTCCACTCACAGGTCCCTGAGATATCTGATCATTCAGATTTGGTGGAAATAGCCATAAGGGCTAGAGTTTAGATGCTGCTGAGGTTCCTGAGTTGGGACATACTCGAAGAGATCATAAGGACTCAGACAGCTCTTTCATTACTTGCTGAAGAGCTAGAGTTGCAGTCAGCAATTGGGTTCGGAGAACCAGCTGATCTGGCAACATTCGAAGATTTAAGGGCGGCAATGCTCTATCTGCTGAGCTTGCGCACCTCAGTGCCCGGCGACAGTCATTCGCCACCATCTCCTCCTGATAATGAGAATAATGGAGATAAGGATGAGGAGATGGAACAAGCACCACCTAAGGATGCAGGGTTGGGAAGCTCTGCTGAGGGTCGCACTCCTCGCAAGAAGGGCAAATCACCACCTCCGTCCACATCAGGTGATGCCCCGGGTGCCTCGAAGCGCAGTCGAGAGCAACTACTCGCGATTTCTGAGCAGAGGATCGGAACAAGCTCGTATCAGATACAACCAATCGGTTCCGTCACCTCTAAGTCGGTGAACAAGGCCATAAGACGGCAAGGGAACAAAAATCGTCTCTTAGCCAAAGATGTTCATACAAAATGGGCTCAGTATACTAAGGCCCAAACGGCTAGTGTATCCCGACTAGCTGAAGGCGTGAAGAAAGTCTCAGAAGCTCCTACTCCTCAGCTGAATATTCAGGAGATAATTGAGACTGCCTTAGCAGCTCAGAAGGTAGATTTGGAAACACAGAGTCAGCAGCTCCTTCAGACTCAGCAGAAGATTTTCTCTGAGCAGCTGGCTGAGGCTCTTGCTTCAGTCAAGGCCGACATGGAAGAAAGGAATAAATTGGCCACCTCCAGCCTACAAACTGCTATAAAAAAACAGGCGGAGGCTCTTAAGGCCATTCAGAAAGAGATGACAGATTCCCACGATCAGGCTCTGCTGAAACTCTGTCAGAAGTCAGCCGCGCAGCTTAAACAATTCAGAGCTGATCAAGGAAAAGATTGGGATATGTACTGCGACCTCGTCAAAGACTTCGAATCCACTGCCACTCTCATTAAAGAATCACTCTACAATGTCGAACGAGAAATCAAAGCCATCCGCTCTCACCTCTCTAAGGCAGATGATGCCAAAAAGGGGGAAGAAGAAGTAAAGGAAGAAACTGAGGCGGAACCGGCTGTGGTCGAATTGGTGGAGGAAGGAAATAAAGGAGAAGGGGCCAGCACAGCTCAAAGAGAAGGGTCAGCCGCTCAGGCTGGACCCAGTTCAGCTGTACTCCTGCTGGAATACACTCCTCTGAGGCAGACAGTGACTGAGGCAGTTTCCATCTCATCTGCCCAGCACATAGACAAAATTGCAAAATTCTTGGATCAAGAAGAAGGAGAAGAGCCTTAGTTATTGCCACTGCAGAGATCGGGGAAGGAGATCACCACTGAACCCATTTCTCCATCTTCCCCGGCTCGCAAGTTCAAATCAAGAGCGGAGCAAGAAGCCTATGATCTTCAGATTGCTCAACAGCTTCAGGATAAGCTTGATCATGAGCATCAGCTGGAAGAGGCTAAGAAAGGCAAGAAGCCAAAGAAAGGTGTTGGAAAGACTAAGGCCAAGAAGGCTAAGGAAGAGAAGAAAGCTCGGGAGGAGCTAGCCAAGGCCTTAGTGTCTGAGGTCCAGCCAACTGCACAGAGTTATTATCCGACTAATCTCACACCTGAGCAAGAGGCAGAGGACAGAGCTACTTGGGAAGCCACGCTGCAGGGACTAAATCTTAGGAGAGGAGATACAAGGGCAGCGACTCTCAGAGAGAAAAAGAGGATAGCTGACATGGCTAAAATGATTAGCCTATCCACAAAGCCAACAGCTGATCCAAGGAAGCAGATTCCACGAGGATCCAAGTTCAGAAGGGCACCTTATATCAAGAACGAGCCTACACCTCATGTGGATAAATGGGTGCCGGCCCGAGTTCAACGAGCAAAGGGAGGAACTGAAAGAAGACTTTATTAAGGGATACTATGTGTGGGGTATCTATGAGACTGACAGACCAGCAGATCAACACTTTGATGAACTTATCAGTCGATTTGATATATAGTTCAGGAATCAGATCCGTCAGATCATAGAGAGAGAGAAAATGCCCTTCAGAGCTCCAGCCTTCAGGCGAATCCCTCCTCCTAGGACTACTCGCGGCGTGCTGTGCACAAAAGAGATTGAGAGAGAAGTAGAAGAAGCTGCTGTTCATCTATGTCTGAATATGAACGATCCAGATGATTATGAGGAAATCCAGGTTCTACGCTCAAGAGTCTACAAGTTTTACTACCTGGCCCCTCCAGCTGACAAGTCTGCTGACTTTAAGAAACGCACGAAGAATTTCAGAAGTCAGACTTGATCTCTTATCTCATATTTGTTGTAATAGTAATAGGACCCATGTACTCTCTGTCTATATATATATATTGGTTCCTATTGCTTGCCAGACAATTACTCATTGTCTCATGGCTTTTGTTTGTGTTTTCTCACAACTGATCACTAAGTGATCTGACACACACTCACATAACCGTTTCTCTGATTTTGCCTATATCTCGCCTACTGACTTGATGTTTTATTGATCATCTTGATTGTCTTCTGATGAATCAAGGGGAAATTGTTGTCAGTAGATTAGCTCTCCGTTCCTTATTTTAGAATAGAGGCTAGATGGTTAGAAATAGAGGTTTTGGCATCATCAATTAGGGGGAAATTGTTGGGTTATGAGTCAGTAGATGGTACTCAACTGTCTAGTGGTTAAAATAATATTGTGGGAAATCATAGTAGTACTATGGAATTGAAGATCCCAAAACCCAGTTGATATCAGTCGTGCTGTGTGTCTATAGGATTAAATGATGTATAGGTTAGACTTGTTTTTTTTTTTTTTATTATCTTTTGTCTAAGTCCTGTACGGGGTAAACTGTTGGACTGATCTTCTAACGAAGTTACTTTCCAGAACCCCACGTCATCTTTGTAAGAGCTTGCGTTCTTCAGCCAGCAGCTGATCTTCACCTCAGTAGGAGACAGCCCATCAGCTGATAAGCCATCAGCAGAAGAACATATGCAAAGCTCAGTACCTTCGCAGTCACCAGCTGACCTACTCAGTAGATGTATTCCTTGTCAGCTGACTCAGTCGAAGAAGACAGAGACTTATCTAGTCTACTGTGTCCGACAGAAAACGACCCAGTCGCACAAGTCTTTTCGAAGTTCGGCGAAGATCTTACGAGGTTGTTTGAATAGTCAACTTTGACTCTGACACATTCTCACCAACCACAAACCTCGACCAATGAGAAGCCGACAGCACCATATCTGCTCTATACAGTAAAGCTGCTCTCATGTACAGTAATTAACTGCCCTGCTGCAACAAATTCGAATTTATGGCCGTATTCTTTGGAATCTTGTGATACGTGGCATCGTCGTCTCCAACGGACATATGCCATAGCTCACAACTATAAATAGAGAAGAATTTCGAAGCTCCACGAAACGGAATAAAAAGGGAAAAACGCTCAAGCTTTGAACACTCTAGCATACTCAAAGATTATCCGGAGAAGAATTCTTAGTTCTTCACTCTAGAGTACTTAGATCCCTCTCTTCTCTAGACTAAGCTCATTGCCATATTTATAGCTTAGATTCGAAGGAGTTCACTTTCAGTGAATTGTTCTTATTGTAAGAACTCCTTCTTAGTTGGAGATTATTCCATCCCTTTCGAACTTCGGTTTGAATTGTAAAGTCGCTAAGGACTATAACTTAGAAGGATATGTCCAGTGCACAGATACCTGCTGAGGCTTGCTCAGTTTAATCAACAAGTTATCCTGTCATTGTCAGGACCGTGGACGTAGGATCTTGCGTATCCGAATCACGTTAAATCGCTTGTGTTCTTTACTATTTTATTGCATATCATAACTCTTCAAAATCATATGTTTGCATAAAACGTGTTTCTCAAGCGCACAGCCAAAAGAACTTGATTTGTGAAAAGCGTTTTTCAAAACTGAGACGAATCTCCGGGCCCCACACTTATCCGCACAACATCTCCGACTGAGTTTCAACGACTGACAAAAGTCAGTAGAAGAACTCGATGGGCCGACCCACTCGACCCAGTGATCGAAGGTTACTATTTGGCACTGTTCATCAGTTGCACTAAACAGCTCAGCTGTCCTTTGGTTTGAGAAGAAGAAACTGTGATCAGGTGTATTCACCCCCCCCCCTCTACACCTGACTATCGTCTCCGGACCAACAAAATATAAGGGGGTGAGTATGACTACTCAGTGGGGTCAAACATTATCCAAATTATAAACTATAAAGAATTTAACATGAGAAATTAGACATGCAAGCCCGGAGGCTTAACCCGAAGGTTTTACTGTGTGAATGCCTGAGGGCTAACCCGAAGGTTTTACTGCGTGAATTGCCCGAATGCTAACCTGAAGGTTTTACTGCATGAATTGCCCGAAGGCTAACCGAAGGTTTTGCTGCGTGAATTGCCTGAAGGCTCTGCCTATATTGAATAACGCATGAGAAAAACTGTATAGTGTATAATAAGGATAAAAGAAAAACCCCACCTTAACCTTTTTCAGTGAATGAAAAGATGTATATCAATGGATTAAGTCCTGCGCGCCAATCCTAACATGAAATAATTCAAATCTTAATGTCGTGATATGCATGAAATAATTAATCGTTTTGTACATGGGATGCAGATAAGTATATCGATACTTACTTCTACTTCTCGTTTCTAAATAACTCCGAGTTCTAACCACTTATTCTAGTATTAAGCGTATAACATGACATATACAACGATACCTTATATTTATTAGGTTGCAAACAATATCATATCTATATACTAGGTTTCTATGTTCTATTTTAACTCGTGCAGAATACCTATTTTAAAAAAGTTCCACGGAACATGAATTCATTCCATAAATTCTAATTTTCTATATGTAGATTCTTTAATGAGTCTAAATCATTCCAGATTTGGTCTCATATAAAAATAATAAGTCCTCTAAGAGTTATAACCAAGCCAGTACCTACTGCATCGACAGAGGAGATTTCTGACCTATTTACCTTTAACTATAAACTTCAGAGACTAAACATACTTTAAATATTCTAATATTTAAAAAAACATCTAGGGAACATACATAGGGATATCATATCAAAATGCACCTTTGTTGGATAAGGGAGGACTTCTGAAAAACGTAGAACGTTTCAACCAAAATCCGAATACGAAAATGCATGCTCCGACTAACTACCCAGAAATTTGTATTAAACTGCTTTCATACACATATGTTAAAAATACGAAATAAATAGTTTTACAAACCCCAACGTGTGTGGAGTATTTAGGAAAAAGAATCAAGTTAAAATAAGTTTTTTGGAGTGAGATATAAATATTTTGCTAAACCCTATCCCGGATGCATGGTTTTTCGGCAGTGTAAAAGTAAATATTTATTCAAAGTATAGGGACTTGTCTAAAAATCACAAACATTTACATAGATCTAAAGAACATACCTAGGAGGCTTCGCCTAAAATTTCACCACGATAGGATACGGGAAAGATTTGTAAATATTTCTTGAAACAGTTCGCAGGTATGTTGATAGATTTTTCGAAAAGTTTATGTGAAACTATTTTATGGACGGCTAAGAGTGTATCTATAGACTTAGGATAAATTATCTAAAGATCCCTAATTATAAAAGGTATAAAATATATTTTATCCATGATTATTTTTGTCCTTATATATTTTATATAGCATTTATTCTATCACTTACCATATAAGACATTCAATCCTAGATAAATTAGGATATGGATAGACACAAGTAGATTTTATCCTAAAACATGTATAAAACTAATATAATATATATTTTATTCACAAAATATAATTTTAAATTATCTCCTAATAACTTATATAATATATATTATTATTTTCTTTCATTAATCCTAGCAGGTCCAGGAAATTCAAAATAAATTTACATAAAAAAATAATTTAATGAAAAATAACATAGATTTTTTAATTTTAATTTTCATTTTTCTAAGGCGCGACTTACAGAACTAAACTCGTGATATTATGCATGAAATGCAAATGCATTTGTTGGTCCCGAGTGTACGGTCAGGTGTAGAGGGGGGGGGGTGAATACACCTGATTCGATTTCTCAACTTTCGAACACGAACAGTCCTATTCAGGAAGGTGCCGTACTGAACTAGTTCGGCGAACGGACTGCATGTACTGTTCCGAATCGTGTTAAAGGCTAGAAAAGTATCGACTCGCTCGAGATCCGCTAACCGACTAGGTCGAATCCGTATCTACGGTAAGAGTTCGGTGTGCGGAATAGTGTAGGCCCAAATCGGTTTTTGTGAGAAAACGTTGTCTCGGTTCGGTAGATATAGAACTCGGTATGAATGGTAAAATCAATGCAACAGCTTAAGAAAGCAAGAAGAGACAGGATTTTTAAAGTGGTTCGGATATCGCTCAAATCCTACGTCCACTGTCCCGAATGATCGGGAGGCTATTTATTATCCCGAGTTAGTCTCGGCGCCTTGCACACTAGGCAAAGCCGCGTCTTGGTTTTTATACGATCCAAGTCTCGCTTACAACACTATCAAACTTAAAGTGTTTGACAAACTTCTCCAACAGGTGAAGGAGTCCTTATACAATAAGGATTGGGTTCAGATGTGAACTCCTTCGTCTAAGCTATAGATAAGAACGGTTGAGCTTAGGGTTAGAGGGATAGGGAATATGAAAGAGTAGCTTCTAGATCGACGAACAGCTGAAGGTAAGCTATAAGTTCGTGTAACGTCGATTGGATACTAGAGGCTTTATATGTTGGTTTAGCTTGATTCCCTATGAGCTAGAATGTAGTCTTTCGCCGGAGAATGTTCTTCGAGTTTTTTGCTAAGACGTAGTTCTTTGGGTTCTTTGCTCGTTGAATGCTTTCTTGATTTTTGCTCTAGATACGTGCATTCCGTGTATTCTTCTTGAATAATCCCTCTATTTATAGAGCAGAGATTGAAATAGATCCGTTGGAGACGATCTTCTTCTCTCTCTCTCTTTTTTGGTAGCAAACGGCTCTTTTGGTGTAGGCAACAGTGCCTTTTCCTCCTTTTCCGGAAAGTGTTGACTTGCAGCTTTAGCAGGTGAGAAGACACGTGTATGCTTGTCATTCGTTGAGGTGGATGTAGTGGTTGAGACAAAGACAAACTTCGAGATAGACCGAAGCCGACTTCTCTCTTCCTCGTATACGATCGCGGATTGTCTTTCAAAAGATTCTCGACAATCCCGAAGACTATCTCGCCGCCGAGTCCGACCTCGTATTCGGTAGATAGACTGCCGAAGATAAGTCTATCGATGATCAGCTCCGAGTCCAGGTGAACTACTCCCGCCGAGTTTAGTTCGATCGACTCTCTCGCATATCGCTCCCGCCGAGTCCAAAGATCACCGAAGTCTTTCGATATCTTGCTCCTACCGAGTCCAAAGATCACCGAGTCTTTCGATATCGCTTCTCTGCTGAGTCCAAAGATCACCGAGTCTTCAGTACCGGTGCCGAGGCAAATAAGCTACCGAGCGCCTTGACCGGAGCAGAGTGTCTACCGAGTCCGAAACCTCGTGAGACAAATACAAATACAAAGGAATGGTTCACCAATCGATAGGGTTTTGGGATCTTCAA
The DNA here is from genome assembly GCA_028984105.1 of Lavandula angustifolia. Lineage (NCBI taxonomy): Eukaryota > Viridiplantae > Streptophyta > Magnoliopsida > Lamiales > Lamiaceae > Lavandula > Lavandula angustifolia. Next base: position 21,744,229 of record CM054826.1, on the reverse strand, counting down.
ATCTTCTCAATAGTTCGTAGCACGAGGCTACCGAGCGTGATCCAAGATAGAAGATAAGTCATTTCCCATAAGTATGATCATGCCGAGGATTGAATCATCACCCAACAATTTCCCCCTATTTGATGATGCCAAAACCTATCATCTATGTCCTATCAACTATGCTAAACACTAACTTACTCGGGAACGAGCTCCTTACAAATATTACAAGTAGAATCGGTGGAGTTGTCCGGTAAGTGCTAGACTACCGAGGAAGACAAAGGCGGAACAATTTTCCCTTTTTCAATAATTTCCCTTTAAAAAAATACAACAATTTTCTCTTAAGAGAAATAATAACTCTTCGAAAGTCTAGTCTATCGGAGATCTAACCGAGCAAAAACCCGACAAGTAAATAATCAACGTGTGTGTCGGGAATCACTTCGGTGATTCCGAGTGTTAAAGCATAAAGCAAACACGGCTATTTAGACAACAAGTAGTTGTCGGAGCCAAAAGAAGATTTGTATATATATAATACACGCTTCAAGACATTACAAATCTTGCTAAGCTAAAAGAAGAACTAAGAGGGAGATCCCTTAAACCGCTGAATCCTATTCATGAAACCTTGGGATTTATCTTCGGCAGTGGAACTCCATACATTCTCGAACGTGTTCTTCCTCGGCTTCGGATATTCGGCGAAGTCTGCCGGATCATCTTGTTCTAGTCCTCTCGTTCAACGCAAAGATTCTTCACTTCTTGTTCAATCATTCCGAGATGTACTGAGTCGTCTTGTCTTCCGGGTGGAGGAATGATCCTTGCTTCAGGAACTCGACTACTACCCCTTCGCCATCGCTCGTGCATATATGGGTAAAGATCGGGTTCGTAATGGTCATCCACTCGACATAGGCATCGGCCCTTAGACATTTCGAGCCGTAATCGCCGTAAATAATTTCTCTTGATAAACTCTATCTTGGCCGATTCCCATCTCTCGATTGAACCGAATAGGCATCCATTCGTCCGATCTTGGCCATCTATGTGTTTTCGATCGTTTGGCTTCTTGAACCTTCGTATCGATAAGGAATGTCGCTTTCGAAGGAATTCTCGGCCGGCCTCTTGTTCGAGACGCTTCCCGAGTGCCTCAAGGTCCGCCAAATGTATCCTCTGTCTCGGGCAACCTCTATCCGTCTAGCTTCCTCTCCTCTCGTAGAGATATCTATCCATCTCGAGCAAATATGTCTTCAATTTCGCATCCCGCTCTTGAGGCTTCGAGGAGCTTGTTCCGATTCAGCAGGGGTACTAGATCTAGATTTGGATGTACCCCCGCCTTTCGCATTCTTCCGCTCGCTTTGCTCCTTTTCTTTTTCTCTCGTCCTCTTCATCTCGTTATGATGAGCTTTCTCGGAGGCGCCTAGCGCTTCTCTTTCCTCCTTCGGCCGGGGCTTTAGTCTTTCCTTTGGCGAGGCTTAGACTTTGGCTTGTTAGCCGCTTCCGGCCTCTGCAATCTCTCGGCCGCGCCTTCTCATCCGCAGCCTATTTGGGCTTCCTCCTCGCCAGATATGTATCTTAATCTCTTTGCTTGGAGGGGTTGGAATGTTAAGCTTTTGTTTGCCCTTGCCTTCTTGAACTGGTGGTGGAAGAGGAGCCTCTTCTTCTTCTGAGTCCTCCACCGCCTGTTCAGCGTACTCAAGCAACCTCCTTAATGATATCTTTGGGAGTTTGGGTTGCCTGAGTAGTCTGCTGGGGTCCTGAGCCACTTGGGCCGGTTTCAGCTGTGCTCGCAGCTGAAACACCCTGGGCCTCACCCTTCGAGACTGAGTCTGGGATAACTTCAGTGTAGCTTCCCCTTTAGACTTTGGACTTTTGGTGAGGGTCGGCTTCCCGAGACTCTTCTTTCCTTCCCTTTTTCCTTCACTTTCCCCCTTTTTGGCATCATCACTGATCACCGGGGTAGGGACTAGGACTGACTTCTTCAGACTTTTGTAGGAGGTTGACAGCTCATCGAGACGATCGTGGAGCTTAGTCAGAGCCTCATGCAACTCGTTCCTCTCCATGGTAAGGTTTTCCTTGTACTGCTTGTGAGAGAGGTCAGCTGCTTCCTTGAAGTCTTTCAGCTTTTCGGTGATCGTGTCTTCCAAGGCCGGTTGGATATTCTCAAGTCTCCGTTCGGTGGCCTCGGATTGTTCGGTGATAGCGTCGGTATGAGCCAATTTAGAAGCCAAAAATTCATCAAGTAGCTTGGCTTGGCTCTCCCGAAAGATCTTTAGCCGAGCTTCGAATTTGACTTGTTGCCGAGCCAACGCTTCGAAATAAGTGCGGAAACATCGTGGGCGGCCGATGAAGAGACGTAAGACTTCAGCCCCTGAAGTTCTTTAGACGTGGCTTGAGCAGTCGCTTCCATGTCCTATGGATAGCCTTCGCAAGATCTCGATTTTTGATCCCTTGGGCAGTTAAGGCTTTTGCCACTGATCGAGATCTCTTTGCGGTCTGGCTGGGCGCTGCTTCGAAGGTCGACTGCAGCAAGAGCTGAGCGGGCTCGCTGAGGACGAAGCACCAGCCTTGGACTTCTCAGGACCAAGGATACTGAGTGGTGGAGCAGCTTTCGAGATGGGGTATCCTTGTCCCGTGGATGTCCCTCATCAGGCTTTCCAGGGCCTGAATCATTGGGTGGGTCGTCATGGTCTGACCCATCTGAGGGTGCTGGGCCGGAGGCGTGCTGTCGATCATGAATCATGGCCAGCATTGCAGCCCTCAGATTGTCCATTGAGCTGAGGTCTTCAGGCTCTGAATAGCCTATCTCCTCTCTCAGTTTCAATTCCTCTTCATGCAGCTGCTGACAGGAGTAGTGTAGGACAAGGCGTCGTAGACGAGGCCACTCCCGATGTCGCAAAGAACATGTGGAGCCTTGCTTTGTTTTGGCGATGAGCAACAAGTCTGAGTAGTCAGCAAGCTCCGGAACTAGTTGTAGAATTTCTCGGGATGCTCTGGATATAATCACTGAAGCTTCCATCCCGATTGATTCACCTTCGATGCGCCTCGTACTCCAAGTCTATGTGTGAAGTCTCGCTCTTCGGTGGGAGGGACCGAGCCGAGTGGAGGGACAGAAAGGGGGCTGTCTAGGCGCTGAATATCTGCGCTTTCGAGCTTCGTAAGCATCCCCTTGGTTCCTTTCAAGTGAAACAATCTTTTCCACCGACCGAGTCTTCTCGTAAGACTCGGACTCATCAACCACCGCATGGGCCGAGTAGTCTTCTCGGGAGCCTCGTTCAGCAGGCACTTGTGGAACCTCCTCGGAGGCCGGCACCTCGGCGGCTTTCTTCATTTTCTTTGCCGGTGCCTTAGGAGTTTTAGTGGGAGGGGTTCTTTTCTTTATAGGCGTAGCCTCGCTGAGACTTTGATTTCGGAGAGACCGCCGAGGGTCCCGACCCTATCCGCCGAAGCGCTCGCTGTCTTGTTGTGAAATCCGACCTTCTTCACATTGAAGTACTCCTTGTCACCGTAGGTGATAGGCTCGTATCCACATAAATCTTCGATCATGATGGACAGTTTGAGTCCATACAAATTTGCCCTTTGCGCTCAAAGCATGTTCGATGCTTTGTCGAACTTAGCGACTCGAGCCATGAATTCTCGGAGAAAGAACTCCGTCCAATTTATCTCGGGCTCTGGCCGTATATGGCCATCATCATCCGAATCTTAGGCCTCGACACCTCGGTCAAACGACCCCGCTTGGCTTGTCGTAGGCCGTGTCACTATATAGGTAAGTGCCCCGAACCGAGGCAACATGTCGTTCTTCGGAAAAGTAGCTCGAATGTAGTGGGCTTTCCACGTAAGACGGTAAGATATTCATCAACTCGGTCGTCTCTCGTACCCGACCGAACTTATCCCTTCGGAGGGTAGATCAAAACTCCGCTTCAAGGCATCCTTGATGGACATCTCGCTTCACTCCGTAGTGGCGTGTTGGATAGAATGTGCAACGAATCTCGCCATTATATCTCCGCATACGTGTCCGAATTCAAGTACAGCTACGCAACCCTCGTCTCGGGAGGAAGAACGAAGGCCTCCTGACAGAAATTTCTCCGGCCACGACTCGCGCGAGCCGAGAATACATCGTCCATGTACTCCGGATCGCATGAATAGAAGTCCATGGTGGGTTCACACCATACGCGATCCTTCTCCAAAATGTTCTCGCATATCTGCCGGAGATATCATAGAGATATTGGTTTCCGCCATTGTACTCGTGACAAGAAATGAGTCAAGATACTATTTTTGGATAGAACAAGGTTTGTGCAATGCGATACTCGAAACATATAACAAATATATTAGCAGATATAAGCATACCAATGGATAAAATTCGAGATAAGATAGAGTGAAAATTGCAAGTAAGGATTGCGAATGCGAGATCTCGGATTTTTCGAATTTGAGAGTTATGAAGTATGCTAATGGCGGTTCAAGGATATGATCGAATATATATATCAAACTATGAAGGTGAACGGTTTTCGATCGAAGGCTGAATGTAAACTTGCTTTATGATATGGACGGTTAAGATTAGAAGTTAAAAAATAGGCAATGATCACAAAAGACGCCTAAGTCAAAGCCGCTTGTAAAATAGCCTAAGTAGTAATCGTGAAAAGACATGCATTAAATGCGTGCGCAGTTCAAGCAAGCTTATGTATGGAATGTCGTGCATTAAATGTGAGTCGTTAATAATAAAGACAAACCAAAAGATATTAATGTCATGCTGAATCTTTGCCATAAATGCAAAGTACCGTAGTATTAAATTACTACCGAGTAGAGATACGCAAACCCGTCGCCCGAACATAGTAGTCACCGATACCTCGTGTAGATGGTTTTCTCGAATCTCTATGTACTGAACTTACTCGATCGAGAGTGATCATTCCCCCTCACCGGAATGTTCCTCTCCCGAAACCTTATTACCGACTAGGGTCGGTAGGGTCCAGCAGACCTAGCTCTACCGAAAGTTCTCCGAATCCGGATTCGACTAGAGGCTTAGTCAGGTATATCAGCCCTTTGCTTGTCGGGATGGATCTTTTCCATTCCGATATCCTTTTTTCGACATGGTCACGAATGAAGTGATGTCTCGATGTCCACGTGCTTGCATCTTGTGTGAAGAACATGATTCCGAGTGATTGCAATAGCACCGGTATGCGTCGCGTAAAAATTGGCACTTCATTCCGAATGACGTCATAGTCTCTCATTCGCCGTCTCACCAAAGGATCCGGGCGCAACAACTTCCGGCAGCGCCATGTATTCGGCCTCGTAGTCGACGTGGCCACCGAGTGCTGTTTCTTTGAAAACCATGATATCGGCTTGCCGCCAAGGAACCGACATGTTCCCCGAAGTTGATTTTCGGTCGATTCTACATCCCGCATAGTCGCATCGAATAACCAGCTTAGTTCAATATTATCATCACCGGATACCATAAACCTATGTCGTGTTCCTCGTAGATAGCGGAGAATCTTCTTTGCCGAGTCCATATGACTCGCTTGGGATTCGCCCCGAAATCGAGCACGCACACCTACAAAGATAAGTTATGTCGGGACGAGTAGCCGTTAGATATAATAAAGAACCAATTATAGCACGGTATTCAGTTTGGTCTACTCGATACTCCCCTCTTTATCAAGATCTATCTTCATATTCGTGTTCATAGGGATCTTGATTGATTTGCCGGATGTGCGTACCGAATCTTTTGATGAGGTCTCGAGTGTATTTGCCTTGGTTGATGAACGTTCCCTTTCGGATTGCTTGACTTGAAAACCAAGGAAGTAGTTCATTTCTCCCATCATTGACATCTCGAACTTATCCTTCATCATCTTTTCAAATTGTCGACACATGATGACATTCTTCGAACCGAAGATAATGTCATCCACGTAGATCCGCACAAGTAATAAGTCTTCTTCCGACGAATGCCGAATAGAGTGCGGCTCATCGTGCCTTTCCGAAAACCTTTCGAAGAAGAAACTCGGACAGTGGTATCGTACCAAGCCCCGGGTGCTTGTTTTAACCCGTACGCAGCTTTTCCCGAGTCTATATACTTGATGTCCCCGCTCGAAAGCCGGGCGGTTGTTCCACATAGACTTCTTCTTTCAAAGACGCCATTCGGGAATGCAGACTTCACATCCATTTGATAAACTCCGAATCTTTGATGTGTTGCGTAGGCTAGGAATAGTCTAATTGCCTCCAATCTTGCAACCGGAGCGAAGGTTTCATCGAAATCTATTCCTTCACCTTGACAGGAGCCTTTAGCCACGAGCCTTGCTTTGTTCCCCGACTATAACGTTGTTTTCATCTCGCTTGTTTTTGAAGACCCATTTGGTTCCAATGACATGTTGATGCAGGGGTCTCGTCTACAAGCTCCCATACTTCGCTTTCTCGTGAACCGATTCAGCTCTTCCCGCATAGCAATAATCCGGTCAAGCATCTTTAAGTGCATCCTCAATATTCCCGAGGTTCTTCAAGAGACAAGAAGCAGGAAAATAATGCGCTTTCTCCTTGACAGTAACTGGATCTTGTCTTGACATGTGCCGAAGGATCTCCAATTATAAGATCAGCAGTGTGAGCATCTAGCCACGATCTACGATGTTTTAACTCTTCATCCGAAATTTGTTCAATACGTATAGTAGGTGAGTTAGGCATTCCAGTGTACTATTCCGAGATTGAAGTAGTTCAAGAATAAGAGTATGATCTACCGAGTCACTGTGTTCGGGGGCATTCAGCTCGGGAACATTACTAGACGTTCCCCCCCCGAGTTGTTATTCTCGGTAGTGGTCTCGCCATTTCTACAGCTTCCTCATTGACTCGAGTTACCCGGGATTGATTCCGTTCGGGAGAATCAATCCGCTCAGCTACTTGCTCACCGGTTGAGATTCAGTAGATTTGTCTTCGGTTCCTTCGTCCGAATCATCATCCCAACATAGCCGGATCTTTTCGCATTTGTCTTTTAAGCTTAGATCCCGTAGGCCGCTTACCGATGTCCTCGTATTCAGAATTTGAGTTATTGCTCCCGTCTTCGTAGCAAACTCGTTAAAGACAACATGAGGGCTTTCCTCTACGCAAAGAGTCCGATAGTTGAATACTCAAAGCTTTGCTTGACCCGAGAGTATCCTAAGAATACTCCCCGATCCGACTTGCTATCAAAAGTCTTCACTGATCTTTCCCATTATTGTGGATAAAGCATGAACAACCAAAAATATGGAAATAAGATAGAGAAGGCTTCCCCGTCGTTCCATAGTTCATATGGTGTCCGCTTATGCTGCTTTGTCGAGTAGAGATCTATTCTCGAGTATAACATGCGAGATCGTAGCTTCGCCTGCAATTTGGTTGGGAGTCCTCGAGTCCGCGAGTAGAGTCCTAGCCGCCTCTTTTAGAGTTCTCGTTCTTTCGTTCAAAGCAACTCCATTCTCGCCGAGGTGTGCGTGCGGTGAAGTCTCATGCTCTATTCCTTCCGCTTGCGTAACTCCTTTACCATGGAATTAAGGAACTCGGCTCCTCTGCCCGAACGTATTTTTCCGATCTTGGTGTTCTTCTCGACACCGAGCCTTTTCGAAGCGTTGGTAACTCTCGTTTTGACGTCGACTTGTTGGCAATGAATATGACCCATGTGTAGCACGAGTAGTCATCTATGACCACTAATGCATATTTTCTCGCCTCGATCGTCACCGGGGAGACTGGACCGAACAAATCCATATGTAGTACCGAAGGATTCCATCCGTGGAAGGCGATGGAACCGGAGGATTTTGATTCCTTGTTTGCTTTCCCTTCGGACATGCTTCACACCGAGTGTCTTTGCCGAATACTTCATTCGGCAGTCCCCTTGCTAGAGTGTTTCTTGCAAGCTTGTTGAGCGTTTTAAAGTTGAGATGGCCGAGTCTTCTCGTGCCATAGCCACCCCCGTGCGGTTGTCATTCTTCGCCGCAAAGCAAGCTTCGAGTTCAGCGAGTTCCAATGGCCACCACATATATGTTCTTTCGCGCGAACCCGATAACACTGTTTTCCCCGTGGATTTATCAATAACATCACGTAAAACCAGCGCCAAAAATCACTCTATTTGAGTTATCACAAAATTGACTAACAGAGAGAAGATTATGTCGAAGTCCTTCAACATATGATACTCTTGGAACTTTGGCGCCTTCCTATGCCGAGTGTGCCGTATCCTCTCGTGTAGCCTTTGGCATTATCTCCAAACTCAATCCCGGGTCCTTCTTCGGTGATATAATTCTTCGCCAGACTCCTTTGGTATGTCATGTGTCTTGAGCATCCGCCGTCCATATACCCCGGGTCTTTACGCACCCGCAAAACGTAATTATATTCAGGTACCCTTTATTTTTGATTTTGGGTCCTTAGATGTTAGTTTTCATAACCCAAATCTGTCTAACAACCCCGGTGGTTTCGGACATTTTCTTTCCACTAGAGTCAACATATCTCGACCACCGGATCGGTCAAAGGTGACTTCTGAGGCTTCTGAGGTTCAGGAGTCCTGATCTTCTGAGTTGGTGGACCGCCGACCTTAGCCTTCGTGTGGCTTTCCTTTTCTTCTGACATTTGGAGCCTCTTCTGACTATAGGTTCATAATAGTATGACCCATACCGAGCCGGATGTGTCGCCTTTGGAGGTCCATACCGATCCGCCAATTTTAATTTGCTCGGTTCCCCCTTGACCGTGGCCGGGGTTTCTTGGCACTGATCTTCTTGTCAGAATGCTGACGTGTGGGATGAGGTGCTTTCATCTTCTATTTGTTCTTTGCTAGGGGGTTCAGTATATTTGCGGTCATAGTCTCCCCTCGAACAAATCTATCAGCAAGCCGTACTTCTGAGTGTACTAGGGGCGGATGTGGAAGCTCCCCGGCTGAATCCAAGTCCTTCCTTGCGGTGCTTTGACTTATTGCATGCTAGCATAGCCTCTAATTTCTTTTCAAGCACCCATGTACCTCTCATTCATCAAGCTCCTCCGCACATCATCACTCTTCTTCAGGTGTCGTGCTTGGTCCGAAGTCCCGACATTTCTTGCTTCAGCAGACTTAGTTCAAGCATCTTCTCGAGTCAAGTCATTGGTCAAAACTCGAAATCCGATCTTCTTGATGCCGAGACTTGGCCATCGGAGAGTTTATTTCCTCCCCGAGTCTCAACACAAGTCCTTCGGCCTCGCAGCAACCCGACTCTCCCGAGAAAGTCTCCCGATTCTCTACTTTCGTGGTATCCAACTCCCGAAGCGCCTTGGCCGAGCCGCACTCATATCGAATTTGTTCGTCGAGCGCTTCTTCGTATGCGGTTGCGACGTCCATATTCTCATCTCGCACCCGAATTAGTGTCGTGTGTGCGCAGGTGAAGAGGAGTTAAGTGGTTCATGAGAATTTACCTCATCCTCTTCGCCCGCCATCATGCACTTTTCACCGATTCATCCGCTTCATGCTCTAAGGCCATGAAAGCTGCTTCATCGTCGATGAATCCATAAAGGAGTCGATCTCTTCCGAGTCGTCCGAGATTTCGCCAGCTATGTAGGATTGTCTCTTCTGGGCGAATTTCTCTCTCCTTGCTTTGCGTGCTGCGCGTTCAGCACTACTGAGCTCAGGACAATCATACTGATAATGTCCCGGCTTCTTGCAGTTGTAACAAGCAATGACTCTTTCTTCTTTGCTTTCGCTATTCTTTGATGGTTCTCGAGTCATCTTTCTTCTCGCATTCGGAAGATTGTGAGTCGGAGTGTGTTTCGACATATAATTTGACTTACCTTCCGTTTCCCGATAGGCTTTAGTCACTTTTCTCGCGTCGCTCCTTCTCCTTCCGATACTTTACAAGGAGCAAGGCATACTTCCGAGCGAGGCTTCCTTCTTGTAGATCATTGGGTGAAGGTTCGCCTTACTCGTCGTTTTGCTCGTTGCCGGAGATGCCGTGGCCGACCGATGCTTTGAAAGCATGGTCGATTTTTGTGTCGCCTTCGCCGCTTTCTTTGAGGTCTGTCGAACTCAAACTCCTCTCGCCCGTAATTCGAAAAGATATGGTCGGGAGACACAACATCTAAGTCGAATGTCGCAATAGAGTGGCAAAAGGTGTCTAGTGTCCGTCCTAAGGCGTCCCTCGTAATCTTCGCATTCATCTCTGCTTGCCGAATGTCTTTCCCAGCCCATTGATAGAGTTCATCGATTGGTAACCGACGTTCGGATCTTCGATTTTGTCACCGTGCATGAGAGACAAGCTTTCCAACCTTTTGGAGTTCCAGCCGCTAATTTGTTGGGCTTTAATCTTCTCGAGTCCCTCGACTCGCAGCGCAAGAGCGTCCCGCAGTTCTTTAGCGCCTTGCATTCCCGAACCCCCGCCAAGATAAGAATCACTAAGGGTGGTTAGTATAGCATTTCTGGCGACTCGATCTAGATTGTGAAGCTTCTTCTCTTCTGGAGTGAAGAGACTTCTGTCTTTGGGGATCTTCTTCCCAGTCACCATTCCTCCTCCTTGAGCTTGGTCCTGAGTCACGACACTATCAATCATAGGAACGATAGGTCCATCTTCAAGCACTTCAGTCATACTATCATGGAGGGATGTCAGATGTGCTTCCATTCTGACTCGCCATACTCCATAATTTTCCACCGAGAACATGGGTACCATCCTTATACCTGACATATAAAAAAAAAAAAAAAAATATAGATATGAATGTAGAGTGATATGCAGTGAAAATGTTTTCCCTCGGATCCGTTCGAATAGACCAGTCTCAAAGATAACAAGAGTCAAAGAACTCCCCGCTTCCGATACTAATTGTTGGTCCCGAGTGTACGGTCGGTGTGTAGAGGGGGGTGTGAATACACCCGATTCGATTTCTCAACTTTCGAACACGAACAGTCCCTATTCAGGAAGGTGCCGTACCGAACTAGTTCAAGCAGCACTGCATACTGTTCCGAATCGTGTTAAAGGCTAGAAAAGTACCGACTCACCCGAGATCTCGCTAACCGACTAGGTCGAATTCGTATCTACGAGTAAGAGTTCAGTGTGCGGAATAGTGTAGGCCCAAATCGCTTTTTGTGAGAAAACGTTGTCTCGCCCAGTAGATATAGAACTCAGCATGAATGGTAAAATCAATGCAACAGCTTAAGAAAGCAAGAAGAGACAGGATTTTTAAAGTGGTTCGGATATCGCTCAAATCCTACGTCCACTGTCCCGAATGATCAGGGAGGCTATTTATTATCTCCGAGTTAGTCTCGCCGCCTTGCACACCGGGCAAAGCCGCGTCTTGGTTTTTATACTCGATCCAAGTCTCGCTTACAACACTATCAAACTTAAAGTGTTTGACAAACTTCTCCAACAATGGAAGGAGTCCTTATACAATAAGGATTGGGTTCGATGTGAACTCCTTCGTCTAAGCTATAGATAAGAACGGCTGAGCTTAGGGTTAGAGGGATAGGGAATATGAAAGAGTAGCTTCTAGATCGACGAACAGCCGAAGGTAAGCTATAAGTTCGTGTAACGTCGATTGGATACTAGAGGCTTTATATGTTGGTTTAGCTTGATTCCCTATGAGCTAGAATGTAGTCTTTCGCCGGAGAATGTTCTTCGAGTTTTTTGCTAAGACGTAGTTCTTCGGGGTTCTTTGCTCGTTGAATGCTTTCTTGATTTTTGCTCTAGATACGTGCATTCCGTGTATTCTTCTTGAATAATCCCTCTATTTATAGAGCGTAGATTGAAATAGATCCGTTGGAGACGATCTTCTTCTCTCTCTCTCTTTTTGGTAGCAAACGGCTCTTTTGGTGTAGGCAACAGCGCGCTTTTCCTCCTTTTCCTGAAAGTGTTGACTTGCGCTTTAGCAAGTGAGAAGACACGTGTATGCTTGTCATTCGTTGAGGTGGATGTAGTGGTTGAGACAAAGACAAACTTCGAGATAGACCGAAGCCGACTTCTCTCTTCCTCGTATACGACCGCTGATTGTCTTTCAAAAGATTCTCGACAGTCCCCGAAGACTATCCGCCGTTGCCGAGTCCGACCTCGTATTCGCAGATAGACTGCCGAAGATAAGTCTATCGATGATCAGCTCGAGTCCAGATGAACTACCCCGCCGAGTTTAGTTCGATCGACTCTCTCGCATATCGCTCCCGCCGAGTCCAAGATCATCGAGTCTTTCAAGCATACCGCTCCTACCGAGTCCAAGATCACCGAGTCTTTCGCATATCGCTCCCGCCGAGTCCAAGATCACCGAGTCTTCGGACCGGTGCCGAGGCAAATAAGCTACTGAGCGCCTTGACCAGAGCAGAGTGTCTACTGAGTCTGAAACCTCAGAGACAAATACAAATACAAAGGAATGGTTCACCAATCAAATAGGGTTTTGGGATCTTCAAATCTTCTCAATAGTTCAGAGCACGAGGCTACTGAGCGTGATCCAGTATAGAAGATAAGTCATTTCCCATAAGTATGATCATGCTGAGGATTGAATCATCACCCAACAGCATTTTATTTATTTATTTATTTATTTTTAGGTAAAATTTCGGGGTGTTACAATCTCCCCTACTTATAAAATTTTCGTCCTCGAAAATTAATTACCTTTATCCATTAAATTTGGGTATCGTAGCTCCATGTCTTTTTCTACTTCCCATGTCGCTTCACTCGCATCATGTCTACTACATATATAACTTTAATTAATGGCATTTCCTTGTTCCAAAGTTGAATAACCTTCCTATCTAAAATGGCATTTGGCGCCTCTTCATACGACAGATCCTCATTCAACTTCAATCCTTCATAACTGACTACATTGTTTGGATCGTGGACATACTTCCTCAAGTTCGCGACGTGAAAAACATTGTGAATGGATGTCAAACTTGGTGGCAGTGCCAACTCGTATGACACTTCTCCTTTTCTCTTAAGTATCTCAAATGGTCCAATGTATCGAGACCTAAGCTTCCCTCTCTTTCCAATTCGCACTACTCCTTTCATTGGTGACAATTTGAGGAACACTTTGTCACCCTTCTCAAACTCTATATCCTTCCTCTTCAAATCAGCATAGGACTTTTGTCTGTCTTGAGCTATCTTGATTCTCTCTCGAATCTTTGCAATTACTCCCACGGTTCTTTCCACAATCTCTTGTCCCAATATTCTTTTCTCGCCAACCTCATCCTAATGGAGTGGTGATCTACACTTCCGTCCATACAATGCTTCAAAGGGTGCCATCCCTATGCTTGCTTGATAGCTGTTGTTATATGCAAATTCGACTAAAGGAAAATGTTTCTCCCAATTGATTCCAAAATCCATGACACATGCTCGCAACATATCTTCCAAAGTCTGAATAGTTCTTTCAGACTGTCCATTAGTTTGTGGGTGGTAGGCGGTACTAAACTTCAACTTAGTACCCATAGCAGCTTGCAAACTATTCCAAAATTTTGATGTAAATCTCGGATCGCGGTCACATACAATACCGGTAGGCACTCCGTGTAGCCTAACAATCTCATCTATATAGATTTGTGCTAAATGATCCATGTTGTCAATCATCTTCATCAGAAGAAAATGAGCCGATTTCGTGAGTCTATCCACAATTACCCAAATTGAATGATTTCCTCTTCGGGTTTTTGGTAATGCTATCACGAAGTCCATTGATATCTCCTCCCACTTCCATTGAGGTATATCAACCGGCTTTAATAAGCCGGATGGCCGTTGGTGTTCAGCCTTCACTTGTTGGCAAGTCATACAACTTTGTATGAATTCTGCAATAGTCCTCTTCATATTCCTCCATCAAAAGTGCCTCTTCAAATCATGATACATCTTTGTTGGATATGAGTCAGTAGATTGATACTCAGCTGTTCTAGGGTTAAAAGAAATTGGGGGAAATCATAGTAGTACTATGGAATTGAAGATCCCAAAACCAAGCTGATATCAGTAGATTAGTGTGTCGATAGGATTAGCTGATGTATAGGTTAGACTTGATGTTATGTTTTATTGTTTTTGTCTAAGTCCTGTACGGGGTAGTTGTTGAACTGATCTTCTGCTGAAGATACTTTTCAGAACCCCATGTCATCAGTGTAATCCCTTGCGTTCTTCGTCGAAGCCGAATGCTAAACTCACTGGAGACAAGCGCATCGCCTTACCCGATCTCGCAGAAGACATTATCACCGATGGTCATCGCGGAAGAACCTATGCAAGCACAATACCAATTGACTATCGAAGCTCACTTTATCGGCCGACGACTCACCAAGAAGACAGAGACGTATTCGCCCATCACCGGCGTAAAGCGACCCCGCACTCGAAGTCTTTTCGAATAGTTCAGCGAAGACATACGAGGTTGTTTGAACGGTCAACTCGACACTCTCACCAACTACAAACCTCGACCAATGAGAAGCCGACAACGCTTACCTACTCTACAAGAAAGTCCGCTCTCATGAACAGCCGCATTAACTACCCCGCCGCAACTAGCTCGAATTTATGGCCGTTTTCTTTGGAGGCTTAGGACACGTGGCATCGTCGTCTCCAACGGACATATGCCACAACTCACAGCTATAAATAGAGAAGGATTTGAAGATTTCGAAACACGAGGAATATACGCGAAATCAAGGGAAAGCATTCAAGCTCACAACGCTCTAGAACCTTCAAGCTTATCCAGAGACGAACTAGTTTTCATAGAACACTTCTTGTAGTTCATCTCTCTGAGCTCTTTGATCCCTTTCTTCTCTAAACTAAGCTCATTGCTAGATTCATAGCTTAGATTCGAAGGAGTTCACATTTAGTGAATCGTTCTTGTTGTAAGAACTCCTTCTCGCTTGGAGAATATTCCCTCCCTTCTAAACTTAGGTTTGGATTGTAAAAGTCGCTAAGGACTATAACTTAGAAGGATCCGTCCCCGCATACGCTTCCTTGCCGAGACTTGCTCGATTAATCAACAAGTTTCTCCCCGCTGAAGTTCAGTCCGTGGACGTAGGATCCGTTATCCGAACCACGTTAAAAATCGCTTTTGTTATTTACTGGTTTTATCGCATCGCATTTAACCCAGCTTTTAAATCATCGCCTTGCATAAAACGTATCTTAAAAAGCGCATAGCCAAAAGACTTTACATTGCGAAAACACGTTTTCAAAAGAGACGACTCCGGGCCTAACACTTATCCGCACTACGCCTCTCGACCGAGTTTCATAATACCGACATCGCCGCAGAAGAGCTCGAAGCCGACTCACTTTGACCCCAGTGATCGAAGGCTTATTTGGCACTCGTTCATCGCTTGCAAACATCGCCTTCACCGACCTTCACCGAGAAAAAGAAACGGAGGTCGGGTGTATTCACCCCCCCTCTACACCTGACTTTTCGTCTCCGGACCAACAATTGGTATCAGAGCGTACGGTGTTCAACTGATCGCCGGTTCTGTAATACTGGTCCTCTCGAACTGATCCCGAAAACGTTTTCTCTACACAAGCTTCTCTTCATCTCATCCCTATACTCATTGCAACATGTCTGATATGTCAAGTATTCGGATGGTGCCGATGTTCTCCATTGAAAATTATACGGTTTGGCGCGTGCGTATGGAGGCACATCTTACGTCACTCCACGACAAATGGGCGGATGTTCTTGAAACAGACCCATAATCCCCATGATCGATAGCGTCGTATTTGCTGCCGGAGAAGGCGTAGGAGCACGCACAGTGCAAAGATTCCCAAAGACAAATCCGCCTTCACACTCGAAGAGAAAAAGCCGCACAATCTAGACCGAGTGGCACGAAACGCTATACCGACTACGCTCGTGACTCACACCCTCGGCAGAGTGCAAGATTGTAAAACAAAGAAAAGAGCTATGGGATGCTCGGCTGTACCGAGCCGTGGAACCCCTCGGATTAAGGAGAACAAGCTCGAACTAGAGCTTCGGAAGTTCGACGCCCTTACTATGGAGCCAAATGAGACGATTGACGAGCTCGGTGTTAGATTCACAAACCAAGTCAACGTCATCAATGGGCCGGGAGGATGTTCACCAATAAAGAGATGAACACCAAGATCTTAAGAGCGTTACCTCGACGTAAGTGGCTTCCATTTGCTACTTATCTAAGACGTTCCGATCTAAATTCTCTAACTCCCGATGTTATCTTTTCGTAACTAAAAACGGAGGAATTTGAGCATAGCCTACCCCGCAGATGCTCCAGTGCTCCAGCCGACACCCACATTGATCATGCCTTCAAGGCAACCGCCAAGAAACTGAAACAAAAATACTTCATCGAGCAAGGCAAGAGTACTGAAACAAAGTCATCTCAAATATTCGTCGCCGATCCGCTCGCGCCGATGGCTCTCAAATACCAAAGAGAAAAGGAGAGAGTCGGAAGCTAAAGAAGTATCACGTAGATTCACCCTCGTGTAAGAAAGATTATCAAAAAAGGGAAGAATCTAATTCTACACCCGAATGCAGGAAAACAGAGCATGAAGCCGCTAGTCCTTCAAAGGACTCACTGAAAAGCAAAGCAAGCAAAGAAAGTCTCTACATGCTATAACCGCAAAAAGGAGGGACATTATCGCACGACCGTCCCGAACTCTCACCGCTCAAAGAGCGTAACGGCAGCCGAAGAGAAAAATTCGCCAAACGAAGGCAGCCTACATAGCCGGGAGAGATATCCGACAACTCAATTGAAGAGGATACTTTCATGTATTCCTTCAAGACGAAGCCGCATTCGTCGCAGCTGAGGAAACAAATACAAGTCCCGAAGAGTCAACCGAATACCGCTTGATGGCAGGAGAAGAGACCGAGGTGCATAAGGACCCTTGGATAGTGGACGGCGGCTCGGGACACATGACACATCGAAGAGCTCGCCGACCAACTACGTACAAGAAGATGGTCCCGCACTGAGTTTGGTGACAACTCCAAAGGCTACACAAGGGGATATGGAACACCGAACATTGGGACCGCCTCGGCCTAAGAGTAACATATGTTGAAGGACTTCAACATAATCTCCTTTCGTCACCAATTCTGTGATAATCTTAACAGAGTTATCTTTTACGCTGGTTTCTGTGATGTTGTTGACAAATCTACAGGGAAAACAGTGTTGTCAGGCTCGCGGAAGAAGAACATCTATGTTGCAAACTGGAAAACCGCAGAACCCGAGGCTTGCTTGCTTGCACGTACTAAATCAAGTGACAAGTCAGTCGGCTATGGCACAAGAGACTCACCACCCCGAACTTCAAGACTATGAACAAGCTCGCAAAGAACTCTAAAGTCGAGGATCGCCCAAGGAATCTTTTATCAAAGATAGAAATTGTGAAGCATGCCTCAAGGGAAAGCAGACAAAGAAGAGCAATCCACCTATTCCTTCACCTTCCACTGATGGAATCCTTCAGCTGCTCCACATGGTCGTCATAGACGACTACTCGAGATATACTGGGGTCATCTTCATCGCCAATAAGTCTCGATGTTCGACCGAGCCGCCTAATCTACCGAAAAGCTCGGTGTGGAAAAGGACATCAAGATACGGAGGATACGCTCGTATGCAGGAACAGAGTTTCTAAACTCGTAGTTAAAGAGTACTGCGATAAAGAGGGAATTCAGCACGAGACATCACCGCACGCACCCCCTCGGCAGAACGGACTTGCCGAACGAAAGAACAGTAACACTCAAAGAAGCAAAGCAAGAACGCTCCTAGCGTACTCGACTACCCTCAAAGTTTTGGGCGGATGCTACCGACACACCGCTACACTCGTAACCGCTCACCGCTTACAATGCAACACATGAAGACGCCTTACGAACCGCGGAAAGGGAGAATTCCTTCTATTTCTCATTTCCATATTTTTGGTCGTTCTTGCTTTATCCACAATAATGGGAAAGACCAGCTTGAAAGTCTTTGACAAAGAATCCGATCAAGGAGTATTCTTAGGATACTCTCGGGTCAAAGAAAGCATTCGTAGTCTTTAACTATCTGGACTCTTTGCGTAGAGGAAAGTCCTCATGTTGTTTTTGATGAGTTTGTTACCGAGGACAGGAAAGATACCGAGCCAAACATTGAAGATGTCAAGCAGCAAGCTACGGGATCTCTGACCGAATGATAAAGCCGAGAAGATCCAAAGATTGTTGGGATGATGAGTCGACGATGATGAAATTCGGACTCGGCCAACAAGCAATGTAGCCGACCCGGTTGATTCTCCGTGACGTAATCAACAACAGTAACAACGCTCGATGAGGAAGCCCCCGTGGTAACCGAAACCTCTACCGAGAATATAAACTCGTGGGGAACGTTAAATGTTCCCGAGCTAAACGCCCCCGAACCCGGAAACTCGCAGATCCTAATCTTCTTACCGAATTGCTTCACTACGTAACAATACTATCGAAATGCCTAATACTCCTACCGACCGTGCGTAAGTAGTATCGAAGAAGAAGCCCGACTCGTACGCTCGTGGCTCGATGCTCATTCTTCGGATCTAATCATTGGAGATCCGTCGCCTACTATAAGGACAAGATCAAGATTAAGTCAAGGCGAAAGCTCACTTTACTCTTGTTTTCTCGTCTACGCATGAACCTCAATCGATAGAGGATGCACTTAAAGATGCCGACCGGGTCATAGCCATGCAAGAAGAGCCGAACCACCTCGCGAAATGAAGTATGGGAGCTTGTTGACGCACCTGGACATCAGCACGTGATCGGAACAAAGTGGGTCTTCAAGAACAAGCGAGATGAAAACAACGCTCATTGTCGAAATAAAGCTCGACTAGTTGCAAAAGGTTACGCTAAGTCGAAGGAATTACTTTGATGAAACATTCGCTCCAATCGGCGATTGGAAGCCATTCGTCTTTTCCTAGCATATGCAACACATCAAGGTTTTAAAGTATATCGATGGATGTGAAGTCAGCTTTTCCGAACGGCGCATCAAGGAAGAAGTCTACGTTGAACAACTACCCGGCTTTCACAGGGACATCAGTGTACGTACTTAGGAAAGCTCCAGATGGGGTTAAAACAAGCACCCGTGGCTTGGTATGATACCCTATCGACTTTCTACTTCGTAAAGGTTTTCGTAAGGGGACAAGAGATCGCACTCTATTCAAAGCATAAAGTCGAAGATGACATTCTACCGGTGCAAATCTACGTGGACGACATCATTTTTGGCCGCGTAAACGAAGTCATATGTCGCCAGCTTGAGAAAATGATGAAGGAGAAATTCGAGATGTCTATGATGGGAGAGATGAATTATTTCCTTGGATTTCAAGTAAAGCAATCAGCGAAGGAATTTTCATCAATCGTGCCAAATACACTCGAGATCTTCTCAAAAGATTCGGCCGTGATTCCAAAGAAGCCACCAAGATCCCCATGAACACAAACTTTAAAATCGATCTGGACAATGAGGGAGCTTCGTTAACTCTACCGATTATAGAGCTATTATTGGGTTCTTTACTTTATTTAACAACCTAGCCGACCCGACATAACTTATGCCGTAGGTGTATGCGCAAGATTTCGGGCGAATCCCAAGCGAAGTCATCTACACTCGCCGAAGAAGATTCTCGCGATATCTAAGAGGAACACCCGATGTCGGGTTATGGTATCCCGCCGATGATAATCTAACACTAACTGGTTATTCTCGATGCCGATTATGCAGATGCAGGATAGATCGAAAATCAACTTTCGGAACATGTCGGTTCCTAGGCAAAGCAAGCCGATATCGTGGTTTTCAAAGAAACAAGACTCGCAGCTACGTCCACTACCGAAGCCGAGTACATGGCCGCAGGAAGTTGCCGTGCCTGCATCCTTTGACTTCGACAACAATTGAGAGATTATGGTATAACTCGTGATGAAGTGCCCATCTACCGTGACTCCACCAAAGGCAATAGCTATAACTCGTAACCCGCCCCGCATACGAGATGCAAGCACGTGGATATCCGACATCACTTCATCGGAGACCATGTCGAGAAGAAGGACATCGAATGGAGAAAATCCATACCGATAAGCAAAGGGCGTACATACCGACCAAACCACTAGCCGAGAACAAGTTCGGAGAACTATCGCTGAGCTAGGTCTCGCTAGATCCTACCGAGACAAGTCGGTAGAAGCCAACTACCGATAATGATATACTTAGCAACAATTGGTATCAATATGGAATCAGCACGACAGTCGTAAAACTTAGTACAAATGACTCGCTGGGAGATGCACACCGTACTCAAGCAAGGGGGAACATGGTCGTCAAGCACAACCATCCTCCCGATAAATGATGGTAACCACCGATAAGTTCAGCGAAGAGGTTTGCGTAGTATCGTCACTTAAATTGTTCGAAGCACGCCGCATTTAATACATCGCCGCTTACATTCGCTTGTTAAGGAGCATTTATTTCTTACCATTTATTATGCTTAAAGTTTAAGGAAAGGTCACAGGACCCTTCGCCCGAGTAATTAATGCTCTCCGTCGCGCATTTAATGCATGTCTTCTCACTTACCTTTATTACGTATATCTATAGTATTGGCGGCTAAGTAATCATACCCTCTATATCATTCAATCTTAGACGTCCATCGATTTTGAAAGATTAAATTTGAACCATAGGATTCAAACCGAAGATCAAATCAACTTATACAAAATCTTTTCAACTTCGATTACTCCTCACTTTTCGCCATTCTCATATCTTAGAGCTTTTTCTTAGCGATTCGCTTATCTTCCTAAATCCTCATCCAAACCGCATTGCCGTATATTCATTCAAGCTCTATTTCACGTAATGTATTAATATCTGCTGATAGTCACTGACTTACTCTATTTTCAAGTCCTAACAATTTGTTTTGCAGATTTCAATGGCGATAGTACAGACTCCTAAGAAGATGGTTGAGATCATGACCATCCGGGTTCGCTTTAAGCCGACGATGGCTCTCCCAAGCAGTGGACCTTTCATATTTGGAGCCGGTGTTTGGCGCCCTTGAGAAGTCGTGGCCGGCAACTCTTGTGTCGAGGCATCCCCGTTCTCATCCGCCGAGACAAGTTGTGGAGGCCTACTACAACCGGAAGTCGCTTGCCTCAGGAGGAGAAGAGGCTTCGTTTGTTTACGCCGGAAGTTGCCCCAAATAAGTGGAGGGAGGCTACCCACTCCTTCAACATCTCGTAGGCTCTCGCTCAAGCCTTTCAACTCCCCTCACCGGTATTTCTCCCATCAAGTTATAAGGAAAGGGAGATAAATGATTACGTCCAAAAGTTCTCGTGGACGCAGCCGACATAGTGTTCAAGACGGCGCTACGCAGGAATCTTTTGCTACCTCGCAGAGGGGTTTAGCTTACGTTGTATCTCATATTTCGACGAGCTCACCGGATCCTATGATCGCCTTTCTAAGCCGAGGATACAACCGATGATGATTATAGGACGATGGAGTAGAAGTGAACTGGGCCGACTACTATACTATTCACCAAGGCCCAAGCCCGTAAGTTCACTACTTCGCCATCGGAGAGAGGAAGCTAACCAAGACAGGCAAGCTCCTATTCGGTACCAAGATGTCGGTGCCGATAGAGAGTGTGGTACGTAAACGCTCAGCTTTTGCGGACTCAAAGTCTTTTGATCTCAAGAGTATTAAATTTATGACAAAGGCCGGAACAGAGAAGTCAATCGGGCAAGGGGCCACCCGAACCGAAGAGAGCCGCGTCTCGCTCCGCCCCCATCCGTCCAAGTGCCAAAGAAGAGGAGGTTGGCTAAGACTCGACTCGCTGAGGTCACAGCTGCTCACCCACTTACCATTATTGAGCCAGCCTCCTCCTTCTACTCAAGAGGGAGCAACTACTCGATTCGTATACTCGGAATCGAGGGAGCGACGATCAAGGACAAGGTCCAAGTGATCAGCTCGAGGAAACAGAGTCCGACAAGAGGGAACCGTCACCCGAACCTACCGCTGAGTGGACAACAACCGACACCACTCGATCACGTGCCGCAATGCCGAGATTCAAGCAAGAGATACCGTAAATTGCCGAGCACGCAGATCCGGTTGAAATAGCAAGAAGGGACAAGAGCTCGGATGCTCTTAAGGTTTCTCGGACCGGGACATTCTTATTGACTTTGCCAAATCCCAAAGAATACCGGATGAGCTACTTACAGAGGAGCAAGAGCTCCAAGCCAAGATTAGATTCGGAGAGCCACCGATGTGGCGTCCTTCGAAGATTTGAGAGCCGCAATGCTCTATTTACCGAGCTTGAGAGCTCCGACCGAAACAGCCTCCGCCCCCATCTCCACCTTCCGATAAAGGTGATAATGATGATCAAGATGAGGAGATGGATGGAAAACCCAAGGAAGCGCACTGTGGAGAATCTCGCAGAGGGACAAACTCCCCAAGAGAAGAGCCCAACACCACCCATAGTCACATCGTGAGGCTACAACCGCTCCGGAGTACAGAGGGAGCAGCTTGATCTCGTTCTCCGAGCAGAGGCTCGGAACCAGCTCTTATCGATACAACCCATCGGTTCCGTGTCCTCACGTTCGCCAATAGGGCTATCAAACGCCAAGGTGAGAAAAATCGACTCCTAGCCAAAGATGTTCATTTCAAATGGGAGAAGTACACCAAGGCTCGTAACGAAGCTCTAAGTAAGTTGGCCGCCGACATCTCAACTCCTAAAGAGGCTTCTCAACCGGATTTCAAGGAGATAGTTGAGCAGCCCTAAGTGCTCAAAAGGCCGATTTAACAAAGACAGAGTCGCACTGCTTGCCGCCAAAGATAAAACTTTCTGAGCAAATGACTCGTGCCATGAAAACGGCTTCAAGGCTTCATAGATGAGAGAAACAAGATAGCAACCATTTCTCTTCAAACATCCATCAAGCAACAGCCGAGGCCTTAAAACCCATTCGTAACGAAATAACGTAATCAAATGATCAAGCTCGCCGAAACTCCGTCAGAGTCGCCCGCCGCTTGAAGAAATCTAGAGCCGATAAGGAGAAAGACTGGGAAAACTACCGCAACTTGGTCGTTGATTTTAATGACACGCTTACCCGCATCAAAGATTCTCGTGCACAACTGGAGCAGACGTAAAAGCTATCCGCACCTCCCCGGCAAATATTGCCGATGCCAAAAAGGGGGAAGATATTGTGAAAGATGAACCCGATACGGATACAAACCGACATCCGCATCCTTGAGGGACAGCTCGGGAGGAGGCAGACCCTCCTCGCAGCCAGAGCCCTCACCAGCAGAGATTCAGGGGGAACAGCTCCGGAGGCGTGACCATCTACTCGTAAAGGTACATCTACCGAGGTCCTTCTCCTTGATTTCCCACTACAAGCCACCCCCATCTCCTCTTCACCGTGCACATAGACGAAATCGCTCAATTCCTTGAAGAGCCACCAAGAAGAAGAGTCTCGACACCGCCGCAGAGGTCTGGGGAAGGAAATTGCTACCGAATCCACTACTCCTTCCTCCCCGATCAAGAAGTTTAAATCAAAAGCGAGCAAGAGGCATTCGACCTCGTAATAGCCCAAGAGCCGCAAGACAAGCCGGGACCAGAGCGTCGCCTAGAGAAGGCAAACCGAAGGAGCGAAAAAGCCTAAGGGCAAAGTCGTCAAGGGCAAAGGAAAGAGAAAGGTCATTAATACAAATAAGAGCAAAAGAAGAAAGCCCAAGAAGATTTTGCTAAGGCACTTCCGACCGAAATCAAAGCTACCGCTCGTAGTATTCCCATATCTACTCTTACACCCGAGCAGATAGCAGAAGAACAAGCGACCTGGGAGGCGACGCTGCAAGGACCGAGTCTCAGACGAGGAGACACTAGAGCAGCCACTCTCCGTGAGAAGAAAAGGATGGCTGACCTGGCAAGAATGAAAAGCCTATCTCGATAAGCCGGCCGATCCGAGAAAACAGATACCCGTAGGATCGAGGAACAAGAGGACTACTATCGTAACTCCTCGTATGAAGCCGATTCCCGCACCTCATGTGGACAAATGGGTACCCGCCGATCCGAATGATCAATGGGAGACTCTCAAAGAAATGTTTGTTAAAAATCTGTATGTTTGGGGGCTTCTATCCGAAAGACATTCCGGCCGATCAACTGCTCGAAGAGTGTTTTAATGAAGTTTTTCCGTAACTCGTAGAACGGTTGCCGCCTATCATGAAAGAACCGAACATTCCCGTGAAAGCACCCGCATTCAGAAGATATCTTCCTCCCATGACTGCTAAAGGCATTATCATCACAAAGTCTATCGAAGAAGAAATCGAATCTGCAACCTATCAGCATGAGTTACATCCGCATAGACCATAAGATCAAGAGGAAATCCAGTGTTTTGCGCAAAAGGATTTATAAATTTTATCGCTCGGACCCTCCAACCGATCGCTCGGCGGATTTCAAGAAGAAGACTCGTGAGCTTCAAACGACAAGCAGTGATTTCTCCTCTTTGTTTTTGATAATTCTTTGTAATAGCATAGGAACCCGTACTTTGACGATCTATCTATAAGAGTTCCTATCGCTTGCTAGACAATCGCTCATTGTCTTTAAGCTTTTTAGTGTCATGTTTTCACGACCGATCACCAAGTGATCTCGACACACACTCACATCGGTCTCGATCTTGCCTTTCTCTCACCCGCCGAAGTTCATTTACTATTATCGCTTTTTCCTCGATGCTTTAAGGGGGGGAAATTGTTGTCGTAGGACAAGATCTTTAATAGATGTTAGAGTATGGAGGTTTCTGGCATCATCAATTAGGGGGGAAATTGTTGGATATGAGTCAAGAGATTGATACTCACTGTTCTAGGGTTAAAAGAAATTGGGGGAAATCATAGTAGTACTATGGAATTGAAGATCCCAAAACCAAGCCGATATCGTAGATTAGTGTGTCGATAGGATTAGCCGATGTATAGGTTAGACTTGATGTTATGTTTATTGTTTTTGTCTAAGTCCCGTACGGGGTAGTTGTTGAACCGATCTTCTCGCCGAAGATACTTTTCGTAACCCCATGTCATCGTTGTAATCCCTTGCGTTCTTCGTCGAAGCCGAATGCTAAACTCACCGGAGACAACGCATCGCCTTACCCGATCTCGCAGAAGACATTATCACCGATGGTCATCGGCGAAGAACCTATGCAAGCACAATACCTTCGCATACCAACCGACTATCGAAGCTCACTTTATCGGCCGACGACTCACCCGAAGAAGACAGAGACGTATTCGCCCATCTGACCGACGTAAAGCGACCCCGCACCCGAAGTCTTTTCGAATAGTTCGGCAGAAGACATACGAGGTTGTTTGAACGGCCAACTCCGACACTCTCACCAACTACAAACCTCGACCAATGAGAAGCCGACAACGCTTACCTACTCTACAAGAAAGTCGCTCTCATGAACAAGCGCATTAACTACCCCCGCCGCAACTAGCTCGAATTTATGGCCATTTTCTTTGGAGGCTTATGACACGTGGCATCGTCGTCTCCAACGGACATATGCCACAACTCACAGCTATAAATAGAGAAGGATTTGAAGATTTCGAAACACGGAGGAATATACGCGAAATCAAGGGAAAGCATTCAAGCTCACAACGCTCTAGAACCTTCAAGCTTATCCGGAGACGAACTAGTTTTCATAGAACACTTCTTGTAGTTCATCTCTCTAGAGCTCTTTGATCCCTTTCTTCTCTAAACTAAGCTCATTGCTAGATTCATAGCTTAGATTCGAAGGAGTTCACATTTAGTGAATCGTTCTTGTTGTAAGAACTCCTTCTCGCTTGGAGAATATTCCCTCCCTTCTAAACTTAGGTTTGGATTGTAAAAGTCGCTAAGGACTATAACTTAGAAGGATCCGTCCCCGCGTACGCTTTCCTTGTTGAGACTTGCTCGATTAATCAACAAGTTTCTCCTCGCCGAGTTCAGGACCGTGGACGTAGGATCTCGTTATCCGAACCACGTTAAAAATCGCTTGTGTTATTTATCGCTTTTATCGCATTGTATTTAACCCAGCTTTTAAATCATCGCCTTGCATAAAACGTATCTTAAAAAGCGCACAGCCCAAAAAGACTTTACATTGCGAAAACACGTTTTCAAAAGAGACGACTCCGGCCTAACACTTATCCGCACTACGCCTCCGACCGAGCTTCGTAATACCGACATGAGTCGCAGGAAGAGCTCGTAAGCCGGCTCACTTTGACCCCATTGATCGAAGGCTTATTTGGCACTCGTTCATCGCTTGCAAACATCGCCTTCACCGACCTTCACTGAGAAAAAGAAACAGAGGTCAGGTGTATTCACCCCCCCCCCCTCTACACCTGACTTTTCGTCTCCGGACCAACAATCTTTGTCCCTCCAGGATGGACAGTGTATGGCGTGTTGTGTGCCTCCTCTAAAATCTCCCTCATCATTTCACTTTCTTTTGGTACACAGATCCTTCTCTCGAACATCAGCGTCTCGTCTGCTGCAATCTCAAACCCCTTATTCTGAACTTGATCTCTTGCACAAAAACCTATCTCACTTTTGTGCTTCCCGAATTTGGTCCCTTAGCAAAGGTTGGATCTTCATAGCTGCTAACTTAGTAGCAGTTTCTTCTGTCGACAGTACAACTTCAATTTCCATTTTTGCAAACTCTTCAATCATTCGGGAAGTATATAGGGCGGTCAAACTCCCTTTCCTGCTCAAAGCATCAGCTACGACGTTTGCTTTTCCTGGATGTAAATGAATTGTGCAGTCGTAATCTTTCACTAGTTTGAGCCACCTTCTTTGTCTCATGTTCAATTCCTTTTGTGTGAACAAATACTTGAGACTCTTGTGATCGGAATATATCTCACACTTGCCTCCATAAAGGTAATGTCTCCAAATCTTCAAGGCATGGACTACAGCTGCCAATTCCAAATCACGTGTAGGGTAATTCAGTTCGTGCGTCTTCAGTTGCCTCGAAGCATAAGCTATGACATTCCCATGTTGCATCAAGACACATCCAAGTCCTTGTTTTGAGGCATCGCAGTAGATTACATACCCTTCAGTTCCATCAGGAATAGTGAGTACTGGTGCCATAATTAACTTCCCTTTTAGTTCCTGGAAACTTCTCTCACACTCTTCATTCCACTCAAACTTGATCCATTTTTCTGGTTAGTTGGGTGAGTGACCTTGCTATCTTCGAGAACCCTTCAATAAACCTCCGGTAGTATCCTGCTAATCCTAAAAAACTTCGGATCTCACTTGCATTCTTCGGTGCCTTCCAGTTACTAACCGCTTCAATTTTTGCTGGGTCTACTTATATTCCTTGTGCAATCACTACATGACCAAGGAATACTACTTGACTAAGCCAAAACTCACATTTCTTGAACTTGGCGTATAACTTCTCGTTTCTTACGGTCTCTAAAACAATCCTTAGATGCTCTTCATGTTGGCTCCGATCTTTTGAGTACACTAAGATATCATCGATGAAGACAATTACAAATTGATCTAAATATTGATGAAACACTTTGTTCATCAAGTTCATGAAAACAGTCGGTGCATTAGACAGTCTAAAAGGCATCACAGTAAACTCATAGTGACCGTATCATGTTCGAAAAGCTGTCTTCGCCACATCACTCTCTTTAATCTTCAATTGATGATATCCAGACCTTAGGTCAATCTTTGAAAAGATTTCCGCACCTTTTAGTAGATAAAAAAGGTCTTCAATCCTTGGGAACGGATACTTGTTCTTGATAGTCAACTTGTTGAGCTCACGATAATCTATGAACATACGCATAGTTCCATCTTTCTTCTTGACGAACAGGACATGCGCTCCCCATGGTGATACACTTGGACGAATATGTCCCTTGTCTAACAACTCTTGTAGTTGTATCTTTAGTTCTTGTAACTCCATCGATGTCATTCTGTATGGTGTTCTTGAGACAGGAGTTGCTCCAGGAATTATATCAATGTTGAATTCTACTGGCCTATCTGGGGGAAGTCCACTTAGTTCCTCAGGGAACACATTAGGAAATTCCCTTACCACCGGAATATCATTTATGGTTAGTTCCTCCGTCTTTGTGCTTGTAATATTCACCAAATAGGCCTGACATTCCTTCTTCCTCATCATCTTGGTGGCCTTCATTGCAGTTATGATATGTGGTCCTCTCTTTCTCTTACTTCTATAAAAGGAGAATTGATTTACATCTGGTATTGGAAAAACGATTTACGGTCCTTGCATCTGATAACCGCATCGTGCTTGCTGAGTTAATCCAACTCAAATATGATGTCGAAGCCCTTCATCTCGAGGATATACAAATTTGCTTTCAAAGTTACGTCATCGATCTTCAACGTTACACCTTTTATTCGACATTTGTTTCCTTTGCATTGCCTATTGGAAATCCAACCTTGCATGTTGCAGCTTCCTCTTCGCATTTTTCGGCTACTTGATCATAAAATCTTTTTGATACGAAGGAATTATGCTCCGGAATAAAAAAGAACTACGACTATTTGGTTAAGGTACTAAAATGTTTCATGAGTTAGTCAAGTTTACTAACTATAATTGGATCTCCTCCTTGGCGTTGCGGGAACATTTCTCTCATAGCCTCCAAAGAATGTAAATTGCTAAGGTTCTCTAGAGGATTATCTCTTATCCCTCCACTACTTAATGGGTTTCTTCTCGGAGGCATCTTCCTATTGTTCATATAAAATTCGACTATGTAAGACATCTAAGTTCTCATTCTTAAGGCAACATTTTCGAGGACTTTTAATATTTTACATAATTTACTTGTATAATAATCATGCTCATGTCATGCTAGAAAAATATGCTTTCAATATTATGCATCAAAATTAACTTAGAAAATCTTTCTTACCTCGCCGGCACGATGTTGTGGTTGTGATGATGGTCAATTTCCTGCATAACATGAAACAAGTCTACAGGAAAGTAGACATGCTCTGATATCAATCTGTAACGCCCCAATTTTCATAACCTTTTTAAGGGGACGTCACCTCTTGCATAAATTTAATCTTCTCAATTTAATTTTCAAAAATAATAGATATATAAAATCAATAAGGTTTTAATGCATTTCATAATAGCGGAAGTCTTGAATAATAAACATGTGCACCTACTAGTTCACGGAATTAAATAAAGACAAATGCATAGTTCAAGATAAAACTAAATTAATGCGTTTAAAAAAAACATTTTAGATCCATTACCATCCGCCACTTCAAGCACCTGCCGGACCATGATCTGAAAAGGTAAAAATATAAGGGGGTGAGTACGACTACTCAGTGGGGTCAAACATTATCCAAATTATAAACTATAAAGAATTTAACATGAGAAATTAGACATGCAAGCCCGGAGGCTTAACCCGAAGGCTTTACTGCGTGAATGCCCGAGGGCTAACCCGAAGGTTTTACTGCGTGAATTGCTTGCCCGAATGCTAACCTGAAGGTTTTACTGCATGAATTGCCCGAAGGCTAACCCGAAGGTTTTACTGCGTGAATTGTTTGTACTGAATAAAGCATGAGAAAAACTGTATAGTGTATAATAAGGATAAAAGAAAAACCCGACCTTAACCTTTTGTGTGAATGAAAAGATGTATGTCAATGGATTAAGTCTTGCGCGCCAATCCTAACATGAAATAATTCAAATCTTAATGTCGTGATATGCATGAAACAATTAATCGTTTTGTACATGGGATGCAAATAAGTATATCGATACATACTTCTACTTCTCGTTTCTAAATAACTCCGAGTTCTAACGACTTATTCTAGTATTAAGCTTATAACATGACATATATAATGATACCTTATAGTTATGAGGTTGCAATTAATATCATATCTATATACTAGGTTTCTATGTTCTATTTTAACTCGTGCAGAATACTTATTTTAAAAAAATTCCACAGAACATGAATTCATTACATAAATTCTAATTTTCTATATGTAGATTCTTTAATGTGTCTCATTCCAGATTTGGTTTCATATAAAAATAATAAGTCCTCTAAGAGTTATAACCAAAACAAGACCTCCACCGCATCGACGCAGGCGATTTCTGACCTACTTACCTTTAACTATAAGCTTCAAGGACTAAACATACTTTACATATTCTAATATTTAACAAACATCTAGGGACCATACATAGGGATATCATATCAAAAATGCACCTTTGTTGGATAAGGGATGACTTCTGAAAAACATAGAACGTTTCAACCAAAATCCGAATACGAAAATGCATGCTCTGACTAACTACCCGGAAAACTTGTATTAAACTGCTTTCATACACATACGTTAAATATTTCTTGAAACAATTCGTAGGTATGTTGACAGATTTTTCGAAAAGTTTATGTGAAACTATTTTATGGACGACTAAAAGTGTACTTATAGACTTAGGATAAATTATCTACAGATCCCTAATTATAAAAGGTATAAAATATATTTTATCCATAATTATTTTCGTCCTTATATATTTTAGAGATGGACTAGTTATCATCATGTTGCACATTCAACATGATCCAATTGCCCAATTTTGATCCATGTTTGATATGTTGACCCGCTTTATCTCATGTGTTGACTTGTTTTTTTTTTTTTTTTTTTTTTTTTTTTTTTTTTTTTTTGCCTTTTATTTTTCTTTTTTCGTTTTTTTTAAATTTTTTTGTCTTTTTTGTCTTTTCTGTTTTTTTGTTTTTTCATTTTTCGTCTTTTTTGTTGTTTTCGTCTTTTCCGGTTTTTCGTCTTTTTTTATTTTTTCGCCTTTTTCGTCTTTTTTCGCCTTTTTTCGTTTTTTTTTGTCTTTTTCGTTTTTTTCGTTATTTTTTCACCTTTTTCGTTTTCCGTCTTTTTTCATTTTTTTGCCTTTTTTGCCTTTTTCATTTTTTTTTGTCTTTTTTCGCTTTCTTCGCTTTTTTCGCCTTTTTCGTCTTTTTCATTTTTTCATTTTTTTGTCTTTTCGAAAATACAAAGAATGACACGACACTTTTTTTGTTTTTTCGTTTTGAAATACAAAAATATTTTTTGTTTTTTCCCCCCTTATTATAAGGACGAGAGTGTCACTCTTTGTATACAAAAGTGTCGTTTGTTCTAAACAATGACACTTTTGTTCGTTTGTTCTAAACAATGACACTTTCATTCAGGACAATTGACACTTTTGTTTATTACGATTGACACTTTGGGTAACATTTATGGTTATTATGCTTCATATTGATTAGTAGATGAAAGTGACACGTTCCTTAACTCTGAGTGCCAATTTACTTCAGTGTGATTGACACTTTAAGTTAAATGACACTTTCTTTCGTTGTAATTGACACTTTTTTCATAAACAAATGACATTTTTTTTCGAAACAAATTGCATTTTTTAAAAAAATAATTGATATTCAATAAATGATATAAATGACACTTATTTCAAATACAAATGACACTTTTGTTTGTTACGATTGATACTTTGGATAAGTAACAAATGACACATTTATTCATTACAAATGAAACGCCTTCCTTATCAAAAAAATTGGAAAAAAATAAAAAAAAATTATTGGTTACGATTGACACTTTTGTTTGTTACGATTGACACTTTCATATGCAAAGAGTGAAACGTCCGTCCTTAAAATAAAGGGAAAAAAATGAAAAAAAAAATGAAAAAAATTTTGTTTGTTGCGATTGATACTTTTGTTTGTTACGATTGATACTTTCGTATGCAAAGAGTGACACGTCCATCCTTAAAATAAAGGGGAAAAACGTTAAAAAAAAAGTAAAAATAATAATAACAATAATGATGTCATGTTGACGTCAGCGGGTCAACGGGTCAAACACGGGTCAAAGCGGGTCAAAATTGGGTAATTAGATCATGTTGCATGTGCAACATGATGCACACAAGTTTTTGTCTTTATTTTATATAGTATTTAGTCTATCACTTACCATATAAGACATTCAATCCTAGATAAATTAGGATATGGATAGACACAATTAGATGTTATCCTAAAACATGTGTAAAACTAATATATTATCTATTTTATTCACAAAATATAATTTTAAATTATCTCCTAATAACTTATATAATCTAAATTATTATATTCTTTCATTAATCCTAGTAGGTCTAGGAAATTCTAAATATATTTACATAACAAAAATAATTTAATGAAAAATAACATAGGTGTTTTAATTTTCATTTTCATTTTTCTAAGGCGCGACTTAAAGAACTAAACTCGTGATATTATGCAAGAAATGCAAATGCATTTTATTTATTTATTTATTTATTTTTAGGTAAAATTTCAGGGTGTTACAATCCCTCTCCTCAGCTCTTTCCGTCGCCATTTGCCTCTCAACCTGAAAACATTTGAGAACATTTGGGTTGAGTACTAATGTACTCAGTGGGTAGGACAATTCAAAAATATTTAAAACAGTTTATCCAAGAATGAAATACGTATTGGAAGGTTTTGAAAAGAAACTGCTCCAACCATACAAAACTTAATACTCTGGGTGCACACATTTGTGTCACATTTTCTGTTACTTCTACCACATGATTCTCATATCTTGGGCCTTGGCCCTCGAGTCGAAACTCGAGGGGTCTCTCATATCATGTTAGTACTTCGTACACAAAGATGATCACACTTTGTGTTACTAACAAACACGTACACACCATTACTAACCCTCATCTAACGTGTTAGGCCAGATGAGAGCCTTGATCGATCTATCATGTACAAGCTTTTAATAGGTAAATGCACAAAAACTTTCATGGATAAACAAATTTGATATAGCTTATTAACTCAATGATAATTTTTATAAAATTATTACCCACCTCAAATTGCGCTGAGTTGTTCTACTAGTATTCCTGACACCGAGGGCTATTGCTCTTCCACGATAGGTCCTATACGAAAATTCTAAGTTTCAACAACTTATTCTAGTAGCAAGCATACAGATTATGACCTATATAACGATATTTAATAGTCATTAAGTTAAGGCAATGTCATAGTTATATTCTATTAAACTTGTGCAGAAGACCTATATTAAAAGAGTTCCACATACCATGGTTTCACTTCATAAATTTTAATATTCTAGATTTACCAGAATTGGTTTCATGTTAAAATAATAAATCGTCTAAGAGTTATAACCAAAACAGTACCCACTATACTAACAGGGACAATTTATGTCCTATTATAATTTGTGGGACCAAAAGTGCTTTAAAATTTTTAGAATTCGACACACACTTAGGGGACATTTAGAGTAATACCATATCAAAATTTCACTCTCTATGGATAAGTGACGACTTCAGGAAATACAGAACAGTTTCCACAAAAAGCCACTCTACTGAATGAATGGCTCCAATTAACTATCAAAAGTTTATATTAAAATGATTTTACATGAATGCATTAAAAATAAAAAATAAATATTTTTACAAATGTCTATATGTATAAAGTATTTAGGAAAAAGAATCAAGTCAAGATCATTTATTTGGAGTGAGATATAAACGTTTTACTAAGCCTTATCCCGGATGCATGGTTTTTTGGCGGCATAGAAGTGTAAACTCATTAAAAATATAAAGAATTGTCCAAAAATCACCAAACTTTGGAGAGATCTTAAACAAATCCTAAGTTTTGACCCTATAATTTTTCAGGAAATTTTCAAGTAACAAAAAGGTCGAGTAATTGGCTTTGAAACTCACGGCGGAATCGTAAAACTCGAAAATACGTTCTGCCTAGAATCTCTCTACTCTAATCGGATTTTAAACAAGATCTTGCTATCCATAATGTACCTTATGCGAGATCTTTCATAACCTTACATGATTATCCCAGGGAACGTTATGCATGTAGCATGCAATGCATCTCTAAGAACATTTGAGTTGTGAGAAACATAATAGAGAATTTAAACCAAGAGAATTACTTCTTATGCTAACATTTCCACATGCAGCGTCATATCCATTCATGCATGAACGATTCATACCAAATCTCAATCCATCAACAGCAAGATCGACGTTATCCAATCTCAAAAACTTCACGTTCGTCGCAAAAGGAAGAAAAAGAGTGCAATATAACAAGGTGAAAGAGATACTTACTTGATGTATTACACTAGCTATTAAGAACTCCTAAAACTTGCTTCACTCCCAGCCGATGCAACAAGATGAAGAGGAAATCTCACTAAGCTTGGGTTTTTGGTGTAGAATGGTAACAAGTATTTAAAGGGGTATGGTCATGATTGCCTACTATATAGCATATTAGTAACCTTTGTGCATGGAAGGCCCGTAGAAGGTGAATTGGAAATGTGAATAGTTCCCCAACATGAACTACTACAATGCATGTCTATTCCATTTGATTGAAACAAACTTTGTGCTGCACTACTACAATGCATGTCTATGCTCACATCATCTCTTCACTAAGTTGTCTCTCTAGTGGGTGGCATGCTCATGCATGTTGAGATGGTAGTTCCTCCACGTGGTGAATCTTTTACATGCAACTAGGAGAGAATACTTCATGAATCTATATATATATATATATATATATATATATATATAGTGTTGGGTGATGATTCAATCCTCAGCATGATCATACTTGTGGGAAATGATTCTATCTTCTATACTGAATCACGCTCAGTAGCCTCGTGCTCTGACTATTGAGAAGATTTGAAGATCCCAAAACCCTATCTGATTGGTGAACCATTCCTTTGTATTCGTATTTGTCTCCCGAGGTTTCGCACTCGCAGACACTCGCTCCGGTCAAGGCGCCGCAGCTCATCGCCCTCAAGCACTGGTGAGAAGACTCGGTGAATACCGGACTCAAGCAGAGCAAGATATCGAGAGAGTCGCTGAACCGAACTCGCCAGAGTAGTTCACCGGACTCGTAGCTGATTTTCGCAGACCTTTCTCACCGTGCCTATCTACCGAATACAAAATCGACTCAAGATCGGGCCGACGCCTTCCGAACTGTCTAAATCTTTTGATAAGCTATTAGTGTTGTCAAGTACGAGGAAGAGAGAAGTCAACTTTAGTTGCCTCGAAGTTTGTTCTGTCTCAACCACCACATCCACCTCGACAAATGACAAGCATACACGTGTCGTCTCACCTACTAAAGCTATAGTCAACATATTTCCGTAAAAGGAGGGAAAGGACACTGTACCTACTACACAAAAGAGCCGTTTGCTACCACAAAAGAGGGAAAAGAAGAAGATCGTCTCCAACGGATCTATTCTTCTCTCCACTCTATAAATAGAGGGATCATTCAAGATTTGAAGCTTACCGTCACCGAAAAACCAACAACCTAGAACCAAAAAACATAGAAGCAAGAAACGCACAGAGCATTCAAACGAGCGAAATTAACGACTAAGTCTTCCGCAAGAATCAACCGAGTTATCTCCGGCGAAAGACTACATCCAGCTCAAAATGAACCAAGCTGAACCGACACAAGCTTCTAGTATCCAAGCGACTGACACGAACCTATAGCTAAACCCTCAGTTGTTCGTCGCTCTAGATAGCTACATTCTCGTTCCTTATCCCTCTAACCCTAAGCTCACTTGTTATATCCAAAGCTTAGACGAAGGAGTTCACATTTGAACCCAATCCTTATTGTATAAGGACTCCTTCATTGTTGGAGAAGTTTGTCAAACACTTAAAGTTTGATAGAATTGTAAACCGGGACTTGCTCGCATAATCCCCAAGCCACGGCTTTGTCCAACAGACAAGCCGACCGAGACTAACTCAAGCATAATAAATAGCCTCCCGATCTATCGGGACAAAGGACGTAGGATTGTTGATATCCGAACCACTTTAAAAATAACCGTGTCGTTTACTTACAGTTTCATTGATTTTACCGTGCATACCGAACATCATATTTAAAATCGATTTAACCGTCTCGTATTCTCGAACTTCTTATCTACCGAACCGAGACTCGCATAAAACGTTTTCCTCATTAAAACCGATTTGGGCCTACACAATTCCGCACACCGAACTCTCACCGATCGATACCGAATTCCGACCTAGTCCGTTAGCGCATCTCACCCGAGCCGCACTTTCTTTAGCCTTTAACACGATTCGTAACGGTTGTCCTGGTCCGCTGAACTATTTCAAGACGGCACCTTCCCCGAATAGGACTGCTCGTGTTCGAAAGTTGAGAAATTTGGATTCGTGTGTATTCACCCCCCCTCTACACCCGAACTCACTCACGGACCAACAATTGGTATCGAGCAGGAGTTCTTTCGACTCTTGTTATCTTTGAGACCGGTCTATTCGAACGGATCCGAGGGAAAGCGTTTTCACCGCATATCACTCTACATTCATATCATTATTCTTCATGGCCGATATGTCGTGTTTAAGGATGGTACCTATGTTCTCGGTGGAGAACTACGGAGTTTGGCGAGTCAGATGGAAGCTCATCCGACATCCCTCCATGACAAGATGATCAAAGTGCTTGAAGACGGACCTATCGCTCCTATGATTGATAGTGTCGTGACTCAGACCAAGCTCAAGGAGGAGGAATGGTGACTGGGAAGAAGGTCCCCAAAGACAGAAGACTCTTCACTCCTAAAGAGAAGAAGCTTCATAATCTAGACCGAGTCGCCAGGAATGCTATACTAACCACCCTTAGTGATTCTTATCTTGGCGCAGGTTCGTGAATGCAAGACTACTAAAGAACTCCGGGATGCTTCTGCGCTACCGAGTCGAGGGACTCGAAGATTAAAGCCAACAAATTAGCGCCGGAACTCCAAAAGCCGGAAAGCTTGACTCTCATGCCCGGGACAAAATCGAAGATCTAAACGCCGATTTACCAATCTGATGAATTCTATCAACGGGCCGGGAAAGACATTCAAGAACCGAGAGATGAATCAAGATTCTCGAGGGCATTGCCTACGGACGACACCGGACACCCTTTGCCACTTTATTGCGACATTCCGATTTAGATGCGTGTCTCCCGACCATATCTTTTCGTAATTACAGGGTGGGGAGTATGAGTTCGACGCACCTCAAAGAAAGTTGAGAGTCGAAGCCGATACGAAGATTGACCATGCTTTCAAAGCTACAAAGAAGCACATCATCTCCAGCTACGAGCAAGACGACGAGTAAGACCGAGCCTTCACTCACCGACCTACAAGAAGGAAGTCTAGCTCGGGGTACGCGCCGCTCGCAGCCGAAGTATCGAAGGAGAAAGAAAGGCGTAGAAAACCGACCAAAGCATACCGAGATACAAAAGGTAAGTCGAATATACACCTAAACGCGCTCCCGATACTCAATCTTCCGAATGCGTAAAAGAAAGATGACTCAAAGACCCTCAAGGGATAGTGCAACCAAAGAAGAAAAAGTCATCACTTGCTACAACCGCAAGAAGTCGGGACATTATCGCATGATTGTCCCGAGCTCGCAGGTGCCGAACGCGCAAAGCACGCAAGGAAAGGAGAGAGAAATTCGCCCGTAAAATGACAATCCTACATAGTCGGTGAAATCTCGTACGACTCTAAGAGATCGACTCCTTTATGGATTCATCTCGACGATGAAGCAGCTTTCATGGCCTTAGAGCATGAAGCGTATGAATCAACCGAAATGTGCATGATGGCAAAGCGAAGAGGATGAGGTAAATTCTCATGAACCAGCTTAACTCCTCTTCACACCGCACACACGACACTATTTCAAAGTGCGATGGGAATTTGGACATCTCGACCGCATATGAAGATCTACTAGATGAACAAATTCGATGAGTCTCGCAGCTCGCAAAGACTCTTCGGAGTTGGATACCCCGAAAGTGGAGAATCGTAGACTTTCTCAGAGAGTCGTTGTTACCGAGGCCGAAGGACTTGTGTTGAGACTCGTGGAGGAGATAAACTCTCTCGATGGCCAAGTCTCAGCATCAAGAAGATCGGATTTCGCCTCTTGACCAATAACTTGACTCGTAAAGATACCGAACCGAGTCTCACCAAGCAAGAACTGCCGTGACTTCGGACCGAGCATGACACACCGAAGAAAAGTGATGATGTCCGGAGGAACCCGATGACCGAGAGGTATATGGGCGCAGAGAAGAAATTGGAGGCTATGCTAGCAAGCAATAAGCCAAAGCACCGCAAGGAAGGACTTGGATTCGCCTAGGAGCTTCCTCATCTCGCCCCAAGACACTCGCAGTATGGCTTGCCGATAGATTTGTTCGAGGGGAGACTATCAACGCAGTATATACCGAACCCCCTAGCAAAGAACAAACAAGATGAAAGCACCTCGCATGGACCTCCGAAGCCGACGCATCCTCGCTCAAGCATGGATCATATTATTATGAACCTATAGTCCGAAGAGGCTCCAAAGGTCAGAAGAAGAAAAAGGCCGCACAAAAGGCAAAGGTCGGCAGTCCACCAACTCGAAGATCGGACTCCCGAACCTCGAAGCCTCGAAGTCACCGTGACCAGCCCAAAGTGGTCGATATGTTGACTCCAAAGGGAAAGAAAATGTCCGAGACCACCGTGGTTGTTAGACGGATTTGGGTTACTAAAACTAACATCTAAGGTCCCAAAATCAAAAATAAAGGGTACCCGAATATAATTCTGCTTTGCAAGAGCGTAAAGACCCATGGTATGTGGACACCGGATGCTCAAGACACATGACATACCAAAGGAGTCTATCAAGAATTATATCACCGAAGAAGGACCTGTACTCGAAGTTCGAGACAATGCAAAAGGCTATACCGCGAGGATATGGAACACTCAAGCATTGGAACCGCCAACGTTCCAAGAGTATCATATGTTGAAGGACTTCAAGCATAATCTTCTCTCCGTTAGTTAATTTTGTGATAACTCAAATAGAGTGATATTTGACGCCGGTTTCGTGATGTTATTGATAAATCCACTGGGGAAAACAAGCGTTATCGTGTTCGCGCAGAAAGAACATATATGTGGCCGATCGAACTCACCAACCTCGAAGCTTGCTTATCGGGTGAAGAATGACAACCGCACGGGGGTGGCTATGGCACGTAAGACTCAGCCATCTCAACTTTAAGACGCTCAACAAGCTTGCAAGAGACACTCTAGCAAGGGGACCGCCGAATGAAGTATTCAAAGAAAGACACTCAAGGTGAAGCATGTCCTCGAAGGGAAAGCAAACAAGGAATCAAAATCCTCCGGGCCCATCGCCTTCCACGGATGGAATCCTTCACCGCTACATATGGATTTGTTCGGTCCAGCCTCCCCATTGACGATCGTAGGCGTAAAATACGCATTAGTGGTCATAGATGACTACTCGCGCTATACATGGGTCATATTCATTGCCAACAAGTCCGACGTCAAAACAGAGTTACCAATGCTTCGAAAAGCTCGGTGTCGAGAAGAACACCAAGATCGAAAAATACGTTCGTACAGAGGAACTCTATGGTAAAGGAGTTCTCGCAAGCGTAAGGAATAGAGCATGAGACTTCACCGCACGCACACCTCGCCAGAACGGGAGTTGCCGAACGAAAGAACAGTAACTCTAAAAGAGGCGCCTAGGACTCTACTCGCTGCACCCGTGACTCCCAACCAAATTCTCGGCGTAAGCTACTAATATCGCATGTTATACTCGTAATAGATCTCTACCGACAAAGCAAAGATAAGCGGACACCATATGAACTATGGAACGGCAGGAAGCCTTCTCTATCTTATTTCCATATTTTTGGTTGTTCATGCTTTATCCACAATAACGGGAAAGATCACCGAAGACTTTTGATAGCAAGTCGATCGTGGAGTATTCTTAGGATACTCTCGGTCAAGAAAGCTTTCGTAGTATTCAACTATCGGACTCTTTGCGTGGAGGAAAGCCCTCATGTTGTTTTTAACGAGTTTGCTACCAAGACAGGAGCAATAACTCAAATTCCGAATCCGAGGACATCGAAGCGCCTACAGGATCTAAGCTTAAAAGACAAATCCGAAAAGATCCAACCTATGTTGGGATGATGATTCGACGAAGAAATTGAAGACAAATCTACCGAATCTCAACCAACTGAGCAAGTAGCCGAGCGCATTGATTCTCCCGAACATAATCAATCCCGTGTAACTCAGTCGATGAAGAAACCATTGAGGTAACCGAGACCAACACTATTGAGAGCAACACCTCGTGGGGAACGCCTAGTAATGTTCCCGAGCCGAATGCCCCCGAACTCGGTGACTCAAGCAGACCATACTCTTGTTACCGAATTACTTCAATCTCGTAATAGTACAACCGAAATGCCTAACTCACCTACTATCCGTGTTGAACAAGTTTCGTATGAAGAGTTGAAACATCGTAGATCGTGGCTCGATGCTCACACCGCCGATTTAACCATTGGAGATCCTTCAAAGAAATGTCAAGACAAGATCCGGATTCTGCCAAGGAGAAAGCGCATTATTTTCCCGCTTCTTGTCTACCAAGAGCCTCAAACCATTGAGGATACACCGAAAGATGCTGACCGGATCATTGCTATGCAGGAGGAGCCGAATCGCTCACGAGAAACGAAGTATGGGAGCTTGTAGACGCACTCCGCATCAACATGTTATCGGAACTAAATGGGTCTTCAAAAACAAGCGAGATGAAAACAACGTTATAGTAAGGAACAAAGCAAGACTCGTGGCTAAAGGCTACCGTCTAGCCGAAGGGATAGATTTCGACGAGACGTTCGCTCCAGGCTGCAAGATTGGAGGCAATCGACTATTCCCCGGCCTACGCAACACATCAACGATTCGTAGTTTATCAAATGGATGTGAAGTCCGCGTTCCCGAATGGAGTGCCGAAAGAAGAAGTCTATGTGGAACAACCGCCCGGCTTTCAAGCGAGGACATCAAGTATATAGACCCGTAAAAGCTCTATACGGGTTAAAACAAGCACCCGTGGCTTGGTACGATACCCCGTCCCGAGTTTCTTCTTCGTAAAGGTTTTCGAAAAGGCACAAGAGACCGCACTCTATTCAAAGATTCGACCGGAAGAAGACTTATTACTTGTGCGGATCTACGTGGATGACATTATATTCGGATCAAAGAATGTCATCACGTGTCAGCAATTTGAAAAGATGATGAAGGATAAGTTCGAGATGTCGATGATGGGAGAAATGAACTACTTCCTTGGTTTTCAAGTCAAGCAATCCGAAAAGGGAACGCTTCATCAACCAAGGCAAATACACTCGAGACCTCATCAAAAGATTCGGCCGCACATCCGGCAAATTAATCAAGATCCCGATGAACACGAATATGAAGATATATCTTGATAAAGAGGGAGTATCGCAGACCAAATTGAATACCGTGCTATAATTGGTTCTTTATTATATCTAACAGCCTACTCGTCCCGACATAACTTATGCCGTAGGTGTTCGTGCTCGATTTCGTGCGAATCCCAAGCGTAGTCATACGGACTCAAAGAAAGAAGATTCTCCGCTATCTACGAGGAACACCTCGATACGGGTTTGTGGTATCCAAATGATGATAATATCGAACTAACCGGTTATTCCCGATGCCGACTATGCAGGATGTAGAATAGACCGAAAATCAACTTCGTGAACATGCCGCTTCCTCGCGCAAGCCGATCTCATGGTTTTCAAAGAAACAAGACTCAGCGGCCATGTCGACAACCGAAGCCGAATACATGGCTGCCGGAAGTTGTTGTGCCTGCATCCTTTGGCCGAGACAAAGAATGAGAGACTACGACGCCATTCAAAATGAAGTGCCGATTTTCTCGCGACAAGCACAGGTGCTACCGCAATCACTCGTAACCCCCGTACTTCACACGAGATGCAACCACGTGGACATCGACATCACTTCATTCGTGACCATGTCGAGAAAAAAGGATATCGTGATGGAGAAGATCCATACCGACAAGCAACGGGCCGATATACCGACCAAGCCTCTAGCCGAATCCGCATTCGCAGAACTTTCGCAGAGCTAGGTCTCTGTTGGACCCTACCGACCCTGGTCAAGAAGAGGTTTCAGGAGAGAGACATTTCAAGTAAGGGGGAATGTTCACTCTCGCATCGATACATTCAAGCACGTAGAGACGTAAAACCATCTACACGAGGTATCACCGACTACTATGTTCAACGACAGTTTGCGTATCTCTACTCGCAGTAATTTAATACAACAAGATTTTTGCATTTATGACAAAGATTCAGCATGACATTAATATCTTTTGGTTTGTCTTTATTATTAACGACTCACATTTAATGCACGCATTCCATACATAAGCTTGCTGAACTCTGCACGTATTTAATGCATGTCTTTTCACAGTTACTACTTAGGCTATTTTACAACTGGCTTTGACTTAGGCGCCTTTTGTGATCATTGCCTATTTTTAACTTCTAATCTTAACCGTCCATATCATAAAGCAAGTTTAAGTTTAGCCTTCGATCGAAAACCGTTCATCTTCATACTTGATATATATATTCGATCCTATCCTTGAAACCGCCATTAGCATACTTCATAACTTTCAAATTCCGAAAAATCCGAGATCTGCATTCGCAATCCTTACTTGCATCTTCACTCTCAATCTTATCTCGAATTTTATCTATTGATATGCTTATATCTGTTAATGTATTTATTATATTTTTCAGTATCGCATTGTACAACACTGTTCTATCCAAGAAACGGTACTGATTCATTTCTTGTAACAGGTACTATGCCTGGTATATCTGTCAGTTCTCCCGACAAGATAGAGGAAATCGTCAGCAAGGGCCGTATCTGGTGCGAACCAGTTATGGAGTTCGATGAGTGCGAGCTCGAGTACATGGACGAGATCTTCACATATCTGAGGAAATCCGGACTTGAGTAGTTTCTATCGAGGAAGCCGACCTTCTTCCTTCCTCGACAAGTGGCGGAACTTTATCTGAACTCCGACTCAGTTGGAGGAGACATTCTGGCGAGGTTCGCTGTTAACGCCATTGACGACGCATCGAGGATACCGGGCGTATGTCCATTAAACAAGCGTTGAAGAAGAGCTTCAACCTCCCGTCCGAAGGTGCCGCACCTTGGGGTACAAATGACGACGCCGTCGACACATACCTCTCCGTTTTCGTGGCAAGCCCACAACATTCGGTAGCAAAGATTTCCGAAGAATGCCATGCTACCGCAGCCGTAGCACCGGCGTACATCGTCACTCACTGTTGACGAACTGCATCGGCTCTTTCGATCGTCTCCCGACCGAAGATCCACATGATGATGGCGATCTATGACTGCGTGAAAGTCAATTGACTGACTTCTTTGTTCGCGAATTTACGGCTCAGCGCCACAAAGTTCGACAAAGCTACGCGAACACCGACCGCAAAAAGGAAAGCTTCTCTACTGACTTAAATTGTCAGCTATGATCGAGGATTTCGCGAGGCCGAAGCGGATCACATATGATGGCAAAGAATATCTCAATGTGAAGAAAACCGCTTTCACAACAAGTTCGCGGCTCGCAACGTTGGTTCAGACCGGCCGCAGGCTCACCCATCCAAGCCTCAAAGCAGCGACTCCTAAGAAAAGGACACCTCGCTAAATAACCTAAGGCACCAGCCAAGAGGCCGAGGAAGGCCATACCGGATACACCTGCCGAACCGTAGACAACCACCGTGGGCTACCGAACCGACTCCTATTCAGCCACTACGCTGGTAGATGAAGTTTTCCTCATCTCGAGAAGACCAAGTCGCCGGAGAAAGCCGTCTCCACTAAGGAACAAGTTCAAGAGGAACAGGAGAGGCTACCCAAGCCCAAAGCGAAGAAGTCCAACGTCCCGGATAGCCCTCTCTCTCGTGCCTCCGCTCGCCAGCCGTCCACCCGCCGACTCCGAGACCGACTTTGTAGATATCGAGTCGATTCTCGCGTCCGTAGAAGAGACTCTCGGGATGGAAGCAAAGCAGCTTATCGTCTCTGGAGCTTCCCGAGAGATCATCCAAGCTCATTCCGGAGCTTGCCGACCACTCGCATTTGCTCGTCCTAGCCAAGTCGCAAGGCTCCATATGATCCTACGCTTTCAGGGAGTGGCCTCGCCTTCAACGCCTTGTTCTACACTACTCCCGCGCCAGCCTACACCTGAAGAACCGAGATTGCGTGAGGAGATAGGCTATTCGTGAGCCCGAGAATCTCAACACGATGGAGAATCTAAGGGCAGCCATGCTTGCAATTATTGATGATCGACGCCAAGCACCGGCTCGCCGCTCGACGGGTCTCGACCACGACGGGCCGGACCCACCCAGCCGATTCAGCCCCGGAAAGCCCGATGAGGGACATCCACAGACAAGGATACCCTTAATGAAGCAAAGCACCACCACTCGCATTCTTGGGCCCGAGAAGCCTTCGGCCGGTGTCTCGTCCTCGCCAGAGCCCGCTCGCCCTCCCGCCGGAGTCGACATACGAGGCGCCGCCCAACCCATCTCGCCAAGAGATCCCGCTTCGGTCGCCAAAGCTCTAACCGCATAAGGAATTCAAAATCGGGAATTGGTGAAGGCAGCCACAAGGTGTGGAAGAAGTCTCGCAGCGGCCACCAACTCGAGCCTCGGGGGCCGAAATCCAAAGATCTCTACATCACCGCCCCCCGATGTCTCCGCTCTCATAATCAAGCATCGGGCCCAAAGAAGAATGCAGCTTCAAACTCAGCTAAGGACCATTCAGGAGGGACAGGCCAAGCTCCTTGAAATACTTCAGAACGCCTTGTCCGCTCATACTGAGTCACTCACCAAGCAAGCCCAGGCCATGGAGAATAAACTAGACCTCATTCAACTGGTCGTGGAGGACAAGATCGGTGAGAAACTAGCTGAACTGAAGTCAGAAGCCATTCTCTCTCATGCAGCATACAAGGACGCACTCATATCTGAGAGGAACGAGCTGCATCTAGCATTGGAGAAAGTGCATAACAGACTGGACGACTTGTCCACTGTTTATCAAAAGCTAGAAAAGAAGGTACTCATCCCAACCCCGGCTGTACTTGATGATGCCAAAAAGGAGGAAGGAAAGAAGAAGGGTACTGATAAAGAAAGTGAAGGAAATGAAGGAAAGAAAAAGAGTACTGAGAAGCTGACTCCCACTAAACCTTCTAGACTACTGAAGGGGACAACTACTGAAGGAAAGAAAGGGACTGAGAAGCGTAAACGTAAAACTCGCCCCCGTATATCTCGTAAAACTCGTAATCCGGGTAGGGCCCGGGGTGTTTCTGGCCGCGAGCACAACGAAACCGGCCCAAGTGGCTCAGACCTCAAAGCAGACTACTCAGGCAACCCAGACTCCCAAAGACATTATTAAGGAGGTTGCTGAGTACGCTGAACAGGCGGTG
Organism: Lavandula angustifolia; assembly: GCA_028984105.1. Classification (NCBI taxonomy): domain Eukaryota; kingdom Viridiplantae; phylum Streptophyta; class Magnoliopsida; order Lamiales; family Lamiaceae; genus Lavandula; species Lavandula angustifolia. The sequence goes on along the minus strand of CM054826.1, from coordinate 21,699,301 downwards.
GAGGACTTAGAAGAAGAAGAGGCTCCTCTTCCACCACCAATTCAAGAAGGCAAGGGCAAACAAAAGCTTAAAATTCCAACCCCTCCAGCAAAGAGATTAAGGTACATATCTGCTGAGGAGGAAGCCCAAATAGCTGCGGATGAGAAGCTGGCCAGAGAAATTGCAGAGGCCAAAGCAGCTAACAAGCCAAAGTCTAAGCCTGCCAAAGGAAAGACTAAAGCCCCATCCAGAGGAGGAAAGAGAACCGCTAGTCTCGCTTCCGAGAAAGCTCATCATAACGTATGAAGAGGACAGAGAAAAGGAAAAGGAGCAAAGAGCAGAAGAGTACCGAAAGGCAGGTGGTACATCCAAATCTAGATCTAGTACCCCTGCTGAATCGGAAAAAGCCCCTCAGCAAGCCACTGATACACAAGGAGAAGAAATTGAAGCCATATTTGATTTGATGAACAGATATCTATACGAGGCGAGGAGGCAAGACGGATTCAGCCGCCGAGAGACGAAACTTGGAAGGCGTACCTTGAAGCTATGATGAAAAGGACTCAAGAGGAGGCCAGCCGAGAGTGCCTTCTAAAGCCGATATTCCATACGATACGTGAAATTCGGGAAGCCAATGACCCGAAATTTCAAAGATGGCCAAGAACAGATGAATGGATACCACTCACTCAATCAAATATGGGAAAATGCAAAAATTAAGTTCATCAAGAGGAACTATTTTTGGAGGTTCCGTCCAACAGACAAGAATTGAAGCTTACATGGAATGGATGTTCGCTACCGAACCCGAACTCTACCCATACCTCGACAAAGCCATATCTCGAAGGTATAGAAGTCGGTGTTCCGGGACCCGTAATCATACCTCCACCGAGAAGACAGGATGACTCAGCACACTATGGTACGATTGAAGCGGAAGTGAAGCATGCAAAGAAACAAGAAAGAACTTGCCGAAGATGAGCCTCGCCGATTTTGCAATTTCTCGAAGCTAAGGAAGATCACATACGGGATGTATGGAGTGCCGCTCCCCGAAGATCGACTCAAGAGTTCATGGACGTAATCAAGAAGTTCAGGGCCCTCCTCCTTAGATCTTTAGCTTATTCTCTTAGCATAGCAAGATTGGATCTCAGTCCGAATTTCTCTTATATTTTATACAATCTGCTTTTGGCTCTGACAACTACTTGTTGTCTATACAGCCGTGTTTGTTTTATGATTTAACACTCAGAATCACTGAAGTGATTGCTGGCACACACACTCTCTTTATTACATGTCACCCGATTGCTTTGATAGATTCTCGCTAGCCTCGCTTTTGTTTGCAATGGGGAAATTGTTCTTTACCCCCGTTTGCTTTATAATCTAGAACCGATGGAACATCTCCACTGATCCTACTTGTAACATTTGTAAGGAGTTTTGTTTCTATCTGTTTAGTGTTAGCATAGATGATAGGTTTTGGCATCATCAAATAGGGGATTGTTGGGTGATGATTCAATCCTCAAAGATGATCATACTTGTGGGAAATGATTCTATCTTCTATATCGAATCACGCACGCAGCCTCGTGCTCCGACCGTTGAGAAGATTTGAAGATCCCAAAACCCTATCTCGATTGGTGAACCATTCCTTTGTATTCGTATTTGTCTCCCGAGGTTTCGCACTCGCAGACACTCGCTCCGGTCAAGGCGCCGCAGCTCATCGCCCTCGGCACCGGTGTAGAAGACTCGGTGAATACCGGACTCAAGCAGAGCAAGATATCGAGAGAGTCGCTGAACCGAACTCGCCAGAGTAGTTCACCGGACTCGTAGCTGATTTTCGCAGAGACCTTTCTCACTGTCTATCTACCGAATACAAAATCGACTCAAGATCGGCCGACGCCTTCTCGAACCGTCTAAATCTTTTGATAAGCTATCAGTGTTGTCAAGTACGAGGAAGAGAGAAGTCAACTTTAGTTGCCTCGAAGTTTGTTCTGTCTCAACCACCACATCCACCTCGACAAATGACAAGCATACACGTGTCGTCTCACCTACTAAAGCTATAGTCAACATATTTCCGTAAAAGGAGGGAAAGGACACTGTACCTACTACACAAAAGAGCCGTTTGCTACCACAAAAGAGGGAAAAGAAGAAGATCGTCTCCAACGGATCTATTCTTCTCTCCACTCTATAAATAGAGGGATCATTCAAGATTTGAAGCTTACCGTCACCGAAAAACCAACAACCTAGAACCAAAAAACATAGAAGCAAGAAACGCACAGAGCATTCAAACGAGCGAAATTAACGACTAAGTCTTCCGCAAGAATCAACCGAGTTATCTCCGACGAAAGACTACATCCAGCTCAAAAGGAACCAAGCTGAACCGACACAAGCTTCTAGTATCCAAGCGACTGACACGAACCTATAGCTAAACCCTCAGTTGTTCGTCGCTCTAGATAGCTACATTCTCGTTCCTTATCCCTCTAACCCTAAGCTCACTTGTTATATCCATAGCTTAGACGAAGGAGTTCACATTTGAACCCAATCCTTATTGTATAAGGACTCCTTCATTGTTGGAGAAGTTTGTCAAACACTTAAAGTTTGATAGAATTGTAAACTGGGACTTGCTCAAGATAATCCCCAAGCCACGGCTTTGTCCAACAGTACAAGCCGACCGAGACTAACTCAAGATAATAAATAGCCTCCCGATCTATCGGGACAAATGGACGTAGGATTGTTGATATCCGAACCACTTTAAAAATATCTCGTGTCGTTTACTTACTGCTTCATTGATTTTACCGCGCATACCGAACATCATATTTAAAATCGATTTAACTGTCTCGCATTCTCGAACTTCTTATCTACCGAACCGAGACTTGCATAAAACGTTTTCCTCATTAAAACCGATTTGGGCCTACACAATTCCGCACACCGAACTCTCACCGATCGATACCGAATTCCGACCTAGCCGGTAGCGCATCTCACCGAGCCGCACTCTTTTAGCCTTTAACACGATTCAGAACAGTTGTCTGGTCTGCTGAACTATTTCACTACGGCACCTTCCTGAATAGGACTGTTCGTGTTCGAAAGTTGAGAAATTTGGATTCAGGTGTATTCACCCCCCCCCCCTCTACACCTGAACTCACTCACGGGACCAACATATAGGGTGTGGATCTTGTGAGAACATTCCCTATTTGTGAGAACTAAGAACTAATCATGGCTTTAGATTTCCTTAATTTAATGGTTCAGATTTAAATTTTCTTATCAGATATTTTTAATTATAATTTTAATTTGTTTATTTAATGAAGGTTAAGATTATACATGTATATATATATATATATATATATATATATATATATATATATATACACATATGATGCATATGTATATGTACACCTAGTTGTTGTTTAGGGTATGTAATGACTTAATTACTCATATAATGATACCTATAATGCTACAAGTACACGATACATGAATACCGATTTTCTATAGCTTGATTTGTTACTCTTATTGGAATAAGGTACGATGGTGACATTTTACGGTACTTGATTTGGTCCTAAGCTTAAATATTGATTCGTAATATATAAATTTACGGGTTATTACACTCCCTCTCCCTTAAAATAAATTTCGTTCTCGAAATTTGCGTACCTTCATAGGATAGTTCAGGATATACGAGTTGATTCTCTCCTCCGAATCTCATGTAGCTTCCTCTTGATCATGGTGATTCCACATCACTTTGACTAATGATATTTGCTTGTTTCTTAACACTTGAACCTTGTGGTCAAGGATTCGTACTTGTTTCTCTTCATAGCTTAAGTTCGGGTTCAATTGTACATCTTCATGCTTGATCACGTACTTGGGATCATATATATACTTTCGGAGTTGAGAGACGTGAAAAACATTACCTATTGTTCGAGTATTCGTTAGTCATCCGGAAACTTACATTCTCTAAATATCCATCTCCACGTCCCCTCACAATTATCTTCCTCAAATCTAATCTAGTTGTTATGAATATGACTTAACCTTCATTCGAATCTACTACATAATAATAATGTCACAAAAGAAAGAGTGTCATGAATACATAAATCAAATGATACCCTCAATGAGTTAATAATTACCGGTGACGAAGTGATGATATGAGTATTATGTGAATATAGTACCAATTTACACCGATTATATCTTTGAAAGAAATAGTTTCAAAGATGAATTAAACAAATATCCCAATGCGATCCGAAACGAGTAGTCAGAATAATCATAGGGATCAAGCATCAAGATGGATAGTAATCAATATAGCAAGGCTCAAAAGAACATTCTTTGGGTCTAGAAGAAAAGGGTAACACTATTAATTATGGATTTTATCACATGATACTTCAATCGAATGAAAACAAATATATGTAATGATAATTAACAGTAATCAAGTATCGAGATGGATTCTGAGAAAAATATGAAACCAAAGGATTCCGGCTATACCATCAAAGCAAGAGATTTCATGAATGTAAGAATCAAAATAAATACTTCGACGAGGTTAGAAACAACAAGTAGAATAATCATCAATGATCAAACTACAGGATGAGTTATGTCCAATATAGAATGAGAGAAAGTCAACTATAAAGAAGAACAAGGGTAGGGGTTCAAAGAAAAGGAGGATATTACAGAGTTCTAACAAATACATAGAAATATCATCTCGAATCAAGTATCAATATAAATGGTGGGTGAGTTTAGCACCAAGGTGGTACAACTGTTTAGTCAAAATAAAATGAGTGAAAGTATGCAACGAAAGGAACAACCTTGTCAATCTTATAGTAGCAATATGATCATTTACTAGTTTATATAGTTGCACGTCTACTCCTTTAAGTTCAAGTCTTCATCAGATCTGCTTCCTCAACGTTCAAATTCGAGTGCCCGAATGTATCAGGGGTTTATCATATGATACCGTAAAATACTAGTGTCTCACTTATACCTTTGCCTTTGCATCATGCTGTTCAACATCGTATGATCGTGATCAACTATTTTAAGCGTATTAAGTTCTTGGAGATGCTCCACGAGAACTATTCTGACTTTGTTTGCACTCTTGAGGGATCTTCAGCAGTGATATCATTAGTAAAATTTTAATTCCTGTAAAGGGTTGTGCCTTAAAGTTGTATGTACCTCAACAAAGATATGAAGCTTTAGGTCGAGGTAGTAGCGCACGTGGTATCCATGTGGGTCTTATGTTTACCTGAGGTCATTTTATACCAGTCCTGTGATAGTGCAGTTGAAGAGCTTTCGGTTGAATTGAATCTCGACGATTGGTAAATATATTAGTGAATCGTGTGTAAGTGTATCACGTATTTTGGTCTTTCCACAAGCTTCTCAATTTCGAGGTTCTTGATCGACGAGACTAGCACGCCTTGTGGTCTGTAGTGTCACCGCTTACTTCGTCTCAATATGTTTATTCTCTCAACGTGGTTCAGAGACGTGCTAATGTCCTCGTCATCTAGAAAGAAATATCTTAAACTATCATATGTGTAACACAAAGTTAAATCTGATTAACTTCTATCTGCTACAAACATTCTATGTTTTGTACTCTATTTCAATGCCGCTTAGACTGACAACTTATAAGGGTCGAAAATCCAATCATAACATCATCTACTATGGTTCTCTTATTATGGCAAGATCATAAATTGTGTAAACTTACAACTTCTTGGCCATAATGTTCTATGAAACCTAACATGACAGAATTCAGTGATCATTCATTAATCATTCTAATCTATATACATAGTACCAACAAATGAGGAAATGCAATTGGATTTCTTAGATACCGAATTGATCAAAAGGACGGAAAACTCAAGATGGAAACTTTCAGATTCAAGGGTTATATGGGCTCATAGTCCCAAACATGACAAAAAATTGTTACAAAGTTGAAAATCTTGAGTATTATCTACATTATTACAATTTTTCTTTTAAGTTGGTGTGTGAACTCCTCAGAATAATTGACAAACTTTAAAAGTATAGAGATTCTAATCTAGACTTGCAAGAAAAGTACTTCAATTTCAGAGCGAAACAAAATACTCTGATATCAATCATGGTAGAAGTTTATTTGGCATTTCTCAAAGAAAAATGAATCATTTACTTAGGACACAATTATCAACATGCGTTATTGAAAACAAATTCAAATAACATATAACCAAGTGTCATGGGCAGTTGATTACAAAGAAATCGCTTCTAAGAAAGCCTTTCAACGTCTGTACCTTGTTGAAGAAAGAATATGGTTGTCAGGGTGTGTCTGGACTACGGAACACAAGACCCAACTCCACTGTAAAATATGTTTGGAAGATTGGTGTCGAAAGAAAAACTTGATAGCTTAATGAACAAGTCAAAGGAAATAAAACAAGATAAGTTATACTAACCATCTACTTAGAATCTAATGGTGATCCCCAGTAATATATATTTCTATCCTCCTCACTCTCGTTGTTGAAAAGTATTATATCATCTCTTGAAAATGATCGTACGTGGCTACACAATGAGATATCATGAGAATTTCACTCGTGCCTCTTTCATTTCGTAAATGCATCATAAATAGTAGCATTGCATAAGGAATTGTTACGACAATTCTTGTCCGACTCTAGATAGGGTAGTATTATTTTTTTTCTATTGAGCATCATAAATAACGTCTCTGTCATCAGCATTTTCTTCACTTGCTCTCTACGGTAGCGACAATGCTCTTTCTTCTAAATATTGAAAAGTCTCGTGGTCTGTGACGATCCGTCTAGTAGTACGGAAGTGGGCAAAGTAAGGCCCTATGGATCCTATTGTTATGAGTCGAAACCTTCTCATAATGGAAAAGCAATCTTTGTATTATTATGGAGTATACATGAGCTTACTCGTTTCTTTCCGAACCGTATAACACAATTGTGTGATAACCCAAAACTAATTTGAATCGGAGTAAAGCATCTAAACAACTCAAAAGCAATACTTCTATGTTCATGTATTCAAGCATGACTACTTAAACCATCATCGTTTTAAGGTGTTCCACTACCAAGCCATAAGAGTCGTCAATTTCATAGTTAACTATCATTCACGTGTATCCTTAAGATTTGCAAGAAATCAACACTTCTTTTCTTTTCATCATCACATACTTTCTTTCATTTCCTTCTAATTGTATTGGCACATAAATCCAACACAATGAACCATAACATAAAATCATAATACATTATCATATACTTTTCTTACACTTCATCATGTGAGCTCAAAGAGACTCAGTGGAAACATATTCTTCCGGTCGAGTGGACTCTCCCAACACGACAACATTCTTTTTTTGCGCACCTTATAAAAATATCTTTTACAACTTTTAAACATACCTTGGATGAGAGCAGTGCGACGGCGAGCTAAGGGTTTTTCCCATGCTACAAATCTAAACAAACTGACTTTAAAATATTTTGACCACAAAGTCAAGAACCATGCTCTGATACCATTTTGCAACGCTCCAACCCCCACGAAGGATCACAAAGGTCGTAATCTCAAAAGTTAACAAAACATTTAGCTCGTAATCACTATATCTACATAATTGCAAAACATCCACAATTTAACCCCCTCCTCAGCTCTTTTCGTCGCCATTTGCCTCTCAACCTAAAAACATTTGAAAATATTTGGGTTGAGTACTAATGTACTCAGTGGGTAGGGCAGTTCGAAAATATTTAAAACAATTTATCCATGCATGAAATATGTATTGGAAGGTTTTGAAAAGAAACTGCTCCAACCATACAAAACTTAATACTCTAGGTGCGTACATTTGTGTCACATTTCTCGTTACTTCTACCACGTGATTCTCATATCTTGGGCCTTGGCCCTTGAGTCAAAAATTGAGGGTTCCCTCATATCATGTTAGTACTTGGTACACAAAGATGATCACACTTTGTGTTACTAACAAATACGTGTACACCATTACTAACCCTCATCTAGCGTGTTAGGCCAGATGAGAGTCTCGATCGATCTATCATGTAGAAGCAATATACAGGTAAATGCACAAAAACCTTCATGGATAAACAGATTTCATAGAGCTTATTAACTCAAAGATAATTTTTAGAAAAATATTACCCTCCTTGAATTGCGCTGAGTTGTTCTACGAGTATTCCTGACACCGAGGGCTATTGCTATTCCAATATAGACCCTACAATAATATCCTAAGTTTTAACGACTTATTCTAGTAGCAAGCGTACAGATTATGACCTATATAACAATATTTAATAGTCATTAGGTTAAGGCAATGTCATAGCTATATTCTATTAAACTTGTGCAGAAGATCTATATTAAAAGGGTTCCATAGACCATGGTTTCACTTTATGAATTTTAATATTCTATATATAGATTTCTTAACGATTCTAGATTTTAAATGAATTGGTTTCATATTAAAATAATAAATCCTCTAGGAGTTAAAACCAAAACAGTACCTATTATAATTTAGCTACAAGTTGTGGGACCAAAAGTGCTTTAAAATTTTTAGAATTCGACACACGTTTAGGGGATATGTAGAGGAATACCATATCTAAATTTCACGCTCTGTGGATAAGTGACGACTTGAGAAAATACAGAACAATGTCCAAAAAAATCAGCTCTACTGAATGCATGGCTCTAATTAACAACCGAAAGTTTATATTAAACTGATTTTACATGCATGGATTAAAAATAAAAAATAAATATGTTTACAAAGATCTACGAGTATAAAGGCAAGATAATTTTTTTGGAGTGAGATATAAACGTTTTTCTAAGCCCTATAACGGATGCATGGTTTTTTGGCAGCATAGAAGTGTAAATTCATTAAAAATATAAAGATTTATCCAAAAATTACCAAACATTACAGAGATCTTAAAAACATCCTAAATGTTGTCTCTATGATTTTTCTAGAATTTTTCAAGTAACAAAAGGACCGAGTAATTGGCTTTTACACTCACGGTGGAATCGCAGAACTCGAAAATACGTTCTGCCTAGAATCTCTCTACTCTAATCGGATTTTAAACAAAATCTTGCCATCCATATTGGACCTTGTGTGAGATCTATCATAACCTTACATGATTATCCTAGGGAACATTATGCATGTAGCATGAAATGCGTCTCTAAGAACATTTGAGTTGTGAGAAACATAATAGAGAATTTAAACCAAGAGAATTACTTCCTATGCTAAGATTTCCTCATGCAGCCTCATACCCCTTCATGCATGAACGATTCGTACCAAATCTCAACCCATCAACAACAAGATTGACTTTGTCCTATCTCAAAAACGTCATGTTCGTCGCAAAAGGAAGAAAAGGAGTACAATATAACAAGGTGAAAGAGATACTTACTTAATGTATTACACTAGCTACTAAGAACTCCTAAGACTTCCTTCCCTCCCAAGATGAAGAGGAAATCTCACTAAGCTTGTGTATTTGGTGTAGAATCAAGCTAGATGGTAACAAGTATTTAAAGGGGTATGGTCATGATTGCCTACTATATAGCATATTAGTAACCTTTGTGCATGGAAGGCACGTAGAAGGTGAATTGGAAATGTGAATAGTTACCCAACATACACTACTACAATGCATGTCTATTCCATTTGATTGAAACAAGCTTTGTGCTGCACTACTACAATGCATGTCTATGCCCACATCATCTCTTCACTAAGTTGTCTCTCTAGTGGGTGGCATGCTCATGCATGTTGAGATGGTAGTTCCTGCACGTGGTGAATCTTTTACATGCAACTAGGAGAGAATACTTCACTATATATATATATATATATATATATATATATATATATATATATATATATATATGTACACCTAGTTGTTATTAATTACTCAATTAATGATACCTATAGTGTCACAAATTAGGACTATATTCTAATATGGTAACGTAATTTTCTATATGATTGTCTAGAAATCTCTCTTAGCTTAAATATTGATTCGTAATATATAAATTTACGAGTTATTGTTGGGAGATAATTCAGTCCTTCTACATATTGTTGGGAGATAACTCAGTAGCCTAGTGCTCTGAAGATTTGAAGATCCCAAAACCCTACTTTGACTGATGAACCATTCCATTGTAATCTGTTGTTTTGTCTCTGAGAGTTTCAGACTCAGTAGACACTCTTCATTTGGTTCAGGCGCTCAGTTCTGTCCACTGGCTATTCAGCAGACTATCGGCCTCAGTACCAGAAGAAGAAGACTCGCAATACCGGACTCGCCAGAGCAAGATATCGAAAGGAGTCGATGGACCGAACTCAGCAGGAGTCGTTCACTAAACTCAGAGTTGATCTTCAGTAGAGCTGACTCAGCAGGAGTATGCTACTGAATATAGATCAGACTCAACAACGGCTGAACAGTCTTCTGACTGCCAGGATTTATTAAGTCAAATCAGCAGAGTCATATGAGGTATAGAGAAGTCAGCTTCAAATCCAACTTGAAGTTTGTTCTGTTTCACCTACTTTTTTCAGCCTCGACCAATGACGAGCGGCCAGCTGTCCACTTTCTGATTAAATCTGCAAGTCAACAACTTTCCAAAAATAGAGGGAAAGAACTCTGCCACCATCTTTGAAAGAGCCGTTAGCTACCCAAAAGAGAGAGACACATGGATCGTTGTCTCCAACGGATCTATCCATGTTTCTGTTCTATAAATTGAGGGATAATTTCAAATTGAAGCTCACCTAGAAATTGAAGAACACAAGAGCATTCACAAGCAACTCGAAATGACTTAAGCTTTCCGTAAGATCTTCACAGAGTAATCTCCGGCGAAAGGCGACATACTTGCTCATAGGGAACCAAGCTGAACCAGATCATAAAGGCTCTAGTATCCAAGCGACTGAATACGAACCCAAGCCCTTACTTAACCGTTCGTCGCTCTAGAAGCCACTTTCTCGTTCCCTATCCCTCTAACCTAAGCTCAGCAGATCTTATCCATAGCTTAGACGAAGGAGTTCATATCTGAATTGATCCTTATTTAAAGGACTCCTTCGTAGTGGGAGAGTTTGTCAAACACTTTAGTTTGATACCCTGTAAATTGAGACTTGCTCAGTATAAACCTTAAGACCAGTGTTTGTCCAATGTACAAACTGACTGAGACTATCTCAGTATAATAAATAGCTTCCTAATCTTTCGGGACTATGGACGTAGGATTGTTGGATCCGAACCACTTTAAAATTGCTTGTGTTCTGTCTTTTTACTGTTGCATTGATTACTGTTCATACTGAAAATATTTCTAAAATCATTCAACTGAGTTTCAGCAAAGCTTAATCGATTGCACTAATATACTGAAACTGTTTTCTTAAAAATATTTTCTAAACTCAACTGAATTTGGGCCTACACATTTCCGCACAATACTGAACTTCAGCTGAATGGTACTGAACCATGTTCTCAGTAGAGAACTACGGGGTATGGCGAGTCAGAATGGAGGCACATTTGACTTCCCTCCACGACAGCATGTCAGAGGTACTGGAGGACGCACCTATCGTTCCGATGGTTGATAGTGTCGTAACTCAGGACCCAGCACAAGGAGGAGGCATGGTGACCGGGAAGAAAATCCTTGAAGATAGAAGTCTCTTCACCCCTGAGGAGAAGAAGCTTCACAACTTAGACCGGGTCGCCAGAAACGCCATATTGAACACCCTGAGCGATTCTTATCGCGGGAGAGTTCAGGACTGCAAGTCTGCGAAGAAACTCTGGGATGCTCTAGCGCTACTGAGTCGGGGGACTCAGAAGATCAAAGCGAATAAACTGGCACTGGAACTTCAGATGCTGGAGAGACTGTCTCTCATACCTGGTGACACGATTGAAGATCTTAACGTCAGATTCACGGATCTGATGAAAACCATCAACGGGCTGGGAAAGACGTTCTCCAACCGAGAGATGAATCTCAAGATTTTAAGGGCACTACCAGACGGTCTTTGGAATCCCTTTGCTACTTTACTGAGACATTCTGATTTAGATATTGTTACTCCTGACCATATCCTTTTAGAACTTAAAGCTGAGGAGTTCGAGTTTGGTCTACCTCAAAGGAAGCAGCGAGCTGAAGCTGACACCCAAATTGACCATGCTTTCAAAGCATCAGTCAAGCATCAGTCATGCTTTCAAGGAAACCTGGCTAAGAAGTACGCACTGCTTGCCGTAAAGTATCAGAAGGAGAAGGAGAGGCGCAGAAAACTCTCAAGAGTCGTCAGAGACTCCAAGGGTAAGTCTGAGTATACACCTAAGCGCACTCCTGACTCACATACTTCTGACTGCAGGAAACAGGAGGACTCAGCTCAGTCGAAAGATAGCGAGAGCTAAGAAGAGAGAGTCACTACCTGCTACCACTACAAGAAGCCAGGACATATGGATTTATTCAGTCCAGTCTCTCCGGTGATGATCAGATGCAAAAAGTATGCTTTAGTGGTCATTGATGACTACTCGCGCTACACATGGGTCATACTTATTGCCAACAAGTCTACGTCAAAACAGAGTGACCAACGCTTCTAAAAAAGTTCAGTGTCGAGAAGAACACCAAGATTATCAAGATACATTCAGACAGAGGAACTAAGTTCCTGAATTCGATAGTGGAGGAGTTCTGCAAAGCTGGAGGCATAGAGCATGAGATGTCTGCAGCGCGCACGCCTCAACAAAATGGGGTTGCTGAAAAGGAATAATAAAACACTCAAAGAAGCAGCAAGAACCCGGCTCGCAGACTCAGGACTCCCAACCAAATGCTGGGCAAAAGCTACTGACACTGCATGTTATACTCATAGCAGATCTCCACTGACTAAGCAGCATAAGAAGACACCATATGAATTATGGAACTGAAGGAAGCAGTCTCTATCTTATTTCCATATTTTTGGGTGTTCGTGCTTTATCCACAATAATGGGAAGGATCAGTTAAAGCAAGTCAGATCAGGGAGTCTTCTGAGGATACTCCTTGGTCAACAAAGCCTTCAGAGTTTTTAACTACCGGACCCTTTGCGCGGAGTAAAGCCCTCATGTTGTTTTTAATGAGTTTGCTACTGAAGACAAGAGCAGAAACTCTAAACCAGAGTCTGAGGACATCAGTAAGCAGCCACAGGATCTGAGCCTGAAAGATAAAGTTGAAAAGATCCAGTTGTGTTGGGATGATGATTCAGAAGAGGAAACTGAAGATAAGTCAGTTGAATCTCAGCCAGCAGCAGAAGTAGCTGAACAGATCAATCCAAGGTAACTCAGGTCGATGAAGAAACCCAAGTGGTAACTGAGACCTCTACAGAGAATAATAAATCAGGGGAAACAAATGAAGTTCCTGAGCTAAATGCCCCTGAACCTGGTGACTCAGTAGACCCAACTCTAGTAACTGAATTGCTTCAATCTCAGAATAGTATAACTGAAATGCCTAACTCACCTACTATCTGTGTTGAACAAATCTCAGATGAAGAGTTGAAACATCGTAGATCATGGCTGGACGCTCACACTTCTGACCTGATTATTGGACATCCTTCAGCAAGCGTAAAGACAAGATCCAGATTCTGTCAGAGAGAAAGCGCATTATATTCCTGCTTCTTGTCTACTGAAGAACCTTACTCAGTTGAGGATGCGCTTAAGGATGCTAATTGGATCGTAGCTATACAGGAGGAGCTGAATCAGTTCACGAGAAACGAAGTATGGGAGCTTGTTAACAGACCCCGGCATCAACATGTGATTGGAACTAAATGGGTCTTAAAGAACAAGAGAGATGAAAACAACGTTATAGTAAGGAACAAAGGAAGACTCGTGGCAAAAGGCTACTGTCAAGCTGAAGGGATAGATTTCGACAAAACTTTCGCTCTAGTTGCAAGATTGGAGGCAATCAGATTATTCCTAGCCTACGCAACACATCAGCGATTCAGAGTTTATCAAATGGATGTGAAGTCTGTGTTCCTGGACGGCATGCTGAAAGAAGAAGTCTATGTAGAACAGCCTCCCGGCTTTCAACAGGGACATCAGGTCTACAGACTCAAAAAGGCTCTGTACGGGTTAAAACAAGCACCCAGGGCTTGGTACGATACCCTGTCTGAGTTTCATCTTCAGAAAGGTTTTCAGATAGGCGCAGTAAACCGCACATTATACAGCATTCGACTGGAAGATGACATCCTACTTGTGCAGATCTACGTAGATGACATAATTTTTCACATCGAAGAACGTCATCATGTGTCAGCAATTTGAGAAAATGATGAAGGATAAGTTCGAGATGTTAATGATAGGAGAGATGAATTATTTCCTCGGTTTTCAAGTCAAACAATCTGAGAAGGAAACGTTCATCAATCAAGGAAAATACACTCGAGACCTCATCAAGAAGTTTAGTTGCACATCCGGCAAACTAATTAAGATCCCGATGAACACGAACATGAAAATTGATCTTAATAAAGAGGGAGTATCAGTAGACCATACTGAATTTCGTGCTATTATTGGTTCTTTATTATATCTAACTACTACCCGACCTGACATAACTTATGTTGTAGGTGCTGCGCTCGATTTCAGGCGAATCCCAAACAGAGTCACATGGACTCAGCAAAGAAGATTCTCCGCTATCTCAAAGGAACACCTGACATGGGTTTATGGTATCCAACAGATGATATTATTGAACTAACTGGTTATTCTGATGCTGACAATGCAGGATGTAGACTTGATCGGAAGTCAACTTCTGGAACTTGTCAGTTCCTTGGCAGTAAGCTGATTTTGTGGTTTTTAAAGAAACAGCATTCAATAGCGACATCAACTACTGAAGTTGAATACATGGCTGCCAGAAGTTGCTGCGCCCAAATCCTTTGGCTGAGACAACAGCTACGCGACTATGATGTTATTCAGAATGAAGTGCCGATCTTCTGCGACAGCTCCAGTGCAATTGCAATCACTCAGAACCCAGTACTTCATATTAGATGCAAGCACGTAGATATCAGACACCACTTCATTCGCGATCATGTCGAAAAGAAGGATATCAAAATGGAGAAGATCCATACTGATCGACAAAGGGCAGATATTCTGACCAAGCCTCTAGCTGAAGCCAGATTCAGAGAACTTTCAGTAGAGCTTGGTCTGCTGGACCCTACTGACTCCATTCAATAAGTGGATTCAGGGGAGGAGCATTCAGCAAGGGAGAATGTTCACTCTCAGTACTGAGTAAATTCAGTACGTAGAGACTCAGCAACCATCTACACGAGGTATCAGCTGACTACGTTGTTTAGCTGACAGGTTTACGTATCTCTACTCAGTAGCCAACTAAATATTATGTGCATTTATGATTCAGATTCAGCTTCGTATTCAATGCCTTAGAAAATGTCATTTAATATAATGGTTTACATTAAATACACGACATTCTATTTAAAGCATGCTGAACTCTGCGGCGCATTAAATGCATGTCGTATCAAGTTACTTCTTTGGCTAGTTACAACTATATTTAAACTTAGGCGGCTAAATTGATCATTACCTATTTTATAACATTAAATCTTAGCCGTCCATCTCATAAAGCTATTTCAAACTGAACCGTGGATTTTTAACTGTTCATCTTCTTTAACATATAAAAACACGTTCAAAGTTTAGAAACCGCCATTTTCAGTCTGCAAATTTTTTGAAGCCCTAGATTTTCTGAGAATAGCCTCCGTTTCCTTGCAAATTTTTATCTCAAAATCTCAGAAACTCTTTAGTAAATCTTTAATGATTATTCAGCATCGTATACGATACTTATAATATTTTTCAATTCGATACTGATATTTTTCATTCGCAGAATATAAATCATGGCAGGATCATACGTTAGCTTTCCTCTGGATATGCAAGAGATCCTAGAGAAGGATCGAATCTAGTGCGAACCGATGATGGAGTTCGATGCCTGCGAGCTCGACTTCATGGAAGAGATCTTCGACGCTCTCAGAGCAACAGGCTTGGAGGCTTTTCTGTCGAGGAAGCCATCGTATTTCCTCCCACGCCACGTAGCTGAGTTATACTTGAACTCAAAGTCAGCAGAAGGAGACATCCGATGTCGATTCATTACTCATACGGTTGCAGACCCTTCTCATGCCATCTCTGAAATCAAGACGATGTATGTTAAGGAAGCTCTTTAGCGTAGCTTCAAACTTCCTAATGACGGATTCAGCACGGTGGGATAAAAGGATGATTTAATGGATGAGTATTTAGAGACCTTCTGCGGGAAGCCAACTACATTCAGAGCAGCCTTCCCAAAGAATGCCATGCTCCCACAATTCAGAGCCCTCGCCTACATCGCCACCCAGCTACTGACGAGTCAGGCCGGTTCCTTTGATCAAGTATCAAAGCCGAAGAATCAGCTGATGATGGCCATATACGATCACGCTAAGATCAACTGGACTGAGTTCTTTCTCAAGGAATTCATAACTCAGGCCGCTAAGTTTGACAAATAATCTCAACGCCTAGCCGTGAAGGAAAAGCTATTATATGGATTGAAGCTATCAGTCATGATAGAGGACTTATGTGGAGCTGATAAAGTAGTATAAGTTGATAAGCTATACTTCAATCTGAAAAAGGTCAGGTTCCAAAGCAGGGCAGCGGCCCTTCAGCAAATCGGAGCTGGGCCAGCTGATCCCAAGAAAGGAGCTTAGAAGACCTCAACTCCTACAAAGAAGAGGTCGCCTCCTAAGTCTACTCCCAAGACACCGACCAAGAGACTGAAGAAATTCAGTGAGGTCGTAGTTGAACCCCCTTTGCAGCTAAGGGACGAGGCTGAGTCCTCAGAGAAGATTCTGTCAGTGGAGAAAGCCGTCTCCACTGAACAAGGCGAAACAGTGGACCAAGGGGTAGAGACTGAACCGATCCCTACTACTCAGAGCCCCTTGGATATCCCTCCACTCAGCAGTATTCCATCTGCTGAGAAGCAACAGTCTCCGATAGAAGTCGAAGATTGAGAGACTGCTTCTGAATCTGAATCAATCGGGATGGAGGCGTCTGCTCTACAATCAAGAGCCTCCCGAGAGATTTCTGAACATATTCCAGAGATAGCCAGCCACACAGATCTAATCATATTGGTGAGGCAGGCTAGACTCCACATATTGATCAGGTTCCAGGAGTGGTCTACCCTGAACAAGCTGTTGATCAAACACCACTCCTGCGAACAACTCCACGAAGAGGATTTGATGATAAGGAACAAGACTGGCTACTTCGAGCCTTCTGACATCTGTTCCTTAGACGACCTGAGGGCAGCCATGCTCGCTATGCTGAACGATCGCCAACCCATCTTAGCAACGGCGCCCTCAGATGGGTCAGACCCTGATGGTCAGGACCCACCCCGTGATTCAGGCCCTGAGAAGCCTGATGAGGGAACTCAACTGGACAAGGTTGCTTCTACTTCTACTGCTGAACCACCACTCAGCATCCTTGCTCCAGGACAGTCGGCGGCTGGTACCTCAAAGACAGAGGAACCAGCTCAGTTATTGCTGGAGTATGCGTTCGAGGTAGCGCCCAACCCTAAAAGCCGACGTTCGAAGTCAGTGGCCAGGGCACTGAGGATTCAAGGAACTTAGAACAGCTTCCTCGCTCGTGCCGTCCATAAGACGTGGAGGCAGTCCACACAGGCTTAGAGTGCGGAGAAAAAGGGGCTCAGGACATCAATTCAGAACACACCTGCCCCTAACTTCTCAACGATACTGACCGAAGCACTTGCCACTCAAAGAGCCAACTTCGAAGAGCAACTGAAGCTGATGGAAGTTGGCCAAGCTAAACTTCTGGAAGAATACAAGGCCGCCCACTTAGCTCATACTACATCCATTTCCTCTATCTCTCAGGCCTCCGAGCTCAGACTCCAAACCATTCAGAAGGCCATGGAAGATAAGGTGGATCAGAAGTTGCAGGACATTCAGACTGCAGTGGAAAACTCTCACAAGAAGTACAACGAACAACTGACAGATGAGAGGCTTGTGAAGCTGCAATATACCTTGGACGATCTTTCCACAGCCTAGAAAAGTCTGGATAAAAAGGTACAGATTCCCACCCCTGGTTTATTTGCTGATGCCAAAAAGGGGGAAGGAAAGGTGAAGGTACCTGAAGGGAAGGAGAAGGTACTCAGAGTTCCAAAAGGAGTAAGGACAGTGGCTGGAGCAACTCAGATTCAGCAATCTGCTCCCACTGGTTCCACTACTCAGACAGCACAGGGTGAGGCTCAGGGTGTCTCAGCAGCAGGGGCTGTAGTGCCTACTGAGACTGGCCCAAGTGACTCAGAACCCAAGGATTCTGCTACTCAAGCAACTCAGACACCAAGCGACATCATCACAGAAATTGCTGAGTATGCAGAGGAGGATTCAGAAGAGGAAGATGTTCCTCTACCTCCTCCAGTACAAGGGAAGGGAAAGAAAGTACTGAAGCTTCCCACTCCTCCCAAAAAGAAAGGAACAAAAAGATTCATCACTCTTGAGGAAGAAGCTCAGATAGCTGCTGATGAAAAGCTAGCTAGGGAGATTCCCGATGCTGAGGCCGCCAACAAGTCAAAGAAAAAGCCAGCCAAGGGCAAAACTAAGGCTCCAGCAGGAGGAAGGAAGCCTGGGACAAGGCTGCCTCCAAGAAATCTAAAGCTGAGTGATGAGGCAAACAAAGAGAAGGAAAGAGAGCAGCATCAGCAGCAACAATTTTGTCAGTAGGGTACTTCTAAAGAAAAATCTTCAACACCTGCTGACTCAGAGGAAGAAGAGCATGTGCCTTCCTATGTCCCGTGAGAAATGGGATCAGATGGAAAGGTATCTAGACAGAGGAGCTGAAGCTAGGCAGATTGAAGCAGGAAGAGAAAGGCTCAGTCTGACTGATCTAGAAGCTCTGAGGCTGAAAGCTGAGAAGGAAGCAAGCCAAAGGATTCCTGAGAAAGCTGACATTCCCTATAAATATAGAAGACTCAGGAAGCCTAGACCTCAAGATCCACAAATTGCCCAGAGTTGATGATTGGATGTCATGGGAACGGACTCAGAAATGGGAGACACTAAAGGCAGATTTTATCAAGAGATTCTACTTCTGGAGATACTGGCCTGACGTGCACAAGTCCATTGCCTATGCTGAATGGCTTCTGAAGACTGGTCCAGAGATCTATGCAAGAGTCCAGAAGGCCATAGCAGATAAGATTGATGTCAGGGTCCCAGCTCCAAGAATTATGCCTCCCCCACTGAAGCTTCATGGTTCTGTACACTATGGGGTGATTGAGAAGGAGATCAAGGATGCTACCTAAACCAAACAGTTAGATGAAGATGAGCATGCTGACATGCCTGAGTTACTGAAGCTGAGAAAGGTCACCTACAGAATGTATGGACTGCCACTCCCTGAAGCAAAATGAAAGGACTTCAAAGACCGGATTCAGCAGTTCAGAAGATGATACATAGCTTCTGTATTTCTTTTGTTCTTTCTTTCTTAGAATAGCAAGTCTGATGTACCTGTATTGAAAATTCTCCATATATAATACATCACTGTTACTCGACCCTGACAATTCCTTATTGTCTATATAGCCTTGTTTACATTATGCTTAACACTCAGAATCACTCAAGTGATTACTGACTCACACACTCACTGAATATTTATATTTGTCAGTTCTTATCTTGTTAGATTCTAGTCTGTTAGATAGCATTAAGGAGGAAAATGTTGTTAGAAAGGGGGAAATTGCAGTTAGTTTTCTGTATAGTTTCTGATATTTCTTCCCTGATTCCCTCAGTAGTTTAGAACTTGAAGAACAACTCCATTGATTCTACTTGTAATACTTGTAAGGAGCTCTATTTCTGATAGTTATAGTGTTAGGTTTTGGCATCATCAAATAGGGGGAAAATGTTGGGAGATGATTCAGTCCTTCCACATATTGTTGGGAGATAACTCAGTAGCCTAGTGTTTTGAAGATTTGAAGATTCCAAAACCCTACTTTGACTGATGAGCCATTCCATTGTAATCTGTTGTTTTGTCTCTGAGAGTTTCAGACTCAGTAGACACTCTTCATTTGGTTCAGGCGCTCAGTTCTATCCGCTGGCTATTCAGCAGACTATCGGCCTCAGTACCAGAAGAAGAAGACTCAGTAATACTGTACTCAGCAGGAGCAGTATATTGAAAGGAGTCAGTGGAACTGAACTCAGCATGAGTCGTTCACTAAACTCAGAGTTAATCTTCAGTAGAGCTGACTCAGCACGAGTATGCTACTGAATATAGATCGGACTCAGCAACGGCTGAATAGTCTTCTGACTGCCAGGATTTATTAAGTCAAATCAGCAGAGTCATACGTGGTATAGAGAAGTCAGCTTCAGATCCACCTTGAAGTTTGTTCTGTCTCACCTACTTTCTTCAGCCTCGACCAATGACGAGCGGCCAGCTGTCCACTTTCTGATTAAAGCTGCAAGTCAACAGCTTTCCAGAAATGGAGGGAAAGGACTCTGCCACCATCTTTGAAAGAGCCGTTAGCTACCCAAAAGACAGAGACACATGTATCGTCGTCTCCAACGGATCTATCCATATCTCTGCTCTATAAATAGAGGGATAATTTCAAATTGAAGCTAACCTAGAAATTGAAGAACACAAGAGCATTCACGAGCAACTCGAAACGACTTAAGCTTACCGCAAGACCTTCACAGACTAATCTCCGGTGAAAGGCGACATACTTGCTCATAGGGAACCAAGCTGAACCAGATCATAAAGACTCTAGTATCCAAGAGACTGAATACGAACCCAAGTCCTTACTTAACCGTTCGTCGCTCTAGAAGCCACTTTCTCGTTCCCCATCCCTCTAACCTAAGCTCAACAGATCTTATCCATAGCTTAGAGGAAGGAGTTCATATTTGAACTGATCCTTATTGTAAAGGACTCCTTCATAGTTGGAGAGTTTGTCAAACACTTTAGTTTGATACCCTATAAACTGAGACTTGATCAGTATAAACCTCAAGACCAGTGTTTGTCCAGTGTACAAACTGACTGAGACTATCTCAGTATAATAAATAGCTTCCTTATCTTTCGGGATAGTGGACGTAGGATTGTTGGATCCGAACCACTCTAAAATTGCTTGTGTTCTGTCTTTTTACTGTTGCATTGATAATTGTTCATACTGAAAATATTTCTAAAATCATTCAACTGAGTTTCAACAAAGCTTAATCGATCGCACTAATATACTGAAACTGTTTTCTTAAAAACGTTTTCTAAACTCAACTGAATTTGGGCCTACACATTTCCGCAGACATCGAACTTCACCGAACAGACCGAATTCGACTCAAGTCGCCTAGCGAGCCTCAGTGAAGTCAGTCACTCTGCCACTCGATCCAGAACAACTTATTTGGTCTACTGAACTTATTCAGTACGACACTCTCCTAAAAAGGATTGTTCGCGTTTAAAGTTGAGAAATTGTGTTCAAGTGTATTCAACCCCCCCCCCCTCTCTACACCTGAACGTTTAATCTCGGGACCAACAGTTATTACAAGTGAAAATTATGGATTTACGGACATACGGTAATTAAGGTTGACGAGTTGAATTATTCTTACACTTTGGTACAATAAGTAGAGCTCACTAGCCGAAAACCTCGAAACAATTCCGATGTTGCCTATGAAAACAAATTAAGTTATAAGCTAAACTCGGAACAATGAATTTAACAATATATAAAATATTATACAAAGCTCCGCTCATCTTCGTATGGTCCAAATAAGTGTAAAAAAGATCATAATATTTTATTATGAATTTTTTTTAAGATATAATTATTATATAATATGAATTAAAACATTAAAATTATTAAAACATTAAAACATTAAACATTAAAATTATTATAATATGAATTAACATTAAAACATTAAAACATTAAAATTATTATAACATTAAAACATTAAACCAAAAACCAAACCGAAAACCAAACTTATAAATAATGAAAACCAAATACCAAATCGAAAAGTTATGGTTCGGTTTAGTTCGATTCAAATAAATTTGGTTCGATTCGATTTAGCCGGTTATCTGATCAGATTGACAACCCTAATTAAAAGGCAAACAATACCAATTGGATTGGTAGAAAACTGGCTCTATATTTGGTAAAGGCTAAATTATTATATAAATTCGTTAATGCATATACATGTAAGGAGAAAGTAAGGTCATCTTCTGCTTTCCGATGTAAATGTGAAGGAAAATTCATAAACGCATGCTTATGTCTGTGCATTTTGATTCAATGGTGGCAAGTACACTCCTTGCTTATATTAATTAGGAAAAGATGGCCTAAATAAGTATTCCATTGAATGATAAACATATATATACATGTTCAACAACAAGGAAAAAAGAAAAAAGACAAGTTTCTTGTATTAGCCATCAAGTATTAACTATAACTATAGTGATTACTTATTGGGAATCTCAATTGCAAGTGATTAAGGTTTTGAATACAATTCACTAGTTTTCACGCTTTTTTTTTTATAATATCCTTCTATTTGTTTGCTACTACATTTGCGTAGCCTAATGGTAAGTCATTTTTCTACACAAAATTTGTATTCGAGATTGTTACTACCAACCAATAGGTTTTGAATTGGAGCTTGCCTAGTTATATTACCGACAACATTTACTGTAGTTGGTATCCACACCTCTATATAAATGATTGATTTGTAGTTGATACAACGTTCAATATCAATTAAGAGCGATTTTAAATTAATAATATACCACATTTGATTTCTAGATAAATTTGAACCACAAAAGAAAAAGCATTACTGGCCATGACCCTTGAGTTGATATAGTTCCCTTGAGTTGATCTCGATTCCCATTCCATCATATTGTCTCCTTTTTTTATTACTTATTTCTTTTATTTCTCTTATTATTTTCTACTTCATTTTGTCTTGCTCTTATAAATACTAAAGCTATTCCATGTCGTTTGTCTGATATTGTTACATGTTAACGTTTCTTAATGGTCGTTAATATGTTATTAAATCACTTATTCAATATATTAAAAGAATAAAAATACATTTATATTTTCGTTGTAAGTAACTTTCATGGAATTAAAAAAATAAATAAAATAAAGCACCAAATTAATACATTATTTAAAATCTGTTGCGATTCAAATATAAATCACAAAAATTCCAAGAGTATAGTATAAAGAATTTATTAATGAGAATATGTCTGTGCATGTTGATTCAATCGTGGCAAGCCCACACCTTGCTTATATTAATTAGGAAAATGTGGCCTAAATAAGTATTTCATTGAATGATAGACATATATGTACATGTTCAACACTAAGGAAAAAGAAAAAAGACTGGTTTGTTTGTATTTGTCATCAATATTAACAATAATTGTAGTGATTACTGATTATAAATATCAACCATGAGTAATTAAGGTTCGAAATTTAATTTAATAATTTTTCACGCTTACTTTTTTTTTATATATATCTTTCTATTTGATTACTACTATATTTACTTGGCTTAGGGGTTGGTCATTCTTCAACCAACCTAGAGGTTTTTTTTCTACTATATTTACATGGCTTAAGGGTAAGTCATTCTTCTTCCAACCGAGAGTTTTTTTTAATTCGAGCTTGTCTAGTTATATTACCAGGGACGACCCAATCGGAGGCGGGCGGTGCGACAACCCAGAGCCTCGAATTTTAAGGGCCGCAAAAAAGTTTTTCGGCCCAAACGTGCATGCTACTTTTGTTTTAAATTTTGACACACAATATCAACTTGAGCCCAAATAATATTACTATAAAAATGAATTCCTATCTAGTGTCCCTAAAGACAGAAAAATAGTTAAAGTAGTCGAATTAAGTGGGTTAATCGTCTATGTTAGATTGTTCAACAATAGTAGAGTTTAAAATTGGATTCATTCATTGTAATGCTATCTAAACATTAAGTCTAGAGTTGTACAACACGCTAGGTAGTGGTTTGGTTAGGGAGTAATTGGAGAATTGTTCAAGAAGTCATTAGCGACTAAGTAAGTTGGAATTTGGGTATGTATGTGTGCAATATTGTATCCTATAACTATTTGATCCTAGGAATTATTAAAATCTATGCATCAATGATTGAAGTAGTTATCTCATATAAGTTACTTGAGACGAGTCTGTCTTTCTCTATTTGTTTTCTCTCAATTTACTTTTCTGCTATTTAAATTGTAACACCCCAAAATTTTCAACGTAAAATGCAGTGCATATTTATTCATGCATGTTATCAAGTGTTTTAGTTCTGTAAGTCGCGCCTTAGAAATTTAAATGAAAATTAAAGCATTTATCTTATTTGTTATTAAATCATTTTTTTTATGTAAATTTATTTTGAACTTTGAATATGTTTATTTACATCATATTATGATTATAGTATTTTGTTGAGATAGAAATAATATTAGAATTATTAGGCAAGAGTAATATTTAATTTGGATTTCCTAAACCAACTAGGATTCATAAAATGATATAATATTTATTATTGTATTAAATTATTAGAAGATAATTTTATATTATATTTTATGATTAAAATAGATATTTTATGTGTGATATAATTGTTTTAGGATAAAATCTAGTTGTGGTTATCCATATCCTAATTTATCTAATATTGAATCTCTTATATGGTAAGTGATAGAATAAATTCTATATAAAATATAGAATTTCCATGACAAATCTTCCTTCATGCTAGAAACAGGACCCATCATTCCCATGATCGAGAGCGTTCGATATGCCGCTGTGGGAGGTGTAGGAGCACAAACAGGTGCTAAGGTTGCCAAAGACAAATCTTCCTTCATGCTAGAAGAGAAGAAGTTGCACAACCTCAACCGAGTAGCGCGGAATGCAATCCTGACAATGCTCAGTGATTCACACCTCAGGAGGGTACAAGACTGCAAAACGGCAAAGGAGTTTTGGGATGCCCTTGCGGTACTGAGACAAGGAACCGCGCAGATCAAAGAATATAAGCTTGACATAGAGCTTCAAAATTTCAACAACTTTGCCAAGGAGCCCAACGAAACCATTGACGAGCTCAGTGTCAGATTCACCAATCAGATCAATGTGATCAACGGTCTGGGGAGAACATTCACCAATAAAGAGATGAACACCAAGATCTTGAGAGCGCTGCCTCGACTGAAGTGGCTTCCTCTACTTATTTACGTCGCTCAAATCTTAATGCTTTAACTCCTGATGTTATCTTTTCAGAACTGAAGACGAAGGAGTTCGAGCATTGTCTACCCCAACGATGCGCTAGTGCTCCAGCTGATACTCAAATAGACCATGCTTTCAAAGCAACAGTCAGCACACCCGGAGCTAATCCCATTTCTACCAGCAAGACAGTAGTTGCATCTGATGCAAAGTCTTCACAGACTCCTGCTACTGAGCGTCTTACGCTTATGGCTCTCAAATATCAAAGGGAGAAGGAGAGAGTCAGAAAGCTAAAGAAATACCATGGAGATTCTCCATCAGGTAAGAAAGATCATCATAAAAGGGAAGAATCTAAACCTTCTCCTGATTGCAGAAACACAGAACCTGCTGCTAGTCCATCCAAAAGCTTAACAGGAAAAAGGTGACAGAGTAACTGTGTGCTACAACTGCAAGAAAGAAGGACTTTTCCAGTACGAATGTCATGAGCTCTCAACTGCCCAGCGAGCAGAGTGGCAGACCAGACGTGAAAACTTTGCCCGAAGAAGGAAAGCCTACATTGCCGGAGAGCTGTCCGATGACTCAATCGAGGAAGATACTTTCATGTATTCTTCTAAAGACGAAGCTACATTTATTGCCGTTGAGGTCGTGGACAGCGGCTGTTCGAGACATATGATTTATCAAAAGAGCCTGCTGACCAATTACGTGCAAGAAGCTGGTCCCATAATTGAGTTTGGTGACAACTCTAAAGGCTATACAAGGGGATATGGAACATTGAACATTGGGACTGCTTCAGTTCCAAGAGTAACATATGTTGAAGGACTTCAACATAATCTCCTCTCTGTCAGTCAATTCTGTGACAATCTGAATAGAGTTATCTTTGACGCTGGTTTCTGTGATGTTGTTGATAAATTTATAGGGAAAACAGTGTTATCAGGATCGCGGAAGAAGAATATCTACGTTGCTAATTGGAACACCGCTGAACCTGAGGCTTGCTTACTTGCTCAGACGAAATCTAGTGATAAAACAGGATGGCTGTGGCACAAGAGGCTCAGTCACCTGAATTTCAAGATAATGAACAAGCTAGCCAAGAACTCTAGAGTCATAGGACTGCCCAATGAAGCTTTCATCAAAGACAAAAATTGTGAAGCGTTTTTGAAGGGAAAGCAGAAAAAGAAAAGCAATCCACCAATTCCGTCGCCTTCCACTGATGGAATCCTTCAACTGCTCCATATGGACTTGTTTGGGCCAGTTTCCCCAGTGACCATAAGAGGCAAGAGGTATGCCCTCATCGTTATTGACGATTATTCGAGAGATACGTGGGTCATCTTCATAGCCAACAAATATGTTGTCAAGACTGAGCTGCCCATACTGCTGAAGAAACTCAGTGTGGAGAAGGACATCAAGATTCAAAGAATTCGCTCAGATAGAGGGATATAATTCCTCAACTCAGTCATAAAAGAGTACTGCGAAAAAGAAGGGATTCAGCCCGAGACTTCAACAGCTTGCACCCCTCAGCAGAATGGTCTTGTTGAACGGAAGAATAGAACACTAAAAGAAGCAGCAAGAACGCTCCTAGCAGACTCTCGACTGCCCTCGAAATTCTGGGGTGATGCTACTGACACCGCCTGTTACACTCAGAACCGATCACTACTCATAAAGCAACACATGAAGACGCCATACGAACTGTGGAAAGGGAGAATTCCTTCTATCTCTCATTTTCAGATCTTTGGCTGTCCTTACTTTATCCACAACAATGGGAAGGATCAGTTAAAGGTCTTTGATAGCAAATCTAACCAAGGAGTGTTCTTAAGATACTCTCGAGTCAGTAAAGATTTAAGGGTCTTTAACTACCGTACCCTTTGCGTGGAGGAAAGCCCTCATGTTATTTTTGATGAGTTTGTTACTGAGGACAGGAAACCTAAGAAGACAAATCCTGAAGATGTCAGCAGCAAGCTACAGGATCTCACATTAAACGACAAAGCTGAGAAGATCCAGCATTGTTGGGATGATGAGTCAAACGAAGAAGAAATCCAGACCCATCCTGCAAGCACTGTGGCTGACCTGGTTAATTCTACTGAACAGAATCAACATCAGGTAACAATGGTCGATGAGGAATCCCCAGTGGTAAGTGAGACATCTACTAAGAATATAAACTCAGCGGGAACGACTAATGGTCCTGAGCTAAATGCCCCTGAACCTCGAAACTCGCTAGATCCTAACCTTCTTACTAAGTTGCTTCAGTCACAAAACAACACTACTGAAATACCTAACACTCCTGTTGACTGTACAGAAGTAATCTCAGAAGAAGAAGCCAAACTCATACGTTCGTAGCTAGATGCTCACTCTTCTAATTTAATCATTGGAGATCCATCAGTAGTAGTAAGGACAAGATCCAGACTAAGCCAAGGAGAAAGCGCCCTTTACTCCTATTTCTTGTCAACTGAAGAACCTCAGACGATAGAGGATGCTCTCACCGATGCTGACTAGGTCATTGCCATGCAAGAGGAGCTGAACCAGTTTGTCCGAAACGAAGTTTGGGAGCTTGTTGACAGACCTAGACATCAACACGTAATCGGTACTAAGTGGGTCTTCAAGAACAAGCGAGACAAAAACAACATCATAGTAAGAAACAAGGCTTGACTTGTTGCCAAAGGATACTGTCAAGCAGAGGGAATAGACTTTGACGAAACATTTGCACCAGTCGCCAGATTGGAAGCCATTCTTCTGTTCCTAGCCTATGCAACACATCAAAGATTCAAAGTATATCAAATGGATGTTAAGTCAGCATTTCTAAATTGCGTACTGAAGGAAGAAGTCTACGTGGAACAACCGCCCGACTTTTAGCAGGGACAACAGGGGTATAGACTTCGAAAAGCTTTGTATAGGTTAAAACAAGAACTCGGGGCTTGGTACAATACCCTGTCAGACTTTTTTCTTCAAAATGGTTTTCAGAAGGGGACAGTAGATCACACTCTCTTCAACATTAAGTCAGGCGATGACATTCTACTAGTGCAGATCTATGTGGACGACATCATTTTCGAGATGGCCATGATGGGGGAGATGAACTACTTCCTTCTATTTCAAGTGAAGCAGGAATATTCAGCAACCAAGCCAAGTACACTCGAGACCTCCTAAAAAGATTTGACTGCGACTCAAACAAGCCAGTTAAGATCCCCATGAACACGAATTTTAAAATTGATCTAGACAAAAAGGGAGCTTCTGTTAACTCTACTGATTATAGAGATATTATTGGTTCTTTATTATATTTAACAGCAAGCTCACCTGACATAACTTATGTTGTAGGTGTATGCGCAAGATTTCATGCGAATCCCAAGCGAAGTCATTTAGACTCAGCAAAGAAGATCTACGATACCTGAAGGGAACACCTGACGCATGGCTATGGTATCCTACTGATGATAATCTGATTCTAAAAGGTTATTCTGATGCTGATTATACAGTATCCAGGATAGATCGAAAGTCAACTTTTGGAACATGTCAGTTCCTAGGCAGCAAGATGATATCATGGTTTTCAAAGAAACAACATTTAGTGGCGACGTCCACTACTGAAGCTGAGTATATGGCTGTTGGAAGTTGCTGTGCCCAAATCCTTTGGCTTCGACAACAACTGCGAGATTATGGTATTACTCAAGATGAAGTGCCTATCTACTGCGACTCCACCAGTGCAATTGCAATAACTCAAAACCCAGTTCTCCATACAAGATGCAAGCACGTGGACATTCGACACCACTTCATCCGAGATCATGTCGAGAAGAAGGATATAAGGATGGAGAAAATCCATACTGATAAGCAAAGGGAAGACGTACTGACCAAACCGCTAGCTGAAAATAGGTTCAGAGAACTATCAGTCGAGCTAGGTCTACTAGATCCTACTGACTCTAATTAGTAAGCAAATTTAGTATGACAGTCACAAGTCAGACTCAGTACTTGATTCAGTAGGGTGAATCATACAGTACATAGTAAGGGGAACATGATACCTTCAGTACCACGAAGATTCTCCTGAGTCGATTCGGTAAATAGCTGATCGTAAAAGTTCAGCTGAAGAGGTTTGCGTATTAGATTCTTTAATTTTCTCAGAAGCACGCTCATATTTAATTACTCAGTCGTTCACATTAAGTGGCATGACATGCATTTATTTCCCGCCATAAATTTTTAAGGATAAAGTCAGTAGAAGCCGTTTTTATTTAAAATGCCTTATCCTTTAAGCTGCCTGCAACGCATTTAATGCATGTCTTCTCACCTTACTCTAACTGCGCATATATTACGTGGGTCTAGTTTAGAGGCGGCTAAGTAATCATTTTGTTTCTAAAATCAAATCTGAACCGCCCAGAAAAGCGATATTTTATATTGATCGTCCGATCTTAAAACCTTGACATTCAAATCTTAAAAAATCTGTACCTTTTCTCTCTAAACACACTTTACGCCATTTCCGACTTAGAGCTTTCAATCATCATTTTATCTGCTGCATACTGCTGACTGCTTATATCTTTTTAAATCTCTACGATTACGGTAAATTTCTTATCTATCTGAAATATGTGTATCTAACTTACTATATTTTCGAGTGCTAACACATTTCTTACAGATTTCTGATATTATGGCACCTGTATCAACCCCTTCAAATATCGAGTAGATCATCCTCTTCAGGGTTCAGTTTGAACCCACGATGGCTTTCCACGAAGTAGAGCTGCCATTCATGGAGCCGATCTTCACTGCCCTCGAGGCATTGGGACTGAAGCTTCTTCTGTCGAAGCACCCGAAGGCTTACCTGCCTAGATAGGTGGTCGAGTTTTACTACAATCCGCGTTCCGTGGAGGATACGGATGCAGAAGTAAGCGTCATTGGATATATGAGGGAGGTTGCCCCTCAGAAGTGGTAAGTAAGCCATGCCGACGTCAGCGTTCTTGAGGCGTTGAAGTCTATCTTTGAACTTCTTGAAGCGGGATTTCTCCCGGCGGATACAAGGAGAACAAGCTGAATGATTGTGTTCATCGCTTCTGCGGACGTGACGATGTCTACTTCAAATTCGCCCTTCCGAAGAACCAGCTCCTACCGGAGTATAGGGGCCTCGCATACATCATTATCCACATTCTTACGAGCGTCGCCGGTTCCTTCGATCAACTATCTAAGCCCAAACTCCAGGTAATGATGGCAATAATAAATGACGTCCAGGTGAACTGGGCGAAGTTCCTCATGTCCGAGCTGAAGGCTCAGGCTCAAAAGTTTTTGACCACAGAGTCTGGAGAGAGAAGACTAATTAGTGAGGGCAAACTCCTGTACGGGACGAAGGTGTCCATTCTGATTGAGGACTCTGTGACAAGTCACGCGTCCTTCGTGGATATGAAATACTTCGTCCGCAAGCTGATCAAATTCAAGACGAAATCAGCGGCCGAAAAGTCTATCAAACGTGGAGCTGAGCTCAAGCGGTCATCTACTGATCTGCCTCCACGTGCCGATCAGCCAAAGAAGAAGAAGTTGGCCAAATCTGGAGCTTCTAAAACTGCTTCCCCACCGCCCCCTCAGGAGGAAGAATTACTGGACGCTGACACTGGCATAGAGGGTGCCACCTTGAAAGACAAAGTGCAGCGAGTCAGTACCAAGGAGACACAACAGGAAGAAGCTGATGAACCTGCTGCTGAGGTTTCCTCAGAAGAATCATCAACATTTTAGATGAACCGTCTCCGTGCAGCGGGAGAGGTTGCTGAACAGATCCCTAAAATAGCCCAACATCAAGCTTTGGTTGGTGTTGCGATAAGGGCGAGGACATAGATGCTGGTGCGGTTCCTAAACTGGGATATCCTTGCTGATCTCATTCAGCAGCATTCTGCGCTCTCTCTACTGGCCGAGGAGCAACACATTCAGTCAGTGATAGGGTTTGGGGAACCCGCCGACATAGCCTCCTTCGAGGACCTCCACTCTGCAATGCTCTATCTTCTAGAGCTCAGGTCCTCACCGCAACCCGCCAGAAGCCCATCGCCGCCTTCTCATCACGATGATGCAGATGATGATCAAGCCTACAAGGATGCAGAAATGGGAGATTCTACTGAGGGAAAGACTCCCAGCGAGAAGGGCGAATCACCTCCTCCTCCGGAATCTGGTGCCGCCCCTGTTGCTTCGTCTTCTAGACTGCAATAGCTCGCTGCCTCTAAGCAGAGGCTCGGTACCTCCTCCTATCAGATAAAGCCGATAGGTACCGTGTCCTCTAAGTCCGTCAATCGAGCCATAAGGAAGCAAGGAGACAAGAATCATCTCCTGGCCAAAGATGTCCATCTCAAATGGGCACAATATACGAAGGCTCCGATAGAGAAGGTTGACGAATTGACTGGCGCAGTCAAGAAAGTCTCAGACGCTCCTACTCCAAATATTCAGGAGATAGTCGAGACTGCGCTAGCAGGTCAGAAGGCGGACATGGCCACCCAATGTCAGCAGTTGCTCGATGCTCAGCAAAAGAAATTCTCGGAGCAACTGACTGCGAGCTTGGCTAGTGTTCAGACCACCATGGATGAGCGGAAAAGGCTGGCCACCTCCAAAACTTACAGCTGAGCAGGAAGTAGAGGACAAGGCGACTTGGGATGCTGGGCATCAAGGGCTGAACCTCAGGACGAGGGACAAACGAGCTGCAGAGCTGAGAAAGAAGAGGAGGCAGGCGGATCTGGCTAAGATCATTGAACTTACTGAACAAGCAGCCAACGAGCCTATCCTTGATCGTAGCAAGCATATTCCTAGGATTTCCAAGTTCTTTCGGCATGGTGGTCTAAAGCCTTATCTGAAGAAGACTCCACACCGTCATGTAGACAAATGGATTATGTGGAATCTGAACGAAGAGTAGGAGAAGCTGAAGGACGACTTCATCAAAGCCTTCTATGTGTGGCAATGCTATCCTTCTGATGTTTCGACGGTCGATCTCTTTGATCATTTATCATATCTTCACGACCCGAACTTCAGAGCTCAGATTAAACTCTTATTATTCAAGGAGAAGCTGCCATTTACTAGTCCTTCCTACCGCCTGCTGAAGCCTCCCATGACCACCCAAGGCGTTATCTACACCAAGGAGATAGAAGAGGAAGTGGAGACAGCTGCTCGTCGCAATAATCTGGATGTTTTGACGACAGATGATCTCATCCCCATCCAAGAACTCGGAGAAAGAATCTACAAATCCTATGGATTGGAAGCTCCTGCTACTAAGTCTGCTGATTTTAAAGTAAAGATCAAGAAGTTCAGACGATAGTAGTTTTTATTTTGTATCTTCTGATGTATAGCATAGACTCATTGTCTTGAGGCTATGTTTTTATTGTTTATCACTCACTGATCACTAAAGTGATCTGACACACACTCACATAACCTGTTTTCTTCTGATTTGTCTATCATTTATCTATCGATAACCTTGCTATCATTGTTCAGTATTTACTGAATCCTCTTGGGTTAGTAGCTTAGTACTTAATGGTTTTGGCATCATCAATTAGGGGGAAATTGTTGGGTTATGAGTCAGGGGTCATTTAGATCAATGCTAACGGGGTATTTTGAACTATCATCAGCTGTTCATATACTTAGGACTTATTGCTGTATTTCGGTAATGGGGGAAATTATCGTGATTTTTTCGCTATAGAATTGAAGATTCTGAAACCTGTCATGTACCCATAGTTTGTTTTTTTCGAACTTGATAATGTAATAGACTAGACTGTTCTGATATTCGTTATCTATTTTGTCTAAGTCCTGTAAGGGGTATTTGTTGGTCTGAATTTCTGTAGGAAGTTAAATTTCAGACCCCTGTCATCAATTTGTAAGAGCTCGTGTCCTCAGGTCTCCAACTGACTGTTCTCAATAGAAGATTCCCATCAGCAGACCTCTGTTGAAGACACAGTTTGAAGAGCTCTACACCTTCAAAGTCACCAGCTGACCGTTATTAGTAGAAGAGTTCCATCAGCCGACTCAAATGAAGAAGTCAGTATAATCGATCCAGATCTACTGAATCTGACAGGAAACGACTGCCCGACTATTACTGTCATTCGAAAGTCAGGAAAGCATTCATACGAGGATTAGTGAGAGTCAACTCAGATAAAAACTGATGTCTGACAAGTCTCACCTACCACAAACCTTGACCAATGAGAAGCAACCTAAGCCTTACCTGCTCTGACACTAAAGCTGCTCTCATGTACAGAAACTAACCACTCTGCGGCGCTACTTCGAAAACTTATGGCCGTTTTCCTTGGTAGTTTGTAACACGTGGCATCGTCTTCTCCAACGGACACATGCCTAGGTCACGACTATAAATAAAGAAGCATTTCCGATCTCAACGCACGGGACATCAAAGGGAATACATGCTCACAACTTTCAGACTGTCTAGCGCACTCAAGTCGATCCAGCGAAGAACTTGCTTAGTTGAATATTCGTAGTTCTTCTCTCTAGAGTTTCTTTAGTTCCCTATTCTCTAGCTAAGCTCAATTGTTATATCCATAGCTTAGAACCTTCGAAGAAGTTCACTTTATGTGAATCGTTCTTATTGTAAGAACTCCTTCATTGTTGGAGAAAATCCCCTCCCCTTCAAACTCAGTTCGATTTGTAAAGTCGCTAAGGGCTATAACTTAGAAGGGTCTGTCCAGCGCACAGATTCCTTGCTGAGGCTTGCTCAGATTAATCAACAAGAACTCCTATTCTGCAGGACCGTAGACGTAAGATCTTGCGTATCCGAAGCACGTTAAAAATTGCTTGTGTTATTTACTATTTTATTGCATTGTTCTCAAACTGATTTTCTAACTCATAACTTGCATAAAATGTATTTAAAAGTGCACCAGTCAAAACAAGTTTGGTTTGCGAAAACACGTTTTCAAAAGAGACGAAGTATATCGGGCCCTTACACTTATCCGCAATAAACTCTTCGACTGAGATCTTAATACTGACAAAAGTCAGTAGGATGGACTCAGTAGTTGAGACATTCTGACCCGCGATCAGAAGGTTACTATTTGACATTGTGCATCAGTCGCACTCAATAGCTCAGCTGTCCTTCGTGTTTGAGGAAAAACTTGTACTCAGGTGTATTCACTCCCCCCCCCCGCCCTCTACACCTCACGCTCGTATCTGGACCAACAATTTGATTTGTAAATCTGATGCTGAAATTATCAATAGACTCCACTGTAAGCATGGTAAATACTTCGAGTTTCTGCAGCTCTAACTCAATTCGTTCTCTTTGATTTGTGGAGTTCCTTGTCTTAGTACAGCGAGAGCATATCATAGCTCCTTTGTTATCTTGCATTCATGCACCCTTCTGAGATACGAGTCACTGAGAGTTGTTAGTATCGCATTTCGTGCTACTCGGTCAAGGTTGTGCAGCTTTCTATCTTCAAGTGTGAAGAGGCTCTTATCTTTTGGAACCTTAGGCCAGTTCTAGCCCCTGCTGCTACCTCTACTAAAATCTCGACGCTGTCGATCATGTCAACAATAGGTCCTTTCTCCAGAACGTCAGCCATGCTTTCATGCAGTGATGTTATGTGAGCCTCCATCCTTACCTGCCATACCGCATAGTTTTCCTCTGAAAACATGGGTATCGTCCTTATACTTAAGCACAATGTTGAAAAATATGATATAGGATGCTATGAAGAGATGCAAGTACAGAGAAAATGGTTTTCAGGATCTGTTCAAGTTTGACCGGTATTCAGATAACGATGATTAATAAGAACAGCGCTGTAACGGATATCTACTTATAGTCACAGTGACTTTACAATTCTCAACCGAGGAGGTATGAGTTTCTCCAAAAATTAAGGAGTTCTTACAATAAGAACAGTTCAACAGATGAACTCCTTCGAGGTTGTAAGCTATTGATATTACAATTAGCACACTTAGATAGAGAATGGGAATTAAAGGATCTATAGAGAGAAGAACTAAAATGATCTTCAAATGACAAAGTTCTTCGCTGTGTTTGGCTTTGAGTTCGCTAGAGTATGTTCGCTTGAATGATTGTGTTTGTAACGCCCCGAAATTTTATATATAAAATGCATTGCATATCTATTCATGCATGTTATCAAGTGTTTTAGTTCTGTAAGTCGCGCCTTAGAAATTAAAGGAAAATTAAAGCATGTGTCTCATTTGTCATTAAATCATTTTTGGTTTGTAAATTTATTTTTGATCTTAAAGGTGTTTATTTATATTCATATTATGATTTTAATGTTTATTTATTTATTTAGAAATCATGTTACAATTATAAGGAAAGAAAAATATTTATTCATTTTAGATTTCCTAAACCTACTAGGATTCATAAATTGATATAATATTTTATATTGTATTAAGTTATTATGAGATAATTTTAAATTATGTTTTATGAATAAAATAGATATTATATTTTTGATATACATGTTTTAGGATAAAATCTAGTTGTGGTTATCCATATCCTAATTTATCTAAGATTGAATCTCTCTTATATGGTAAGTGATAGAATAAATTATATATAAAATGTATATGGACGAAAATAATTGTGGATAAAATATATTTGATACCTTATTTGATTAGGGATGTTTGTATAATGATTTTTAGGCTTATAAGCCTAACTGACTCAGTTGGTCGATACCTTATTTGATTAGGGATGTTTGTATAATGATTTTTTAGACAGCTATCAACAATACATGGAATTTCTTTGCAGATTCAGTTGGTCGATAGCTGTCTAACTGACTTCGTCGATACTGAGTTCTCTGGCCGAGTGCAAAATCTTATACTGAATGCACATCTACTGAACTCTAGCCTACTGAGTTCCTAACAAGCTGAACTCAGCTACGCTATTACAATATCGAAGGTTCGTCATTCAGTTAGAGGTTTTGAGATCTTCAAATCTTATCACACTGAATCTCATCCCAACAATTTCCCCCTATTTGTTGATGCCAAAACATTTTACAAACAAGTACTACTGACTATGCTAAAATCTGTTACAAGTTAACTTAAACATAGTATTAAAGCAAATATAGAGCAGTGAAGCTCTTTATAGTAAGGCTATCTCTATCAGCAAGACTGAAAATCTGATCAACACAGATGTTATACATCATAAGACCAAAGTCTAATAATTTCCCCCTCACATATTTACAAGAAATTCCCTCTAAAAGATGTCTAAACAACTGAACTACAGAGAGAAACATATAAGCCGATATGTGGGTGTGTGATCTGATTATTGAGGTAATCAGTAGCGTTGAAAGATAAAAACAAAGCCAAGTGACAATGAGTAGTTGTCGTAGACCAATAGAAAAAGATGTCATATATGATCAGAGATGATTACAGTTACAAGACAATCTATTTCTATCAAATAACGGTATAAAGATTTTTCTTACCGTTACTATACCGTATCATGCAGTATACCGATGTTCGGTATATCCAGTATTCGATATTGAAATTGCTCATACCGTGTACCATACCTTCTTGTCGGTATATCTTACCGATCTTCGGTATACCGTAAAATACGGTATATCAGACATTACGCTATATCGATTACTATATGTCGATGTATCAAGTATATCGAAATTTAAAGTTATTGTCCCAATATTATTTATTTAAAACCATATCTATGTATATTTAAATGTATAAATATATAATATGTATGTGGATATATTTAATAAAATAAATATACCAATATATATGTATTTCATATATAAATATATAATACGTGTATCGAGTACCATTTACTATTTATTTTATAAATTTATTAATTTATATATATATACATTATTATTACTTATGAATGTAAAATATTAAATAATACATAAATTACTATAAAAGATAATAAAGTTTAGAAATACTTATATATGATAACCAATATATCGATACTTTGGCATGAATCAGTATATGTTGGTATGTGAAATTTCAATTGTTCATAACAAGTGATACATTGATTAATAACATAAGAGATAATTGTTATTTTTTCATGGAAAGTAATACCTTTTATTCATAACAAGTGATACGTTGATAAATAACATATGATACATTGATTAATAACAAGATGAAAAAGTATGAGAGTTAATTATTTTTTTGCAAAATTTGGATGAATCCGAAATAATGGGACGTCCCAATAAGGAAAGTGAGTAAAAAATAAATGGACGGATGGCGTATTAAATACATACCAAAATCGAACCGAATATTCGAATAATGTTGTTTATAAAATACTCAATTAAAAATAAATTAAATATTAAAATCGAATCGAATAATTTTAAAAATATAACGAATGGAATACGAATCAACTTTAATATTCTAGTACGAATATGAATATTAGAATAAGAGTTGAATACCTAATCGAATATTCTGTTATTTGATTCAATTTGATTCAATTCGATTCCTTTACAACCCTCTTCGGAATTATGTAAAGAAAATTAACATTGACACCTCATCAAGGATGACATAAATTGAAAATTGGTTTAATTTTTTTAAAGAAGAACGAATAATATATTTCAAATCAAGAAAAATATTGAAGTCATAAACGGCTTTGGAATTTTAATTCGAATTACTAAACAAGCAAAAATGGATAATACAGATACACAATTATTTATGAATTTAACAAAACGAAGTTATGAAAATAAACACATATGAGAATTACGAGATTTTGCTTAGCAATATCATGAATGCAAAATTAATTTGATTCTATCTCATTAATTTTGTAATGAAGTCGATTTCCCATATGTATTTTGTTGCAATGTTACCGCAATGACTAATTAATGAAAAGTATATTCAAATATTTTCTTCCACCATTATATAGTGTGCTTTTGATTATTCATATAACTCCATTATCAAATCAACTTCTTACAATGTTTCCTTCAAGTAAGGCACTCTATTTGTTGCTGTTTTGCATTTATATGGTTGTACAAGATTGCAAGAGCGATCAAGTTCAGGGATACAGTCGTGCGACAAATTGTAATCAAGCTGATTGTGCAACTTATACAGTGACTTATAGTGAAAAGGAATTTGAAATTCGAATTTACAATAAAGCTATGTGGATTGCTACTTCTCCCTTTACAGTAGACTCAGTGATGTTTGCTTATGGCTTCGGTACCGTTGGGTAAATTTATTTATAATTGTCTAAATTCATGCTAAATTTTACTCCAAATTAAAAATTACATTCCTTTGAAATCTTTAACTGTCTATTTTGTTTGCAGCTTGGACAAATACTATGATGGGGATAATGACCAAGGGGTGAAGATGAATAGGGCATTATCACCACTTTTCATCGATTATTTAAATCCATTTTACATAAATTATTATTATGTGCCTAACAAATATCAAAATGGTACGTTACCTAAACCAAAGTCGTCTAATGTAAAGCCAGTGATGTTGCCAAAATATAAATATGCAGCTGTGAGAAGGTTTAATGGTCCGTATGACGACTATGGTATCGCCGTACAAATTGATACATTGAAGACAAAGCTGAAGGGTACCGCCTATCAACGGGCGGCAGAGCCCAATCATTTTACTGTTGGTATATATATTAATGGGACTTTTAGCGACATAGAGTTTTATGAGGTCCTTTTGTGGTTCAACTAAGAAATGTTACGTGGAATGATTAGAAATGAAATAAATACTACATTTCTTTAATTTAAATTTCCATTTCTATGTTTTTATTTAACCACAAATTTCTTGATACAATAAAAACCACCATATAAGAATTAAAAATATACAAAATATACAATAACCTGCTTATAACAATAAAAAAAACACTTCCCAACTCTAAGATCAATTTATGAATATTATATATCTCCTAAAGTCAATTATAAACAATGAGGGGCAAATATTTGTATTGCATATTTCTACATATCCTAAATATATAAAGGCTGAATTATCTAAATTTAATATATACGCAATGTGAATATTTTTATATGGTCCAAAGACGAGTCTTCAAATGTAGGGGGGTTGAATACACTTGTTTTCAAGTTTTAGCTCAATGGCGAAAGTCAGTCTTTTACTGAATGTAACGCCTTCAAATTTTCAATACAAAATGCACATGTATGTTATCAAGTGTTTTAGTTCTGTAAGTCACGCCCTAGGAATTTAAATGAAAAATTAAAGCATCTATCTTATTTATCATTTAATCATTTTTGTTATGTAAATTTATTTTGAACTTTGAATGTGTTTATTTATATCATATTATGATTACATTTTTTATTGTTGAGATAAAAATCATGTTAGAATTCTTTGAGTCAAGAATAATATTTATTTATTTCGGATTTTCTAAACCTACTAGGATTCATAAAAAGGATACAATATTTTATATTATATTAAGTTATTAGGAGAAAATTTTATATTATGTTTTACAAATAAAATAGATATTTTATGTGTGATATTCATGTTTTAGGATCAATTTTAATTTATTCCTTGGTGAATCGGGCGAAAACTTGAACTACGTACATACATATTTTTAAAAAACGGTAAAGCAAACAAACATATAAAAACTGATGCTATTGCGGCTACACCTCCCGATTTGTCAGGTATACTAAAGCATGCAAAGTATTTGTTAGAAATTATTATTCGTAACCTGCCAGTTTTTGACAGCGAGTCCATGAGCTTGATAGAAAAATTATTTTTCATATTTTCTTAATGTTGTTTTCGACCATTCTAAATTGTAATGGGATTAATATATGTTAGGTCATTCATGTTAAAAATATAGAATCTTTAGGATACGTTTAATATTTATTTATTAATGTATTTCTCGATGTGCCGGATTCTTTTGTCAACATGCATGCAGATTAAAAAACAAATGTTTTTATGTTAATATTAAATCAAATCTTGATTACGTTAAGTTTTGTTAATGGTAGAGGTCTATAAGATTTAGGACAATACTTTTATGATTTTATTCATTTATTTAATGAGTTGTCAAATTACTCAATGCATGAGTGAATTGTCAATAAAAGTAAGATTTTAATATACTTAAGTTTATTACTATATGAAACCATTAAAATTGCATGTTAATAAATGGATTATGTATAATATACATTTGTTTGATTATTTTGATCTATGTCCGTTTATGAATTATTGAAATTGTTGATGCATGCATGACATTCCATGTAGAGTCATTAAGATAAACTTCTATGTTTAGGACAGGCGCACAGGACCTAAACATTGATATCCATTTTTTTCTTCAAAGTCAAAGTCAAGGTGTGATTTTTCTTTTAATGAGTGGGAGTGATTGTCAAAGTTCATCACATGAATAGGAAAAAAGCTCAAATTGGATAAAACTTATAGAGAGCATCTTAATAGCTAGCCAGGCAATAATAATAATAAAACAAAAGATATTGAAATAAAATATAGTTTTAATTGGTTGTATGAATCGACAACCTTTTGCAAATTTTATTTGTTGATGTATATCTGTGATATACACAATTGGAATAAAAATTGCCAACTAGTAGTACTCATATATATATATATATATTCAAAATTGATTATAATGCTAAATCAAATGAAATAAAAAGCAGTCGCATGCACATGTTATGGCATTAATTGTTCCACTAAATATATATATATATATATATATATATTCAAAATTGATTATAATGCTAAATCAAATGAAATAAAAAGCAGTCGCATGCACATGTTATGGCATTAATTGTTCCACTAAATATACATTATGGGTATGGAAGAGATTAAGTAATAATTATTGCATTCACACTAAGCCAACAACTGTCTTACATTATTTATGCTAGTCCTAAAATCCTACGTAGTGCATGTGCATGTGCATGTGCATGTGCATGTACATGTGCATGTGCATGTGCATGGGGTGGTCTATAAATACAGTATGAGTTTCTTCTCACTGACCTGCACTGCATACAAACTCTCAACTCTCCCCTCAAGAAATGGCGGCTACCAACTCTCTCTCCCTCATCCTCACTCTCACCCTCCTCTGCAATCTCATCTCTTTCACCCTCACCCAGCCATCTCCGGTGGCTCCCCAATCACCGCCGCCTCCAATCGCTCCACGTCCGAGCGCAGATGATGGGCCCCGGTTTGCTCGGTGGATTGTAAGCCAGAGCAGCTGGGGCGTCCTGGCCACTCTAGGCCAGGACAACAGCCCTTTCAGCAACATAATCTCCTTTGCCGATGGGGATACGGGCACCCCGTATTTCTACATCTCCCCGACGATGGATCCGACGGGCATGGACGCCGTGAGAGATTCACGCGCCTCCTTTGCCCTTTCGGAGGCCATAC
The DNA here is from genome assembly GCA_028984105.1 of Lavandula angustifolia. Lineage (NCBI taxonomy): Eukaryota > Viridiplantae > Streptophyta > Magnoliopsida > Lamiales > Lamiaceae > Lavandula > Lavandula angustifolia. Next base: position 21,658,192 of record CM054826.1, on the reverse strand, counting down.
TCGGCTTCTGCCCAGACGCCGACCCCCAGTCTCCCAAATGCGCCAAAGTCACTCTCTCCGGCAATGTAATAAACCTCATTTTTCTTTTTTTTTTTTTTTTCTTTTTATCTGTTTCTAATCATTATTATTATTATATATTTTTAGTTGCAATTGCTGGCCAATGGGACTGCCGAAGCCGAGTTCGGCCAGGATGCGCTCTTTCAGAAGCATCCTCAGCTGAAGGGTCATTAAATCAACTTAATTACCTATTCATATAATTAATTTGTTTGGTATGTTATTAATTAACTTTTTTTTTTATTCATTTCAGGTTTCCCACTACAGATGATGACATTCAACGTTTTCAAGATGGTGATTAATAACATATCGCTGGTCACAAAACCAGCTCCTAGAGTATACCCAACCTTGGATGCATACTTCCATGTTCAAACTTGAAAATTGTTAGATTTCATGTATGTTTCTTTAATAAAAAAATCAAGTTATTCCATGTCTACTGTTTTGTCTTGCTAGATCTTCTTACATATTAATATTTTTAATGGCAATATGTATATATAAAGAATAAACATTAATTAATATTTTAGTTACAAGTACCCTTCCTTGAATTAAGAAACTAAATAAAATAAAGCACCACATTAATGCATTATTCAAAATCTGTTTTGATTCAAATATAAATCATAATCATTCCAAGAGTACAGTATAAAGAATTTATTAATGAGAATAATTCTATTCTATTTGTATAGGGACTTATAATTTGGTAGTGGTTGAATATTTCACTTCATTTTCCAATTTACGAATCATGTGTGTGACATTAATGAACATTAATTGAATACTTTTGTAATTGTTGATTCCAATAGACGAAAATTAAAAAAATCAATAACATAATATGCACAATTATTGTTAGTTCTTTCATTAAAAGGCCAATTGGATTGGAAGAGAAGTGGCTCTAAACTTGGAAAAGGCTTAAATAGTATATAAATTCATTAATGCATATATATGTAAGGAGAAAGTAAGGTATTCTTCTTGTTTCTGATGTATATGTTAAGGAAAATTCATATATGCATGCATTGTTTGTAAACTATACTGAATATATTTAAATCTTGCATTCATAACAATGGAAGATATATAGCATATATAATTGATAAATAATTTCAAAATTAAAGTGAATTAAAAATAATTAGATTTGTAAATAGAAAATGAGATGGCAACTTCTGTATGAACATTTTTAATGAACATTAATTGAATACTTTTGTATATGAAATTTAAATTGGTGATTCCAATAGAAGAAAAATAAAAGATCAATAACATACTATGCACAATTAATTGTTACTTCTTTCATTAAACGGCAAACACTACCAATTGGATTGGAAGAGAAGTTGCTCTAAACTTGGAAAAGGCTAAATTATTATATAAATTCATTAATGCATAAATATGTAAGGAGAAAGTAAGGCATTCTATTTGTTTCTGATGTATATGTTAAGGAAAATTCATGTATGCGTGCATTGTTTGTAAATTATACTGAATATGTAAATCTTGCATTCACAACAATGGAAGATATATAGCTATATATATATATATATATATATAATTGATAAATAAGTTCGAAATTAAAGTAAATTAAAAATAATTAGTTTTGGAAATGTAAAATGAGATGGCTTCTATCTATACATTTTGATTCAATCGTGGCATGCCCACTCCTTGCTTATATTAATTAGGAAAATGTTGCCTAAATAAGTATTCCATTGAATGATAGACATATAACTATAGTGACTGATTGGGAATCTCAATTGCAAGTGATTAAGGTTCCAAATACACTTTACTAGTTTTCACGCTTTTTTTATTTTATTTTTTTATCCTTATATTTGATTGCAACTACATTTGCATAGCTTAATGGTAAGTCATTTTTCTACATAGATTTTGAATTTGAGATTGTTTCTACATGATAATTAATATGTTATTAAATCATCTATTCAATACATAAAAAGAATAAAAATACATTTATATTTTCGTTGTAAGTAACCTTCATGGAATTAAGAAACTAAATAAAATAAAACACCACATTAATACAATATTTAAAATCTGTTCTGATTCAAATATAAATCACAATCATTCCAAGAGTATATTATAAAGAATTTATTAATGAGAACATGTCATATTCTATTTGTATCGGAGCTTATAATGTGGTAGTGGTCGAATATTTAACTTCATTTTCCAATTTATGTATCATGCGTGTGACCTTAATGAACATTAATTGAATAATTTTTTTATATAAAATTTAAATTGTTGATCCAATTGAAGAAAATTAAAAAGGTCAATAACATAATATGCACAATTAATTGTTACTTCTTTCATTAAAAGTAGGGGTGTCAAATTTGTCTAACCAAACCAAACCAAACCGAAATTTCGGTTAACCGAAGTTTTGGTTAACTATTTTACAAAACCAAATGTCAAACCAAAAAAAATCAGTTCGATTTGGTTATTAACTCAAAATTTCGGTTTTTGTCGGAATGATTTCGGTTATAACCAATAAAGAAAAAGAGAATGAAAAAAGCAATTGACGATAAGTGATGTAACGCCCCGACCCCTACGAAGGATCACAGAGGTCGAGTCGCCACAGAAAAATGCTTACAAAAATATATTTGTAAACCATTTTGCTAAGGTTAAAACATTTCTTTAACTACTATGTAATTTAATACGAAAAATTCATAAGAAAGATCAGCACTTTATATTGAAATATATAGCATATTCAAAAGTAATTGCAATCTCAAAAGTTAACAAAACACTTAGCTCGTAATCACTATATCTACAGAAGTGCAAAAACTCCACAATTTATCCCCCTCCTCAGCTCTTTCCGTCGCCATTTGCCTCTCAACCTGAAAACATTTGAGAACATTTGGGTTGAGTACTAATGTACTCAGTGGGCATGGCAGTTCAAAAATATTTAAAACAGTTTATCCATGAATGAAATACGTATTTGAAGGTTTTGAAAAGAAACTGCTCCGACCATACAAAACTTAATATTCTGGGTGCACACATTTGTGTCACATTTTTCGTTACTTCTACCACATCATTCTCATATCTTGGGCCTTGGCCCTCGAGTCGAAACTCGAGGGGTCTCTCATATCATGTTAGTACTTCTACGAGTATTCCTGACACCGAGGGCTATTGCTCTTCCACGATAGGTCCTATACAAATTCCTAACTTTCAACAACTTATTCTAGTAGCAAGCATACAGATTATGACCTATATAATGATATTTAATAGTTATTAAGTGAAGGCAATGTCATAGCTATATTCTATTAAACTTGTGCGGAAGACCTATATTAAAAGGGTTCCACAGACCATGGTTTCACTTCATAAATTCTAATATTGTATATATAAATTCCTTAATGAGTCTAGATTATACCAGAATTGGTTTCATGCTAAAATAATAAATCCTCTAAGAGTTATAACCAAAACAGTACCCACTATACTAACAGGGACAGTTTCTGTCCTATTATAATTTGTGGGACCAAAAGTGCTTTACAATTTTTAGAATTCGACACACGCTTAGGGGACATGTAGAGGAATACCATATAAAAATTTCACTCTCTATGGAGAAGTGACGACTTCAAGAAATACAAAACCGTTTCCACAAAAGCCACTCTACTGAATGAATGGCTCCGATTAACTATCGAAAGTTTATATTAAACTGATTTTACATGCATGGATTAAAAATTAAACAAAAATAATTTTACTAATATCTATGTGTATAAAGTATTTAGGAAAAAGAATCAAGTCAAGATCATTTATTTGGAGTGAGATATAAACGTTTTACTAAGCCCTATCCCGGATGCATGGTTTTTTGGCAGCATAGAAGTGTAAACTCATTAAAAATGTTGACCTAAAAATTGTCCAAAAATCACCAAACTTTACAGAGATCTTAAAAGAATCCTAAATGTTGACCATATAATTTTTCTGGAAATTTTCAAGTAACAAAAAGGTCAAGTAATTGAACTCACGGTGGAATCGTAAAACTCGAAAATACGTTCTGCCTAGAATCTCTCCACTTATGTGAGATCTTTCATAACCTTACATGATTATCCTAGGGAACATTACGCATGTAGCATGCAATTCATCTCTAAGAACATTTGAGTTATGAGAAACATAATAGAGAATTTAAACCAAGAGAATTACTTCTTATGCTAATATTTCCACATGCAGCGTCATATCCCTTCATGCATGAACGATTCGTACCAAATCTCAACCCATCAACAGCAAGATCGACATTATCCAATCTCAAAACCATGACGTTCGTCGCAAAAGGAAGAAAAAGAGTGCAATATAACAAGGTGAAAGAGATACTTACTTGATGTAAAAGCTAGATGGTAACAAGTATTTAAAGGGGTATGGTCTTGATTGTCTACTATGTAGCCTATTAGTAACCTTTGTGCATGGAAGGCACGTAGAAGGTGAATTGGAAATGTGAATAGTTCCCCAACATGAACTACTACAATGCATGTCTATTCCATTTGATTGAAACAAGATTTGTGCTGCCCTACTACAATGCATGTCTGTGTGCTCACATCATCCCTTCACTAAGTTGTCTCTCTAGTGGGTGGCATGCTCATGCATGTTGAGATGGTAGTTCCTCCACGTGGTGAATCTTTTACATGCAACTAGGAGAGAATACTTCACGAATCCATATATATATATATATATATATATATATATATATATATATATATATATATATATATATATCTTGTTAGAACCCTCCCTATTTGTGAGAACTAGGAACTAATCATAGCCTTAGATTTCATTAATTTAATGGTCTAAATTTAAATTTTGTTTTCAAATAATTTTAATTATAATTTTAATTTGTTTATTTAATGAAGGGTAAGATTATACATCATATATATATATATATATATATATATATATATATATATATGATGTATATGTATATGTACACCTAGTTGTTATTTCGGGCATGTAGTGACTTAATTACTCATATAATGACACCTATAATGCTATAAGTACACTATACATGAATACCGATTTTCTATAGCATGATGTGTTACTCTTATGGAAATAAGGTACGATGGTGACATTTTACGGTACTTGATTTGCTCCTAAGCTTAAATACTGATTCGTAATATATAAATTTACGGGTTATTACACTCCGTCTCCCTTAAAATTAATTTCGTTCTCGAAATTTGCGTACCTTCATAGGATAGTTTAGGATATAGCAAGTTGATTCTCTCCTCCGACTCTCATGTAGCTTCCTCTTGATCATGGTGATTCCACATGACTTTGACTAATGATATTTGCTTGTTTCTTAACACTTGAACCTTGCGGTCAAGGATTCGTACTTGTTTCTCTTCGTAGCTTAAGTTCGGGTTCAGTTGTACATCTTCATGCTTGATCACATACTTGGGATCATATATATACTTTCGGAGTTGAGAGACGTGAAAAACATTAGCTATTGTTCGAGTATTCGTTAGTCATCCGGAAACTTACATTCTCTAAATATCCATCTCCACGTCCCCTCAGAATTATCTTCCTCAAATCGAATCTAGTTGAATATGACTTAACCTTCATTCGAATCTACTACATAATAATAATGTCACAAAAGAAAGAGTGTCATGTATACATAATAATAATGTCACAAAAGAAAGGTCGAGTAATTGGCTTTGAAACTCACGGCGGAATCGTAAAACTCGAAAATACGTTCTGCCTAGAATCTCTCTACTCTAATCGGATTTTAAACAAAATCTTGCTATCCATATTGGACCTTGTGTGAGATCTATCATAACCGTACATGATTATCCTAGGGAACATTATGCATGTAGCATGCAATGCATCTCTAAGAACATTTGAGTTGTGAGAAACATAATAGGGAATTTAAACACGAGAATTACTTCATATGCTAAGATTTCCACATGCAGCCTCATACCCCTTCATGCATGAACGATTAGTACCAAATCTCAACCCATCAACAACATGATTGACTTTCTCCTATCTCAAAAACATCATGTTCGTCGCAAAAGGAAGAAAATGAGTACAATTTAACAAGGTGAAAGAGATACTTACTTAATGACGTATTACACTAGCTACTAAGAACTCCTAAGACTTGCTTCCCTCCCAAGCCGATGCAACAAGATGAAGAAGAAATCTCACTAAGCTTGTGTTTTTGGTGTAGAATCAAGCTAAGCTTGTGTTTTTTGTCATGATTGTCTACTATGTAGCCTATTAGTAACCTTTGTGCATGGAAGGCACGTAGAAGGTGAATTGGAAATGTGAATAGTTCCCCAACATGCACTACTACAATGCATGTCTATTCCATTTGATTGAAACAAGCTTTGTGCTGCACTACTACAATGCATGTCTACGCTCACATCATCCCTTCACTAAGTTGTCTCTCTAGTGGGTGGCATGCTCATGCATGTTGAGATGGTAGTTCCTCCACGTGGTGAATCTTTTACATGCAACTAGGAGAGAATACATATATATATATATATATATATATATATATATATATATATATATATATATATTGTATATGAACAACTAGTTGTTATTAATTACTCAATTAATGATACCTATAGTGTCACAAATTAGGACTATATTCTAATATGGTAACGTAATTTACTATATTATTGTCTAGAAATCACTCTTAGTACGAATTTATTAACGGCCTATACTAGTTTAGTCGAATAATGCGACGCGACTATCTAAGACCACACTAATGTATAATGCTACAAGTACACTATACAAGAATACCGATTTTCTAAGGCATAATGCGTTACTCTTTTGTGAATAAGGTACGACGGTGATATTTTATGCTACCCGATTTGCTCCTAAGCTTAAATATTGATTCGTAATATATAAATTTACGAGTTATTACAAGTGAAAATTACGGATTTATGGACATACGGTAATTGAAGTTGACAAGTTGAATTATTCTTACACTTTGGTACAATAAGTAGAGCTCACTAGCCGAAAACCTCGAAACAATTCCGATGTTGCCTATGAAAACAAATTAAGTTATAAGCTAAACTTGGAACAATGAATTTAACAATATATAATATATTATACAAAGCTCCGCTCATCTTCGTATGGTCCAAATAAGTCTAAAAAAGATCATAATATTTTAGTATGAATTTTTTTTAAAGATATAACTATTATATAATACGAATTAAAACATTAAAATTATTATAATATTTTCGGTTCGGTTTGGTTCGGTTAACCAATGCTTAAACCAAAAACCAAACCGAAAACCAAACTTATAAATAATAAAAACCAAATACCAAATTGAAAAGTTATGGTTCGGTTTAGTTCGATTCAAATAAATTTGGTTCGATTCGATTTGGCTGGTTATCTGATCAGATTGACAACCCTAATTTAAAGGTAAACAATACCAATTGGATTGGTAGAAAACTGGCTCTATATTTGGTAAAGGCTAAATTATTATATAAATTCGTTAATGCATATACATGTAAGGAGAAAGTAAGGTCATCTTCTGCTTTCCGATGTACATGTTAAGGAAAATTCATAAGTGCATGCTTATGTTTGTGCATTTTGATTCAATCGTGGCAAGCCCACTCCTTGCTTATATTAATTAGGAAAATATGGCCTAAATAAGTATTCCATTAAATGATAAACATATATATACATGTTCAACAATAAGGAAAAAAGAAAAAGACAAGTTTGTTGTATTAGCCATCAAGTATTAACTATAACTATAGTGATTACTTATTGGGAATCTCAATTGCAACTGATTAAGGTTCTGAATACAATTCACTAGTTTTCACGCTTTTTTTATATATATATATAATATCCTTTTATTTGTTTGCTACTACATTTGCATAGCCTAATGGTAAGTCATTTTTCTACACAAATTTTGTATTCGAGATTATTACTGCCAACCAATAGGTTTTGAATTCGAGCTTGCCTAGTTATATTACCGACAACATTTACTGTAGTTGGTATCCACACCTCTATATAAATGATTGATTTGTAGTTGATACAACGTTCAATATCAATTAAGGCCGATTTTAAATTAATAATATATCACATTTGATTTCTAGATAAATTTGAACCACATAAGAGAAATTATTACTGGCCATGACCCTTGAGTTGATATACTTCCCTTGAGTTGATCTCGATTCCCATTCCATCATATTGTCTCCTTTTTTTATTACTTATTTCTTTTATTTCTCTTATTATTTTCTACTTCATTTTGTCTTGCTCTTATAAATACTAAAGCTATTCCATGTCGTTTGTCTGATATTGTTACATGTTATTGTTTCTTAATGGTCATTAATATGTTATTAAATCACTTATTTAATATATTAAAAGAATAAAAATACATTTATATTTTCGTTGTAAGTAACTTTCATGGAATTAAGAAACTAAATAAAATAAAGCACCACATTAATACATTATTTAAAATCTGTTGTGATTCAAATATAAATCACAAAAATTCCAAGAGTATAGTATAAAGAATTTATTAATGAGAATATGTCTGTGCATGTTGATTCAATCGTGGCAAGCCCACACCTTGCTTATATTAATTAGGAAAATGTGGCCTAAATAAGTATTTCATTGAATGATAGAAAAAAATACACGTTCAAGAATAAGGAAAAAGAAAAAAGACTGGTTTGTTTTTATTTGTCATCAATAATAACAATAATTGTAGTGATTACTGATTAGAAATATCAACCGCAAGTAATTAAGATTCTAAATTTAATTTAATAATTTTTCAGGCTTACTTTATATATATATATATATATATATATATATATATATATATCTTTCTATTTGATTACTACTATATTTACATGGCTTAAGGGTAAGTCATTCTTCAACCAACCAAGACGTTTTTTTTCGACTATATTTTCATGGCTCAAGGGTGAGTCATTCTTCTTCCAACCAAGAGTTTTTTTAATTCGAGCTTGTCTAGTTATATTACCAGGGACAACCCAATTGGAGGCGGGCGGGGCAACAACCCAGGGCCTCGAATGTTAAGGGCCGCGAAAAAGTTTTTCGGCCCAAACTTGCATGCTACTTTTGTTTTCAATTTTGACACACAATATCAACTTGAGCCCAAATAATATTACTATAAAAATGAATTCCTATCTAGTGTCCAAAATGATAAGAACCTAAAGACAGAAAAATAGTTAAGGTAGTCGAATTAAGTGGGTTAATCGTCTATGTTAGATTGTTAAACAATAGTAGAGATTAAAATTGCATTCCTTTATTTTAATGCTATCTAAACATTAAGAATAGAGTTGTACAACACGCTAGGTAGTGGTTTGGTTAGGTAGTAATTGGAGAATTGTTCAAGAAGTGATTAGCGACTAAGTAAGTTGGAATTTGGGTATGTACGTGTGCAATATTGTATCCTATAACTGCTTGATCCTAGGAATTGATCTATGCATCAATGATTGAAGTAGTTATCTCATATAAGTTACTTGAGCCGAGTCTGTCTTTCTCTATTTGTTTTCTCTCAATTTACTTTTCTGCTATTTAGATGTATTTGTCTATGTAGTAAGTCCAAAATTTATGCATGGGGGCATCACCAAACTTTAATCAAAATGATTGATCTAGTTTATTTTCACTGTTCCGTGAGCTCGACCATGTTCTATACTAATTAAAAAATTCTGAGTATGTACATGAATTTTATTTGGTTTGAAAACAACGACCACTAAGGTGCTATAGCACCTCTAGAATTTTGCATACATACTAAAAAGTTATAACTAATTATATTAAATGGAGTTAGTTCAGCAGATAAAAAGAATTACCTATATGTAGTTGGTGTGAGTTCAAATTTTTCCACTAACAATTTAATTGTTCACTTATTTTAACACATAAATTAAACTTTTGGTAGAGAATTAAGAGTTTTTACCATTTTCTTCAATTACAAAATAAGCATCTAAGGAGCTGATACTGAAAGCTAAAAAGAAGGCAAGGACAGTGGCAGGGGTATCACAAACTCTATCATCTGCCCCACTGGACCTGCACATACTGGCGAGGCCCAGGGTGTCTCAGCTGCAGCTGCAACATCTACTGAGACTGGCCCAAGTGGCTCATGAGCCAAAGAAGTCACTACTCAGGCAACTCAAACTCTTTCTGATATTATAAAAGAAGATGTTGAGTATGCTGACGAGGAGTCAGAAGAGGAAGAAATTCCTCTCCCTCCTCTAGTTGCCGACAAAGGCAAGAAAGTACTGAAACTCCCAGCCCCTCCCTTCAAGAAGAAAGGACCCAGGAGGTTCATAACTCCGGAGGAGGTGGCTCAGATAGCAGCCGACAAGAAGCTGGCTAGGGAGATAGTCGAAGCTGAAGCCGCGAATAAACCCAAGATGAAGCCTGCTAAAGGCAAAACTAAGGCTCCAGCTGGAGGCAAGAAGACAGGAGCTAGGCTGCCTCCTAGAATGCTCAAACTCAGCGATGAAGCTGACAAAGAAAAGGAAAAGGAGCAGCAACAGCAATCAACTGGGCAGTAGGGAACATCCAAAGAGAAATCATCCACGCCTGCTGACTCAGAAGAAGAGCCACCTCATAAGCCCTCCTATACTGCCTCGAAGGCACAGGAACAAGAAATGGATGAAATCTAGGCTCAGCTGGACATATATCTATATAGAGGTGAAGAAGCTCGACAGATAGAAGCAGCCAGAGAGAGAATATGGATGGCTAATCTTGAAGCTCTCAGGCTGAGAACTGAAAAGGAAGCGAGTCTGAGGATTCCTGCAAAGGCTGACATTCCATACAAATACAGGAAGTTCAGAAAGCCTACTGATCTGAAGACTCACAGATGGCCTAGAGTGGATGAATGGATTCTGTGGGAAGTTACTCAGAGATGGGAGACGCTGAAAGTTGAATTTATCAAGAGGAACTACTTTTGGAGATTCTGGTCTGAGAAACCCAAGACAGTGGCATATACTGAATGACTAATGAGAGCGGATCTGGAAATGTATGCCAGACTTCAAAAAGGTGTCAAGGAAAATATTGAAGTCAGAGTTCCTGATCCCATAATCCTGCCACCCCCACAGAGACTAGATGGATCCATCCACTATGGAGTGATAGAGAAAGAAGTGAAGGACGATGCTGAAGCCAAATTTCTTGATGAAGAAGACCCAGCGGACTTTTCTGAGATGGTGAAGCTGAGAAAGATCACATATCGCATGTATGGAGTGCCTCTTCCGGAAACTCAATCACAAGATTTCAAAGACAGGATCAAGCTGTTCAAATGATTTCTTGCTTCTGTATTCGCCTTGTATCTTTCTTTCTTTCTTTTAGTCTAGCAGAGATGTATCTGTACTGAATTTCTCATATATATATAACATCTCTGTTTGGCTTTGACAATTCCTTATTGTCTGAATAGCCGTATTTGTTTATGCTTAACACTCAGAATCACTGAAGTGATTACTGACTCACACACTCACTGTTGTTATTAGCTGTCAGTTTTTGCTTAGCTAGATTCTGATAGATTACATAATTGGGGAAAATGTTGATTAGACTTTGTATAAGTTCTGACTTTCTGCCCTGATCCCCTCAGTAGTCTAGGATTTGAAGAACAACTCCACTGATCCTATTTGTACTATTTGTAAGGAGCTCTGTTTCTAATAAGTCATAGTGTTAGGTTGATTAGTTGTTAGGTTATGAGGTTTTGGCATCATCAAATAGGGGGAAAATGTTGAGTGATGATTCTATCCTCAGCAATGTTGGAAAATAGTGGGAAATGATTCAGTCTTCCCAGCTGATAAGTTTATTCAGTAGCCCTGTGCTCTGAATGAGTCTGTGAAGATTTGAAGATCCCAAAACCCTATATTGATTGGTGAACCATGCGTTGTAATCTGTTTTGCTCCGAGGTTTCGGACTCGGAGACACTCTCTGCTCTGGCTCAAGCACTCAGTGGATTATCTGCCTCAGCACCAGAAGTAGAAGACTCAGTGATACTGGACTCAGCAGAGTCAATATGAGGAAGAGAGAAGTCAGCTCAGATCTCCTTGAAGTCTGTTCTGTCTCAACCACTTTCTGAACCTCGACCAATGACAGGCAGTCACGTACTCTATATCTACTAAAGCTGCAAGTCAACAACTTTCTAGAAATGGAGGGAAAGGACACTACCACCATACTTCAAAAGAGCCGTTAGCTACCCAAAAGAGAGAGACAAAGGATCGTCGTCTCCAACGGATCTATCCTAATCTCTTCTCTATAAATAGAGGTATAAATCAAATTTGAAGCTCACGAGCAACCTAGAATTCACGAGCACACGAGAGAACACACAGAGCATACAAACGAGCAAATTCGAAAAAGCCTAAGTCTTCCGCAAGAAGTTCGAAGAATCAATCTCCGGCGAAAGACTACATTTCTGCTCTTAGGGAACCAAGCTGAACCGCTTAATACAGCCTCTAGTATCCAAACGACGTTACACGAATCCAAAGCTTACACTCAGCTGATCATCGTTTTAGAAGCCACATCCTTATTCCCTATCCCTCTTACCTAAGCTCAATAGAATAAATCCATAGCTTAGACGAAGGAGTTCACTTCGGAACTGATCCTTATTGTAAAGGACTCCTTCACTGTTGGAGAGTTTTTCAAACACTTAGTTTGATAACCTTGTAAACTGAGACTTGCTCAGTATAAATCTCAAGACTAGTGTTTGTCCAGCGCACAAACCAACTGAGACTATCTCAGTATAATAAATAGCTCCCTGATCTTTCGGGACAGTGGACGTAAGATTGTTGTGTCCGAACCACTTTAAAAATCTATGTATCTTGTGTTTTGTTTTTATTGTTGCATTGATTTACTGTTCATACTGAAAATATTCTTTAAATCATTCAACTGAGTTTCAGCATACTTAACAGACTGCACTAATCTACTGAAACGGTTTTGTTAAAAATGTTTTCCTAACTCAACTGAATTTGGGCCTACACTATTTCGCACTACTGAACTTTATCCGGAAGATACTGAATTTTGACTCTAAGTCAGCTAGCAGGTCTCAGTAGAGTCAGTCACTCTGCCACACAATTCTAAACAGTTTGTCTGATCTGCTGAACTTGTTCAGAACGACACTATCCTGAAAAGGACTGTTCGTGTTTAAGTTGAGAAATCAGTTTTCAGGTGTATTCACCCCCCCCCCTCTACACCTGAACGTACTCTCGGGACCAACAATTGGTATCAGAGCAGGAGTTCTATAAGACTCTTGTTATTCTGAAACTGGTCTACTTGAACGGATCCGGAAAACGTTTTCACTGCATATCATTCTTCATTCATATCATTATTCATCATGTCTGATATGTCAGGGATCAGGATGATACTCATCTTCTCAGTATAGAACTATGGCATATGGCGGGTCAGAATGGAGGCACATCTGACCTCCCTCCACGATAGCATGACAGAGGTTCTGGAGGATGGACCTATCATTCCTATGATCGATAGCGTCGTAGCTCAGGATCCAACAAATGGAGGAGGAATGGTGACCGGGAAGAAGATCCCCAAGGACAGAAGTCTCTTCACCCCTGAGGAGAAGAAGCTTCACAACTTAGACCGCGTCGCCAGAAACGTCATACTGACCACCCTGAGTGATTCCTATCTCGGAAGAGTTCAGGACTGCAAGTCCGCAAAAGAACTCTGAGATGCTCTAGCTCTATTGAGTCGGGGGACTCAGAAGATTAAAGCGAATAAACTTGCGCTGGAACTTCAAAAGCTGGAGAGATTGTCTCTCATGCCTGGTGACACCATTGGAGATCTTAACGTCAGATTTACAAATCTGATGAACTCGATCAACGGGCTGGGAAAGACATTCTCCAACCGAGAGATGAATCTCAAGATTTTGAGGGCACTACCTGTAACGCCCCGAAATTTTAAATATAAAATGCATTGCATATCTATTCATGCATGTTATCAAGTGTTTTAGTTCTGTAAGTCGCGCCTTAGAAATTAAATGAAAATTGAAGCATTTATGTTATTTTTTTTTTGTTAAATCATTTTTTTTATTTAAATTTATTTTGGATTTTGAATGTGTTTATTTATTTAGAAATCATGTTAGAATTATTAGACAAGAATAATATTTATATATTTTGGATTTCCTAAATCTACTGGGATTCAAGGAATGATTTAATATTTTATATTATATTAAGATATTAGGAAATAATTTGAAATTATATTTTGTGAATAAAATATATATTATATTTGTGAAATAGATATTTTAGGAAAAAAAATCTAGTTGTACTTGTCCTTATCCTAATTTATCTAGGATTGAATCTCTTATTTGGTAAGTGATAAAATAAATTCTATATAAAATAGATATGGACGAAAATAAATATGGGTAAAATATATTTGATACCTTATAGGATTAGAAATCTTTAGATAATGATTTCTAGGCCTATAAATACCCCTTAGTCGCTCATAATTTAGCATTCCATATAATTTTCGAAAATCCTGTCAGCATCCCTGCGAACTGTTTAAAAAATTATTTACACATCTTTCCGTCGTCCTATCATCGTGAAAATTTAGGGTCGTCTTCCTCGGTATGTCTAGTATACTTATTTAGTTTTTTATAATTTTTCAAGCATGATAAGTATTTGTTTAAAATTGTTCTTCGTAACCTGCCAGTTTCTGACAGCATTTTCATGATTATGAAAGAAAATTTATTTTTCATGTTTTCTTACATTGTTTCAGGCCAGGTTTAATTTTAATAGGATATAATACATGTTAGGTCATTCATGTTAAAAATATAGAATTTTTATGATACGTTTACTATTTATTTGTTAATTTGTTTCTTGATGTGCCAAATTCTTTGCCAAATTGCATGTAGATTGAAAAACAAAAATTTAAAGTTACTATTAAATGAATGCTTGATTATGGTACGTTTCATTGTGATGAATATGTTATATGTTGTTTATGTTAGAAGTCTATAATTTTTAGGACAATATTTTTATGATTTTATTTATTCATTTCATGAATTGTCGAATTACTAAATGCATGAATGAATTGTCAATAGAAGTAAGGTTGTGCTTAATATATCGAATGTTAAGAAGTAGATTATCTATAATATAGATTATTTGATTATTATGAAATACGTACATTTATGAGTTATATGAATTATTGATGCATACATAACATTCTTTGAACAAGTCATTAAGATAACTTTTCATGTTAGGATTGGCGCGCAGGACTTAAACATTGATATCCATAGTTTTACATTCAAAATCAAGGTTAAGGTGGGGAAGTATTCTTACACTACATTTATCCTTATTATATTTTATGCTCGATATTTATGAGTTAATGTTAGGCATGATAAGGAGCGATCGAAGTTGATCGGTAGAAAAGTTTATGGTCGAAGTTGACCAGGATCGAAGTTGATCCGCGATCGAAGTTGATCGGTACACATGTTTAAGGTCGAAGTTGACCGGGATCGAAGTTCATCCGTTTTAAATGTTAGAGTCGAAGTTGACTCGGTAGTCTGTGTGACTACGTAATTCTTACATGTTCTAATTGTTCATAATATATTGGTATATTATATAATTTGGATAAGAGTATTCCCCACTGAGTAGTCGTACTCATCCCTATCATTTTTAAATTTTTCAGGAAATGGTTCGGCCGATGCGTAGAGGTGTTGGTGGTGATGGTCACGAGGAAGGATTTATGAAAATGAATATTGCATTAAACTAGTTTTATCACGAACTGTGCATTTTATTTTCGAAAACTAATTGTTGCACTTGTTTTTATTTTTATTTAAGACTTCCGCTGAGTAAGAAAATAAATTGAGTTTTCAATGGTTCTTTTCAATGAAAATATTTTGAAAGAGTTGAAATATGCATGTTAAGTATGAAGTAGCGTCCCTTGTTAGTTTATGAAAATTTGGGCGTTACAGAGTGGTATCAGAGCAGGTTTACTTTCCTCTAGACTTGTTTCATGTTATGCAGAAAATTGACCATCATCACTACCACTGCATCGAGCCGGCGAGGTAAGTAAAGTTTTAAAGTCATGCTAAGTTTTTAAAATTCATATATTGCACGATTTTGCAAAGGCACGTTTTTTCATGAAAGTACATGCATTTATGTTTTTAAGCTAATCAAATTTTCGAGGACGAAAATTCTTTAAGTGGGGTAGATTGTAACGCCCCGAAATTTTAAATATAAAATGCATTGCATGCCTATTCATGCATGTTATCAAGTGTTTTAGTTCTGTAAGTCGCGCCTTAGAAATTAAATGAAAATTGAAGCATTTATGTTATTTTTTTTTGTTAAATCATTTTTGTTATTTAAATTTATTTTGGATTTTGAATGTGTTTATTTATTTAGAAATCAGGTTAGAATTATTAGACAAGAATAATATTTATGTATTTTTGATTTCCTAAATCTACTGGGATTCAAGAAATGATTTAATATTTTATATTATATTAAGATATTAGGAAATAATTTGAAATTATATTTTGTGAATAAAATATATATTATATTTATGGAATAGATGTTTCAGGAAAAAAAATCTAGTTGTATTTTTCCTTATCTTAATTTATCTAGGATTAAATCTCTTATTTGGTAAGTGATAGAATAAATTCTATATAAAATAGATATGGACGAAAATAAATATGGGTAAAATATATTTGATACCTTATAGGATTAGAAATCTTTAGATAATGATTTCTAGGCCTATAAATACCCCTTAGTCGCTCATAATTTAGCATTCCATATAATTTTCGAAAATCCTGTCAGTATCCCTGCGAACAGTTTAAAGAATTATTTACACATCTTTCCATCGTCCTATCATAGTGAAAATTTAGGGTCGTCTTCCTCGGTATGTCTAGTATACTTATTTATTTTCTTATAATTTTTCAAGCATGATAAGTATTTGTTTAAAATTGTCCTATCATTTTTACATTTTTCAGGAAATGGTTCGGCCGATGCGTAGAGGTGTTGGTGGTGATGGTCACGAGGAAGGATTTATGAAAATGAATATTGCATTAAACTAGTTTCATCACGAACTGTGCATTTTATTTTTGAAAACTAATTGTTGCACTTGTTTTTATTTTTATTTAAGACTTCCGCTGAGTAAGAAAATAAATTGAGTTTTCAATGGTTCTTTTCAATGAAAATATTTTGAAAGAGTTGAAATATGCATGTTAAGTATGAAGTAGCATCCCTTGTTAGTTTATGAAAATTGGGGCGTTACACAGCAGACGGAAACTGGACCCCCTTTGCTACTTTATTACGTCATTCTGATTTAGATATTGTTACTCCTGACTATATCTTTTCAGAACTTAAAGCAGAGGAGTTCGAGTTCGTCATACCTCAAAGGAAGCAGCGAGCTGAAGCTGACACCCAAGTCGACCATGCCTTTAAAGCATCAGTCAGCACAGCAGCACCAGCGTCTAGCAAGGCTGAACCTTCACTCAGTGACATACAAGAAGGAAATCTAGCCAAGAAATACGCACTGCTTGCCGTAAAGTATCAGAAGGAGAAGGAGAGCCGCAGAAAAGTGACTAAAGCCCTCAGAGAATCCAAGGGTAAGTCTGAATACACGCCTAAGCGCACTCCTGACTCGAATACTTCTGAATGCAGGAAACAAGAGGACTCAGCTCAGTCGAAAGACAGTGAGAGCAAAGAAGAAAGAGTCACAACCTGCTATAATTGCAGGAAGCCAGGACATTATCAGTATGACTGTCCCGAGCTCGATCGGCTTGAAAGAGCAGCACGCAAAGCAAGAAGGGAGAAGTTCATCAAGAAGAGACATGCATACATTGCCGGTGAACTCTCAGACGACTCAGATGAAGTCGATTCCTTCATGGATTCATCTGACGATGAAGCATCTTTCATGGCCATAGAGCTTGTAGCTGAAAAAGATGCTGAAAAGTGTCTCATGGCATGAGAAGAGGATGAGGTAAACTCATATGAACCATTTAATTCCTCTTCACACTGCACACACGACACTCTTTCAGGTGTAGATGAGAATCTGGACGTCGCGATCGCATATGAAGAACTACTCGACGAGCAGATTCAGATGAGTCTGCAGCTCAGTAAGACTCTTCAGGAATTGGATACCCTGAAAGTAGAAAATCAGAGACTTTCTCAGGAGAGTCAGATTGCTACTGAGTCAGAAGGACTTGTGTTGAGACTCAGGGAGGAGATAAACTCTTTGATGGCCAAGTCTCAGCATCAAGAAGCTCAGATCTCAGTTTTGACCAAAGACTTGACTCAGAAAGATATTGAACTGAGTCTACTGAAGCAAGAGTTGTCAGGACTTCAGACCGAGCATGAAATGCTGAAGAAAAGTGATGATGTCTGGAGGAACCTGATGATAGAGCGTTACATGGGCGCTGAAAAGAAGCTAGAGGCTATGCTAGCAAGCAACAAGCCCAAGCATTGCAAGGAGGGACTTGGATTCAGCCAGGGAGCCTCCTCATCTGCCCCCGTACGGTCAGAAAACCGGCTAGCTTATAGGTTTGTTCAAGGGGAGACCATCAATGCAGACATACTGAACCCCCTAGCCAAGAACAAACAGAAGATGAAGGCACCTCATCCTAGTTATCAGCACTCTGACAAGAAGATCAGCACCAGATCACCCTAGTTCAGTCAAGGGGGAACCAGCAAAGCAAAATTGGTTGATCAGTATGGACCTCCACAACTGACTCATCCAGCTCAGTATGGGTCATATTACTATGATCCTATAGTCAGGAGAGGATCCAAAAGTAAGAAGAAGAAGAAGAAAGCCGTGCAGAAGGCAAAGGTCAGGAGTCTACCCACTCAGAAGATCAGGACTCCTGAACCTGAAAAGCCTCCGAAGTTAGCAGCGACCAGTCCAGTGGTCAAATATGTTGACAAAAGTGGAAAGAAAATGTCTGAGACCACCAGGGTCGTAAGACAGATATGGGTTACCAAAACTAACATCTAAGGACCCAAAATCAAAAATAAAGGGTACCTGAATATAATTCTGTTTTGCAGGTGCACAAGGACCCTTGGTATGTGGACAGCGGATGCTCAAGACATATAACGTACCAAAAGGACTTGCTGAAAAATTATACTACTGAAGAAGGACCCCGAATCGAGTTTGGAGACAACGCAAAAGGCTACACCAGAGGCTATGGAACACTCAGCATTGGAACAACAACAGTTCCAAGAGTATAATATGTTGAAGGACTTCAGCATAATCTTCTCTCTGTTAGTCAATTTTGTGATAACTTGAACAGAGTGATTTTTTACGCTGGTTTATGTGATGTTATTGATAAATCTATAGGGAAAACAGTGTTATCAGGTTCGCGCAAGAAGAATATCTATGTAGCTGACTGGAACTCAGCTGAACCTGAAGCTTGTTTGTTGGCAAAGCATGACAACAGAACGGGGTGGCTTTGGCACAGAAGACTCAGTCATCTCAACTTCAAAACGCTCAACAAATTGGCTAGAAACACTCTAGAAAGAGGACTGCCGAATGAAGTATTCAGTAAAGACACTCAGTGTGAAGCATGCCTGAAGGAAAAGTAAACAAGGAATCAAAATCCGTTTGTTCCATCTCCTTCCACTGATAGAATCCTTCAGCTACTACATATGGATTTGTTCGGTCCAGTCTCTCCAGTGACGATCAGAGGCAAGAAGTATGCATTAGTGGTCATTGATGACTACTCGCGCTACACATGGGTCATATTTATTGCCAACAAGTCTGACGTCAAAACAGAGTTACCAAGGCTTCTGAAAAAGCTCAGTGTCGAAAAGAACATGAAGATCGTCAAGATACGTTCAGACAGAGGAACTGAGTTCCTGAATTTTATGGTGGAGGAGTTCTGCACAGCAGAAGGCATAAAGCATGAGACGTCTGCCGCGCGCACGCCTCAACAAAACGGGGTTGCTGAAAGGAAGAATCGAACCCTCAAAGAAGCAGCAAGAACCCTGCTCGCAGACTCAGGACTCCCAACCAAATTCTGGGCAGAAGCTACTGATACTGCATGCTACACTCAGAACTGATCTTTACTGACAAAGCAGCATAAGAAGACACCATATGAACTATGGAACAGCTGGAAGCCTTCTCTATCTTATTTCCATATTTTTGGGTGTTCTCTTTTGATAGCAAGTCAGATCAGGGTGTGTTCTTAGGATACTCCCGGGTCAGCAAAGCTTTCAGAGTCTTCAACTATCGAACCCTTTGCGTGGAGGAAAGCCCTCATGTTGTTTTTAATGAGTTTGCTACTGAAGACATGAGCAGAAACTCTAAACCTGAATCTGAGGACATCAGTAAGCCGCTACAGGATCTGAGCTTAAAAGATAAAGTTGAAAAGATCCAGCTATGTTGGGATGATGATTCGGATAAGGAAACTGAAGACAAGTCTACTGAATCTCAACTAGCAGCAGAAGTAGCTGAACAGATTAATTCTCCTGAACAAAGTCAATCCCAGGTAACTCAGGTCGATGAAGAAACCCCAGTGGTAACTGAGACCTCTACTGAGAATAATAATTCAGGGGGAACTAATGATGTTCCTGAGCTGAATGCCCCTGAACCTGGTGACTCAGTAGATCACACTCTCGTTACTGAATTACTTCAATCTCAGAATAGTACAACTGAAATGCCTAACTCACCTACTATCTGTGTTGAACAAATTTCAGATGAAGAGTTGAAACATCGTAGATCGTGGCTGGATGCTCACACTTCTGACTTTATTATTGGAGATCCTTCAGCAAAAGTAAAGACAAGATCCAGATTTTGTCAGGGAGAAAGCGCCTTATATTCCTGCTTCTTGTCTACTGAAGAATCTCAGTCAGTTAAGGACGTACTGAAAGATGCTGACTGGATCATAGCCATGCAGGAGCAGCTGAATCAGTTCACGAGAAACGAAGTCTGGGAGCTTGTTGATAGACCCCGACATCAACATGTGATCGGAACTAAATGGGTCTTCAAGAACAAGCGAGATGAAAACAATGTCATAGTAAGGAATAATGCAAGACTCGTGGCAAAAGGCTACTGTCAAGCTGAAGGGATAGATTTCGATGAAACGTTCGCTCCAGTTGCAAGATTGGAGGTAATTATACTATTTGTATTGTCGAAGCCAAAAGAGAGATATATATATAATGTGAGAAAGTTTAGTACATTACATCTCTTTCTAAGCTAGGAAAGTTAAAGAAGAATCTAAGATCTAGGAGCGCTTGTACTGCTATTCCTAGCATACGCAACACATCAAAGATTCAGAGTATATCAGATGGATGTGAAGTCTGCTTTCCTGAACGGCGTACTGAAAGAAGAAGTCTATGTGGAACAACCTCCCGGCTTTCAGCAGGGATATCAAGTTTATAGACTCAGAAAGGCTCTGTATAGGTTAAAACAAGTACCTAGGGCTTGGTACGATACCCTGTCTGAGTTTCTTCTTCAGAAAGGTTTTCAGAAGGGCACAGTAGACCGCACATTATTCAGCATTCGACTGGAAGACGACCTATTACTTATGCAGATCTACGTAGATGACAACATCTTCGGCTCGAAGAACGTCATCATGTGTCAGCAGTTTGAGAAAATGATGAAGGACAAGTTTGAGATGTCAATGATGGGAGAGATGAACTATTCCCTCGGCTTTCAAGTCAAACAATCTGAAAAAGGAACGTTCATTAATCAAGGTAAATATAGTCGAGACCTCATCAAGAGATTCGGTTGCACATCCGGCAAACCAATCAAGATCCCGATGAACACGAATATGAAAATTGATCTTGATAAAGAGGGAGTATCAGTAGACCAAACTGAATTTCGTGCTATAATTGGTTCTTTATTATACTTAATAGCTACTCGTCCTGACATAACTTATGTTGTAGGTGTCTGCCCTCGATTTCAGGCGAATCCGAAACAGAGTCACATGGACTCAGCAAAGAAGATTCTCCGCTATCTCAGAGGAACACCTGACATGGGTTTATGGTATCCAGCTGATGACAATATTGAACTAACTGGTTATTCTGATGCTGACTATGCAGGATGTAGAATTGACCGAAAGTCAACTTCTGGAACGTGTCAGTTCCTCGGCAGTAAGCTGATCTCAAGGTTCTCAAAGAAACAACACTCCGTAGCGACGTCAACTACTGAAGCTGAATACATGGCTGCCGAAAGTTGCTGCGCCCAAATCCTTTGGCTGAGACAACAGCTACGCGACTATGACATCATTAAAAATGAAGTGCCGATCTTCTGCGACAGTACCTGTTGGTCCCGAGAGCACCTTCAGGTGTAGAGGGGGGGGGGGTGAATACACCTGAAATCAATTTCTCAACTTGAAACACGAACAGTCCTATTCAGGATTGTGTTGTACTGAATGAATTCAGCAGACTAGACAGCTGTTCTGAATCGTGTTAGGCAAAGAGATACTAACTCTACTGAGACCTGCTAACTGACTGAGTCAGAATTCAGTATCTTCAGTTGGAGTTCAGTTGTGCGGAAATGTGTAGGCCCAAAACAGTTGAGTGGAAAACGTTTTATCAAAACAGTTTTAGTTCAGAAGAATAAGCAGTTAAGATCGCTGAAACTTAGTTGAATGATTTTAAAGGATAATTTTCAGTATGAACAGTTAAAATCAATGCAACAATAAATAAGAGAACAAGCGAGAGACACAAAGATTTTTAAAGTGGTTCGGATACACAGGATCCTACGTCCACTGTCCCGAAAGATCAGGAGGCTATTTATTATACTGAGTTAGTCTCAGTCAGCTTGTACACAGGAAAAAGTCGCGTCTTGAAATTTATACTGAGCAAGTCTCAGTTTACAAAGGTATCAAACTGAAGCATTTGGATAACTCTCCAACTATGAAGGAGTCCTTTTACAATAAGGATCAGGTTCAAATATGAACTCCTTCGTCTAAGCTATGGATATATTCGGTTGAGCTTAGGGTTAGAGGGATGGGGAACGAGAATGTAGCTTCTAGAACGACGAACAACTGAGTTTAGCTTTGGGTTCGTGTAACGTCATTTGGATACTAGAGGCTTTGTATGTCGGTTCAGCTTGGTTCCCTAAGAGCTAGATTGTAGTCTTTCACCGGAGAAATATTCTTCGAGTTCTTGCGGAAGACTTAGGTTTTTTGATTTACTCGTTGAATGCTCTGTGTTCTTGTGTTTTCCCGTGAGCTTCAAATTTCGAATGATCCCTCTATTTATAGAGAAGAGTCTTGGAAAGATCCGTTGGAGATGATCATCCCTTACTCTCTCTCTTTTGGTAGCTAACGACTCTTTTGAAGTAGAGTGACAGTGTCATTTCCCTCCTTTTCTGGAAAGTTGTTGACTTGCAGCTTTAGTAGGTATTGGACAAGTGTCTGCTTGTCATTCGTCGAGGTTTACAAAGCAGTTGAGACAGAACAAACTTCGAGGCATACTGAAGTTGACTTCTCTCTTCCTCGTATTTGACTATGCTGATTGTCATTCAAAAGATCTGACAGTTCAGAAGACTGTCTGGCCGTTGTTGAGTCTGATCTTTGATTCAGTAGCAAATATGCTGAGATGGCTTTACTGAAGATCAGCTCTGAGTACAGTGAACTACTCTCGCCGAGTTCGGTTCTGCGACTCTATCCAAGATATCTTGCTCCTGCTGAGTCCAGTATCTACTGAGTCTTCTACATCTGGTGCTGAGGCTGATAATCTACTGAACGCCTGAACCAGAGCAGAGTGTCTTCTGAGTCTGAACCCTCAAAGACAAAAACAATTACAACGAAATGGTTCACCAATCAAGATAGGGTTTTGGGATTTTCAAATCTTCATAGATTCACTCAGAGCATAAGTCTACTGAGCGCGTATCAGTACGGAAGATAGAATCATTTCCCACTAAATATTACAGTGCTGAGGATAGAATCATCACCCAACAATTTCCCCCAATTTTATGATGCCAAAACCTAACACCATCTATGCTAACTAACACTAAACTACTCAGAAACAGAGCTCCTTACAATTTTACAAGTAGGTTCAGCGGAGTTGTTCTTGAAGTTCTAGACTACTGAAGGGAGCAGAGCAGGGAGTCAGAATATAGAGACTAAGCATATCCCTGTCTTAACAATTTCCCTTATTACAAGGAAGTAATTTCCCTTTATATCACAATAACTAGTCTATCAGAATCTCAGCAGCTACTGACAAAGAATATACACAGTGAGTGTGTGAGTCAGTAATCACTTCAGTGATTCTGAGTGTTAAGTATAAAACAGAACATGGCTTATATAGACAATAAGATATTGTCGAAGCCAAAAGAGAGATATATATATAATGTGAGAAAGTTTAGTACATTACATCTCTTTCTAAGCTAGGAAAGTTAAAGAAGAATCTAAGATCTAGGAGCGCTTGTACTGCTCGATCGTATCCTTGAAATCTTGCGATTGAGTCTCGGGAAGGGGCAGTCCATACATCCTGTAGGTAAACTTCCCCAGCTTCAGAAATTCAGCAAAGTCTGTTGGCTCGTCTTCTTCGAGAGATCTGGCTCTGGCAGCATCCTTTACTTCTTTTTCAATCACACCATAGTGAATAAAATCATCAAGTCTTCTCGGTGGTGGCAGAATTCTGGGTTCAGGGACTCGGACTTCAATATTCTCTTTCACAGCATTCTGCATGTAGACATACAAGTCAGGTTCAGTCCTCATCATCCATTCAACATAGGCATCAGCCTTTCCTTGTCTGACTAGAATCTCCAGAAATAATTCCTCTTGATGAACTCTATCTTCAGTGACTCCCATCTCTGAGTTTACTGAGCTGGCATCCACTCATCAGTCCTTTGCCATCTATGTATCTTCAGATCTGTTGGTTTCCTGAACTTCCTATATCTGTATGGAATGTCAGCTTTGGAAGGAACCCTCAGTCTGGCTTCTTGTTCAGTTCGGACTCTGAGTGCTTCTAAGTCTGCCATATGGATTCTCTCTCTGGCAGCTTCAATCTGTCTCGCCTCTTCTCCTCTGTACAGGTACCGATCCATCTGAGCAAAGATGGCTTCTATCTCAGCATCCAGTTCTTTTGGAGTTGTGTAGGAGGGCTTGTGAGGCGACTGATCTTCTGAGTCAGCAGGGTACTTGATTTTTCTTTGGACGTACCTGCTTCTGCTTCTCAGTGTCCTTCTGCTGTTGTTGCTGCTCCCTATCATCATCATCTTGAATTATCAGCTTTCTGGGAGGCAACCTAGTCGTTGTTGACTTCTTTCCGCCGCGAGCTGGGGCCTTTGTCTTTCCTTTTACAGTTTTCACTTTAGGCTTGTTAGCTGCTTCAGCTTCGGCTATCTCCCTAGCCAACCTTTCATCGGCTGCTATCTGAGCCTCCTCCTCCTTACTGATATACCTCTTAGTCTTCTTGGAGGGAGGGGTGGGGAGTTTTAAGATCTTCTTACCTTTTCCTTCAACTGGAAGTGGGAGAGGTACCTCTTCCTCTTCAGAATCCTCCTCCTCAGCATACTCAGCAACCTCTTTGATTATGTTTAGAGGAGTTTGGGTTGCCTGAGTTGCTTGTTCCCTGGATCCTGAGCCACTTGGGCCGATCCCTGCTGAGATTCCACCGAGACACCCCGGGCCTCACCGGTCGGTTCGGTAGGGAGCGGTTGTGCCGAACCGAGCTTGCTCCTTCTCTCGACCTTGTCTTCTTCGAAGACTTCGCACTGCTCCTTGGTCTTTTGAGCTTTCTCTTCCCCCTTAGATTTATCCTCCTGGGATTTCTTAGGTACAGTTGTCTGGGACTTCTTTTCCCCCTTTTTGGCATCAGCAATTCCAACCGGGTTAGGAGCTATTACCTTGGTGTTCAGGGTTTTGTACGAGGCTGACAGCTCATTAAGTCTGGAGTGGATTTTAGTCAGCGCCTCGTGCAGCTCATTCTTCTGAGTAATCAGTTCATCCTTGTATAATTTGTGAGAATGGTCAGCTGCGGCCTTGAACTCGTTCAGCTTGGCCTCAACCTTATCTTCCAAGGCCGTCTGGATAGAGTTGAGTCTGAGCTCATGGGCCTGGGATATGGTTGTGACAGATTCAGTATGTAAGTTTTGGGTGGCCTTGAATTTGTTAAATAGTTGATTCTGGCCTTCCTGAATCTGTCTTAGCTGAACCTCGAATTCAGTTCTCTACTTAGCCAGCGCTTCAGATATAATGGTGGAGATATCAGGGGCGGCTGATGATGTCACTGAGGTCCTCAGCCCCTGAATCTCTCCGCTAGTGGCTTGGGCAGTCTCTTTCCACACTTTGTGGACTGCTTTGGCAAGGGCACGGTTCTGTGTCCCTTGGCTTGTAAGAGCCTTCGCCATTGCCTTGGATCGTCGGCCTTTGGGGCTGGGCGCTACTTCGAACTTAGATTTAAGCAAGAGTTGTTCAGAAATACCAGCCGCCGACTTCTCAAGAGCAAGGATTGTGAGAGGAAGCTCAGTCTGAGTAGAAGTATCCTTGTCCTGGTGAGTTCCCTCATCAGGCTTCTCAGGGCCTGAATCACGGGGTGGGTCCTGACCATCAGGGTCAGACCCATCTGAAGGAGCTGAGCCAGCGACCTGCTGACGGTCATTCAGCAGGGCCAGCATTGTTGCCCTTAGGTCCTCCAGAGTGCCAAGGTCAGCAGGCTGTGTGTAGCCTATCTGCTGCCTTATGATCAGCTCCTCTTCATGTTGTTGCTCGCAGGTGTAGTGAAGAATGAGGCGTAGCTGATTGGGCCACTCCTGGAACCTCAGAAGCATATGGAGTCTGGCCTATTTGGCAATAGTCACCAGATCAGGGTGGCCAAAAATCTCCGGTATATGCTCAGTAATCTCCCGGAATGCTTGAGATAGGATAGCTAAAGCTTCCATTCCGACAGATTCCTGTTCAGACGCCGTCTCCGAATCTTCAATGTCTATCGGAGACGTCTGTTTCTCAGCAGAAGGCAGACTGCCGAGTGGTGGAACGTCAAGGGGGCTGTCCAGGGTTTCTAGGTCACCACTCTGGACTGCTTCAGTTGGAACCCCTTGGTCCACTTCTACTGCCTGTTCAGTGGAGACGGCCCTCTCCACTGACTGAGTCTTTTCTGAGGACTCTGACTCATCAATCAGCTGCATTGGCTGTCGAGTCTGTTCAGTAGTGGCCTCTGGGACTTCAGCAGTAGCCTCCGGTACTGCCTCTGTTTCAGTAGGCACGACGAGAATAGATTTCCTCAGTCGCTTCACTGGTGCCTTAGGAATTTTGCCTTGAGGAGACCGCTTCTTAGTTGGCGTGGTCTTCTGAGGCGTCGTCTGCTGAGCTGAGGGCCCTATCCCTATCTGCAGAAGGGCTGCTGCCCTGTTTTGGAACCTGACCTTCTTCACGTTAAAATAAGCCTTGTCGTTGTACGTGATTTGGTCATCTCCGCAGAAGTCCTCAATCATTACTGACAGCTTCAGACCATACAGAAGCTTGCCTTTCTCGCTCAGTCTGTAGGAGGCTTTGTCAAATTTCGCAGCCTGGACCATGAATTCACAGAGAAAGAATTCACTCCAGTTGATCTTGACTTGGTCATAAATTGCCATCATCAGCTGTATCGTGGGCCTCGAGACTTGATCGAATGAGCCAGCTTGGCTCGTCAGCAGCTACGTAACAATGTACGCTAGAGCGCGGTACTGAGGCAACATTACGTTCTTAGGGAAGGCAACTCTGAACGCAGTGGGCTTCCCGCAGAATATCGATAGGTAGTCGTCCACCATATCATCGTTGTACCCAACGGTGCTGACACCTTCAGACGGTAGGTTGAAGCTTATCCCCAGAGCTTCTTTAACTGACATCTGCTTTATCTGCAAAGCAACTTCACCGATTGTGTGGATAGTGAATCTCCCAATGACGTCGCCAGCTACTGAGTCGGAGTTTAGGTAGATCTAAGCAACTTGTCTGGGAAGGAAGAACGTCAGCTTCTTGGAGAGAAATCCCTCCAGTCCAGATGCTCGAAGAGCGTTGAAGATCTCTACCATGCAGTCCAGATCACACGCACCGAACTCCATGACTGGTTCACACCAGACACGGTCTTTTTCAAGAATCTCCATCATGTTTGAGGGAGCGGTTACTGAGACGTTTGAACTCGCCATTATATCTGTCACAGGAAGAATTTATCAGTATCGAGTTTGATAAAACAGTTAGTATACCGATGCTGAAGAAAAAGGTTATCGTGACAGATCTAATAATCATACCAATGAAAAACTGAGCGTTTAAGAAATATGCAAGTAGGGTTTGCTAGAAAGATCTCAGATTTTTTGGAGTAAAGTATGCTAATGGCGGTTTCTAAGATATGATCGAAAATATATATCTACGTGAAGATGAACAGTTATCGATCAATGGCCGAGTTTAAACTTGTTTTATGAGATGAACGGTCAAGATTAAATAGTATATTATAGGTAATGATCACAAAGCTGCCTAAGTCAAAAGCCAGTTGTAACTTGCCTAAGTAGTAACTATGATACGACATGCATTAAATGCGTGGCAGAGTTCAGCATACTTATGCATGGAATGTCGTGCATTAAATGTAAGTCGTTAATATTAAATGACAATCCTTGAGATATTAAATACGATGCTGATTCTAAGCAGTAAATGCATATTACAGTTCTATTAGTTACTACTGAGTAGAGATACGGAAACCTGTCAGCTGAACATCGTAGTCAGCTGATACCTCGTGTAGATTGTTGCTGAGTCTCTACGTACTGAATTTACTCAGTACTGAGAGTGAACATTCCCCCTTACTGAATGCTCCTCTCCTGAAACCTCTTACTGGCTGGAGTTAGTAGGGTCCAGTAGACCTAGCTCTACTGAAAGTTCTCTGAATCTGGATTCAGCTAGAGGCTTGGTCAGTATATCAGCCCTTTGATAGTCAGTATGGATCTTTTCCATCCTGATATCCTTCTTTTCGACATGGTCATGAATGAAGTGATGTCTGATGTCCACGTGCTTGCATCTTGTGTGAAGTACAGGATTCTGAGTGATTGCAATGGCACTGGTACTGTCACAGAAGATTGGCACTTCATTCTGAATGACGTCATAGTCTCGTAGCCGCTTGTCTCGGCCACAGGGATTTGGGCGCAAAGCAACTTCCGCAGACCATGTATTCGGCCTCAGTAGTTGACGTGGCTACTGAGTGCTGTTTCTTTAAAAACCATAAGATCAGCTTACTGCCAAGGAACTGACAGGTTCCTGAAGTTGACTTTTTGTCAATTCTACACCCTGCATAGTCAGCATCGTAGTAACCGGGTTAGTTCTATATTATCATCACCGGATACCATAAACCCATGTCGGTGTTCCTGCGAGATAGCGGAGAATCTTCTTTGCTTTGAGTCCATGTGACTCTGCTTTGGATTCTCCTGAAATCGAGCACGCACACCTACAACATAAGTTATGTCAGGACGAGTAGCTGTTAAATATAATAAAGAACCAATTATAGCACGAAATTCAGTTTGGTCTACTGATACTCCCTCCTTATCAAGATCAATTTTCATGTTTGTGTTCATCGGGATCTTGATAGGTTTGCCGGATGTGCAACCGAATCTTTTGATGAGGTCTCGAGTGTATTTGCCTTGATTAATGAACGTCCCTTTTTCAGATTGTTTGACTTGGAAACCGAGGAAGTAGTTCATTTCTCCCATCATTGACATCTCGAATTTGTCCTTCATCATCTTTTCAAATTGTTGGCACATGATGACATTCTTAGATCCAAATATAATGTCATCTACATAGATCTCGCACAAGTAGTAGATCATCTTCCGATCCGAATCTTGAATAGAGTGCGGTCTACTGTGCCTTTCTAAAAACCTTTCTAAAGAAGAAACTCAGATAGGGTATCGTACCAAGCCCTGGGTGCTTGTTTTAACCCATACAGAGCCTTTCTGAGTCTATAAACCTGATGTCCCTGCTGAAAGCCGGGCGGTTGTTCCACGTAGACTTCTTCTTTCAGTACGCCGTTCAGGAACGCAGACTTCACATCCATTTGATAGACTCTGAATCTTTGATGTGTTGCGTAGGCCAGGAATAGTCTAATTGCCTCCAATCTTGCAACTGGAGCGAAAGTCTCATCGAAATCTATTCCCTCGGCTTGACAGTAGCCTTTTGCCATGAGTCTTGCTTTGTTCCTTACTATGACGTTGTTTTCATCCCGCTTGTTCTTGAAGACCCATTTTGTTCCAATAACATGTTGATGTCGGGGTCTATCAACAAGCTCCCAAACGTCGTTTCTCGTGAACTCATTCAACTCCTCTTGCATAGCTATGATCCAGTCAACATCTTTCAGTGCATCCCCAATCGTCTGAGGTTCGTCAGTAGATAAGAAGCAGGAATATAAGGCGCTTTCTCCTTGACAGAATCTGGATCTTGTCTTTACTCTTGCTGAGGGATCTCCAATAATCGGATCGCAGCAGTGAGCGTCCAGCCACGATCTACGATGTTTCAGTTCTTCATCTGAAATTTGTTCAACACAGATAGTAGGCTAGTTAGGCATTTCAGTTGTACTATTCTGAGATTGAAGCATTTCAGTAATGAGAATGTGATCTAATGAGTCACCAGGTTTAGGGTAATTTAGCTCAGGAACATTAATAGATGTTTCCCCTGAGTTGTTATTCTCAGTAGTGGTCTCAGTTACCTCTGGGGTTTCTTCATCGACCTGAGTTACCTGGGATTGATTCTGTTCAGGAGAATCAATCGGCTCAGCTACATTTACTGTTGGTTGAGATTCAGTAGACTTGTCTTCAGTTTCCTCATCTGAATCATCATCCCAACAAAGCTGGATCTTTTCGACTTTGTCTTTTAGGCTTAGATCCTGTAGCTGCTTACTGATGTCCTCAGATTCAGAATTAGAGTTATTGCTCATGTCTTCAGTAGCAAACTCATTAAAAACAACATGAGGGCTTTCCTCCACGCAAAGGGTTCGATAGTTGAATACTTTGAAAGCTTTGCTGACCCGAGAGTATCCTAAGAATACTCCCTGATCTGACTTGCTATCAAAAGTTTTCAGCTGATCTTTCCCATTATTGTGGATAAAGCACGAGCACCCATAAATATGGAAATAGGATAGAGAAGGTTTCTTGCCGTTCCATAGTTCATATGGTGTTCTCTTATGTTTCTTTGTCAGTAGAGATCGGTTCTGAGTGTAACAAGCAGTATCAGTGGCTTCTGCCCCGAATTTGGCTGGGAGTCCGGAGTCTGCGAGTAGAGTTCTAGCTGCTTCTTTGAGAGTTCTGTTCTTTCGTTCAGCAACTCCATTTTGCTGAGGTGTGCGAGCAGCCGATGTCTCATGCTCTATTCCTTCTGCTTTGCAGAACTCCTCTATCATAGAATTAAGGAACTCAGTTCCTCTATCAGAACGAATTTTGACAATTTTGGTGTTCTTCTCGACACTGAGCCTTTTCAGAAGCCTTGGTAACTCTGTTTTGATATCAGACTTGTTGGCAATGAATATGACCCAAGTATAGCGCGAGTAGTCATCGATGACCACTAAAGCATATTTCTTGCCTCTGATCGTCACTGGAGAGACTGGACCGAACAAATCCATATGTAGCAGCTGAAGGATTCCATCAGTGGAAGGAGATGGAACAGGTGGATTTTGATTCCTTGTTTGCTTTCCCTTCGGACATGCTTCACACCGAGTGTCTTTCTTGCGAATACTTCATTCGGCGGTCCTCTTGCTAGAGTGTTTCTTGCTAGTTTGTTGAGCGTCTTGAAGTTGAGATGGCCGAGTCTCCCGTGCCACGCCCACCCCGTTCGGTTATCGTTCTTCGCTAACAAACAAGCTTCGTGTTCACCGAGTTCCGATCGGCTACATAGATATTCTTCTTGCGCGAACCTGATAACACTGTTTTCCCTGTGGATTTATCAATGACATCACGAAAACCAGCGTCAAATATCGCCTATTCGAGTTATCACAAAATTGACTAACGAAGAAGAAGGCATCTTGAAGTCCTTCAACATATGATACTCTTGGAACTTTGGCGGTCTCAATGCCGAGTGTTCCAAATCCTCTTGTGTAGCCTTTAGCATTGTCTCCAAACTCAATTCTGGGTCCTTCTTCAGGGATATAATTCTTCAGCAGACTCTTTTGATATGTCATGTGTCGTGAGCATCCGTTGTCCACATACCATGGCTCTTTGTGCACCTACAAAATAGAATTATATTCAGGTACCCTTTATTTTGATTTTTGGGTCCTTAGATGTTAGTTTTAGTAACCCATATTTGTCTTACGACCCTAGTGGTCTCAGACAACTTCTTTCCACTTGAGTCAACGTATTTGACCACTGGACTGGTCGATACTGACTTCTTAGGCTTTTCTGGTTCAGGAGTCCGGATCTTCTGAGTTGGTGGACTGCTGACCTTTGCCTTTTGTGCGATTTTCTTCTTCTTCTGACTCTTGGATCCTTTTCTGACTATAGGATCATAATAGTATGACCCATACTGAGCAGGATGTGTCAGCTGAGGAGGTCCATACTGATCAGCCCACTTTGGCTTGCTGGTTCCCCCTTGACTGAACTGGGGTGTTTTAGTGCTGATCTTTTGGCCAGAATGCTGATGTGTAGGATGAGGCGCCTTCATCTTTTGTTTGTTCTTGGCTAGAGGGTTCAGTATGTTTACATTGATTGTCTCCCCTTGAACAAACCTATCAGCAAGTCGCACTTCTGAGTGTACGGGGGTAGATGAGGAAGCACCTTGGCTGAAACCAAGTCCTTCCTTGTAGTGCTTAGGCTTGTTGCTTGCTAGCATAGCCTCCAGCTTCTTTTCAACGACCATGTACCGCTCAGTCATCAGGTTCCTCCAGACATCATCACTTTTCTTCAGTATGTCGTGCTCGGTCTGATGTCTTGATAGTTGTTGCTTCAGTAGACTCAGTTCAGTATCTTTCTGAGTTAAGTCCTTGGTCAGAACTGAGATCTGATCTTCTTGATGCTGAGACTTGGCCATCAGAGAGTTTATCTCCTCCCTGAGTCTCAACACAAGTCCTTCAGAATCAGTATCAACCTGACTCTCCTGAGAAAGTCTCTGATTCTCCACTTTCAGGGTATCCAACTCCTGAAGAGTCTTACTGAGCTGCAGACTCATCTGAATCTGTTCGTCTAGAAGTTCTTCATATGCTTTGTCTCGACATCCGCATTCTCGTGCGCTCCCGAAACAAAGTCGTGTGTGCAGTGTGAAGGAGAGTTAAATAGTTTATGAGAGTTTACCTCATCCTCTTCTCCTGCCATTAGACACTTTTTAGCAATTTCTTCAGCTTCAAGCTCTAGGGCCATGAAAGCTGCTTCATCATCGAATAAATCCATGAAGGAGTTGACTTCTTCTCAGTCGTCTGAGAGTTCACCAGCTATGTATGCTTGTCTCTTCTTGGCGAATTTCTCTCTCCTTGCTTTTCGTGCTGCTCATTCAGCACTACTGAGCTCAGGACAGTCATACTGATAGTGTCCTGGCTTCTTGCAGTTGTAGCAAGCAATGACTCTTTCTTCTTTGCTTTCGCTCTCTTTTAATGGAGCTAAATCATCCCTCTTTCTGCATTCAGGAGTATGCGAGTCAGGAGTGCGTTTAGGCGTGTATTCAGACTTACCTTTCGATTCTTGATAGGCTTTAGTCACTTTTCTGCGCCGCTCCTTTTCCTTCTGATATTTTACGGCAAGCAGTGCGTACTTCTAAGCGAGACTTCCTTCTCTTATGTCGTTGAGTGAAGGTTCAGTCTTACTCGATGCAGGAGACGCTGTGCTGACTGATGCTTTGAAGGCATGGTCAATTTTGGTGTGAGCTTCAGCTCGCTGCTTTCGTTGAGGTCTGTCAAACTCGAATTCCTCTGCTTGAAGTTCTGAAAAGATATGGTCAGGAGTAATAATATCTAAGTCAGAATGTTGTAATAATGTAGCAAAAGGAGTCCAATGACCGTCTAGCAGTGCCTTCAGTATTTTGAGATTCATTTCTCGGTTGGAGAATGTCTTTCCCAGCCCGTTGATGGAGTTCATCAGATTTGTGAATCTGATGCTGAGATCTTCTATGGTGTCTCCGGGCATGAGTGACAAACTGTCCAGCTTTTGGAGTTCCAGCGCAAGTTTGTTGGCTTTGATCTTCTGAGTCCCCCGACTCAGTAGCGCTAGAGCATCCCAGAGTTCCTTAGCTGTCTTGCATTCCTGAACCCTGCCGAGATAAGAATCACTTAAGGTGGTTAGTATGGCATTCCTGGCGAGTCGGTCTAAGTTATGAAGTTTCTTCTCCTCAGGGGTGAAGAGACTTCTGTCCGTGGGAATCTTCTTTCCGGTCACCATTCCTCCTCCAGCTGTTTGATCCTGAGTTACGACACTATCTATCATAGGAACGATAGGTCCTTCCTCAAGTACATCGATCATGCTATCGTGAAGGGAGGTCAGATGAGCCTCCATTCTGACCCGCCATACACCATAGTTCTCTACTGAGAACATGGGTACCATCCTTATACCTGACATATCAGTCATGATGAATAATGATATGAGTGTAGAATGATATGCAGTGAAAACATTTTTCCGGATCCGTTCAAGTAGACCAGTTTCAAGATAACAAGAGTCTTATAGAACTCCTGCTCTGATACCAATTGTTGGTCCCGAGAGCACGTTCAGGTGTAGAGGGGGGGGTGAATACACCTGAAACCGATTTCTCAACTAGAAACACGAACAGTCCTATTCAGGATGGTGTCGTACTGAAGAAATTCAGCAGACCAGACAACTGTTTTGAATCGTGTTAGACAAAGAGATACTGACTCTACTGAGACCTGCAAACTGACTGAGTCAGAATTTAGTATCTTTAGTTGGAGTTCAGTGGTGCGGAAATGTGTAGGCCCAAAACAGTTGAGTGGAAAACGTTTTATCAAAACAGTTTCAGTTCAGAAGAATAAGCAGTTAAGATCGCTGAAACTTAGTTGAATGATTTTAAAGGATAATTTTCAGTATGAACAGTTAAAATCAATGCAACAGTAAATAAGAGAACAAATGAGAGACACAGAGATTTTTAAAGTGGTTCGGATACACAGGATCCTACGTCCACTGTCCCGAAAGATCAGGAGGCTATTTATTATACTGAGTTAGTCTCAGTCAGCTTGTATACAGGACAAAGCTGCGTCTTGAAATTTATACTGAGCAAGTCTCAGTTTACAAAGGTATCAAACTGAAGCATTTGACTAACTCTCCAACTATGAAGGAGTCCTTTTACAATAAGGATCAGGTTCAAATATGAACTCCTTCGTCTAAGCTATGGATATATTCGGTTGAGTTTAGGGTTAGAGGGCTAGGGAACGAGAATGTAGCTTCTAGAACGACGAATAGCTGAGTTTAGCTTTGGGTTCGTGTAACGTCGTTTGGATACTAGAGGCTTTGTATGTCGGTTCAGCTTGGTTCCCTAAGAGCTAGATTGTAGTCTTTCGCCGGAGAAATATTCTTCGAATTCTTGTGGAATACTTAGGCTTTTTGATTTGCTCGTTGAATGCTCTGTGTTCTTGTGTTTTCCCGTGAGCTTCAAATTTCGAATGATCCCTCTATTTATAGAGAAGTGTCTTGGAAAGATCCGTTGGACACGATCATCCCTTACTCTCTCTCTTTTGGTAGCTAACGGCTCTTTTGAAGTAGAGTGACAGCGTCATTTCCCTCCTTTTCTGGAAAGTTGTTGACTTGCAGCTTTAGTAGGTATAGGACAGGTGTCTGCTTGTCATTCATCGAGGTTTACAAAGCAGTTGAGACAGAACAAACTTCGAGGCATACTAAAGTTGACTTCTCTCTTCCTCGTATTTGACTATGCTGATTGTCATTCAAAAGATCTGACAGTTCAGAAGACTGTCTGGCCGTTGCTGAGTCTGATCTTCGATTTAGTAGCAAATATGCTGAGATGGCTTTACTGAAGATCAGCTCTGAGTACAGTGAACTACTCCTGCTGAGTTCAGTTCTACTGACTCTATTCGGATATCTTGCTCTCGCCGAGTCCAAGATCTACTGAGTCTTCTACATCTGGTGTTGAGGCTGATAATCGACTGAACGCCTGAACCAGAGCAGAGTGTCTACTGAGTCTTAACCCTCAGAGACAAAAACAATTACAACGAAATGGTTCACCAATCAAGATAGGGTTTTGGGATCTTCAACTCTTCATAGATTCACTCAGAGCATAAGCCTATTGAGCGCGTATCAGCACGGAAGATAGAATCATTTCCCATTAAGTATTACATTCCAATCACTCAGAATCCTGTACTTCACACGAGATGCAAGCACATGGACATCAGATACCACTTCATTCGTGACCATGTCGAAAAGAAGGATATCAGGATGGAAAAGATCCATACTGACCATGAAAGGGCTGATATACTGACCAAGCCTCTAGCTAAAACCAAATTCAGAGAACTTTCAGTAGAGCTAGGTCTACTGGACCCTACTGACTTCAGTCAGTAAGATGATTCAGGAGAGGAGCATTCAGTAAGGGGGAATGCTCACTCTCAGTACTGAGTGAAATCAGTACATAGAGACTCAGCAACCATTTCCATGAGGTATCAGCTGACTACGATGTTCAGCTGACAGGTTTGCGTATCTCTACTCAGTAGCCTATAGAACAATTCTGTGCATTTATGAATCAGATTCAGCATCGTATTCAATGCCTTAGAAAATGTCATTTAATTTTTAACGGACTACATTTAATACACGACATTCTATGTAAAAGCATGCTGAACCCTACAACGCATTAAATGCGTGTCGTATCAAGTTACTACTTAGGCTATATACAACTGGCTTTTGACCTAGGCGGCTAATATGATCATTACCTATTTTATAAAACTTAATCCTAGCTGTCCATCTCAAAAAGCACGTTCAAACTGAACCATTGATATTTAACTGTTTATCTTCTCTTAGATATATATATATATAAGCGTTCAAATGTTTGAAACTGCCATTTCATCTCTGCAAATAACTTAAGCACCCTAAATTTTCTGAGACTACTTATAGCTTTGTTACATATATTCTATCCTTTAAAACCACTCAGAAAATCTTTTGGTAATTTTTCAATAATCTTTTCAGTATCGTATGATCTTTTAATAATTTCTCTTATATCTTATCGAATACTGACTAGCACTGCGTTTGCAGGTTATTAAGATGACAGGAACCCATGTAGACTCTCCCTCTGATATGAAAGAGATCCTCGAGAAGGATCGCATCTGGTGCGAGCCTATGATGGAATTTAACACGTGCGATCTCGACTACATGGAGGAGATCTTCTACGCACTTCGCGAGACCGGCCTGGAGGGATTTCTGACAAGGAAGCCTTCTTTCTTCCTTCCGCGCTAGGTGGCTGAGGCGTATCTGAACTCAGAGTTCGTTGACGGGGTCATCAGATGCCGCTTTGTCGTCCACTCAGTAGGCGACCCCGCCCGAGATGCTTCGATTATCAAGCAGATGTTCATCCGAGAAGCTCTTCAGAAAAGCTTCAATCTGCCAAATGAAGGACTCAGCACCGTTACATACAAAGATGATCTGATGGACGAGTACCTTACTGAGTTCTGCGGAAAGCCAACTGTATTCAGAGCCGCCTTTCCCATGAATGTAATGCTCCCTCAGTACAGAGCATTGGCGTATATAGTGACTCAGCTTCGGACGAGTCAAGCAGGCTCATTTGACCAAGTGTCAAGGCCCAAGCTACAGATGATGATGGCCATCTATGACCGAGCCAAGATTAATTACACGGAATTCTTTCTGAATGAGTTCATGACGCCGTCGGCTAAGTTCGACAAAACATCCAAGCGACTGAGCGTCAAAGGCAAACTCCTCTACGACCTAAAGCTCTCCATCATCATAGAAGATTTTTGCAGATCTGAGAGCATAACTTTCGCTGACAAAGCCTACTTCAATCCGAAGAAAGTTAGGTTCCAGAACAGGGCAGCGGCCCTTCAGCAGATTGGCTCAAGGCCCACTGACTCAAGGACCGGGACTCAGCAGACCTCCACGCCTACGAAGAAGAGGTCCCCTCCCAAATCAACGCCTAAGGCACCAACCAAGAAGATGAAGAGAGTCAGTGAGGTTGTGCCTACTGAGACTGAGGCGGAGCCAGAAGCCATAATTGCTGAGCAGCCTCTATAGGTGAGAGACGAGCCAGAGTCGTCTGAGAAGACGCAA
The DNA here is from genome assembly GCA_028984105.1 of Lavandula angustifolia. NCBI lineage: Eukaryota > Viridiplantae > Streptophyta > Magnoliopsida > Lamiales > Lamiaceae > Lavandula > Lavandula angustifolia. The sequence continues at coordinate 21,620,200 of CM054826.1, read as the reverse complement.
TCAGTGGAGAAGGTCGTCTTCAGTGAACATGGAGAAACCGTGGACCAAGGGGTCCAAGCTGACGATATACAGGCTGAAGAAGTTCAGACCCTGGAAAGCCCCTTGGATGTCCCACCACTCAGCAGCATCCCGTCTGCTGAGAAACAGGCATCTCCAATTGAAGTTGAGGACTCGGAGATAGCCTCAGAGTCAGAATCTATCGGGATGGAGGCTATAGCTCTAAAATCCAGAGCCTCCTAAGAGATTGCTGAATTTATCACCAGCCATAGCGACCTTGTCATACTTGCAAGTCAGGCGTGACTCCATATGCTGATAAGGTTCCAGGAGTGGCACAACCTGAAGAGACTCATCATCCACCACTCATGCGAGCAGCTTCACGAGGAAGAGCTGCTGATCAGAGCAAAGATTAGCTATTCAGAGCCATCTGACCTCGGCACGCTCGAGGATCTGAGGGCGGACATGCTTGCCATGCTGAATGACAGACAACCTATCTCAGCACCAGCGCCTTCAAATGGGTCTGACCCCGATGGTCAGGACCCACCCCGTGATTCAAGCCCTGAGAAGCCTGATGAGGGAACTCAACCGGACAAGGATGCTACTTGTTCAACTGCTGATCCTCCACTCAGCATCCTTGGTCTCGGGCAGACGGTGGCTGGTACTTTGAAGGCAGCTAACCCTTCTCAGCTCCTTCTCGAATCTGCTTTCGAAGTAGCGCCCAGCCCAAAGAGCCGTCGATCGAAATCAGTGGCCAGGGCGCTGAGGAACCAAGGCACTCAAAATCGCCTACTCGCCCGAACCATCCACAAAACTTGGTGGCAAACCACTGAGGCACAGAGTGCAGAGTTGCAGGGACTCAGAACCGCTATCTCCACATCTCCTGTCCCTGACTTCTCCAGCATTCTGACGAATGCCCTAGCTGCACAATGAGCTGACTTTGAAAAATAGCTCAAGATGATTCAGGAAGGCCCAGAAAAACTGCTGAATGATTACAAGGCCGCCCAAGCCACTCACACTAAATCCGTCACTGCCATCTCTCGAGCCACTGATCTTAGAATGGAAAATATTCAGAAGGCTATTGAAGAGAAGGTGGAGAAGCAGCTGAAAGAATTTCAGGCTACAGCTGATCTCTCACATAAGAAATACAGCGATCAGCTGACAAACGAGAGAAACGAGCTGCATGAGCAGCTGACGAAGCTACACAATAAGCTCTATGATCTGTCAGACTCATACAAAAGCCTGAACAGCAAGGTATCTGCTCCACCCCCTACCCGATTTGCTGATGCCAAAAAGGGGGAAGGATTTATAGAGAAAGCATCTAAGGAGCTGATACTGAAAGCTACAAAGAAGGCAAGGACAGTGGCAGGGGCATCACAAACTCTATCATCTGCCCCCACTGCACCTGCACATACTGGCGAGGCCCAGGGTGTCTCAGCTGCAGCTGCAGCATCTACTGAGACTGGCCCAAGTGGTTCAGGAGCCAAAGAAGTCACTACTCAGGCAACTCAAACTCCTTCTGATATTATAAAAGAAGTTGTTGAGTATGCTGACGAGGAGTCAGAAGAGGAAGAAATTCCTCTCCCTCCTCTAGTTGCCAGCAAAGGCAAGAAAGTACTGAAACTCCCAACCCTTCCCTCCAAGAAGAAAGGACCCAGGAGGTTCATGACTCCAGAGGAGGAGGCTCAGATAGCAGCCGACGAGAAGCTGGCTAGGGAGATAGCCGAAGCTGAAGCCCCGAATAAACCCAAGATGAAGCCTGCTAAAGGCAAAACTAAGGCTCCAGCTAGAGGCAAGAAGACAGGAGCTAGGCTACCTCCTAGAACGCTCAAACTCGGCGATGAAGCTGACAAAGAAAAGGAAAAGGAGCAGCAGCAGCAGCAATCAACTGGGCAGCAGGGAACATCCAAAGAGAAATCATCCACGCCTGCTGACTCAGAAAAGAGCCAACTCATAAGCCCTCCTATACTGCCTCGAAGATACAGGAACAAGAAATGGATGAAATCTGGGCTCAGCTGGATAGATATCTATATAGAGGTGAAGAAGCTCGACAGATAGAAGCAGCCAGAGAGAGAATATGGATGGCTGATCTTGAAGCTCTCAGGCTGAGAACTGAAAAGGAAGCGAGTCTAAGGATTCCAGCAAAGGCTGACATTCCATACAAATACAGGAAGTTCAGAAAGCCTACTGATCTGAAGACTCACATATGGCCTAGAGTGGATGAGTGGATTCCGTGGGAAGTTACTCAGAGATGGGAGATGATGAAAGTCGAATTTATCAAGAGGAACTACTTCTCGAGATTCTGGTCTGAGATAGTGAAGCTGAGAAAGATCACATATAGCATGTATGGAGTGCCTCTTCCTGAAACTCAATCACAAGATTTCAAAGACAGGATCAAGCAGTTCAAAGGATTTCTTGCTTCTGTATTCGCCTTGTATCTTTCTTTCTTTCTTTTAGTCTAGCAGAGATGTATCTGTACTGAATTTCTCATATATATATATATATATATATATATATATATATATATATATATATATATATATATATATAACATCTTTGTTTGGCTTTGACAATTCCTTATTGTCAGAATAGCCGTGTTTGTTTATGCTTAACACTCAGAATCACTGAAGTGATTACTGACTCACACACTCACTGTTGTTATTAGCTGTCAGTTTTTGCTTAGCTAGATTCTGATTGATTACATAGTTGGGGAAAATGTTGTTAAGACAAGGGGAAAATGTTGATTAGACTCTGTATAAGTTCTGACTTTCTGCCCTTATCCCCTCAGTATTCTAGGATTTGAAGAACAACTCCACTGATCCTACTTGTAATATTTGTAAGGAGCTATGTTTCTGATAAGTCATAGTCTTAGGTTGATTAGTTGTCAGGTTATTAGGTTTTGGCATCGTCAAATAGGGGGAAAATGTTGGGTGATGATTTTATCCTCAGCAATGTTGGAAAATAGTGGGAAATGATTCAGTCTTCCCAGCTGATAAGTTTATTCAGTAGCCCTGTGCTCTGAATGAGTCTGTGAAGATTTGAAGATCCCAAAACCCTATATTGATTGGTGAACCATTGCGTTGTAATCTGTTTTTGTCTCTGAGGATTCAGACTCAACAGACACTCTGCTCTGGCTCAGGCACTCAGTGGATTATCTGCCTCAAGGCCACCGGCTCGGTGATCTTGGACTCGAGCGGGAGCAAAGATATGCGAAAGGAGTTAGTGGAACTGAACTCAGCAGGAGTAGTTCACTGAACTCAGAGCTGATCTTCAGTAGAGCCGACTCAGCAGGAGCATGCTACTGAATCATAGATCGAACTCAGCAACGGCTGAACAATCTTCTGACTGTCAGAATCTTTAAAAGTCAAATCAGGAGAGTCAATACGAGGAAGAGAGAAGTCAGCTTCAGATCTCCTTGAAGTCTGTTCTGTCTCAACCACTTTCTAAACCTCGACCAATGACAGGCAGCCACGTACTCTATATCTACTAAAGCTGCAAGTCAACAACTTTCCAGAAATGAAGGGAAAGGACACTGCCACCATACTTCAAAAGAGCCGTTACCTACCCAAAAGAGAGAAACAAAGGATAGTCGTCTCCAACGGATCTATCCTAATCTCTTCTATATAAATAGAGGGATAAATCAAATTTGATGCTCACGAGCAACCTAGAATTCATGAACACACGAGAGAACACACAGAGCATTCAAACGAGCAAATTCGAAAAAGCCTAAGTCTTCCGCAAGAAGTACGAAGAATCAATCTCCGGTGAAAGGCTACGTTTCTTCTCTTAGGGAACCAAGCTGAACCGCTTAATACAACCTCTAGTATCCAAACGACGTTACACGAACCCAAAGCTTACACTCAGTTGTTCGTCGTTCTAGAAGCCACATCCATGTTCCCTATCCCTCTGACCTAAGCTCAATAGAATAAATCCATAGCTTAGACGAAGGAGTTCACTTCTGAACTGATCCTTATTGTAAAGGACTCCTGCACTGTTGGAGAGTTTTTCAAACACTTAGTTTGATAACCTTGTAAACTGAGACTTGCTCAGTATAAATCTCAAGACCAGTGTTTGTCCAGCGTACAAACCAACTGAGACTATCTCAGTATAATAAATAGCTTCCCGATCTTTTGGGATAGTGGACGTAGGATTGTTGTGTCTGAACCACTTTAAAAATCTCTGTGTCTTGTGTTCTATTTTTACTGTTGCATTGATTTACTGTTCATACTGAAAATATTCTTTAAATCATTCAATTGAGTTTCAGCATACTTAACAGACTGCACTAACCTACTAAAACTGTTTTGTTAAAAACGTTTTCCTAACTCAACTGAATTTGGGCCTAAACTATTCCGCACTACTGAACTCTATCTGGAAGATACTGAATTCTGACTCTAAGTCAGCTAGCAGGTCTCAGTAGAGTCAGTCACTCTACCACACGATTCAGAACAGCTTGTCTGGTCTGCTGAACTTGTTCAGTACGACACTATCCTGAAAAAGACTGTTCGTGTTTAAGTTGAGAAATCGGTTTTCAGGTTTTTAGGTATATTAAATGGAGTCGGTTCAGCGGATAAAAAGCGTTACCTAAATGTAGAATTGGTGTGAGTTCAAATCTTTCAACTAACAATTTAATTGTTCTCTAAATTTAGTACATAAATTAAACTTGTGGAAGAGAATTTAAGAGTTTTTGTAATTTCTCCAGTTACAAAATAAGAAAAACATCTTTTTTCTCCACACCAAAAAAAAAAACCTTACTTTTAACACAACCACTTAAACTCCACAAAATCAACTAAAACTACACCGAGGTTGTGTTCTTCTATTGTTTTTTAAGTTTTTAGACTAGAATTTGATACTATCCGAGATTATTTGTAGCATTTTTTTTCTTCTTTTTTAAAAAACATTGAAGTCTACTATCGGACTATATCCCTAACTTTATTTTTTATTTTAATAAACCTAAAACCCTTCTACGATCTATAAATTGCTAGGTTAGTTTCCGAATATGATATGCACAATTTGGTTCTTAACTAGAGTATCTGTTATAATTGAATAACTATCATGAATTCAAAAAAAAATCATGTAACATGTTTCGGAATCTTGATTAACGAGTTAATGCTCGTTGCTTTACACCCCCACAGGAAAATCTAGGCTCAGCCACTATTGATGAGTTTCTTCTGCCATGAAAAATGCTTCATCTAATTTCTTCTATTCGAATAGAGGTAAATTTGGACAACTAGAATATCAATTAGTTAGTGGGAGTGATTATCAAAGTTCATCAGATGAACAGGAAAACAACACAAATTGGATAAACGTATAGCTAGCCAGATAATAATAATAATAATAATAATAATAATAATAATAATAATAATAATAATAATAATAATAATAATAATAATAATAATAATAATAATAATAATAATAATAATGATAATAATAATAATAATAATAATAAACTGAAGATATTGAAATAAAATATAATTTTAATTGGTTGTATGAATCGACAACCTTTTGCAAATTTTATTTATTGATGTATACCTGTAATATGCACAATTGGAATGAAAATTGGCAACTAGGAGTACTCATACATATATATAGTCAAAATTTATTAAAGTGTAAAAGCAAATGAAGTAAAAAGCAGTCCCATGCACATGTTATGGCATTAATTGTTCCAATAAACATATTTGTATAGGGACTAATAATGTGCTAGTGGTTGAATATTTATTAATGAGAATATGTCGTATTCTATTTGTATAGGGACTTATAATGTGGTAGTGGTTGAATATTTCACTTTATTTTCCAATTTATGAATCATGCTTGTGACATTAATGAACATTAATTGAATACTTTTGTATATCAAATTTAAATTGTTGATTCCAATAGAAGAAAATTAAAAGATCAATAACATAATATGCACAATTAATTGTTACTTCTTTCATTTAAAGGCAAACAATACCAATTGGATTGGAAGAGAAGTGGCTCTAAACTTGGAAAAGGCTAAATCATTATATAAATTCATTAATGCATAAATATGTAAGGAGAAAGTAAGGCATTCTTTTTGTTTCTGATGTATATGTTAAGGAAAATTCATGTATGCATGCATTGTTTGTAAACTATACTGAATATGTAAATCTTGCATTCACAACAATGGAAGATATATAGCTATATATATCATATATAATTGATAAATAAGTTCTAAATTAGAGTGAATTAAATATAATTAGTTTTGGAAATAGAAAATGAGATGGCTACTTCAGTCTATACATTTTGATTCAATCGTGGCATGCCCACTACTTCGAGCTATATTGAAATTTTTAATATAAAATGCATTGCATATCTATTCATGCATGTTATCAAGTGTTTTAGTTCTGTAAGTCACGCCTTAGAAATTAAAATGAAAATTAAAGCATTTATGTTATTTTTCGTTAAATCATTTTTTGTTATGTAAATTTATTTTTAAATTTGAATGTGTTTGTTTATATCATATTATGATTATTTTTTTTATTTATTTATCTAGAAATAATATTAGAATTATTAGGCAAGAGTAATATTTATTTTGCATTTCCTAAACCAAGGATTCATAAAAGGATGTAATTTATATTATTGTATTAAGTTATTAGGAGATAATTTTATATTATATTTTATGATTAAAATAGACATTTTATGTGTGATATAATTGTTTTAGGATAAAATCTAGTTGTGGTTATCCATATCCTAACTTATCTAGGATTGAATCTCTCTTATATGGTAAGTGATATACTAAATTATATATAAATTATATAAGTACGAAAATAATTATAGATAAAATATATTTGATACCTTATAGGATTAGGAATCTTTAGATAATGATTTCTAGGCCTATAAATACCCCTTAGTCGCTCATAATAAAGCATCCCATAAATTTTCGAAAATCTGCCAGCATATCTGCGAACTGTTTCAAGATATATTTACACATCTTCCCATTGTCCTATCGTCGTGAAAATATAATATAGTCTTCATAGGTATGTCTAGTATACTGTATTATATTTGTAGAATTTTCCAAGCATGAGAAATAGTTTTTAAAATTGTTATTCGTAACCTGCCAGTTTTTGACAGCATGTTCATAAGCATGATAGAAAATTTGTTTTTCATGTTTTTTTTACATTGTTTTCGACCATATTGAATTTTAATAGGATATAATATATGTTAGGTCATTCAGGATAAAAATATAGAATTTGTAGGATACGTTTGTTATTTATTTGTTAATTTATTTCTTGATGTGCCAGGTTCTTTTGTCAATGCATGTAGATTGAAAAACAAGAGTTTTACTATTAAATGAAATCATGATCATAATAATTTTTATTGTGATGGAATATATATATTATGTTATTCATGATCGAGATCTATAACTTTTAGGATAATTTTTATGATTTCATTAATTTAATGAATGAATTGACGAATTACTCAAACCACGAATGAATTGTAAATAGAAGTAAGATTGTGTTTAATATACTTAAGTTTACTTACATATGAACCCGTTAAAATTGTATGTTAATAAGTAGATTATGTATAGTATACATTTGTTTGATGATTTTGATCTATGTGTTGAATTATTTGAATTATTGATGCATGCATGGAATTGTATTTATAGTCATTAAGATAAATTTCAATGTATAGGATCGGCGTGCAAGACTTAAACATTGATATCCATTATTTTCTTCAAAGTCAAGGTCAAGGTGGGAAATGTTACCGTTAGGGGTGTAAAGGTTCGGTTCGGTTCGATTTTTAGTACAATTTAGGAACCGAACCGAACATATGAATGTGGTTTGGTTCGGTTCGGTTTAAGGTGTACTTTACTTTTGGAACCGAACCGAACCGCTTAGAAATGGTTCGGTTCGGTTCGGTTCATCGGTTCTACCTTTTTAAATCCTAAATAGATTTTTTTGAACCATAATATTCCATACATGCTTAACGTGAATGAAATTCAAGCATGACAACTCTAAAATATTAACAAAATATAAATATACTAAACATAACTACAAAAGTTAATCTCCAACTAGGGCTCCACAATACTAACAAAATATAAATATACTTAACATAACTACAATAGTTAATCTCCAACTAGGGGAAACAAATTCATGATTCTACAATCCACATAGGCAATAGCAAAATGAAACAACTTCATGACTCCACGTAAACGGATGAACTAAGAACTCCCAGAAAAAATTCCTACGGATGGAGGACTTGTTGTTCAACTTTTACGTTTTGGTAGAAAAAGTGAAAATAGTATTGAGAATGAATTGAGAAATGAGAAAGAAGATGTAAATGAGAATTGAGAAGACAGAAGAGTGGTGTAGTCATGACTCAGTTGTTCGGCGTGCCCTACTGTCCTAGTGTAATAGTAGTATTAACATCTCTTTTTATTTTTTTAATTACATATTTACATATGTATCAATTACCTACTATACCCCTAGTTTCACATATTAGTATACTACCTAGTAAGTAAGTAGTATGTTGTATTAACAAAAATCTTTATATTTCATTAAGTTCCATTGGTTTGGTTCGGTTTGAGCGGTTTCTAATCCTTTGGAACAGTGAACCGAACCGATTGTAAATGGTTTCGGAAAATATAAACCAAACCGAACCACGAAACCGAACCGAGCCGCATTTTTCGGTTTGGTTCGGTTCCGTCGGTTTCGCGGTTCGGACCAGAACCACTTATCTTTATTATACATTATGCTTGATATTTCATGTGATTATGACATTATGCTCGATATTTCATGTGATTTCGCGGTTCGGACTGGAACCACTTACCTAGTTACCGTTTATCTTTATTATACATTATGCTCGATATTTCATGTGATTATGACAGACATGAAAAGGAAGGGTCGAAATCGGGCCCTAGGATCGAAATCGGATCTTGAAAGGAAAGCAAGGGTCGAAATTGGGCCATAGGTTCGAATTCGGATCCTTTATGAAAAATCGGTCAAAATTCGGTCAGTCAAAATCGGACTGTTTGAAAAGTTAATGTGATCTGTGTGGCCAATTACAAGTTCATGTGGTCTGTGTGGCCGAGTATCTCTTTGCATTATCTAATTTTTCATGTCTTATCGGTGTGATTTATAATTTTGGTAAATGTGTACATCTCCCACTGAGTAGTCGTACTCAACCCACTCTTTTAACATTTTTCAGGAAATGGCTCGACTGATGCGTAGAGGTGTTGGTGGTGATGGTCACACGAGGAAGGATTTATGAAAGTCATTATTGCATTAAACTCTGTGCATTTTATTTTCGAGAATTAGTAGCCATAGTTATTTTTATTTAAGACTTCCGCTGAATATGAAAATTAATTGAGTTTTTCAATGATTCTTTTTCATGAAAATGTTTTGAAAGAATTAAGCATGTTAAGTATGAAGCAGCGTCCCTTGTTAATTTATAAAAAATGGGGCGTTACATATACATTTTGATTCAATCGTGGCATGCCCACTCCTTGCCTATATTAATTAGGAAAATGTGGCCTAATTAAGTATTCCATTGAATGATAGACATATATATACATGTTCAACAATAAGGAAAAAAGAAAAAGACTGGTTTGTTGTATTTGCCATCAAGTATTAACTATAACTATAGTGATTACTGATTCGGAATCTCAATTTCAAGTGATTAAGGTTTTGAAAACAATTTACTAGTTTTCACATTTTTTTTATTATATATATATCCTTCTATATCATTGCTACTACATTTGCATAGCCTAACGGTAAGTCATTTTTATGCACAGATTTTAAATTCGTGATTGTACCTACCAACCAATAGGTTTTGAATTCGAGCTTGCCTAGTTATATTACCGACAACATTTAGTGTAGTTGGTATCCAGACCTCTTCATAAATGATTGATTTGTAGTTGATACAACGTTCAATATCAATTAAGATCGATTTTAATTTAATAATATATCACATTTGAACCACGTAAGAAAAAATATTACTGGCCATGACCCTTGAGTTGATATAGTTCCCTGGAGTTGATCTTGATTCCCATTCCATCATTTTGTCTCCTTTTTCTATTACTTATTTATTTTATTTCTCTTGTTATTTTCTACTTCATTTTGTCTTGCTCTTATAAATAATAAAGCTATTCCATGTTGTTTGTGTTGCTCGATATTGTTAGATGTTAACGTTTCTTAATGGAACGTAAATAATTAATATGTTATTAAATCACCTATTCAATATATTAAAAGAATAAAAATACATTTATATTTTCGATGTAAGTAACCTTCATGGAATTAAGAAACTAAATAAAATAAAGCACCACATTAATACATTATTTAAAATCTGTTGTGATTCATAGATAAATCACAAATCATTCCAAGAGTATATTATAAAGAATTTATTAATGAGAATATGTCTTATTCTATTTGTATCGGGACTTATAATGTGGTAGTGGTTGAATATTTCACTTCATTTTCCAATTTATAAATCATGCGTGTGACATTAATGAACATTAATTGAATACTTTTGTATATCAAATTTAAATTGTTGATTCCAACAGAAGAAAAGTAAAAAAGATTGTTGGTGCAGAGACGAGAGTCAGGTGTAGAGGGGGGGAATATACCTGAGTACTGTTTCTTTTTCTCAAACGCGAAGGACAGCTGAGCTGATGGATGCAACTGATGAATAGTGTCAAATAGTAACCTTCGATCGCGGGTCAGAGTGTGCCAACTACTGAGTTTCTCCTATTGACTTTAGTCAGTGGTTGATTCTCAGTCGAAGACTTAGTGCGGATAAGTGTGTGGGGCCCGGAGATTCGTCTCAGTTGAAAACGTGATTTTCACAAGTTAAATAATTTTGGCTAGTGTACTTTATGAATACGAGTTATGCAAGATATGATTTTGTAACATGTTTGTATGCAGTGCAATAAAACAGTAAACAACACAAGCAATTTTTAACGTGGTTCGGATACGCAAGATCCTACGTCCACGGTCCTGCTGGACAGGAGGTCTTGTTGATTAATCTGAGCAAGCCTTAGCAAGGTATCTGTGCACTGGACATGCCCTTCTAAGTTATAGTCTTTAACGACTTTTACAAATCAAACCTAAGTTTGAAGGGGAGGGGAATTTCTCCAACTAGGAAGGAGTTCATACAATAAGAACAATCACTAAAAGTGATCTCCTTCGAGAATCTAAGCTATAGATATGAACTTTGAGCTTAGCTAGGGAAGAGGGATCTAAAGAACTCTAGAGAGAAAAACTAAAGGTATTCTATTGAGCAACTTCTTCGCTGTATTTATCTTGAATGCGCTAGAGTTGTTTCGAAAGCTTGAGCGCTTGTCCCTTTTATTTCCCGTGCATGGAGCTCGGATTACCTTCTCTATTTATAGTCGTGACCCAGGCATTTACCTGTTGGAGAGGACGATGCCACGTGTCACAAGCTTCCAAAGAAAACGGCCATATATTCGAATTGTTGCAGCAGAGTTGTTGATATCTGTTCATGAGAGCAGCTTTAGTTGGTCAGAGCAGGTGGTGCGTTGACGGCTTCTCATTGGTCGAGGTTTGTTGTAGGTGAGATATGTCAGACATTGGTCTTCATCGGAGTTGACTCTCACTTATCCTCGTATGATCTTCTATTGACTTTCGAAATGATGTTGAAATCTGGGTCATTTCATGTCGGTTACAGTAGACTTAATGCAGTCTCTGTCTTCTTCGTCTGAGTCGGTTGATAGAGCTGTTCTACTGAGTGAAGTCAGCTGATGACTGCGAAGGTACTGAGCTTTGTACATAGGGTGTACATAGGGTTCTTCTACTGGTGTTTGTCAGCTGATAAAGTGTCTTCTACTGAGCGAAGATCAGCTAATGCCTTAAGAACACAAGCTCTTACACTGATGACGTGGGGTTCTGGAGAGTAAGCTTCCTACTCAAGATCAATCTAACACTTTACCCCGTACAGGACATAGACGCGAAAGATAAAGAAATTGAAATCAGTCTAGCCTATTACATCATCTAGTGCTATCGACACTACACTACTGATACCAGCTGGGTTTTGGGATCTTCAATTCCATAGCATGAACACTATGATTTCCCCCAATATTATTTTACCCAATAAAATGCTCAGTATCATCTACTGACTCATAACCCAACAAAGATCAATAACATAATATGCACAATTAATTGTTAAGCAAAATTCATATATACATGCATTGTTTGTAAACTATACTGAATAAGTAAATCTTGCATTCATAACAATCGAAGACATATAGCATATATAATTGATAAATATGTTCAAAATTAAAGTGAATTAAAAATGATTAGATTTGGAAATAGAAAATGAGATGGCTAAGAAGTGTACATTTTGATTCAATCGTGGCAAGCCCACTCCTTGCTTATATTAATTAGGAAAATGTGGCCTAAATAAGTGTTCCATTGAATATTAGACATATATATACATGTTCAACAATATGGAAAAAAGAAAAAGAATGGTTAGTTTTATTTGCCATCAAGTATTAACTATAACTATAATGCTGATTGGGAATCTCAATTGCAAGTGATTAACGTTTTGAATACAATGAATTTAATAATATATAATATATTTTACAAAGCACCGCTCATCTTCGTATGGTTCAAATAAGTCTAATAAGATTATAATATTTTACAATTAATTTTTTTAAAAGATATAAATATTATATAATATGAATTAAAGCATTAAAATTATTATAATATTTTTGGTTCGGTTAACCAGTGCTCAAACCAAAAACCAAACCGAAAACCAAACTTATAATTAATGAAAACCAAATACCAAACCAAAAAGTTATGGTTCGGTTAGTTCGATTCAAATAAATTTTGTTCGATTCGGTTCGACCGGTTATTTGATCAGATTGACAGCCTTAAAGGCAAACAATACCAATTGGATTGGTAGAAAACTGGCTCTAAATTTGGTAAAGGCTAAATTATTATATAAATTCGTTAATGCATATACATGTAAGGAGAAAGTAAGGTCATCTTTTGCTTTCCGATGTACATGTTAAGGAAAATTCATATATGCATGCATTGTTTATAAATTGTACTGAATATGTGAATCTTGCATTCATAACAACGGAAGATATATAGCATTTATAATTGATAAATAAGTTCATAACTAGAGTTGTACAACGTGCTAGGTAGTGGTTTGGTTAGGTAGTAATTGGAGAATTGATCAAGAAGTCATTAGCGACTAAGTAAGTTGGAATTTGTGTATGTACGTGTGCAATACTGTATTCTATAACTGCTTGATCCTAGGAAGTAGTTATCTCATATAAGTTACTTGAGCCGAGTCTGCCTTTCTCTATTTGTTTTCTCTCAATTTATTTTTCTGATATTTAAATTTATTTGTCTATGTAAATTCAAAATTTATGCATGGGGGCATCACCAAATTTTAATCAAAATGATAGATATAGTTGATTTCTACTGTTCCGTGAGCTCGACCATGTTCTATAGTAATTATAAAATTCTGAGTATGTAAATGAATTTTATTTGGTTTGAAAACAACGACCACTAAGGTGCTATAGCACCTCTAGAATTTTGCATATATACTAAAAAGTTATAACTAATTATAGTAAATGGGGTTGGTTTAGCAGATAAAAAGAATTACCTAAATGTCGTTGGTGTGAGTTTTTACCATTTTCTTCAATTACAAAATAAGAAAAACCTCTTTTGTCTAAAAAAAAAACTTTGTTTTAACACAATCACTTGAACTCCATAAAATCACCTAAAACTACACCGAGATTGTCTTCTTCTTTTGTTTTTTAAGTTTTTAGACTACAATTTGAGACTATCCGAGATTATTTCTAGCATTTTTTTTCTTCCTTTTTAAAAAAAAATTGAAGTCTACTATCGGACAATATCACTAACTGCCATGACAAAAGCTTCGTCTAATTTCTTCTATTCGAATATATGTAAATTTGGACAAGCAAGGCATTAATTAGCGTATAAATTAATGAGTGGGAGTGATTGTCAAAGTTCATCACATGAATAGGAAAAAAGCTCAAATTGGATAAAACTTATAGAGAGCATCTTACTAGCTAGCCAGGCAATAATAATAATAATAAAACAAAAGATATTGAAATAAAATATAGTTTTAATTGGTTGTATGAATAGACAACCTTTTGCAAATTTTATTTATTGATGTATATCTGTGATATACACAATTGGAATAAAAATTGCCAACTAGTAGTACTCACATATATATATATATATATAGGGGAGATCATATAAGAACATCCCTTAAAGTGAGAAATAGGAACAATTTATAACCATTTGATCAAGTAATTCGACGCTCCAGATCATGCCATCACTTAAAATCACGAAATGCACCTTTAAGGCAAAAAGTTTGCACTGAGGTTATTTTTGTAATCTTGCACAATCTATTATTTTCTTTTTATCTTCTTTCCTTTCTTGTAAACGTTATTTTCATTAATTCTCTTCCATATTTGAATATCATCAAGTCTAGCCCTAGATTTTACGATAACAATCGTTAATTGTGCATAGTTTCACTAATTATCGTCCTAGATCTAAGTCTCATCCCAGATTTTCCTTAATAATTTCATCTTTTCATTATTTATAATTTATTGTGCATATTTTTCCTATTAATTGTGCATATTTTTCTTAATAATTGTGCATATTTTTTCCATTAAATGTGTGCATATTTTTCCCAGTAATTGTACATTTTTTTCTCATTAATTGTGCATATTTTCTCTCATAATTGTGCATTTTGTTTTGTGAAATTGTGCATATATTTATAAATTAAAATAATCAACAAATCACTGTGACAAAGTGACGAATAACTGTTAAAAATTCGACAGAAAATAAAATTCGACAAAAAATAAAAAACTTTTGTTGTACAAAGGGGCGAATAATACTGTGACAAAGGGACGAATAACTGATCTTAATTTGATCTTCAAAGGGACGAATAAAATTAGAAATCGCTGCTTTTGACCCACTGATCTTCAATTGATCTTCGTTGTCGAAATCTTTTTGGAAACCCTATTTAGAAATCTCTAATTTTCACAAATATATGCAAAATACAAACTTTATTAAGTAAATAGTGTCATATGTTATACTGAATTGTTCAATTTAAAAAAAAAAAATCCAAAAGGAAGTTTAACTTATGTAATTAAAAAAAAAACCTACAAATTGTATATGCATAAGGTTTTGACTAAACCGTGCATTTGAATATACATAATTGTTCATAAATTATTATTTATATAAAAAAAGGCAATCTAGACAATAATTCAAAAAATGTTCATAATTTTATACATAAGCGTGCATTTTCATATACAGAATTGTGCAGAAATCTTAATTGAGTTCTAACAAAAAAAACCTAATTGATTCCATAAAAGATTCATTCTCAACAAAGGGGGTAAATGAAAAAAAAAACAAAATCTGAAACCAAACTCTTAGAAAAACCCCACACCAATTCGATAAGAAAAATCAATCACAAACTGGTTGAGAAACCAATTCGATAAACCAATTCGATAAGATAAATTGTTTGAGAAATGGTTGAGAACCAATTCGATAAACCAATTCGACAAAATTTAGAACTGGTTGAGAAACCAAATCGATAAGAAAAACCAAAAACCAAAATCTGAGAATATAACGGCAGCAAGAGGAAAAATCAGAGAGGAACTTACCGCACAGTTATGCCGAAAGGGGGTTAACGAAACATAAGAATATTGAGAGAGGAACTCACCGCACAGTGAAGCCGAAAGGGGGTAAACGAAAATAAAAAACTCAGATCGATACTTTTTTCTTTATAAACAGTTCTAGGTTTTTTTTTTTTTAAACAATTGACAAAAATACCCTTTGTGCAAAATATTACAAGTATATTGTGCATTTCGGCCAAAAAAATTTAAAATGAATCTCATCCATCAATTAACTTAATCTAAAGGCCTATAATTGTTCTTATTTCTCACTCTAAGAGGTGTTCCTATTTGAACCACCCCATATATATATATATATATATATTCATATTCAAAATTGATTATAATGCTAAATCAAATGAAATAAAAAGCAGTCGCATGCACATGTTATGGCATTAATTGTTCCACTAAATATACATTATGGGTATGGAAGAGATTAATTAATAAATGTCGCATTCACACTAAGCCAACAGCTGTCTTACATAATTTATGCTAGTCCTAAAATCCTACGTAGTGCATGTGCATGTGCCCCAGGGGTGGTCTATAAATACAGTATGAGTTTCTTCTCACTGACCTGCACTGCATACAAACTCTCAACTCTCCCCTCAAGAAATGGCGGCTACCAACTCTCTCTCCCTCATCCTCACTCTCACCCTCCTCTGCAATCTCATCTCTTTCACCCTCACCCAGCCATCTCCGGTGGCTCCCCAATCACCGCCGCCTCCAATCGCTCCACGTCCGAGCGCAGATGATGGGCCCCGGTTTGCTCGGTGGATTGTAAGCCAGAGCAGCTGGGGCGTCCTGGCCACTCTAGGCCAGGACAACAGCCCTTTCAGCAACATAATCTCCTTTGCCGATGGGGATACGGGCACCCCGTATTTCTACATCTCCCCGACGATGGATCCGACGGGCATGGACGCCGTGAGAGATTCACGCGCCTCCTTTGCCCTTTCGGAGGCCATACTCGGCTTCTGCCCAGACGCCGACCCCCAGTCTCCCAAATGCGCCAAAGTCACTCTCTCCGGCAATGTAATAAACCTCATTTTTCTTTTTTTTTTTTTTCTTTTTATCTGTTTCTAATCATTATTATTATTATATATTTTTAGTTGCAATTGCTGGCCAATGGGACTGCCGAAGCCGAGTTCGGCCAGGATGCGCTCTTTCAGAAGCATCCTCAGCTGAAGGGTCATTAAATCAACTTAATTACCTATTCATATAATTAATTTGTTTGGTATGTTATTAATTAACTTTTTTTTTTATTCATTTCAGGTTTCCCACTACAGATGATGACATTCAACGTTTTCAAGATGGTGATTAATAACATATCGCTGGTCACAAAACCAGCTCCTAGAGTATACCCAACCTTGGATGCATACTTCCATGTTCAAACTTGAAAATTGTTAGATTTCATGTATGTTTCTTTAATAAAAAAATCAAGTTATTCCATGTCTACTGTTTTGTCTTGCTAGATCTTCTTACATATTAATATTTTTAATGGCAATATGTATATATAAAGAATAAACATTAATTAATATTTTAGTTACAAGTACCCTTCCTTGAATTAAGAAACTAAATAAAATAAAGCACCACATTAATGCATTATTCAAAATCTGTTTTGATTCAAATATAAATCATAATCATTCCAAGAGTACAGTATAAAGAATTTATTAATGAGAATAATTCTATTCTATTTGTATAGGGACTTATAATTTGGTAGTGGTTGAATATTTCACTTCATTTTCCAATTTACGAATCATGTGTGTGACATTAATGAACATTAATTGAATACTTTTGTAATTGTTGATTCCAATAGACGAAAATTAAAAAAATCAATAACATAATATGCACAATTATTGTTAGTTCTTTCATTAAAAGGCAAACAATACCAATTGGATTGGAAGAGAAGTGGCTCTAAACTTGGAAAAGGCTTAAATAGTATATAAATTCATTAATGCATATATATGTAAGGAGAAAGTAAGGTATTCTTCTTGTTTCTGATGTATATGTTAAGGAAAATTCATATATGCATGCATTGTTTGTAAACTATACTGAATATATTTAAATCTTGCATTCATAACAATGGAAGATATATAGCCTAATGGTAAGTCATTTTTTATTTTATTTTTTTATTTTATTTTTTATCCTTATATTTGATTGCAACTACATTAGCATAGCCTAATGGTAAGTCATTTTTCTACATAGATTTTGAATTTGAGATTGTTACTACCATCCAATAGGTTTTGAATTCGAGCTTGCCTAGTTATATTACCGACAACAATTAGTGTTGTTGATACAACGTTCAATATCAATTAAGGTCGATTTTAAATTAATAATATGTCACATTTTGTCACATTTTTCTATTAATTATTTCTTTTATTTTTCTATTTATTTTCTACTTCGTTTTGTCTTGCTCGTATAAATAATAAAGCTATTCCATGTTGTTTGTCTAGCTCGATATTGTTAAATGTTAACGTTTCTTAATGGAAAGTAAATAATTAATATGTTATTAAATCATCTATTCAATATATAAAAAGAATAAAAATACATTTATATTTTCGTTGTAATTAACCATCATGGAATTAAGAAACTAAATAAAATAAAGCACCACATTAATACAATATTTAAAATCTGTTCTGATTCAAATATAAATCACAATCATTCCAAGAGTATATTATAAAGAATTTATTAATGAGAATATGTCATATTCTATTTGTATCCGGACTTATAATGTGGTAGTGGACGAATATTTTACTTCCTTTTCCAATTTATGAATCATGCGTGTGACCTTAATGAACATTAATTGAATAATTTTTTATATAAAATTTAAATTGTTGATCCAATTGAAAAAAATTAAAAAGGTCAATAACATAATATGCACAATTAAATGTTACTTCTTTCATTAAAAGTAGGGGTGTCAAATTGGTCTAACCAAACAAAACCAAACTGAAATTTCAGTTAACCGAAGTTTTGGTTATCTATTTTACAAAACCAAATATCAAACAAAAAAAAATCGGTTCGATTTGGTTATTAACCCAAAATTTCGGTTTTTGTCGGAATGATTTCGGTTATAACCAATAAAGAAAAAGAGAAAGAAAAAAACAATTGACGATAAGTGATGTAACGCCCCGACCCCCACGAAGGATCACAGAGGTCGAGTCGCCACAGAAAAATGCTTACAAAAATATATTTGTAAACCATTTTGCTAAGGTTAAAATATTTCTTTAATTACTATGTAATTTAATACGAAAAATTCATAAGAAAGATCAGCACTTTATATAGAAATATATAGCATATTCAAAAGTAATTGCAATCTCAAAAGTTAACAAAACATTTACCTCGTAATCACTATATCTACAGAAGTGCAAAGCATCCACAATTTATCCCCCTCCTCAGCTCTTTCCGTCGCCATTTGCCTCTCAACCTGAAAACATTTGAGAACATTTGGGTTGAGTACTAATGTACTCAGTGGGTATGGCAGTTCAAAAATATTTAAAACAGTTTATCCATGAATGAAATACGTATTGGAAGGTTTTGAAAAGAAACTGCTCCAACCATACAAAACTTAATATTCTGGGTGCACACATTTGTGTCACATTTTCCGTTACTTCTACCACATCATTCTCATATCTTGGGCCTTGGCCCTCGAGTCGAAACTCGAGGGGTCCCTCATATCATGTTAGTACTTCTACGAGTATTCTAGTAGCAAGCATACAGATTATGACCTATATAACGATATTTAATAGTCATTAAGTTAAGGCAATGTCATAGCTATATTCTATTAAACTTGTGTGGAAGACCTATATTAAAAGGGTTCCACAGACCATGGTTTGACTTCATAAATTCTAATATTGTATATATAAATTCATTAATGAGTCTAGATTATACCAGAACTGGTTTCATGCTAAAATAATAAATCCTCTAAGAGTTATAACCAAAACAGTACCCACTATACTAACAGGGACAGTTTCTGTCCTATTATAATTTGTGGGACCAGAAGTGCTTTAAAATTTTTAGAATTCGACACACGCTTAGGGGACATGTAGAGGAATACCATACAAAAATTTTACTCTCTATGGAGAAGTGACGACTTCAGGAAATACAAAACCGTTTCCACAAAAGCCACTCTACTGAATGAATGACTCCGATTAACTATCGAAAGTGTATATTAAACTGATTTTACCTGCATGGATTAAAAATAAAAAAAAATATTTTTAAAAATATCTATGTGTATAAAGTATTTAGGAAAAAGAATCAAGTCAAGATCATTTATTTGGAGTGAGATATAAACGTTTTACTAAGCCCTATCCCGGATGCATGGTTTTTTGGCAGCATAGAAGTGTAAACTCATTAAAAATATAAAGAATTGTCCAAAAATCACCAAACTTTACAGAGATCTTAAAAGAATCCTAAATTTTGACCCTATAATTTTTCTGGAAATTTTCAAGTAACAAAAAGGTCGAGTAATTGGCTTTGAAACTCACGGCGGAATCGTAAAACTCGAAAATACGTTCTGCCTAGAATCTCTCTACTTATGTGAGATCTTTCATAACCTTACATGATTATCCTAGGGAACGTTATGCATGTAGCATGCAATGCATCTCTAAGAACATTTGAGTTATGAGAAACATAATAGAGAATTTAAGCCAAGAGAATTACTTCTTATGTTAACATTTCCACATGCAGCGTCATATCCCTTCATGCATGAACGATTCGTACCAAATCTCAACCCATCAACAGCAAGATCGACATTATCCAATCTCAAAAACATCACGTTCGTCGCAAAAGGAAGAAAAAGAGTGCAATATAACAAGGTGAAACATATACTTACTTGATGTAAAAGTTAGATGGTAACAAGTATTTTAAGGGGTATGGTCATGATTGTCTACTATGTAGCCTATTAGTAACCTTTGTGCATGGAAGGCATGTAGAAGGTGAATTGGAAATGTGAATAGTTCCCCAACATGAACTACTACAATGCATGTCTATTCCATTTGATTGAAACAAGCTTTGTGCTGCACTACTACAATGCATGTCTATGCTCACATCATCCCTTCACTAAGTTGTCTCTCTAGTGGGTGGCATGCTCGTGCATGTTGAGATGGTAGTTCCTCCACGTGGTGAATCTTTTACATGCAACTAGGAGAGAATACTTCACGAATCGATATATATATATATAGGGTGTGGGTCTTGTGAGAACCCTCCCTATTTGTAATACTTAATGTATTACACTAGCTACTAAGAACTCCTAAGACTTGCTTCCCTCCCAAGCCGATGCAACAAGATGAAGAGGAAATCTCACTAAGCTTGTGTTTTTGGTGTAGAATCAAGCTAGATGGTAACAAGTATTTAAAGGGGTATGGTCATGATTGTCTACTATGTAGCCTATTAGTAACCTTTGTGCATGGAAGGCACGTAGAAGGTGAATTGGAAATGTGAATAGTTCCCCAACATGAACTACTACAATGCATGTCTATTCCATTTGATTGAAACAAGCTTTGTGCTCATGCATGTACTACAATGCATGTCTATGCTCACATCATCCCTTCACTAAGTTGTCTCTCTAGTGGGTGGCATGCTCATGCATGTTGAGATGGTAGTTCCTCCACGTGGTGAATCTTTTACATGCAACTAGGAGAGAATACTTCACTAATCCTTTATATATATATATATATATATATATATATATATATATATATATATATATATATATATATGAACAACTAGTTGTTATTAATTACTCAATTAATGATACCTATAGTGTCACAAATTAGGACTATATTCTAATATGGTAACGTAGTTTACTATATGATTGTCTAGAAATCTCTCATAGTACGAATTTATTTACGGTCTATACTAGTTTAGTCGAATAATGTGACGCGACTATCTAAGACCACACTAATGTATAATGCTACAAGTACACTATACATGAATACCGATTTTCTAAGGCATAATGCGTTACTCTTATGTGAATAAGGTAAGACGGTGATATTTTATGCTACCCGATTCGCTCCTAGGCTTAAATATTGATTCATAATATATAAATTTACGAGTTATTACAAGTGAAAATTACGGATTTACGGACATACGGTAATTGAGGTTGACAAGTTAAATTATTCTTACACTTTGGTACAATAAGTAGAGCTCACTAGCCGAAAACCTCGGAACAATTTCGATGTTGCCTATGAAAACAAATTAAGTTATAAGCTAAACTTGGATAAATGAATTTAACAATATATAATATATTATACAAAGCTCCGCTCATCTTCGTATGGTCCAAATAAGTCTAAAAAAGATCATAATATTTTATTATGAATTTTTTTAAAAGATATAATTATTATATAATCCGAATTAAAACATTAAAATTATTATAATATTTTCGGTTCGGTTTGGTTCGGTTAACCAGTGCTTAATCCAAAAACCAAACCGAAAACCAAACTTATAAATAATAAAAACCAAATACCAAAAACCAAAC
Source organism: Lavandula angustifolia (assembly GCA_028984105.1). Lineage (NCBI taxonomy): Eukaryota > Viridiplantae > Streptophyta > Magnoliopsida > Lamiales > Lamiaceae > Lavandula > Lavandula angustifolia. The sequence continues at coordinate 21,598,100 of CM054826.1, read as the reverse complement.
TTTTCGAAAACCAAATCGAAAAGTTATGGTTCGGTTTAGTTCGATTCATATAAATTTGGTTCGATTCGATTTGGCTGGTTATCTGATCAGATTGACAACCCTAATTAAAAGGTAAACAATACCAATTGGATTGGTAGAAAACTGGCTCTATATTTGGTAAAGGCTAAATTATTATATAAATTCGTTAATGCATATACATGTAAGGAGAAAGTAAGGTCATCTTCTGCTTTCCGATGTACATGTTAAGAAAAATTCATAAGTGCATGCTTATGTTTGTGCATTTTGATTCAATCGTGGCAAGCCCACTCCTTGCTTATATTAATTAGGAAAATATGGCCTAAATAAGTATTCCATTAAATGATAAACATATATATACATGTTCAACAATAAGGAAAAAAGAAAAAGACAAGTTTGTTGTATTAGCCATCAAGTATTAACTAGAACTATAGTGATTACTTATTGGGAATCTCAATTGCAAGTGATTAAGGTTCTGAATATAATTCACTAGTTTTCACGCTTTTTTTTTTTTTTTTTTATAATATCCTTCTATTTGTTTGCTACTACATTTGCATAGCCTAATGGTAAGTCATATTTCTACACAAATTTTGTATTCGAGATTGTTACTACCAACCAATAGGTTTTGAATTCGAGCTTGCCTAGTTATATTACCGACAACATTTACTGTAGTTGGTATCCACACCTCTATATAAATGATTGATTTGTAGTTGATACAACGTTCAATATCAATTAAGGCCGATTTTAAATTAATAATATATCACATTTGATTTCTAGATAAATTTGAACCACATAAGAGAAATTATTACTGGCCATGACCCTTGAGTTGATATAGTTCCCTTGAGTTGATCTCGATTCCCATTCCATCATATTGTCTCCTTTTTTTTATTACTTATTTCTTTTATTTCTCTTATTATTTTCTACTTCATTTTGTCTTGCTCTTATAAATACTAAAGCTATTCCATGTCGTTTGTCTGATATTGTTACATGTTATTGTTTCTTAATGGTCATTAATATGTTATTAAATCACTTATTTAATATATTAAAAGAATAAAAATACATTTATATTTTCGTTGTAAGTAACTTTCATGGAATTAAGAAACTAAATAAAATAAAGCACCACATTAATACATTATTTAAAATCTGTTGTGATTCAAATATAAATCACAAAAATTCCAAGAGTACAGTATAAAGAATTTATTAATGAGAATATGTCTGTGCAAGTTGATTCAATCGTGGCAAGCCCACACCTTGCTTATATTAATTAGGAAAATGTGGCCTAAATAAGTATTTCATTGAATGATAGACAAAAATACACGTTCAAGAATAAGGAAAAAGAAAAAACACTGGTTTGTTTGTATTTGTCATCAATAATAACAATAATTGTAGTGATTACTGATTAGAAATATCAACCGCAAATAATTAAGATTCTAAATTTAATTTAATAATTTTTCACGCTTACTTTATATATATATATATATATATATATATATATATATATATATATATATATATATATATATCTTTCTATTTGATTACTACTATATTTACATGGCTTAAGGGTAAATCATTCTTCAACCAACCAAGACGTTTTTTTTCTACTATATTTTCATGGCTTAAGGGTGAGTCATTCTTCTTCCAACCAAGAGTTTTTTTAATTCGAGCTTGTCTAGTTATATTATCAGGGACAACCCAATCGGAGGCGGGCGGGGTGACAACCCAGGGCCTCGAATGTTAAGGGCCGCGAAAAAGTTTTTCGGCCCAAACTTGCATGCTACTTTTGTTTTCAATTTTGACACACAATATCAACTTGAGCCCAAATAATATTACTATAAAAATGAATTCCTATCTAGTGTCCAAAATGATAAGAACCTAAAGACAGAAAAATAGTTAAGGTAGTCGAATTAAGTGGGTTAATCGTCTATGTTAGATTGTTAAACAATAGTAGAGATTAAAATTGCATTCCTTTATTTTAATGCTATCTAAACATTAAGTATAGAGTTGTACAACACGCTAGGTAGTGGTTTGGTTAGGTAGTAATTGGAGAATTGTTCAAGAAGTGATTAGCGACTAAGTAAGTTGGAATTTGGGTATGTACGTGTGCAATATTGTATCCTATAACTGCTTGATCCTAGGAATTGATCTATGCATCAATGATTGAATTAGTTATCTCATATAAGTTACTTGAGCCGAGTCTGTCTTTCTCTATTTGTTTTCTCTCAATTTACTTTTCTGCTATTTAGATGTATTTGTCTATGTAGTAAGTCCAAAATTTATGCATGGGGGCATCACCAAACTTTAATCAAAATGATTGATATAGTTTATTTTCACTGTTCCGTGAGCTCGACCATGTTCTATACTAATTATAAAATTCTGAGTATGTACATGAATTTTATTTGGTTTGAAAACAACGACCACTAAGGTGCTATAACACCTCTAGAATTTTGCATACATACTAAAAAGTTATAACTAATTATATTAAATGGAGTTAGTTCAGCAGATAAAAAGAATTACCTATATGTAGTTGGTGTGAGTTCAAATTTTTCCACTAACAATTTAATTGTTCACTTATTTTAACACATAAATTAAACTTTTGGTAGAGAATTAAGAGTTTTTACCATTTTCTTCAATTACAAAATAAGCATCTAAAGAGCTGTTACTGAAAGCTACAAAGAAGGCAAGGACAGTGGCAGGGGTATCACAAACTCTATCATCTGCCCCCACTGGACCTGCACATACTGGCGAGGCCCAGGGTGTCTCAGCTGCAGCTGCATCATCTACTAAGACTGGCCCAAGTGGCTCAGGAGCCAAAGAAGTTACTACTCAGGCAACTCAAACTCCTTCTGATATTATAAAAGAAGTTGCTGAGTATGCAGACGAGGAGTCAGAAGAGGAAGAAATTCCTCTCCCTCCTCTAGTTGCCGGCAAAGGCAAGAAAGTACTGAAACTCTCGACCCCTCCCTCCAAGAAGAAAGGTGGCTCGAGATAGCGTACCGACGAGAAGGCGGCTAGGGAGATAGCCAAAGCTGAAGCCGCGAATAAACCCAAGATGAAGCCTGCTAAAGGCAAAACTAAGGCTCCAGTTGGAGGCAAGAAGACAGGAGCTAGGCTGCCTCCTAGAATGCTCAAACTCAGCGATGAAGCTGACAAAGAAAAGGAAAAGGAGCAGCAGTAGCAATCAACTGGGCAGCAGGGAACATCCAAAGAGAAATCATCCACGCCTGCTGACTCAGAAGAAGAGCCACCTCATAAGCCCTCCTATACTGCCCCGAAGGCACAGGAACAAGAAATGGATGAAATCTGGGCTCAGCTGGACATATATCTATATAGAGGTGAAGAAGCTCGACAGATAGAAGCAGCCAGAGAGATAATATGGATGGCTGATCTTGAAGCTCTCAGGCTGCGAACTGAAAAGGAAGCGAGTCTAAGGATTCCTGCAAAGGCTGACATTCCATACAAATACAGGAAGTTCAGAAAGCCTACTGATCTGAAGACTCACAGATGGCCTAGAGTGGATGAATGGATTCCGTGGGAAGTTACTCAGAGATGGGAGATGCTGAAAGTCGAATTTATCAAGAGGAACTACTTCTGGAGATTCTGGTCTGAGAAACCCAAGACAGTGGCATATACTGAATGGCTAATGAGAGCAGATCTGGAAATGTATGCCAGACTTCAAAAAGCTGTCAAGGAAAATATTGAAGTCAGAGTTCCTGATCCCATAATCCTGCCACCCCCACAGAGACTAGATGGATCCATCCACTATGGAGTGATAGAGTCTGTGAAGATTTGAAGATCCCAAAACCCTATATTGATTGGTGAACCATTGCGTTGTAATCTGTTTTTGTCTCTGAGGTTTCAGACTCAGGAGACACTCTGCTCTGGCTCAAGCACTCAGTGGATTATCTGCCTCAGCACCAGAAGTAGAAGACTCAGTGATACTGGACTCAGCAGAGTCAATATGAGGAAGAGAGAAGTCAGCTTCAGATCTCCTTGAAGTCTATTCTGTCTCAAACACTTTCTAAACCTCGACCAATGACAGGCAGCCACGTACTCTATATCTACTAAAGCTGCAAGTCAACAACTTTCCAGAAATGGAGGGAAAGGACACTGCCACCATACTTCAAAAGAGCCGTTAGCTACCCAAAAGAGAGAGACAAAGGATCGTCGTCTCCAACGGATCTATCCTAATCTCTTCTCTATAAATAGACGGATAAATCAAATTTGAAGCTCACGAGCAACCTAGAATTCACGAGCACACGAGAGAACACACAGAGCATTCAAACGAGCAAATTCAAAAAAGTATAAGTCTTCCGCAAGAAGTTCGAAGAATCAATCTCCGGCGAAAGACTACATTTCTGCTCTTAGGGAACCAAGCTGAACCGCTTAATACAGCCTCTAGTATCCAAACGACGTTACACGAACCCAAAGCTTACACTCAGCTGTTCGTCGTTTTAGAAGCCACATCCTTGTTCCCTATCCCTCTTACCTAAGCTCAATAGAATAAATCCATAGCTTAGACGAAGGAGTTCACTTCTGAACTGATCCTTATTGTAAAGGACTCCTTCACTGTTGGAGAGTTTTTCAAACACTTAGTTTGATAACCTTGTAAACTGAGACTTGTTCAGTATAAATCTCAAGATCAGTGTTTGTCCAGCATACAAACCAACTGAGACTATCTCAGTATAATAAATAGCTTCCTGACCTTTCGGGACAGTGGACATAGGATTGTTGTGTCCGAACCACTTTAAAAATCTATATGTCTTGTGTTCTATTTTTATTGTTGCATTGATTTACTGTTCATACTGAAAATATTCTTTAAATCATTCAACTGAGTTTCAGCATACTTAAGCATCGCACTAATCTACCGAAACCGTTTTGTTAAAAATGTTTTCCTAACTCAACCGAATTTGGGCCTACACTATTCCGCACTCACCGAACTCTATCTGGAAGATACTGAATTCTGACTCTAAGTCAGCTAGCAGGTCTCAGTAGAGTCAGTCACTCTGCCACACGATTCAGAACAGCTTGTCTGGTCTGCTGAACTTGTTTAGAACGACACTATCCTGAAAAGGACTGTTCGTGTTTAAGTTGAGAAATCAATTTTCAGGTGTATTCACACCCCCCCCCCTCTACACCTGAACGTAGTCTCGGGACCAACAATTGGTATCAGAGCAGGAGTTCTGTAAGACTCTTGTTATTCTGAAACTGGTCTACTTGAACAGATCCGGAAAATGTTTTCACTGCATATCATTCTTCATTCATATCATTATTCATCATGTCTGATATGTCAGTGATCAGGATGGTACTCATCTTCTCAGTTGAGAACTATGGCGTGTGGCGGGTCAGAATGGAGGCACATCTGACCTCCCTCCATGATAGCATGACAAAGGTTCTGGAGGACGGACCTATCATTCCTATGATCGATAGCGTCGTAGCTCAGGATCCTGCAGATGGAGGAGGAATGGTGACCGGGAAGAAGATCCCCAAGGACAGAAGTCTCTTCACCCCTGAGGAGAAGAAGCTTCACAACTTAGACCGCGTCGCCAGAAACGTCATACTGACCACCCTGACTGATTCCTATCTCGGAAGAGTTCAGGACTGCAAGTCCGCGAAAGAACTCTGGATGCTCTAGCTCTACAGAGTCGGGGGATTCAGAAGATTAAAGCGAATAAACTTGCGCTGGAACTTCAAAAGCTGGAGAGATTGTCTCTCATGCCTGGTGACATAATTGAAGATCTTAACGTCAGATTTACAAATCTGATGAACTCTATCAACGGGCTGGGAAAGACATTCTCCAACCGAGAGATGAATCTCAAGATTTTGAGGGCACTACGAGACGGAAACTGGACCCCCTTTGCTACTTTATTACGTCATTCTGATTTAGATATGGTTACTCCTGACCATATCTTTTCAGAACTTAAAGCAGAGGAGTTCGAGTTTGTCTTACCTCAAAGGAAGCAGCGAGCTGAAGCTGACACCCAAGTCGACCATGCCTTTAAAGCATCAGTCAGCACAGCAGCTCCAGCGTCTAGCAAGGCTGAACCTTCACTCAGTGACATACAAGAAGGAAATCTAGCCAAGAAATACGCACTGCTTGCCGTAAAGTATCAGAAGGAGAAGGAGAGCCGCAGAAAAGTGACGAAAGCCCTCAGACAATCCAAGGGTAAGTCTGAATACATGCCTAAGCGCACTCCTGACTCGAATACTTCTGAATGCAGGAAACAAGAGGACTCAGCTCAGTCGAAAGACAATGAGAGCAAAGAAGAAAGAGTCACAACCTGTTATAATTGCAAGAAGCCAGGACATTATCAGTATGGGCGTCTCCGAGCTCGATCGTCTTGAAAGAGCAGCACACAAAGCAAGAAGGGAGAAGTTCATCAAGAAGAGACATGCATACATTGCCGGTGAACTCTCAGACGACTCAGATGAAGTCGATTCCTTCATGGATTCATCTGACGATGAAGCATCTTTCATGTCCATAGAGCTTGTAGCCAAAAAAGATGCTGAAAAGTGTCTCATGGCATGAGAAGAGGATGAGGTAAACTCACATGAACCATTTAATTCCTCTTCACACTGCACACACGACACTCTTTCAGGTGCAGACGAGAATCTGGACGTCGCGATCGCATATGAAGAACTACTCGACAAGCATATTCAGATGAGTCTGCAGCTGAGTAAGACTCTTCAGGAATTGGATACCCTGAAAGTAGAAAATCAGAGACTTTCTCAGGAGAGTCAGATTGCTACTGAGTCAGAAGGACTTGTGTTGAGACTCAGGGAGGAGATAAACTCTCTGATGGCCAAGTCTCAGCATCAAGAAGCTCAGATCTCAGTTTTGACCAATGACTTGACTTAGAAAGATATTGAACTGAGTCTACTGAAGCAAGGTTGTATTCACCCCCCCCCCTTTACACCTAAACGTGCTCTCGGGACCAACAATTGGTATCAGAGTAGGAGTTCTATAACTCTTGTTATCTTGAAACTGGTCTACTTGAACGGATCCGAAAAATCGTTTTCACTGCATATCACTCTTCATTCATATCATTATTTAACATGTCTGATATGTCAGGAATAAGAATGGTACCTATGTTCTCAGTAGAGAACTATGGTGTATGGCGAGTCAGAATGGAGGCTCATCTGACTTCCCTCCACGACAGCATGACCGAAGTACTTGAGGAAGGACCTATCGTTCCTATGATCCATAGTGTCGTGACTTAGCATCCAGCAGCTGGAGGAGGAATGGTGACCGGGAAGAAGATTCCCGAGGACAGAAGTCTCTTCACTCTTGAGGAGAAGAAACTTCACAATTTAGACCGAGTTGCCAGGAATGCCATACTAACCACTCTTAGTGATTCTTATCTTGGGAGGGTTCAGGAATGCAAGACAAAGAAAAGAGCTCGGGATGCTCTAGCGCTGCCGAGTCGGGGGGACTCGAAGATCAAAGCTAACAAACTTGCGCCTGGAACTCCAAAACTCGGAGAGTTTGTCTCTCATGCCTGGTGACAAAATAGAAGATCTAAATGTCAGATTTATGAATCTGATGAACTCCATCAACGGCTGGGAAAGACATTCTCCAACCGAGAAATGAATCTCAAGATACTGAGGGCACTGCAAGATGGACATTGGACTCCTTTTGCCACCTTATTACGCCATTCTGATCTAGGTATTGCTACTCCTGACCATATCTTTTTAGAACTTCAGGCAGAGCAATTCGAGTTCGACAGACCTCAATGGAAGCAGCGAGCTGAAGCTGACACCAAAATTGACCATGCTTTCAAAGCATCAGTCAGCACAGCATCTCCCGCGTCAAGCAAAACTGAACCTTCACTAGCTGACATACAAGAAGGAAGTTTAGCTCAGAAGTACGCGCTGCTCACTGTAAAATATCAGAAGGAGAAGGAGAGGCGCAGAAAAGTGACTAAAGCCTATCGAGAAACAAAAGGTAAGTTCGAATATATACCAAAACGTGCTCCTGACTCGAACACTTCTGAATACAGGAAGAGAGATGACTTAGCACCTTCAAAAGAAAGCAAAAACAAAGAAGAAAGAGTCATCGCTTGCTACAACTGCAAGAAGCCAGGACATTATCAGTATGATTGTCCTGAGCTCAGTAGTGCGGAACGGGCAGCACGCAAAGCAAGGAGAGAGAAGTTTGCCAAGAAGAGACAAGCTTACATTGCTGGCGAACTCTCAGACGACTCAGAAGAAGTCGACTCCTTAATGGATTCATCAGATGATGAAACTGCTTTCATGGCTTTGGAGCTTGAAGCTGAAGGAAGTACTGAAAAGTGTCTGATGGCAGGAGAAGAAGATGAGGTAAACTCTCATGCATCTTTTAACTCTCCTTCACACTGCACACACGACACTATTTCAGGTGCAGATGAGAATCTGGACGTCAGCTCAGCATATGAAGACTATTAGACGAACAGATTCAGATGAGTCTCCAGCTCAGTAAGACTCTTCAGGAATTGCATACCCTGAAAGTGGAGAATCAGAGACTTTCTCAGGAGAGTCAGGTCTCTACTGAGTCTGAAGGACTTATGTTGAGACTGAGGGAGGAGATAAACTCTCTGTTGGCCAAGTCTCAGCATAAAGAAGATCAGATCTCAGTTCTGACCAAGGACTTAACTCAGAAAGATACTGAACTGAGTCTACTGAAGCAACAACTATCAGGACTTCAGACCGAGCACGACATACTGAAGAAAAGTGATGATGTCTAGAGGAACCTGATGACTGAGAGGTACATGGGCGCTGAAAAGAAGCTGGAGGCTATGCTAGCAAGCAACAAACCCAAGCACTGCAAGGAAGGTCTTGGTTTCAGCCAGGGTGCTTCCTCATCTGCCCCCGTACACCCAGAAGTGCGACTTGCTGATAGGTTTGTTCGAGGGGAAACAATCAATGCTGAAATACTGAATTCCCTAGCCAAAAACAAACAAAAGATGAAGGCACCTCATCCTACACATCAGCATTCTGACAAGAAGATCAGTACCAAAATACCCCAGTTTAGTCAAGGGGGAACTAGCAAATCCAAATGGGCTGATCAGTATGGACCACCTCAGCTGACACATCCTGCTCAGTATGGGTCATATTATTATGATCCTATAGTCAGAAGAGGACCCAAGAGTCAGAAGAAAAAGAAGAAAATCGCACAAAAGGCAAAGGTCAGCAGCCCACCAGCTCAAAAGATCCGGATTCCTGAACCCGAAAAGCCTAAGAAGTCAGCTTCGACCAGTCCAGTGGTCAAGTACGTTGACTCAAGCGGAAAGAAGATGTCTGAGACCACCAGGGTCATAAGACAAATTTGGGTTACCAAAACTAACATCTAAGGACCCAAAATCAAAAATAAAGGGTACCTGAATATAATTCTGTTTTGCAGGTGCACAAAGACCCATGGTACGTGGATAGCGGATGTTCAAGACACATGACGTACCAAAAGAGTCTACTGAAGAATTATATCCCTGAAGAAGGACCCAGAATCGAGTTTGGAGACAACGCTAAAGGCTACACAAGAGGATTTGGAAGTACGCACTGCTTGCCGTAAAATATCAGAAGGAAGTCTCGCTCAGAAGTACGCACTGCTTGCCGTAAAATATCAGAAGGAAAAGGAGCGGCGCAGAAAAGTGACTAAAGCCTATCGAGAATCGAAAGGTAAGTCTGAATACACGCCTAAACGCATTCCTGACTCGCTTACTTCTGAATGCAGAAAGAGGGATGATTCAGCTCCATTAAAAGAGAGCGAAAGAAAAGAAGAAAGAGTCATTGCCTGCTACAACTGCAAGAAGCCAGGACACTATGAGTATGACTGTCCTGAGCTCAGTAGTGCTGAATGAGCAGCACGAAAAGTAAGGAGAGAGAAATTCACCAAGAAGAGACAAGCATACATAGCTGGTGAACTCTCAGACGACTCAGAAGAAGTCAACTCCTTCATGGATTCATTCGATGATGAAGCAGCTTTCATGGCCCTAGAGCTTGAAGCTGAAGAAACTGCTAAAAAGTGTCTAATGGCAGGAGAAGAGGATGAGGTAAACTCTCATAAACTATTTAACTCTCCTTCACACTGCACACACGACACTGTTTCAGGAGCAGACGAGAATCTGGATGTCAGTACAGCATATGAAGAACTTCTAGACGAAAAGATTCAGATGATTCTGTAGCTCAGTAAGACTCTTCAGGAGTTGGATACCCTGAAAGTGGAGAATCAGAGACTTTCTCAGGAGAGTCAGGTTGCTACTAATTCTGAAGGACTTGTGTTGAGACTCAGGGAGGAGATAAACTCTCTGATGGCCAAGTCTCAGCATCAAGAAGATCAGATCTCAGTTCTGACCAAGGACTTAACTCAGAAAGATACTAAACTGAGTCTACTGAAGCAACAACTATCAGGACATCAGACCGAGCACGACACACTGAAGAAAAGTGATGATGTCTGGAGGAACCTGATGACTGAGCGGTACATGGGCGCTGAAAGGAAGCTGGAGGCTATGCTAGCAAGCAACAAGCCCAAGCACTGCAAGGAAGGACTTGGTTTCAGCCAAGGTGCTTCCTCATCTACCCCCGTACACTCAGAAGTGCGACTTGCTGATAGGTTTGTTTGAGGGGAGACAATCAATGTAAACATACTGAACCCTCTAGCCAAGAACAAACAAAAGATGAAGGCACCTCATCCTACACATCAGGCATTCGGCCAAAAGATCGGCACCAAAACACCCCGGTTCGGTCGAAGGGGGAACCAAAGAAGCCAAAGTGGGCCGATCGGTATGGACCTCCTCGGTGACACATCTTGCTCGGTATGGGTCATACTATTATGATCCTATAGTCGAGAAAAGAATCCAAGAGTCAGAAGAAGAAGAAAATCGCACAAAAGGCAAAGGTCGGCGGTCCACCAACTCGGAAGATCCGGACTCCTCGAACCGGAAAAGCCTAAGAAGTCAGTATCGACCAGTCCAGTGGTCAAATACGTTGACTCAAGTGGAAAGAAGTTGTCTGAGACCACCAGGGTCGTAAGACAAATATGGGTTACTAAAACTAACATCTAAGGACCCAAAAATTAAAATAAAGGGTACCTGAATATAATTCTGTTTTGTAGGTGCACAAAGACCCATGGTATGTGGACAACGGATGCTCACGACACATGACATATCAAAAGAGTTTGCTGAAGAATTATATCCCTGAAGAAGGACCCAGAATTGAGTTTGGAGACAATGCTAAAGGCTACACAAGAGGATTTGGAACACTCAGCATTGGAACTGCCAAAGTTCCAAGAGTATCATATGTTGAAGGACTTCAGCACAGCCTTCTCTCTGTTAGTCAATTTTGTGATAACTCGAATAGAGTGATATTTGACGCTGGTTTCTGTGATGTCATTGATAAATCCACAGGGAAAACAGTGTTATCAGGTTTGCGCAAGAAGAACATATATGTAGCTGACTGGAACTCAGCTGAACCTGAAGCTTGTCTGTTGGCGAAAAACGACAACTGAACGGGGTGGCTATGGCACAGGAGACTTAGTCATCTCAACTTTAAGACGCTCAACAAACTTGCAAGAGACACTCTAGCAAGAGGACTGCCGAATGAAGTATTCAGCAAAGACACTCAGTGTGAAGCATGCTTGAAGGGAAAGCAAACAAGGAATCAAAATCCTCCAGTTCCATCTCCTTCCACTGATGGAATCCTTCAGCTGCTACATATGGATTTGTTCGGTCCAGTCTCTCCAGTGACGATCAGAGGCAAGAAATATGCTTTAGTGGTCATCGATGACTACTCGCGCTATACTTGGGTCATATTCATTGCCAACAAGTCTGACGTCAAAACAGAATTACCAAGGCTTCTGAAAAGGCTCAGTGTCGAGAAGAACACCAAGATTATTAAAATCCGTTCTGACAGAGGAACTCAGTTTCTCAATTTTATGGTGGAGGAGTTCTGCCAAATTGAAGGAATAAAGCATAAGATTTCAGCTGCACGCACACCTCAGCAAAATGGAGTTGCTGAACGAAAGAACAGAACTCTAAAAGAGGCAGCCAGAACTCTACTCGCAGACTCAGGACTCCCAACCAAATTCTGGGCAGAAGCTACTGACACTGCATGTTACACTCAGAACCGATCTCTACTGACAAAGCAACAGAAGAAGACACCATATGAACTATGGAACGGCAGGAAACCTTCTCTATCCTATTTCCATATTTTTGGTTGTTCGTGCTTTATCCACAATAATGGGAAAGATCAGCTGAAAACCTTTGATGGCAAGTCAGATCAGGGAGTGTTCTTAGGATACTCCCGGGTCAGCAAAGCTTTCAGGGTATTCAACTATCGAACCCTTTGCGTGGAGGAAAGCCCTCATGTTGTTTTTAATGAGTTTGCTACTGAAGACAGGAGAAATAACTCTAATTCTGAATCTGAGGACATCAGTAGACAGCTACAGGATCTAAGCCTAAAAGATAAAGTCGAAAAGATCCAGCTTTGTTGGGATGATGATTCAGATGAGGAAACTGAAGACAAGTTTACTGAATCTCAACCAGTAGAAAACGTAGCTGAACAGATTGACTCTCCTGAACAGAGTCAATCCCAGGTAACTCAGGTCGATGAAGAAACCCTAGAGGTAACTGAGACCACTACTGAGAATAACGACTCAGGGGGAACATCTAGTAATGTTCCTGAGCTAAATGCCCCTGAACCTGGTGACTCAGTAGATCATGCTCTCACTACTGAATTGCTTCAATTTCAGAAAAGTACAACTGAAATGCCTAACTCACCTACTATCTGTGTTGAACAAATTTCAGATGAAGAGCTGAAACATCGTAGATCGTGTCTAGACGCTCACACTGCTGATCTAATTATTGGAGATCCCTCAGCAAGTGTAAAGACTCGATCCAGATTCTGTCAACGAGAAAGCGCATTATTTTCTTGCTTCTTGTCTACTGACGAACCTCAGACGAATGAGGATGCACTAAAAGATGCTGACTGGATCATAGCCATGCAGGAGGAGCAGAATCAGTTCACGAGAAACGAAGTTTGGGAGCTTGTTGATAGACCCCGGCATCAACATGTTATTGGAACTAAATGGGTCTTCAAGAACAAGCGAGATGAAAACGTCATAGTAAGGAACAAAGCAAGACTCGTGGCAAAAGGCTACTGTCAAGCTGAGGGAATAGACTTCGATGAGACTTTCGCTCCAGTTGCAAGATTGGAGGCAATTAGACTATTCCTGGCCTACGCAACACATCAAAGATTCAGAGTCTATCAAATGAATGTGAAGTCTGCGTTCCTGAACGGCGTGCTGAAAGAAGAAGTCTATGTGGAACAACCGCCCGGCTTTCAGCAGAGACATCAGGTTTATAGACTCAGAAAGGCTCTGTATGGGTTAAAACAAGCACCCAGGGCTTGGTACGATACCCTATCTGAGTTTCTTCTTCAGAAAGGTTTTCAGAAAGGCACAGTAGACCGCACTATGTTCAGCATTCGACTGGAAGACGATCTACTACTTGTGCAGATCTACGTGGATGACATCATCTTTGGATCAAAGAATGTCATCATGTACCAACAATTTGAGAAAATGATGAAGAACAAGTTCGAGATGTCAATGATGGGAGAAATAAACTATTTCCTTTGTTTTCAAGTTAAGCAATCTGAAAAGGGAACGTTCATCAACCAAGGCAAATACACTCGAGACCTCATCAAAAGATTCGATTGCACATCCGGCAAACCTATGACGATCCCAATGAACACGAACATGAAAATCGATCTTGATAAGGAGGGAGTATCAGTAGACCAAACTGAATTTCGCGCTATAATTGGTTCTTTATTATATCTAACAGCTACTCGCCCTGACATAACTTATGCTGTAGGTGTCTGTGCTCGATTTCAGGCGAATCCCAAGCAGAGTCATATGGACTCAGCAAAGAAGATTCTCCGCTATCTCAGAGGAACACCTGACATAGGTTTATGGTATCCAGTTGATGATAATATAGAACTAACAGGTTATTCTGATGCTGACTATGCAAGATGTAGAATTAACCGAAAGTCAACTTCAGGAACGTGTCAGTTCCTTGGCAGCAAACTAGTTTCATGGTTCTCAAAGAAACAGCACTCAGTAGCCACGTCAACTACTGAAGCTGAATACATGGCTGCCGGAAGTTGCTGCGCCCAAATCCTTTGGCTGAGACAGCAGCTACGCGACTATGACGTCATTCAGAATGAAGTGCCGATTTTCTGCGACAGTACCAGTGCCATTGCAATCACTCAGAACCCTGTACTTCACACGAGATGCAAGCACGTGGACATCGAACATCACTTCATTCGGGACCATGTCGAAAAGAAGGACATCAGGATGGAAAAGATCCATACTGATCGACAAAGAGCTGACATACTGACCAAGCCTCTAGCTGAAGCAAGATTCAGAGAACTTTCAGTAGAGCTAGGTCTATTGGACCTTACTGACCCCAGTCAGTAAGAGGTTTCAGGAGAGGATCATTCAGTAAGGGGGAATGTTCGCTCTCAGTACTGAATAGTTTCAGTACATAGAGACTCAGCAACCATCTACACGAGGTATCAGCTGACTACAATGTTCAGCTGACAGGTTTGCGTATCTCTACTCAGTAGTAACCAATAAAACAGTAATATGCATTTATTGTTCAGATTCAGCATCGTATTAAATATCTTATGAATTGTTATTTAATATTAACGGCTTACATTTAATACACGACATTCCATACATAAGTTTGCTGAACTCTGCCACACATTCATTTAAATATTCGATACATAAGTTTACATATAATATTAACGGCTTACATTTAATACACGACATTCCATACATAAGTTTACATTTAATATTAACGGCTTACATTTAATACACGACATTCCGTATCATAGTTACTACTTAGGCATATTACAACTGGCTTTTGACTTAGGCGGCTATTTGATCATTACCTATATATGTCATCCTATCTTAACCGCACATCAAATAAAGCAAGTTTAAATTCAACCATAGATCGATAACTGTCCATCTTCTTCTTAGATATAAATATTCGATCGTATCTTTGAAACCGCTATTAGCATACTTAAATCTTTTCAACTTCGAAAAATCCGAGATCTCTCTAGCAACCCTACTTGCAAATCCTTTTATAAACACTCAGATTTTTCATTGGTATGATTGTATATCTGTTATAGTTTTATTCTATTATTTGTTCAGCATCGTCGTAATAACTACTTTATCAAACTCGATACTGACAATGTTTCTTGCAACAGATATAATGGCGGATACAGGCCTCTCTATAATCGTCCCTAAAGACATGCAAGAGATCCTTGAAAAAGTCCGTGTCTGGTGCGAACCAGTCATGGAATTTGATGCATGCGAGCTGGAGTATATGGAAGAGATATTCACGGCCCTTCGCGAATCTGGATTGGAGGGGTTTCTCTCCAAGAAGCCCACCTTTTTCCTCCCAAGGCAAGTCGCTAAACTTTACCTCAACTCTGACTCAGTAGCGGGCGATATCATCAGAACATTAACCGTTCACACAATCGGTGAGGCTGCCATGAGGATAAAGAAGATGTCAGTGAGGGAAGCACTGAAGAGGAGCTTCAACCTACCCTCGAAAGGAGTCAGCACCGTCGGGTATCTGGACGATCGGGTGGATGACTACCTTTCGGCTTCTCGCGGGAAGCCCACGGCCTTCGTGAGCGGCCTTCCCAAAGAACGCCATGCTGCCTCGATGCAGGCACGAGGCTTACATAGTCGCTCAACCGGCCGACGAGCCAAGCCGGCTCTTTCGATCAGGTATCTAGGCCAAAGATTCAGCTGATGATGGCGATACATGATCGTGCCCGTATTAACCGGATCGAATTCTTCCTCCGAGAATTCATGGTCCAGCCGCCAAGTTTGACAAAGCCTCATTCATACCGAGCGCTAAAGGAAAATTACTTGTATGGGCTCAAGCTCTCAGTAATAATTGAAGATTTCTGCGGCGATGACCAGATCACGTTCCACGACAAGACTTATTTCAATGTGAAAAAGGTCAGGTTCCAGAACCGCACCGCATCACTTCAGCAAATAGGGTCAGGACCCTCAGCTCAGCAGACACCGCCTCAGAAGGCCGCGCCCATGAAGAAGCGGTCTCCTCAAGCAAAATCTCCTAAGGCACCGACCAAACGTCTGAAGAAAACATTCACTGACGTGCCTACTGAATCAGAGGCGACTGTTGAAGTTCCTGAGATCCCTACTGAATAGACACAACCACTGCAGCTGGTTGATGAATATGAGTCCTCTGAAAAGACTCACTCAGTGGAGAAGGCCGTCTCCACTGAACAAGCACAAGAAGTGGACCAAGGGGTTCAGACTGAAGAGGTCCAGAGTGGTGATTTGGAGACTCTGGACAGTCCCCTTGACATCCCTCCACTCAGCAGTTTGCCATCTGCTGAGAAACAGACGTCCGCCATAGACATTGAAGATTCAGAATCGGCGTCTGAACAGGAATCGATCGGAATGGAAGCTTCAGCTCTCCGATCTCAAGTATTCTGAGAGATTACTGAACTCATACCGGAGATTACTGGCCATCCTGATCTGGTATCTCTTGCCAAGCAGGCCAGGCTCCACATGCTCCTAAGGTTTCAGGAGTGGCATCCTCAACTCCGCCTCATCCTACACTACTCCTGCGACCAGCTACATAAGGAGGAGCAGTTCTTAAGGCAGTAAATAAGCTACTCCCAGCCTGCTGACCTTGGAACCTTCGACGATCTGAGGGCCGCAATATTAGCCCTGCTGAATGATAGACAGCAGGCAACTGGCTCTGCCCCCTCAGATGGGTCTGACCACGACGGTCAGGACCCACCCCATGATTCAGGCCCTGAGACGCCTGATGAGGGAACTCACCAGGACGAGGATACAACTACTCAACCAGACCTACCACTGCGTATCCTTGCTCCTGTGAAGTCAGCGGCTGGTACTTCATCCTCAGCAGAGCCTGCTCAGCTCTTGCTGGAGTCGACCTACGAAGTAGCGCCCAGCTCCAGAGGCCGACGCTCAAAGTCAGTGGCAAAGGCTCTCCGAAGCCAAGGCACTCAGAATCGTGCCCTTGCCAAGGCTGTCCACAAGACATGGAAGCACACTCCTCAGGCCACTAGTGCAGAGCTTCAGGGGCTGAAGAAATCATTGTCAAAATCAGTCGCCCCTGATATCTCCTCTATTGTATCAAACGCACTGGCCCAGCAGAAAGCTGACTTTGAAGAACAGCTCAGACTATTCCAGGAGGGACAGGCTAAACTACTTGTTGAATTCAAGGCCTCTCAGTCCCTTCATACGGAGTCAGTCTCCACCTTATCTCAGGCCAATGAGCTCCGTCTCACATCTATTCAGAAGGCTCTGGAGAATTCGGTCAGTCTGAAGCTGAATGAGTTCAAGGCTACAGCAGACACTTCTCACCAGAAATACAAAGATGAACTGATTAATGAGAAGAATGAGCTGCACGAGGAGCTGAACAAGATCCACACTTGACTTGATGAGTTGTCAGCATCCTACAAAAGCCTAAACACTAAGGTAACTGTTCCTAAGGCTCTGGAGAATTCGGTCAGTCTGAAGCTCTGGAGAATTCGGAAGGCTCTGGAGAATTCGGTCAGTCTGAAGCTGAATGAGTTCAAGGCTACAGCAGACACTTCTCACCAGAAATACAAAGATGAACTGATTATGAGAAGAATGAGCTGCACGAGGAGCTGAACAAGATCCACACTTGACTTGATGAGTTGTCAGCATCCTACAAAAGCCTAAACACTAAGGTAACTGTTCCTAACCCAGCTCAATTTGCTGATGCCAAAAAGGGGGAAAAGAATAAGAAGCCTAAAAAGGAAAAGACACCTGAAAGCAGCCATCAAGCAAGGGGGAAGAGAAAACCCAGAACGCTCAGGAACAGGCACCAAAGTCTTCAAGGAAGACAAGGTCAGTGGCTGGAGCAAGCACTAAACCAACTGGTGAGGCCCAGGGTGTCTCTGTTGGAATCCCAGCAGGGACTGGCCCAAGTGGCTCAGGAACCAGAACACAAGCAACTCAGGCAACTCAGACCCCGTTGGATATGGTCAAAGAAATTGCTGAGTATGCTGAGGAGGATGAGTCTGAAGAGGAAGAGGCACCTCTCCCACCTCCAGTAGAAGGCAAAGGCAAGAAAGCCTTGAAACTCCCGACCCCTCCCTCCAAGAAACTGAAGAGATATATAAGTAAAGAGGAGGCGGCTCAGATCACAGTCGATGAAAAGCTAGCCGTGGGAGATAGCGTAAGGCGAAGCGGCGAATAAGCCTAAGGCCAAAACCACAACCGCCAAAACTAAGGCTCCAGGCTCGTGGAGGAAAGAAGAAAGCTCTCGCTAGGCCGCCTCCCGTAAAACTGGTACTTCAGGATGATGAAGACAGGGAGCAGCAGCAACAACAGAAAACTACTGAGAAGCAGGGTACATCTAAAGACAAATCTAGTACCCCTGCTGACTTAGAAGAACAGTCGTCTCAGAAGCTCTCATACACAAGATCAAAAGAACAAGATTCTTAGATCGAGGCCATCTTTGCTCAGATGGATCGGTATCTTTACAGAGGAGAAGAGGCGAGACAGATAGAAGCTGCCAGACATAGGATTCATATGGCAGACTTAGAGGCACTCAGAATCCGCAGTGAAGAAGAGGCCAGGCTGAGAGTACCTTCCAAAGCTGATATTCCATACAAATACAGAAGGTTCAGGAAGCCAACGGACATGAAGATTCAGAGATGGCATAGAACGGATGAGTGGATTCCTGCTCAGTTCACTCAGAGATGGGAATCACAGAAAATAGAATTCATCAAGAGGAATTATTTTTGGAATTTCTGGTCAGATAAGACAAAGGCTGATGCCTACGTGGAATGGATGATGATCACTGAACCGGACTTATATCCCTACATGGAAAATGCTGTAAGAGCAAACATTGAAGTCAAGGTTCCTGAACCCAGAATTCTGCCACCACCAAGAAGACTTGATGATTCTATTCACTTTGGAGTGATAGAGAAGGAAGTGAAGGATGCTGCTGCACCAAAGGACTTGAAGAAGATAAGCCAGCAGACTTCGCTGAGTATCTGAAGCTGAGGAAGTACACCTACAGAATGTATGGACTGCCCCTTCCCAAGACTCAATCGCAAAATTTCATGGACAGGATCAAGCAGTACAAGCGTTCATAGTTCTTAGACTTTTCTTGTACTTTCCTAGCTTAGCAAGAGATGTATCTGTACTGAACTTTCTTTATCTGATATACATATCTCTTTCTTTGGCTTTGATAATACCTTATTGTCTCTATAAGCCATGTTCTATTTTTATGCTTAACACTCAAAATCACTGAAGTGATTACTGACACACACTCACTTGTTGATCTTTTGTCAGTATGTACTGGACTCAGCAGGAGCAGTATACTGAAAGACTCAGTGGAACTGAACTCAGCAGGAGTAGTTCATTGAACTAAGAGCTGACCTTCAGTAGAGTAAATTCAGTACTCTCTACAGGATCGAACTCGATAACGGCGATGCGGTCTTACGGAGCTGTCGATCTTTTGAACAACAATTAGCATAGTCAAATACGAGGAAGAGAGAAGTCATCTTCATTATGCCTCGAAGTCTGTTCTGTCTCAACTACTCTGCCAAACCTCGGCAAATGACAAGCCAACACCTGTCCTTACCTGCTAAAGCTGCAAGTCAACAACTTTCCGGAAAAGGAGGGAAAGGACATTGTCACCTTTTTCAAAAGAGCCGTTAGCTACCAAAAGAGTGAGATAAAGGGATCATCGTCTCCAACGGATCTTTTCTAATCTCTTCTCTATAAATAGAGGGATGATTCAAGTTTTTTCATGCATGCAGAGAGCCAAAAAGCAACGAACGAGCCAACACACTCTCGAGCAAGAAAACAGAAAAACGAGCAAAAATAGAATATCGCATAAGTCTTCCGCAAGAACTTAAAGACTACCTTCTAGCTCTTAGGGAACCAAGCTAAACAGATATAAAAGCCTCTAGTATCCAAATCGACGATACACGAACTCAGAGCTACAACTCAGCTGTTTGTCGATCTAGAAGCCACTTTCTCATTCCCTATCCCTCTAACCCTAAGCTCAACTGAATTTATCCATAGCTTAGACGAAGGGGTTCACCTTTGAACCTTATCCTTATTGTAAAAGGACCCCTTCATAGTTGGTGAAGTTTGTCAAACACATTAGTTTGATACCCGTTGTAAAATGAGACTTTCTCAGTATAAATTCCAAGACGCGGCTTTGTCCTGTGTACAAGCTGACTGAGACTAACTCAGGATAATAAATAGCCTCCTGCCTTTCGGGACAGTGGACGTAGGATCCTGTGCATCCGAACCACTTTAAAAATCTCTGTGTCTCTTATTTACTGTTGCATTGATTTTAACTGTTCATACTGAATATCATATCTTTAAAATCATTCAACTAAGTTTTAGCATACTTATATGATTCACTCTTCTGAACTGAAACTGTTTTTAAGAAAACGTTTTTCCACTCAACTGATTTGGGCCTACACATTTCCGCACCACTGAACTCCATCTGAAGATACTGAATTCTGACTTAGTCAGCTAGCAGATCTCAAAAGAGTCAGTACCTCTTTGCCTTAACACGATTCAGAACAGCTATTTGGTCTGCTGAACTCTTTCAGTACGGCACACTCCTGTATGGGACTATTCGTGTTACAAGTTGAGAAATAGGTTTTAGGTGTATTCACCCCCCCCCTCTACACCTAAACGTGCTCTCGGGACCAACAATCAAGCAGATGTTCATCCGAGAAGCTCTTCAGAAAAGCTTCAATCTGCCAAATGAAGGACTCAGCACCGTCGCATACAAAGACGATCTGATGGATGAGTACCTTACTGAGTTCTGCAGAAAGCCAACTGTATTCAGAGCCGCCTTTCCCAAGAACGCAATGCTCCCTCAGTACAGAGCATTGGCGTATATAGTGACTCAGCTTCGGACGAGTCAAGCAGGCTCATTTGACCAAGTGTCAAGGCCCAAGCTACAGATGATGAAGGCCATCTATGACCGAGCCAAGATTAATTAGACGGAATTCTTTCTGAATGAGTTCATGACGCAGTCGGCTAAGTTCGACAAAACATCCAAGCGACTGAGCGTCAAAGGCAAACTCCTCTACGGCCTAAAGCTCTCCATCATCATAGAAGATTTCTGCGGATCAGAGAGCATAACTTTCGCTGAAAAGGCCTACTTCAATCCGAAGAAAGTTAGGTTCCAGAACAGGGCAGCGGCCTTTAGCAGATTGGCTCAGGGCCCACTGACTCAAGGACCAGGACTCAGCAGACCTCCACGCCTATGAAGAAGAGGTCCCCTCCCAAACCAATGCCTAAGGCACCAACCAAGAAGATGAAGAGAGTTAGTGAGGTTATGCTTACTGAGACTGAGGCGGAGCCAGAAGCCATAATTGCTGAGCAACCTCTACAGTTGAGAGACGAGCCAGAGTCTTCTGAGAAGACGCAATCAGTGGAGAAGGCCGTCTTCAGTGAACATGGAGAAACTGTGGACCAAGGGGTCCAAGCTGACGATATCCAGGCTGAAGAAGTTCAGACCTTGGAAAGCCCCTTGGACTAGAGATGGCAATTGGAACTGGACCTGTCAGACCCGACCTGCCCCGCCCCACGATGGGGCGGGTAATACCCAGACCCATAGAAGTACGGGGCGGGTCTGGACCCAACCCGAGTGTGTCCAGGACAGATACGGGTCCAATTTCTCTACCCGCCCCGCCCCACCCAGCCCCGTTTCAGACCCACATTACTAATTTTTTTATTAATTTTATTATATAATCTTACTTTATGTTATTTGAATTTTCTTATTCTTCAATTCATACTTTTAGATATTAATAGCTGACAACTATAATAAGAAAATTCAAACAAAAAGGTTTCCACTAACGAAAATTAATAATTAAAAAATAAAATAATTCAAAATTAGCAATTGAAATGTCACCAACGGGTTTGGGGCCGGGTAGATCCCCCCCGTGCGGGTTCGGGGTTGGTTCTGAGTTTCTGAACCCGTATAAGTCTGGGTCTGGATCTGGGTCTCTGAGTTGAACTTGCGGGGTGGGTCCGGGTACTATACTACCTAGCCCCGACCCGCAAAATTGCCATCTCTACCTTGGACGTCCCACCACTCAGCAGCATCCTATCTGCTGAGAAACAGGCATCTCCAATTGAAGTTGAGGACTCGGAGATAGCCTCAGAGTCAGAATCTATCGGGATGGAGGCCAAAGCTCTAAAATCCAGAGCCTCCCGAGAGATTGCTGAATTTATACCGGAGATCACCAGCCACAGTGACCTTGTCATACTTGCAAGGCAGGCGTGACTCCATATGCTGATAAGGTTCTAGGAGTGACACAACCTGAAGAGACTCATCATCCACCACTCCTGCGAGCAGCTTCACGAGGAAGAGCTGCTGATCAGAGGGAAGATTAGCTATTCAGAGCCATCTGACCTAGGCACGCTTGAGGATCTAAGGGCGGACATGCTTGCCATGCTGAACGACAGACAGCCTATCTCAGCACCAGCGCCTTCAAATGGGTCTGACCCAGATGGTCAGGACCCACCCCGTGATTCAGGCCCTAAGAAGCCTGATGAGGGAACTCAACCGGACAAGGATGCTACTAGTTCAACTGCTGATCCTCCACTCAGCATCCTTGGTCCCGAGCAGACGGTGGCTGGTACTTCGAAGGCAGCCCACCCTTCTCAGCTCCTTCTCGAATCTGCTTTCGAAGTAACACCCAGCCCAAAGAGCCGTCGATCGAAATCAGTGGCCAGGGCGCTGAGGAACCAAGGCAATCAAAATCGCCTACTCGCCCGAACCGTCCACAAAACTTGGTGGCAAACCACCGAGGCACAGAGTGCAGAGTTGCAGGGACT
Organism: Lavandula angustifolia; assembly: GCA_028984105.1. Taxonomy (NCBI): domain Eukaryota; kingdom Viridiplantae; phylum Streptophyta; class Magnoliopsida; order Lamiales; family Lamiaceae; genus Lavandula; species Lavandula angustifolia. The sequence goes on along the minus strand of CM054826.1, from coordinate 21,575,191 downwards.
CAGAACCGCTATCTCCACATCTCCCGTCCCTGACTTCTCCAGCATTCTGACGAATGCCTTAGCTGCACAACGAGCTGATTTCGAAAAACAGCTCAAGACGATTCAGGAAGGCCAAGAAAAACTGCTGAATGATTACAAGGCCGCCCAAACCACTCACACTAAATCCATCACAGCCATCTCTCAAGCCACTGATCTTAGAATGGAAAATATTCAGAAGGCTATTGAAGAGAAGGTGGAGAAGGAGCTGAAAGAATTTCAGGCTGCAGCTGATCTCTCACATAAGAAATACAACGATCAGCTGACAAACGAGAGAAACGAGCTGCATGAGCAGCTGATGAAGCTACATAATAAGCTGGATGATCTGTCAAACTCATACAAAAGCCTGAACAGCAAGGTATCTGCTCTGCCCCCTACCCGATTTGCTGATGCCAAAAAGGGGGAAGGATTTACAGAGAAAGCATCTAAGGAGCTGATACTGAAAGCTACAAAGAAGGCAAGGACAGTGGCAGGGGCATCACAAACTCTATCATCTGCCCCCACTACACCTGCACATACTGGCGAGGCCCAGGATGTCTCAGCTGCAGCTGCAGCATCTACTGAGACTGGCCCAAGTGGTTCAGGAGCCAAAGAAGTCACTACTCAGGTAACTCAAACTCCTTCTGATATTATAAAACAAGTTGTTGAGTATGCTGACGAGGAGTCAGAAGAGGAAGAAATTCCTCTCCCTCCTCTAGTTGCCGGCAAAGGGAAGAAAGTACTGAAACTTCCAACCCCTCCCTCCAAGAAGAAAGGACCCAGGAGGTTCATTACTCCGGAGGAGGAGGCTCAGTAGCAGCCAACGAGAAGCTGGCTAGGGAGATAGTCGAAGCTGAAGCCGCGAATAAACCCAAGATGAAGCCTGCTAAAGGCAAAACTAAGGCTCCAGCTGGAGGCAAGAAGACAGGAGCTAGGCTGCCTCCTAGAACGCTCAAACTCAGCGATGAAGCTGACAAAGAAAAGGAAAAGGAGCAGCAGCAGCAGCAATCAACTGGGCAGCAGGGAACATCCAAAGAGAAATCATCCACGCCTGCTGACTCAGAAGAAGAGCCAACTCATAAGCCCTCCTATGCTGCCTCGAAGGCACAGGAACAAGAAATGGATGAAATCTAGGCTCAGCTGGACAGATATCTATATAGAGGTGAAGAAGCTCGACAGATAGAAGCAGCCAGAGAGAGAATATGGATGGCTGATCTTGAAGCTCTCAGGCTGAGAACTGAAAAGGAAGCGAGTCTAAGGATTCCAGCGAAGGCTGACATTCCATACAAATACAGGAAGTTCAGAAAGCCTACTGATCTGAAGACTCACAGATGGCCTAGAGTGGATGAATGGATTCTGTGGGAAGTTACTCAGAGATGGGAGACGCTGAAAGTCGAATTTATCAAGAGGAACTACTTCTGGAGATTCTGGTCTGAGACAATGAAGCTGAGAAAGATCACATAGCGCATGTATGGAGTGCCTCTTCCTGAAACTCAATCACAAGATTTCAAAGACATGATCAAGCAGTTCAAATGATTTCTTGCTTCTGTATTCGCCTTGTATCTTTCTTTCTTTCTTTTAGTCTAGCAGAGATGTATCTGTACTGAATTTCTCATATATATATATATATATAACATCTCTGTTTGGCTTTGACAATTCCTTATTGTCTGAATAGCCGTGTTTGTTTATGCTTAACACTCAGAATCACTGAAGTGATTACTGACTCACACACTCACTGTTGTTATTAGCTGTCAGTTTTTGCTTAGCTAGATTCTGATAGATTACATAGTTGGGGAAAATGTTGTTAAGACAGGGGGAAAATGTTGATTAGACTCTGTATAAGTTCTGACTTTCTGCCCGTATCCCCTCAGTAGTCTAGGATTTGAAGAACAACTCCACTGATCCTACTTGTAATATTTGTAAGGAGCTCTGTTTCTGATAAGTCATAGTGTTAGGTTGATTAGTTGTCAGGTTATTAAGTTTTGGCATCATCAAATAGGGGGAAAATGTTGGGTGATGATTCTATCCTCAGCAATGTTGGAAAATAGTGGGAAATGATTCAGTCTTCCCAGCTGATAAGTTTATTTAGTAGCCCTGTGCTCTGAATGAGTCTGTGAAGATTTGAAGATCCCAAAACCCTATATTGATTAGTGAACCATTGCGTTGTAATCTGTTTTTGTCTCTGAGGTTTCAGACTCAGCAGACACTCTGCTCTGGCTCAGGCACTCAGTGGATTATCCGCCTCCGGACCCAAATTAGAGGCTCCGTGATTATGGGCCCAGCACGAGCAAGATATGCGAAAGGAGTTAGTGGAACTGAACTCAGCTGGAGTAGTTCACTGAACTCAGGGCTGATCTTCAGTAGAGCCAACTCAGCAGGAGCATGCTACTGAATCATAGATCAGACTCAGCAACGGCTGGATAGTCTTCTGACTGTCAGAATCTTTAAAATTCAAATCAGCAGAGTCAATACGAGGAAGAGAGAAGTCAGCTTCAGATCTCCTTGAAGTCTGTTCTATCTCAACCACTTTCTAAACCTCGACCAATGACAGGCAGCCACGTACTCTATATCTACTAAAGCTGCAAGTCAACAACTTTCCAAAAATGGAGGGAAAGGACACTGCCACCATACTTCAAAAGAGCCGTTAGCTACCCAAAAGAGAGAAACAAAGGATAGTCGTCTCCAACGGATCTATCCTAATCTCTTCTCTATAAATAGAGGGATAAATCAAATTTGAAGCTCACGAGCAACCTAGAATTCACGAGCACACGAGAGAACACACAGAGCATTCAAACGAGCAAATTCGAAAAAGCCTAAGTCTTCCGCAAGAAGTTCGAAGAATCAATCTCCGGTGAAAGACTACATTTCTTCTCTTAGGGAACCAAGCTTACACTCAGTTGTTCATCGTTCTAGAAGCCACATCCTTGTTCCCTATCCCTCTGACCTAAGCTCAATAGAATAAATCCATAGCTTAGACGAAGGAGTTCACTTCTGAACTGATCCTTATTGTAAAGGACTCCTTCACTGTTGGAGAGTTTTTCAAACACTTAGTTTGATAACCCTGTAAACTGAGACTTGCTCAGTATAAATCTCAAGACTAGTGTTTGTCCAGCGTACAAACCAACTAAGACTATCTCAGTATAATAAATAGCTTCCCGATCTTTTGGGATAGTGGACGTAGGATCGTTGTGTCCGAACCACTTTAAAAATCTCTGTGTCTTGTGTTCTGTTTTTACTGTTGCATTGATTTACTGTTCATACTGAAAATATTCTTTAAATCATTCAATTGAGTTTCAGCATACTTAACAGACTGCACTAACCTACGGAAACTGTTTTGTTAAAAACATTTTCCTAACTCAACTGAATTTGGGCTTACACTATTCCGCGCTACTGAACTCTATCTGGAAGATACTGAATTCTGACTCTAAGTCAGCTAGCAGGTCTCAGTAGAGTCAGTCACTCTGCCACACGATTCAAAACAGCTTGTCTGGTCTGCTGAACTTGTTCAGTACGACACTATCCTGAAAAGGACTGTTCGTGTTTAAGTTGAGAAATCGGTTTTCAGGTGTATTCACCCCCCTCTACACCTGAACGTACTCTCGGGACCAACAAAATCTATGCATCAATGATTGAAGTAGTTATCTCATACAAGTTACTTGAGCCGAGTCTACCTTTCCCTATTTGTTTTCTCTCAATTTAGTTGTCTGCTATTTAAATTTATTTGTCTACGTAGTAAACCCAAGATTTATGCGTTGGGGCATCACCAAACATTAATCAAAATGATAGATATAGTTGATTTACATTGTTCCTTGAGTTCAACCCTATTCATTACTAATTATAAAATTATGAGTGTGTGCATGAATTTTATTTGGTTTGGAAACAGCGACTATTAAGTTATAACTAAAAAGTTATAACTAATTATATTAAATGGAGTCGGTTCAACGGATAAAAAGCGCGTTACCTAAATGTAGAATTGGTGTGAGTTCAAATCTTTCAACTAACAATTTAATTGTTCTCTAAATTTAATACATAAATTAAACTTGTGGAAGAGAATTTAAGAGTTTTTGAAATTTCTTCAGTTACAAAATAAGAAAAACCTCTTTTTTCTCCACACCAAAAAAAAAAAAAAAACTTACTTTTAACACAACCACTTAAACTCCACAAAATCAACTAAAACTACACCGAGGTTGTGTTCTTCTATTGTTTTTTAAGTTTTTAGACTAGAATTTGATACTATCCGAGATTATTTGTAGCATTTTTTTTCTTCTTTTTTAAAAAACATTGAAGTCTACTATCGGACTATATCCCTAACTTTATTTTTTATTTTAATAAACCTAAAACCCTTCTACGATCTATAAATTGCTAGGTTAGTTTCCGAATATGATATGCACAATTTGGTTCTTAACTAGAGTATCTGTTATAATTGAATAACTATCATGGATTAAAAAAAAAACCATGTAACATGTTTCGGAATCTTGATTAACGAGTTAATGCTCGTTGCTTTACACCCCCACAGGAAAATCTAGGCTCAGCCACTATTGATGAGTTTCTTCTGCCATGAAAAATGCTTCATCTAATTTCTTCTATTCGAATAGAGGTAAATTTGGACAACCAAGGTATTAATTAGAATATCAATTTGTTAGTGGGAGTGATTATCAAAGTTCATCAAATGAACAGGAAAACAACTCAAATTGGATAAACGTATAGCTAGCCAGATGATAATAATAATAATAATAATAATAATAATAATAATAATAATAATAATAATAATAATAATAATAATAATAATAATAATAATAATAATAATAATAATAATAATAATAATAATAATAATAATAATAATAATAATAATAATAATAATAATAATAATAAACTGAAGATATTGAAATAAAATTTAATTTTAATTGGTTGTATGAATCGACAACCTTTTGCAAATTTTATTTATTGATGTATACCCGTAATATGCACAATTGGAATGAAAATTGGCAACTAGCAGTACTCATACATATATATAGTCAAAATTTATTAAAGTGCAAAAGCAAATGAAGTAAAAAAGCAGTCCCATGCACATGTTATGGCATTAATCGTTCCAATAAACATATTTGTATAGGGACTAATAGTGCTAGTGGTTGAATATTTATTAATGAGAATATGTCGTATTCTATTTGTATAGGGAGTTATAATGTGGTAGTGGTTGAATATTTCACTTTATTTTCCAATTTATGAATCATGCTTGTGACATTAATGAACATTAATTGAATACTTTTGTATATCAAATTTAAATTGTTGATTCCAATAGAAGAAAATTAAAAGATCAATAACATAATATGCACAATTAATTGTTACTTCTTTCATTTAAAGGCAAACAATACCAATTGGATTGGAAGAGAAGTGGCTCTAAACTTGGAAAAGGCTAAATCATTATATAAATTCATTAATGCATAAATATGTAAGGAGAAAGTAAGGCATTCTTTTTGTTTCTGATGTATATGTTAAGGAAAATTCATGTATGCATGCATTGTTTGTAAACTATACTGAATATGTAAATCTTGCATTCACAACAATGGAAGATATATAGCTATATATATCATATATAATTGATAAATAAGTTCTAAATTAGAGTGAATTAAAAATAAATAGTTTTGGAAATAGAAAATGAGATGGCTACTTCAGTCTATACATTTTGATTCAATCGTGGCATGCCCACTACTTCGAGCTATACTGTAACGCCCCGAAATTTTTAATATAAAATGCATTGCATATCTATTCACGCATGTTATCAAGTGTTTTAGTTCTGTAAGTCACGCCTTAGAAATTAAAATGAAAATTAAAAGCATTTATGTTATTTTTCGTTAAATCATTTTTTGTTATGTAAATTTATTTTTAAATTTGAATGTGTTTGTTTATATCAAATTATGATTATTTTTTTTATTTATTTATCTAGAAATAATATTAGAATTATTAGGCAAGAGTAATATTTATTTTGCATTTCCTAAACCAACTAGGATTCATAAAAGGATGCAATTTATATTATTGTATTAAGTTATTAGGAGATAATTTTATATTATATTTTATGATTAAAATAGACATTTTATGTGTGATATAATTGTTTTAGGATAAAATCTAGTTGTGGTTATCCATATCCTAACTTATCTAGGATTGAATCTCTCTTATATGGTAAGTGATATACTAAATTATATATAAATTATATAAGTACGAAAATAATTATAGATAAAATATATTTGATACCTTATAGGATTAGGAATCTTTAGATAATGATTTCTAGGCCTATAAATACCCCTTAGTCGCTCATAATAAAGCATCGCATAAATTTTCGAAAATCTGTCAGCATATCTGCGAACTGTTTCAAGAATTATTTACACATCTTCCCGTTGTCCTATCATCGTGAAAATTTCATATAGTCTTCATAGGTATGTCTAGTATAATGTATTATATTTGTAGAATTTTCCAAGCATGAGAAATAGTTTTTTAAAATTGTTATTCGTAAACTCCCAGTTTTTGACAGCATGTTCATAAGCTTGATAGAAAATTTGTTTTTCATGTTTTTTTTACATTGTTTTCGACCATATTGAATTTTAATAGAATATAATATATGTTAGGTCATTCAGGTTAAAAATATAGAATTTTTAGGATACATTTATTATTTATTTGTTAATTTATTTCTTGATGTGCCAGGTTCTTTTGTCAATGCATGTAGATTGAAAAATAAGAGTTTTACTATTAAATGAAATCATGATCATAATAATTTTTATTGTGATGGAATATATATATTATGTTATTCATGATCGAGATCTATAACTTTTAGGATAATTTTTATGATTTCATTAATTTAATGAATGAATTGACGAATTACTCAAACCACGAATGAATTGTAAATAGAAGTAAGATTGTGTTTAATATACTTAAGTTTACTTCCATATGAACCCGTTAAAATTGTAAGGTAATAAGTAGATTATGTATAGTATACATTTGTTTGATGATTTTGATCTATGTGTTGAATTATTTGAATTATTGATGCATGCATGGAATTGTATTTATAGTCATTAAGATAAATTTCAATGTATAGGATCGGCGTGCAAGACTTAAACATTGATATCCATTATTTTCTTCAAAGTCAAGGTCAAGGTGGGAAATGTTACCGTTAGGGGTGTAAAGGTTCGGTTCGGTTTGATTTTTAGTACAATTTAGGAACCGAACCGAACATATGAAAGTGGTTTGGTTCGGTTCGGTTTAAGGTGTACTTTACTTTTAGAACCGAACCGAACCGAACCGAACCGCTTAGAAATGGTTCGGTTCGGTTCGGTTCATCGGTTCTACCTTTTTAAATCCTAAATAGATTTTTTTGAACCATAATATTCCATACATGCTTAACGTGAATGAAATTCAAGCATGACAACTCTAAAATATTAACAAAATATAAATATACTAAACATAACTACAAAAGTTAATCTCCAACTAGGGCTCCACAATACTAACAAAATATAAATATACTTAACATAACTACAATAGTTAATCTCCAACTAGGGGAAACAAATTCATGACTCTACAATCCACATAGGCAATAGCAAAATGAAACAACTTCATGACTCCACGTAAACGGATGAACTAAGAACTCCCAGAAAAAATTCCTACGGATGGAGGACTTGGTCAACTTTTACGTTTTGGTAGAAAAAGTGAAAATAGTATTGGAAATGAATTGAGAAATGAGAAAGAAGATGGAAATGAGAATTGAGAAGACAGAAGAGTGGTGTAGTCAGGACTCAGTTGTTCGGCGTGCCCTACTGCCCTAGTGTAATAGTATTATTAACATCTCTTTTTATTTTTTTAATTACATATTTACATATGTATCAATTACCTACTATACCCCTAGTTTCACATATTAGTATACTACATAGTAAGTAAGTAGTATGTAGTATTAACAAAAATCTTTATATTTCATTAGGTTCCATTGGTTCGGTTCGGTTTGAGCGGTTTCTAAACATTTGGAAGAGTGCACCGAACCGATTGTAAATGGTTTCAGAAAATATAAACCAAACTGAACCACGAAACTGAACCGAACCGCATTTTTCGGTTTGGTTCGGTTCGGTTCCGTCAGTTTCGCGGTTCGGACCGGAACCACTTACACCCCTTTTTCCCTAGTTACCGTTTATCTTTATTATACATTATGCTCGATATTTCATGTGATTATGACAGACATGAAAAGGAAGGGTCGAAATCGGGCCCTAGGATCGAAATCGGATCTTGAAAGGAAAGCAAGGGTCGAAATCGGGCCATAGGTTCGAATTCGGATCCTTTATGAAAAATCGGTCAAAATCTGGTCAGTCAAAATCGAACTGTTTGAAAAGTTCATGTGGTCTGTGTGACCAATTACAAGTTCATGTGGTCTGTGTGGCCGAGTATCTCTTTGCATTATCTAATTTTTCATGTCTTATCGGTGTGATTTATAATTTTGGTAAATGTGTACATCTGCACAGATTTTAAATTCGTGATTGTATAGCCTAACGGTAAGTCATTTTTCTGCACAGATTTTAAATTCGTGATTGTACCTACCAACCAATAGGTTTTGAATTCGAGCTTGCCTAGTTATATTACCGACAACATTTAGTGTAGTTGGTATCCAGACCTCTTCATAAATGATTGATTTGTAGTTGATACAACGTTCAATATCAATTAAGATCGATTTTAATTTAATAATATATCACATTTGAACCACGTAAGAAAAATTATTACTGGCCATGACCCTTGAGTTGATATAGTTCCCTGGAGTTGATCTAGATTCCCATTCCATCAATTTGTCTCCTTTTTCTATTACTTATTTATTTTATTTCTCTTGTTATTTTCTACTTCATTTTGTCTTGCTCTTATAAATAATAAAGCTATTCCATGTTGTTTGTGTTGCTCGATATTGTTACATGTTAACGTTTCTTAATGGAACGTAAATAATTAATATGTTATTAAATCACCTATTCAATATATTAAAAGAATAAAAATACATTTATATTTTCGATGTAAGTAACCTTCATGGAATTAAGAAACTAAATAAAATAAAGCACCACATTAATACATTATTTAAAATCTGTTGTGATTCATAGATAAATCACAATCATTCCAAGAGTATATTATAAAGAATTTATTAATGAGAATATGTCTTATTCTATTTGTATCGGGACTTATAATGTGGTAGTGGCTGAATATTTCACTTCATTTTCCAATTTATAAATCATGCGTGTGACATTAATGAACATTAATTGAATACTTTTGTATATCAAATTTAAATTGTTGATTCCAACAGAAGAAAAGTAAAAGAGATTGTTGATCCGGAGACGAGAGTCAGGTCTAGAGGGGGGGGAATATACCTGAGTACTGTTTCTTTTTCTCAAACGCGAAGGACAGCTGAGCTGATGGATGCAACTGATGAACAGTGTCAAATAGTAACCTTCGATCGCGGGTCAGAGTGTGCCAACTACTAAGTTTCTCCTACTGACTTTAGTCAGTGGTTGATTCTCAGTCGAAGACTTAGTGCGGATAAGTGTGTGGGGCCCAGACATTCGTCTCAGTTGAAAACGTGATTTTCACAAGTTAAAAGATTTTGGCTAGTGCACTTTATGAATACGATTTATGCAAGATATGATTTTGTAAGATGTTTGTATGCAGTGCAATAAAACAGTAAACAACACAAGCAATTTTTAACGTGATTCGGATACGCGAGATCCTACGTCCACGGTCCTGCTGAACAGGAGGTCTTGTTGATTAATCCGAGCAAGCCTCGGCCAAGGTATCTCGCTGGACCGGATGCACCCTTCTAAGTTATAGTCCTTAGCAACTTTTACAAATCAAACCTAAGTTTGAAGGGGAGGGGAATTTCTCCAACTAGGAAGGAGTTCTTACAATAAGAACAATCACTAAAAGTGAACTCCTTCGAGAATCTAAGCTATAGATATGAACTTTGAGCTTAGCTAGAGAAGAGGGATCTAAATAACTCTAGAGAGAAGAACTAAAGGTATTCTATTGAGCAAGTTCTTCGCTGGATTTATCTTGAATGCGCTAGAGTTGTTTCGAAAGCTTGAGCGTTTGTCCCTTTTATTTCCCGTGCGTGGAGCTCGGATTTTCTTCTCTATTTATAGTCGTGACCCAAGCATTTGCCTGTTGGAGAGGACGATGCCACTTGTCACAAGCTTCCAAAAAAAACGGCCATATATTCGAATTGTTGCAGCAGAGTTGTTGATATCTGTTCATGAGAGCAGCTTTAGTTGGTCAGAGCAGGTAGTGTGTTGACGCCTTCTCATTGGTCGAGGTTTGTTGTAGGTGAGATATGTCAGACATTGGTCTTCATCGGAGTTGACTCTCACTTATCCTCGTATGATCTTCTGCTGACTTTCGAAATGATGTTGAAAGCTGGGTCGTTTCCTGTCGGTTACAGTAGACTTAATGCAGTCTCTGTCTTCTTCGTCTCGAGTCGGTTGATAGAGCTCGTTCTACCGAGTGTAGTCAGCGATGACTGCGAAGGTGCCGAGCTTTGTACATAGGGTTCTTCTACGGGTGTTTGTCAGCTGATAAAGTGTCTTCTCCGGAGCGAAGATCAGCTGATGACTTAAGAACACAAGCTCTTACACTGATGACGTGGGGTTCTGGAGAGTAAGCTTCCTACTCAAGATCAATCCAACACTTTACCCCGTAAGATAAAGAAATTGAAATCAGTCTAGCCTATTACATCATCTAGTTCTATCGACACTACACTACTGATACCAGCTGGGTTTTGGGATCTTAAATTCCATAGCATGAACACTATGATTTCCCCCAATATTATTTTACCCAATAAAATGCTCAGTATCATCTACTGACTCATAACCCAACAAAGATCAATAACATAATATGCACAATTAATTGTTAAGCAAAATTCATATATACATGCATTGTTTGTAAACTATACTGAATAAGTAAATCTTGCATTCATAACAATGGAAGACATATAGCATATATAATTGATAAATATGTTGAAAATTAAAGTGAATTAAAAATGATTAGATTTGGAAATAGAAAATGAGATGGCTACTTATGTGTACATTTTGATTCAATCGTGGCAAGCCCACTCCTTGCTTATATTAATTAGGAAAATGTGGCCTAAATAAGTGTTCCATTGAATATTAGACATATATATACATGTTCAACAATATGGAAAAAAGAAAAAGACTGGTTAGTTTTATTTGCCATCAAGTATTAGCTATAACTATAATGCTGATTGGGAATCTCAATTGCAAGTGATTAACGTTTTGAATACAATGAATTTAATAATATATAATATATTTTACAAAGCACCGCTCATCTTCGTATGGTTCAAATAAGTCTAAAAAGATTATAATATTTTACAATTAATTTTTTTTAAAGATATAATTATTATATAGTACTCCCTCCGTCCCACAATTCTTGTCCCTTATTCCTTTTCGGGACGTCCCACAATTCTTGTCCCCTTACTTAAAATAGAAATAAATTAGTCTTAAATCATTTTAATTAGTACTGCTAATTACACAATTACTACATCACTAATTATTTCAACCTTTTTACAACTAAATACACTACTCCACCTTATTACAACTAAATACACAACTCACACCCCCATTCACATCTCAATCTCGAACCCTAGATCTGTGCCACCTTCATCTTCATCCTCCTCTAACCCTAGATCTCGCCGCCTTTTGTCGAAATGATGAACAAAGAGCCAAGCTCCGGCCTCTCCCCATCTCAAAGCACCGATTGTGGAAGTTCATCGGCTTCGTTGGCTGTTCTGAGCGACTCCGTCGGCGCCGCTCACACCGCGCATGATGAATTCGACCCAATCTCCGAGTTTACATCCTCGGCCACAAGTGCAACAGATACTACGCCAAGCTGTAGAGAAAGCCCTACATTTCTGACCGGTGACGCGGAAGCCGACGGCGGCGAGAAAGAGATCTGCTCTGGGTGGAGTCAATGCTCGAATTCATTGGTCGATTTTCCTTACTCGGCCTCCTGCAGTCCAGATACACAAAGCAATTTCCATGGGTTCGATGAGTCGAGCCCTAACCGGCCTTATTTCAACGCCGGCTATGATCCCTTACGGGAGGAGACGCCGTGGCTTCCAGAAAACGAAAGCCAATACCCTGGCTTGGATGAGTCGAGCGTCGACAGACCTTATTTCGATGCCGGCTACGATCCCTTACGGGAGGAGACGCCGTGTATTCCTGAAAGTGATAGCCAAGCCAACATCGATGAGCAATCTGGCGAGAAATGTGGCTCTAACGTGCCGGATTGGGTGAGATCTTTCCCTATTTTTATTTCTGTCTTTAATACATTGATTGAATGTTGTGGAAGATGCGGTTTTCTTGGTCTAAAATGATAATACCCTGCTCACTCTATGATTAGGTGGAACATATCAGTGAAATCCATACCTTTTAAATTGAGATATGTTCCTTAGGTTTGGAAACCAGTTGTTGTTCTGGTTGCTGCTACAAGTGATTGTTTATTGTTGTTGTACTTCCTGCTCACTCTTGTTGTGATTGTTGTTGAGATTGCTTCTCACTGTAGGTGATGTCTGAAAATAGTTTATAAAAGCTGAAAACAAATGTGCATGCCATTGTGTAAGATAAGCTTGTCATAGTAACATTACATGTGAAAAGCTTATTTGGTTGTGGTTCTGAAATATGAACTATGCAATGGCAGATGCTATAAAAAATACTAATGTAGGGAATCTGTATTATACACAGATTCTATACAAAATACTACTCCCTTCGATCTGTTTCACTGACAGATGCTATACAAAATTATGCACAGATTCTATACAAAATACTACTCCCTGTGTTAAATCTGTTTCACAGACAGATTTCTATACAAAAAACTTCCAAATTATAACCTCAACCTAGTCCACAACTCTTCTAACCCTTCCTCACAGCCATTCTCCAACAGATATGTTATGCTCTCCCTTACCAAATGCGGAGAAACTTCCAAATATGTAGGAAGTTCATTCGTCCGAGCAAGGCCTCTTTCCTCATATGAGGAATTTTGTAGGTATTATGCCCCTTAACATTCATTATCTCCACCATACAACACTGCAAGCTTAAGAATACCTTATTTAATGTCATAGAGGACAATTGAGAGTATGAACCGAAACCGCATTAATTAACTCATCAACTTTGGTGCACTCGATTCTATTTGAATGCTCTGAGGTGCCCTAAACCACCCAAGATCATTGACATTTGTGTCAGGTGAATTGGGTGGCTGTTGTACAATTCTTATGTCAAAGCCCTCTATTGTAGTTGCTGCCCTAAAGTCTGGATCAGTATCTAATATGTGTGGTCGCGCATTGTCCTGTTGTATGAATATTGTTTTATCTGCTGTAGGAGGCCATGTAGATCTAATTGCAGGGAGTATCTGTGATCAAAAAATACATAAAAGTTAATAAATCAAACATGGCCAAATATAATTTTTAGAGTATGAAATTTTTGTTCTGTTACTCATGCACATGTGTTATAGATTACCTCATTTGCTGCCATTGCATTATCTATGGCAAGATCAGTAATGGATTCGGATTCTAGGTAGAATCGAAGTCTCGCAAATGTCTTTGCCATCTTTGGATTTTCATATCCAAAGATGCAAACTTGTTAACTGTTTGTTTGTACAAACAATACAAGGACAATTACAACATTATTGTGCAGACACTAGTTAGAATCTGAATTGGGATTCAGGTTGTAACTTCAAAGTTTAAATACCTACAACTCTAATTCAGAATACATAAACATTACATCATACTGATCTAATTCAGAATAGATGCTATACTAAATGGTCTGCTTTGCATACCTGACTTATGATACACTCTTTGATCACCTGTTTTGTTATGGATTCAATAGGTTTAGTCTCCAAAGTTCCTTTACATCGATTTTTGCTTCCTCTAACAGCTGCAACCTGTTGTGTGAAGGGAAAAATCCCTATTTTGCCATCAAACTGAACTGAACCATCTTCTGCAAATGTAGGCCTAGCAACTGCACACATGAACATCACTTTATGTATGAATTTTTTGTTCGCAGGACCTATGTGGCTCCATCTCTGTAGGAGTTAGATAGTATCTGTGTGCAGCCTTACTTAGATAGAACCACTTTTCATCTATGTGAACCGTGTTTTGCATACTCTTGAATTTAATGTTTTGCATGACTGTATTATACTCAAGTGAGTCAACTGAAAACCGTAACCTTTCTAATTGATTTTCTATTGTCAAGAATGGCTTTATTGCACTAGAGTGAGCTTTGATTAGACCATTTTTTACCCATCTCCACACCGTTGATTTGCTGCAATTGATGCCATTAGCTAGCTTCCTTATAGTGGCTCTCTTCTGCACACTCAACCTCTCTATTGCTTCTAAATCAATATGCACTGTCTTCTTATGTTTTGCAGCTTTCTTTTTAGACTGTAAGTACACTGCGTGTCCCTCATTTCTTTGTTCTTCTGCTGCAGCCCACAACCGGCCAACGGTCTTCGGATGACACTTGAACTTCTTCGCAGCTGCAAGCTTGATGCCTCTTGCGGGTTTACCATTGCTCTCATTTTGCATAATCCATTGGATTATGCCATTTCTCTCATCTGATGTTAAATCTTTTCTCATTTTGACTGCTCTGTTTTGGTAGAGGATTTTTGATCTTTTCTGAATTTGTGGTGGAGTATATATAGAGAATATATGTGGAGGGAATTTTGAATATTTTTTGGCTCCATTTGCTAAATTTGGAAAATCCCTCACGGCTTCTATTGTTAGCTGTTTGTGGATGATCAATTTTCGGTCATGGATATCAGTATTTTCGGTTTTGGATGCTAAATTTGGAATGATCAATTTTCGGTATTTCATGCTAGTATTTTTACTATTCTTATTGTTAACTTTTGTTCATGATAAATTTAATTTTTAAGTAGTTAATTTGATGAAATTAACTACTGTTAAATGGTAACATAAAAATCTTGGGACAAAATAATTGAATGTTTATTGTATGAAACATTAATTGCAATCAAATTAAAGAAGAGAGAGAAATTAATACAACTCACTAATTGTGAAGGGACCCACACAACTAACACCATTAACAACTCTCCTTAAATCCCGTGCCGGAAAGAAAAGGGACAACATTTGTGGGACGGAGGGAGTATGAATTAAAGCATTAAAATTATTATAATATTTTTGGTTCGGTTAACCAAGGCTCAAACCAAAAACCAAACCGAAAACCAAACTTATAATTAATGAAAACCAAATACCAAACCAAAAAGTTATGGTTCGGTTAGTTCGATTCAAATAAATTTTGTTCGATTCGGTTCGACCGGTTATTTGATCGGATTGACGAACTTTAAAGGCAAACAATACCAATTGGATTGGTAGAAAACTGGCTCTAAATTTGGTAAAGGCTAAATTATTATATAAATTCGTTAATGCATATACATGTAAGGAGAAAGTAAGGTCATCTTTTGCTTTCCGATGTGCATGTTAAGGAAAATTCATATATGCATGCATTGTTTATAAACTGTACTGAATATGTGAATCTTGCATTCATAACAACGGAAGATATATAGCATTTATAATTGATAAATAAGTTCATAATTAAAGTACATAAAAAATAATTAGATTTGGAAATAGAAAATGAGATGGCTACTTCTGTTTGTGCATTTTGATTCAATTGTGGCAAGCCCACTCCTTGCTTATATTAATTAGGAAAATGTGGCCCAAATAAGTATTTCATTGAATGATAGATATATCTGTACATGTTCAAAATAAGGAAAAAGACAAAGACTGGTTTGTCTGTATATGTCATCAAGTATTAACAATAATTGTAGTGATTACTGATTAGAAATATCGACTGCAAGTAATTAAGGTTCTAAATTTAATTTAATAATTTTTAATGCTTACTTTTTTTTTATCCTTCTATTTGATTGCTATTATATTTACATGGCTTAAGGGTAAGTCATTCTTCTTCCAACCAAGAGTTTTTTAATTCGAGCTTGTCTAGTTATATTACCAGGGACGAACCAATAGGAGGCGGGCAGGGGGACAACCCAGGGCCTCGAATTTTAATGGCCCCAAAAAAGTTTTTGGCCCAAACTTGCATACTACTTTTGTTTTCAATTTTGACACACAATAGCAACTTGAGCCCAAATAATATTACTATAAAAATGAATTCCTATCAAATGTCCAAAATGATAAGAACCTAAAGACAGAAAAATAGTTAAGGTAGTCGAATTAAGTGGGTTAATCGTCTATGTTAGATTTTTCAACAATAGTATAGATTAAACTTGGGTTCCTTCATTGTAATGCTATCTAAACATTAAGTCTAGAGTTGTACAACGTGCTAGGTAGTGGTTTGGTTAGGGAATAATTGGAGAATAGTTCAAGAAGTCATTAGCGACTAAGTAAGTTGGAATTTGTGCATGTACGTGTGCAATACTGTATTCTATAACTGCTTGATCCTAGGAAGTAGTTATCTCATATAAGTTACTTGAGCCGAGTCTGCCTTTCTCTATTTGTTTTCTCTCAATTTATTTTTCTGATATTTAAATTTACTTGTCTATGTAAATTCAAAATTTATGCATGGGGGCATCACCAAATTTTAATCAAAATGATAGATATAGTTGATTTCTACTATTCCGTGAGCTCGACCATGTTCTATAGTAATTATAAAATTCTGAGTATGTAAATGAATTTTATTTGGTTTGAAAACAACGACCACTAAGGTGCTATAGCACCTCTAGAATTTTGCATATATACTAAAAAGTTATAACTAATTATAGTAAATGGGGTTGGTTTAGCAGATAAAAAGAATTACCTAAATGTCGTTGGTGTGAGTTTTTACCATTTTCTTCAATTACAAAATAAGAAAAACCTCTTTTGTCTAAAAAAAAAACTTTGTTTTAACACAATCACTTGAACTCCATAAAATCACCTAAAACTACACCGAGGTTGTCTTCTTCTTTTGTTTTTTAAGTTTTTAGACTACAATTTGAGACTATCCGAGATTATTTCTAGCATTTTTTTTCTTCCTTTTTAAAAAAAAATTGAAGTCTACTATCGGACAATATCACTAACTGCCATGACAAAAGCTTCGTCTAATTTCTTCTATTCGAATATATGTAAATTTGGACAAGCAAGGCATTAATTAGCGTATAAATTAATGAGTGGGAGTGATTGTCAAAGTTCATCACATGAATAGGAAAAAAGCTCAAATTGGATAAAACTTATAGAGAGCATCTTACTAGCTAGCCAGGCAATAATAATAATAATAAAACAAAAGATATTGAAATAAAATATAGTTTTAATTGGTTGTATGAATAGACAACCTTTTGCAAATTTTATTTATTGATGTATATATGTGATATACACAATTGGAATAAAAATTGCCAACTAGTAGTACTCACATATATATATATATATAGGGGAGATCATATAAGAACATCCCTTAAAGTGAGAAATAGGAACAATTTATAACCATTTGATCAAGTAATTCGACGCTCCGGATCATGCCATCACTTAAAATCCCGAAATGCACCTTTAAGGCAAAAAGTTTGCACTGAGGTTATTTTTGTAATCTTGCACAATCTATTATTTTCTTTTTATCTTCTTTCCTTTCTTGTAAACGTTATTTTCATTAATTCTCTTCCATATTTGAATATCATCAAGTCTAGCCCTAGATTTTACGATAACAATCGTTAATTGTGCATAGTTTCACTAATTATCGTCCTAGATCTAAGTCTCATCCCAGATTTTCCTTAATAATTTCATCTTTTCGTTATTTATAATTTATTGTGCATATTTTTCCTATTAATTGTGCATATTTTTCTTAATAATTGTGCATATTTTTTCCATTAAATGTGTGCATATTTTTCCCAGTAATTGTACATTTTTTTCTCATTAATTGTGCATATTTTCTCTCATAATTGTGCATTTTGTTTTGTGAAATTGTGCATATATTTATAAATTAAAATAATCAACAAATCAACGTGACAAAGTGGACGAATAAGCGTTAAAGAATTCGACGTAAAAATAAAATTCGACAAAAAATAAAAAACTTTTGTTGTACAAAGGGGCGAATAATACTGTGACAAAGGGACGAATAACTGATCTTCAATTGATCTTCAAAGGGACGAATAAAATTAGAAATCGCTGCTTTTGACCCACTGATCTTCAATTGATCTTCGTTGTCGAAATCTTTTTGGAAACCCTATTTAGAAATCTCTGATTTTCACAAATATATGCAAAATACAAACTTTATTAAGTAAATAGTGTCATATGTTATACTGAATTGTTCAATTTAAATAAAAAAAAATCCAAAAGGAAGTTTAACTTATGTAATTAAAAAAAACCTACAAATTGTATATGCATAAGGTTTTGATTAAACCGTGCATTTGAATATACATAATTGTTCATAAATTATTATTTATATAAAAAAAGGCAATCTAGACAATAATTCAAAAAATGTTCATAATTTTATACATAAGCGTGCATTTTCATATACAGAATTGTGCAGAAATCTTAATTGAGTTCTAACAAAAAAAACCTAATTGATTCCATAAAAGATTCATTCTCAACAAAGGGGGTAAATGAAAAAAAAAACAAAATCTGAAACCAAACTCTTAGAAAAACCCCACACCAATTCGATAAGAAAAATCAATCACAAACTGGTTGAGAAACCAATTCGATAAACCAATTCGATAAGATAAACTGTTTGAGAAATGGTTGAGAACCAATTCGATAAACCAATTCGACAAAATTTAGAACTGGTTGAGAAACCAAATCGATAAGAAAAACCAAAAACCAAAATCTGAGAATATAACGGCAGCAAGAGGAAAAATCAGAGAGGAACTTACCGCACAGTTATGCCGAAAGGGGGTTAACGAAACATAAGAATATTGAGAGAGGAACTCACCGCACAGTGACGCCGAAAGGGGGTAAACGAAAATAAAAAACTCAGATCGATACTTTTTTCTTTATAAACAGTTCTAGGTTTTTTTTTTAAAAACAATTGATAAAAATACCCTTTGTGCAAAATATTACAAGTATATTGTGCATTTCGGCCAAAAAAATTTAAAATGAATCTCATCCATCAATTAACATAATCTAAAGGCCTATAATTGTTCTTATTTCTCACTCTAAGAGGTGTTCCTATTTGAACCACCCCATATATATATATATATATATATATGCTAAATCAAATGAAATAAAAAGCAGTCGCATGCACATGTTATGGCATTAATTGTTCCACTAAATATACATTATGGGTATGGAAGAGATTAAGTAATAATTATTGCATTCACACTAAGCCAACAACTGTCTTACATTATTTATGCTAGTCCTAAAATCCTACGTAGTGCATGTGCATGTGCATGTGCATGTGCATGGGGCATGGGGTGGTCTATAAATACGGTATGAGTTTCTTCTCACCGACCCGCACCGCATACAAACTCTCAACTCTCCCCTCAAGAAATGGCGGCTACCAACTCTCTCTCCCTCATCCTCACTCTCACCCTCCTCTGCAATCTCATCTCTTTCACCCTCACCCAGCCATCTCCGGTGGCTCCCCAATCACCGCCGCCTCCAATCGCTCCACGTCCGAGCGCAGATGATGGGCCCCGGTTTGCTCGGTGGATTGTAAGCCGGGGGGGGGGGGGGGTCCCCGCCCAAACTAGGGGGGACAACAGCCCCTTCAAGCAAAACATAATCTCCTTTGCCGATGGGGATACGGCACCCGTATTTCTACATCTCCCGACGATGGATCCGACGGCATGGACGCCGTGAGAGATTCACGCGCCTCCTTTGCCCTTTCGGAGGCCATACTCGGCTTCGCCCAGACGCCGACCCCAGTCTCCCAAATGCGCCAAAGTCCGGCAATGTAATAAACCTCATTTTTCTTTTTTTTTTTCTTTTTATCTGTTTCTAATCATTATTATTATTATATATTTTTAGTTGCAATTGCTGGCCAATGGGACTGCCGAAGCCGAGTTCGGCCAGGATGCGCTCTTTCAGAAGCATCCTCAGCTGAAGGGTCATTAAATCAACTTAATTACCTATTCATATAATTAATTTGTTTGGTATGTTATTAATTAACTTTTTTTTTATTCATTTCAGGTTTCCCACTACAGATGATGACATTCAACGTTTTCAAGATGGTGATTAATAACATATCGCTGGTCACAAAACCAGCTCCTAGAGTATACCCAACCTTGGATGCATACTTCCATGTTCAAACTTGAAAATTGTTAGATTTCATGTATGTTTCTTTAATAAAAAAATCAAGTTATTCCATGTCTACTGTTTTGTCTTGCTAGATCTTCTTACATATTAATATTTTTAATGGCAATATGTATATATAAAGAATAAACATTAATTAATATTTTAGTTACAAGTACCCTTCCTTGAATTAAGAAACTAAATAAAATAAAGCACCACATTAATGCATTATTCAAAATCTGTTTTGATTCAAATATAAATCATAATCATTCCAAGAGTACAGTATAAAGAATTTATTAATGAGAATAATTCTATTCTATTTGTATAGGGACTTATAATTTGGTAGTGGTTGAATATTTCACTTCATTTTCCAATTTACGAATCATGTGTGTGACATTAATGAACATTAATTGAATACTTTTGTAATTGTTGATTCCAATAGACGAAAATTAAAAAAATCAATAACATAATATGCACAATTATTGTTAGTTCTTTCATTAAAAGGCAAACAATACCAATTGGATTGGAATGGCTCTAAACTTGGAAAAGGCTTAAATAGTATATAAATTCATTAATGCATATATATGTAAGGAGAAAGTAAGGTATTCTTCTTGTTTCTGATGTATATGTTAAGGAAAATTCATATATGCATGCATTGTTTGTAAACTATACTTGAATATATTTAAATCTTGCATTCATAACAATGGAAGATATATAGCCTAATGGTAAGTCATTTTTTGTTTTATTTTTTTATTTTATTTTTTTATCCTTATATTTGATTGCAACTACATTAGCATAGCCTAATGGTAAGTCATTTTTCTACATAGATTTTGAATTTGAGATTGTTAGTACCAACCAATAGGTTTTGAATTCGAGCTTGCCTAGTTATATTACCGACAACAATTAGTGTTGTTGATACAACGTTCAATATCAATTAAGGTCGATTTTAAATTAATAATATGTCACATTTTGCCACATTTTTCTATTAATTATTTCTTTTATTTTTCTATTTATTTTCTACTTCGTTTTGTCTTGCCCGTATAAATAATAAAGCTATTCCATGTTGTTTGTCTAGCTCGATATTGTTAAATGTTAACGTTTCTTAATGGAAAGTAAATAATTAATATGTTATTAAATCATCTATTCAATATATAAAAAGAATAAAAATACATTTATATTTTCGTTGTAAGTAACCATCATGGAATTAAGAAACTAAATAAAATAAAGCACCACATTAATACAATATTTAAAATCTGTTCTGATTCAAATATAAATCACAATCATTCCAAGAGTATATTATAAAGAATCTATTAATGAGAATATGTCATATTCTATTTGTATCCAGACTTATAATGTGGTAGTGGTCGAATATTTTACTTCATTTTCCAATTTATGAATCATGCGTGTGACCTTAATGAACATTAATTGAATAATTTTTTATATAAAATTTAAATTGTTGATCCAATTGAAAAAAATTAAAAAGGTCAATAACATAATATGCACAATTAATTGTTACTTCTTTCATTAAAAGTAGGGGTGTCAAATTGGTCTAACCAAACAAAACCAAACCAAAATTTCAGTTAACCGAAGTTTTGGTTATCTATTTTACAAAACCAAATATCAAACAAAAAAAAATCGGTTCGATTTGGTTATTAACCCAAAATTTCGGTTTTTGTCGGAATGATTTCGGTTATAACCAATAAAGAAAAAGAGAAAGAAAAAAACAATTGACGATAAGTGATGTAACGCCCCGACCCCCACGAAGGATCACAGAGGTCGAGTCGCCACAGAAAAATGCTTACAAAAATATATTTGTAAACCATTTTGCTAAGGTTAAAATATTTCTTTAATTACTATGTAATTTAATACGAAAAATTAATAAGAAAGATCAGCACTTTATATAGAAATATATATCATATTCAAAAGTAATTGCAATCTCAAAAGTTAACAAAACAATTACCTCGTAATCACTATATCTACAGAAGTGCAAAACATCCACAATTTATCCCCCTCCTCAGCTCTTTCCGTCGCCATTTGCCTCTCAACCTGAAAACATTTGAGAACATTTGGGTTGAGTACTAATGTACTCAGTGGGTATGGCAGTTCAAAAATATTTAAAACAGTTTATCCATGAATGAAATACGTATTGGAAGGTTTTGAAAAGAAACTGCTCCAACCATACAAAACTTAATATTCTGGGTGCACACATTTGTGTCACATTTTCCGTTACTTCTACCACATCATTCTCATATCTGGGGCCTTGGCCCTCGAGTCGAAACTCGAGGGGTCCCTCATATCATGTTAGTACTTCTACGAGTATTCTAGTAGCAAGCATACAGATTATGACCTATATAACGATATTTAATAGTCATTAAGTTAAGGCAATGTCATAGCTATATTCTATTAAACTTGTGCGGAAGACCTATATTAAAAGGGTTCCACAGATCATGGTTTGACTTCATAAATTCTAATATTGTATATATAAATTCATTAATGAGTCTAGATTATACCAGAACTGGTTTCATGCTAAAATAATAAATCCTCTAAGAGTTATAACCAAAACAAGTACCCACTATACTAACGGGGACAGTTTCTGTCCTATTATAATTTGTGGGACCAAAAGTGCTTTAAAATTTTTAGAATTCGACACACGCTTAGGGGACATGTAGAGGAATACCATACAAAAATTTTACTCTCTATGGAGAAGTGACGACTTCAGGAAATACAAAACCGTTTCCACAAAAGCCACTCTACTGAATGAATGACTCCGATTAACTATCGAAAGTGTATATTAAACTGATTTTACCTGCATGGATTAAAAATAAAAAAAATATTTTTACAAGTATCTATGTGTATAAAGTATTTAGGAAAAAGAATCAAGTCAAGATCATTTATTTGGAGTGAGATATAAACGTTTTACTAAGCCCTATCCCGGATGCATGGTTTTTTGGCAGCATAGAAGTGTAAACTCATTAAAAATATAAAGAATTGTCCAAAAATCACCAAACTTTACAGAGATCTTAAAAGAATCCTAAATTTTGACACTATAATTTTTCTGGAAATTTTCAAGTAACAAAAAGGTCGAGTAATTGGCTTTGAAACTCACGGCGGAATCGTAAAACTCGAAAATACGTTTTGCCTAGAATCTCTCTACTTATGTGAGATCTTTCATAACCTTACATGATTATCCTAGGGAACGTTATGCATGTAGCATGCAATGCATCTCTGAGAACATTTGAGTTATGAGAAACATAATAGAGAATTTAAGCCAAGAGAATTACTTCTTATGTTAACATTTCCACATGCAGCGTCATATCCCTTCATGCATGAACGATTCGTACCAAATCTCAACCCATCAACAGCAAGATCGACCTTATCCAATCTCAAAAACATCACGTTCGTCGCAAAAGGAAGAAAAAGAGTGCAATATAACAAGGTGAAACAGATACTTACTTGATGTAAAAGCTAGATGGTAACAAGTATTTTAAGGGGTATGGTCATGATTGTCTACTATGTAGCCTATTAGTAACCTTTGTGCATGGAAGGCATGTAGAAGGTGAATTGGAAATGTGAATAGTTCCCCAACATGAACTACTACAATGCATGTCTATTCCATTTGATTGAAACAAGCTTTGTGCTGCACTACTACAATGCATGTCTATGCTCACATCATCCCTTCACTAAGTTGTCTCTCTAGTGGGTGGCATGCTCATGCATGTTGAGATGGTAGTTCCTCCATGTGGTGAATCTTTTACATGCAACTAGGAGAGAATACTTCACGAATCGATATATATATATATATATATATATATATATATATATATATATATATATATATATATATATGGTGTGGGTCTTGTGAGAACCCTCCCTATTTGTGAGAACTAGGAACTAATCATGGCCTTAGATTTCATTAATTTAATGGTCCAAATTTAAATTTTGTTTTCAAATATTTTTAATTATAATTTTAATTTATTTATTTAATGAAGGTTAAGATTATACATCATATATATATATATATATATATATATATATATGATGTATATGTATATGTATATATATATATATATATATATATATATATATATATATGATGTATATGTATATGTACACCTAGTTGTTATTTCGAGCATGTAGTGACTTAATTACTCATATAATGATACCTATAATCTTATAAGTACACTATACATGAATACCGATTTTCTATAGCATGATGTGTTACTCTTATGGAAATAAGGTACGATGGTGACATTTTACGGTACTTGATTTGCTCCTAAGCTTAAATACTGATTCGTAATATATAAATTTACGGGTTATTACACTCCGTCTCCCTTAAAATAAATTTCGTTCTCGAAATTTGCATACCTTCATAGGATAGTTTAGGATATAGCAAGTTGATTCTCTCCTCCGACTCTCATGTAGCTTCCTCTTGATCATGGTGATTCCACATGACTTTGACTAATGATATTTGCTTGTTTCTTAACACTTGAACCTTGCGGTCAAGGATTCGTACTTGTTTCTCTTCGTAGCTTAAGTTCGGGTTCAGTTGTACATCTTCATGCTTGATCACGTACTTGGGATCATATATATACTTTCGGAGTTCGAGAGACGTGAAATACTTTAGCTATTGTTCGAGTATTCGTTAGTCATCCAGAAACTTACATTCTCTAAATATCCATCTCCACGTCCACTCACAATTATCTTCCTCAAATCGAATCTAGTTGAATATGACTTAACCTTCATTCGAATCTACTACATATATGTCACAAAAGAAAGAGTGTCATGTATACATAAATCAAAGGATACCCTCAATGAGTTAATAATTACCGGTGACGAAGTGATGATATGAGTATTATGTGAATATAGTACCAATTTACACCGATTATATCTTTGAAGGAAAGAGTTTCAACGATGAATTAAACAAATATCCCAATGCGATCCGAAAGGAATAGTTAGAATAATTTTAGGGATCAAGCATCAAGATGGATTGTAATCAATATAGCAAGGCTCAAAAGAACATTCTTTGGGTCCAGAAGAAAAGGGTGACACTATTAATCATGGATTTTGTCACATGATACTTCAATCGAATGAAAATAAATATATGTAATGATAATTAACAGTAATCAAGTATCGAGATGGATTCTGAGAAAAATATGAAACCAAAGTATTCCTGCTATATCATCAAAGCAAAAGATTTGATGAATGTAAGAATCAAAATTAATACTTCGACGAGGTTAGAAACTGAAGGAATAATAGGGTTTACAGTAAGGCTACCTTCCTCCTGGTGTGTTGTCGCGGCTCCGATTGTTGCTCCTGTGTCAGATCTTCTGATCTGTGTCCCGGTCTTTTTCTCCCTCTGGGTGGTCAGAGATCTGAAGAAAATAAATTTATTCTCTCTCTATAAACTCACGCCACTCTCGATTTTTATGAATCAATTGTGTGAGTTTCTGAACAGAATACTAATATATATAGGCTTCAAAAACCTATATAATATTAATATATTTGTAGCCCATTAATTTAATTATAATCCAATGGGCTTCTATTAAATCAGCCCATAATATAATTAATTAATTTATTGGGCTACTAATATTTATCAATTAATTGGCCCAACCAATTAATTCCAGATAAATAACATTATTAAATAATGTAAAATACATTAATCCATTAATAATGAATTCTGAGAGATAATAAATTACTAGGCAACTAATTGGGCCAGATCAAGGATCCAATACAAGAAATAAAGCCGGGCCTCCAATTAATTAATTATCCATGCTCAGCCCAGAGCAAAATTAATTAATTAACACAGATTCATTCCACTAGAGAATCCGTGCTGACTTACCCCTTTATCCCAATTTGAGCAAGGTCTTGTATTTTAGACTTAATCGATCTCCGTATTTAAGATAGAAATATCCGTTAATTAATTAAGCTTACTGACTGCTTAAATTAATTAACATCTTGTATTCCCGAGTAGTACCACTCGACCTTATTAACACACTCGAACTTAATCAACCGGCCGGGTTTAGTGTGCTAATCCTTTCGAGTTCCTCAGGGGATATTATCAACCCATTCCTGGGATACGGCTGCAAGATACAGACAACCAGCCTGAGCCACAAATGACTACTAACACCCAAGATACGTAGATCCGGTCGCTCATTGGACGTTCACCATAGTAGGTCAAAGTGATAGATAGCCAAATGCACTCACCGAAGTCTTACCAAGCTTAAGACTAGCTAAGTCACCGAGATCTTGGTTTTCCACTAATGTCGGTTAGGAAAACACATCTCACCGTGATCCGTCAATACACCACCTTAAGTGTACCAAGTAAAGACAAGCGGCTAAGACAAGCCACTTCTTATCTAAATCGCAGGCTTAAACCGACAACTTCATCCTTAAGTTGTCTCAAATGTGTTAACTGTTTATATCTTGTTAGTTCAACCAATTTGTGTTGTCTTCTGTGATACCCGACACACCACACAAATCTAACTATTATACAAGATAAAGTATAACATGTGCAAATATACATATTTATCAGATAGGAGAATAAAATAGTGGTAAGGACAAAAACACATTGTATACAAGCATAAAAAGTGCTTCCAAAGATACAAAATCCCAACAATTCTCCCACTTATACTAAAGTAAACTTTTAGTATACAATGTGTCTATATCTCAGCTATCTAGGTACAAACTAGTACCCAGCTATATGTTAGCTATCTATCCTATCTATCACGACATCTTCTCCCACTTATACAAAAGTTTCTGTAGTCCTAAGTAGGGCATCTCTACCATCCCAAAGCCACGAACATGCTTCTCGTAAGCGGGGAGTGGTAAGCTCTTCGTGAAAGGATTAGCTAGGTTGACTTCAGTTCCAATTTTGTCAATCACCAGGTCACCTCGATTTACGAATACTCGTATAATATGGTACTTCCTATCTATGTGTTTAGACACCTTGTGAGATCTAGGTTCCTTAGAATTTGTTACTGCACCCGCATTATCACAATAAATCGTGATCGCCTTAGGCAAATTCTGAACAATATAAAGATCTTGGAGGAAATTCTTGAGCCAAACTGCCTCTTTCGAAGCTTCTGAAGCAGCCACATACTCTGCTTCCATGGTTGAGTCCGCAATGCATTTCTGCTTTGCACTCCTCCATGAAACGGCTCCACCTCCCAAGGTAAACACATAACCCGAGGTAGACTTCTTCTCGTCGGCGACCGGTCACCCCGGAAATCCGATTCTCGTATAACCCAAAGACACTAGGGGCGTCGACGGGTAAACAAGCCTATAATCTCTAGTCCGTTTAAGGTACTTGAGAATATACTTGACCGCAGTCCAGTATTCCTTTCCAGGGTTAGACTGATATCTTGAGACCATGCCTACGGCATATGAGATATCTGCTCTTGTACAAAGCATCGCATACATAAGGCTACCGGCAGCGGAAGCATATGGTAGTTGCCTCATACTTTCTATATCTTCAGGCGTTTTCAGGGCACTGATTCTTGGATAGAAAAATGCCATGTCTGAAAGGTACTAAACCTCTCTTGGCTTTTGCATGCTAAAAAGAGCAATAACAGTGTCAATGTAGGACACTTGTGAGAAGCTTAACATCCTTTTTCTGGCGATCTCGAATAACCTTGATCCCAAGGATGTAAGCAGCTTCACCTAAGTCCTTCATTTGAAACTGCTCGGATAACCACGTCTTTACATCTGATAACACTTCAACATTATTGCTAATGCGAAGGATGTCATCTACGTAAAATGCAAGAAACACCACTGATCCGTTAACACAAATACGTTACACACACCTCGTTAGGACAGGATACAAATCCATAGGATTTGACTACTTCGTCGAAAACGCTGGTGCCATAACCGGAAATCTTGCTTAAGTCCATGAATAGACTTCTTAAGCTTCCAAATTAGATGCTCTTCGCCCTCCTTCACATAACCATCTGGCTGTTTCATGTAGATGTCCCTACCTTTTTCAAGGTGACCGTTTAGGAATGCGGTTTTGACATACATTTTCCAGACATCTAGGTTCATGTGAGCTGATATGGCAAGGAGAATCAGAATGGACTTGATGATTGCTACAGGCGAGAAGGTGTCTTCATAATCGATACCTTCTTTCTGGGTAAAACCCTTCGCCACTAGCCTGGCCTTAAACGCCATGATCTCTTCATTCGGTGCTCTCTCTTTCTCTTGTATACTCACTTACTACCAATAGCATTGCGGCCCTCGGGTAGTTCGGTGATCTCGTATACATCCATATCGATTATGGACTCAAATTCCGAGTCCATGGTGCATCTACATCTCCCATTTGCTTCGTTGTAAGTCCAGGGGATCCACGGTATCTTGTTCATCCGCCAGGAGATAATTAAACGTCTCCATAGTGAACATATACCGATCAGGTGTAAATATCACCCTCCCACTACGTCGAACGGTGTCGGGAGGCGTGTTAACAGATTGTGCGGTTACTCGTGGAGTACTACCTTGCACAACCGGGCTGTTCAAGTGGAACCCGACCACCTTGTAATTCCTCAAGGATGATGTCGACTCGAGATTTTTGGTTACTAATGTAATCCTCTTCTAAGAACCGAGCGTTAGGGCTAACAACGATCTTCGGTTCTTTAGGATCATAAAAGTATCCACCTTTCGTTTCCTTAGGATGCCCTATGAACAACATCACTTCTGAACGTGATTCCAATTTGTCGGCCTGCCTATTTAGCACATAAGCAGGATAACCCCAAATCCTTAAGTGGTGCATACTGGGTTTGTGCCCGCTCCACAACTCGAAAGGGATCTTTTGTACCGACTTGGAATGCACACGGTTCGAAAAGTATGCTTTGCAGCCTCTAAGGGCATATCCCCAAAAGAAAACCGGCAAAGTTGCATAACTCATCATCGACCGAACCATCTCTAAGAGACTTCGGTTCCTTCTCTCCGACACACCATTCTCGCCGAGGCGTGCCCGGTGATGTCACCGGGATGTAATCCCACATTCTCGTCAAGTAGTCCTTGAACTCGTTGGACGGTATTCCCCACCACGATTAGATCGTAGTGTTTTGATTTCTTTACATAGCTTCTTCTCCACTTCTGCCTTGAATTCCTTAAAGGTTTCAAAGCAATCCAACTTGTGGCGAAGAAGGTAAACATATCCATACCTCGAGTAATCGTCAGTAAATTTGACGAAGTACTCATACCCTCCACGAGCTTGTGTAGACATAGACCCACACAAGTCGAATGTATCAAACTTAATGCTTACGTGGCTCTATAACCCTGTGCCTTCAAAGGCCTAGTCATCATCTTTCCTTCCAAACAGGTTTCACAAGTTGGAAACGGTTCAATCTTGGAGAGACTCCAATGATCCATATTCCACCAACCTCTGAGTCCTGTTAAGATTGATGTGACCTAGTCTTAAGTGCCATAGATAAGTTTGGTTTACCTTAGAAGACTCTTTCCTCTTCTAAGGATTTGATGATGAGGAAGCAATATTAACGTAACTACGCGGTTTACAAGTAAGAGTATATAAAGATCCGTTTAATGGTCCACCACAGATAAAATCATCGTCTTTCATGATAGAAACTTCACTATCAAAACTTGATTTATAACCATCCATGGTGCAGAGTTTTGAAACAGAAATAATGTTTCGCCTAAACTCAGGCACATATTAAACATCTTTAAGTACTAAAACAGAACTATCAAAAGATAGATTTAAATCTCCAATGGCAATTGCAGGAACTTTCAATCCATTGCCCATTGAGACTACCACCTCGCCATTGCTCAATTACCTTTTCTACAAGAAACCTTGCAAGGTGTAACAAACATGAACAGTTGCCCCCGAATCCACTACCCATTCATGGGTAGAAGAGGAAACCAGAACAGTTTCAGTTACAAGTGCGACTCGCGTCTCCTTCTGTTTTGCCTTGACATCTGGATTATAATTCTTCCAGTGTCCTTTCTTACCATTCTTGAAGAACCTTCCTTTCTCCTTTGACATTTGCATGTCGCCGGTAAGGACCGTCTTCTTACTCCCACTGCTCTTCTTGAAATGTCCACCCTTTCTGTTCTTTTTCTGGTTTCCGCATTTCAGAGGATTCCTTGAACTACTAGGGATATTCAAGACTTGAGCACTCTTGCCCTTTTCTATAACCTCTTTGACCGCTACCAAAGATTTGAGTAACATACTCATAGTAAACTCATTCTTAGACATAGCGGTCCTAAAAAAAGAAGTTCTTATAGAACCTTTGCAGAACATTTATTGGGAAGGTAAGATATCTCTTCCACTTTGTAAAATTATTTAAAATTGTAAACCCGTTAGGGTTTGGTTGGTGAGACTGTTTAGGAACTCGAAATTAAAGTTTTTCGAACAGACATATCTGAAAAAATATAAATTAAAAGCATGTATAAAATTAATATTTGCACATAATTCGTAATTAACAATCATTGTAACCTTTTGAAAAACCAATGATGTTAAAAACTTCGAACCGCTCTAGGAATTTCACTAGCAAGCCACGCAGGTGGACGTTTACTAGCGTAACCCTAAACCAAGCTATTTACCTAGCTCTTTAATTCCAATCCACGTCAAGGTTCTTAAGACGAATGAAATTAATAGTTCGATATACTTGGACCATGTCACTATTAAAACGCGGGAAGGGACTTCGAGGGAAGTGAATTGTACTGCGGTGACATCTAAGCATTGACCATTAATTTGACCAAATAGAATCAAATCCTTGAAATTGACATACTTACTCGAACCATGCCGCATTCAATTTGATCTAATTAGCCATCCTATTTAATTATTATCTTCTAGAGTACTCGTGTTTACTAGGCACGCAAGCCACGCAGTGGACGTTTACGGCTTCGCTCCCACTACTCAATAATAATCAAATATTATTTTGGAAAACTCATCTCACAAAACTGGTAGCTCAAAAATGCAAGCAAGCCACGCAGTGGACGTTTACTTACATAATCTTACTACTTTCGTGTAGAGTCCAATTAATGGAGGTCCGATTAAGTGTTTAATATCCAAATTAATGGAATCTAATTAAACATTTAATTTTAAAGTTGCTTAGTCTTTTTGTTCAAAAGGTTTGTAACGAATCATGCAATCACACATAATTCCTAAAGCATGCAATTTCTAAACGCACATAATAAAACGTGCTCGCGAAAAATAAAACATGTTTTAATAAAGACATAAATCCTATTTACATGCTTTTCTAAGCGCAATTAATCATATAATTGCATGCTAAAGCATAATTAAAAATAAATACGCAAATAGGAAATATAAAAACGTTATCGGGCTTTTAAAAACACGTAATTCCTAACTATTACATATCCCGATCATGATACAGATCCTCGAAATCTTCGAATCTGAAAACTGCTCCGAAAACTGCCGTCGCCACGTCAGCATGGGTCTGCCACGTGGCAGTCACGTGGCGCACACGTGGATGCTGACTCAACTAGGGCTGATGTAGCGGCCACGTCACCGCCACGTCATCATCGTCTTCTTCAGCGAGAAGTCGCCGCCGCCGACGCTCCAGGCCGCGCCGCTGCGCCGCCGATCGGCGGGAGGGTTCGCCGCGGCCTCCCACCCCTCTCCGTCCGTGGGCCGCCGGAAAACGGGGCCGGAACGCGCGCGCCGCGCGTTCTGCGCTGCTCGCCGCGCCGCGGCGCAGCCGCCGCCTCCCTCCACCTCGTTGATCGTCCCCGCCCCTTCCGGATGTCTTTGAGACGTGCCGGGCTGTGAATAACAGCCACTGGAGCCGCCGCCGCGGCTGTTTTTCGCACGATAAATCGCGCCTCCCGCCGCCGCCTTCGCCGCCCGAATTCTCCCTTTCCGAACCGCGATTCGATCAATTGAAAGAGGGGAAACGTAATTAGAACACTCACGACCACCGGGTAACAGATTCCGGCTGAGATTAGTTCCTCAATTTCCCGAATTTCAAACGATTCGCCGGAACGAATTCATAACGAGCAGCGAACTTCAGACGTTAATTCCGGTCGCATCCGGGATCGGATGATCCCATACGACCTATCAACGCGAAGCTCATAAGACGAGGATTCCATAGGTCCAAGCCTATCGGAAATCCGACCCCGGAACCGCCGGGAATTGCCGCCGCAAAATGCGGCGGAACCCTAGAAAACTAGGGTTTCCTGGCCAATTTGGGAATTTCTGGACAGCACGACCACTTCTCCTTTCCGACGCTATTCCGGACAAACCAGAAATCACCTATCCAGACGAAGCTAACGCGAAGACGAACAAACCTATCCGCACAGATCGGAAGGATACTGTAGCACGCGCGCTCACGCGCTGTCACAAGTTGGCGCCCGTGTTCTGCCAGAAACAAAGTTTTCGCCCTTCCGCTCCGTCGCGCCTCGATTTTCGTGCCAATCGGACCAATTACAGTACAAAAAACAGTACAATAACATAGTACATTGATCCTATCAACTACTCGTGGATTTTCTCACGAGAAAAACGTTACAACGGGGTCAAAACAGGTGGCTCGCGAGCCGCCCCCAAACACGAAATAGCCCGATAACGACGAAATAAAACCTAATTATGCAACAATCATAGCCTAAACCAGGCTCGATACCAATTGAAGGAATAATAGGGTTTATAGTAAGGCTACCTTCCTCCTGGTGTGTTGTCGCGGCTCCGATTGTTGCTCTCGTGTCGGATCTTCCGATCTGTGTCCCGGTCTTTTTCTCCCTCTGGGTGGTCAGAGATCTGAAGAAAATAAATTTATTCTCTCTCTATAAACTCACGCCACTCTCGATTTTTATGAATCAATTGTGTGAGTTTACGAACGAATACTAATATATATAGGCTTCAAAAACCTATATAATATTAATATATTTGTAGCCCATTAATTTAATTATAATCCAATGGGCTTCTATTAAATCAGCCCATAATATAATTAATTAATTTATTGGGCTACTAATATTTATCAATTAATTGGCCCACCAATTAATTCCAGATAAATAACATTATTAAATAATGTAAAATACATTAATCCATTAATAATGAATTACCGAGAGATAATAAATTACTAGGCAACTAATTGGGCCGGATCGGGGATCCAATACAAGAAATAAAGCCGGGCCTCCAATTAATTAATTATCCATGCTCAGCCCGAGCAAAATTAATTAATTAACACGATTCATTCCACTAGAGAATCCGTGCTTGACTTACCCCTTTATCCCAATTTGAGCAAGGGCTTGTATTTTAGACTTAATCGATCTCCGTATTTAAGATAGAAATATCCGTTAATTAATTAAGCTTACCATATTGCTTAAATTAATTAACATCTTGTATTCTCGAGTAGTACCACTCGACCTTATTAACACACTCGAACTTAATCAACCGGCCGGGTTTAGTGTGCTAATCCTTTCGAGTTCCTCGGGGGATATTATCAACCCATTCTCGGGATACGGCCGCAAGATACGGACAACCGGCCCGAGCCACAAATGACTACTAACACCCAAGATACGTAGATCCGGTCGCTCATTGGACGTTCACCATAGTAGGTCAAAGTGATAGATAGCCAAATGCACTCACCGAAGTCTTACCAAGCTTAAGACTAGCTAAGTCACCGAGATCTTGGTTTTCCACTAATGTCGGTTAGGAAAACACATCTCACCGTGATCCGTCAATACACCACCTTAAGTGTACCAAGTAAAGACAAGCGGCTAAGACAAGCCACTTCTTATCTAAATCGCAGCTTAAACCGACAACTTCATCCTTAAGTTGTCTCAGCTGTGTTAACTGTTTATATCTTGTTAGTTCAACCAATTTGTGTTGTCTTCTGTGATACCCGACACACCACACAAATCTAACTATTATACAAGATAAAGGATAACATGTGCAAATATACATATTTATCAGATAGGAGAATAAAATAGTGGTAAGGACAAAAACACATTGTATACAAGCATAAAAAGTGCTTCCAGTATACAAAATCCCAACAGAAACAACATATAGAATAATCATCAAGGATCAAACTACATGATGAGTTATGTCCAATATAGAATGAGAGAAAGTCAACTATAAAGAAAAACAAGGGTAGGGGTTCAAAGAAAAGGAGGATATTGCCAATTCATATTTTCAACAGATTTCTAACAAATACATAGAAATATCATCTCGGATCAAGTATCAATATAAATGGGGGGTGAGTTTAGCACCAAGGTGGTACAACTGTTTAGTCAAAATAAAATGAGTGAAAGTATGCAACAAAAGGAACAACCTTGTCAATCTTATAGTAGCAATATGATCATTTACTAGTTTATATAGTTGCACGTCTACTCCTTTAAGTTCAAGTCTTCATCAGATCCGCTTCCTCAACGTTCAAATTCGAGTGTCTGAATGTATCGGGGGTTTATCATATGATACCATAAAATACCAGTGTCTCACTTATACCTTTGCCTTTGCATCATGCTGTTCAACATCGTATGATCGTGATCAACTATTTTAAGCCTATTAAGTTCTTGGAGATGCTCCGCGAGAACTATTCTGACTCTGTTTGCACTCTTGAGGGATCTTCAGCAATGATATTTATAAAATGACCTCAGGTAAACATAACGATATTTTATAGTCATTAGGTTAAGGCAATGTCATAGCTATATTCTATTAAACTTGTGCAGAAGATCTATATTAAAAGGGTTCCACAGACCATGGTTTCACTTCATAAATTTTAATATTCTATATATAGATTTCTTAACGAGACTAGATTATAACAGAATTGGTTTCATATTAAAATAATAAATCCTCTAGGAGTTATAACCAAAACAATACCTATTATAATTTAGCTACAATTGTGGGACCAAAAGTGCTTTAAAATTTTTAGAATTCGACACACGTTTAGGGGATATGCAGAGGAATACCATATCAAAATTTCACTCTCTATGGATAAGTGACGACTTGAGAAAATACAAAACAGTGTCCACAAAAATCAGCTCTACTGAATGCATGGCTCTAATTAACTAACGAAAGTTTATATTAAACTGATTTTACTTTCATGGATTAAAAATACAAAATAAATATGTTTACAAAGATCTACGAGTATAAAGTATTTAGGGAATAAAATCAAGGCAAGATAATTTTTTTGGAGTGAGATATAAACGTTTACTAAGCCCTATAACGGATGCATGGTTTTTTGGCATCATAGAAGTGTAAATTCATTAAAAATATACAAAATTATCCAAAAATCACCAAACTTTACAGAGATATTAAAAACATCCTAAATGTTGTCTCTATAGTTTTTCTAGAATTTTTCAAGTAACAAAAAGATCGAGTAATTGGCTTTAAAACTCACGGCGGAATCGTAAAACTCGAAAATACGTTCTGCCTAGAATCTCTCTACTCTAATCGGATTTTAAACAAAATCTTGCTATCCATATTGGACCTTGTGTGAGATCTATCATAACCTTACATGATTATCCTAGGGAACATTATGCATGTAGCATGCAATGCATCTCTAAGAACATTTGAGTTGTGAGAAACATAATAGGGAATTTAAACCAAGAGAATTACTTCATATGCTAAGATTTCCACATGCAGCCTCATACCCCTTCATGCATGAACGATTCGTACCAAATCTCAACCCATCAACAACTCGATTGACTTTGTCCTATCTCAAAAACATCATGTTCGTCACAAAAGGAAGAAAATGAGTACAATATAACAAGGTGAAAGAGATACTTACTTAATGTATTACACTAGCTACTAAGAACTCCTAAGACTTGCTTCCCTCCCAAGCCGATGCAACAAGATGAAGAGGAAATCTCACTAAGCTTGTGTTTTTGGTATAGAATCAAGCTAGATGGTAACAAGTATTTAAAGGGGTATGGTCATGATTGTCTACTATGTAGCCTATTAGTAACCTTTGTGCATGGAAGGCACATAGAAGGTGAATTGGAAATGTGAATAGTTCCCCAACATGAACTACTACAATGCATGTCTATTCCATTTGATTGAAACAAGCTTTGTGCTCATGCATGTACTACAATGCATGTCTATGCTCACATCATCCCTTCACTAAGTTGTCTCTCTAGTGGGTGGCATGCTCATGCATGTTGAGATGGTAGTTCCTCCACGTGGTGAATCTTTTACATGCAACTAGGAGAGAATACTTCACTAATCCTTTATATATATATATATATATATATATATATATATATATATATATATATATATATGAACAACTAGTTGTTATTAATTACTCAATTAATGATACCTATAGTGTCACAAATTAGGACTATATTCTAATATGGTAACGTAGTTTACTATATGATTGTCTAGAAATCTCTCTTAGTACGAATATATTTACGGCCTATACTAGTTTAGTCGAATAATGTGACGCGACTATCTAAGACCACACTAATGTATAATGCTACAAGTACACTATACATGAATACCGATTTTCTAAGGCATAATGCATTACTCTTATGTGAATAAGGTACGACGGTGATATTTTTATGCTACCCGATTCGCTCCTAGGCTTAAATATTGATTCGTAATATATAAATTTACGAGTTATTACAAGTGAAAATTACGGATTTACGGACATACGG
This sequence comes from Lavandula angustifolia, assembly GCA_028984105.1. NCBI lineage: Eukaryota > Viridiplantae > Streptophyta > Magnoliopsida > Lamiales > Lamiaceae > Lavandula > Lavandula angustifolia. The sequence continues at coordinate 21,538,377 of CM054826.1, read as the reverse complement.
TAATTGAGGTTGACAAGTTAAATTATTCTTACACTTTGGTACAATAAGTAGAGCTCACTAGCCGAAAACCTCGAAACAATTCCGATGTTGCCTATGAAAACAAATTAAGTTATAAGCTAAACTTGGATAAATGAATTTAACAATATATAATATATTATACAAAGCTCCGCTCATCTTCGTATGGTCCAAATAAGTCTAAAAAAGATCATAATATTTTATTATGAATTTTTTTAAAAGATATAATTATTATATAATACGAATTAAAACATTAAAATTATTATAATATTTTCGGTTCGGTTTGGTTCGGTTAACCAGTGCTTAATCCAAAAACCAAACCGAAAACCAAACTTATAAATAATAAAAACCAAATACCAAATCGAAAAGTTATGGTTCGGTTTAGTTCGATTCATATAAATTTGGTTCGATTCGATTTGGCCGGTTATCTGATCAGATTGACAACCCTAATTAAAAGGTAAACAATACCAATTGGATTGGTAGAAAACTGGCTCTATATTTGGTAAAGGCTAAATTATTATATAAATTCGTTAATGCATATACATTAAGGAGAAAGTAAGGTCATCTTCTGCTTTCCGATGTACATGTTAAGGAAAATTCATAAGTGCATGCTTATGTTTGTGCATTTTGATTCCATCGAGGCAAGCCCACTCCTTGCTTATATTAATTTGGAAAATGTGGCCTAAATAAGTATTCCATTAAATGATAAACATATATATACATGTTCAACAATAAGGAAAAAAGAAAAAGACAAGTTTGTTGTATTAGCCATCAAGTATTAACTATAACTATAGTGATTACTTATTGGGAATCTCAATTGCAAGTGATTAAGGTTCTGAATATAATTCACTAGTTTTCACGCTTTTTTTTTTTTTTTTTTTATAATATCCTTCTATTTGTTTGCTACTACATTTGCATAGCCTAATGGTAAGTCATATTTCTACACAAATTTTGTATTCGAGATTGTTACTACCAACCAATAGGTTTTGAATTCGAGCTTGACTAGTTATATTACCGACAACATTTACTGTAGTTGGTATCCACACCTCTATATAAATGATTGATTTGTAGTTGATACAACGTTCAATGTCAATTAAGGCCGATTTTAAATTAATAATATATCACATTTGATTTCTAGATAAATTTGAACCACAGAAGAGAAATTATTACTGGCCATGACCCTTGAGTTGATATAGTTCCCTTGAGTTGATCTCGATTCCCATTCCCTCATATTGTCTCCTCTCTTTATTACTTATTTCTTTTATTTCTCTTATTATTTTCTACTTCATTTTGTCTTGCTCTTATAAATACTAAAGCTATTCCATGTCGTTTGTCTGATATTGTTACATGTTAACGATTCTTAATGGTCATTAATATGTTATTAAATCACTTATTTAATATATTAAAAGAATAAAAATACATTTATATTTTCGTTGTAAGTAACTTTCATGGAATTAAGAAACTAAATAAAATAAAGCACCACATTAATACATTATTTAAAATCTGTTGTGATTGAAATATAAATCACAAAAATTCCAAGAGTATAGTATAAAGAATTTATTAATGAGAATATGTTTGTGCATGTTGATTCAATCGTGGCAAGCCCACACCTTGCTTATATTAATTAGGAAAATGTGGTCTAAATAAGTGTTTCATTGAATGATAGACATATATGTACATGTTCAACCATAAGGAAAAAGATAAAAGACTGTTTGTATTTGTCATCAATATTAACTATAATTGTAGTGATTACTGATTAGAAATATCAATCGTAAGTAATTAAGGTTCTAAATTTAATTTAATAATTTTTCACGCTTACTTATATATATATATATATATATATATATATATATATATATATTTATATATTTCTATTCGATTACTACTATATTTACATGGCTTAAGGTAAGTCATTCTTCAACCAAGCAAGAGGTTTTTTTCTTCTATATTTACATGGCTTAAGGGTAAGTCATTCTTCTTCCAACCAAGAGTTTTTTTAATTCGAGCTTGTCTAGTTATATTACCAAGGACGACCCAATCGGAGGCGGGCAGGGCGACAACCCAGGGCCTCAAATTTTAAGGGTCGCAAAAAACTTTTTTGGCCCAAACTTGCATGCTACTTTTGTTTTCAATTTTGACACACAATATCAACTTGAGCCCAAATATTATTACTGTAAAAATGAATTATTATCTAGCGTCCGAAATGATAAGTACCAAAAGATAGAAAAATAGTTAAGATAGTCGAATTAAGTGGGTTAATCGTCTATGTTAGATTGTTCAACAATAATAGAGATTAAAATTGGATTTCTTCATTGTAATGCTATATAAACATTAAATCCAGAGTTGTACAACACGCTAGGTTGTGGTTAGGTTAGGGAGTAATTGGAGAATTGTTCAAGAAGTCATTAGCGACTAAGTAAGTAGGAATTTGGATATGTACGTGTGCAATACTGTATCCTATAATCCCTTTATCCTAGGAATTAATTAAATCTATGCATCAATGATTGAAGTAGTTATCTCATACAAGTTACTTGAGCCGAGTCTACCTTCCCCTATTTCTTTTCTCTCAATTTACGTTTCTGCTATTTAAATTTATTTGTCTATGTTGTAAACCCAAGATTTATGCATTGGGGCATCCCCAAACTTTAATCAAAATGATAGATATAGTTTATTTACACTGTTCCTTGAGTTCAACCTTGTTCATTACTAATTATAAAATTTTGAGTGTGGCATGAATTTTATTTGGTTTGAAAACAGCGACCATTAAGGTGCTATATCACCTCCAGAATTTTGCATATATACTAAAAAGTTATAACTAATTATATTAAATGGGGTTGGTTCAGCGGATAAAAAGCATTACCTAAATGTAGAATTGGTGTGAGTTCAAATCTTTCCACTAACAATTTAATTATTCTCTAAATTTAATACATAAATTAAACTTGTGGAAGAGAATTTAAGAGTTTTTGTAATTTCTTCAATTACAAAATAAGAACAACCTCTTTTGTCTCCACACCAAAAAAAAAAAACTTACTTTTAACACAACCACTTAAACTCCACAAAATCAACTAAAACTACACCGAGGTTGTGTTCTTCTTTTGTTTTTTAAGTTTTTAAACTAGAATTTGATACTATCCGAGATTATTTGTAGCATTTTTTTTCTTCTTTTTTAAAAAACATTGAAGTCTACTATCGGACAATATCCCTAACTTTATTTTTTATTTTAATGAACCTAAAACCCTTCTACGATCTATAAATTGCTATGTTAGTTTCTAAATATGATATGCCCAATTTGGTTCTTAACTAGAGTATCTGTTATAATTGAATAACTATCATGAATTCACAAAAAAACCATGTAACATGTTCCGGGATCATGATTAACGAGTTAATGCTCGTTGCTTAACACCCCCACAGTAAAATCTAGGCTCAACCACTGTTGATGAGTTTCTCCTGCCATGAAAAATGCTTCATCTAATTTCTTCTATTCGAATAGAGGTAAATTTGGACAGCCAAGGTATTAATTAGAATATCAATTAGTTAGTGGGAGTGATTATCAAAGTTCATCAGATGAATAAGAAAAACAACTCAAATTGGATAAAACGTATAGCTAGCCAGACAACAACAACAACAACAACAACAACAACAACAACAACAACAACAACAACAACAATAATAATAATAATAATAATAATAATAATAATAATAATAATAATAATAATAATAATAATAATAATAATAATAATAATAATAATAATAATAATAATAAAACTGAAGATATTGAAATAAAATATAATTTTAATTGGTTGTATGAATCGACAACCTTTTGCAAATTTTATTTATTGAGGTATACCTGTAATATGCACAATTGGAATGAAAATTGGCAACTAGTAGTACTCATACATATATATAGTCAAAATTTATTAAAGTGCAAAAGCAAATGAAGTAAAAAAGCAGTCCCATGCACATGTTATGGCATTAATTGTTCCAATAAATATATTTGTATAGGGACTAATGTTGGTCCCGAGAATAAACGTTCAGGTGTAGAGGGGGGGGAGGAGGGGGTTGAATACACCTAAAAACTGATCAGCTTTAAACGCGAATAGTCCTTTTCAGGAGAGTGTCGTACTGAACAAGTTCAGTAGACCAAATAAACTGTTCTGGATCGCGTGGCAGAGTGACTGACTTCACTGAGGCCTGCTAGCTGGCTAGAGTCGAATTCGATGCCGTTCGGCCTAAAGTTCAGTAGTGCGGAAATGTGTAGGCCCAAATTCAGTTGAGTTTAGAAAACATTTTTAATAAAATAGTTTCAGTATGTTAGTGCAATCAATTAAGCTTGCTGAAACTCAGTTGAATGATTTTTGAGATATTTTCAGTATGAACAGTAATCAATGCAAGAGTTAAAACAGAAAAACGAACACAGAACACATGCAATTTTTAAAGTGGTTCGGATCCAACAATCCTACGTCCACTGTCCCGAATGATCAGGAGGCTATGTATTATACTGAGATAGTCTCAGTTGGTTTGTACGCTGGACAAACACTGGCCTTAGTGATTATACTGAGCAAGTCTCAGTTTACAGGGTATCAAACTAAGTGTTTGAAAAACTCTCCAACTATGAAGGAGTCCTTTACAATAAGGATCAGTTCATATATGAACTCCTTCGTCTAAGCTATGGATATGATCAGCTGAGCTTAGGTTAGAGGGATAGGGAAGGAGAAAGTGGCTTCCAGAGCGACGAACGGTTAAGTAAAGACTTAGGTTCGTGTTCAGTCGCTTGGATACTAGAGGCTTTATAATTCTGGTTCAGCTTGGTTCCCTATGAGCGAGTATGTCGTCTTTCACCGAAAATTATTCTTCGAACTTCTTGCGGAAGACTTAGAACATTTTGAGTTGCTCGTGAATGCTCGTGTGTTCGGTTTCTAGGTTCGCTCGTGTTGGTCGTAGATGAGCTTCAATTTGAATTGTATCCCTCTATTTATAGAGTAGAGATAAGGATAGATCCATTGGAGATGACGATCCTTGTGTCTCTCTCTTTTGGGTAGCTAACGGCTCTTTCAAAGTATGGTTGCAGTGTCCTTTCCCTCCATTTCTGGAAAGTTCTTGACTTGCAGCTTTAATCAGAATATGGACAGCTGGTTGCTTGTTATTGGTCGAGGATAAAGAAAGTAGGTGAGACAGAACAGACTTCAAGGTAGATCAGAAGCTGACTTCTCTCTTCCTCGTATGACTCTGCTGATTTAGACTTGCAAATCCTGACAGTTTAGAGGACTTGTCTAGCCGTTGTTGAGTCTGATCTAAATTCAGTAGCATGTTCCTACTGAGTCGGGTCTACTGAAGATCAGCTCCGAGTTCAGTGAACTACTCCTACTGAGTTTAGTTCCACTGACTCCTTTCAGTATACTGCTACTGCTGAGTCCAGTATCACTGAGTCTTCTTCTTCTGGTACTAAGGCTGGTAAACTACTGAGTGCCTGAACCAAATGAACAATGTACCGTTGAGTGCGAAACCTCGAGAGACGAACAACATAATACAACTGAATGGTTCATCACTCAAAGTAGGGTTTTGGGATCTTCAAATCTTCAGCAAATATTTAGAACACTGGGCTACTGAGTTATCTCTCAACCGATTGTGAGACGACTGAATCATCTCCCAACATTTTCCCCCTATTTGATGATGCCAAAACCTAAGATTATGACTATTAGAAACAGAGCTCCTTACAAGTATTACAAGTAGAATCAATGGAGTTGTACTTCAAGTCCTAGACTACTGAGGGAATCAGGGAAGAATTATCAGAACTTATACAGAAAACTAATCAGCAATTTCTGCCTTTCTAACAACATTTCCCCCCCCATCTAAAAGCAATCTAATAGATCAGAATCTAACAAGGTAAAAACTGACAGAATAAATATAAATATATATTCAGTGAGTTTGTGAGTCAGTAATCACTTGAGTGATTCTGTGTGTTAAGCATAAAGACAAACAGGGCCATATAGACAATAAGGAATTGTCAGGGCCGAACAACAGTGATGTTTTATATAAAAGGAATGGTCAGTACAGATACATCAACTGCTATTCTAAGAAAAACAGAACTTAAGAGAAATACTGAAGCTATCTATCATCCGAACTGCTGAATCCTGTCTTTGAAGTCCTTTGATTTTGATTCAGGAAGAGGCAGTCCATACATTCTGTAAGTAGTCTTCCTCAGTTTCAGTATCTCTGGCAAGTCAGTAGGCTCATCTTCATCCAAGTGTCTTGCTTGGGCAGCATCTTTAATCTCTTTCTCAATTACTCCATAATGAACAGAGCCATCTAGTTGCAGTGGGGGAGGCATGATCCTTGGAGCTGGGACTCTGACATCAATTTTATCTGCTATGGCCTTCTGAACTCTAGGAAATATCTCTGGGTCGGTCTTCAGAAGCCATTCAGCAAATGCGATAGACTTGTGTGTCTCAGGCCAGTATCTCCAGAAATAATATCTCTTGATGTAATATGCCTTTAGTGACTCCCACCTTTGAGATCTTTCACATGGCATCCATTCATCCACTCTGGGCCATCTGTGAATTTTCAGGTCAGTAGGCTTCCTGAGTCTTCTGTACTTATATGGAATATCTGCCTTCTCAGGAATCCTTTGGCTAGCTTCCTTCTCAGCCTTTAGCCTCAGAGCTTCTAGATTTTCCAATCTGAGCCTTTCTCATGCTGCTTCTATTTGCCTTGCTTCTGCTCCTCTGAATAGATACCTCTCCATCTGATCCCAAATTCTTGCATTTCAAGCTCTTGACTCTTCGAGGGGACGTAGGAGGGTACATGAACTTCTTCTTCTGAATCAGCAGGGGTAGATGATTTTTCCTTTGAAGTACCCTGCTGACCAGTTGTCTGCTGCTGCTGCTCCTCCTTTTCTTTTTCTTTGTCTGCCTCGTCACTCAGCTTTAATGTTCTTGGAGGCAGCCTTGAACCAGATTTTCTACCACCTGTTGGAGCTTTGGTCTTGCCTTTGGCTGGCTTTTTCTTTGTCTTATTGGCAGCCTCAGCCTCGGTAATTTCTCTTGCAAGTTTTTCATCCGCAGCAATCTGAGCTTCTGCCTCCGGAGTGATGTATCTTTTAGGTCCTTTCTTTTTAGAAGGAGGAGTTGGAAGCTTCAGTAACTTCTTGCCTTTTCCGGCAACTGGAGGAGGTAGAGGGGCCTCTTCCTCTTCTGCATACTCAGCAATCTCCTTGATTATGTCACTTGGAGTTTAGGTAGCTTGAGTAGCAGAGTCCTTGGGTCCTGAGCCACTTGGGCCGGTCTCAGCAGACACTACATCGCCTACTGCTGAGACACCTTGGGCCTCGCCAGACTGAGTAGAGGGACCAGTGGGAGCAGATTGCTGACTCTGGGTTGCTCCGACCACTGTCCTAATTCCTCTTGGTACTCTAAGTACTTTCCCTTTTGTAATCCTCAGCTTGCCTTCCCCCCTTTTGGCATCAGCAAATACGCTAGGGTGGGAACTGGTACCTTCTTATCCAGACTTTTGTATGCTGCTAACAGATCAGCCAAGGCGTACTGCAGCTTTGTGAATCGTTCCTACAGTTTGTTTCTCTCTTCAGTAAGTTGGTCGATGTACTTATTGTGAGAGGCGTCTGCTGCTGTCTGGATATCTTGCAACTTTTTATCCACTCTCTCTTCCATAGCCTTCTGAATAGATTGGAGTCTGAGTTTGGAGGCCTGAGAGACGGAAGAGACGGATTCAGTGTGAGCTGACTGGGCGGCCTTATATTCTTCCAGGAGCTTTGCTTGGCCAGCCTGCATAAACTTCAGTTGCTCTTCGAAGTCAGCTCGTTGAGTGGCAAGTACTTCAGTTAGGATTGTGGAGAAGTCGGGGGCAGACGAATTCTGAATGGTCGTTCTGAGCCCCTTGATCTCTACACTCTGAGCCTGAGTGGTCTGCCTCCACGTCTTGTGGACGGCACGGGCGAGGAGTCGGTTCTGAGTCCCTTGACTCCTCAGAGCCCTGGCCACTAACTTCGAATGTCGGCTTTTAGGGTTGGGCGCTACCTCGAAAGTAGACTCAAGTAAGAGTTGAGCGGGTTCTGCTGACTTCAAGGTACCAGTCTCCGACTGACCTGGTCCAAGGATACTGAGAGGAGGTTCAGCGGTAGAAGTTGGTGCATCCTTGTCCAGTTGAGTTCCCTCATCAAGCTTCTCAGGGCCTGAATCACGGGGTGGGTCCTGACCATCGGGGTCGAACCCATCCGAGGGTACCGATGCCGAGATTGGTTGGCGGTCATTCGGCAGATGGCTAGCATGGTAGCCCTCAAATCGTCCAACGAACATATATCAGATGGCTTTGTGTAGCCGATTTTGTGCCTTATCATCAGCTCCTCCTCGTGGAGCTGTTTGCAGGAGTGGTGTTTGATTAATGCGTTCGAGTAGACCACTCCCCGGAATCGATCGACGCATGTGGAGCCTAGCCTGCCTTGCCAGTATGATGAGATCAGTGTGGCTGGCTATCTCCGGGATTCGTTCAGCAATCTATCGGGAGGCTCTTGATTGCAGAGTTGATGCCTCTATCCCGATCGATTCGGATTCAGAAGTAGTCTCAGAATCTTCAACTTCAATGGGAGACGGTTGCTTCTCAGCAGACGAAATGTTGCTTAGTGGAGGGACATCCAAGGGGCTCTCAGTCGCAGGGATCTGTTCAGCTTCAACCCCTTGGTCCACTGTCTTGCCTCGTTCAGTGGAGACGGCCTTCTCCACTGACGGAGTCTTCTCTGAGGACTCAGACTCGTCCCTCAGCTGTAGAGGTGGTTCGGAAGCTACCTCTGGTACGACCTCACTGACTTTCTTCAGTCTTTTGGTCGGCGTCTTCGGAGTAGACTTGGGAGGGGACCTCTTCTTCGTAGGAGTGGAGGTATTCTGAGTTCCTGAATTGGGGTCAGCAGGCCCAGACCCAATCTGCTGAAGGGCCGTTGCCCTGCTCTGGAAACGGACCTTCTTCGGATTAAAGTACTGCTTTTCAGCATTTGCAATGTTGTCTGTTCCCCAGAAGTCCTCTATCATTATAGACAGCTTCAGTTCATATAGTAATTTTCCCTTTACTGCAAGGCGCTGGGAAAGCTTATCGAATTTTGCGGACTGCGTCATGAATTCTTTGAGGAAGAATTCTGTCCAGTTGATCTTCGCATGGTCATAAATGACCATCATCATTTGTATTTTAGGCCTCGACACTTGATCAAAGGATCCTGCCTGACTCGTCAGCAACTGATTCACAATATAAGCCAATGCTCTGAATTTCGGGAGCATGGCGTTCTTTGGAAACGCTGTTCTGAAAGAGCTTGGCTTCTCGCGAAGATCTCAAGGTATTCATCCATCAAGTCATCTTTGTAGGCCACGATGCGATTCTGCCCGTGCCGGGAAGTTTGAAGCTTCTCTGAAGAGCCTTTTCTTATAGACATCGTCTTTATCTCTGAAATGGCAAGAGAGGGGTATCCAACTGTATGGACAACATATCTTCATCGGATATCACTCTCTATGGACTCTGAGTTCAAGTACAGCTTAGCAATCTGGCGCGGGAGGAAGTATTTCGGCTTCCTCGACAGAAATCCCTCTAAGCCGGTCGTTCTTAGGGCATCAAAAATCTCCTCCATGTACTCGAGTTCGCAGACATCAAACTCCATCATGGGTTCGCACCAAACGTGATCCTTCTCCAGGATCCCTTGCATATCAGAGGGGACGTTAACAACTACTCCTGCCATGTTTGTATTCTGCAAATCAACAATATCAGTATCGAGGAAAGAAATATATTACAAGTATAATATACGATGCTGAATGATTAAGAAGAATTTACCGACGAGTTTTCTGAGTTTTTGAAAATGAGTTTGCAAGGAAACAGATGCTTTTTCTCAGAAAACTAGGGTTATGAAAATTTGCAGAGTGAAAATGGCGGTTTCTAAACTTTGAACGTGTTTATATATGTTAAATAAGATGAACAGTTAATAAATCCACGGTTAAGTTTGAAATAGCTTTTGAGATGGACGACGAGGATTTAATGTTATAAAATAGGTAATGATCATTTTAGCCGCCTAAGTCAAAATACAGTTGTAAATAGCCAAAGAAGTAACTTGATACGACATGCATTAAATGCGTTGCAAAGTTCAACATACTTTACATAGAATGTCGTGTATTTAATGTAAACCGTTATATTAAATGACATTTCATAAGGCATTGAATACGAAGCTGAATCTGAGTCATAAATGCACTGGATATTTCATTGGCTACTGAGTAGAGATACGCAAACCTGTCAGCTGAACATCGTAGTCAGCTGATACCTCGTGTAGATGGTTGCTGAGTCTCTACGTACTGAATTTTACTCAGTACTGAGAGTGAACATTCCCCCTTGCTGAATGCTTCTCTCCTGAATCCACTTACTGACTGGAGTCAGTAGGGTCCAGCAGACTTAGCTCTACTGAAAATTCTATGAATTTGGCTTCAGCTAGAGGCTTGGTCAGTATATCTGCCCTTTGGTGGTCAGTATGGATCTTTTCCATCCTGATATCCTTCTTTTCAACATGATCATGAATGAAGTGGTGTCTGATGTCCACGTGCTTGCATCTTGTGTGAAGTACTGGATTTTGAGTGATTGCAATTGCACTGGTGCTGTCATAGAAGATCGGCACTTCATTCTGAATAACATCATAGTTGCGTAGCTGCTGTCTCAGCCAAAGGATTTGGGCGCAGCAACTTTCGGCAGCCATATATTCAGCTTCAGTAGTTGACGTTGCTACTGAATGCTGTTTCTTTGAAAACCATGAAATCAGCTTACTGCCAAGGAACTGACATGTTCCAGAAGTTGACTTTCGGTCAATTCTACATCCTGCATAGTCAGCATCAGAATAACCAGTTAGTTCAATATTATCATCAGCTGGATACCATAAACCCATGTCAGGTGTTCCTCTGAGATAGCGGAGAATCTTCTTTGCTGAGTCCATATGACTCTGCTTAGGATTCGCCGGAAATCTAGCGCAGACACCTACATCATAAGTTATGTCAGGTCGAGTAGCTGTTAGATATAATAATGAACTAATAATAGCACCAGATTCAGTATGGTCTACTGATACTCCCTCTTTATCAAGATCGATTTTCATGTTCGTGTTCATCGGGATCTCATTCGTTTGCTAGATGTGCAACCGAACTTCTTGATGAGGTCTCGAGTGTATTTACCTTGATTGATGAATGTTCCCTTCTCAAATTGTTTGACTTGGAAACCGAGGAAATAGTTTATTTCTCTCATTATTGACATCTCGAACTTGTCCTTCAACATTTTCTCAAATTATTGACACATGATGACGTTCTTCAATCCGAAGATTATGTCATCTACGTAGATCTGCACAAGTTTTCTTATCGTCTTCCAGTCGAATGCTGAATAATCTGCGGTCTACTGTGCCTTTCTGAAAACCTTTCGGAAGAAGAAACTCAAATAGGTATCGTACCAAGCCCTAGGTGCTTGTTTTAACCCATACATAGTCTTTCTGAGTCTGTAGACCTGATGTCCCTACTGAAAATCGGGAGGTTGTTCTACATAGACTTCTTCTTTCAGCACGGCGTTCAGGAACGCAGACTTCACATCCATTTGATAAACTCTGTATCGCTGATGTGTTGCGTAGGCTAGAAATAGTCTGATTGTCTCCAATCTTGCAACTGGAGCGAAAGTTTCATCGAAATCTATTCCTTCAGCTTGACAGTAGCCTTTTGCCACAAGTCTTTCTTTGTTCCTTACTATAACATTTTTTTCATCTCGCTTGTTCTTGAAGACCCATTTAGTTCCAATCACGTGTTGATGCCGGGGTCTGTCAACAAGCTCCCATACTTCGTTTCTCGTGAACTAATTCAGCTCCTCCTGCATGGCTATGATCCAATCAGCGTCCTTAAGTGCATCCTCAACTGATTGAGGTTCTTCAGTAGACAAGAAACAGGAATATAATGCGCTTTCTCCCTGACAGAATCTGGATCTTGTCTTTACGCTTGCTGAAGGATCTCCAATAGTTAAATCAGAAGTGTGAGCCTCCAGCCACGATCTACGATGTTTCAACTCTTCATCTGAGATTTGTTCAACATAGATAGTAGGTGAGTTAGGCATTTCAAATGTACTATTCTGAGATTGAAGTAATTCAGTCACTAGAGTTGGGTCTACTGAGTCAACAGGTTCAGGGGCATTTAGCTCAGGAACTTCATCTGTTCCACCGGAATTATTATCCTCAGTAGAGGTCTCAGTAACCACTTAGGTTTCTTCATCGACCTGAGTTACCTGGGATTGACTCTGTTCGGTAGAGTCAATTTGTTCAACTACTTATGCTGCTGGCTGAGATTCAGTAGACTTATCTTCAGTTTCTTCATTTGAATCATCATCCCAACACAACTGGATCTTTTCAACTTTATCTTTCAAGCTCAGATCCAGTAAGTGCTTAGTGATGTCCTCATATTCTGGTTTAGAGTTCATGCTCCTATCTTCAGTAGCAAACTCATTAAAAACAACATGAGGGCTTTCATCCACGCAAAGGGACTGATAGTTAAAGACTCTGAAGGCTTTGCTGACCCGGGAGTATCCTAAGAAGTCTCCCTGGTCTGACTTGCTATCAAAGGTCTTCAACTGATCCTTCCCATTATTGTGGATAAATCACGAACACCCAAAAATATGCAAATAAGATAAAGAAGGCTTCCTGCCATTCCATGATTCATATGGTGTATTCTTATGCTGCTTTGTCAGTAGGGATCTGTTCTGAGTATAACATGCAATGTCTGTAGCTTCTGCCCAGAATTTGGTTGGGAGTCCTGAGTCTGCGAGTAGGGTTCTTGCTGCTTCTATGAGTGTTCTATTCTTCCTTTCTGCAACCCCATTTTGTTGAGGCGTGCGCACGGCAGACGTCTCATGCTCTATGCCTTCTGCTTTGCAAGACTCCTCCACCATATAATTCAGGAACTCGGTTCCTCTGTCTGAACATATCTTGACAATTTTGGGGTTCTTCTCGACACTGAGCCTTTTCAGAAGCGTTGGCAACTCTGTTTTGACGTCAGACTTATTGGCAATAAATATGACCCATGTGTAGCGCGAGTAGTCATCAATGACCACTAAAGCATACTTCTTACCTCTGATCGTCACCGGAGAGACTGGATCGAATAAATCCATATGTAGCAGCTAAAGGATTCCATCAGTGGAAGGAGATCGAACAGGAGGATTTTGATTCCTTGTTTGCTTTCCCTTCAGACATGCCTCACACTGAGTGTCTTTGCTGAATACTTCATTCGGCAGTCCTCTTGCTAGAGTGTTTCTTGCTAATTTGTTGAGCGTCTTGAAGTTGAGATGGTTGAGTCTTCTGTGCCAGAGCCACCCTGTTCTGTTGTCGTTCTTCGCCAACAAACAAGCTTCAGGTTCAGCTGAGTTCCAGTCAGCTACGTAGATATTCTTTTTGCGCGAACCTGACAACACTGTTTTCCCTGTAGACATGTCAATGACATCACAGAAACCAGCGTAAAAAATCACTCTATTCGAGTTATCACAAAATTGACTAATAGAGAGAAGATTATGCTGAAGTCCTTCAACATAAGATACTCTTGGAACTGTTGCGGTTCCAATGCTGAGTGTTTCATAGCCTCTGGTATAGCCTTTTGCGTTGTCTCCAAACTCGATTCGGGGTCCTTCTTCAGTAGTATAATTCTTCAGTAGGTACTTTTGGTATGTCATATGTCATGAGCATCTACTGTCCACATACCAAGGGTCCTTGTGCACCTGCAAAATAGAATTATATTTAGGTACCCTTTTTTTTTGATTTTGGGTCCTTAGATGTTAGTTTTGGAAACCCAGATCTGTCTTACGACCCTTGTGGTCTCAGACAGTTTCTTCCCACTTTGATCAACATATTTGACCACTGGACTGGTCGATGCTGACTTCTGAGGCTTCACAGGTTCAGGAGTCCTGATCTTCTGAGTAGGTGGACAACTGACCTTTGCCTTCTGCACGGCTTTCTTTTTCCTCTTCTGACTCTTAGGTCCTCTTCTGACTATAGGATCATAGTAATATGACCCACACTGAGCTGGATGTGTCAGGTGCGGAGGTCCATACTGATCAGCCCACTTTGCTTTGCTGGTTCCCCCTTGACTGAACTGGGGTGTTTTGGTACTGATCTTCTTGTTAGAATGCTATAGCTGTGAAGAGGTGCCTTCATCTTTTGTTTGTTCTTGGCTAGAGGGTTCAGAATCTCGGCGTTGATAGTTTCCTCTTGAACAAATCAATCAGCTAGTCGGTTTTCTAAGCGTACGGGGGCAGATGAGGAGGCTCCATGACTGAATCCAAGTCCCTCCTTGCAGTGCTTGGGCTTGTTGCTTTCTAGCATAGCCTCAAGCTTCTTTTCAGCGCCCATGTACCGCTTTGTCATCAGGTTCCTCCAGACATCATCACTTTTCTTCGACAGTTCATGCTCGGTCTTAAGTCCTGACAACTCTTGCTTTAGTAGACTCAGTTCAGTATCCTTCTGAGTCAAGTCTTTGGTCAAGACTGAGATCTGATCTTCTTGATGCTTAGACTTGGCCATCAGAGAGTTTATCTCCTCCCTGAGTCTCAACACAAGTCCTTCTGACTCAGTAGCAACCTGACTCTCCTGAGAAAGTCTCTGATTCTCCACTTTCAGGGTATCCAATTCCTGAAGAGTCTTACTGAGCTGCAAACTCATCTGAATCTGCTCGTCGAGTAGTTCTACATATGCGATTGCAACATCCAGATTCTCGTCTGCACCTGAAAGAGTGTCGTGTGTGCAGTGTGAAGAGGAGTTAAATGGTTCATGAGAGTTTACCTCATCCTCTTCTCCTGCCATGAGACACTTTTTAACGTCTTCTTCAAACTCTATGGCCATAAATGTCGCTTCATAGTCTGATGAATCCTTGAAGGAGTCGACTTCATCTGAGTTATCTGAGAGTTCTCCCTTTGAGCTTTGCGTGCTGCTCTCTCAGCAGTACTGAGCTCAGGACAATCATACTGATAGTGTCCTGGCTTCTTGCAGTTGTAGCAGGTAGTGACTCTCTCTTCTTTGCTTTCACTGTCTTTCGACTGAGCTCAATCCTCCTGTTTTCTGCATTCAGAAGTATGTGAGTCAGGAGTGCGCTTAGGTGTGTATTCAGTCTTACCCTTGGAGTCTCTGACGACTCTTGAGAGCTTCATGCGCCTCTCCTTCTCCTTTTGATACTTCACGGCAAGCAGCGCGTACTTCTTAGCCATGTTTCCTTCTTATAAGTCACTGAGTGAAGGTTCAGCCTTGCTAGAGGTTGGAGTTGCTGTGCTGACTGATGCTTTGAAGGCATGGTCTACTTGGGTGTCAGCTTCAGCTCACTACTTCCTTTGAGGTAGACCAAACTCGAACTCCTCAGCTTTAAATTCTGAAAAGATATGGTCAGGAGTAACAATATCTAAATCAGAATGTCTGAATAAAGTAGCAAAGGGAGTCCAGTGACCGTCTGGTAGTGCTCTCAAAATCTTGAGATTCATCTCTCGGTTGGAGAATGTCTTTCCCAGCCCGTTGATAGAGTTCATCAGATCCGTGAATCTGACGTTGAGATCTTCAATGGAGTCACCAGTAATGAGAGACAGTCTCTATAGCTTCTGAAGTTCCAGCGCCAGCTTGTTTGCTTTGATCTTATGAGTCCTCCGACTTAGTAGCGCTAGAGCATCCCAGAGTTCTTTTGCGGACTTGCAGTCCTAAACTCTTCTGAGGTAAGAATCACTCAGGGTGGTCAGTATGGTATTTCTTGCGACGCAGTCTAAGTTGTGAAGCTTCTTCTCCTCCGGGGTGAAGAGACTTCTGTCCTTGGGGATCCTTTTCCCGGTCACCATTCCTCCTTTGTCTGCTGGGTCCTGAGTTACGACACTATCAACCATTGGAGCGATAGGTCCGTCCTCCGATACCTACGTCATGCTTGTCGTGGAGGGAGGTCGGATGTGCCTCCATTCTGACCCGCCATACTCCATAGTTCTCTACTGAGACATGGGTACCATCCCGATTCCCGACATATCGACATGATAGATAATGATATGAATGAAGAATGATATGCAGTGAAAATGTTTTCTGGATCCGTAGTAGACCAGTTTCAGAATAACAAGAGTCTTAGAGAACTCCTGCTTTGATACCAATTGTTGGTCCCGAGAATAAACGTTCAGGTGTAGAGGGGGGGGGGTGAATACACCTGAAAACCGATTTCTCGGCTTTAAAAGCGAACAATCCTTTTCGGGAGAGAGTGCCGTCTTGAACAAGTTCGATAGACCAAATAAACTGTTCGGGATCGTGTGGCGAGTGACCGACCTCACCGAGGCCTCGCTAGCCGACTAGAGTCGAATTCCGGCACCGTTCATCTGAAGTTCAGTAGTGCGGAAATGTGTAGGCCCAAATTCAGTTTAGTTTAGAAAACATTTTTAATAAAACAGTTTCGGTATGTTAGTGCAATCGATTAAGCTTGCTGAAACTCAGTTGAATGATTTTAGAGATATTTTCAGTATGAACAGTAATCAATGCAACAGTTAAAACAGAAAAAAGAACACAGAACACAGGCATTTTTTAAAGTGGTTCGGATCCAACAATCCTACGTCCACTGTCCCGAATGATCAGGAGGCTATGTATTATACTGAGATAGTCTCGGTTGGTTTGTCTGTTGGACAAACACTGGCCTTAGTGATTATACTGAGCAAGTCTCGTATTACAAGGTATCAAACTAAGTGTTTGAAAAACTCTCCAACTATGAAGGAGTCCTTTACAATAAGGATCAGTTCAGATATGAACTCCTTCGTCTAAGTTATGGATATGATCAGCTGAGCTTAGGTTAGAGGGATAGGGAACGGGAAAGTGGCTTCTTGAGAATACGACCTTAATCGAAATGCATACATTTGTCTCATACACTATGGGGATGGTGAGAAGAGATATATTTTACAACCCACAGGGGCTATAATTGGAGATACCATTGTTTCTCGTACTTCGCTACCTTAGGACTGTTATAGTTACGGCCGCCGTTCACCAGGGCTTCGGTCGCTGGCTCCCCTATCATCAGGTTTCGTGTTCAGTCGCTTGGATACTAGAGACTTTATAATTCTGGTTCAGCTTGGTTCCCTGTGAGCAAGTATGTCATCTTTCGCCGGAGATTATTCTTCGAACTTCTTGCGAAAGACTTAGAATGTTTTGAGTTGCTCGTGAATGCTCGTGTGTTCGGTTTCTAGGTTCGCTCATGTTGGTCGTAGATGAGCTTCAATTTGAATTGTATCCCTCTATTTATAGAGTAGAGATAAGGTTAGATCCGTTGGAGACGACGATCCTTGTGTCTCTCTCTTTTGGGTAGCTAACGGCTCTTTCAAAGTATGGTTGCAGTGTCCTTGACTGAGCCTGAGTGGTCTACCTCCACGTCTTGTGGACGGCACAGGCGAGGAGTCGGTTCTGAGTCCCTTGACTCCTCAGAGCCCTGGCCACTGACTTCGAACGTCGGCTTTTAGGGCTGGGCGCTACCTCGAAAGCAGACTCAAGTAAGAGTTGAGCTGGTTCTGCTGACTTCGAGGTACCAGCCTCCGACTGACCTGGTCCAAGGATGCTGAGAGGAGGTTCAGCGGTAGAAGTTGGTGCATCCTTGTCCAGTTGAGTTCCCACATCAGGCTTCTCAGGGCCTGAATCACGGGGTGGGTCCTGACCATTGGGGTCAGACCCATCTGATTGGTTGGCGGTCATTCAGCATGGCTAGCATGGAAGCCCTCAAATCGTCCAAGGAACATTTATTAGATGGATCTAAGTAGCCAATTTTGTTCCTTATCATCAGCTCCTCCCCGTGGAGTTGTTCGCAGGAGTGGTGTTTGATTAATCTGTTCAGAGTAGACCACTCCTGGAATCTGATCAGCATGTGGAGCCTAGCCTGCCTTGCCAGTATGATGAGATTAGTGTGGCTGGCTATCTCCGGGATTCGTTCAGCAATCTCTCGGGAGGCTCTTGATTACAGAGCTGATGCCTCTATCCCGATCGATTCTGATTCAGAAGCAGTCTCTGAATCTTCGACTTCAATGGGAGATGGTTGCTTCTCAGCAGACCGAATGCTGCTTAGTGGAGGGACATCCAAGGGGCTCTTAGTCGCAGGGATCTGTTCAGCTTCGAAGTATGGTTGCAGTGTCCTTTCCCTCCATTTCTGGAAAGTTGTTGACTTGCACCTTTAATCAGAATATGTACAGCTGGCTGCTTGTCATTGGTCGAGGATAAAGAAAGTAGGTGAGATAGAACAAACTTCAAGGTAGATCAGAAGCTGACTTCTCTCTTCCTCGTATGACTCTGCTGATTTAGACTTGTAAATTCTGACAGTTTAGAGGACTGGCTAGCCGTTGCTGAGTCTGATCTAAATTCAGTAGCATGCTCCTGCTGAGTCGGCTCTACTGAAGATCAGCTCCGAGTTCAGTGAACTACTCTTGCTGAGTTTAGTTCCACTGACTCCTTTCGCATATCTTGCTCTCGCCGAGTCCAAAGATCACTGAGTCTTCTTCTTCTTGTACTAAGGTTGGTAAACTACTGAGTGCCTGAACCAAATGAAGAGTGTCTGCTGAGTCTGAAACCTCAGAGACAGAACAACATAATACAACTGAATGGTTCATCACTCAAAGTAGGGTTTTGGGATCTTCAAATCTTCAGCAAATATTCAGAGCACTGGGCTACTGAGTTATCTCTCAACCGATTGTGAGAAGACTGAATCATCTCCCAACAACTAATAATGTGCTAGCGGTTGAATATTTATTAATGAGAATATGTTGTATTCTATTAATGAGAATATGTCGTATTCTATTTATTAATGTGGTAGTGGTTGAATATTTCACTTTATTTTCCAATTTATGAATCTTGCTTGTGACATTAATGAACATTAATTGAATACTTTTGTATATCAAATTTAAATTGTTGATTCCAATAGAAGAAAATTTAAAGATCAATAACATAATATGCACAATTAATTGTTACTTCTTTCATTTAAAGGCAAACAATACCAATTGTATTGGAAGAGAAGTGGCTCTAAACTTGGAAAAGGCTAAATCATTATATAAATTCATTAATGCATAAATATGTAAGGAGAAAGTAAGGCATTCTTTTTGTTTCTGATGTATATCACTACAAAAATTATGCAATTTACCGACGGAATTTGAGACGCTCAATTTACCGACGGAATACCGACGGATTATTTCCGTCGGCCACTTACCGACGGAAAAATCCGTCGTTAAATATAGAATTTTCAATTTTTTTTACTTTTATTGCCGACGGAAAATTCCGTCAGCAAAGTTAAATTATTATTTATATTTATATTTAAATTTAAAATATAATTTTACCTACGGAAAATTTCGTCGATAAAAATTAATTTTTAATTTATTTAAATTGATTCTTTAATTAAATTTTAAACAAACATTTACCGACGGATTATTCCGTCGGTAATAAGTAAAGAATTTACCGACGGAAAAATCCGTCGGTAAATCCGTCGGTGTGACCGAAATTAATTTACGGGCAGACGCCCGCTGAACCAGAACAACTTTTTACCCCTTGTTGCTGCGCCGCCGATTCGCCCCTTACCGCGCTGCCGCCGTCGCTCCGTTGCCGCGCCGCCGTCGCTCCCATAGGTATGATTTAGCATGTGGTATATCAAACTTTAAATTCAGTGAAAAATCAAAGGGAAATATCATTCTCTGCTTCGTTGAAATTAACTTAAGATGAAATAATGGAGAAATTCAAACATAAAGGAGTAAAACACATGAATTCCCTAAAAAATTGGGCCCTCTTATATTTCTTTTTGCATAATCTATATGCCAATTTTGGTGTGTAGGAGCGTTTGCCTTTTTCATGATTATATTTGGGTTTCTTTCCCTAAACTTCCCCAGATTCGTGCATGCTCTGTTCTTAGTGTTTTGGAGGTATAAAAAGTCAGAGGAAGGGAATTGGAAATGGTTTCTAATTTAATCATTCGGGTTGTTTACTCTGTATTTTATAAAGTTTTCATATTGATTACTATAACATGCTTAATTTGATCAAATGGTAAAATATATAAATCTGAGCTTTGCAATAAAATAGGCATACTACTTTTAATAGTTAAATGATCAAGCCTATGATTTTAAACAAACACTTAAAACACTTAAAGCCAATGGTTTCATTGTGATTGTTTTATTGACTTTGATATATGAAAAATACACAATGAAACTTGAGTATATGAGAGGCAAGCTGTCTTTATTTAAAGGCAAATTGACAAATTTGGTCCCCAATGTTTGCCACTTTGGATGAATTGGTCCCTAATTTTTTTTTTTTTAGTTTATTGGTCTCCAATGTTTGCTAATTTGGATAAATTAGTTCTTCTGTCAAATTTTAAGTTAACTAAGTGTTAATCATAGGGGTATTTATGGAATAAAAGTTTCAGGGACCAATTCATCCAATTTTTAAATAAAACTTTAATTTTTTTTAAATTATGATTTTTTTCGGAAAAAAAATATTTTTTCAAATAATTTTTTATTTTAAAAATTACTTTATTTCAACTAATTTTTTCTTTTTTTCAAATATTTTTTTTGGTAAACGAAAAAAAATTAATTAATAATAATTTTAGGGACCAATTCATCTAAATAATTTTTTGAATTAACTTTTTTTCAATTTTTTTTATTTAAATAAAAATTAAGTAAATTTAGATTAACTAATAATTTTGCATTTCACGGTGAAGGAGGGGAGCGGATCAACACAACGGTTGGGGAATCTGTTATGTTCTTCGAGGAGAAGAGCAGCTGGACGACTAGGAGGTGGGAGGCCATAACTGGACGACTAGGAGCGGGTCGTCCAGCTGCTCCTCTCCTCGAAGAACATAACACATTCCCCAACCGTTGTGTCGACCTGCTCACCTCCTTCATCGTGAAATGCAAAATTATTAGTTAATCTAAATTTACTTAATTTTTATTTAAATAATAAAATTTGAAAAAAAGTTAATTCAAAAAATTATTTAGATGAATTGGTCCCTAAAATTATTATTAATTAATTTTTTTTCGTTAACCAAAAAAATTATTTGAAATAAAAAAAGAAAAAAAATTAGTTGAAAAAAGTAATTTTTAAAATAAAAAATTATTTGAAAAATTAATTTTTTTCCAAAAAAAATCATAATTTAAAAAAAAGTTAAAAAAAATTAAAGTTTTATTTAAAAATTGGATGAATTGGTCCCAGAAACTTTTATTCCATAATTACCCCTATGATTAACACTTAATTAACTTAAAATTTGACAGAATGATCAATTTATTCACATTAGCAAACATTGGGGACCAATAATCTAAAAAAAAAAAAGATTAGGGACCAATTCATCCAAAGTGACAAACATTGGGGACTAAATTTGCCAATTTGTCTTATTTAAATGATCTGGCAGTTATTGCATGTGAGAAGAGCATTAGCTGGACATAGTAAGTAGTATAGAAGTTAAATGAATTAGGATTGGTTTCAGATGAATGTTGAAAGGTTTTTTCTGGAAAATATGTAGGTAATGGATTAAAGATTAGATGCTATTGCTTTTGATGCTCGTGTGTTTACACAGGATTGGAGTGAGTCTAGAACTTTTAGTGAACAATATTAATCAGGATTTGAAATAATGAGTCGTTCGTGGATGTATACACGGTGAGCAGTAGACGGTTCATTGAATCCTCAATTTGTGAATGGCATTGAGGATTTCATTGATTGGGCAAGTAGCCAGACAACTTATACGGACGGGGAAAATTTAGATGTCCGTGTGAAAATTTAAGAATAAGTTGTTTTTTACTACACAAGTTGTAAGAGAGCACGTTTATATGAAGGGATTCGTTAAAAATTATTAAGTTTGGTCATCTCATGGGGAAAAACACGTAACCCTAAATGAGCAAGCTACGAGAAATGTGCAAAATGACACGTCGACTTCCTATCAGAGGATGGTAATGGATCATGCTAGGCCAAATTTAAAATGATGCAGATATTGAGGAGGCGCCAAATAATGAAGCAAGCAAGATCTATGAAATGTTGCAGGCAGTCGACACGGAGTTGTGGCCTGGTTGTGAGACCTACTCACAATTGTCTGCAGTAGTTTAGATGATGAACTTGAAGGCTGAGAATCATATGTCGCAGAGGAGCTATGACAGGATGAGTCAAATGATCAAGGATATGCTTCCCCAAGGAAATTTGATTCCTAATAACTTCAGCGAGTCTAAGAGATTGCTTAGTGGCATGGGCTTGCCGGTAGAGAAGATTCACTGTTGTCCAAATTCCTGCATGATCTATTAGCTGTAATATAATGAACTAGAGAGTTGTAAGTTTTGCGGTACCTCACGATATTTAGATTACAGTCCGAAATCTAGTAGGAAAGGGAAGAAAAAATTAGTGGCCGCTAAGAAAATGTACTACTTTCCTGTATCCCCTAGACTCCAGCGGATGTATGCATCTAATGCAACTGCTCCTCACATGCGTTGGCATGCTTCATCAGTGGACGATGGAGTGATGCGTCATCCTGCAGACTCTCCAGCATGGAAGCACTTGGACTCGACGTTTCCTGATTTTGCCTCGGAGATTCGAAATGTTAGATTAGGTCTTTCTACAGACGGTTTTCAAACATTTACTCAATTTGGGAAACAATACTCTTTGTGGCCGCTTATTCTAACTCCTTACAATCGCCGTCCGGCATGTGCATGAATGATCAATTCATGTTTCTCACGGTGTTGGTGCCTGGACCTCGAAATCCAAAAGATAACTTGGATGCCTTTCTACAGCTGTTGATAGCCGAATTATTGGAGTTGTGGGAAGATGGCGTGTCTGCGTATGATGTTTCAAAGAAGCAAAATTTCAATATGCGAGCTGCTTTGCTATGGACCATTAGTGACTTTCCGGCCTACTCAATGTTGTCTGGATGGAGTACAGCTGGGAAATTCGCATGCCCACAGTGCATGGAACAATCAGATGTATTTTATCTTGAGAAGAGTGGTAAGATGTCGTGGTTTGACAATCATAGAAAGTTTCTACCACTAAGTTATCCTTTCAGACGAAATAAGAATGCTTTCCTGAAAAATAAAGTTGTAGCACGTTCACCCCCTGACATGAGAACATGAGAAGATATACATAGTCAAATTGAGGCTTATGGTTTTGTGAAAGTCACCGAAGACTACGATGGTTATAACAAATATGCCTCTAAAGAAAATGTTACGGGATGGAAGAAAAGAAGCATATTCTGGGATCTTCCTTATTGGAAATTCTTGTTGCTTCGACACAATCTCGATGTCATGCACATTGAGAAGAACGTGTTTGATAATGTGTTCAACACTATCCTAAATGTGACAGGAAAGACCAAAGACACGCCGAAGTCTAGAGCAGAGTTGAATACATATTGTGCTAGGCCTGAATTGAAGAAGCTTAACGAGAGTGACAGACATTATCCGAAAGCATGTTACATGCTGGGTCATACAGAGAAGCAGGCATTATTAATGTGGGTGAAGCAGCTCAGACTACCGGATGGTTATGTGTCCAACATGAGCAGATGTTTAGATATGAGTTTCATACTTTATCACATAGGGTAGGAAAGTCCACTATGAATAGCGGAGTGTGTATACAAGGGAAGAATTATGGTTCCGATGCACTTGATTATTATGGACAGTTGGTGGAGATATGTGAAGTTGAGTACCTGGGTTTACCAATAAAACGAACCATGTTGTTCAAGTGCTTATGGTTTGACCCGACCCCTAGAGGGACTTATGTACATCCACAATACAAGTTGGTTTCTATCGATCAAACGAAACCGCTACAGAACTATGAACCATTTGTCATGGCATCACAAGCGCATCAAGTGTATTACTGCTCATATCCTAGTGTGAACAAATCTAGGAAGGCGTGGTTGGAAGTATGTAAAGTTAAACCGAGATTTAAGATAGATTTGCCAACTAAATCTTCATTAGATGAAGCATTTCAAGAGGATGACATACTAAACCCACCAGTACGTAACCACGCGACAGTAGAAGCTGATATAACATTATCTCATCCACGTCGAACAATAGAACGCGATGAGGAAGATTTTGACGAAGGAGATGATGATGAAGAAGAACATGTTCTGACATCAGAAGATGAGGACTTTAGTGATGACTAGTACAACTTACAGGTTTTAAAAGAATTTTGTCTTATTTTTTTGGCCAAAAGCAATTAATGATTATTCGTTGTTTTCAGGTACATAGCGCCTCCCAGAGGTCGTGGCGACATGACTATATCAGCTCCTGCTGGGCGTGGAGCACCCCCATCGTCGTCTGGCTATGGGGGTAGTCCTCCTGAGTCGGCTGGGCCCCATCAGGGTTCTACTGACTCTTACTCGGTGGATAGCCGCCGTTGTTTCGAGATTTCACCTGAGGGGTATGTAATAATTGGTTTTATTACTTTTAAATATATCAAGTATAACTTGGATTAACCATTTTTCAATAATAGGCGATTGCTTGAGCCATTTGGATTGGCCTCGACAATCGTTGAGTGTTTTAAGAAGATTAATAACCCGACTGGGTTCACTTGGAAGCTGACTCCTCCTGAAATTAAGGAGCAGTATTTTGAGGAATTTAAGGTTAGTTTTTCTTTCTAGTTTACAATCTTATAATTTAGCATTTACTTGTATATATCTAACATGTATAAATATGTAAATTGCAGAAGCACTTCCGTTGGCCTGCTGACTGGGACCAGGCAGTCCACCACATGTGGCAGAAGAGGGCGTCTAAGAGGTTCAGTGATTGGTACTTCCAAATGAAGAAGGGCCGCCCTAAAAATCGGACTACATCAACACAGAGAGGTGGGCAGCCCTCAACGAGTACTGGATGCGGCCAGAGGTACTCCAAAAGTCGGAGACTGCTTCCCAGTGCCGCAGGTCAGAGCCAGAGCCGGGCGCCGGGATGAGCAAGCACAAAGGAGGGTCCCGGTCAGCCCTACAGTACTCCCAGTCTACGGTAAGTCTCATTTTATAAGTTTTTAGATTCTTATGTCTTTGTTTTTACATAATTTTGTTTATGCATCCGATGAATAGACTTCTCAGAGGGGATGCTCCTTAGAGTCCACCGCCTTTGACACCTTCCGGAGTCTCCATTACAAAGGTGGAGGCTTGTCCAACATGAAGGCAGCGAGACTTCATGTAAGCACCCAATTACAATATACAGAATCTTATTCTAGAATTCTGAGTTTGACTAATTTCTATTTTTATATTGTAATAGGCGGAGGTGGAGCGGATTGCTGCTAAAGAAGGCCCCAATGCGGATAAAAATACGATTTATCTGCGGTTGGAAGGGGTTCGGGATAAGAAGCAACGGCTGTACGGTTTCGGCGAGGAAGGGAGCAGCTACATCAACGCCGCCAGCCGCTCTTCTACTTCTTCACTTGGGCCTTTCCAAAGCAATGCCGAGATCATGCGCCGACAGGAGGAGGAGTCGGCAGCTAGGAGGACCCCCCAGGAGCAGGTCGCATTCATGAATGCGAATATGGACCAGCTCATGGCGTTGATGGGTTCCTCTATCCGACGAGACCCTCCAGACGACAGCAACCAATCCCCTCCTCCCACCTCTTTATGATTGACTTATATATGTGTTATGTATATATACTGAATATTTGGATTTTATGATTTATATATTTATATTTCAGTTTCGGTTTAGGTTTTAACTTGATTTGAATAATTATATGTATGTGCGCTTTGTTGGTTGGTAAAAAAAATGCAGGTTGTCGAGAACTGGGTACGAAAAAATAAAAAATTTATTAAAAAAAATAAAACATTACCGACGAATTACCGACGGAATTCCGTCGATACAGTTCAAAAATTGCCGACGAAATTGTCCGTCGGTAAACCTTACCGACGGATACATTCCGTCGGTAAAACGTCGGTGACTACGCCCCGACAGAATATCAGACGACATTCTCCCGACGGAATATTCCGTCGGTAAATTTACCGACGGAAAATATCCGTCGGTAAATATTACCGACAAAGCCTGACCCAATGCCATAATTCCGTCGGTAAATTTATTACCGACGGATATTGACGGTTTACCGACGGAAAATTCCGTCGGTATTCGGTGAATTTCTTGTTGTGTAGGTTAAGGAAAATTCATGTATGCATGCATTGTTTGTAAACTATACTGAATATGTAAATCTTGCATTCACAACAATGGAAGATATATAGCTATATATATCATATATAATTGATAAATAAGTTCAAAATTAAAGTGAATTAAAAATAATTAGTTTTGAAAATAGAAAATGCGATGGCTACTTCAGTCTATACATTTTGATTCAATCGTGGCATGCCCACTCCTTGCCTATATTAATTAGGAAAATGTGGCTACTTCAGTCTATACATTTTGATTTTTGGAAACCCTATTTAGAAATCTCTGATTTTCACAAATATATGCAAAATACAAACTTTATTAAGTAAATAGTGTCATATGTTATACTGAATTGTTCAATTTAAATAAAAAAAAATCCAAAAGGAAGTTTAACTTATGTAATTAAAAAAAAAACCTACAAATTGTATATGCATAAGGTTTTGACTAAACCGTGCATTTGAATATACATAATTGTTCATAAATTATTATTTATATAAAAAAAGGCAATCTAGACAATAATTCAAAAAATGTTCATAATTTTATACATAAGCGTGCATTTTCATATACAGAATTGTGCAGAAATCTTAATTGAGTTCTAACAAAAAAAAACCTAATTGATTCCATAAAAGATTCATTCTCAACAAAGGGGGTAAATAAAAAAAAAACAAAATCTGAAACGAAACTCTTAGAAAAACCCCACACCAATTCGATAAGAAAAATCAATCACAAAATGGTTGAGAAACCAATTCGATAAACCAATTCGATAAGATAAACTGTTTGAGAAATGGTTGAGAACCAATTCGATAAACCAATTCGACAAAATTTAGAACTGGTTGAGAAACCAAATCGATAAGAAAAACCAAAAACCAAAATCTGAGAATATAACGGCAGCAAGAGGAAAAATCAGAGAGGAACTTACCGCACAGTTATGCCGAAAGGGGGTTAACGAAACATAAGAATATTGAGAGAGGAACTCACCGCACAGTGAAGCCGAAAGGGGGTAAACGAAAATAAAAAAACTTAGATCGATACTTTTTTCTTTATAAACAGTTCTAGGTTTTTTTTTTTAAAAACAATTGATAAAAATACCCTTTGTGCAAAATATTACAAGTATATTGTGCATTTCGGCCAAAAAAATTTAAAATGAATCTCATCCATCAATTAACATAATCTAAAGGCCTATAATTGTTCTTATTTCTCACTCTAAGAGGTGTTCCTATTTGAACCACCCCATATATATATATATATATATGCTAAATCAAATGAAATAAAAAGCAGTCGCATGCACATGTTATGGCATTAATTGTTCCACTAAATATACATTATGGGTATGGAAGAATTAAATTTTTTTTTTTATAATAAAATATTTTTTTTTAAAAAATTTATACTTGGGGGGGTATAAAAACTAAATATAATATATATATATATATATATATATATATATATAAACAAAATTGATTAAAGCTAAATCAAATGAAATAAAAAGCAGTCGCATGCACATGTTATGGCATTAATTGTTCCACTAAATATACATTATGGGTATGGAAGAGATTAATTAATAAATGTCGCATTCACACTAAGCCAACAGCTGTCTTACATAATTTATGCTAGTCCTAAAATCCTACGTAGTGCATGTGCATGTGCATCCTGCGGGGGTGGTCTATAAATACGTATGAGTTTCTTCTCACCGACCTGCACCGCATACAAACTCTCAACTCTCCCCTCAAGAAATGGCGGCTACCAACTCTCTCTCCCTCATCCTCACTCTCACCCTCCTCTGCAATCTCATCTCTTTCACCCTCACCCAGCCATCTCCGGTGGCTCCCCAATCACCGCCGCCTCCAATCGCTCCACGTCCGAGCGCAGATGATGGGCCCCGGTTTGCTCGGTGGATTGTAAGCCAGAGCAGCTGGGGCGTCCTGGCCACTCTAGGCCAGGACAACAGCCCTTTCAGCAACATAATCTCCTTTGCCGATGGGGATACGGGCACCCCGTATTTCTACATCTCCCCGACGATGGATCCGACGGGCATGGACGCCGTGAGAGATTCACGCGCCTCCTTTGCCCTTTCGGAGGCCATACTCGGCTTCTGCCCAGACGCCGACCCCCAGTCTCCCAAATGCGCCAAAGTCACTCTCTCCGGCAATGTAATAAACCTCATTTTTCTTTTTTTTTTTTCTTTTTATCTGTTTCTAATCATTATTATTATTATATATTTTTAGTTGCAATTGCTGGCCAATGGGACTGCCGAAGCCGAGTTCGGCCAGGATGCGCTCTTTCAGAAGCATCCTCAGCTGAAGGGTCATTAAATCAACTTAATTACCTATTCATATAATTAATTTGTTTGGTATGTTATTAATTAACTTTTTTTTTTATTCATTTCAGGTTTCCCACTACAGATGATGACATTCAACGTTTTCAAGATGGTGATTAATAACATATCGCTGGTCACAAAACCAGCTCCTAGAGTATACCCAACCTTGGATGCATACTTCCATGTTCAAACTTGAAAATTGTTAGATTTCATGTATGTTTCTTTAATAAAAAAATCAAGTTATTCCATGTCTACTGTTTTGTCTTGATAGATCTTCTTACATATTAATATTTTTAATGGCAATATGTATATATAAAGAATAAACATTAATTAATATTTTAGTTACAAGTACCCTTCCTTGAATTAAGAAACTAAATAAAATAAAGCACCACATTAATGCATTATTCAAAATCTGTTTTGATTCAAATATAAATCATAATCATTCCAAGAGTACAGTATAAAGAATTTATTAATGAGAATAATTCTATTCTATTTGTATAGGGACTTATAATTTGGTAGTGGTTGAATATTTCACTTCATTTTCCAATTTACGAATCATGTGTGTGACATTAATGAACATTAATTGAATACTTTTGTAATTGTTGATTCCAATAGACGAAAATTAAAAAAATCAATAACATAATATGCACAATTATTGTTAGTTCTTTCATTAAAAGGCCAATTGGATTGGAAGAGAAGTGGCTCTAAACTTGGAAAAGGCTTAAATAGTATATAAATTCATTAATGCATATATATGTAAGGAGAAAGTAAGGTATTCTTCTTATTTCTAATGTATATGTTAAGGAAAATCATATATGCATGCATTGTTTGTAAACTGTACCGAATATATTTAAATCTTGCATTCATAACAATGGAAGATATATAGCATATATAATTGATAAATAATTTCAAAATTAAAGTGAATTAAAAATAATTAGATTTTTAAATAGAAAATGAGATGGCTACTTCTGTATGAACATTTTTAATGAACATTAATTGAATACTTTTGTATATGAAATTTAAATTGGTGATTCCAATAGAAGAAAAATAAAAGATCAATAACATACTATGCACAATTAATTGTTACTTCTTTCATTAAACGGCAAACAATACCAATTGGATTGGAAGAGAAGTTGCTCTAAACTTGGAAAAGGCTAAATTATTATATAAATTCATTAATGCATAAATATGTAAGGAGAAAGTAAGGCATTCTATTTGTTTCTGATGTATATGTTAAGGAAAATTCATGTATGCGTGCATTGTTTGTAAATTATTCTGAATATGTAAATCTTGCATTCACAACAATGGAAGATATATAGCTATATATATATATAATTGATAAATAAGTTCGAAATTAAAGTAAATTAAAAATAATTAGTTTTGGAAATGTAAAATGAGATGGCTTCTATCTATACATTTTGATTCAATCGTGGCATGCCCACTCCTTGCTTATATTAATTAGGAAAATGTTGCCTAAATAAGTATTCCATTGAATGATAGACATATAACTATAGTGATTACTGATTGGGAATCTCAATTGCAAGTGATTAAGGTTCCAAATACACTTTACTAGTTTTCACGCTTTTTTTATTTTATTTTTTTATCCTTATATTTGATTGTAACTACATTTGCATAGCTTAATGGTAAGTCATTTTTCTACATAGATTTTGAATTTGAGATTGTTTCTACATGATAATTAATATGTTATTAAATCATCTATTCAATACATAAAAAGAATAAAAATACATTTATATTTTCGTTGTAACCTTCATGGAATTAAGAAACTAAATAAAATAAAACACCACATTAATACAATATTTAAAATCTGTTCTGATTCAAATATAAATCACAATCATTCCAAGAGTATATTATAAAGAATTTATTAATGAGAACATGTCATATTCTATTTGTATCGGGGCTTATAATGTGGTAGTGGTCGAATATTTTACTTCATTTTCCAATTTATGTATCATGCGTGTGACCTTAATGAACATTAATTGAATAATTTTTTTATATAAAATTTAAATTGTTGATCCAATTGAAGAAAATTAAAAAGGTCAATAACATAATATGCACAATTAATTGTTACTTCTTTCATTAAAAGTAGGGGTGTCAAATTTGTCTAACCAAACCAAACCAAACCGAAATTTCGGTTAACCGAAGTTTTGGTTAACTATTTTACAAAACCAAATGTCAAACCAAAAAAAAATCAGTTCGATTTGGTTATTAACTCAAAATTTCGGTTTTTGTCGGAATGATTTCGGTTATAACCAATAAAGAAAAAGAGAATGAAAAAAGCAATTGACGATAAGTGATGTAATGCCCCGACCCCTACGAAGGATCACAGAGGTCGAGTCGCCACAGAAAAATGCTTACAAAAATATATTTGTAAACCATTTTGCTAAGGTTAAAACATTTCTTTAATTACTATGTAATTTAATACGAAAAATTCATAAGAAAGATCAGCACTTTATATTGAAATATATAGCATATTCAAAAGTAATTGCAATCTCAAAAGTTAACAAAACACTTAGTTCGTAATCACTATATCAACAGAAGTGCAAAACATCCACAATTTATCCCTCTCCTCAGCTCTTTCCGTCGCCATTTGCCTCTCAACCTGAAAACATTTGAGAACATTTGGGTTGAGTACTAATGTACTCAGTGGGCATGGCAGTTCAAAAATATTTCAAACAGTTTATCCATGAATGAAATACGTATTTGAAGGTTTTGAAAAGAAACTGCTCCGACCATACAAAACTTAATATTCTGGGTGCACACATTTGTGTCACATTTTTCGTTACTTCTACCACATCATTCTCATATCTTGGGCCTTGGCCCTCGAGTCGAAACTCGAGGGGTCTCTCATATCATGTTAGTACTTCTACGAGTATTCCTGACACCGAGGGCTATTGCTCTTCCACGATAGGTCCTATACAAATTCCTAACTTTCAACAACTTATTCTAGTAGCAAGCATACAGATTATGACCTATATAATGATATTTAATAGTCAGTAAGTTAAGGCAATGTCATAGCTATATTCTATTAAACTTGTGCGGAAGACCTATATTAAAAGGGTTCCACAGACCATGGTTTCACTTCATAAATTCTAATATTGTATATATAAATTCCTTAATGAGTCTAGATTATACCAGAATTGGTTTCATGCTAAAATAATAAATCCTCTAAGAGTTATAACCAAAACAGTACCCACTATACTAACAGGGACAGTTTATGTCCTATTATAATTTGTGGGACCAAAAGTGCTTTACAATTTTTAGAATTCGACACACGCTTAGGGGACATGTAGGGGAATACCATATAAAAATTTCACTCTCTATGGAGAAGTGACGACTTCAGGAAATACAAAACCGTTTCCACAAAAGCCACTCTACTGAATGAATGGCTCCGATTAACTATCGAAAGTTTATATTAAACTGATTTTACATGCATGGATTAAAAATTAAACAAAAATAATTTTACTAATATCTATGTGTATAAAGTATTTAGGAAAAAGAATCAAGTCAAGATCATTTATTTGGAGTGAGATATAAACATTTTACTAAGCCCTATCCCGGATGCATGGTTTTTTGGCAACATAGAAGTGTAAACTCATTAAAAATATAAATAATTGTCCAAAAATCACCAAAATTTACAGAGATCTTAAAAGAATCCTAAATGTTGACCATATAATTTTTCTGGAAATTTTCAAGTAACAAAAAGGTCGAGTAATTGAACTCACGGTGGAATCGTAAAACTCGAAAATACGTTCTGCCTAGAATCTCTCTACTTATGTGAGATCTTTCATAACCTTACATGATTATCCTAGGGAACATTACGCATGTAGCATGCAATTCATCTCTAAGAACATTTGAGTTATGAGAAACATAATAGAGAATTTAAACCAAGAGAATTACTTCTTATGCTAACATTTCCAAATGCAGCGTCATATCCCTTCATGCATGAACGATTCGTACCAAATCTCAACCCATCAACAGCAAGATCGACATTATCCAATCTCAAAACCATGACGTTCGTCGCAAAAGGAAGAAAAGGAGTGCAATATAACAAGGTGAAAGAGATACTTACTTGATGTAAAAGCTAGATGGTAACAAGTATTTAAAGGGGTATGGTCATGATTGTCTACTATGTAGCCTATTAGTAACCTTTGTGCATGGAAGGCACGTAGAAGGTGAATTGGAAATGTGAATAGTTCCCCAACATGAACTACTACAATGCATGTCTATTCCATTTGATTGAAACAAGATTTGTGCTGCACTACTACAATGCATGTCTGTGTGCTCACATCATCCCTTCACTAAGTTGTCTCTCTAGTGGGTGGCATGCTCATGCATGTTGAGATGGTAGTTCCTCCACGTGGTGAATCTTTTACATGCAACTAGGAGAGAATACTTCACGAATCCATATATATATATATATATAGTGTGGATCTTGTTAGAACCCTCCCTATTTGTGAGAACTAGGAACTAATCATGACCTTAGATTTCATTAATTTAATAGTCTAAATTTAAATTTTGGTTTCAAATAATTTTAATTATAATTTTAATTTGTTTATTTAATGAAGGGTAAGATTATACATCATATATATATATATATATATATATATATATATATATATATATATATATATAGATGTGTATGTATATGTACACCTAGTTGTTATTTCGGGCATGTAGTGACTTAATTACTCATATAATGACACCTATAATGCTATAAGTACACTATACATGAATACCGATTTTCTATAGCATGATGTGTTACTCTTATGGAAATAAGGTACGATGGTGACATTTTACGGTACTTGATTTGCTCCTAAGCTTAAATACTGATTCGTAATATATAAATTTACGGGTTATTACACTCCGTCTCCCTTAAAATTAATTCCGTTCTCGAAATTTGCGTACCTTCATAGGATAGTTTAGGATATAGCAAGTTGATTCTCTCCTCCGACTCTCATGTATCTTCCTCTTGATCATGGTGATTCCACATCACTTTGACTAATGATATTTGCTTGTTTCTTAACACTTGAACCTTGCGGTCAAGGATTCGTACTTGTTTCTCTTCGTAGCTTAAGTTCGGGTTCAATTGTACATCTTCATGCTTGATCACATACTTGGGATCATATATATACTTTCGGAGTTGAGAGACGTGAAAAACATTAGTCATCCGGAAACTTACATTCTCTAAATATCCATCTCCACGTCCCCTCACAATTATCTTCCTCAAATCGAATCTAGTTGAATATGACTTAACCTTCATTGGAATCTACTACATAATAATAATGTCACAAAAGAAAGAGTGTCATGTATACATAATAATAATGTCACAAAAGAAAGGTCGAGTAATTGGCTTTGAAACTCACGGCGGAATCGTAAAACTCGAAAATACGTTCTGCCTAGAATCTCTCTACTCTAATCGGATTTTAAACAAAATCTTGCTATCCATATTGGACCTTGTGTGAGATCTATCATAACCTTACATGATTATCCTAGGGAACATTATGCATGTAGCATGCAATGCATCTCTAAGAACATTTGAGTTGTGAGAAACATAATAGGGAATTTAAACACGAGAATTACTTCATATGATAAGATTTCCACATGCAGCCTCATACCCCTTCATGCATGAACGATTCGTACCAAATCACAACCCATCAAAAACATGATTGACTTTGTCCTATCTCAAAAACATCATGTTCGTCGCAAAAGGAAGAAAATGAGTACAATTTAACAAGGTGAAAGAGATACTTACTTAATGTATTACACTAGCTACTAAGAACTCTTAAGACTTGCTTCCCTCCCAAGCCGATGCAACAAGATGAAGAGGAAATCTCACTAAGCTTGTGTTTTTGGTGTAGTATCAAGCTAGATGGTAACAAGTATTTAAAGGGGTATGGTCATGATTGTCTACTATGTAGCCTATTAGTAACCTTTGTGCATGGAAGGCACGTAGAAGGTGAATTGGAAATGTGAATAGTTCCCCAACATGCACTACTACAATGCATGTCTATTTCATTTGATTGAAACAAGCTTTGTGCTGCACTACTACAATGCATGTCTACGCTCACATCATCCCTTCACTAAGTTGTCTCTCTAGTGGGTGGCATGCTCATGCATGTTGAGATGGTAGTTCCTCCACGTGGTGAATCTTTTACATGCAACTAGGAGAGAATACTTCACTAATCCTTAATATATATATATATATATATATATATATATATATATATATATATATATATATATATATGAACAACTAGTTGTTATTAATTACTCAATTAATGATACCTATAGTGTCACAAATTTGGACTATATTCTAATATGGTAACGTAATTTACTATATGATTGTCTAGAAATCACTCTTAGTACGAATTTATTAACGGCCTATACTAGTTTAGTCGAATAATGCGACGCGACTATCTAAGACCACACTAATGTATAATGCTACAAGTACACTATACATGAATACCGATTTTCTAAGGCATAATGCGTTACTCTTATGTGAATAAGGTACGACGGTGATATTTTATGCTACCCGATTTGCTCCTAAGCTTAAATATTGATTTGTAATATATAAATTTACGAGTTATTACAAGTGAAAATTACGGATTTACGAACATACGGTAATTGAAGTTGACAAGTTGAATTATTCTTACACTATGGTACAATAAGTAGAGCTCACTAGACGAAAACCTCGAAACAATTCCGATGTTGCCTATGAAAACAAATTAAGTTATAAGCTAAACTTGGAACAATGAATTTAACAATATATAATATATTATACAAAGCTCCGCTCATCTTCGTATGGTCCAAATAAGTCTAAAAAAGATCATAATATTTTATTATGAATTTTTTTTAAAGATATAACTATTATATAATACGAATTAAAACATTAAAATTATTATAATATTTTTGGTTCGGTTAACCAGTGCTTAAACCAAAAACCAAACCGAAAACCAAACTTATAAATAATAAAAACCAAATACCAAATCGAAAAGTTATGGTTCGGTTTAGTTCGATTCAAATAAATTTGGTTCGATTCGATTTGGCCGGTTATCTGATCAGATTGACAACCCTAATTAAAAGGTAAACAATACCAATTGGATTGGTAGAAAACTGGCTCTATATTTGGTAAAGCCTAAATTATTATATAAATTCGTTAATGCATATACATGTAAGGAGAAAGTAAGGTCATCTTCTGCTTTCCGATGTACATGTTAAGGAAAATTCATAAGTGCATGCTTTTGTTTGTGCATTTTGATTCAAACGTGGCAAGCCCACTCCTTGCTTATATTAATTAGGAAAATATGGCCTAAATAAGTATTCCATTAAATGATAAACATATATATACGTGTTCAACAATAAGGAAAAAAGAAAAAGACAAGTTTGTTGTATTAGCCATCAAGTATTAACTATAACTATAGTGATTACTTATTGGGAATCTCAATTGCAACTGATTAAGGTTCTGAATACAATTCACTAGTTTTCACTCTTTTTTTTTATATATACAATATCCTTCTATTTGTTTGCTACTACATTTGCATAGCCTAATGGTAAGTCATTTTTCAACACAAATTTTGTATTCGAGATTATTACTGCCAACCAATAGGTTTTGAATTCGAGCTTGCCTAGTTATATTACCGACAACATTTACTGTAGTTGGTATCCACACCTCTATATAAATGATTGATTTGTAGTTGATACAACGTTCAATATCAATTAAGGCCGATTTTAAATTAATAATATATCACATTTGATTTCTAGATAAATTTGAACCACATAAGAGAAATTATTACTAGCCATGACCCTTGAGTTGATATAGTTCCCTTGAGTTGATCTCGATTCCCATTCCATCATATTGTCTCCTTTTTTTTATTACTTATTTCTTTTATTTCTCTTATTATTTTCTACTTCATTTTGTCTTGCTCTTATAAATACTAAAGCTATTCCATGTCGTTTGTCTGATATTGTTACATGTTATTGTTTCTTAATGGTCATTAATATGTTATTAAATCACTTATTTAATATATTAAAAGAATAAAAATACATTTATATTTTCATTGTAAGTAACTTTCATGGAATTAAGAAACTAAATAAAATAAAGCACCACATTAATACATTATTTAAAATCTGTTGTGATTCAAATATAAATCACAAAAATTCCAAGAGTATAGTATAAAGAATTTATTAATGAGAATATGTCTGTGCATGTTGATTCAATCGTGGCAAGCCCACACCTTGCTTATATTAATTAGGAAAATGTGGCCTAAATAAGTATTTCATTGAATGATAGACAAAAATACACGTTCAAGAATAAGGAAAAAGAAAAAAGACTGGTTTGTTTGTATTTGTCATCAATAATAACAATAATTGTAGTGATTACTGATTAGAAATATCAACCGCAAATAATTAAGATTCTAAATTTAATTTAATAATTTTTCACGCTTACTTTATATATATATATATATATTCTTTCTATTTGATTACTACTATATTTACATGGCTTAAGGGTAAATCATTCTTCAACCAACCAAGACGTTTTTTTTCTACTATATTTTCATGGCTTAAGGGTGAGTCATTCTTCTTCCAACCAAGAGTTTTTTTAATTCGAGCTTGTCTATTTATATTATCAGGGACAACCCAATCGGAGGCGGGCGGGGTGACAACCCAGGGCCTCGAATGTTAAGGGCCGCGAAAAAGTTTTTCGGCCCAAACTTGCATGCTACTTTTGTTTTCAATTTTGACACACAATATCAACTTGAGCCCAAATAATATTACTATAAAAATGAATTCCTATCTAGTGTCCAAAATGATAAGAACCTAAAGACAGAAAAATAGTTAAGGTAGTCGAATTAAGTGGGTTAATCGTCTATGTTAGATTGTTAAACAATAGTAGAGATTAAAATTGCATTCCTTTATTTTAATGCTATCTAAACATTAAGTATAGAGTTGTACAACACGCTAGGTAGTGGTTTGGTTAGGTAGTAATTGGAGAATTGTTCAAGAAGTGATTAGCGACTAAGTAAGTTGGAATTTGGGTATGTACGTGTGCAATATTGTATCCTATAACTGCTTGATCCTAGGAATTGATCTATGCATCAATGATTGAATTAGTTATCTCATATAAGTTACTTGAGCCGAGTCTCGTCTTTCTCTATTTGTTTTCTCTCAATTTACTTTTCTCGCTATTTAGATGTATTTGTCTATGTAGTAAGTCCAAAATTTATGCATGGGGGCATCACCAAACTTTAATCAAAATGATTGATATAGTTTATTTTCACTGTTCCGTGAGCTCGACCATGTTCTATACTAATTATAAAATTCTGAGTATGTACATGAATTTTATTTGGTTTGAAAACAACGACCACTAAGGTGCTATAGCACCTCTAGAATTTTGCATACATACTAAAAAGTTATAACTAATTATATTAAATGGAGTTAGTTCAGCAGATAAAAAGAATTACCTATATGTAGTTGGTGTGAGTTCAAATTTTTCCACTAACAATTTAATTGTTCACTTATTTTAACACATAAATTAAACTTTTGGTAGAGAATTAAGAGTTTTTACCATTTTCTTCAATTACAAAATAAGCATCTAAAGAGCTGATACTGAAAGCTACAAAGAAGGCAAGGACAGTGGCAGGGGTATCACAAACTCTATCATCTGCCCCCACTGGACCTGCACATACTGGCGAGGCCCAGGGTGTCTCAGCTGCAGCTGCATCATCTACTAAGACTGGCCCAAGTGGCCAAAGAAGTCACTACTCAGGCAACTCAAACTCCTTCTGATATTATAAAAGAAGTTGCTAAGTATGCAGACAAGGAGTCAGAAGAGGAAGAAATTCCTCTCCCTCCTCTAGTTGCCGGCAAAGGCAAGAAAGTACTGAAACTCCCAACCCCTCCCTCCAAGAAGAAAGGTGGCTCAGATAGCAGCCGACGAGAAGCTGGCTAGGGAGATAGCCGAAGCTGAAGCCGCGAATAAACCCAAGATGAAGCCTGCTAAAGGCAAAACTAAGGCTCCAGCTGGAGGCAAGAAGACAGGAGCTAGGCTGCCTCCTAGAATGCTCAAACTCAGCGATGAAGCTGACAAAGAAAAGGAAAAGGAGCAGCAGCAGCAGCAATCAACTGGGCAGCAGGGAACATCCAAAGAGAAATCATCCACGCCTGCTGACTCAGAAGAAGAGCCACCTCATAAGCCCTCCTATACTGCCCCGAAGGCACATGAACAAGAAATGGATGAAATCTGGGCTCAGCTGGACATATATCTATATAGAGGTGAAGAAGCTCGACAGATAGAAGCAGCCAGAGAGAGAATATGGATGGCTGATCTTGAAGCTCTCAGGCTGAGAACTGAAAAGGAAGCGAGTCTGAGGATTCCTGCAAAGGCTGACATTCCATACAAATACAGGAAGTTCAGAAAGCCTACTGATCTGAAGACTCACAGATGGCCTAGAGTGGATGAATGGATTCCGTGGGAAGTTACTCAGAGATGGGAGACGCTGAAAGTCGAATTTATCAAGAGGAACTACTTCTGGAGATTCTGGTCTGAGAAACCCAAGACAGTGGCATATACTGAATGGCTAATGAGAGCAGATCTGGAAATGTATGCCAGACTTCAAAAAGCTGTCAAGGAAAATATTGAAGTCAGAGTTCCTGATCCCATAATCCTGCCACCCCCACAGAGACTAGATGGATCCATCCACTATGGAGTGATAGAGTCTGTGAAGATTTGAAGATCCCAAAACCCTATATTGATTGGTGAACCATTGCGTTGTAATCTATTTTTGTCTCTGAGGTTTCAGACTCAGGAGACACTCTGCTCTGGCTCAAGCACTCAGTGGATTATCTGCCTCAGCACCAGAAGTAGAAGACTCAGTGATACTGGACTCAGCAGAGTCAATATGAGGAAGAGAGAAGTCAGCTTCAGATCTCCTTAAAGTCTATTTTGTCTCAAACACTTTCTGAACCTCGACCAATGACAGGCAGCCACGTACTCTATATCTACTAAAGCTGCAAGTCAACAACTTTCCAGAAATGGAGGGAAAGGACACTGCCACCATACTTCAAAAGAGCCGTTAGCTACCCAAAAGAGAGAGACAAAGGATCGTCGTCTCCAACGGATCTATCCTAATCTCTTCTCTATAAATAGAGGGATAAATCAAATTTGAAGCTCACGAGCAACCTAGAATTCACGAGCACACGAGAGAACACACAGAGCATTCAAACGAGCAAATTCGAAAAAGCATAAGTCTTCCGCAAGAAGTTTGAAGAATCAATCTCCGGCGAAAGACTACATTTTTGCTCTTAGGGAACCAAGCTGAACCGCTTAATACAGCCTCTAGTATCGAAACGACATTACACGAACCCAAAGCTTACACTCAGCTGTTCGTCGTTTTAGAAGCCACATCCTTGTTCCCTATCCCTCTTACCTAAGCTCAATAGAATAAATCCATAGCTTAGACGAAGGAGTTCACTTCGGAACTGATCCTTATTGTAAAGGACTCCTTCACTGTTGGAGAGTTTTTCAAACACTTAGTTTGATAACCCTGTAAACTGAGACTTGCTCAGTATAAATCTCAAGATCAGTGTTTGTCCAGCGTACAAACCAACTGAGACTATCTCAGTATAATAAATAGTTTCCTGACCTTTCGGGACAGTGGACATAGGATTGTTGTGTCCGAACCACTTTAAAAATCTATATGTCTTGTGTTCTATTTTTATTGTTGCATTGATTTACTGTTCATACTGAAAATATTCTTTAAATCATTCAACTGAGTTTCAGCATACTTAATAGACTGCACTAATCTACTGAAACTGTTTTGTTAAAAATGTTTTCCTAACTCAACTGAATTTGGGCCTACACTATTCCGCACTACTGAACTCTATCTGGAAGATACTGAATTCTGACTCTAAGTCAGCTAGCAGGTCTCAGTAGAGTCAGTCACTCTGCCACACGATTCAGAACAGCTTGTCTGGTCTGCTGAACTTGTTCAGAACGACACTATCCTGAAAAGTATTGTTCGTGTTTAAGTTGAGAAATCAATTTTCAGGTGTATTCACCCCCCCCCCTCTACACCTGAACGTACTCTCGGGACCAACAATTTGTATCAGAGCAGGAGTTCTGTAAGACTCTTGTTATTCTGAAACTGGTCTACTTGAACAGATCCGGAAAATGTTTTCACTGCATCTCATTCTTCATTCATATCATTATTCATCATGTCTGATATGTCAGTGATCAGGATGGTACTCATCTTCTCAGTTGAGAACTATGGCGTATGGCGGGTCAGAATGGAGGCACATCTGACCTCCCTCCATGATAGCATGACAAAGGTTCTGGAGGACGGACCTATCATTCCTATGATCGATAGCGTCATAGCTCAGGATCCAGCAGATGGAGGAGGAATGGTGACCGGGAAGAAGATCCCCAAGGACAGAAGTCTCTTCACCCCTGAGGAGAAGAAGCTTCACAACTTAGACCGCGTCGCCAGAAACGTCATACTGACCACCCTGAGTGATTCCTATCTCGGAAGAGTTCAGGACTGCAAGTCCGCGAAAGAACTCTGGATGCTCTAGCTCTACTGAGTCGGGGGACTCAGAAGATTAAAGCGAATAAACTTGCGCTGGAACTTCAAAAGCTGGAGAGATTGTCTCTCATGCCTGGTGACACAATTGAAGATCTTAACGTCAGATTTACAAATCTGATGAACTCTATCAACGGGCTGGGAAAGACATTCTGCAACCGAGAGATGAATCTCAAGATTTTGAGGGCACTACCAGACGGAAACTGGACCCCCTTTGCTACTTTATTACGTCATTCTGATTTAGATATGGTTACTCCTGACCATATCTTTTCAGAACTTAAAGCAGAGGAGTTCGAGTTTGTCTTACCTTAAAGGAAGCAGCGAGCTGAAGCTGACACCCAAGTCGACCATGCCTTTAAAGCATCAGTCAACACAGCAGCTCCAGCGTCTAGCAAGACTGAACCTTCACTCAGTGACATACAAGAAGGAAATCTAGCCAAGAAATACGCACTGCTTGCCGTAAAGTATCAGAAGGAGAAGGAGAGCCGCAGAAAAGTGACGAAAGCCCTCAGACAATCCAAGGGTAAGTCTGAATACATGCCTAAGCGCACTCCTGACTCGAATACTTCTGAATGCAGGAAACAAGAGGACTCAGCTCAGTCGAAAGACTGTGAGAGCAAAGAAGAAAGAGTCACAACCTGCTATAATTGCAAGAAGCCAGGACATTATCAGTATGATCGTCTCGAGCTCGATCGTCTTGAAAGAGCAGCACGCAAAGCAAGAAGGGAGAAGTTCATCAAGAAGAGACATGCATACATTGCCGGTGAACTCTCAGACGACTCAGATGAAGTCGATTCCTTCATGGATTCATCTGACGATGAAGCATCTTTGATGTCCATAGAGCTTGTAGCTAAAAAAGATGCTGAAAAGTGTCTCATGGCATGAGAAGAGGATGAGGTAAACTCACATGAACCATTTAATTCCTCTTCACACTGCACACACGACACTCTTTCAGGTGCAGACGAGAATCTGGACGTCGCGATCGCATATGAAGAACTACTCGACGAGCAGATTCAGATGAGTCTGCAGCTGAGTAAGACTCTTCAGGAATTGGATACCCAGAAAGTAGAAAATCAGA
The DNA here is from genome assembly GCA_028984105.1 of Lavandula angustifolia. Taxonomy (NCBI): domain Eukaryota; kingdom Viridiplantae; phylum Streptophyta; class Magnoliopsida; order Lamiales; family Lamiaceae; genus Lavandula; species Lavandula angustifolia. The sequence continues at coordinate 21,496,268 of CM054826.1, read as the reverse complement.
GACTTTCTGAGGAGAGTCAGATTGCTACTGAGTCAGAAGGACTTGTGTTGAGACTCAGGGAGGAGATAAACTCTCTGATGGCCAAGTCTCAGCATCAAGAAGCTCAGATCTCAGTTTTGACCAAAGACTTGACTCAGAAAGATATTGAACTGAGTCTACTGAAGCAAGGTTGTCAGGACTTCAGACCGAGCATGAAATGCTGAAGAAAAGTGATGATGTTTGGAGGAACCTGATGATAGAGCGTTACATGGGCACTGAAAAGAAGCTAGAGACTATGCTAGCAAGCAACAAGCCCAAGCATTGCAAGGAGGGACTTGGATTCAGCCAGGGAGCCTCCTCATCTGCCCCCGTACGCTCAGAAAATCGGCTAGCTGATAGGTTTGTTCAAGGGGAGACCATCAATGCAGACATACTGAACCCCCTAGCCAAGAACAAATAGAAGATGAAGGCACCTCATCCTTGTTATCAGCACTCTGACAAGAAGATCAGCACGAGATCACCCCAGTTCAGTCAAGGGGGAACCATCAAAGCAAAGTTGGTTGATCAGTATGGACCTCCACAACTGACTCATCCAGCTCAGTATGAGTCATATTACTATGATCCTATAGTCAGGAGAGGATCCAAAAGTAAGAAGAAGAAGAAGAAAGCTGTGCAGAAGGCAAAGGTCAGCGGTCTACCCACTCAGAAGATCAGGACTCCCCGAACACGAAAAGCCTCGAAGTCGGCGGCCGACCGTCCACCGGTGGTCAAATATGTTGACAAAAGTGGAAAGAAAATGTCTGAGACCACCAGGGTCGTAAGACAGATATGGGTTACCAAAACTAACATCTAAGGACCCAAAATTAAAAATAAAGGGTACCTGAATATAATTCTGTTTTGCAGGTGCACAAGGATCCTTGGTATGTGGACAGCGGATGCTCAAGACATATAACGTACCAAAAGGACTTGCTGAAGAATTATACTACTAAAGAAGGACCCCGAATCGAGTTTGGAGACAACGCAAAAGGCTACACCAGAGGCTATGGAACACTCAGCATTGGAACAACAATAGTTCCAAGAGTATCATATGTTGAAGGACTTCAACATAATCTTCTCTCTGTTAGTCAATTTTGTGATAACTCGAACAGAGTGATTTTTTACGCTGGTTTATGTGATGTTATTGATAAATCTATAGGGAAAACAGTGTTATCAGGTTCGCCTAAGAAGAATATCTATGTAGCTGACTGGAACTCAGCTGAACCTGAAGCTTGTTTGTTGGCAAAGCATGACAACAGAACGGGGTGGCTTTGGCACAGAAGACTCAGCCATCTCAACTTCAAAACGCTCAACAAATTGGCTAGAAACACTCTAGCAAGAGGACTGCCGAATGAAGTATTCAGCAAAGACACTTAGTGTGAAGCATGCCTGAAGGGAAAGCAAACAAGGAATCAAAATCCGCTTGTTCCATCTCCTTCCACTGATAAAATCCTTCAGCTACTATATATGGATTTGTTCGGTCCAGTCTCTCCAGTGACGATCAGAGGCAAGAAGTATGTATTAGTGGTCATTGATGACTACTCGTGCTACACATGGGTCATATTTATTGCCAACAAGTCTGACGTCAAAATAGAATTACCAAGGCTTCTGAAAAGGCTCAATGTCGAAAAGAACACGAAGATCGTCAAGATGCGTTCAGACAGAGGAACTGAGTTCCTGAATTTTATGGTGGAGGAGTTCTGCACAGCAGAAGGCATAAAGCATGAGACGTCTGCCGCGCGCACGCCTCAACAAAATGGGGTTGCTGAAAGGAAGAATCGAACCCTCAAAGAAGCAGCAAGAACCCTGCTCGCAGACTCAGGATTCCCAACCAAATTCTGGGCAGAAGCTACTGATACTGCATGCTACACTCAGAACCGATCTTTACTGACAAAGCAGCATAAGAAGACACCATATGAACTATGGAACGGCAGGAAGCCTTCTCTATCTTATTTCCATATTTTTGGGTGTTCGTGCTTTATTCACAATAATGGGAAAGATCAGCTGAAGACTTTTGATAGCAAGTCAGATCAGGGTGTGTTCTTAGGATACTCCCGGGTCAGCAAAGCCTTCAGAGTCTTCAACTATCGAACCCTTTGCGTGGAGGAAAGCCCTCATGTTGTTTTTAATGAGTTTGCTACTGAAGACAGGAGCAGAAACTCTAAACCTGAATCTGAGGACATCAGTAAGCCGCTACAGGATCTGAGCTTAAAAGATAAAGTTGAAAAGATCCAGCGATGTTGGGATGATGATTCAGATGAGGAAACTGAAGACAAGTCTACTGAATCTCAACCAGCAGCAGAAGTAGCTGAACAGATTAATTCTCCTGAACAAAGTCAATCCCAGGTAACTCAGGTCGATGAAGAAACCCCAGTGGTAACTGAGACCTCTACTGAGAATAATAATTCAGGGGGAACTAATGATGTTCCTGAGCTGAATGCCCCTGAACCTGGTGACTCAGTAGATCACACTCTCGTAACTGAATTACTTCAATCTCAGAATAGTACAACTGAAATGCCTAACTCACCTACTATCTGTGTTGAACAAATTTCAGATGAAGAGTTGAAACATCGTAGATCGTGGCTGGATGCTCACACTTCTGACTTAATTATTGGAGATCCTTCAGCAAGAGTAAAGACAAGATCTAGATTTTGTTCGGGAGAAAGCGCTTTATATTCCTGCTTCTTGTCTACTGAAGAACCTCAGTCGATTGAGGACGTCTTCGAAAGATGCTTGGCCCGGATCATAGCCATGCAGGAGGAGCTGAATCACTTCACGAGAAACGAAGTCTGGGAGCTTGTTGATAGACCCCGACATCAACATGTGATCGGAACCAAATGGGTCTTCAAGAACAAGCGAGATGAAAACAATGTCATAGTAAGGAATAAAGCAAGACTCGTGGCAAAAGGCTACTATCAAGCTGAAGGGATAGATTTCGATGAAACGTTCGCTCCAGTTGCAAGATTGGAGGTAATTAGACTATTCCTAGCCTACGCAACACATCAAAGATTCAGAGTATATCAGATGGATGTGAAGTCTGCTTTCCTGAACGGCGTACTGAAAGAAGAAGTCTATGTGGAACAACCTCCCGGCTTTCAGCAGGGACATCAAGTTTATAGACTCAGAAAGGCTCTGTATGGGTTAAAACAAGCACCCAGGGCTTGGTACGATACCCTGTCTGAGTTTCTTCTTCAGAAAGGTTTTCAGAAGGGCATAGTAGACCGCACATTATTCAGCATTCGACAGGAAGATGACCTATTACTTGTGCAGATCTACGTAGATGACATCATCTTCGGCTCGAAGAAAGTCATCATGTGTCAGCAGTTTGAGAAAATGATGAAGGACAGGTTCGAGATGTTAATGATGGGAGAGATGAACTATTCCCTCGGCTTTCAAGTCAAACAATCTGAGAAAGGAACGTTCATTAATCAAGGCAAATACACTCGAGACCTCATCAAGAGATTCGGTTGCACATCCGGCAAACCAATCAAGATCCCGATGAACACGAATATGAAAATTGATCTTGATAAAGAGGGAGTATCAGTAGACCAAACTGAATTTCGTGCTATAATTGGTTCTTTATTATACTTAACAGCTACTCGTCCTGCATAACTTATCTCTGTAGGTGTCTGCGCTCGATTTCAGGCGAATCCGAAGCAGAGTCACATGGACTCAGCAAAGAAGATTCTCCGCTATCTCAGAGGAACACCTGACATGGGTTTATGGTATCCAGCTAATGACAATATTGAACTAACTGGTTATTCTGATGCTGACTATGCAGGATGTAGAATTGACCGAAAGTCAACTTCTGGAACGTGTCAGTTCCTCGACAGTAAGCTGATCTCATGGTTCTCAAAGAAACAACACTCAGTAGCGACGTCAACTACTGAAGCTGAATACATGGCTACCGGAAGTTGCTGCGCCCAAATCCTTTGGCTGAGACAGCAGCTACGAGACTATGACATCATTAAAAATGAAGTGCCGATCTTCTGCGATAGTACCAGTGCTATTGTAATCACTCAGAATCCTATACTTCACACGAGATGCAAGCACGTGGACATCAGACACCACTTCATTCGTGACCATGTTGAAAAGAAGGATATCAGGATGGAAAAGATCCATACTGACCATGAAAGGGCTGATATACTGACCAAGCCTCTAGCTAAAACCAGATTCAGAGAACTTTCAGTAGAGCTAGGTCTACTGGACCCTACTGACTTCAGTTAGTAAGAGGATTCAGGAGAGCAGCATTCAGTAAGGGGGAATGCTCACTCTAAGTACTGAGTAAAATCAGTACATAGAGACTCAGCAACCATCTCCACGAGGTATCAGCTGACTACGATGTTCAGCTGACAGGTTTGCGTATCTCTACTCAGTAGCCTATAGAACAATTCTGTGCATTTATGAATCAAATTCAGCATCGTATTCAATACCTTAGAAAATGTCATTTAATTTTTAACGGACTACATTTAATACACGACATTCTATGTAAAAGCATACTGAACTCTGCAACGCATTAAATGCATGTCGTATCAAGTTACTACTTAGGCTATATACAACTGGCTTTTGACTTAGGCGGCTAATATGATCATTACCTATTTTATAAAACTTAATCCTAGCTGTCCATCTCAAAACGTGCGTTCAAACTGAACCATTGATATTTAACTGTTTATCTTCTCTTAGATATATATAAGCGTTCAAATGTTTGAAACCGCCATTTCATCTCTGCAAATATCTTAAGCACCCTAAATTTTCTGAGACTACTTATAGCTTTGTTACATATATTCTATCCTTTAAAACCTCTCAGAAAATCTTTTGGTAATTTTTCAATGATCTTTTCAGTATCGTATAATCTTTTAATAATTTCTCTTATATCTTATCGAATACTGACTAGCGCTGCGTTTGCAGATTATTAAGATGACAGGAACCCATGTAGACTCTCCCTCTGATATGAAAGAGATCCTCGAGAAGGATCGCGTCTGGTGCGAGCCTATGATGGAATTTAACGCGTGCGATCTCGACTACATGGAGGAGATCTTCTACGCACTTCGCGAGACCGGCCTGGAGGGATTTCTGACAAGGAAGCCTTCTTTCCTCCTTCCGCGCCAGGTGGCTGAGGCGTATCTGAACTCAGAGTCCGTTGATGGGGACATCAGATGCCGCTTTGTCGTCCACTCAGTAGGCGACCCCGCCCGAGATGCTTTGATTATCAATGTTGGGTGATGATTCAGTCCACAGCACGGTTTTACATAGTGGGAAATGATTCTATCTTCCATACTGAAATGCACTCAGTAGGCTTATACCCTGAGTGATCCCATGAAGATTTGAAGATCCCAAACCCCTATCTGATTGGTGAACCATTCCCTTGTAATTGTTTTTGTCTCTGAGGATTCAGACTCAGTAGACACTCTGCACTGGGTCAGGCGGTCAGTAGATTATCAGCCTCAGCACCGAATGTAGAAGACTCAGTATGTACTGGACTCAGCAGGAGCAGTATACTGAAAGACTCAGTGGAACTGAACTCAACAGGAGTAGTTCACTGAACTAAGAGCTGACCTTCAGTAGAGTAAATTCAGTACTCTCTACAGGATCAGACTCAGTAACGGCAGAACGGTCTTCTGAACTGTCGATCTTTTGAACAACAATTAGCATAGTCAAATACGAGGAAGAGAGAAGTCAGCTTCATTATGCCTCGAAGTCTGTTCTATCTCAACTACTCGACAAAACCTCGGCAAATGACAAGCCAACACCTGTCCTTACCTGCTAAAGCTGCAAGTCAACAACTTTCCGGAAAAGGAGGGAAAGGACACTGTCACCTTTTTCAAAAGAGCCGTTAGCTACCAAAAGAGTGAGATAAAGGGATCATCATCTCCAACGGATCTTTCCTAATCTCTTCTCTATAAATAGAGGGATGATTCAAGTTTTTTCATGCATGCAGAGAGCCAAAAAGCAACGAACGAGCCAACACACTCTCGAGCAAGAAAACGGAAAAACGAGCAAAAACAGAATATCGCATAAGTCTTCCGCAAGAACTTAAAGAACATTCTCCGGCGAAAGACTACCTTCTAGCTCTTAGGGAACCAAGCTAAACAGATATAAAAGCCTCTAGTATCCAAATCGACGATACACGAACTCAGAGCTACAACTCAGTTGTTCGTCGATCTAGAAGCCACTTTCTCATTCCCTATCCCTCTAACCCTAAGCTCAACTGAATTTATCCATAGCTTAGACGAAGGGGTTCACCTTTGAACCTTATTCTTATTGTAAAAGGACCCCTTCATAGTTGGAGAAGTTTGTCAAACACTTTAGTTTGATACCCGTTGTAAACTGAGACTTGCTCAGTATAAATTCCAAGACGCGGCTTTGTCCCTGTGTACAAGGCGACCGAGACTAACTCGGGATAATAAATAGCCTCCCGACCTTTCGGGACAGTGGACGTAGGATCCTGTGCATCCGAACCACTTTAAAAATCTCTGTGTCTCTTATTTACTGTTGCATTGATTTTAACTGTTCATACTGAATATCATATCTTTAAAATCATTCAACTAAGTTTCAGCATACTTATCTTATTCACTCTTCTGAACTGAAACTGTTTTTAAGAAAACGTTTTTCCACTCAACTGATTTGGGCCTACACATTTCCGCACCACTGAACTCCATCTGAAGATACTGAATTCTTACTTAGTCAGCTAGCAGATCTCAAAAGAGTCAGTACCTCTTTGCCTTAACAGGATTCAGAACAGCTATTTGGTCTGCTGAACTCTTTCAGTACGGCAGACTCCTGAACAGGACTGTTCGTGTTACAAGTTGAGAAATAGGTTTTAGGTGTATTCACCCCCCCCCCTTTACACCTAAACGTGCTCTCGGGACCAACAATTGGTATCAGAGTAGGAGTTCTATAACTCTTGTTATCTTGAAACTGGTCTACTTGAACGGATCCGGAAAATCGTTTTCACTGCATATCACTCTTCATTCATATCATTATTTAAAATGTCTGATATGTCAGGAATAAGAATGGTACCTATGTTCTCAGTAGAGAACTATGGTGTATGGCGAGTCAGAATGGAGGCTCATCTGACTTCCCTCCACGACAGCATGACCGAAGTACTTGAGGAAGGACCTATCGTTCCTATGATCCATAGTGTCGTGACTCGGGATCCAAAGAATCGGAGGAGGAATGGTGACCGGGAAGAAGATTCCCAAGGACAGAAGTCTCTTCACTCCTGAGGAGAAGAAACTTCACAATTTAGACCGAGTTGCCAGGAATGCCATACTAACCACTCTTAGTGATTCTTATCTCGGGAGGGTTCAGGAATGCAAGACAGCAAAAGAGCTCTGGGATGCTCTAGCGCTACTGAGTCGGGGGACTCAGAAGATCAAAGCTAACAAACTTGCGCTGGAACTCCAAAAACTCGGAGAGTTTGTCTCTCATGCACGGTGACAAAATAGAAGATCTAAATGTCGATTTACGAATCGATGAACTCCATCAACGGGTCGGGAAAGACATTCTCCAACCGAGAAATGAATCTCAAGATACTGAGGGCACTGCCAGATGGACATTGGACTCCTTTTGCCACCTTATTACGCTATTCTGATCTAGATATTGCTACTCCTGACCATATCTTTTCAGAACTTCAGGCAGAGCAATTCGAGTTCGACAGACCTCAATGGAAGCAGCGAGCTGAAGCTGATACCAAAATTGACCATGCTTTCAAAGTATCAGTCAGCACAGCATCTCCCGCGTCAAGCAAAACTGAACCTTCACTAACTGACATACAAGAAGGAAGTTTAGCTCAGAAGTACGCGATGCTCGCTGTAAAATATCAGAAGGAGAAGGAGAGGCGCAGAAAAGTGACTAAAGCCTATCGAGAAACAAAAGGTAAGTTCGAATATACACCAAAACGCGCTCCTGACTCGAACACTTCTGAATACAGGAAAAGAGATGACTTAGCACCTTCAAAAGAAAGCGAAAACAAAGAAGAAAGTGTCATCGCTTGCTACAACTGCAAGAAGCCAGGACACTATCAGTATGATTGTCCTGAGCTCAGTAGTGCTGAACGGGCAGCACGCAAAGCAAGGAGAGAGAAGTTTGCCAAGAAGAGACAAGCTTACATTGCTGGCGAACTCTCAGACGACTCAGAAGAAGTCGACTCCTTAATGGATTCATCAGAAGATGAAACTGCTTTCATGGCTTTGGAGCTTGAAGTTGAAGGAAGTACTGAAAAGTGTCTGATGGCAGGAGAAGAAGATGAGGTAAACTCTCATGCATCTTTTAACTCTCCTTCACACGACACTATTTCAGGTGCAGATGAGAATCTGGACGTCAGCTCAGCATATGAAGACTATTAGACGAACAGATTCAGATGAGTCTGCAGCTCAGTAAGACTCTTCAGGAATTGCATACCCTGAAAGTGGAGAATCAGAGACTTTCTCAGGAGAGTCAGGTCTCTACTGAGTCTGAAGGACTTGTGTTGAGACTCAGGGAGGAGATAAACTCTCTGTTGGCCAAGTCTCAGCATCAAGAAGATCAGATCTCAGTTCTGACCAAGGACTTAACTCGAAAGATACTTGAACCGAGTCTCATCAAGCAACAACTATCGGGACTTCAGACCGAGCACGACACACTGAAGAAAAGTGATGATGTCTGGAGGAACCTGATGACTGAGAGGTACATGGGCGCTGAAAAGAAGCTGGAGGCTATGCTAGCAAGCAACAAGCCCAAGCACTGCAAGGAAGGTCTTGGTTTCAGCCAGGGTGCTTCCTCATCTGCCCCCGTACACCCAGAAGTGCGACTTGCTGATAGGTTTGTTCGAGGGGAAACAATCAATGCTGAAATACTGAATTCCCTAGCCAAAAACAAACAAAAGATGAAGTCACCTCATCTTACACATCAGCATTCTGACAAGAAGATCAGTACCAAAATACCCCATTTTAGTCAAGGGGGAACTAGCAAATCCAAATGGGCTGATCAGTATGGACCACCTCAGCTGACACATCCTGCTCAGTATGTGTCATATTATTATGATCCTATAGTCAGAAGAGGACCCAAGAGTCAGAAGAAAAAGAAGAAAATTGCACAAAAGGCAAAGGTCAGCAGCCCACCAGCTCAAAAGATCCGGATTCCTGAACCCGAAAAGCCTAAGAAGTCAGCTTCGACCAGTCCAGTGGTCAAGTACGTTGACTCAAGTGGAAAGAAGATGTCTGAGACCACCAGGGTCGTAAGATGAATTTGGGTTACCAAAACTAACATCTAAGGACCCAAAATCAAAAATAAAGGGTACCTGAATATAATTGCTTTTTTGGGTGCACAAAGACCCATGGTACGTGGATAGCGGATGTTCAAGACACATGACGTACCAAAAGAGTCTACTGAAGAATTATATCCCTGAAGAAGGACCCAGAATCGAGTTTGGAGACAACGCTAAAGGCTACACAAGAGGATTTGGAACACTCAACATTGGGCCGCCACGGTCCCTAGAGTATCATATGTTGAAGGACTTCAAAGATAATCTTCTCTCTCGTTAGTCAATTTTGTGATAACTCGAATAGAGTGATATTTGACGCCGGTTTTACGTGATGTTATTGATAAATCCACAGGGAAAACAAGTGTTATCGAGTTCGCGCAAGAAGAACATATATGTAGCCGATCGGAACTCACACGAACCTCGAAGCTTGTCTGTGGGCGAAAAACGACAACCGAACGGGGTGGCTATGGCACAGGAGACTCAGTCATCTCAACTTTAAGACGCTCAACAAACTTACAAGAGACACTCTAGCAAGAGGACTGCCGAATGAAGTATTCAGCAAAGACACTCAGTGTGAAGCATGCTTGAAGGGAAAGCAAACAAGGAATCAAAATCCTCCAGTTCCATCTCCTTCCACTGATGGAATCCTTCAGCTGCTACATATGGATTTGTTCGGTCCAGTCTCTCCAGTGACGATCAGAGGCAAGAAATATGCTTTAGTGGTCATCGATGACTACTCGCGCTATACTTGGGTCATATTCATTGCCAACAAGTCTGACGTCAAAATAGAGTTACCAAGGCTTCTGAAAAGGCTCAGTGTCGAGAAGAACACCAAGATTATTAAAATCCGTTCTGACAGAGGAACTGGGTTTCTCAATTTTATGGTGGAGGAGTTCTGCCAAACTGAAGGAATAAAGCATGAGACTTCAGCTGCACGCACACCTCAAAGAAAATGGAGTTGCTTGAACGAAAGAACGAACTCTAAAAGAGGCGAGCGAACTCTACTCGCAGACTCAGGACTCCCAACCAAATTCTGGGCAGAAGCTACTGACACTGCATGTTACACTCAGAACCGATCTCTACTGACAAAGCAACAAAAGAAGACACCATATGAACTATGGAACGGCAGGAAACCTTCTCTATCCTATTTCCATATTTTTGGTTGTTCGTGCTTTATCCACAATAATGGGAAAGATCAGCTGAAAACCTTTGATGGCAAGTTAGATCAGGGAGTGTTCTTAGGATACTCCCGGGTCAGCAAAGCTTTTAGGGTATTCAACTATCGAACCCTTTGCGTGGAGGAAAGCCCTCATGTTGTTTTTAATGAGTTTGCTACTGAAGACAGGAGCAATAACTCTAATTCTGAATCTGAGGACATCAGTAGACAGCTACAGGATCTAAGCCTAAAAGATAAAGTCGAAAAGATCCAGCTTTGTTGGGATGATGATTCAGATGAGGAAACTGAAGACAAGTTTACTGAATCTCAACCAGCAGAAAACGTAGCTGAACAGATTGACTCTCCTGAACATAGTCAATCCCAGGTAACTCAGGTCGATGAAGAAACCCTAGAGGTAACTGAGACCACTACTGAGAATAACGACTCAGGGGGAACATCTAGTAATGTTCCTGAGCTGAATGCCCCTGAACCTGGTGACTCAGTAGATCATGCTCTCACTACTGAATTGCTTCAATTTCAGAAAAGTACAACTGAAATGCCTAACTCACCTACTATCTGTGTTGAACAAATTTCAGATGAAGAGCTGAAACATCGTAGATCGTGGCTAGACGCTCACACTGCTGATCTAATTATTGGAGATCCCTCAGCAAGTGTAAAGACTAGATCCAGATTCTGTCAACGAGAAAGCGCATTATTTTCTTGCTTCTTGTCTACTGACGAACCTCAGACGAATGAGGATGCACTAAAAGATGCTGACTGGATCATAGCCATGCAGGAGGAGCAGAATCAGTTCACGAGAAATGAAGTTTAGGAGCTTGTTGATAGACCCCGGCATCAACATGTTATTGGAACTAAATGGGTCTTCAAGAACAAGCGAGATGAAAACGTCATAGTAAGGAACAAAGCAAGACTCGTGGCAAAAGGCTACTGTCAAGCTGAGGGAATAGACTTCGATGAGACTTTCGCTCCAGTTGCAAGATTGGAGGCAATTAGACTATTCCTGGCCTACGCAACACATCAAAGATTCAGAGTCTATCAAATGGATGTTAAGTCTGCGTTCCTGAACGGCGTGCTGAAAGAAGAAGTCTATGTGGAACAACCGCCCGGCTTTCAGCAGAGACATCAGGTTTATAGACTCAGAAAGGCTCTGTATGGGTTAAAACAAGCACCTAGGGCTTGGTACGATACCCTATCTGAGTTTCTTCTTCAGAAAGGTTTTCAGAAAGGCACAGTAGACCGCACTATGTTCAGCATTCGACTGGAAGACGATCTACTACTTGTGCAAATCTATGTGGATGACATCATCTTTGGATCAAAGAATGTCATCATGTACCAACAATTTGAGAAAATGATGAAGGACAAGTTCGAGATGTCAATGATGGGAGAAATGAACTATTTCCTCTGTTTTCAAGTTAAGCAATCTGAAAAGGGAATGTTCATCAACCAAGGTAAATACACTCGAGACCTCATCAAAAGATTCGATTGCACATCCGGCAAACCTATCAAGATCTCAATGAACACGAACATGAAAATCGATCTTGATAAGGAGGGAGTATCAGTAGACCAAACTGAATTTCGCGCTATAATTGGTTCTTTATTATATCTAACAGCTACTCGCCCTGACATAACTTATGCTATAGGTATCTGTGCTCGATTTCAGGCGAATCCCAAGCAGAGTCATATGGACTCAGCAAAGAAGATTCTCCGCTATCTCAGAGGAACACCTGACATAGGTTTATGGTATCCAGTTGATGATAATATAGAACTAACTGGTTATTCTGATGCTGACTATGCAGGATGTAGAATTAACCGAAAGTCAACTTCAGGAACGTGTCAGTTCCTTGGCAGCAAGCTAATTTCATGGTTCTCAAAGAAACAGCACTCAGTAGCCACGTCAACTACTGAAGCTGAATACATGGCTGCCGGAAGTTGCTGCGCCCAAATCCTTTGGGCGAGACAAGAAGCCTACGCGACTATGACGTCATTCGGAATGAAGTGCCGATTTTCTCGCGACAAGACTGCAGTGCCATTGCAATCACTCAGAACCCTGTACTTCACACGAGATGCAAGCACGTGGACATCGGACATCACTTCATTCGGGACCATGTCGAAAAGAAGGACATCAGGATGGAAAAGATCCATATTGATCGACAAAGGGCTGACATACTGACCAAGCCTCTAGCTGAAGCAAGATTCAGAGAACTTTCAGTAGAGATAGGTCTATTGGACCTTACTGACCCCAGTCAGTAAGAGGTTTCAGGAGAGGATCATTCAGTAAGGGGGAATGTTCGCTCTCAGTACTGAATAGTTTCAGTACATAGAGACTCAGCAACCATCTACACGAGGTATCAGCTGACTACAATGTTCAGCTGACAGGTTTGCGTATCTCTACTCAGTAGTAACCAATAAAACAGTAATATGCATTTATTGTTCAGATTCAGCATCGTATTAAATATCTTATGAATTGTTATTTAATATTAACGGCTTACATTTAATGCACGATATTCCATACATAAGTTTGCTGAACTCTGCCACGCATTTAATGCATGTCGTATCATAGTTACTACTTAGGCATATTACAACTGGCTTTTGACTTAGGCGGCTATTTGATCATTACCTATATATGTCATCCTATCTTAACCGCACATCTCATAAAGCAAGTTTAAATTCAACCATAGATCGATAACTGTCCATCTTCTTCTTAGATATAAATATTCGATCGTATCTTTGAAACCGCTATTAGCATACTTAAATCTTTTCAACTTCGAAAAATTCGAGATCTCTCTAGCAACCCTACTTGCAAATCCTTTTATAAACATTCAGATTTTTCATTGGTATGATTGTATATCTGTTATAGTTTTATTCTATTATTTGTTCAGCATCGTCGTAATAACTACTTTATCAAACTCGATACTGACAATGTTTCTTGCAACAGATATAATGGCGGATACAGGCCTCTCTATAATCGTCCCTAAAGACATGCAAGAGATCCTTGACAAAGTCCGTGTCTGGTGCGAACCAGTCATGGAATTTGATGCATGCGAGCTGGAGTATATGGAAGAGATATTCGCGGCCCTTCGCAAATCTGGATTGGAGGGGTTTCTCTCCAAGAAGCCCACCTTTTTCCTCCCAAGGCAAGTCGCTGAACTTTACCTCAACTCTGACTCAGTAGCGGGCGATATCATCAGAACATTCACCGTTCACACAATCGGTGAGGCTGCCATGAGGATAAAGAAGATGTCAGTGAGGGAAGCACTGAAGAGGAGCTTCAACCTACCCTCGAAAGGAGTCAGCACCGTCGGGTATCTGGACGATCGGGTGGATGACTACCTTTCAGTCTTCTGCGGGAAGCCCACGGCCTTCAGTGCGGCCTTCCCAAAGAACGCCATGCTGCCTCAGTACAGGCCACAGGCTTACATAGTCGCTCAACTGCTGACGAGCCAAGCCGGCTCTTTCGATCAGGTATCTAGGCCAAAGATTCAGCTGATGATGGCGATACATGATCGTGCCCAGATTAACTGGACTGAATTCTTCCTCCGAGAATTCATGGTCCAAGCTGCCAAGTTTGACAAAGCCTCATTCATACTGAGCGCTAAAGGAAAATTACTGTATGGGCTCAAGCTCTCAGTAATAATTGAAGATTTCTGCGGCGATGACTAGATCACGTTCCACGACAAGACTTATTTCAATGTGAAAAAGGTCAGGTTCTAGAACCGCACCGCAGCACTTCAACAAATAGGGTCAGGACCCTCAGCTCAGCAGACACCGCCTCAGAAGGCCGCGCCCATGAAGAAGCGGTCTCCTCAAGCAAAATCTCCTAAGGCACCGACCAAACGTCTGAAGAAAACATTCACTGACGTGCCTACTGAATCAGAGGCGACTGTTGAAGTTCCTGAGATCCCTACTGAATAGACACAACCACTGCAGCTGGTTGATGAATCTGAGTCCTCTGAAAAGACTCACTCAGTGGAGAAGGCCATCTCCACTGAACAAGCACAAGAAGTGGACCAAGGGGTTCAGACTGAAGAGGTCCAGAGTGGTGATTTGGAGACTCTGGACAGTCCCCTTGACATCCCTCCACTCAGCAGTTTGCCATCTGCTGAGAAACAGACGTCCGCCATAGACATTGAAGATTCAGAATCGGCGTCTGAACAGGAATCGATCGGAATGGAAGCTTCAGCTCTCCGATCTCAAGCATTCCGAGAGATTACTGAACTCATACCGGAGATTACTGGCCATCCTGATCTGGTATCTCTTGCCAAGCAGGCCAGGCTCCACATGCTCCTAAGGTTTCAGGAGTGGCATCCTCAACTCCGCCTCATCCTACACTACTCCTGCGACCAGCTACATAAGGAGGAGCAGTTCTTAAGGCAGCAAATAGGCTACTCCCAGCCTGCTGACCTTGGAACCTTCGACGATCTGAGGGCCGCAATATTGGCCCTGCTGAGTGATAGACAGCAGGCAACTGGCTCTGCCCCCTCAGATGTGTCTGACCACGACGGTCAAGACCCACCCCATGATTCAGGCCCTGAGACGCCTGATGAGGGAACTCACCAGGACGAGGATACAACTACTCAACCAGACCTACCACTGCGTACCCTTGCTCCTGTGAAGTCGGCGGCTGGTACTTCATCCTCAGCAGAGCCTGCTCAGCTCTTACTGGAGTCGACCTACGAAGTAGCGCCCAGCTCCAGAGGCCAACGCTCAAAGTCATTGGCAAAGGCTCTCCGAAGCCAAGGCACTCAGAATCGTGCCCTTGCCAAGGCTGTCCACAAGACATGGAAGCACACTCCTCAGGCCACTAGTGCAGAGCTTCAGGGGCTGAAGAAATCATTGTCAAAATCAGTCGCCCCTGATGTCTCCTCCATTGTATCAAACGCTCTGGCCCAGCAGAAAGCTGACTTTGAAGAACAGCTCAGACTATTCCAGGAGGGACAGGCTAAACTACTTGTTGAATTCAAGGCCTCTCAGTCCCTTCATACGGAGTCAGTCTCCACCTTATCTCAGGCCAATGAGCTCCGTCTCACATCTATTCAGAAGGCTCTGGAGAATTCGGTCAGTCTGAAGCTGAATGAGTTCAAGGCTACAGCAGACACTTCTCACCAGAAATACAAAGATGAACTGATTAAGAGAAGAATGAGCTGCACGAGGAGCTGAACAAGATCCACACTCGACTTGATGAGTTGTCAGCATCCTACAAAAGCCTAAACACTAAGGTAACTGTTCCTAACCCAGCTCAATTTGCTGATGCCAAAAAGGGGGAAAAGAATAAGAAGCCTGAAAAGGAAAAGGCACCTGAAAAGCAGCCATCAAGCAAGGGGGAAGAGAAAACCCAGAAGGCTCAGGAACATGCACCAAAGTCTTCAAGGAAGACAAGGTCAGTGGCTGGAGCAAGCACTGAACCGACTGGTGAGGCCCAGGGTGTCTCTGTTGGAATCCCAGCCAGGGACTCGGCCCAAGTGGCTCGGGAACCGTAACACAAGCAACTCGTGCAACTCAGACCCCATTGGATATGGTCAAAGAAATTGCTGAGTATGCTGAGGAGGATGAGTCTGAAGAGGAAGAGGCACCTCTCCCACCTCCAGTAGAAGGAAAAGGCAAGAAAGCCTTGAAACTCCCGACCCCTCCCTCCAAGAAATTGAAGAGATATATAAGTAAGGAGGAGGCGGCTCAGATCACAGCTGATGAAAAGCTAGCCAGGGAGATAGCAGAAGCTGAAGCAGCGAATAAGCCTAAGGCCAAAACCACAACTGCCAAAACTAAGGCTCCTACTCGTGGAGGAAAGAAGAAAGCTCCTGCTAGGCTGCCTCCCAGAAAACTGGTACTACAGGATGATGAAGACAGGGAGCAGCAGCAACAACAGAAAACTACTGAGAAGCAGGGTACATCTAAAGACCAATCTAGTACCCCTGCTGACTCAGAAGAACAGTCGTCTCAGAAGCTCTCATACACAAGATCAAAAGAACAAGATGCTGAGATCGAGGCCATCTTTGCTCAGATGGATCGGTATCTTTACAGAGGAGAAGAGGCGAGACAAATAGAAGCTGCCAGACATAGGATTCATATGGTAGACTTAGAGGCACTCAGAATCCGCAGTGAAGAAGAGGCCAGGCTGAGAGTACCTTCCAAAGCTGATATTCCATACAAATACAGAAGGTTCAGGAAGCCAACGGACATGAAGATTCAGAGATGGCCTAGAACGGATGAGTGGATTCCTCGCTCGGTTCACTCGTGAGATGGGAATCACGTAAAATAGAATTCATCAAGAGGAATTATTTTTGGAATTTCTGGTCAGATAAGACAAAGGCTGATGCCTACGTGGAATGGATGATGATCACTGAACCGGACTTATATCCCTACATGGAAAATGCTGTAAGAGCAAACATTGAAGTCAAGGTTCCTGAACCTGCACTCGCCACCACCAAGAAGACTTGATGATTCTATTCACTTTGGAGTGATAGAGAAGGAAGTGAAGGATGCTGCTGCACCAAAGGACTTGAAGAAGATAAGCCAGCAGACTTTGCTGAGTATCTGAAGCTGAGGAAGTACACCTACAGAATGTATGGACTGCCCCTTCCCGAGACTCAATCGCAAAATTTCATGGACAGGATCAAGCAAGCATGAGCGTTCATAGTTCTTAGACTTTTCTTGTACTTTCCTAGCTTAGCAAGAGATGTATCTGTACTGAACTTTCTTTATCTGATATACATATCTCTTTCTTTGGCTTTGATAATACCTTATTGTCTCTATAAGCCATGTTCTGTTTTTATGCTTAACACTCAAAATCACTGAAGTGATTACTGACACACACTCACTTGTTTATCTTTTGTCAGTATATACTGGACTCAGCAGGAGCAGTATACTGAAAGACTCAGTGGAACTGAACTCAGCAGGAGTAGTTCACTGAACTAAGAGCTGACCTTCAGTAGAGTAAATTCAGTACTCTCTACAGGATCGACTCAAGAACGGCAGCAGCCTCTTACGAACCGTCGATCTTTTGAACAACAATTAGCATAGTCAAATACGAGGAAGAGAGAAGTCAGCTTCATTATGCCTCGAAGTCTGTTCTATCTCAACTACTCTGCCAAACCTCGGCAAATGACAAGCCAACACCTGTCCTTACCTGCTAAAGCTGCAAGTCAACAACTTTCCGGAAAAGGAGGGAAAGGACACTGTTGATGAACAAATTATAATTCTCGCAAGTGCACGAATCGGTATAGTACCTAATCTAGCAACTCCCGAGGTCGATCTCACAAGGACTCAGCTGGGTTCTAATTATCCTAATTATTTTGCTATCTACTTGGTCATAAACTGAGTTTGATTTACTTAAAAACTACTAAATTAAAATAACAGGAAGATAAAAGAGCAAGTAAAAGCAAAGCGAACTGGGCTAATGGGTGTGTTTCAAGTTTAATGAAGGGTGCGGAGGTTTAGCAATCACTATGCCTAAGATGATCGATTCATTCCTATTCTCTAGCTAGCATTTATGAGTTTATTTTGTTGGTTCGTCCACTAAGGCTCTAGGGATTCCGTATGATGGCGGGAGATCTCTAACTTATAATCCTAAGGGTCAATCAAGTGATCATATCATGAACCTAAGGATCGTATCATGCTCAAGGATTTAAGGAACCATCTAAACTATCCCAAACCAATGGTGACAATCTAGACACTTAATTGCAGGTCTAAATAAATAACCGGGTATGATCCGCCGTATTATCTATTACCTATATTCTCTATAATTATCTAAGATGATGGCCAGTCACATTAAAGAATCATAGAGAAATCAAAAGAAGGCTCAATAATTAAGAAACAAAACAATTCATTCATTGAAAAACTTGGGTTTGAATCAATTCATCAAAAACATAGATCCTGCTAAACCCCCACACAAGGGGATTTAGCCACTCATATTCGTAGGAAAATAATCACAAAAGATGCAAAAATAATCCATAGAAAATAAGTATCAAAAACCCTAAACAAAACTGAGAAGGAATAATACAACCTAGAATCTAGCGGATTGATCCTCGCGCTTGGTTCACGGGTTGTGGTCTTCAATCTTCGTCTTGAATCTTCAACGGAGGGATGCCTTGGGTGTTTCTCTACTTTGGGGGCTGGAAAAAGTCGAAAATATGGTGTGTGGTTCGAAGGAAAGAAGTCCAGAAGGGTTTATATAGGTTTCGGGCCGAAAAAGACTGGTTTTGGGGCTGCAGACGACGCGGACCGCGGTCCAAGGTCAAAGGCGGACCGCGGTCCGACCCCTACTGACTTTACAATTTTTTTTGGGTCAGAACGCATCGGACCGCGGTCCCTCACAAATGCGGACCGCGGTCCTTAACAATTCGGCCGAACAGTTTTTCTGCACTGTCGCGTTTTGGGAAAAACACGATATCTCCTTCGTTAGTCGTTGGATCGCCACGAAACTTTGCCACAATGTTCCTAACACATAGAAATACGACGTGGACGGTGGAGATCGGATTATAAGATCGTTAGTTCCACCTGCCACGCGATTTTCCAATTGCCTCGTTACATGAGCTCCGAAACGCGATTTCTTCAACATCCGGCTTCAAATCCTCTTCATTCTTCATCCAAACAACTCCATCTTTGCCAACAATGCATCAATGGTCATGGTTTCTTTCATTTTGGTGTCAAATACCACCAAATATGCTCAAAACACGTGAGAAACCTACAAAACCAAAAACTATCGAAAGTATACGATTCCAAGCAAAACAAAAGCTAAAAATGAATAAAAAACGATGTAAACAAGCTTAAAAAGAACATGATGAGATGGTATAAAAACCACTCATCAAATCCCCCCAAACCTAAGCTTTTGCTTGTCCTCAAGCAAAGAAACAAGATAAAAGAAAGACTATGACTAAATATTAAAAAAAAATGAGAATAACAATTCAAGCCTTATTCAGTTTTTAGAAGAACACATCATTAGCATGTGAAAATCATTCAAGTTCGATGCCACCTTCAAAACAAAATAGAACATAGAAGTAGAGTAGTCCCTCTCCAGAAATCTGTATCACTCAAACACTCAAGTGTATAAGGGTAAATTCATCACTCAAACTCAACCCTAAGAGAGCGTCTTCATAAGCTTGCAGATTGTCTAATTCTACTCATAATGAACACAATTCATGGCAAAGATCTCGAAGGTCTTACTTTGGTTGTAATGGGGCTAAGGCATGTAATAAAAAGGTAGGGAAGATATAGGAAAAGTGACTCATAATGTACGAACAATGAAGGATCTAGTAGAGCAACCAAATGATGATATATCAAAATAAACCTCTAAAACCAACCACCTTTGAATCACTCATAATCAAACAAATCAAGTCACCCCAAGTTCTCACCCCCTTTTTTTTTCAAAATATACTCCCCTTTTCAACTTCCTCATTCACCCTCTTTTTTTTCACCTTTTTTTTCATCTCTCAACTCTAACATATGTCATCAATAAACACCCTTTCAATCAAAGTTAGGAGTACATGCACAAGTCTCCCATATTTTATCCAATTGTTTACCTGCCAACTCTCTACCAATAATTAGATAAAGATTTCAGTATAACACGGTGTCATCAAGCTCGGTACCAGGCTGGATATAATCAAAATCAATTCACACCAATCTCACTTTTTAGCAAATATTTGTCCCTTGATCACCAAACCCTTATCAAACCTCCCTTTCCTCCCCACAGCACTAATGACTCTACTAAATCCTCGGTTAAGGCTAGTTAGGCTAGGCAATTTAAGTGGAGGTACATGAATAAAAAGGATACATTAAGCTCAAAGGGGCTTACTAGGTTCATGTTCAAGGTAGGAATCATATTTGACTCTGGCTAAAGAACGAGATAGTGCCTAAGATCATATCAATGCCATATACGAAAAGTGTTCAATAAACTTCAAACAGACTCAAAGCAAGTTCTAAATGTTCTCCCTAAAGTGAGTATCACACATGAAAGAAATTGAGACCAACATAAAATTTCGTCAGTTCACAATAGGCTCAAATTCTCACCAAAGGCTTTTGGACTACTATACTTTTACATCCTACATGTTCGAAAATTTTATCATGCTCAAATTCAATTCAACAATGCTTCAGTAAAGAAAAATTTTAAGGCAAGAAATGCATAAACATCAAATAACATAGGTCATACTAGTTCAAATATCAAGTACATGGAGAATCATCGGAATCATAATTATACGGACTCAAATCGGTAGGGTTCAAGATTCGACATACCCCCCCAAACCTATCTACGAGCTAGTCTCTAGCACGAAAATAGAGTGAAATAAAGAAAAATGGGTAAACGAATCTTCCCTGATGTTTAGGTGATGTCCGATCGATCTACATATGCGAAGTTTGATCCGGGCAGCTCGGATCCAAAGTTAATCCCGACCGTATCAGCTCCCCTGCTGCTCTGATATAGCTTATTATGCATTCAAAATCAATAGGTGATGCATATATGTCAATTTTCCTCCTCGGATTTTATTTTTTCAAGTTTATGGAAAGCAATAAATCTAACTAAGAAAACTAGAAAAACTCACAAACGTGGGTTGCCTCCCACGAAGCGCTGTTGGTTAGAGTCGTTGGCTCGACTTTGCTTCGAATCACATTAGAAACTTGGCGACTTTGGACGCCCGACTACGACCCTTGTCGAACGCCTCCTTTGATGATGCTCCACAAACATCCTTCACTTGAAATGTTTTTTGGTTCGTGGATTCATCAACTTCACCACACCATGCGACAAAATGTCCACCACATGAAATGGTCCGGAGAATGTAGAAATTGGGTATCCTGGAAAAACTCTAGAACCATCGTCATATAAAAGAACTTTAAGACCAGGATAGAGTGTTTTACCCAACGTGCTCTTCCCACAAGCAGCTTTAGTGCGTCTGACATAGATGGTTTTCTTCGGGAACATGTCTTTTAAATCTTCAACATATTCATCCAAGTTCGGAACACCGACATCCGTTGACTCCTCATCGAATAATGA
The DNA here is from genome assembly GCA_028984105.1 of Lavandula angustifolia. Lineage (NCBI taxonomy): Eukaryota > Viridiplantae > Streptophyta > Magnoliopsida > Lamiales > Lamiaceae > Lavandula > Lavandula angustifolia. The sequence goes on along the minus strand of CM054826.1, from coordinate 21,474,854 downwards.
GTGTATTCCTAATCCATCTCGTACCATCGAATCCTTCACTACATCATATGTAGGTCGCACAAAGTTAACTTCAAAGCGTTGAGGCATTAGTTCCCAATGTGGTTGGAGCTAGTGCTTTGAATTGTGTAACCTCCCCCAAGACTTCCATCCTCACAGTTCGTGATGGTACATCAACACAAGTCCTAGTGGTTGCCATAAATGGCCTCCCTAGGAGGATATGCTGGTCACTTAGCCCTCGAGAAGTATCATCTGCATCAAGAACAATAAAGTCAACAGGAACAATAAACTTGTCTACCTTTACCAACAAATCTTCAATAATCCCCATTGGGGTCTTCACCGAGTTATCAGCAAATTGAAGCCTCATAGGTGTAGGCTTCAAATTGTTAACTCCCAATGTTTTGTAGGCAGAGTAGGGCATGAGGTTGATATCAGCTCCAAGATCTAGCGTAGCTCGTGTAACTCTATCCTTGCCTATAGATATAGTGATGTCGAATCTTCCAGGATCTGCTAACTTGGGCGGTAGAGCCGATACATCAACTACAACACCCCCTGATTCAAGTATAGGAAGATTTGTACTCTACTCGTAATCCTTTTTATTGGTGATGAGCTCCTTGAAGAACTTGGATTGTCTTGGAATACTCTTAATAAGGTCTAAGAGTGGCAAATTGATATTCACTTTAGAAAGCATATTGAAAAGGGTAGAGAATTGCTTATCTGGCTTGCTTCCTTTCAGACACCCGGGAAATGGTGGAGGAGGCTTGTATGGGTTACTCGCCTTGTGTAAAGTGGGTTTTTCTACATGATCCTTCTCTTTTCCTTTGGCTTGTTCAGTCAAGGCTTCTTCATCCTCTTCGACTACGCCATCCTTCTTGATTTTTTTCTCAAGGGGTAAGTCTTCAGGAATATAATCTGGCTTCTCAATCTTCGTGTCATTCCTTAATACGTGGATAGCATTTGCTTGCTGTGTTTGTCCAGGTAGTTCCCCTTGTTGCATTTTAAGCAGAGCGACTTCTCGTGCTAGCTGGCCAAGTTGAGTCCCCAAATTGTTGGAATTTGCTTCCACGTTCCTGACAGAAGTGGTAAGTGTCTCCATTTGCTCCTTAGAACTCTTCATAAAGGAGTTTAAGGTGTCTTGCAAGATGGCCATGGAATTCTTGTCAGCGTCCTCAATCTTTGGCTGAGGGCAAGAAGATGATGTGCCTCCAAAGTTTTGCTGCGGAATGGCATTCCTCCCTCCATAATCCTGGTAACTCTTGTAGTTAGGATTGTACCCTTGCTGCTTATGGACAAAATTTTGCTGCGGCCTCTGATATTGCCTTCTCTCTTCCCATTCCTGGTGTCTTAGGCCTTGTCCCCAGTTAGCTTCTTCCTCTTGAAATTGATTGTGGATGATATTAAACTGGCATTGGGCGGTTGAGTGTTGTGGATCATCACAAATGGTACATACCTCGCCAATCTTTGGGGCTTGCACTTGTCTCTGCTTGAGCTCCTTGATTTCTTGTCTAAGCAGTTGAAGCTCCTTAATAGTATCATCCGTATATGCAGCCCGCACATCCTGCGTTCCACGTTGTCTCACACTCTGACTTCTTAATACGGAACGAGCCTTCAACGTCTCAAAAAGCTCATGCAATGCACTTGGGGTCAGTGCAAGAATGCCTCCGGGAGCCATGTTGTCAACCATAATCTGACATGGCAAGAGCAATCCATTGTAGAAGAACTCATTCAGCATCGCAACCTGGTAATTATGATGTGGACATTGGATGAGGAGTCCCTTGAATCTATCCCAAGCTTCATGATATGTCTCATTGTCAAACTGGGAGAAAGTAGCAATCTGCTGCCTTAACTCGTGGCTCTTGCTTCGGGAGTAGTATCGCTCCGTGAATGCTTTGAACACGTCCTCCATTGTCCGCAAAGAATTAGCAGGCAGTGTGTGCAACCAATTCTTGGCTTTATCTTTCAGAGTGTAGGGAAACAATCGTCTTCCCAATTGATCAGTAGTGAGCCCGCTGAGAGGAATAGTCCCCAGTGTAGCATAGAACTCCCTCATATGAGCAAGAGGATCTTCAGTTGCTAGCCCGTAGAAAGATGGTAGCATATGGTAGTAGATGGGCTTCAGATCATAATTCCTTGCGGTCTCTTCTAGGACGATGCAGGTGGTATTGGCTCCAAGTATCGGCCTTGTGTAGTCTCCCTGCAACCTCTCTGGTTCAGGATTATTCTCAATTCGCTCCATTTCAATTTTGTCTTCATGTTCTTTCCTCGTAACTCGAGTCCCTACTCTGTGTATGTTATCGATAAAAGGTGCAAGTTCTGGATTTTGCGACCTTCTACCGTGCATAAACCTATAGAAAACTAAAGAGTAAGACTCGACACAGTAAAGAAAAGAAGAAATAGTAACCAACGTAAAAAATAAAATCTAAACAAATAAACAGCTAGTAAAAAGAATAATCAAAACGACTGAGTCCCCGACAACGGCGCCAAAAACTTGATGAACAAATTATAATTCTCGCAAGTGCACGAATCGGTATAGTACCTAATCTAGCAACTCCCGAGGTCGATCTCACAAGGACTCAGCTGGGTTCTAATTATCCTAATTATTTGGCTATCTACTTGGTCCTAAACTGGGTTTGATTTACTTAAAAACTGCTAAATTAAAATAACAGGAAGATAAAAGAGCAAGTAAAAGCAAAGCGAACTGGGCTAATGGGTGTGTTTCAAGTTTAATGAAGGGTGCGGAGGTTTAGCAATCACTATGCCTAAGATGATCGATTCATTCCTATTCTCTAGCTAGCATTTATGAGTTTATTTTGTTGGTTCGTCCACTAAGGCTCTAGGGATTCCGTATGATGGCGGGAGATCTCTAACTTATAATCCTAAGGGTCAATCAAGTGATCATATCATGAACCTAAGGATCGTATCATGCTCAAGGATTTAAGGAACCATCTAAACTATCCCAAACCAATGGTGACAATCTAGACACTTAATTGCAGGTCTAAATAAATAACCGGGTATGATCCGCCGTATTATCTATTACCTATATTCTCTATAATTATCTAAGATGATGGCCAGTCACATTAAAGAATCATAGAGAAATCAAAAGAAGGCTCAACAATTAAGAAACAAAACAATTCATTCATTGAAAAACTTGGGTTTGAATCAATTCATCAAAAACATAGATCCTGCTAAACCCCCACACAAGGGGATTTAGCCACTCATATTCGTAGGAAAATAATCACAAAAGATGCAAAAATAATCCATAGAAAATAAGTATCAAAAACCCTAAACAAAACTGAGAAGGAATAATACAACCTAGAATCTAGCGGATTGATCCTCGCGCTTGGTTCACGGGTTGTGGTCTTCAATCTTCATCTTGAATCTTCAACGGAGGGATGCCTTGGGTGTTTCTCTACTTTGGGGGCTGGAAAAAGTTGAAAATATGGTGTGTGGTTCGAAGGAAAGAAGTCCAGAAGGGTTTATATAGGTTTCGGGCCGAAAAAAGACTGGTTTTGGGCTGCAGACGACGCGGACCGCGGTCCAGTGCAAAGGCGGACCGCGGTCCGACCCCTACTGACTTTACAATTTTTTTTGGGTCAGAACGCATCGGACCGCGGTCCCTCACAAATGCGGACCGCGGTCCTTAACAATTCGGCCGAACAGTTTTTCTGCACTGTCGCATTTTGGGAAAAACACGATATCTCCTTCGTTAGTCGTTGGATCGCCACGAAACTTTGCCAAAATGTTCCTAACACATAGAAATACGATGTGGACGGTGGAGATCGGATTATAAGATCGTTAGTTCCACCTGCCACGCGATTTTCCAACTGCCTCGTTACATGAGCTCCGAAACGCGATTTCTTCAACATCCGGCTTCAAATCCTCTTCATTCTTCATCCAAACAACTCCATCTTTGCCAACAATGCATCAATGGTCATGGTTTCTTTCATTTTGGTATCAAATACCACCAAATATGCTCAAAACACGTGTGAAACCTACAAAACCAAAAACTATCGAAAGTATACGATTCCAAGCAAAACAAAAGCTAAAAATGAATAAAAAACGATGTAAACAAGCTTAAAAAGAACATGATGAGAAGGTATAAAAACCACTCATCAACTGTCACCTATTTCAAAAGAGCCGTTAGCTACCAAAAGAGTGAGATAAAGGGATCATCGTCTCCAACGGATCTTTCCTAATCTCTTCTCTATAAATAGAGGGATGATTCAAGTTTTTTCATGCATGCAGAGAGCCAAAAAGCAACGAACGAGCCAACACACTCTCGAGCAAGAAAATGAAAAAACGAGCAAAAATAGAATATCGCATAAGTCTTCCGCAAGAACTTAAAGAACATTCTCCGACGAAAGACTACCTTCTAGCTCTTAGGGAACCAAGCTAAACAGATATAAAAGCCTCTAGTATCCAAATCGACGATACACGAACTCAGAGCTACAACTCAGCTGTTCGTCGATCTAGAAGCCACTTTCTCGTTCCCTATCCCTCTAACCCTAAGTATAACTGAATTTATCCATAGCTTAGACGAAGGGGTTCACCTTTGAACCTTATCCTTATTGTAAAAGGACCCCTTCATAGTTGGAGAAGTTTGTCAAACACGTGAGAAACCTACAGAACCAAAAACTATCGAAAGTATACGATTCCAAGCAAAACAAAAGCTAAAAATTCCACCAAATATTCTGACTTGTGTGGATCTATGTCTACACAAGCTCGTGGAGGGTATGAGTACTTCACATTTGCTGACGATAACTCGAGGTATGGATATGTTTACCTTCTTCGCCACAAGTTGGATTGCTTTGAAACCTTTAAGGAATTCAAGGCAGAAGTGGAGAAGAAGCTAGGTAAAGAAATCAAAACACTACGATCTGATCGTGGTAGGGAATACCTATCCAACGAGTTCAAGGACTACTTGACAGAATGTGGGATTACATCCCAGCTGACAGCACCGGGCACGCCTCAGCAGAATGGTGTGTCAGAGAGAAGGAACCGAAGTCTCTTAGAGATGGTTCGGTCGATGATGAGTTATGGACCTTTGCCAGTTTCCTTTTAGGGATATGCCCTAGAGACTGCAGCACACTTGCTGAACCGTGTGTCTTCCAAGTCGGTACAAAAGATCCCTTTTGAGTTGTAGAGCGGGCACAAACCCAGTATGCACCACTTAAGGATTTGGGGTTATCCTACTTATGTGCTGAATAGGCAGGCCGACAAATTGGAATCACGTTCAGAAGTGATGTTGTTCATAGGGCATCCGAAGGAAATGAAGGGTGGATACTTTTATGATCCTAAAGAACAGAAAATCGTTGTTAGCCCTAACGCTCAGTTCTTAGAAAAGGATTACATTAGTAACCATAAATCTCGAGTCGACATCATCCTTGAGAAATTACAAGGTGGTCGAGTTCCACTTGAACAGCCAGTTGTGCAAGATAGTACTCCACAAGTAACTGCACAATCTGTTAACACAGCTCCTGACACTGTTCGACGTAGTGGGAGGGTGATATTTACACCTAATCGGTATATGTTCACAGGGGAGACGTTTGATCATCTCCGGGCAGATGAATAAGTACCGTGGATCCCTGGACTTACAACGAAGCAGTAGGAGATGTAGATGCAGATTCCTAGCGAATCGTCATGGACTCAGAATTTAAGTCCATAATTGATATGGATGTATACGAGATCACTGAACTACCTGAGGGCTGCAAGGCTATTGGTAGTAAGTGGGTATACAAGAGAAAGAGAGAGGACCGAATGGAGAGATCGTGGCGTTTAAGGTCATGCTAGTGGCGAAGGGTTTTACCCAGAAAGAAGGTATCGATTACGAAGAGACCTTCTCGCCTATAGTATTTGTGTTAACAGATCAGTGGTATTTCTTGTATTTTACGTAGATGACATCCTTCTCATTGGCAACAATGTTGAAGTGTTATCAGACGTAAAGACGTGATTATCCGAGCAGTTTCAAATGAAGGACTTAGGTGAAGCTGCTTACATCCTTGAGATCAAGGTTTTCCGAGATCGCCAAAAAAGGATGTTAAGCTTGTCACAAGTGTCCTACATTGACACTGTTATTGCTCGTTTTAGCAAGCAAAAAGCCAAGAGAGGTTCAGTACCTTTCAGACATGGCATTTTTCTATCCAAGAATCAGTGCCCTAAAACGCCTGAAGAGATAGAAAGTATAAGGCTAGTACCATATACTTCCGCTGTTGGTAGCCTCATGTATGCGTTGCTTTGTACGAGAGCAAATATCTCATATGTTGTAGGCATGGTCTCAAGATATCAGTCTAACCCTGGAAAGGAACACTGGACTACGGTCAAGCATATTCTCAAGTACCTTAAACGGACTAGAGATTATAGGCTTGTTTACCAGTCAGACAGTCTAGTGTCTTTGGGTTATACAGAATCGGATTTCTAGGCTGACAGAGACGAGTAGAAGTCTACCTCGGGTTATGTGTTTACCTTGGGTGGTGGAGTCATTTCATGGAGGAGTGCAAAGCAAAAATACATTGTGGACTCAACCATGGAAGCAGAGTATGTGGCTGCTTCAGAAGCTTTGAAAGAGGCAATTTACTCAAGAATCTCCTCCTGGATCTTGATATTGTTCAGAATTTGCCTAAGGCGATCTCGATTTATTGTAATAATGCGGGTGCAGTGACAAATTCTAAGGAACCTAGATCTCGCAAGGTGTCTAAACACATAGACAGGAAGTACCACATTATACGAGTATTCGTAAATCGAGGTGACGTGGTGATTGACAAAATTGGAACTGAAGTCAACCTAGCTAATCCTTTCACGAAGAGCTTACCACTCCCGGCTTACGAGACACATGTTCGTGGCTTAGGGATGGTAGAGATGTCCCCCACTTAGGACTACATAAACTTTGTATAAGTGGGAGAAGATGCAGTGATAGATAGGATGGATAGCTGAGAAATAGCTGAGTACTAGTTTGTACCTAGATAGCTGAGATATAGCTGGGTGCTAGTTTGTACCAAGATAGCTGAGATATAGTTGAGTACTAGTTTGTACGTAGAACTGACACATTGTACACTAAAAGTTTACTTTAGTATAAGTGAGAGAATTGTTGGGATTTTGTATACTGGAAGTAAATTTTAAGCTTGTATACAATGTGTTTTGTCCCTAACACTATCTTATTCTCCTATCTGATAAATATGTATATTTGCACATGTTATCCTTTATCTTGTATAAAAGTTAGATTTGTGTGGTGTGTCGGGTATCACAGAAGACAACACAAATTGGTTGAACTGACAAGATATAAACATTTATCACAGCTGAGACAACTTAAGGATAAGTTGTCAGTTTAAGCTGCAGTTTAGATAAGAAGTGGCTTGTCTTAGCTGCTTGTCTTTACTGGTACACTTAAGGTGGTGTATTGACGGATCACAGTGAGAAGTGTTTTCCTAACTGACCTTAGTGGAGAACCAAGATCTCGGTGACTTAGCTGGTCTTAAGCTTGGTAAGACTTCAGCTGAGTGCATTTGGCTATCTATCACTTTGACCTACTATGGTGAACGTCATCGCGACCGGATCTACGTATCTTGGGTGTTAGTAGTTATTTGTGGCAGGCTGGTTGTCTGTATCTTGAATCTGTATCCTAGTAAAATGGGTTGATAATATCCCCTGAGGAACTCGAAAGGATTAGCACACTAAACCCGGCCGGTTGATTAAGTTCAGGTGTGTTAATAAGGTCGAGTGGTACTACTCAAGAATATAAGATGTTAATTAATTTAAGCTGTCAGTGAGCTTAATTAATTAAAGGATATTTCTATCTTAAATACGGAGATCGATTAAGTCTAAAATACAAGCCCTTGCTCAATTTGGAATAAAGGGGTAAGTCAGCACGGATTCTCTAGTGGAATGAATCTGTGTTTATTAATTAATTTTGCTCTGGGCTGAGCATGGATAATTAATTAATTTGAGGCCCAACTTTATTTCTTGTATTAGATCTCTGATCTGGCCCAATTAGTTGCCTAGTGATTTATTGTCTCTCGGAAATCATTATTAATGGATTAATGTATTTTTATATTATGTAATAATGTTATTTATCTGGAATTAATTGGTTGGGCTAATTAATTGATAAGTATTAGTAGCCCAGTAAATTAATTAATTATATTATGGGCTGGTTATGTGGAAGCCCATTAGAAATATAATTAAATTAATGGGTTACAAATATATTATTATTATATTGGCTTTTGAAGCCTATATATATTAGTATTCTGTTCATAAACAGATTACACACATTCATATTACATACGCACGCCGTTTGTATGGGAGAGATAGAAATCTTATTTTCTCCAGTTCTCTGACCACCCAGAGGGAGAAAAAGGCCGGGACACAGATCAGAAGATCTGACACAGGAGCAACGATCAGAGCCGCGACAACATACGAAGGAGGATGGTATCGTTTCTAACCCTAATTATTCCTTCACTCAGTAGTCTAGGACTTGAAGAACAACTCCACTGATCCTACTTGTAAAATTTGTAAGGAGCTTTGTTTTTGATAAGTCATTGTGTTAGGTTGATAGGTTTTGGCATCATCAAATAGGGGGAAAATGTTGGGTGATGATTCTATCCTCAACAATGCTGGAAAATAGTGGGAAATGACTCAGTCTTCTGTGTTGACGTTTACTCAGTAGCCCTGTGCTCTGAAAGGAGTCTGCTTCTGAGTAGTGAAGATTTTAAGATCCCAAAACCCTATATTGATTTGTGAACCATTACGTTGTAATTTGTTTCTGTCTCTGAGGTTTCAGACTCAGCAGACACTCTGCTCTGGTTCAGGCATTCAGTAGATTATATGCCTCAGCACCAGAAGTAGAAGACTTAGTAATACTGGACTCAGTAGGAGCAGTATACTGAAAGGAGTCAGTGGAACTGAACTCAGCAGGAGTAGTTCACTGAACTCAGAGCTGATCTTCAGTAGAGCCGACTCAGCAGGAGCATGCTACTGAATCAGAGATCAGACTCAGCAATGGCCAGACAGTCTTCTGACTGTCAGGATCTTTAAAGTCATTTTAGCAGAGTCAATACGAGGAAGAGAGAAGTCAGCTTCAGATCTCCTTGAAGTCTGTTCTGTCTCAACCACTTTCTGAACCTCGGCCAATGACAAGCAGCCACGTACCCTATACCTACTAAAGCTGCAAGTCAACAACTTTCCAGAAATTGAGGGAAAGGACACTGCCACCATATTTCAAAAGAGTCGTTAGCTACCCAAAAGAGAGAGACAAAGGATCGTCATCTCCAACGGATCTATCCTAATCTCTTCTCTATAAATAGAGGGATAAATCAAATTTGAAGCTCACGAGCACACGAGAAAAAGAAAACACACAAAGCATTCAACGAGCAAATCGTAATCACTTAAGTCTTCCACAAGAAGTTCGAAGAATCAATCTCCGGCGAAAGACTACATTTCTACTCTTAGGGAACCAAGCTGAACTGCTTAATACAGCCTCTAGTATCCAAACGACGTTACACGAACCCAAGGCTTACACTCAGCTGATCATCGTTCTAGAAGCCACATCCTTGTTCCCTATCCCTCTAACCTAAGCTCAATAGACTAAATCCATAGCTTAGACGAAGGAGTTCACTTCCGAACTGATCCTTATTGTAAAGGACTCCTTCATTGTTGGAGAGTTTTTCAAACACTTAGTTTGATAACCCTGTAAACTGAGACTTGCTCAGTATAAATTTCAAGACTAGTGTTTGTCCAGCGTACAAACCAACTGAGACTATCTCAGTATAATAAATAGCTTCCCGATCTTTTGGGATAGTGGACGTAGGATTGTTGTGTCCGAACCACTTTAAAAATCTCTGTGTCTTATGTTCTGTTTTTATTGTTGCATTGATTTACTGTTCATACTGAAAATATTCTTTAAATCATTCAATTGAGTTTCAGCATACTTAACAGACTGCACTAACCTACGGAAACTGTTTTGTTAAAAACATTTTCCTAACTCAACTGAATTTGGGCCTACACTATTCCGCACTACTGAACTCTATCTGAAGATACTGAATTCTGACTCTAAGTCAGCTAGCAGGTCTCAGTAGAGTCAGTCACTCTGCCACACGATTCAGAACAGCTTGCCTGGCTGCTGAACTTGTTCAGTACGACACTATCCTGAAAATGACTGTTCGTGTTTAAGTTGAGAAATCGGTTTTCAGGTGTATTCACCCCCCTCTACACCTGAACGTACTCTCGGGACCAACAAAATCTATGCATCAATGATTGAAGTAGTTATCTCATACAAGTTACTTGAGACGAGTCTACCTTTCCCTATTTGTTTTCTCTCAATTTAGTTGTCTGCTATTTAAATTTATTTGTCTACGTAGTAAACCCAAGATTTATGCGTTGGGGCATCACCAACATTAATCAAAATGATACATATAGTTGATTTACACTGTTCCTTGAGTTCAACCCTATTCATTACTAATTATAAAATTATGAGTGTGTGCATGAATTTTATTTGGTTTGGAAACAGCGACTATTAAGTTATAACTAAAAAGTTATAACTAATTATATTAAATGGAGTCGGTTCAACGGATAAAAAGTGTGTTACCTAAATGTAGAATTGGTGTGAGTTCAAATCTTTCAACTAACAATTTAATTGTTCTCTAAATTTAATACATAAATTAAACTTGTAGAAGAGAATTTAAGAGTTTTTGTAATTTCTTCAGTTACAAAATAAGAAAAACCTCTTTTTTCTCCACACCAAAAAAAAAACCTTACTTTTAACACAACCACTTAAACTCCACAAAATCAACTAAAACTACACCGAGGTTGTGTTCTTCTATTGTTTTTTAAGTTTTTAGACTAGAATTTGATAATATCCGAGATTATTTGTAGCATTTTTTTTCTTCTTTTTTAAAAAACATTGAAGTCTACTATCGGACTATATCCCTAACTTTATTTTTTATTTTAATAAACCTAAAACCCTTCTACGATCTATAAATTGCTAGGTTAGTTTCCGAATATGATATGCACAATTTGGTTCTTAACTAGAGTATCTGTTATAAGTCAGCTAGTAGATCTCAGTAGAGTCAGTCACTCTGCCACACGATTCAGAACATCTTATCTGGTCTGCTGAACTTGTTCAGTACGACACTATTCTGAAAAGGACTATTCGTGTTTAAGTTGAGAAATCGATTTTCAGGTGCATTCACCCCCCCCCCTACACCTGAACGTACTCTCGGGACCAACAATTCCAACAAAAGAAAATTAAAAAGTTTAATAACATAATATGCATAATTAATTGTTACTTCTTTCATTAAAAGGCAAACAATACCAATTGGATTGGAAGGGAAGTGGCTTTAAATTTGGTAAAGGCTAATATAAATTCATTAATGCATATATATGTAAGGAGAAAGTAAGGTATTCTTCTTGTTTCTATGTATATGTTAAGGAAAATTCATATATGCATGCATTGTTTGTAAACTATAGTGAATATGTAAATCTTGCATTCATAACAATGGAAGATATAGAGCATTTATAATTGATAAATAAGTTCAAATTAAAGTGAATTAAAAGTAATAAGATTTGGAAATAGAAAATGAGATGGCTACTTCTTCTGTAGATTTTGATTCAATCGTGGCAAGCCCACTCCTTGCTTATATTGATTAGGAAACTGTGTCCTAAATAAGTATTCCATTGAATGATAACATATACGTACAAAGGGTTAAATATTGTTGGTCCAGAGACGGGCTTCAAGTGTAGAGGAGGGGTGTATAAACCTGAATGCAAATTTCAAACTCAAAACGTGAAAGTTAGTTGTGCTGAAGAATGCTACTGAATTAGTCAGTTAGCTAAATATGTTTTCTGGATCGCGTGGCCAGAGATTCTTCTACTGAGTACAATTCTATTGACTTATGTCGGTGAACAGTAGTTCAATATCAGAAGTTGTGTGCAGAAGTGTAGGCCACATGTTTATTTCATTTATTGCAGTAAAAAATGAATTCCTATCTAAGAACCAAAATGATAAGAACCTAAAGAAATAGAAACAGTTAAGGTATCCAATTAATAATTAGGCCACAAATTTATTTAATTTAATTATTACCTTATGCATAATAAAATGTTTATTGATTTCTTTTCCATTTACGTAAATGGTTTTAGTAAAAAAATTAATTGTAATCAGGGCCAAACTAGTAAGAAACTAAAGAAGTAAAATGAAAAAACTGCCTAATTTTGCCATTATACACAAATAAAAATGAAAATCCAAGAAAAAAAATATCATAAATATTAGGAATCTGACACCTATTTTGTGTATACTGCAAGCTAAGTTTCATGTTTTCATGCTACACTTAAGTTTGTTTCCTAACCTTACGTATTATATGATGCTAGCAACAATTTGTAAAAATATCGAATTTTCATTATAAATTAGCTAAGATCCCGGGCATATATTTTCTCAGGAACGACGCTGTATATTACCGCCAACATGCAGTATAATTGGTATCCCCACTTCAACGTAAATGATTGATTTAGAGTTGATATAATTCAATCTCATTTTAAATTAGAATTATACTACATTTGTTTTCCGGTTAAATTTGAACCACATAATAAAAATTACTACCGGCCACGACCTTTGAGTTGATATAGTTCCCCTGAGTTGATCTAGATTCCCATTCCATCATTTTGGCTCATTTTTCTATTACTTATTTCTTTTATTTCTCATATTATTTTCTCCTTCATTTTGTCATGCTCGAAGTGTTACCTGTTAACGTTTTTCAACGGAAAGTAAGTAATATGTTATAAAATCACGTAATCATATCTTAAAAGAATAAAAATAAATTTATATTTTTGTTATAATTTACCCTTCATGGGATTAAGAAATTAAATAAAACCCAACGCAACATTTAAATACATTCTTTAAAGTCCTAAAGAATTGTAAATAATTAAAGTAAATAATTGAGAATTAATTATATATTACTATTGAGAGTTGAGAAATGCCAAATTTTTATTCGCATTGGGACTTATAATGTGGTAGTGGTTTAATGGTTTCATTTCATTTGACATGCATTTTCCAATTTGTGAATCATGTGTGTGACATAAACGACCATTAATTGATTTTTTTTATATATCGAGTTTAAATTATTAATTCCAACAGAAGAAAAAAAGACCAATAGCAGAATATGCACAATTATTACTTCTTTCATATGACGACAAACAATACCAATTGAATTGGAAGAAAAGTGGCTCTGAATTTAGTAAAGGCTCAGTAAATTAATAATTATATATGTCGCACATTTGTATACGTGTAATTGTCAGTAAACTACACAAAATATGTAACAATGAAAGAAATGTAGCATTTATAATTGTTAAAAGTTTAAAATTAAAGTGAAGTAAAAATAATTAGAATTGGAAATAAAAGTATAAAATTATACTCAAGTAAAAATAACTAGAATTTGAAATTTGGAATTAGAAAAGGAGATGGGTGCTTCTGTCTATATATATATATATATATATATTTAAGTTCTTCCACGACAAGCCAAAATAGGTACGCCATTGGATGATATTGAAATATTAGGTCTAAATGTATGCGTTCAACAATAAGGAAAAACAACGACTTTGTTTTTTTATTTGTCATCAAGTATTAATAAATAGTTAATTGTTGTAGTAGTTTTTTTTTTAACAGTCAAATAATAATGCATTTGATTCTTACTGGTTTCTTTTTTTTAATTATAAGTAGATTTGTAACTTTTAAGGCTAGTTATAAATTTAGAAGTTTTAAAAAAATGTATAATAAAAGTTGGACTCCTGTACATTCGGTTGCAGGTGCAATCGGATGCCTATAGTTAATATAGCGCGGTTTGCAATATATCAATAGTGTTGTGGTAGCGCAATTGATTAAGCTGCTTGATTCACACTTAATACTTTGAGCCAATGTTTATACATTGATTAATAACAATTATATTTTTTTTTTCATGCGATATTTTCATTAATAACAAGTGATACTTTTGTTAAGAACAAATGATACTTTTATAATCTCAACATATTCCCCATTATGTTCTCTCTCTCATATGTATGTTATCTATACTATTATAAAATTGAAAAAAAAATATAAAAAATTTATATTTTTTTACAAGAATAAATTTCAATATACATATTAATATTCTTCATATCATATAGTATTAACTTATTAAAATTAAAAATTAAATTTATTAGTTTTTCCATTAATATTGTAAAGGTTCGCTATTCAATCTCGAACCCAAATCTCTTGGGTGGGAGCCCAACAACTGACCAACTGCACTACAAGCAAGTGTATGAAACACTCTGCATTCCAAGTTCTACTATCCGAGATTAGTTGTAGCATTTTTTTCTTCTTTTTTTAAAAAATTGAAATCTACTATCGGACAATATCACTAACTTTATTTTTTATTTTAATAAACCTAAAACCCTTCTACTATCTATAAATTGCTAGGTTAGTTTCTATTTGAAAGGAATATGATGTGCACAATTTGGTTCTTAACTAGAGTATTTGTTATAATTGAATAACTATCATAAATTCACAAAAAACCATGTAACATGTTTCAGGATCTTGATTAACGAGTTAATGCTCGTTGCTTTACACCCCCAGGAGTAAAATATTGGCTCGACCTGTTGATGAGCTTGTTCCGCCATGACAAATGATTCATCTAAGTTCTTCTATTCTAATAGAGGTAAATTTGGACAGCCAAGGCATTAATTAGTGTATAAATTAATGAGTGGGATTGATTGTCAAAGTTCATCACATGAATAGGAAAAAAGCTCAAATTGGATAAAACTTATAGAGAGCATCTTACTAGCTAGCCAGACAATAATAATAATAAAACAAAAGATATTGAAATAAAATATAGTTTAATATACACAATTGGAATGAAAATTAGCAACTAATAGTAGTCATATATATATATATATATATATATATATATATATATATATATATATATATATATATATTTCAAAATTGATTAAAGTGCAAAACCAAATGAAATAAAAGCAGTCCCATGCACATGTTATGGCATTAATTGTTCCACTAAATATACATTATGGGTATGGAAGAGATTAATTAATAAATATTTCATTCACACTAAGCCAACAGCTTACATCTAGTCCTAAAATCCTAGGTAGTGCAAGTGCATGTGCATGGGTGGTCTAAAAAATTCGACAACCTAGGGCCTCGAATTTTAAGGGCCCCAAAAAAGTTTTTCGGCCCAAACTCACATACTATTGTTTTCAATTTTGACACACAATATCAACTTGAGTCCAAATAAAATTACAATAAAAATGAATTCCTATCTAGTGTCCAAAATGATAAGAACCTAAAGACAGGAAAATAGTTAAGGTATCCTATTAATAATTAGGCCACATATTTATTTCATTTATTTATTACCTTAGGCATAATAGAATGTTTATTAATTTCTTTTTCGGGACATGGTTTCAGTAAAAAATTAATTGTAATCTGGGCCAAAATAGTAAGAAACTAAAGAAATAAAATGAAAGTACTGTCTAATTTTACCATTATAAACAAATAAAAATGAAATCCAAGAAAAGAATTATCAAAAATATTAGGAATCAAAATCTTTTTTTCTATACTGCAATTCTAAGTTGTTCGCCCCTGATCTATATTTTCTCAGGATCGGCACTGTATATTATCGACAACATATAGCGTAGTTGATAACCCCAACCATAAACCTAAAATCAATTCCCATTTTTCAGTTTCTGTCACATCAAACAGTAATTTATCTCCAACCATCAAACCCATACTCAAACCCAAAAGTATTACTTTTATATTCTTTCACTAAACACCTTTCAATTCTATCTACATATTTTTTCTAAATTGCACATTGGTACAATATTACTAAAATATTAGATACAAATTTAATATATAAGATAACTTGATAACTAATAAATAAATTAATAATTAAATTATGTATTAGATAATTATTAATACACAACTTTATAAAAAATAATGTTAAAACATATAATGATAAAATAGAGTTATACTACTGAAAAGAAGAACAAGAAAATCATAAAAACCCTTGGAGATCACATAGCAAAAACTCAAGGGCCGAGTCTCGTCAAAACCTTCAAATGAGGGAAAAGAGTACTCGTCTAATGAACCATATGAGAATAAAACGACATTAGATTAAAAAAAACAAACTAACTAAGAAATTACACATAAATTCAAGATACGGAATTAGTATATTCATTCCACAAATACTCAATTACCGCATCTTTAAGTTCGTCATGAGCAGCGAGACTTCTTATTTTGTTGTGTCGATCAAGAAAATCTTTCAAGGGTTTTTGATTCGTCACCATTTCAACATCCGGTGGTGGCGTCTCTATTGCAACTTCAATCGGAGTACTAAGATCACGCTCATCTTCAACTATCATATTATGCAAAATTACGCGTGTAGTCATTATGTCCTGTATCACTTCTTTGCTCCAAAAACGCACTGGCCCTCCTACAATTGCAAAACGTTGTTTAAGCACACCGAATGTATGTTCTACAGCTTTCCTGCATGCTTCTTGTTTCACAGAAAAATATTTGTGCTTATGAGTACGAGGTTTATGAATTGTTTGTACAGTGGTAGCCCATTTAGGATTATATACCATCGGCTAAGTAATACCCCATATGAAATTATTTTCCGTTAAGTGTGTATTGAACTGCAGGAGCAATAACATTAGTGAGATCATGGAAAAGATGAGATCTCTCCAACACATTGATATCATTATTGGTGCCTAGTAAACCAAACTAAGCATGACATATCCAAAGATCATAATCTGCTACAGCTTCGAGTATAATCGAAGGACTTCCACTACGACCTGCAAATTGTCCAGCCCATCCAGTAGGATAATTTTTTCACTTCCAATGCATGCAATCTAGACTGCCTAACATTCATTAGTTGTTGGTGTTCTCAAATAATGTGGTTTAAATATTTCAACTATTGAGCGACAAAATTTCTCCATGCTTTCAATAACAGTGGACTCACCTATTTTACGATACTCGTCCATAGCATCAGTTGGAAGACCATAAGCTAACATGCGAAAGATAACGGTTAATTTTTTAAATGTTGATAAGTCATACCTGCCAGCACCATTTACTCGTTGTTGAAAGTAGTGATCATGTTCTTTAACTGCATCAGCAATGCGAATGAACAAAGAGCGAGACATCCTACATCTCCTATGGACACATGGTATCATTGTACATTGGAGAATCTGCAAAATAATCATTGTACAACCTACGATCAGCCTCCTCACGATCGTGATTGATGATGATATGTCCTGGAACTGAACCACCATGTGTTTGGTTGTTTTCTTCATCGTAAAGAAGTTGGAGCATCCTATCATTATTGGCGATAGCACGTCTTATTTTCTGTTGTTTTTGTAGAAGAAGATGGGCTACGAAGTTATCGTCTGTTAAGGAAGATGATGAACTATTGTAAGTTGGATTCATGTTGTGATAGTAGGTAATAAATGTCTAAAAAGTGTAGGTTATATATTTATAGTAGTGCGAATTTGATAATAAGATGTGTAGTCATCTCGATTTTGAAAGTTGTGTAATTTTGAAAGTAGTGGAAGTTGTGTAGTCTCTTCCGTATTGAAAGTTGTGTAATTTTAAGAGTGAAAGTTGAGTAGTTTCTTCAATATTGAAAGTTGTGTAGTTTTGAAAGTAGTGAAAGTTGTGTAGTCTCTTTCGTATAGAAAGTTGTGTAATTTTGAATTAGTGAAAGGTGAGTATCTCTTCCTTATTGAAAGTTGTGTAATCTTAAAAGGAGTCAAGGTTGAGTAGTCTCGTCAATATTGAAAGTTGTGTAATTTTTAAAGTAGTGAAAGTTGTTTAGTCTCTTTCGTATTGAAAGTTGTGTAATTTTGAAATTAGTGAAATGTGAGTAGTCTCTTACGTATTGAAAATTGTGTAATTTTAAAAGTAGTGAAAGATGTGTTGTCATTCGGAATTGAAAGTTGTGTATTTTGATAGTTGTGAAAGATGTGTCGTCACTTAGGTATTGAAAGTTGTGTATTTTGATAGATGTGAAAGTTGTGTAGTCACTTCGGTTTGAAAGTTATTTAATGAATATTGTGTATTTTGGACTTAAGTGAAATTTTGAGTGTACAAATGTAGACAATAACGCCCCAATTTTCATAACCTTTTAAGGGGACGTCACCTCTTGCATAAATTTAATCTTCTCAATTTAATTTTCAAAAATAATAGATTTATAAAAGCAATAAGGTTTTAATGTATTTCATAATAGCGGAAGTCTTGAACCAAAAACATGTGCACCTATTAGTTCACGGAATTAAATAAAGACAAATGCATAGTTCAAGATAAAACTAAATTAATATGTTAAAAAAAATTTAGATCCTTTCATGTGTGACCATCCCCATCTGTCACTTCAAGCACCTGCCGGACCATGATCTGAAAAGATGAAAATATAAGGGGGTGAGTACGACTACTCAGTGGGGTCAACATTATCCAAACTATAAACTATAAATGATTTAACACGAGAAATTAGACATGCAAGCCCGGAGGCTTAACCCGAAGGTTTTACTGTGTGAATGCCCGAGGGCTAACCCGGAGGTTTTACTGCGTGAATTGCCCAAAGGCTAACCCGAAGGTTTTACTGCGTGAATTGCCCGAAGGCTAACCCGAAGGTTTTACTGCGTGAATAGCCCGAAGGCTCTGCCTGTACTGAATAACGCATGAGAAAACCAGTATAGTGTATAATAAGAATAAAAGAAAAACCCCACCTTAACCTTTTTTTGAGTGAATAAGAATATGAATATCAAGTGATTAAACCTTGCGCGCCCGTCCTAAAATAAAACTTGACTTATTAATTTGTGTAATGAATGTCATGCATACACTAATACAACATTTCGTAAGTAAAGATATATTGATTTAAGCACATGACCGAACTTTGTGATATCCTAACCCGATTTCGTATGCATGTAGTATTCACGACTATTTAATCAAAATTGAAAATTTTGGCACAAGAACATGCTTAATCCTACACCTTAAATAAAAACAAATTCTAGCAATTTCAAAAATAATATCCTAGTAACAAGCAATACATTGATAGATTATCATTCCCATATTGGCCACGTAAGTATTTCCCCACTATTATTTTAAATCATGTATATTAACCTCCATCCGAAAAAAAAGAAAGTCTATGAATTCTTAACATTCTGAAAATTTTAATATACCAAATACGTAATTCTTCTAATGATTAGTTTCCCATGAGATTAAGAACACAACGAATTATAGTATATAAAACAAGTTTGAACATTTAAGGGGTAGTTAATCTGTCCTTTAAGGAAATTATGTAGTACAAAACCCTATCTAGTTTTAAACACTCGATTGTGAAAATAATTTATTTTCTAAGAAATTTCCTAATAAAAGCTTTGAAATTCTTAATTAGGAAAACACAAATTTTAGAAGATTTTAAACATGCTCCGACATTCAAGATCAAACTTACCATACATATATGTACAAAAAGTAACGCATGTAGGAAACTAGCATTCACAAATCAAAATCAAAGAACAAGGCAAAAAACCCAAATTAATTTTTCCTCCACTTATTTATATAAGCTATGTTTTCAATTCTTGCTAAATCATCCGTAATATGAAAAGTTGGACAAGTAATTCATATATAGCAATTAAGAACATATTTAACACTAGATACCTTATTTAGCTTGATACTTTTGACTAATTCTTGTAACAAGAAACAGTGGCGGACGGAGAGAAAAAGAACAACAAACGTTGGAAAATCTTTGGGAAATTTTTGTGTGTTTGGATGTCTAGGCTATGGTTGAGAATATATATCAGATAATATAACCCTAATTAAATAATGTTTTGGCCAAAGATAAACTTTTGGGAAAAGGAATATGATTCATGGCAACTAGATTTTCTCTAACTACTAACCACGTTGACATGATTTCTAACAAAATAAAATTTTAAAAAAAAAATCTATCACCTAAAAACCACCTTAAAAAAAATAATAATAATAAATATAGATATTTATATAAATTTAAGTTGGGATTTGGCACATCCACGAACCCTCCTTTTCCTAAATTACTCCTAATAATTATAAAATATTTTAACTTTTGGATTATAACTGAAAATAAGACCTACATCAATTTAGAGCACATAAAATTCATTATAGTATTTAGTTAATTATTTAAGTGTATAAACCGACAATCACATATAAATGCATTTAAACAATTTAGAACATAGAATTCCTAATAATATGCACATCATGATGAAATATACTATTCTTGAGGTTCAATTAAATTCTAAGGCGCGTCTTACAAGGCTAATCGACAAGATATTACGTATGATGCAAATGTTTTTTTTTTGGGATGTTACCGACAAAATCTTGTATTCTTCTTCACAACTTCACATAATTCTCTCTCAACTACAAATCTTCCTCTACTAGCCAAAATGTATATTCGTTCTACAAACTATAACCATGCAGAAGATATCCTCGCGTGTAGAGTTTATATGAAAATTTCTCAAGATCCAAACATTTGGGTAAACCAATCATCAGATTGATTTTGGACTCGTGTGGAGAAGAGCTACAATCAATCAAAACTTGTTGACTCTGAGTTCCATTCAGGTAGATCCTTACAGGCAAGAATGCAAGTTTTTTAGAAAGCAGTAAAGAAGCTTAATGCATGCATAAAAACAATTGACAGTAGACATCCTAGCGGTGCTTCGGATGAAGATATTGTGAGTATCAAACAATTTTATATTTTTCAATTTTTAATTAGTCATGTATGTGAGTTTAATTTATTATATTAACTTTTTTGTAAATGCAAAAGCCAAGATATAATACATGGATGAGGGAAAGGGTAAATCAAGCTGGAAATATGATCATGTGTGGGAAATACTAAAAGATTTTTCTTAATTTCAGGATGGTGCTAGGAGATCCAAACATCCATATCAAGCCTATTTTTCTCCTAATTTGGAAAGTCCGTCTACGGATACACAAGGCTCGACATTTATGAACTTAGCTGATGAGGAATGACAATGTGTTTACTACTCCATCGTCGAGACCGGTCGGAGTGAAGAAAGCTAAGAAAAAGGACAGATATGCCGCTAATAAATCTTCTAGATTTGCAGCTATCAAACAAGAAAATAAGAAGCTTAAAGCTGATTTGGAGATAATAAGTGCATTTATGAAAAATCATTTGGAATGTCATCAGAAGAATCGCGAGCTGAAGAAAATGAAGAAAGAAAATAAGATATTACTTTTAGACTTGAGGTCTATATCCGATCCAACAACCCTTGCATTTGTTCGAGCAGAACAATCACGTATTATAAAAAAAGATCCGTACAAGAAGAAAAACCCAATATGAATATCATGAATGCAAAATTAATTTGATTCTATCTCATTAATTTTGTAATGAAGTCGACTTCAAATCAAGAAAAATATTGAAGTTATAAACGGCTTTGGAATTTTAATTCGAATTACTAAACAAGCAAAAATGGATAATACTGATACACAATTATTTATGAATTTAACAAAAGGAAGTTACGAAAATAAACACATATGAGAATTACGAGATTTTGCTTAGCAATATCATGAATGCAAAATTAATTTGATTCTATATCATTAATTTTGTAATGAAGTCGACTTCAAATCAAGAAAAATATTGAAGTCATAAACGGCTTTGGAATTTTAATTCGAATTGCTGAACAAGCAAAAAAGGATAATACTGGTACACAATTATTTATGAATTTAACAAAAGGAAGTTATGAAAATAAACACATATGAGAATTACGAGATTTTGCTTAGCAATATCATTAATGCAAAATTAATTTGATTCTATCACATTAATTTTGTAATTAAGTCGACTTCAAATCAAGAAAAATATTGAAGTCATAAACGGCTTTGGAATTTTAATTAGAATTACTAAACAAGCAAAAATGGATAATACTGATACACAATTATTTATGAATTTAACAAAAGGAAGTTATGAAAATAAACACATATGAGAATTACGAGGTTTTGCTTAGCAATATCATGAATGCAAAATTAATTTGATTCTATCTCATTAATTTGTAATGAAGTCGACTTCCCATATGTATTTTGTTACAATGTTACCGCAATGACTAATTAATGAAAAGTATATTCAAATATTTTCTTCCACCATTATATAGTGTGCTTTTGATTATTCATATTACTCCATTATCAAATCAACTTCTTACAATGTTTCCTTCAAGTAAGGCACTCTATTTGTTGATGTTTTGCATTTATATGGTTGTACAAGATTGCAAGAGCGATCAAGTTCAGGGATACAGTCGTGCGACAAATTGTAATCAAGCTGATTGTGCAACTTATACAGTGACTTATAGTGAAAAAGAATTTGAAATTCGAATTTACAATGAAGCTTTGTGGATTGCTACTTCTCCCTTTACAGTAGACTCAGTGATGTTTGCTTATGGCTTCGGTACCGTTGGGTAAATTTATTTATAACTGTCTAAATTCATGCTAAATTTTACTCCAAATTAAAAATGACATTCCTTTGAAATCTTTAACTGTCTATTTTGTTTGCAGCTTGGACAAATACTATGATGGGGAAAATGACCAAGGGGTGAAGATTAATAGGGCATTATCACCACTTTTCATCGATTATTTAAATCCATTTTACATAAATTATTATTATGTGCCTAACAAATATCAAAATGGTACGTTACCTAAACCAAAGTCGTCTAATGTAAAGCCAGTGATGTTGCCAAAATATAAATATGCAGCTGTGAGAAGGTTTAATGGTCCGTATGACGACTATGGTATCGCCGTACAAATTGATACATTGAAGACAAAGCTGAAGGGTACCGCCTATCAACGGGCGGCAGAGCCCAATCATTTTACTGTTGGTATATATATTAATGGGACTTTCAGCGACATAGAGTTTTATGAGGTCCTTTTGTGGTTCAACTAAGAAATGTTACGTGGAATTATTAGAAATGAAATAAATACTACATTTCTTTAATTTAAATTTCCATTTCTATGTTTTTATTTAACCACAAATTTCTTGATACAATAAAAACCACCATATAAGAATTAAAAATATACAAAATATACAATAACCTGCTTATAACAATAAAAAAAAAAAAAAACATTTCCCAACTCTAAGACCAATTTATGAATATTATATATCTCGTAAAGTCAATTATAAACAATAATGGGCAAATATATGTATTGCATATTTCTACATATTCTAAATATATAAAGGTTGAATTATCTAAATTTAATATATACACAATGTGAATATTATTATATGTTGGTCCAAAGACGAGTCTTCAAATGTAGGGGTTGAATACACCTTAGTTCAAGTTTTAGCTCAAAGGCAAAAGTCAGTATTTTACTGAATGTGCTCGCTAATTAACTTAGTTTGCCATCTTAGCTTTCTGATCGCGTCGGCAGAGTGATTGAAGACACTGAATACTGTGTACTGGCTTCAGTCAGTCTATAGTAGACTCTGTGCAAGAATTTGTGCAGAAGTGTAGGTCCGATTTTATCATCTCTAGTTGAAAAAAGTTTTTACTGAAATATGTTATGATTTGTGCTTGTGCATATATTCAGTTTTGTGCATAGTGAACAGTAAACCAGTAAAATAGTAAATGTACAGTCAGTTTTTAAATATTTCGAATACACAAGATCCAATGTCCACTGTCCTGATCACCAAACAGATTCTCTAGTTATAGTCTTAGTGACTTTACAGAGTTTTAAACACAAGGTTTGAGATTCTCCGATTGAGAAGGAGTTTTTACAATAAGAACAGTTCAATCAATATGAACTCCTTCAATATCTAGGCGTATAATCTATCAATAGTTGCTTAGAACAAAGATTGGGAACTAGATTATTCTAGAGTGAAGAATTGTTAATGATTTTATCTATGCAAAGAGTTCTTCGTTGGATTCGCTTTGAAAATGCTAGAGCTTTAAGTGCTTGAATGATTTGTGTTCCTGTTGGGAGATGATTCAGTCTTCTCACAATCAGTTGAGACAAAACTCAATAGCCCTGTGCTCTGAATATTCACTGAAGATTTGAAGATCCCAAAACCCTATCTTGGATGATGAACCATTCAGTTGTAATCTGTTCTGTTTTTTGTCTCTGAGGATTTAGACTCAGTAACACTTTGCATCTGGTTCAGGCGCTCAGTAGATTACCTGCCTCAGTACCAGAAGTAGAAGACTCAGTGACACTGGACTCAGCTGGAGCAGTATACTGAAAGGAGTCAGTGGAACTGAACTCAGCAGGAGTAGTTCACTGAACTCAGAGGTGATCTTCAGTAGAGCCGACTCAGCAGGAGCATGCTACTGAATAAAATCAGACTCAGCAACGGCTGGACAGTCTTCTGACTATCAGATTATCTAAAGTTAAAATCAACAGAGTCAATACGAGGAAGAGAGAAGTCAGCTTCAGATCTCCTTGAAGTCTGTTCTGTCTTACCTACTTTCCTGAACCTCGACCAATGACATGCAGCCACCTGTCCTATATCTGTTAAAGCTGCAAGTCAACAACTTTCCAGAAATGGAGGGAAAGGACACTGCAACCATACTTTGAAAGAGTCGTTAGCTACCCAAAAGAGAGAGACAAAGGATCGTCGTCTCCAATGGATCTATCCTTATCTCTGCTCCATAAATAGAGGGATAAAATCAAATTGAAGCTCACCTAGACATCGAAGAACACACAGAGCATTCAAAGAGCAACTCATAAACGTCTTAAGTCTTCCGCAAGTAGTTCGAAGAAGAAATCTCCGGCGAAAGACGACATACCTGCTCATAGGGAACCAAGCTGAATCAGAATTACATAGCCTCTAGTATCCAAGCGACTGAAAATGAACCCAAGTCTATACTTAGCCGTTCGTTGCTCTAGAAGCCACTTTCTTGTTCCCTATCCCTCTAACCTAAGCTCAGCTGTTCATATCTATAGCTTAGACGAAGGAGTTCATAGTCGAACTGATCCTTATTATAAAGGACTCCTTCACAGTTGATGAGTTTTTCAAACACTTAGTTTGATGCCCTGTAAACTGAGACTTGCTCAGTATAAATCTCAAGACCAGTGTTTGTCCGGTGTACAAACCGACTGAGACTACCTCAATATAATACATAGCCTCCTGATCTTTCGGGACAGTGGACGTAGGATTGTTGGATCCGAACCACTTTAAAAATCGCATGTGTTCTGTGTTCGTTATTTACTGTTGCATTGATTACTGTGCATACTGAAAATATCTTTAAAATTATTCAACTGAGTTTCAGCAAGCTTAATCGACTGCACTAATACACTGAAACTATTTTGCTAAAAACTTTTTCCTAACTCAACTGAATTTGGGCCTACACATTTCCGCACTACTGAACTCTATCTGAACGGTACTGAATTCTGACTCTAGTCAGCTAGCAAGCCTCAGTAAAGTCAGTCACTCTGCCATGCGATTCAGAACAGCTTATTTGGTCTGCTGAATTAGTTTAGTTCGACACTCTCCTAAAAAGGGTTGTTCGCGTTTAAAGTTGAGAAATCGGTTTTCAGGTGTATTAACACCCTACACCTGAACGTTACTCTCGGGACCAACAGTTCCCATTGGTGTCGGTGTGCCTTCAACGTTTGAATGTCATTCTCTATTTATAGTCTTGACCCATGGAGATATCCGTTGGAAGAAACCTAGCCACATGTCAAAAACGACAAGGAAAATACAATCTCGAATTTGAATACTACTGTAGGGATTCTCTCTTTTTCAGTCTAGATGGCAGCTTTATGTCAGTCCAAGTACGGTGGTTGCAGCTCCTCATTGGTTGATGTTGAATGTTAGGTAATGCTTGTTCAAACTTAAAAGCTGATGCTGAGTTGACTTCCTCTAATACCTCAGACATCTTTACTCAGTTTTCCTCTACTAACATTCTTCTGAGATAGCTTACAGGTCGATTCCTTTGTACTGATGTTCAACACACATTCAGTAGGTTCTAAAAAACCATAATGAGTCTTCGATACTGAGTCCATCCAAATAAAGAGATATAAATATAAAAAGATATAAAAATCTCAAATAAAGTTGTACATTAGTTATAATAAATTATAATATTTATATGTGAAAGAAAAAATTATATTTTTTACAAGAATAAATTCTAATAAACATATTAATATTCTTTATATCATATAGTATTAATATTTTTAAATAAAAAAGTTAAATTTATTATTTTCTCCATTATATTGTAATTTGAAAATAAAAAATAATAATTTTTTATGTAAAAAAAATAAAAAATTAATTTTGATGTCATGTCAAAATTTTAAATAAAAACAAAAGGATCGTTGTTGGTCTCGAACCCATGTCTCTTGGGTAAGAGCCCATCAACTCACTAACTACACTACAAGAGCACAACTGCCAAGCATTACATAACATACATAAATTGTAGAATATGTATTATTAATTTAAATTGACCCCTAACGAGAATTGAATATTAGATCAACTCTAGATTAATCACTTAAGTAGAAGTGGGATACCAGCTACATTTCTGGTGTATAAATTGTAGAATATACAATATGTAATTAGGTAACTCAGTCCCTTAGCAGATTCGAGAAGGATAGATAATTATCTAAATTTATATACAAATAATTGACTAATATCAAACCGATATGAGACATAATAGAGATTTCTAGAAATCCACGAGAGTGTGTGTGTGTATATATATATATATTGTGAATTCCCCTTAATGAAAGGAACTAGAACATATCAGGGGGTGTTTCTTGAAACACTCAACAATTGTGTGAGTTAATCGAGATGGCTTAAGCAATCTCCTATTATTGCAAAATGGTTAAGTCCTGTAATAATATGATTCAAGTATGAGGTTGTTTGATGTGTTGTTTTACACTACTCGAATTCACCCAGTTCTGGTGCTTATCTTGTCCAAGTCGAGGGTGGTTTTATCAAGAAATGCAGATTCTTGGCATACATTTTGGCCGATGATGATGTGGAAGGTTTGAGCTAAGTTGGACACATTTTGGCATGATTTTGGAGCTAAAAAGGGACTTGGATCGAGAACGAAAGATTTGGAATCTTGAAGATAAATTAGGACTATTATTATATATGGAAAAGGGATCTTAGGGTGAAGATCTATAAAGATTTGCCCTAATTATCTTTCCTTGGAGGACGAGCTTGAAGATCTTTATAAACAACTAGAAGCTGCAGATCTCGAGACCTCTCTTTGCATCGTCCTTTTACTTTAGAATTAGCTAAAATCTTCGGTTCCAAATCCCGTACCTTAGATTTTAATTTCCGCTCAAGACTTTTATTCTCTTTCTTAGTTTTAGTTGCTTTCGGATTCAACTTTAGATTTCATTACTTGAAGATTTCAAACTTTCGTTTTAATTTATCATTAAGTTTAGTATTTTCTACTTTACATTCAATACTTACTTTCAGTTTATATGTTCGGTTTTTCACACTTTAGTTCCAGCTTTAAACATGTTCATTACCACTTTCTGCTTGTCAGAATTGATTATGCGTAGCTAATCCTGTTGGGATGAGATTCAGTATGATAAGATTTGAAGATCCCAACCCGTAGCTAATGTAACAGCTTATTTGAGTTCAGCATGTTAGGAACTCAGTAGGCTAGCTACAGTTCAGTAGCTGATAGGATTTAGTAGAACATTTGTCGTTCAGCCGCAAGAACTCGGCATTAGAAACTCAGTTGGGAATGTTATAACCCACTGAACCTGCAAAGAAATTCGAGCCACACACTGAACATCTCAGAAGAGTGTAAGTAGAAGACAATTTAGTAAAAGGTCCGAGGAATCCGAGGAAGTTAAATCAGTATACTCTCGGAGTTTGAACAAACCTCACCTACTCTCTAACCTCAACCAATGAGAAGCCGCCAACACTGTACCTGCTCTGACATAAAGTTGCTTCCTAGACTGAAAAAGAGGGAATCTCTGCAGTAACATTCAAATTGAAGATGACCATTTTTCTTGTCGTTTTCAACACGTGTCTAGCCTCCCTCCAACGGATCTATTCATATGTCGAGACTATAAATAGAGAAGAGTCTTCATGCAGAGAAGACACGGGAACAAAAGCCTTCAAACGCACAAACATTCTAGCAAACTCAAAGTCGAACCCAACGAAGAACTTGCATATAGAGAGATAATCTTAGTTCTTCACTCTAGAGATTCATTAGTTCCCTTTGTCTATTCTAAGAGATCTTATTGTAATATCATAGGCTTAGAAAAACTCGAAGGAGTTCAGCCTTCTAAACTATTCTTATTGTAAGAACTCCTTCATAGTTGGAGAAAATCAAACACTTGTGTTTGAACTTGTAAAGTTACTACGACTATAAGTAGCATATCTTTCCAGTGTACAGATCAACTGAGACTAGCTCAGTATAAATTAATTCAAGAACTCCAGCTTTGATCAGGACAGTGGACGTAGGATCCTGTGTATCCGAACCACTTTAAAAATTGCTTGTGTCGATTTACTACTGCATTGATTAATGTTCATATTGCATAAAACTGACTTTAAATTAATCAGCATAAAATGAGTTTTCAACTGAGATGAACATATTTATGGGCCTACACTTCCGCACACGATATCTGATATTGAACTACTCTTCACTGACTGAAGTCAGTAGATAGGACTCAGTAGAAGGATACTCTGCCCACGTGATCTAGAAAGCTTATTTGGCCAACTGACTAGTTCAGTAGCAATATTCAGTAGCACTGAATTTCGCGTTTCTGCCCACGTGATCTAGAAGGCTCGTCTCTGGATCAACAATTGGTATCAGAGAGGTGTTCTTTTATCATCATTTTTTTTAATACAGTTCTATTCCAACATATCCTGAAAACCGTCTGCATTTGCATATCTTCGTAGCATCTTATACCATATTATGTTTCAAAATGTCTTATATTTAAGGTATACGGACGGTGCCCATATTTTCAGTTGAAAACTTTGTGTAGGGATGGAGGCGATGGAGGAGCACTTAACATCACTGCATGACAGCATGACTGACGTCCGAGAGAAAGGACATATTGTTTCGATGATTGACAACGTTGAACTTGCAACTGTGGCAGCAATATGTGCCGGAACCGGCAAGAAGGTTCCCAAGGACAAGAGCCTCTTTACACCTGAAGAGAGAAAGTTGCACAACCTTGACCAAGTTGCACGCAACGTAATACTGACTACGCTTAATGATTCTTACCTCGGAAGGGTGCACGACTGCAAAACGGCAAAGGAGCTCTGGGATGCTCTCGCAGTACTGAGCCAAGGAACTCCACAAATCAAAGAAAACAAATTGGAGATGGAGCTGCAAAAGCTCGAGGTATTTGCCATGA
Organism: Lavandula angustifolia; assembly: GCA_028984105.1. Classification (NCBI taxonomy): domain Eukaryota; kingdom Viridiplantae; phylum Streptophyta; class Magnoliopsida; order Lamiales; family Lamiaceae; genus Lavandula; species Lavandula angustifolia. The sequence goes on along the minus strand of CM054826.1, from coordinate 21,445,549 downwards.
TTTCCGGAGAGTCAATTGATAAGTTCAGCGTTAGATTCATAAATCAGATCAACATCATCAATGGGCTGGGAAAAACATTCAGCAACAAGGAGACCAACACCAAAATTCTAAGGGCTCTCACTAGGCCCAAGTGGTTTTCTTTTGCTACTTGTTTGTGAAGAACTGACTTAAGCTCTATTACTCCTAATTATATATTTTCATAACTGAAAGCAGAGGAGTTTGAGCTCAATCTTCCGCATATCCCCAGTGTTGATACTGAAATGCCAATGGATCATGCATATAAGGCAATAGTCAGCACACCTAAAGCAAGTCCCTCAATAACAAGTTATTCAACTCTAAGTTTAATGACGATCCCAATGCTAATAATTTAGCTGAGAAATACGCTCTCCTTTCAGTTAAAAACTAAAAGAAGAAGGACAAGCTCAGAAATATAAAGATGAAAAGAGCTTCAAAAAGCAATCAAGGTAAGAGAGAAAATGCTCATCCGAAAGGTGAATCTAAATCTTTACCTGAATGCAGGAACACGGAGACTGCCTCCACTGGACAAAATGAGACACCAAGGAAAGAAGGCAGAAGCTCAACGTGCTCATACATCGTGACTATAAATAGAGAAGAGTCTTAATACAGAGAAGACATAGGAACAAAAGACTTCAAATGCACAACATTATTGCAAACTCAAAGTCAAACCGAGCGAAGAACTTGAATATAGAGAGATAATCTTAGTTCTTCACTCTACAGATTTATTAGTTCCCTTTCTCTATTCTAAGAGATCTTATTGTAATATCATAATCTTAGAAAAACTCGAAGGAGTTCAGCCTTCTGAACTGTTCTTATTGTAAGAACTCCTTCATAGTTGGAGAAAATCAAAAGAAGCAGAAGATACTGAACTGTGTCTTATGGGTGGAGAAGAGGTTGAGGTAAATTCTAATTCAAATATATGCCCATCTTCACCATGCACACACGACACAAGCTCTGTTGTAGGTGAACCTTTAGATGTGGTTCTTGCATATGAAGAACTATTGGAGGAACAAATTCAGATGAGCAATCAGTTCAGTAGAACACTTCAGCAGCTGGAACTCCTGAGAGCTGAAAATCAGAGACTTTTGATGAGGAGTCAGGACTCTACTGAGTCTGAAGGACTTGTCTTGAGACAGAAGGAAGAGATCAACTCTCTGATGACTATGTCTCAACAACAAGATTCACAGATCTCAGTTCTGACCAAGGACAACTCTGAGAAAGAGACTAAAATTGCCAGTCTAAAGGACAAGCTTACACAGTCCACAGCTGAGTATGAAGCTTTGAGGAAAAGCGATGAGGTTTGGAGAACCTTAATGACTGAGCAATATATAGTAGCTAAAGAAAAGCTTGAGAAGTTGTTGAGATCACAGAGACCATGTTCTACAAAGGAAGGAGTTTTTTATATTTATGAAGCAACTACTTCTAGACAAAAAAGCTCAGAACAGTTGGCTGACAGATTTGTCCAAAGGGGAACTCAATATGTTGAATCCTCAACCCCTCAGACAAAGAGAAAAAGAAAGATGAAAGCACCTCAGTCCAGCTACCAAAAGATGATCCAAGGTTCAAGCCCCAGAACACCCATATCCAACTCAGGGGGAACTAAGTGTTGGGATTTTGTATACTGGAAGCACTTTTTATGCTTGTATACAATGTGTTTTTGTCCTTACCACTGTTTTATTCTCCTATCTGATAAATATGTATATTTGCACATGTTATCCTTTATCTTGTATAAAAGTTAGATTTGTGTGGTGTGTCGGGTATCACAGAAGACAACACAAATTGGTTGAACTGACAAGATATAAACAGTTAACATAGCCGAGACAACTTAAGGATGAAGTTGACCTGCAGTTTAGATAAGAAGTGGCTTGTCTTAGCTGCTTGTCTTTACTGGTACACTTAAGGTGGTGTATTGAAGGTTCACAGTGAAATGTGTTCTCCTAACTGACCTTAGTGGAGAACCAAGATCTCGGTGACTTAGCTGATCTTAAGCTTGGTAAGACTTCAGTTGAGTGCATTTGGCTATCTATCACTTTGACCTACTATGGTGAACGTCAAATGAGCGGCGGGATCTACGTATCTTGGGTGTTAGTAGTTATTTGTGGCTCAGGCTGGTTGTCTGTATCTTGCATCCGTATCCTAGTAAAATGGGTTGATAATATCCCCTGAGGAACTTGAAAGAATTAGCACACTAAACCCGGCCGGTTGATTAAGTTCAGGTGTGTTAATAAGGTCGAGTGGTACTACTCAGGAATATAAGATGTTAATTAATTTAAGCTGTCAGTGAGCTTAATTAATTAACGGATATTTCTATCTTAAATACGGAGATTGATTAAGTCTAAAATACAAGCCCTTGCTCAAATTGGGATAAAGGGGTAAGTCAGCACGGATTCTCTAGTGGAATGAATGCGTGTTAATTAATTAATTTTGCTCACGGGTGAGCATGGATAATTAATTAATTGGAGGCCCTGCTTTATTTCTTGTATTGGATCCCTGATCTGGCCCAATTAGTTGCCTAGTAATTTATTGTCTCTCAGAAATCATTATTAATGGATTAATGTATTTTCACATTATTTAATAATGTTATTTATCTGGAATTAATTGGCTGGGCCAATTAATTGATAAATATTAGTAGCCCAGAAAATTAATTAATTATATTATGGGCTAATTATGTGGAAGTCCATTGGAATATAATTAAATTAATGGGCTACGAATATATTAATATTATATTGGCTTTTGAAGCCTATATATATCAGTATTCTGTTCATAAACAGATTACGCACTCCACATAATTACACACGCCGATCGTGAGTAAGAGAGAGACGATATTTTTATTTTCTTCAGTTCTCTGACCACCCAGAGGAAGAAAAAGGCCGGGACACAGATCAGAAGATCTGACACGGGAGCAACAATCAGAGCTACGACAACATACGAAGGAGGAGGTATCGGTTTCTAACCCTAATTATTCCTTCAATTGGTATCAGAGCCTGGTTTAGGCTCTGATTGTTGCTGTTAGATGTATGATTAGGTTTTATTTTCGTCGTTATCGGGTTAATTTTCGTGTTTGGGGCGGCCTGTGAGCCACTGTTTTGACCCCGTTGTACTGTTTTTCTCGTGAGAAAATCCACGAGTAGTTGATAGGACCTATTTGTTATGTGATTGTACTGTTTGTTGTACTGTAATTAGTCCGGGAGGCACGAAAAACGAGATGACGAAAATTAGATTTTCGCAGCGAAAACCCTAGTTTTTCTAGGGTTCCGCTGCATCTTGCAACGGAGATTCCCGGCGCGTCCGACGTCGGATCGATGATCGGCTTAAACCTATGGAATCCTCGTCTTACGAGATTTGCGTCGATAGGTCGTAAGGGATCATCCGATCCTGGATGCGACCGAAATCGACGTCTTAATTTCGCTGCTCACATTGAATTCGTTCCGGCGAATCGTTTGAAATTCGGGAAATTGAGGAACTAATCTCGGCCGGAATCCGTTACCCGGTGGTCGTGAGTGTTCCAATATCATTTCCACTCTTTCAATTGATCGAATCACGGCTCAGAAAGGGAGAATTCGGGCGAGGCGGCGGAGGCGACGGAGGCGCGATTTTTCGCGCTGTAATTCTCACGGCCGCGCCTCCAGGCGGCGTTTATACATGAATTCAACGTCTTGGAGACGTCGGGGAGGTGTGTAGAGGGCGGAGGAGGCCCGAAATCTGTCGGGGAAGGCGCGGCGCGCAGCGGCCTGCGGCGGCGTCGCCGCCACGCACGCAGCGCGAGTTTTGCGCCGCTACGCACGGCGGCGCCGGACACGGACGACGGTTCCTGGTTCTCAGTCGTCCGGCGCACCCCTGGGTACCGGTGTCCGGCACAGAACCGGCCTATAGCGGTGGCGGTGGCGGCGGTAGTTCCGTGAAGAAGGCGCTGACGTGGCGCACTGACGTGGCTCGCCACGTCAGCCCTAGCTGATTTGGCACACACGCGTCTGCCACGTGTACCGCCACATGGCGACCCCCGATGACGTGGCAGCACGGTTTTTCGAAGCGTTTTGACGCAGTTTCAGATTCGAAGATTTTTGAAGATTTCGAAGATCTGTATCATGATCGGGCAATGTAATAGTTAGGGATTACGTGTTTTTAAGCCCGATAATGATTTTAAGTTTCCTATTTGCGTATTTATTTTTACTTATGCTTTAGCATGCGATTATGTGATTAATTGCGCTTAGAAAAGCATGTAAATATGATTTATATCGTTTTTAAAAGCATGTTTTAATTTTCGCGAGCACGTTTTATTATGTGCGTTTAGAAATTGCATGCTTTAGGAATTATGTGGATATGCATGATTCAAAAACAAACCTTTTGAACAAAAAGACTAAGCAATTTTAAATTCGATGTTTAATTAGATTCCATTAATTTGGATATTAAACACTTAATCGGACCTCCATTAATTGGACCCTACACAAAAGTGGAACAATTATATGAGTAAACATCCACCTGAGTGGCTTGCTTGTATTTTTGAACCACGAGTTTTGTGAGATGGGTTTTCTAATATAATATTTAAATATTATTGAGTAGTGGGAGCAAAGCCGTAAACGTCCACCTGAGTGGCTTGCGTGCCTAGTAAACACTAGTACTCTAGCAGATAATAATTAAATAAGATGACTAATTAAATCAAATTGAAAGCGGTATGGTTCGCGTAAGTATGCCAATTTTGAGAATTTGATGTTAATTCGGTCAAATTAATGGTCAAAGCTTAGATGTCACCGCAGGTACAACTTCCTGAGAAGTCCCTTCCCGCGTTATAATAGTGACATGGTCCAGAGATATCGGATTATTAATTCCATTCGTCTTAAGAACCTAGGCGTGGATTGAAATTAAAGAGCTAGGTATATAGCTTGGTCTAGGGGTACACGAGTAAACGTCCACCTGAGTGGCTTGCGAGTGTGATCTCTAGGGCTATTCGAGTATTTAACATCATTGGTTTTTCAAAAGGTTACAATGATGGTTAATTACGAATTATGTGCAAATATAACTTTCTTACATGCTTTTATTATATTTTTCAGATATGTTTGTTCAAATAATTTTCGAGTTTCTAAACAGTCTCACCAACCAAGCCCTAACGGGTTTAAATAATTTTACAAAGTGGAAGAGATATCTTACCTTCCCAATAAATGCTCTGCAAAGGTTCTATAAGAACTTCTGTTTTAGGACCGCTATGTCTAAGAACGAGTTTACTATGAGTATGTTACTCAAATCTTTGGTAGCGGTCAAAGAGGTTATAGAAAAGGGCAAGAGTGCTCAAGTCTTGAATATCCCTAGTAGTTCAAGGAATCCTCCGAAAGGCGGAAACCAGAAAAAGAGCGAAAGGGTGGACATTTCAAGAAGAGCAGATGGGAGTAAGAAGACGGTCCTTACCAGCGACATCCAAATGTCAAAGGAGAAAGGAAGGTTCTTCAAGATTGGTAAGAAAGGACACCTGGAAGAATTATAATCCGGATGTCAAGGCAAAACAGAAAGAGACGCGAGTCGCTCTTGTAATCGAAACTGCTCGGTTTCCTCTTCTACCCACGAATGGGTAGTGGATTCGGGGCAAGCGATCATGTTTGTTACACCTTGCAAGGTTTCTTGCGAAAAAGGCAATTGAGCGATGGCGAGGTGGTAGTCTCAATGGGCAATGGATCGAGAGTTCCCCGCAATTGCCATTGGAGATCTACATCTATCTTTTGATAGTTCTGTTTTAGTACTTAAAGATGTTTTATATGTGCCTGAGTTTAGGCGAAACATAATTTCTGTTTCAAAACTCTATAAAATGGATGGTTATAAATCAAGTTTTGATAGTGAAGTTTCTATTATGAAAGACGATGATTTCATCTGTGGTGGGCTATTAAACGGATCTTTATATACTATTACTTGTAATCCGCGTAATTCTGTTAATGTTGCTTCCTCATCATCAAATCCTAAGAAGAGGAAAGAATCTTCTAAGGTAAACCAAACTTATCTGTGGCACTTAAGACTAGGTCACATCAATCTAAATAGGATTCAAAGGTTGGTGGAATATGGATCATTGGAGTCTCTCCATGTAGAACCATTTCCAACTTGCGAACCCTGTTTAGAAGGAAAGATGGTGACTAGGCCTTTTAAGGCAAAGGGTTATAGAGCCACGTAAGTATTAAGTTTGATACATTCTGACTTGTGTGGGCCTATGTCTACACAAGCTCGTGGAGGGTATGAGTACTTCGTCACATTTACTGATGATTACTCAAGGTATGGATATGTTTACCTTCTTCGCCACAAGTCGGATTGCTTTGAAACCTTTAAGGAATTCAAGGCAGAAGTGGAGAAGAAGCTAGGTAAAGAAATCAAAACACTACGATCTGATCGTGGTGGGGAATACCTATCCAATGAGTTCAAGGACTACTTGACAGAATATGGGATTACATCCCAGTGACAAAGACGGGCACGCCCCGCGAGAATGGTGTGTCGAGAGAAGGAACCGAACTCTCTTAGAGATGGTTCGGTCCATGATGAGTTATGCAACTTTGCCAGTTTCCTTTTGGGGATATGCCCTAGAGACTGCAACATACTTGCTGAAACGTGTGCCTTCCAAGTCGGTACAAAAGACCCCTTTTGAGTTGTGGAATGGGCATAAGCCTAGTTTGCACCACTTAAGGATTTGGGGTTGTCCTGCTTATGTGTTAAATAGGCAAGCCGACAAATTGGAATCACGTTCAGAAGTGATGTTGTTCATAGGGTATCCAAAGGAAACGAAGGGTGGATACTTTTATGATCCTAAAGAACAGAAGATCGTTATTAGCACTAATGCTCGGTTCTTAGAAGAGGATTATATTAGTAACCATAAGTCTCGAGTCGACATCATCCTTGAAGAATTACAAGGTGGTCGAGTTCCACTTGAACAGCCAGTTGTGCAAGATAGTACTCCACGAGTAACTGCACAATCTGTTAACACAAACACCGACACACGTTCGACGTAGTGGGAGGGTAATATTTACACTCGATCGGTATATGTTCACTGGGGAGACGTCTGATCATCTCCCGACAAATGAACAGGATACCTTTGACCCCTGGACCTACAACGAAGCAGTGGGAGATATAGATGCAGATTCCTGGCGAATCGCTATGGACTCAGAATTTAAGTCCATAACTGATATGGATGTATACGAGATCACTGAACTACCTGAGGGCTGCAAGGCTATTGGTAGTAAGTGGGTATACAAGAGAAAGAGAGGACCGAATGGAGAGATCGTGGCATTTAAGGCCAGGTTAGTGGCGAAGGGTTTTACCCAGAAAGAAGGTATCGATTATGAAGAGACCTTCTCGCCCGTAGCAATGATCAAGTCTATTAGGATTCTCCTTGCCATAGCAGCTCACATGAACCTTGAGATCTGGCAAATGGATGTCAAGACCGCATTCCTAAACGGTCACCTTGAAAAAGGTAGGGACATCTATATGAAACCACCTGATGGTTATGTGAAGGAGGGCGAAGAGCATCTAGTTTGGAAGCTTAAGAAGTCTATTTATGGACTTAAGCAAGCTTCCCGATTATGGCACCAGCGTTTTGACGAGGTAGTCAAATCCTATGGTTTTGTATCCTGTCCTAACGAGGTGTGCGTGTACCGTATCTGTGTTAATGGATCAGTGGTGTTTCTTGCACTTTATGTAGATGACATCCTTCTCATTGGCAACAATGTTGAAGGGTTATCAGCCGTAAAGATGTGGTTATCCGAGCAGTTTCAAATGAAGGACTTAGGTGAAGCTGCTTACATCCTTGGGATCAAAGTTATCCGAGATCGCCAGAAAAGGATGTTAAGCTTATCACAAGCATCCTACATTGATACTGTTATTGCTCGTTTCAACATGCAAAATGCTAAGAGAGGTTCGGTACCTTTCAGACATGGCATTTTTCTATCCAAGAATCAGTGCCCTAAAACGCCTGAAGAGATAGAAAGTATGAGACTAGTACCATATGCTTCCGCTGTCGGTAGTCTCATGTATGCAATGCTTTGTATGAGACCAGATATCTCATATGCTGTAGGCATGGTCTCAAGATATCAGTCTAACCCTGGACAGGAGCACTGGACTGCGGTAAAGCACATTCTTAAGTACCTTAAAAGGATTAAAGATTATAGGCTTGTTTACCAGTCAGACAGTCTAGTGCCTATGGGTTATACAGACTCGGATTTCCAGGCTGACAGAGACGAGAAGAAGTCTACCTCGGGTTATGTGTTTACCTTGGGAGGTGGAGCCATTTCATGGAGGAGTGCAAAGCAGAAATGCATTGCGGACTCAACCATGGAAGCAGAGTATGTGGCTGCTTCAGAAGCTTCGAAAGAGGCTGTTTGGCTCAAGAATTTCCTCCTGGATCTTAATATTGTTCCGAGTTTGCCTAAAGCAATCACAATTTATTGTGATAATGCGGGTGCAAAGGCAAATTCAAAGGAACCAAGATCCCACAAGGCGTCTAAACACATAGACGAAAGTACCATATCATACGAGAATTCGTACATCGAGGAGACGTGGTGATTGACAAAATTAGAACTGAAGACAACCTAGCTGATCCTTTCACGAAGAGCTTACCAGTTCGGGTTTACGAAAAGCATGTTCATGGCCTAGGAGTGGTAGAGATGCCCCCCCACTTAGGACTCGCATAAACTTTTGTATAAGTGGGAGAAGATGCGGTGATAGATAGGATAGATAGCTAAGATATAGCCGGGTACTAGTTTGTACCTAGATAGCCGAGATATAGTTGGGTACTAGTTTGTACCTAGAATGACACATTGTATACTAAAAGTTTACTTTAGTATAAGTGGGAGAATTGTTGGGACTTTGTATACTGGAAGCACTTTTTATGCTTGTATACAATGTGTTTTTGTCCTTACCACTGTTTTATTGTCCTATCCGATAAATATGTATATTTGCACATGTTATCCTTTATCTTGTATAAAAGTTAGATTTGTGTGGTGTGTCGGGTATCACGAGAAGACAACACAAATTGGTTGAACCGACAAGATATAAACAGCTAACACAAATGAGACAACTTAAGGATGAAGTTATCGGTTTAAGCCGCAGCTTTAGATAAGAAGTGGCTTGTCTTAGCCGCTTGTCTTTACTTGGTACACTTAAGGTGGTGTATTGAAGGATCACGGTGAGATGTGTTCTCCTAACCGACCTTAGTGGAGAACCAAGATCTCGGTGACTTAGCCGATCGTAAGCTTGGTAAGACTTCACCGAGTGCATTTGGCTATCTATCACTTTGACCTACTATGGTGAACGTCAAATGAGCGGCGGGATCTACGTATCTTGGGTGTTAGTAGTTATTTGTGGCTCAGCCGGTTGTCCGTATCTTGCATCCGTATCCTAGTAAAATGGGTTGATAATATCCCCCGAGGAACTCGAAAGAATTAGCACACTAAACCCGGCCGGTTGATTAAGTTCGGGTGTGTTAATAAGGTCGAGTGGTACTACTCAAGGAATATAAGATGTTAATTAATTTAAGGCGTCAGTGAGCTTAATTAATTAACGGATATTTCTATCTTAAATACGGAGATTGATTAAGTCTAAAATACAAGCCCTTGCTCAAATTGGGATAAAGGGGTAAGTCAGGACGGATTCTCTAGTGGAATGAATGCGTGTTAATTAATTAATTTTGTTAACGGGTTGAGCATGGATAATTAATTAATTGGAGGCCCTGTTTTATTTCTTGTATTGGATCCCTGATCTGGCCCAATTAGTTGCCTAGTAATTTATTGTCTCTCAGAAATCATTATTAATGGATTAATGTATTTTCACATTATTTAATAATGTTATTTATTCGGAATTAATTGGTCGGGCCAATTAATTGATAAATATTAGTAGCCCAAGAAATTAATTAATTATATTATGGGCTAATTATGTGGAAGTCCATTGGAATATAATTAAATTAATGGGCTACAAATATATTAATATTATATTGGCTTTTGAAGCCTATATATATCAGTATTTTGTTCAGAAACAGATTACGCACTCCACATAATTACACACGCCGATCGTGAGTAAGAGAGAGACGATATTTTTATTTTCTTCAGTTCTCTGACCACCCAGAGGAAGAAAAAGGCCGGGACACAGATCAGAAGATCTGACACGGGAGCAACAATCAGAGCTACGACAACATACGAAGGAGGAGGTATCGGTTTCTGACCCTAATTATTCCTTCACTAAGAAGGTCAGATGGGCATAACGGTATGGCCACCTATAGTGGACACATCCAGCTCAGTATGGATCATACTATTATGAGCCCATAATCAAAAGTCTTAAGGTTCAGCAGAAAAAGAAGAAACCTGAACCTCAGATGTCAAAGAAGTCTTAAGGAAAAGACGATATCTGAAACCCACAGGGTTATCAGACAGATTTGGCTCCCAAAATCCACTAACCTCAAAGGACCCAACCTGAACTCAAAGGATACCTGAATTTGTTTTTATTTTGCAGTGCTAAATGACCCTTGGTGTTGGGATTTTGTATACTGGAAGCAAATTTTATGTTTGTATACAATATGTTTTGTCCTTACCACTATTTTATTCTCCTATCTAATAAATATATATATTTGCACATGTAATCCTTTATCTTGTATAAAAATTAGATTTATGTAGCGTGGCGAGTATCACAGAAGACTACACAAATTGGTTGAACTGACAAGATATAAAAAGTTATCACAACTGAGACAATTTGAGGATAAGTTGTCGGTTTAAGTTGCAGTTTAGATAAGAAGTGACTTGTCTTGACTGCTTGTCTTTACTGGTACACCTAAGGTAGTGTATTGATGGATCACAGTGAGATGTGTTCTCCTGACTGGCCTTAGTGGAAAACCAAGATCTCGGTGACTTAGTTGGTCTTAAGCTTGGTAAGACTTCAGCTGAGTGCATTTGGCTATCTATCACTTTGACCTTCTATGGTGAACGTCATCGCCGGATCTACGTATCTTGGGTGTTAGTAGTTATTTGTGGCTCAGGCTAGTTGTCTGTATCTTACAACTGTATCCTAGTAAAATGGGTTGATAATATCACCTGAGGAACTCGTAAGGATTAGCACACTAAATCCGGCCGGTTGATTAATTACCTGAAATTGTTCAGTTCTTTAACAGTTGACAATTTTCTCACAGACTCACTAGGCTACTTAATTACCTGAAATTGTTCGGTTCTTTAACGGATTAAAACAATTGGTAATTGAGTAAGTTGGGCTTGGGAATAATAGGCCCAACACTATTTGGGCCCATTAAGGCCCAACATTATTTGTGTTGGGCCCATTAAGGCCCAATACTATTTGGGCCCATTAAGGCCCAACATTATTTGAACTCTTCTCTATAAATAGGAGGTTATAGCTTCACAATTTCATACCAAGTTTTCGAGATTTCGAGCAAAGTTTCGTCGAGACATTCCTTGAATGAAATATTGCTTGGAGACTTAGAACTGGTGAATAGTGAGTTTTTGGTCAAGGGCTCTCTAACATCTTCGTCCATCCGGAGTTGAGAGCTCGGGCACGGGAATAGTCCTGAAGATCTTTTCTGGATCGAGTCAAAAAATCTGACTCACGAGCAACAATCATAGCTGCAACAACATACTTGGAGTAAGGTATAATTTCTTAACCTCTATTTTCCTTCACTTGGATCATGAATAGCGGATGCTAAAGACACATAACGCATCAAAAGAATTCACTGACTAACTACGTTCATCAAGAAGGAGCCAGAATTGAATTTGGTGACAACTCCAAAGGATAACAAGGGGATACGGAACACTGAAGAGAGGAACTGCCATAGCTCCCAAAGTATCATATGTTGAAGGACTTCAACATAATCTCCTTTCAGTCAATTAGTTCTGTGATAACTCCAATAAAGTGACTTTTGACGCAGGTTTTTGTGATGTTCTTGACAAATCTACAGGAAAAATAGTGTCATCAGGATCGCGGAGGAGAATATCTACTATGCTGATTGGAATACAGTTGAACCTGAAGCATGCTTGCAGGCACATACAAAGTCAGATGATAGAACAACATGATGTAGCACAGAAGATTAAGTTATCTGAACTTCAAAACAATGAACAAGCTAGCGAAAGACGCCAAAGTCCGAGGACTGCCCAATGAATTATTCAAGGGACATAAGAATTGTAAAGCATGCATGAAGGTAAAAGCAAACCAGATCAAACAATTCGTCAATTCCGTCACCTTCTACTGATGGGATCCTTCATCTCCTCCACATGGACTTATTCGGGCCAGTCTCTCCAGTGACGATCAGAGGCAAAAAATATGCTCTTGTAGTCATTGATGACTATTCAAGATATACTTGGGTGATTTTCATCACCAACAAGTCTGACGTCAAAACTGAACTGCCGAAACTATTGAAACGACTAAGTGTCGAGAAGGACATCAAGATTCAAAAAATACTCTCAGATCGGGGAACAGAGTTTCTAAACTCAATGAGAAAAGAATACTGCAAAGCTAAAGGGATTCAGCATGAAACCGCAGTGGCACGTATACCTCAACAAAACGGTCTAGCTGAAAGAAAGAACAGAACACTCAAAGAAGCAACCAGAACGCTACTCACAAATTCAGGTCAACTATCAAAGTTTTAGGCAAAAACTACTGACACCGCCTTTTATACTCAAAATCGATCTTTACTGACTCAGATGCACATGAAGACACCATATGAGTTATGGAAAGGTAGGATACCTTCTATTTTATATTTCCATATCTTTGGTTGTTTGTGCTTTATCCACAATAATAGCAAGTCAAACCAATGGGTATTCTTAGGATACTCCAGGGTCAGCAAAGCTTTTAGGGTCATTAACTACCGGACACTTTGCCTGGAGGAAAGCCCTCATGTTGTATTTAACGAATTTACTTCTGAGAATAGGAAACAAAACTCTCAGCAAGATGCTGAAGAAGTCAAAAGCAAGCTACATGATCTAAGCTTAAAAAATGAAATATAAAAGATCCAGTATTGTTGGGATGATGAGTTCGATGATGAAATTCAGAACCAACCAATAAATGATCTAGCTGAACCGATTGATTCTTATGAACATAATCAATCTCAGGTAACTCAGGTCGATGAAGAAACCCCAGTGGTAACTGAGACCTCTACTGAGAATAACAACTCAGGGGGAACTACTAATACTCCAGATCTGAATGCCCCTGAACCTAGTCACTCAGTAGATCCTGATCTTCTTACTAAATTGCTTCAAGCACAACATAGTACTACTGAAATTCCTCATAATTCGACTATTTGTGCATAATCAATTTCAGAAAAAGCAACAAGACATCGTCGTTCTTGGTTAGATGCTCATACTTCAGAGCTTATTATCGGAGATCCATCAGCAAGCGTTAAGACAAGATCCAGATTCTGTCAAGGAGAAAGTGCTCTATACTCCTGCTTCTTGTCCACTGAAGAACCTCAGTCGATTAAGAATAAATTGAATAATGTTGACTGGATAACTACTATCCAAGAATAGCTCAACCAATTCACAAGAAACGACATTTGGGAGCTTGTAGATAGACCCAGGCACCAACATGTGATAGAAACTAAGTAGGTCTTCAAGAACTAGCAGGATGAAAATAATTTCATCGTCAAGAATAAAGCTCGATTGCCAAAGGATATTGTCAATCTGAAGGGATAGACTTTGATGAAACATTCACTCCAGTTGCAAGATTGAAAGCCATTCGTTTGTTCCTAGCATATACAACTCATCAAAAGTTCATTGTATATTAGATGGATGCTAAGTCAGCTTTTCTGAACAGCGTGCTAAAGGAAGAAGTCTATGTAGAACAACCTCCCGGTTTTCAGCAGGGACATCAAGTATACAGACTCAAGAAAGCTATGTATGGGTTAAAATAAGCACCTAGGGCTTGGAATGATACATTTTCAGACTTTCTACTTCAGAAAGGTTTTCAGAAGGGAAAGGTAGATCGCACCCTATTCAGTATCAAGTTAGAGAATGACATTCTACTGGTGCAGAGCTATGTGGACGACATCATTTTTGGATCTAAGAATATGACCATGTGTTAGAAATTCGAAAAGATGATGAAAGATAAATTCGAGATGTCGATGATGGGAGAAATAAATTATTTTCTTGGGCTTCAGGTGAAACAATCTAAGAAGGGAATATTCATTAATCAAGCGAAATATACATGAGATCTCATCAAGAAATTCGGCTGCAAATCCAGCAAATCAGTAAAGATACCCATGAATACAAATCTCAAATTTGATCTTGATAAAGAGGGAGTATCTATTTACTCAACTGATTATCGTGTTATAATTGATTCATTTTTTATATTTAACTGCCAGCAAACTTGATATAACCTATGTTGTAGGTGTATACACGAGATTTCAGGCGAATCCCAAGCGAAGTCATATCAACTCAGCAAAGAAGATTCTCCGATACGTGAAAGGAACACCTGATGTTGGGTCTGTTGATGATAATCTTGAACTAACTGGTTATTTTGATGTCGTTTATGCAGGATGTCAAATCGACATGAAATCGACTTCAGGAACATGGCAGTTACTAGGCAGTAAGCTAATATCGTGGTTTTCAACGAAACAACACTCAGTTGCTATGTCCACTACTGAAGCTAAATATATGGCTGTCGAGAGCTGTTGTGCCCAGATCCCATAGCTGCGACAACAACTGCGAGATTAAGATATCTATCAAGATGAAGGGCCGATCTACTGTGATAGTACCAGTGCTATTACAATCACTCAGAATCATGTTCTTCATAGAGGATGCAAGCATGTGGACATAAGACATCACTTCATCGGAGTTCATGTCGAGAAGAAAGATATAAAAATGGAGAAAACCCATACTGATAAGCAAAGGGCCGACATACTGACCAAACCTGTAACACCCCGAAAGTTCCTAAATAATAATACTAATAATAGTAAAATGCATTTGCATTTCGTGCATGATATCTTGTGGGAAGTCCAATAAGTCGCGCTTTAGAATCTAATTAAAACACAAGCATAATATAATTCATCTTGCTAGGCAAATTATTAAGAATTCTATGTTCTATTTATTTAGGTGCATTACATTGTGATTGTTGACTTGTGTGTTTTAAAAAATTGGGATCATACTATAACATCTACGTGCTCTACCTGAAGTACATTTTATTTTATTTGTAATTCAAATTAAAATAATAATAATAATAATAATAATAATGTTAATAAATAGAGAAAGTTTCGTAGGATGTGCCAACTCTCAAATATATTAGATATATATATTTCCTAGACTTTAGGATAATAATGGTCAAGTGAGAATTTTGGGTTAGTTGCTAGGATTAGATTCTAGAAATATCTATCTCGGTCCTTATATTTTTTTTTCCTAAATCAAACTACTTAGCCTTATTTTTGGGATTATATATATATATATATTAAACAAACATACTAAAGCCGCACACATTAGTCATAGTTCTTGAAAATTCTCCAGAAATTATTTGTTAAATATTTTTCCTTGAGTCTTGCTTCTTGATTTTGCTGGATACTTCTTCAAGGTATTTCCTCATCTTCTACAAGTAGGGAATCACGTATATGAGATAGAATTCCAAATCATATTTTTAAGTGTGCAAGTTTATGGTTTTCTACACATCATTTCTTGTTTGTATGATGAATTCTGGAATATTAAATTTACATGCAGCAATGTGAATCAATATGTGAATTTTATGCATGTTAGCCTATTATTAAACTGTTTCAGCGTTAAAAAAATTGGTGATTTTTACTTAATATTCTTGAATTTATGTAGTGGTTAGGTAGCACAATTTTATAGTTTTTAGATACTTATTGAGATCTGAAATTTTATCTTTAGACAAGTTAGATTATAGGAGTTAATCTTAGGACTCTTCTGCATAGACTAAATAAATTAGGGATATATGTTCATGTATTTAAGGTTTACGGAAAAAAAATGATGATAATAATAATGAAATAAACTGTGTTTTCCTTGTTGATCCAACATCATCAATAAATTATTTAATCACATGGACAATGAGGTAGGCAACTTGGGTATACTTTCCGGTAGAGAATTAATTAGGAGAGGTTGAACAAATTTTGAATTGTGAGGTTGTTATGAGAGTTTAATTAATCGGACTTTGGGTGTTATAATTATTCTGTTTCTAGCATTTCTTTTAGTGATCAGGGGTTATGATTTATTATGTGATATGAAAATGATATATGAAAATTTGGTATTGTTTGTGTGAAAGCCGTGAATTTCTAATGTGAATAGGAACTTAAAATTTATTTCTTTGTTTCACTATGATTGCAATGTGCTTTTCATCCATGTTACTTGGAACTATTTTTGTAGCAACTATCGTAGATTGTGTGAAAATATTTGAAGCATATGATCTTCATATTTATTTTATTAAAATTTAATTCTTCATATTTAGGGCAGGCGCGCGGGACTTAGCCACTTGATATTGTTGTCATTAGATAAAAAAAACTTGAGTCAAGGTTAAGGTGGGGTTTTACTTTTATCCTTATTATACACTATATTATTTTTCTCATGCGTTATTCAGTACAAGCAGAGCCTTCGGGCAATTCACAGCAGTAAAACCTTCGGGTTAGCCTTCGGGCAATTCGTAGCAGAAAAACCTTCGGGTTAGCCTTCAGGCAATTCACAGCAGTAAAACCTTCGGGTTAGCCTTCGGGCAATTCATAGCAGTAAAACCTTCGGGTTAGCCTTCGGACAATTCACAGCAGTAAAACCTTTCTGGTTAGCCTTCGGGCAATTCACAGCAGTAAAACCTTCGGGTTAAACCTCCGGACTTGCATGTCTAATTTCTCATGTTAAATCCTTTATAGTTTATAGTTTGGATAATGTTTGACCCCACTGAGTAGTCGTACTCACCTCTATATATTTTCACCTTTTCAGATCATGGTCCGGCAGTTGCTTGAAGTGGCGGATGGTGATGGTCACACATGAAAGAATCTAAATCACTTTTTACCGCATTAATTTAGTTTTTCTCATGAACTATGCATTTATTACTGTTTAATTTCGTAAACTAGATGACGCACATGTTTTTTATTTAAGACTTCCGCTTTTATGAAATGCATTAAAACCTTATTATTTTTATAAATCTATTATTTTTGAAAATTAAATTGAGAAAATTAAATGTTATGCACGAGATGACGTCCCCTTAAAAGTTATGAAAATTTGAGCGTTACAGATTGGTATCAGAGCAGGTCTACTTTCCTGTAGACTTGTTTCATGTTATGCAGGAAATTGACCATCATCACTGCCACAACATCGTGCCGGCGAGGTAAGAAGATTTTCTAAATTAATTTTGAAGCATAATATTGAAAGCATGTTTTTTCTAGCATTGCATGAGCATGAGTTTTTATGTAATTAAATTATGTAAAATATTTAAAGTCCTCGAAGATGTTGCTTTAAGAATGGGAACTTAGATGCCTTGAATTTTATATGAACACTAGGAAGATGCCTCCTAGAAGACAACCCGGTAACAATGCTAGTGGAGGGACATGAAATAACCCTCCAGAGAACCTTAGCAATGCACAGCTGTTGGAGGCTATGAGGGAGATGTTCCCGCACGCCAAGGAGGAGACCCACTGGTGAATGATTTTAGGACGATGTCACCCCCTATTCTTAAGGGGAATGAAGGACCCATTTTTGTGGAGGAGTGGATTGGTGATCTGGAGCGGATCTTCGAGCACCTAGGATGCACTGATGCCCAAAAAGTGACATGCGCAAAGTATCAGCTGGCCCAGGACGCGCGACAATGGTGGAATTCTCGGCTTCGGACTATGGCGCCAGACTTGGGATTTCTTCAAGAAACAACTCTTGAACAAGTTTTTCCCGGAATCTGTTCGGCGGGAAAAGAAGGTGGAGTTGATGACCATAAAGCAAGGGAATAGATGAATCATGGACTACGAGCGTCATTTCACTCAGCTCTCACAGTTTGCGCCTGACTTGGTAGATACCGAACAGAAGAAGATGGAGATTTTCGAGAGCGGGCTGCATGATGAAATTGGTGGCATATTAGCTGGTCATGAGATTACATCTTTTGATGTGTTGGTGCAGAAAGCCCAAGCAATCGCCAAACGCAAGAAGCTTGATGGACCAGCGTCTAGACCGCCTATTACTACTGGAAAGAGAAGATGAGAGGATAACAGGAATCAAGGTTCTAAAAAGAAGCAGAAGCAAGTCGTTCCTAGCAATACCGTAGCCTCGATTGGAAAACCAAAGTGCCCTACTTGTGATAAGAATCACTATGGGGAATGCTTGAGAGGAAAGTTTATCTGCTACCGTTGCCGTAAGGAGGGACATGTGGTAGAGAATTGCCCTTTGAACTACACTACAGCCTCAAACAACAATGGGAAGCGAGGAAAAGGAAGAGTTTACTCCATGGTTGAAGCGGATGATGATGATGACGAGCGACAGACGGTGTCAGGTACCATTCAGTTTTCAACTATGTTTTAGTTTTATTATATGAATCAATTGTATCCAACTATAGTTAGCAAACCTTATTACCTCAGGAAACATTTTAGTACTTAATCAATTAGTCGTAGTTCTTTTTGATTCCGGAGCGTCGGATTCCTTTATATCGAAAAGATTTTACGACAAAGTAGCCGAAAAATGCGAAGAGGAGGGTGCAGCATGCAAGGTCGGGTTTCCTGTAGGCAAGGCAAAGGAAACAAATCGTCGAGTAAAAGGAACAACATTGAAGATCGATGGCGTGATCTTTAAAGCAGATTTGTACATCCTGGAGATGAAGGGCTTCGACGTCATATTGGGATTGAATTGGCTCAGTAAGCACGATGCGGTTATCAGATGCAAGGATCGTGAAGTCGTTTTCCCAACACCAGACGAAAATCAATTCTCTTTTTACGGAAGTAAAAGAAAGAGAGGACCACATATCAAAACTGCTATGAAGGCCACCAAGATGATGAGAAAGAAGGATTGTCAAGCCTACTTGGTGAATATTACAAGCACAAAGACGGAGGAACTAACCATAAATGATTTACCGGTGGTAAGGGAATTTCCTGATGTGTTCCCTGATGAACTAAGTGGTCTTCCCCCAGATAGGCAAGTGGAATTCAACATTGATATAATTCCTGGAGCAGCTCCAATCTCAAGAGCACCATACAGAATGGCACCAATGGAGTTACAAGAACTCAAGATACAACTACAAGAGTTGTTAGACAAGGGACATATTCATCCAAGTGTATCACCATGGGGAGCGCCTGTGCTTTTCGTCAAGAAGAAAGATGGAACTATGCGTATGTGCATAGATTACCGCGAGCTCAACAAGTTGACAATCAAGAACAAATACCCGTTGCCAAGAATTGAAGACCTCTTTGATCAACTAAAAGGCGCGGGGATCTTCTCAAAGATTGATTTGAGGTCCGGATATCATCAGCTAAAGATTAAGGAGAGTGCTGTGTCGAAGATAGCTTTCGAACAAGATACGGTCACTATGAGTTTACCGTGATGCCTTTTGGACTGTCTAATGCACCTGCAGTTTTCATGGACTTGATGAACAGAGTGTTTCATCAATATTTGGATCAATTCGTAATTGTCTTCATCGATGATATCTTGGTGTACTCAAAAGATCGGAGCTAACATGAAGAGCATCTCAGGATTGTGTTGGAGATATTAAGAAACGAGAAGCTATACGCCAAGTTTAAGAAATGTGAGTTTTGGCTTAGTCAAGTAGTATTCCTTGGTCACGTAGTGACTGCACAAGGGATAGAAGTGGATCCAGCAAAAATCAAAGCGGTTAGTAGCTGGAAGGCACCGAAGAATGCATGCGAAATCCGAAGTTTCTTGGGATTAGCAGGATATTACCGGCGGTTTATTGAAGGGTTCTCAAAGATAGCAAGGCCACTCACCCAATTAACCAGAAAAGGGATCAAGTTTGAGTGGAATGAAGAGTGTGAGAGAAGTTTCCAGGAACTGAAAGGGAAATTAACCACGGCACCAGTACTTACTATTCCAGATGGAACTGAAGGGTATGTAATCTATTGCGATGCCTCAAAACAAGGACTTGGATGTGTCTTGATGCAACATGGGAAGGTTATAGCTTATGCTTCGAGGCAACTGAAGACGCACGAACTGAATTACCCTACACACGATCTGGAATTGGCAGTTGTGGTTCATGCCTTGAAGATTTGGAGACATTACTTATACGGAGGCAAGTGCAAGATATATTCTGATCACAAGAGTCTCAAGTATTTGTTCACACAGAAGGAATTGAACATGAGACAAAGAAGGTGGCTTGAACTAGTGAAAGATTACGACTGCACAATTCATTATCATCCAGGAAAAGCAAACGTCGTAGCTGATGCTTTGAGCAGGAAAGGGAGTTTGACCGCCCTATATACTTCCCGAATGATTGAAGAGTTTGCAAAAATGAAAATTGAAGTTGTACCGTCGACAGAAGACACTACTAATAAGTTAGCAGCTATGAAGATCCAACCTTTGCTAAGGGAGAAAATTCGGGAAGCACAAAAGAGAGATAGGTTTTTATGCAAGATAAGAGATCAAGTTCTGGAAGGGCAGAATAAGGGGTTTGAGATTGCAGCAGACGGGATGCTGATGTTCGAGAGAAGGATCTGTATACCTAAAGGAAGTGAAATGATGAGGGAGATTTTAGAGGAGGCACACAACACGCCATACACTGTCCATCTTGGAGGGACAAAGATGTATCATGATTTGAAGAAACACTTTTGGTGGAGGAATATGAAGAGGACTATTGCAGAATTCATACAAAGTTGTATGACTTGCCAACAAGTGAAGGTTGGACACCAACGGCCATCCAGCTTATTAAAGCCGCTTGATATACCTCAATGGAAGTGGGAGGAGATATCAATGGACTTCGTGGTAGCATTACCAAAAACCCGAAGAGGAAATCATTCAATTTGGGTAATCGTGGATAGACTCACGAAATCGGCTCATTTTCTTCCTATGAAGATGACTGATAATATGGATCGGTTGACACAGATCTATATAGATGAGATTGTAAGACTACATGGAGTGCCTACCGGTATTGTATGTGATCGAGATCCGAGGGTTCACATCAAAATTTTGGAATAGTTTGCAAGCTGCTATGGGTACTAAGTTGAAGTTTAGTACCGCCTACCGTCCACAAACTGATGGACAGTCTGAAAGAACTATTCAGACTTTGGAAGATATGTTGCGAGCTTGTGTCATGGATTTTGGAACCAACTGGGAGAGGCATTTGCCTTTAGTGGAATTTGCATATAATAACAGTTATCAAGTAAGTATAGGGATGGCTCCTTTTGAAGCATTATATGGAAGCAAGTGTAGATCACCTCTGATCGTAGAAAGAATATTGGGACCCGAGATCGTAGAAAGAACCGTGGGAGTCATTGCAAAGATTCGAGAGAGAATCAAGATTGCTCAAGATAGACAGAAGTCCTACGCTGATTTGAAGAGGAAGGATATACAATTCGAGAAGGGTGACAAAGTGTTTCTCAAGTTGTCACCAATGAAAGGTGTAGTGAGGATTGGAAAGAGAGGAAAGCTTAGGCCTTGATACATTGGACCGTTTGAGATACTCAAAAGAATTGGAGAAGTGTCATACGAGTTGGCACTACCGCCAAGTTTGACGTCCATTTATAATGTTTTCCATGTGGCGAACTTGAGGAAGTATGTGCATGACCCAAGCAACATAGTCAATTATGAAGGATTGGAGCTGAACAAAGATTTGTCATATGAAGAGACGCCAAATGCTATCTTAGACCGAAAAGTTATTCAACTTAGGTACAAGGAAGTACCCTTAATTAAAGTTCTTTGGAGTAGGCATGATGCGAGTGAGGCGACATGGGAAGTGGAAAAGGATATAGAGTTACGATATCCGAACTTAAAGAACAAAGGTAATTAATTTTCGAGGACGAAAATTTTATAAGTAGGGGAGATTGTAACACCCCGAAAACCTAAATAATAATAATAATAGTAAAATGCATTTGCATTTCGTGCATGATATCTTGTGGGTAAGTCCAATAAGTCGCGCTTTAGAATCTAATTAAAACACAAGCATAATATAATTCATCTTGCTAGGCAAATTATTAAGAATTCTATGTTCTATTTATTTAGGTGCATTACGTTGTGATTGTCTGACTTGTGTGTTTTAAATAATTGGGATCATACTATAACATCTACGTGCTCTACTTGAAGTATATTTTATTTTATTTGTAATTCAAATTAAAAAAAATAATAATAATGTTAATAAATAGAGAAAGTTTCGTAGGATGTGCCAACTCTCAAATATATATATTTCCTAGACTTTAGGATAATAATGGTCAAGCGAGAATTTTGGGTTAGTTGCTAGGATTAGATTCTAGAAATATCCATCTCGGTCCTTATATTTTTTTTTTCCTAAATCAAACTACTTAGCCTTATTTTTGGGATTATATATATATTAAACAAACATACTAAAGCCGCACACATTAGTCCTAGTTCTTGAAAATTCACCAGAAATTTATTTGTTAAATTTTTTTCCTTGAGTCTTGCTGCTTGATTTTGCTGGATACTTCTTCAATGTATTTCCTCATCTTCTACAAGTAGGGAATCACGTATATGAGTTAGAATTCCAAATCATATTTTTAAGTGTGCAAGTTTACGGTTTTCTACACATCATTTCTTGTTCGTATGATGAATTCTGGAATATTAAATTTACATGCAGCAATGTGAATCAATATGTGAATTTTATGCATGTTAGCCTATTATTAAACTGTTTCGGCATTAAAAAAATTGGTTATTTTCACTTAAGATTCTTGAATTTACGTAGTGGTTAGGTAGCACAATTTTGTAGTTTTTAGATACTTATTGAGATCTGAAATTTTATCTTTAGACAAATTAGATTTTAGGAGTTAATCTTAGGACTCTTCTGCATAGACTAAATAAATTAGGGATATATGTTCATGTATTTAAGGTTTACGGAAAAAAAATGATGATAATAATAATGAAATAAACTGTGTTTTCCTTGTTGATCCAACATCATCAATAAATTATTTAATCACATGGACAATGAGGTAGGCAACTTGGGTATACTTTCCGGTAGAGAATTAATTAGGAGAGGTTGAACAAATTTTGAATTGTGAGGTTGTTATGAGAGTTTAATTAATCGGACTTTGGGTGTTATAATTATTTTGTTTCTAGCATTTTTTTTAGTGATCAGGGGTTATGATTCATTATGTGATATGAAAATGATATATGAAAATTTGGTATTGTTTGTGTGAAAACCGTGAATAGGAACTTAAAATTTATTTCTTTGTTTCACTATAATTGCAATGTGGTTTTCATCCATGTTACTTGGAACTATTTTTGTAGCAACTATCGTAGATTGTGTGAAAATATTTGAAGCATATGATCTTCATATTTATTTTATTAAAATTTAATTCTTCATATTTAGGGCAGGCGCGCGGGACTTAGCCACTTGATATTGTTGTCATTAGATAATAAAAACTCGAGTCAAAGTTAAGGTGGGGTTTTACTTTTATCCTTATTATACACTATATTGTTTTTCTCATGCGTTATTCAGTACAGGCAGAGCCTTCCGGCAATTCACAGCAGTAAAACCTTCGGGTTAGCCGTTGGGCAATTCATAACAGAAAAACCTTCGGGTTCACAGCAGTAAAACCTTCGGGTTAGCCTTCGGGCAATTCACAACAGTAAAACCTTCGGGTTAGCCTTCGGGCAATTCACAGTAGTAAAACCTTCGGGTTAGCCTTCGGGCAATTCATAGCAGTAAAACCTTCGGGTTAGCCTTCGGGCAATTCACAGCAGCAAAACCTTCGAGTTAAGCCTCCGGGCTTGCATGTCTAATTTCTCATGTTAAATCCTTTATAGTTTATAGTTTGGATAATGTTTGACCCCACTGAGTAGTCGTACTCACCCTTATATATTTTCCGCTTTTCAGATCATGGTCCGGCAGGTGCTTGAATTGGCGGATGGTGATGGTCACACATGAAAGAATCTAAATCACTTTTTACCGCATTAATTTAGTTTTTCTCATGAACTATGCATTTATTACTATTTAATTTCATAAACTAGATGACGCACATGTTTTTTATTTAAGACTTCCGCTTTTATGAAATGCATTAAAACCTTTTTATTTTTATAAATCTATTATTTTTTAAAATTAAATTGAGAAAATTAAATGTTATGCACGAGATTACGTCCCCTTAAAAGTTATGAAAATTGGGGCGTTACAAAACCACTAGCTGAGACCAGATTCAACGAACTCTTAGTAGGTCTACTAGGTCTACTGGATCCTACTGATAAGCAAAGGGCCGACTAGGTCTATTA
This sequence comes from Lavandula angustifolia, assembly GCA_028984105.1. Lineage (NCBI taxonomy): Eukaryota > Viridiplantae > Streptophyta > Magnoliopsida > Lamiales > Lamiaceae > Lavandula > Lavandula angustifolia. The sequence goes on along the minus strand of CM054826.1, from coordinate 21,421,232 downwards.
GATCCTACTGACGCAGTTCAGTAAGACAATCTCGGAAGTACTGAGTAAGGGGGAACTTATTCTCAGTACTGCTGAAATATTCAGTGTCTACACAGTGATTTCAACTAACTACTATATTCAGCTGATAGGTTATGAGTATTTATTTAGCATATCGTATTCAGCATGTCATTGCATTTATTTTCCGCCATTAATCTTCATATGATGTCATTAATTAAAATTTTTCATTAAAACCACGACATTCCATATACTGATTGCGACGCATTAAATGCATGTCATCTCGCCTTACCTTTTAGATGATAGATACGTAGGTCGAGATTATATGCGAAATAATAATCACAATCTCTTATAATATTAAATCTTGATCGTCCATCTTTCGAATTCAGTTTAATATCAACCTCATGCTGAATAAACCGTTCATATTTATATGAGATATATATATATATATATATATATGCACGTATCCATAATCTGAAGTTACTTTTTCCGCCATTATCAAACTTATCTAACTTATTTGTGCTTTGCAAATCTAACTGCATACGAAATCCATTACCTTCAAGCACTATTATCTTCGGTATATTTCTTAAAACTTTATCTGCAAAGTAAGTGACTTACACTATTTTCAAGTGCTAACACTTATCTTGCAGATTCAGCATATTCAAATGGCTAGTTCTCAAAGTGTTCAGAATGAACAGTAAATCAATGCAACAGTAAATCAATGCAACAGTAAAAGACACGGAGATTTTTAAAGTGGTTCGGATATCCAAAATCCTACGTCCACTGTCCTAACAAATCAGGAGGCTATTTTATTATACTGAGTTAGTCTTAGTTGTTTTTTACACTGGACAAACACGACCTTGAAGATTATACTGAGCAAGTCTCACTTTACAAAGATCAAACAAAAATGTTTGAACGATTCTCCAATAGTGAAGGAATTCTTTACAGTAAGAACAGTTCAAAATATGACTCCTTCGGTTCTAAGCTATAGATACTTTCAGTTGAGCTTAGGTTAGAGGAATAAGGGAACAAGAAAGGGCTTCTAAAGTGAAGAACAATGAGGAATAATCTCTCTAAGTTCGTGTTCTTTCACTTGGATGCTAGAGGCTTTAATTCTATGAAGCTTGGTTCCCTAGAGCAGTATGAGTGCCTTTCGCGTTGGGTTGTTTTCTTTTTAGTTCTTCGCGAAAAGCTGTGTTCTTGTTCATTTAATACTTGTATGTTTCCGTGTATTCTTCGATTTGATTTTCCCTCTATTTATAGAGGTGGGCTATGGATAGATCCGTTGGAGATGAACTGTCCACGTGTCACTCTATTTGGGTAGCTAACAACTCTTTTGAAATCATACAAAGTCCACTCTCTTTTTCAAGAAAGTGGTTGACTTGCAGATTTTTACCAGTCCTTTGACAGCTGACTGCTTATCATTGGTCGAGGTGTAGAAAGTTGTTTAGACATTCAAACTTCAAGGCAGATACTGAAGCTGACTTCTCTGATGTGTACAACCTCGGACAACTCTACTGATTTAACTTTGAAGACCACTGACAGTTAAGGAAACTATCAGGCCGTTGTTGAGTCTGACCAGGGGTTCATTAGTATACTTTTGCTGAGTCCAACTCTACTGAAGGTCGACTCTGAGTACAGTAAACTGCTCCTGCTGAGTCCAGTTCTACTAACTCCGTTCAGTATGCTGCTCCTGCTAAGTCCAGCACTACTGACTCTGAACACCTCTCAGTATGCTGCTCCTACTGAGTCCAGCACTACTGAGTCTTGACTCCAAGTAGATCTGTCGAACTTTGCGGACTGCATATGAAACTCCTTCAAGAAGAATTTGGTCCAGTTGATCTTGGCCCGGTCATATATGGCCATCATCATCTGTAGCTTTGGCATGGACATTTGATCAAATGAGCCGGCCTGGCTCGTCAAAATCTGCATAACAATGTACGCCAAGGCCCTAAACTGCGGGAGCATACAGTTCTTCGAAAACGCTGCTCTGAATGTGGTCGGGTCCCCACAGAATATTGTGAGATACTCGTCAAGAAGGTCATCCTTGAATCCTGCAAGGCTTATGCCACTGTCAGGCAACTAAAAACTCCTTTCCAATGCTTACCTTACAGACATCTGTCTGACTTCAGCATCGGCTTTCAAGGGGTCTGCAACACGATGTATTGTAAAAGCTCCAAGTAAGTCCCCGTCTCCCTCCTCCAAGTTGAGGTAGAACTCAGATATCTGTCACGCGGAAGGAAATATGTTGGCTTCTTTGACAAGAATCTCTCCATCCCCGATGCTCTGAGAGCATTAAAAACATCATCTAACATCTCCAGACCGTTGGAGTCGAATTCCATAATGGGTTCGCACCATACCCGATCCTTCTCGAGGATCTCTATCATGTTTACTGGTACAATAAACTGCTCCTGATCCTTATTGTAAAGGAGTTCATATCTGAACTGATCCTTATTGTAAAGGACTCCTTCATAGTTGGAGAGTTTTTCAAACACTTAGTTTGATACCTTGTAAACTGAGACTTGCTCTTTATAAATCTCAAGACCAGTGTTTGTCCAGCGTACAAACCAACTGAGACTATCTCAGTATAACACATAGCCTCCTGATCTTTCGGGATAGTGGACGTAGGATTGTTGGATCCGAACCACTTTAAAAACTGCCTGTGTTCTGTGTTCGTTTTTCTGTTTTAACTATTGCATTGATTACTGTTCATACTGGAAATATTTCTAAAATCATTCAACTGAGTTTCAGCAAGCTTAATCGATTGCACTAACATACTGAAACTATTTTATTAAAAATGTTTTCTAAACTCAACTGAATTTGGGCCTACACATTTCCGCACTATTGAACTTTATCTAAAAGGTACTGAATTCTGACTCTAATCAGCTAGCAGGCCTCAGTGAAGTCAGCCACTCTGCCACGCGATCTAGAACAGCTTATTTGGTCTACTGAACTTGTTCAGTACGGCACTCTCCTGAAAATAACTGTTCGCGTTTAAAGTTGAGAAATCGGTTTTCAGGTGTATTCACCCCCCCCCCCTCTACACCTGAACATTTATTCTCGGGACCAACAATTGGTATCAGAGCAAGAGTTCTCTAAGACTCTTGTTATTCTAAAACTGGTCTACTTGAACGGATCCAGAAAACGTTTTCACTGCATATCATTCTTCATTCATATCATTATCTACCATGTCTGATATGTTAGGAATAATGATGGTACCCATGTTCTCAGTAGAGAACTATGGAGTATAGCGGGTCAGAATGGAGGCACATCTGACCTCCCTCCACGACAGCATGACAGAGGTACTGGAGGACGGACCTATCGTTCCAATGGTCGATAGCATCGTAGCTCAGGACCCAGCACAAGGAGGAGGAATGGTGACCGGGAAGAAGATCCCTAAAGATAGAAGTCTCTTCACTCCTGAGGAGAAGAAGCTTCACAACTTAGACCGTGTCGCCAGAAACGCCATACTGACCACTCTAAGTGATTCTTATCTCGAGAGAGTTCAGGACTACAAGTCCGCCAATGAACTCTGGGATGCTCTAGCGCTGCTAAGTCGGGGGACTCAGAAGATCAAAGCGAACAAGCTGGCATTGGAAGTTCAGAAACTGGAGAGACTGTCTCTCATGCCTGGTGACTCCATTGAAGATCTCAACGTCAGATTCATGGATCTGATGAACTCTATCAACAGGCTGGGAAAGACATTCTCCAACCGAGAGATGAATCACAAAATTTTGAGGGCACTACCAGACGGTCATTGGACTCCCTTTGCTACCTTACTGAGATATTCTGATTTTGATATTGTTACTCCTGACCATATCTTTTCAGAACTTAAAGCTGAGGAGTTCGAGTTTGGTCTACCTCAAAGGAAGCAGCGAGCTGAAGCTGACACCCAAATCGACCATGCCTTCAAAGCATCAGTCAGCACAGCAACTCCAACCTCTAGCAAGGCTGAGCCATCACTCAGTGACTTACAAGAAGGAAACCTGGCTAAGAAGTACGCGCTGCTTGCCGTGAAGTATCAAAAGGAGAAGGAGAGGCGCAGGAAGCTCTCAAGAGTCGTCAGAGACTCCAACGGTAAGACTGAATACACACCTAAGCGCACTCCTGACTCGCATACTTCTGAATGCACGAAACAGGAGGACTCAGCTCAGTCGAAAGACAGCGAGAGCAAAGAAGACAGAGTCACTACCTGCTATAACTGCAAGAAGCCAGGACACTATCAGTATGATGGTCTTGAGCTCAGTACTGCTGAGAGAGCAGTACGCAAAGCTCGAAGGGAGAAGTTCATCAAGAAATGACAAGCATATATTGCCGGTGAACTCTCAGGTGACTCAGATGAAGTCGACTCCTTCATGGATTCATCAGACGATGAAGCGACATTCATGGCCATAGAGCTTGAAGAAAATGCTGAAAAGTGTCTCATGGCAGGAGAAGAGGAAGAGGTAAACTCTCATGCTCCAATTAACTCCTCTTCACACTGCACACACGACACTATTTCAGGTGCAGATGAGAATCTGGACGTCGCATATGAAGAACTACTCGATGAGCAGATTCAGATGAGTCTGTGGCTCAGTAAGACTCTTCAGGAGTTGGATACCCTGAAAGTGGAGAATCAGAGACTTTCTCAGGAGACTCAGGTTGCTACTGAGTCAGAAGGACTTGTGTTGAGACTCAGGGAGGAGATAAACTCTCTGATGGCCAAGTCTCAGCATCAAGAAAATCAGATCTCAGTACTGTCCAATGACTTGACTCAGAAAGATACTGAACTGAGTCTACTGAAGCAAGAGACTTCAGACCGAGCATGAACTGCTGAAGAAGAGCGATGATGTCTGGAGAAACCTGATGACAGAGCGGTACATGGGCGCTGAAAAGAAGCTTGGGGCGATGCTAGCAAGCAACAAGCCTAAGCACTGCAAGGAGGGACTTGGATTCAGCCATGGAGCCTCCTCATCTGCCCCCGTACGCTCAGAAAACTGGCTAGCTGATAGATTTGTGCAAGGGGAGACCATCAACGCAGAGATTCTGAACCCCCTAGCCAAGAACAAACAAAAGATGAAGGCACCTCATCCCAGCTATCAGCATTCTGACAGGAAGATCAGTACCAAATCACCCCAGTTCAGTCAAGGGGGAACCAACAAAGCAAAGTGGGCTGATCAGTATGGACCTCCGCAGCTGATACATCCAGCTCAGTATGGGTCATATTACTATGATCCTATAGTCAGAAGAGGACCTAAGACTCAGAAGAAGAAAGAGAAAGACGTGCAGAAGGCAAAGGTCAGTAGTCCACCTGCTAAGAAGATCAGAACTCCTGAACCTATGAAGCCTCAGAAGTCAGGATCGACCAGTCCAGTAGTCAAATATGTTGATCAAAGTGGGAAGAAACTGTTTGAGACCACCAGTTTGAGACCACCAGGGTTGTAAGACAGATCTGGGTTTCCAAAACTAACATCTAAGGACCCAAAATCAAAAATAAAGGGTACCTAAATATAATTCTGTTTTGTAGGTGCACAAGGACCCTTGGTATGTGGACAGCGGATGCTCAAGACATATAACATACACAAAGGAGCTAATGAAGAATTATACTACTGAAGAAGGACCCCGAATTGAGTTTGGAGACAACGCAAAAGGGTATACCAGAGGCTATGGAACATTCAGCATTGGAACCGCAACAGTTCCAAGAGTATCATATGTTGAAGGACTTCAGCATAATCTTCTCTCTGTTAGTCAATTTTGTGATAACTCGAATAGAGTGATTTTTTACGCAGGTTTCTGTGATGTCATTGATAAATCTACATGGAAAATAGTGTTGTCAGGTTCGCGCAAAAAGAATATCTACGTAGCTGACTGGAACTCAGCTGAACCTGAAGCTTGTTTGTTGGCAAAGAACGAAAATAGAACGGGGTAGCTCTGGCACAGAAGACTCAGCCATCTCAACTTCAAGACGCTCAACAAACTAGCTAGAATCACTCTAGTAAGAGGACTGCCGAATGAAGTTTTCAGCAAAGACACTCAGTGTGAAGCATGCCTGAAGGGAAAGCAAACAAGGAATCAAAATCCTCATGTTCCATCTCCTTCCACTGATGGAATCCTTTAGCTGCTACATATGGATTTGTTCGGTCCAGTCTCTTCAGTGACGATCAGAGGTAAAAAGTATGCTTTATTGATCATTTTTATTGCCAACAAGTCTGACGGCAAAACAGAGTTACCAACGCTTCTGAAAAAGCTCAGTGTCGAGAAGAACACCAAGATCATCAAGATATGTTTAGACAGAGGCACTGAGTACCTTAACTCGATGGTGGAAGAGTTATGCAAAGCTGAAGGTATAGAGCATGAGATGTCTGCCGCGCGCATGCCTCAACAAAATGGGGTAGCTGAAAGGAAGAATAGAACACTCAAAGAAGCAGCAAGAACCCTGCTCGCAGACTCAGGACTCCCAACCAAATTCTGGGCAGAAGCTACATACACTGCATGTTATACTCAGAACAGATCCCTACTGACAAAGCAGCATAAGAAGACACCATATGAATTATGGAACGGCAGGAAGCCTTCTTTATCTTATTTCCATATTTTTGGGTGTTCGTGCTTTATCCACAATAATAGGAAGGATCAGTTGAAGACTTTTGATAGCAAGTCAGACCAGGGAGTCTTCTTAGGATACTCCCGGGTCAGCAAAGCCTTCAAAGTCTTTAACTATCGGACCCTTTGCGTGGAGGAAAGCCCTCATGTTGTTTTTAATGAGTTTGCTACTAAAGACAAGAGCAAGAACTCTAAACCAAAATCTGAGGACATCAGTAAGCAGTTACAGGATCTGAGCTTGAAAGATAAAGTTGAAAAGATCCAGCTGTATTGGGATGATGATTCAGATGAAGAAACTGAAGATAAGACTACTGAATCTCAACCAGCTGCAGAAGTAGCTGAACAGATTGACTCTACTGAACAGAATCAATCCCAGGTAAGTGGTAACTGAGACCTCTAATGAGGATAATAATTCAGGGGGAACAAATGAAGTTCCTGAGCTAAATGCCCCTGAACCGGTGACTCAGTAGACCCAACTCTAGTAACTGAATTGCTTCAATCTCAGAATAGTATAACAGAAATGCCTATCTCACCTACTATCTGTGTTGAACAAATCTCATATGAAGAGTTGAAATATCGTAGATCGTGGCTGGATGCTCACACTTCTGATTTAATTATTGGAGATCCTTCAGAAAGCGTAAAAACAAGATCCAGATTTTGTCAGGGAGAAAGCGCATTATATTCCTGCTTCTTGTCTACTGAAGAACCTCAGTGAGTTGAGGATGCACTTAAGGATGCTGATTGGATCATAGCCATGCAGGAGGAGCTGAATCAGTTCACGAGAAACGAAGTATGGGAGCTTGTTGATAGACCCCGACATCAACATGTGATTGGAACTAAATGGATCTTCAAGAACAAGCGAGATGAAAACAACATTATAGTAAGGAACAAAGCAAGACTCGTGGCAAAAGGCTACTGTCAAGCTGAAGGAATAGATTTCAATGAAACTTTCGCTCCAGTTGCAAGATTGGAGGCAATCAGACTATTCCTACCCTACGCAACACATGAAAGATTCAGAGTTTATCAAATGGATGTGAAGTCTGCGTTCCTGAACGGTGTGCTGAAAGAAGAAGTCTATATAGAACAACCTCCCGGTTTTCAGCAGGGACATCAGGTCTACAGACTCAGAAAGGCTCTGTACGGGTTAAAACAAGCACCCAGGGCTTGGTATGATACCCTGTCTGAGTTTCTTCTTCAGAAAGGTTTTCAGAAAGGCACACTAGACCGCACATTATTCAGCATTCGACTGGAAGAGGACATTTTACTTATGCAGATCTACGTAGATGACATAATCTTCGGATCCAAGAACGTCATCATGTGTCAGTAGTTTGAGAAAATGATGAAGGATAAATTCGAGATGTCAATGATGGGAGAGATTAATTATTTCCTCAGTTTTCAAGTCAAACAATCTGAGAAGGGAACGTTCATCAATCAAGGCAAATACACTCGAGACCTCATCAAGAAGTTTGGTTGCATATCCGGCAAACAAATCAAGAATCCGATGAACACGAACATGAAAATCTCATCGAGGGAGTATTAGTAGACCATACTGAATTTCGTACTATTATTGGTTCATTATTATATCTAACAGCTACTCGACCTGACATAACTTATGATGTAGGTGTCTGCGCTCGATTTCAGGCGAATCCTAAGCAGAGTCATATGGACTCAGCAAAGAAGATTCTCCGCTATCTCAGAGGAACACCTGACATGGGTTTATGGTATCCAGCTGATGACAATATTGAACTAACTGGTTATTCTGATGCTGACTACGCAGGATGTAGAATTGACCGAAAGTCAACTTCTGTCAGTTCCTTGGCAGTAAGCTGATTTCATGGTTTTCAAAGAAGCAGCATTCAGTAGCGACGTCAACTACTGAAGCTGAATATATAACTGTCGGAAGTTGCTGCGCCCAAATCCTTTGGCTGAGACAGCAGCTACGCGACTATGATGTCATTCAGAATGAAGTGCCGATTTTCTGCAACAGCACCCGTGCAATTGCAACCTTAGAAAATATCATTTAATATAACGGTTTACATTAAATACACGACATTCTATGTAAAGTATGCTGAACTCTGCGGTGCATTTAATGCATGTCGTATCAAGTTACTTCTTTGGCTATTTACAACTATATTTTGACTTAGGCGGCTAAAATGATCATTACCTATTTTATAACATTAAATCCTAGCCGTCCATCTCAAAAGCTATTTCAAACTGAACCGTGGATTTATCAACTGTTCATCTTCTTTAACATATATTAAACACGTTCAAAGTTTAGAAACCGCCATTTTCACTCTGCAAATTTTCATAACCCTAGTTTTCTGAGAAAAAGCATCTATTTTTTTGCAAATTCATTTTCAAAAACTCAGAAAACTCTTTGGTAAATACATCTTGATCATTCAGCATCGTATACTATACTTGTAATATATTTTTTCTTCGATACTGATACTGTTTATTTGCTTAATACAAACATGGCTGGAGTAGTTGTTAACGTCCCCTCTGATATGCAAGAGATCCTGGAGAAGGATCGCGTTTGGTGCGAACCCATGATGGAGTTCGACGTCTACGAACTTGAGTACATGGAGGAGATTTTTGATGCCCTAAGAGCGACCGGCTTAGAGGGATTTCTTTCAAGGAAGCCGACATACTTCCTCCCGCACCAGATAGCTGAACTGTACTTGAACTCAGAGTCCGTAGAGGGTGATATCAGATGCAGATATGCCGTTCATACAGTTGGAGACCCTTCTCGTGCCATTTTAGAGATAAAGAAGATGTCTATCAGAGAAGCTCTTCAGAGAAGCTTCAAACTTCCCAGTACAGGATTCAGTATCGTGGCCTGCAAGGATGACTTGATCGATGAATACCTTGAGATATTCTGCGGGAAGCCAACCTCTTTCAGAGCAGCGTTTCCGAAGAACGCCATGCTCTTGAAATTTAGAGCATTGCCTTATATTGTGACTCAGTTGCTGACGAGTTAGACAGGATGCTTTGATCAAGTGTCGAGGCCTAAAATACAAATGATGATGGCCATTTATGACCACGCGGAGATCAACTGGACTGAATTCTTCCTCAAAGAGTTCATGATGCAGTCCACGAAATTCGATAAGCTTTCCCAGCGCCTTGCAGTAAAGGGAAAATTACTATACGGACTGAAGTGTCTATCATGATAGAGGACTTCTGTGGAACGGACAACATTGCATATGCTGACAAGCAGTACTTTAATCCGAAGAAGGTTCGTTTCCCGAGCAGGGCAGTGGCCCTTCAGCAGATTGGGTCTGGGCCTGCTGACCCCAATATAGGAACTCAGAAGACCTCCACTCCTACGAAGAAGAGGTCCCCTCCAAAGTCTACTCCGAAGACGCCGACCAAGAGACTGAAGAAAGTCAGTGAGGTCGTAACAGAGGTTGTAGTTGAACCACCTCTGCAGTTGAGGGATGAGTCTGAATCCTCAGAGAAGACTCCGTCAGTAGAGAAGGCCGTCTCCACTGAACGAGGAGAGACAGTGGACCAAGGGGTCAAAGCTAAACAAGTTCCTACACACGACAGCCCCTTGGATGTTCCTCCCCTGAGTAGCATTCCATCTGCTGAGAAGCAACCGTCTCCCATTGAAGTAGAAGATTCTGAGACTGTCTCTAAGTCAAAATCAATCGGGATAGAGACTTCCGCTCTACAATCAAGAGCCTCTCGAGAAATAGCTGAACGAATCCCGGAGATAGCCAGTCACACTGATCTCATCATACTGGCAAGGCAGGCTAAGCTCCACATGCTGATCAGATTCCAGGAGTGGTCTACTCTGAACAGATTAATCAAACACCACTCCTGCGAACAGCTCCACGAGGAGGAGCTGATGATAAGGAACAAAATTGGCTACTCAGAGCCATCTGATATATGTTACTTGGAAGATTTGAGGGCTGCCATGCTAGCCATGCTGAATGATCGCCAACCAATCTCAGCATCGGCACCCTCAGACGGGTCTGACCCCGATGGTCAGGACCCACCCCGTGATTTAGGCCCTAAGAAGCCTGATGAGGGAACTCAACTGGACAAGGATGCACCAACTTCTACCGCTGAACCTCCTCTCAGCATCCTTGGACCAGGTCAGTCGGAGGCTGGTACCTTGAAGTCAGCAGAACCCGCTCAACTCTTACTTGAATCTGCTTTCGAGGTAGCGCCCAGCCCTAGAAGCCGACGATCGAAGTCAGTAGCTAGGGCCCTGAGGAGTCAAGGAACGCAGAACCGACTCTTTGCCCGCACCGTCCACAAGACGTTGAGGCAGACCGCTCAGGCTCAGAGTGCAGAGATCAAGGGGCTCAGAACAACGATTCAGAATACGCCTGCCCCTAATTTCTCCAATATACTGAATGGAGCACTTGCTACTCAACGAGCCGACTTCGAAGAGCAACTGAAGTTGATTCAGGCTGGCCAAGCAAAGCTTCTGGAAGATTACAAGGCCGCCCAGTCAACTCACACTGAATCTGTCTCTTCCATTTCTCAGGCCTCCGAACTCAGAATCCAGAATATTCAGAAGGCCATGGAAGACAGAGTGGATAAAAAGTTACAAGATTTCCAGATAGCAGCCGACGCCTCTCACCAGAAATACAACGAACAACTTACTGAAGAGAGAAACGAACTGCATGAACGATTCACAAAGCTACAGTACGCCTTGGATGATCTGTCAGCAACATACAAAAGTCTGGATAAGAAGGTACCAGATCCCACCCCTGGCATATTTGCTGATGCCAAAAAGGGGGAAGGTAAGCTGAAGATTATAGAAGGGAATGTACTGAGAGTACCAAGAGGAATGAGGACAGTGACCGGAGCAACCCAAAGTCAGCAATCTGCTCCCACTGGTCCCTCTACTCAGTCTGGCAAGCCCAAGGTGTCTCAGCAGTAGGCGATGTAGTGTCTGCTGAGACCGGCCCAAGTGGCTCAGGACCCAAGGACTCTGCTACTCAAGCAACCCAAACTCCAAGTGACATAATCAAGGAGATTGCTGAGTACGCAGAAGAGGAGTCAGAAGAGGAAGAGGTTCCTCTGCCTCCTCCAGTGTCAGGTAAAGGCAAGAAGATACTGAAGCTTCCAACTCCTCCTTCTAAAAAGAAAGGACCTAAAAGGTACATCACTCCAGAGGAAGAAGCTCAGATTGCTGCGGATGAAAAACTTGCAAGAGAAATTGTCGAGGCTGAGGCTGCCAATAAGCCAAAGAAAAAGCCAGCCAAAGGCAAGACCAAAGCTCCATCAGGTGGTAGAAAATCTGGTTCAAGGCTGCCTCCAAGAACATTAAAGCTGAGTGACGAGGCAGACAAAGAAAAAGAAAAGGAGCAGCAGCAGCAGCAGACAACTGGTCAGCAGGGTACTTCAAAGGAGAAATCATCTACTCCTGCTGATTCAGAAGAAGAAGTTCATGTACCCTCCTATGTCCCCTCGAAGAGTCAAGAGCTTGAAATGCAAGAAATTTGGGATCAGATGGAGAGGTATCTCTACAGAGGAGCAGAAGCAAGGCAAATAGAAGCAGCTAGAGAAAGGCTCAGATTAGCAGACTTAGAAGCTCTGAGGCTAAAGGGTGAGAAGGAAGCTAGCCAAAGGATTCCTGAGAAGGCAGATATTCCATATAAGTACAGAAGACTCAGGAAGTCTACTGACCTGAAAATTCACAAATGGCCCAGAGTGGATGAATGGATGCCATGGGAAAGAACTCAAAGGTGGGAGTCACTGAAGGCAGATTACATCAAGAGATACTATTTCTGGAGATACTGGCCTGAGATGCACAAGTCCATCGCATTTGCTGAATGGCTTCTGAAGACCGACCCAGAGATATTCGCCAGAGTTCAGAAGGCTATAGCAGATAAAATCGATGTCAGAGTCCCAGCTCCAAGGATCATGCCTCCCCCACTGAAACTAGATGGCTCTGTTCATAATGGAGTAATTGAGAATGAGATTAAAGATGCTGCCCAAGCAAGACACTTGGATGAAGATGAGCCTGCTGACTTGCCGGAGATACTGAAGCTGAGGAAGATCACTTACAGGATGTATGGACTGCCTCTTCCTGAATCAAAATCAAAGGACTTCAAAGATAGGATTCAGCAGTTCAGATGATAGATAGCTTCTGTATTTCTCTTATGTTCTGTTTTCCTAGAATAGTAGTTGATGTATCTGTACTGACCATTCAGTATATAAAACATCACTGTTGTTCGGCCCTGACAATTCCTTAATGTCTATATGGCCTTGTTTGTCTTTATGCTTAACACACAGAATCACTCAAGTGATTACTGACTCACACACTCACTGAATATATATATTTATCCTGTCAGTTTTTTCTTACCTTGTTAGATTCTGATCTTTTAGATTGCTTTTAGATGGGGAAAATGTTGTTAGATAGGGAGAAATTGCTGATTAGTTTTTCTGTATAAGTTCTGATATTTCTTCCCCGATTCCCTCAGTAGTCTAAGACTTGAAGAACAACTCCACTTATTCTACTTGTAATACTTGTAAGGAGCCCTGGTTCTGATAGTCATAGTGTTAGGTTTTGGCATCATCAAATAGGGGGGAAATGTTGGGAGATGATTCAGTCTTCTCACAATCGGTTGAGAGATAACTCAGTAGCCCAGTGCTCTGAATATTTGCTGAAGCTTTGAAGATCCCAAAACCCCACCTTGACTGATGAACCATTCAGTTGTAACATGTTCTATTTTGTCTCTGAGGTTTCAGACTCAGTAGACACTCTTCATTTGGTTCAGGCGCTCAGTAGATTACCAGCCTTAGTATCAGAAGAAGAAGACTCAGTGATACTGGACTCAGCAGGAGCAGTATACTGAAAGGAGTCAGTGGAACTGAACTCAGCAGGAGTAGTTCGCTGAACTTAGAGCTGATTTCCAGTAGAGCCGACTCAGCAGGAGTATGCCACTGAATAGAGATCAGACTCAGCAACGGCCAGACAGTCTTCTGAATTGTCAGGATTTACAAGTCAAAATTAGCAGAGTCAATACGAGGAAGAGAGAAGTCAGCTTCAGATCTACCTTGAAGTCTGTTCTGTCTCACCTACTTTCCTGAACCTTGACCAATGACAAGCAGCCAGCTGTCCATATTCTGATTAAAGCTGCAAGTCAACAATTTTCCAGAAATGGAGGAAAAGGACACTGCAACCATACTTCGAAAGAGCCGTTAGCTACCCAAAAGAGAGAGACACAAAGATCGTCATCTCCAACGGATCTATCCTTGCCTCTACTCTATAAATAGAGGGATACAATTCAAATTGAAGCTCACCCACGACACGATCAACTACACGAGCATTCACGAGCAACTCAAAACGTTCTAAGTCTTCCACAAGAAGTTCAAAGAGTAATCTCCAGCGAAAGATGACATACTCGCTCATAGGGAACCAAGGTGAACCAGAATTATAAAGCCTTTAGTATCCAAGCGACTGAACTCGAACCTAAGTCTTTACCGTTCGTCGCTCTAGAAGCCACCTTCTCGTTCCCTATCCCTCTAACCTAAGCTCAGCTGATCACATCCATAGCTTAGACGAAGGAGTTCATATCTGAACTGATCCTTATTGTAAAGGACTCCTTCATAGTTGGAGAGTTTTTCAAACACTTATTTTGATACCTTGTAAACTGAGACTTGCTCAGTATAAATCTCAAGACCAGTGTTTGTCCAGCGTACAAACCAACTGAGACTATCTTAGTATAATATATAGCCTCCTGATCTTTCGGGACACTGGACGTAGGATTGTTGGACCCGAACCACTTTAAAAACTGCCTGTGTTCTGTGTTCGTTTTTCATTTTTAACTGTTGCATTGATTACTGTTCATACTGGAAATATTTCTAAAATCATTCAACTAAGTTTCAGCAAGCTTAATCGATTGCACTAACATACTGAAACTGTTTTATTAAAAACATTTTCTAAACTCAACTGAATTTGGGCCTACACATTTCCGCACTACTGAACTTTATCTGAACGGTACTGAATTCTGACTCTAGTCAGCTAGCAGGCCTCAGTGAAGTCAGCCACTCTGCCACGCGATCCAGAACAGCTTATTTGGTCTATTGAACTTGTTCAGTACGGCACTCTCCTGAAAAGGACTGTTCGCTTTTAAAGTTAAGAAATCGGTTTTCAGGTGTATTAACCCCCCCCCCTCCTCTACACCTGAACGTTTATTCTCGAGACCAATAGTATGCGTACTAATGAACGTAAATTTACCGTAGAGATCTCTAAAAATATGCAAATACTGAAGCGAAAAGGTTGAAACCTTAGGGTTTTCAGAGGATTTACGGTATATGCAGAGCGAAAATGACGGTTTAAGGATAGATACGTTGATATATATGATTTGAAGATAGAATGTTTGAAGATCGACGGTTCAGATTTAATCCAGTTTTTATTGGTGGACTGTCAGGATTTAATAATATAATAAGCAATGAGTAAACATGTCGCCTAAGTCAAGTCCAGTTGTTAATAGACTATAGGAGTAAGTTGATATGACATGCATTTAATACAAAGCAGAGTTCAACAAACATAGCATAGAATGTCGTGCATTTAATGAAACCGTTAATAATAAATGACATTCTCTAAGGCATTGAATAAGATGCTGAATAGATATCATAACAACATTAAATACTGGGTTGACTACTGAAAGAGATACGCAAACCTATCAGTTGAACATTGTAGTCAGCTGATACCTCGTGTAGTTGGTTTCTGAATCTCTCTGTACTGAACGAGTCCAGTACATAGAGTAGGATTTCCCCCTTGCTGAATGTTTCTCTCCTGAAACCACTTACTGACTTGAGTCAGTAGGGTCCAGCAGACCTAAGTTCTCTGAATCTGGCTTTAGTTAGAGGTTTGGTCAGTATGTCGGCCCTTTGATGGTCAGTATGAATCTTCTCCATCCTGATATCCTTCTTTTCGACATGGTCATGAATCAAGTGTGTCTGATGTCCACGTGCTTGCATCTAGTTTGGAGAACATGGTTCTGATTTATTGCAATGGCACTGGAGCTGTCGTAAAAGATCGGTACTTCATTCTGAATGACGTCATAGTCGCGTAGCTCTGTCTCAGCCAAAGGATTTGGGCATAGCAACTTTCGGCAGCCATGTATTCAGCTTCAGTAGTTGACGTGGCTACTAAATGTTGTTTCTTTGAGAACCATGAAATGAGCTTACTGCTGAGGGACTAAGAAGTTCCTGAATTTGATTTTCGGTCAATCCTGCAACCTACGTAGTCAGCATCAGATTAACCAGTTAGTTCAATATTATCATCTGCTAGATACCATAAACCCATATCAGGTGCTCCTCTGAGATAGCGGAGAATCTTCTTTGCAGAGTCCATATGGCTCTGCTTAGGATTCGTCTGAAATCGAGCGCAGACACCTACAACATAAGTTATGTCAGGTCTAGTAG
This sequence comes from Lavandula angustifolia, assembly GCA_028984105.1. NCBI lineage: Eukaryota > Viridiplantae > Streptophyta > Magnoliopsida > Lamiales > Lamiaceae > Lavandula > Lavandula angustifolia. The sequence continues at coordinate 21,405,266 of CM054826.1, read as the reverse complement.
CAGTTAGATATAATAGAGAACCAATAATTGCACGAATTCAGTATGGTCTACTGATTCTCCCTCTTTGTCAAGATCTATTTTCATGTTCGTGTTCATCGGGATCTTGATTGGTTTATCGGATGTGCAATCGAACTTTTTGATGAGGTCTTGAGTGTATTTGCCTTGATTGATGAACGTTTCCTTTTCTGATTGTTTGACTTGAAATGCAACGAAATAATTCATCTCTCCCATCATTGGCATATCAAATTTATCCTTCATCATTTTCTCGAACTGCTGACACATGATGACATTCTTTGAACTGAATATTATGTCATCTACGTAGATCTGCACAAGTAAGATATCGTCGCCTAGACGAATGCTGAATAGAGTGCAATCCATTGTGCCCTTTTAAAAACCTTTTTGAAGAAGAAACTCAGACAGGGTATCGTACCAAACCCTGTGTGCTTGTTTTAACCCGTACAGAGCCTTTCTGAGTCTATAAACTTGATGTCCCTGCTGAAATCTGAGAGGTTGTTCTACATAGACTTCTTTTGTGAGTACGCCGTTCAGGAACGCTGACTTCACATCCATTTGATATACTCTAAAGCGTTGATGTGTTGCGTAGGCAAGGAATAGTCTGATTGCCTCTAATATTGCAAATGGAGCGAATGTTTTGTCAAAATCTATCCCTTCGGCTTGACAGTAGCCTTTTTCAACGAGTCTAGCTTTGTTCCTTGTTATGACATAGTTTCCGTCGCGCTTGTTCTTGAAGACCCATTTGGTTTAGATCACATGTTGATGTCAGGGTCTGTCAACAAGCTCCCATACGCCATTTCTAGTGAACTGATTCAGCTCCTCTTGCATAGCAGTGATCCAGTCAGCATCTTTTAGCGCATCCTCAATTGACTGAGGTTCTTCAGTAGACAAGAAGCAGGAATAAAAAGCGCTTTCTCCCTAAAAGAATCAAGATCTCCAATAATAAGATCTAAAGAGTGAGCATCCAGCCACGATCGACGATGTTTTGTCTCTTCATCTGAAATTTGTTCAACATAGATAGTAGGAGAGTTAGGCATTTCAATTGTACTATTCTGAGATTGAAGCAACTAAGTGACAAGAGTTTGGTCTACTGAGTAACCAGGTTCAGGGGCATTAAGCTCAGGAACGTTATTAGTTCCCCCTGAGTTGTTATTCTTAGTAGAGGTCTCAGTTACCACTTGGGTTTCTTCATCGACCTGAGTTACATGGGATTGATTCTGTTCACTAGAATCAATCTGTTCAGCTACGCTCGCTGTTGGCTGTGATTCAGTAGTCTTGACTGAAGGATAACAGAGGGTTAGAACGATACCTTCCTCCTTCGTATGTTGTTGCGGCTCTGATTGTTGCTCGTGTGTCAGATCTTTTGATCTGTGTCCCGGCCTTTTTCTCCCTCTGGGTGGTCAGAGAACTGGAGAAAATAGATTATCGTCTCTCTACGTACTCACGCACGCGTTTCAGAAATTATGAATGTGTGTTATCTGTTTCTGAACAGAATACTAATATATATAGGCTTCAAAAACCAATATAATATTAATATATTTGTAGCCCATTAATTTAATTATAGTTCTAATGGGCTTCCACATAATTAGCCCATAAAATAATTAATTAATCCACTGGGCTACTAATATTTATCAATTAATTGGCCTAGCCAATTAATTCCAGATAAATAACATTATTAAATAATGTAAAAATACATTAATCCATTAATAATGATTTCTGAGAGACAATAAATAACTAGGCAACTAATTGGGCCAGATCAGGGATCCAATACAAGAAATAAAGCTAGGCCTCAAATTAATTAATTATTCATGCTCAGCCCAGAGCAAAATTAATTAATAAACACCGATTCATTCCACTAGAGAATCCGTGCTGACTTACCCCTTTATCCCAAATTGAGCAAGGGCTTGTATTTTAGACTTAATCGATCTCCGTATTTAAGATAGAAATATCCGTTAATTAATTAAGCTTACTGACAGCTTAAATTAATTAACATCTTATATTCCTGAGTAGTACCACTCGACCTTATTAACACACCTGAACTTAATCAACCGGCCGGGTTTAGTGTGCTAATCCTTTCGAGCTCCTCAGGGGATATTATCAACCCATTTTACTAGGATACGGTTGCAAGATACAGACAACCAGCCTGAGCCACAAATAACTACTAACACCCAAGATACGTAGATCCGGTCGCGATGACGTTCACCATAGTAGGTCAAAGTGATAGATAGTTAAATGCACTCAGCTGAAGTCTTACCAAGCTTAAGACCAGCTAAGTCACCGAGATCTTGGTTCTCCACTAAGGTCAGTTAGGAGAACACATCTCACTGTCATCCGTCAATACACCACTTTAAGTGTACCAGTAAAGACAAGCAGCTAAGACAAGCCACTTCTTATCTAAACTGCAGCTTAAACCGACAACTTATCGTTAAGTTGTCTCAGCTGTGATAACTGTTTATATCTTGTCAGTTCAACCAATTTGTGTTGTCTTCTGTGATACCCGACACACCACATAAATCTAACTTTTATACAAGATAAAGGATAACATGTGCAAATATATATATTTATCAGATAGGAGAATAAAATAGTGGTAAGGACAAAAACACATTGTATACAAGCATAAAACTTGCTTCCAGTATACAAAATCCCAACATTGACTTCATTATCCTCTTCTGGATCATCATTTCAACAAAGCTGGATCTTTTAAGCTTAGATCCTGTAGCTGCTTACTGGTGTCCTCCGATTCTGAATTTGAGTTTTTGCTCCTGTTCTTAGTAGCAAACTCGTTAAAGACAACATGAGGGCTTTCCTCCACGCAAAGGGTCCGATAGTTGAAAACTCGGAAGGCTTTGCTGACCCGGGAGTATCCTAAGAAAACTCCCTAGTCTGACTTGCTATCAAAAGTCTTTAATTGATCACCATTATTGTGGTTAAAGCATGAGCACCCAAAAATATTGAAATAAGATAAGAGAGGCTTCTTGTCGTTCCATAGTTCATATGGTGTCTTCTGATGTTGATGGGAGTCCTGAATCTGGGAGCAGGGTTCTTGCTACTTCTTTGAGTGTTCTGTTCTTCCTTTCAGCAATCTCATTTTGTTGAGGCGTGCGTGCAGCAGACGTCTCATGCTCTATTCCTTCAGTATCGCAGAACTCTTTAACCATCGCATTCAGGAATTATGTTCCTCTGTCTGAACGAATCTTTCTGATTTCGATGTTCTTCTTGACACTGAGCCTTTTCAGAAGCGTAGACAACTCTGTTTTGACGTCAGACTTATTGGGAATAAATATGACCAATGTGTAGCGCGAGTAGTCATCAATGACCACTAAAGCATACTTCTTGCCTCTGATCGCCACAAGAGAGACTAGACCGAACAAGTCCATGTGCAGGAGCTGAAGGATTCCATCCGTGGAAGGTGATGGAACTGGTGGATTTTGTTTCTTTGTTTGCTTTCCCTTCAGGCATGCCTCGCGTTGAGTGTCCTTGTTGAACCTTCATTTGGCAGTCCTCTCACTAGAGCGTTTCTAGCAAGCTTGTTTAGTGTCTTGAAGTTGAGATGGCTGAGTCTTATGTGCCAAAGCAACCCCGTTCTGTTATCATTCTTCGCCAGCAAGCATGCTTCAGGTTCTGCTGAATTCCAATCAGCAATGTATATGTTCTTTTTGCGCGAACCTAACAACATTGTTTTCCCTGTTGATTTATCGATGACATCACTGGAACCAGTGTCAAAAATCACTCTATTCGAGTTATCACCAAATTGACTAACAGAGAGAAGATTATGTTGAAGTCCTTCAACATATGATACTCTTGAAATTGTGGTGGTTCCAATGCTGAATGTTCCGTAGCCTCTGGTATAGCCTTTTGCGTTGTCTCCAAACTTTATTCGGGGTCCTTCTTCTATGATATAATCCTTCAGTAGACTCCTCTGGTACGCCATGTGTCTTGAGCATCCGCTGCCCATGTACCATGGGTTCATGTGCACCTGCAAAACAGAATTATATTTAGGTACCCTTTATTTTTTATTTTGGGTCCTTAAGCGTTAGTTTTGGAAACCCAAATTTGTCTAACGACCCTGTTGGGCTCAGAGAACTTCTTTCCACTTTTGTCAACATATTTCACCGTTGGGCTGGGTGAAGTTGACTTCTGAGGCTTTATCGGTTCAGGAGTCCTGATCTTCTGAGTTGGTGGATTGCTGACCCTAGCCTTTTGAATGGCCTTTTTCTTCTTCTGACCTTTGGAACCCCTTCTGATAATAGGATCATAGTAATATGACCCATACTATGTTGGATGTGTCAGTCGTGGTGGTCCATACTGATAAACCCACTTTACTTTGCTAGTTCCCCCTTGATTGTGCTGGGGTGATTTTGAGCTTAACTTCTGGTCAAACTTCTGATTGGTAGGATGAGGTGGTTTCATCTTCTGTTTGTTCTTTGCTGAGGGGTTTAGTGATTCAGCATTGATAGTCTCCCCTTGAACAAATCTATCAGTTAGCCGATTCTCTGAGCGCATGGAAGTAGATAGGGAGGCTTCGTGTCTGAACCCGAGTCCCTCTATACAGTGCTTAGGCTTGTTGTTGGCTAGCATTACCTCAAGCTTTTGCTCAGCTCCCATGTAACGCTCTGTCATCAGGTTTTTCCAGATATCATAACTCTTTCTCAAGGTTTCATGTTCGGTCTGAAGTCCTGAGAACTTACTCTTCAGCAGACTCAATTCAGTATCATTCTGAGTTAAGTCTTTGGTCAGTCTGAGATCAGATCTTCTTGTTGCTGAGACTTGGCCATCAGAGAGTTAATATTGTTGGTCTTGAGGTAATGTTCAGGTGTAGGGGGTGAAAACACCTGAAAACTTTCTCAACTTAAAACGCGAACAGTCCAATTAAGGAGGTTGTCTGCTGAATAAATTCAGTAGACCAGGCAAGTTGTTCTGGATCCCGTGGAAAGAGTGATTGACAATACTGAGGCCTGCTAGCTGACTGATGTCAGAATTCAGTATCGTTTAGTAAGAGTTCAGTGGCGTGCGGAATAGTATAAGCCCGATTCAGTTGAGTTGAAAACGTTTTTATTAAAACTGTTTTAGTAGGTTAGTGCACTCAGTTAAGCTTTTCTGAAACTCTGTTGTATGATTTTGTAAAACGGTTTTCAGTATGAACAATAAATCAATGCAACAAAAAATGAACACAACGATTTTAAAGTGGTTCGGATATCAAACAATCCTACGTCCACTGTCCCGAAAAGATCAGGAGGCTATTTTATTATACTGAGTTAGTCTCAGTTGGTTTGTACACTAGACAAACACAGCCTTGAAGATAATACTGAGCAAGTCCCAGTTTACAAGGTTCAAACAAGAATGTTTGAAGGATTCTCCAACGGTGGAGGAGTTCTTTACAATAAGAACAGTTCAAGATATTCCTTCGATTCTAAGCTATGGATATTTTAGTGGAGCTTAGGTTAGAGGGAAAGGGACAAGAAAAGGATTCTAGAGTGATGAACAATGAGGAATAATCTCTCTGGGTTCTTCTTCTATCATTTGGATACTAGAGGCTTTGATTCTATTAAGCTTGGTTCCCTAGAGCAAAGTAGTCGCCATTCGCGTTGAGAATCTCATTGAAGTTCTTGCGGAAAGCTTGTAACTTGTTCGTTCGATGCTCGTATATTTTGTGTGTTCGGTGGTGCTTCGATTTGATTTTCCCTCTATTTATAGAGGTGAGCTATGGATAGATCCGTTGGAGACGAACTGGTCACGTGTCACTCTCTTTGGGTAGCTAACGGCTCTTTTAGAAATTGTGCAGAGTCTTTTCCTCCATTTCAGGAAAGTAGTTGACTTGCAGCTTTTACCAGAACTTTGACTGTTGGCTGCTTGTCATTGGTCGAGGTATTGAAAGTAGTTGAGAAATACAGACTTCGAGGCAGATACTGAAGCTGATTTCTCTGATGCGTACAACCTCGGACAGCTCTATTGATTTAACATAGAAGATCATCTGACAATCAAGGAGACTGTCAGGCCATTGCTGAGTTTGACCTGGGGTTCAGTAGTATACTCCTGCTGAGTCCAACTCTACTGAAGGTCGACTCTGAGTTATGAGAACTGCTCCTACTGAGTCCAGTTCTACTGACTATTTCAGTATGCTGCTCCTGCTGAGTCAGCACTACTGAATCTGAACACCTCTCAGTATGCTTCTCCTGCTGAGTCCAGCACTACTGAGTCTTCACTCCATGGTACTGAGGTGGATAGTCTATTGAGGGATCAATAGACAGAACTCTGAGCTTGGACCAAGCTGAAGGGAAGTCAACTGAGTCTGAAACTCTCAGAGACCAAGGCGTTACTATTACAAGGAATAGTTCACCTATCAAATTAGGGTTTTGTGATGAGCCAAATCTTCTAAACAATCTACTGCTGAATCATCTCCCAACAATTTCCCCTATTTGATGATGCCAAAACCTAACACTACAAACTCTCAGATATAGACTCCTAACAAATATTACAAGTGGAATCAGTGGAGTTGTACATCAAGTTCTAATCTAGTGAGGGACAAAGAATATAGAAATAACTCTAACAATTTCCTCCTCAAATATAATCTATCCAATCTAAGAAAAAATAGACAAACACAAATAAGTAGTGAGTGTGTGAGTCAGTAATCACTTAGGTGATTCTGATTGTTAAATTAAATAAATGGCCATAGAGACAATAAGATGTTGTCAGGCCAAACAACAAAGATACATTTATATTTATAAGGAAGTTCAGTATAGTTACATCTCTTGCTATTCTATCAAAGCAAAAATAGAGAAACTAACAAAAGCTATCTTCTGAACCGTTGAATCCTTGCCTTGAAATCTTTGGATTTATCTTCAGGTAGAGGGAGTCCATACATTTTGAATGTGTCTCTCCGCAGCTTCTGAATTTTGGGAACGTTCTATCACGCCAGTATAGAGAGAGCCATTCAGCTTCTGAGGTAGAGGTAATGGTCTGAAAGCAGGAGTCTGAACGTCTTCTTTGTCAGCAATGTCTTTCTCAACCATGTTGTAGATATCTATATCACACTTGAAGAGCCAGTCAGCAAAGGCGTCATTCTTATGAGATTCTGGCCAGAATTTCCAGACATAGTATCACTTGACGAATTCGGCCTTCAGTGTCTCCCACTGCTGAGTTTTCTCCCAAGGCATCCACTTATCAACCCGAGGCCACCTGTGTACATTCTGATTATTGGGTCTCCTGCCTCGGCTGTATTTAAAAGGGATCTCCATGTCCTTCTATGGAGGAGGTCGAGGCTTCAACCTTTCAGCTTCCCTGGCTACTTCAGCAGCCTTCTCCTTTGCTAGAGCTTCTTGCCGCCTGTACTCCTCAATCTGATAATGTTGTGCTCTCTTATCCAGAGCTATGATACTGAAGTTTATCATCTTGTCTGTGGTCGACTCAGCTCTCTTTCATTCTTGTTGTTGCTACTGCTGAGAGTCAGTAGCTGTCTGCTCAGCTTCATGCACCTTCTCCTTTTCTTTATCAGTCTCATCGCTGATTTTTAGCTTTCTTGGAGGAGGCTTCTTAGCTGGTTTCCTCGCCGGAACCTTAGTCTTGGCTTTAGCAGGAGCTTTTTGGGGCTTGTTTACAGCTTTAGCCTTAGCTAGCTCCCTTCCCAATTTTTCATCGGCTTCGATCTAGGCCTACTCAGCTGGGCTTATATACCTCTTTATTCCTTTCTTCAGTGGGGTGGGTACTTTTAGATGATTCTTCCCCTTACCCGACACTGGTGGAGGCAAAGAATGCTCTTCCTCTTCTTCAAATTCCTCCTCAAGGAACTCATCAACTTCTTTTATATGTTCAGCAGAAGTCTGTGTTGCTGATTCCTTTGGTCCTAAACCGCTTGGGCCAGTCTCAACACCTACATCGCCTGTGATAGAGACACCCTGGGCCTTACCCATTTCAGTCTCTGAGGGGTTAGTGGGAGCAGATTTGCTTTGTGTCCCAGATACTAACTTCTTCCCCCTAACTATCATTTTCCCTTTTTGGCATCATCTATTACGCCGGAGGTTGGGATCGAGGCTACCTTGCTGCTCAAGGTTGAGTATGCAGTTGCCAGCCTATCCAAGCCTTTCTGCATACTCTCAAACTTCAGGTGCAGGTCGTTCCTCTCAATTATCAAATCTTCACCATACTTGCGGTAAGAGGTGTCGACCAAATCCTGAATCGTCTTCAGCTTTGCATCAAATTTCTCCTCACACGCTTTCTAAAGGGAGCTGATCCTGAGCTCGTGAGTCTGAGTTAGTGTGGAGAGTCTGGTTAAATACTCTGACTGCGCTGCCTTGAAGGTTTCCAGAAGAGAGGCAGCCGTCAGTGATGCTTGTTGATTCTTAAACTCAGCTCGTTGAGTGGCAAGTGAATTGGTGAGAATGGATGAGAAATCAGGGGCATACGTATTAAGAATAGAGGTCTTCAGCACCCTGATTTCTTATAGCCTTTTTCCATCTCCTGTGAATAGCCTTCGCCAGGATGCAGTTCTGAGTCCCCTGACTCTTGAGAGCCTAGGCTACTGTCCGAGATCTTCGGCCTTTGGCACTGGGCCAACCTCAAAAGCGGACTCCAACAGAAGCTGTTATGAGTCTAAAATACGTGAGGTTCCAGCTGCCGCTGAACGTGGAGGGAGGGAGCTGACAGATAGGTCAGCTGAGGGTTGAGCTCCCTCCTCCAGTTGAGTACCCTCAGCAGGCTTCTCAAGGCCTGCGTCACTGGGTGGGTCCTGATCATTAGGATCAGAACCCTCTGAAGGCGCGACTGCTAAGGGCATATGGTCCTCAAGAAGAGCCAGCATAGCCGCCCTTAAGTCTTCGAGAGAGCTGATGTCAGCAGGCTTGGAATAGCCTATCTGCTGACGGATCTCCAGCTTCTCGAAATTCAGAGTTTCGCAGGACCTGAATCGAATGAGTCGATCAAGGGTGATCCAGTCCTGGAATCTGATTAGCATCTGAAGCCTGGCCTTCTGAGCAACTGTCACTAGGTCAGAGTGACTTGTGATTTCTGGGATAACCTCTGAGACTTCTCGGGTGGCTCTGTCAGCTTCATACCCGATGGTCTCAGCTTCAGTGCTGGTCTCCATGTCATCCACATTAATTGGAGACATGATCTTCTCAGCAGATGGAAGACTGCTGAGTGGAGGAACATCTAGTGGGGACTAAGATGTTGGAGTTGAAGGCTCAAGTGCGGTCCCGTGTTCCGCTGAGGCCGCCTTCTTAGCTGAGGCTACCTTCTCTGCAGAGATTGTCTTCACAGATGAGTCTGAGTCGTCTCTTAGTTTGAATGGGGGTACCACTACTGCCTTCTCAGAAGATCTCCTCTGCTTTTTCTGAGGGGTAGCCCCCTTCTTGCTTGGAGTGGAAGTCTTCCTCTTCCTTTTCCCTTCCTCAGCAGCCCCTGCTCCTATCTGCTGAAGAGCAGCAACCTTGGTGTGGAACCGAATCTTTTTAGGGTTGAAGTAACTCTTATCGGCATAGGTGATATTGTCATCTCCACATAGGTCTTCGATCATGACCGGCAATTTCATCCCGTAGAGAAGTTTTCCTTTGGCGCTCAGACACCCAGAAGATTTATCAAATTTTAAGGCCTGTGTCTAAAATTCTTTTAGGAAAAACTCCGTCCAGTTAACTTTGGCTCTGTCATTAATAGCCATCATCATTTGTAGCTTCCGTCTGGACACCTGATCAAAAGAGTCTGCTTGGCTCGTCAGGATTTGCGTAACAACGTACGCTAAAGCACGGTACTGCGGGAGCATACAGTTCTTGGGAAACGCTGCTCTGAATGATGTTGGCTCCCCGCAGAATATCTCCAAATATTCGTCCAACAAGTCATCCTTGTATCCTGCGATATTGATGCCACTATCTGGCAACTGAAAGCTGCGCTGAAGAACCTGCTTCACTAACATCTGAATAACTTCAGCACTGGCTCTAGAAGGATCAGCAACGTGATAAATGGTGAACGCGCCAAGAATATCTCCAACTACCTCCTCAGAATTGAGGTAGAGTTCAGAAATATGCCTTGGGAGGAAGTATGCTAGCTTCCTCGACAGAAAACCCTCGAGGCCTGATTCTCTGAGTGCATCAAACACTTCATCCAAAATATCTACGCCGCAGGAATCGAACTCCATTATCGACTCACACCAGACTCGATCGTTCTCTAGGATCTCGATCATGTTAGACATTGCCATAACTGAATCTGCAGATTTTACGTATAAGTACTGGAGAATATCATAAAGTATTTCAAGTGCTAATAATCTTAAAATTTACCGTAATAATCTCCGAGTGAATGTTAATGCAGATTGCAAGAGTAGAAGTTCTAAGTTTTTCAGAGATTTTAGGGTTTAAGCAAAGTGAAAATGGCGGTTTTAGAGTCTATAAGTCGATACATATGATCTTGAAGATGAACAGATTTCAGATCGACGGCTCAGTTTAAATCCCGCTTTAATAGATGGATGGTCTAGATTCGATATTATATAAAGCAATGAGTAACTAGCCGCCTAAGTCAAGTTCCAGTTTTATTTAGCATATAGAAGTAAGTTGACATGACATGCATTTAATGCAAAGCAGAGTTCAGCAAACATAGCATAGAATGTCGTGCATTTAATGAACCCTTTATAATAAATGATATTCTCTAAGGCATTGAATACGATGTTGAATCAATATCATAACAACATTAATTGCTGGGTTGACTACTGAAAGAGATACGCAAACCTGTCAGCTGAACATTGTAGTCAGCTGATACCTCGTTTAGTTGGTTTCTGAATCTCTGTGAACTGAATGAGTCCAGTACTGAGAGTAGGCATTCCCCTTTGCTGAATGCTTCTCTCCTGAATCCACTTACTGACTTGAGTCAGTAGGGTCCAACAGACCTAGCTCTACTGAAAGTTCTGTGAATCTATCTTCAGCTAGAGGCTTGGTCAGTATATCAGCCCTTTGATGGTCAGTATGGATCTTCTCCATTCTAATATCCTTCTTTTTGACGTGGTCACGAATGAAGTGGTGTCTTATGTCCATGTGCTTGCATCTAGTATGAGGAACAGGGTTATGAGTGATCGCAATGGCACTGGAACTGTCGCAGAAGATCGGCACTTCTTTCTGAATGGCGTCATAGTTGCGTAGCTGATATCTTAGCCAAAGGATTTGGGCGCAGCAACTTCCGGCAACCATGTATTCAACTTCAGTAGTTGACGTCGCTACTGAGTGCCGTTTCTTTGAGAACTATGAGATAAGCTTAGTGCCGAGGAGCTGACAAGTTCCTGAAGTTGATTTTCGATCAATCATGCCACCTGCGTAGTCAGCATCAGAATAACTAGTTAGCTCAATATTATCATCTGCTGGATAACATAAACCTATGTCAGGTGTTCCTCTGAGATAGCGGAGAATCTTCTTGGCTGACTCCAAATGGACCTGCTTAGGATTCGCCTGAAATCGAGCGCAGACACCTACAACATAAGTTATGTCAGGTCTAGTAGCAGTTAGATATAATAGAGAACCAATAATTGCGCGAAATTCAGTATGGTCTATTGATACTCCCTCTTTGCCAAGATCAATTTTCATGTTCGTGTTCATCGGGATCTTAATTGGTTTGCCGGATGTGCAGCCGAATTTCTTGATGAGGTCTCGAGTGTATTTGTCTTGATTGATGAACGTTCCCTTCTCTGATTGTTTGACTTGATATCCGAGGAAATAATTCATCTCTCCCATTATCGACATCTTGAATTTGTCCTTCATCATTTTCTCGAACTGCTGACACATAATGACATTCTTCGATCTGAATATAATGTCATCTATGTAGATCTGCACAAGTAAGATATCGTCGTCTAGACGAATGCTGATTAGTGTGCGATCCACTATGTCTTTCTGAAAACTTTTCTGAAGAAGAAACTCAGACAGGGTATCGTACCAATCCCTGGGTGCTTATTTTAACCCGTACAGAGCTTTTCTAAGTCTATACACTTGATGTCCCTGCTGAAAGCCGGGAGGCTGTTCTACATAGACTTCTTCTTTCAGTCCGTTCAGGAACGCTGACTTCACATCCATTTGATATACTCTAAAGCGTTGAAGTGTTGCGTAGGCAAGGAATAATCTGATGGCCTCCAATCTTGCAACTAGAGCGAACGTTTCATCAAAATCTATCCCTTCGGCTTGACAGTAGCCTTTTGCCACGAGTCTAGCTTTGTTCCTTACTATGATGTTTGTTTTCGTCTCGCTTGTTCTTGAAGACCCATTTAGTTTCGATCAAATGTTGATGCCGGGGTCTGTCAACAAGCTTCCATACGTCATTCCTAGTGAATTGATTTAGCTCCTCTTGAATAGCAGTGATCCAGTCAGCATCTTTCAGTGTGTCCTCAACTGATTAAGGTTCTTCAGTAGACAAGAAGCAGGAATATAAAGCACTTTCTCCCTGACAGAATCTGGATCTTGTCTTTACACTTGTTGAAGGATCTCCAATAATAAGGTCTGAAGAGTGAGCATCCAGCCACGATCGACGATGTCTTATCTGTTCATCTAAAAATTAGTTCAACATAGATAGTAGGTGAGTTAGGCATTTCAGTTGTACTATTATGAGATTGAAGCAACTCAGTGACAAGAGTTGGGTCTACTGAGTCACCAGGTTTAGGGGCATTAAGCTCAGGAACGTTATTTGTTCTCCCTGAGTTGTTATTCTCAGTAGAGGTCTCAGTTACCACTTAGGTTTCTTCATCGACCTGAGTTACCTGGGATTGATTCTGTTCACTAAAATTAATCTGTTCAGCTACGTTTGCTGCTAGCTGTGATTCAGTAGTCTTGACTTCGTTATCCTCTTCTGAATCATCATCCCAACAAAGCTGGATCTTTTCAACATTATCCTTTAGGCTTAGATCCTGTAGCTATTTCACTGATGTCCACAGATTCTGAATTTGAGTTCCAGCTCCTGTTCTCAGTAGCAAACTCATTAAAGATAACATGAGGGCTTTCCTCCACGCAAAGGGTCCGGTAGTTAAAATCTCTGAAGGCTTTGCTGAACTGGGAATATCCTAAGAAGACTCCCTGGTCTGACTTGCTATCAAAAGTCTTTAACTGATCCTTTCCATTGTTGTGGATAAAGCACGAACACCTAAAAATATGGAGATAAGATAAGAACGGCTTCCTGTCGTTTCATAGTTCATATGGTATCTTTGGATGTTGCTTTGTTAGTGGTGATGTGTTCTGAGAAATAACATGCATTATCAATCGCTTCTGCCCAGAATTTAGATAGGAGTTCTGAATCTGCGAGCAGGGTTCTTGCTGCTTCTTTGAGTGTTCTATTATTCCTTTCATCAATCCATTTTATTGAGGCGTGCTGCAGCAGATGTCTCATGCTCTATTCCTTCAGTTTTGCAGAACTCTTCCACCATCGAATTTAGGAACTCTGCTCCTCTGTCTGAACGAATCTTTTTGATTTCGGTGTTCTTCTCGACATTGAGCCTTTTCAGAAGCGTAGGCAACTCTGTTTTAATGTCAGATTTGTCGGCAATAAATATGACTCATGTGTAGCGCGAGTAGTCATCAATGACCACTAAAGCATACTTCTTGCCTCTGATCGTCACATGAGAGACTGGAGCGAACAAATCCGTGTACAGGAGCTGAAGGATTCCATCCGTGGAAGGTGATGGAACTGGTCCATGTTTTAATGTCAGATTTGTTTCTTTATTTGCTTTCCCTTCAGGCATGCTTCACACTGAGTGTCCTCGCTGAACACTTCATTCGGCAGTCCTCTCACTAGAGTGTTTCTAGCAAGCTTGTTGAGCGTCTTGAAGGTTAGATGGCCGAGTCTTCTGTGCCAGAGCCACCCCGTTCTATTGTCGTTCTTTGCCAGCAAGCATGCTTTAGATTCTGCTGAGTTCCAGTCAGCAATGTATATGTTCTTTTTGTGCGAACCTGATAACATTGTTTTCCCTGTTGATTTGTCAATGTCATCACAGAAACCAGTGTCAAAAATCACTCTATTCAAGTTATCACAAAATTGACTAACAGAGAGAAGATTATGTTGAAGTCCTTCAACATATGATACTCTTGGAACTGTGGTGGTTCCAATGTGAGTGTTCTGTAGCCTCTGGTATAGCCTTTTGCGTTATCTCCAAACTCGATTCTAGGTCCTTTAGTAATATAATTCTTGAGTAGGTTCCTCTAGTACGCATATGTCTTGTGCATCCGATGTCCATGTCCCATGGGTCCCTGTGCACCTGCAAAACAGAATTATATTTAGATACCCTTTATTTTTGATTTTGAGTCCTTAAGCGTTAGTTTTGGAAACTCAAATCTGTCTTACGACCCTGGTGGTCTCCGACAGTTTCTTTCCACTCTGATCAACATACTTCACCACAGGACTGGTTGATGTTGACTTTTGAGGCTTTGCAGGTTCAGAAGTCCTTATCTTCTGAAGTGGTGGAGTGCTGACCTTAGCCTTCTGAACGACCTTTTTCTTCTTCTTCTGACTCTTGGAACCCCTTCTAAAAATTGGATCATAATAGTACGACCCATACTGAGCTGGATGTGTCAGCTGTGGCGATCCATACTGATCAGCCCATTTGACTCTACTGGTTCCCCCTTGACTGTACTGGGGTGATTTTGAGCTAATCTTCTTGTCAGATTTTTGATAGCTCGGATGAGGCGCTTTCATCTTCTATTTGTTCTTTGCTAGGGGGTTCAGTAATTCGACATTGATCTTCTCCCCTTGAACAAACCTATCAGTTAGCCGATTTTCTGAGCATGTGGGGGCAGATGTGTAGGCTCCATGGCTGAATCCAAGTCCCTCCTTGCAATGTTTGGGCTTGTTGTTGGCTAGATTTGCCTCAAGCTTTTTTTTAGCTCCCATATAATGCTCTGTCATCAGGTTCCTCCAGACATCGTCACTCTTCTTGAGAATTTCATGCTCGGTCTGAAGTTCTGAGAACTTCGCTTCGATGACTCTCATTTCGAGTATCTTTACGAGTCAAGTCTTTGGTCGATCGAAATCGATCTTCTTGTTCTTTGAGACTTGGCCATCAGAGAGTTAATCTCCTCCCTGAGTCTCAAAACAAGTCCTTCCGACTCAGTAGCAACCTGACTCTCCTGAGAAAGTCTCTGATTTTCCATTCTTAGGGCATCCAACTCCTGAAGAGTCTTACTGAGCTGCAGACTCATCTGAATCTGCTCGTCGAGTAGTTCTTCATAGGCAATCGCGACGTCCAGATTCTCATCTGCACCTGAAATAGTATCTTGTGTGATGTGTGAAGAAGAGTTAAATGGTTCGTGAGATTTTAACTCATCCCCTTCGCCTGCCATTACACACTTTTCAGTATCTTCTTCAAGCTCTTGGGCCATAAAGGCAGCTTCATCATCTGATGAATCCATGAAGGAGTCGACTTCATCTGAGTCATCTGAGAGTTCACCAGCAATGTAAGCTTGTCGCTTCTTGATGAACTTCTCCCTTCGAGCTTTTCTTCCAGCTCTTTCAACTGTGCTGAGCTCAGGATAGTCATACTGATAGTGTCCTGGCTTCTTGCAGTTGTAGTAGGAGGTGACTCTGCCTTCTCTATTCTCACTGTCTTTCGACTGTGCAAACTCCTCATGTTTCCTGCATTCAGAAGTATGTGGTTCAGGAGTGCGTTTAGGTGAGTATTCAGATTTACTCTTTGAGTCTCTGACGACTCTAAAAAGTTTTATGCGCCGCTCGGCTTCCTTCTTGTAAGTCACTGGTTGAAGGCTCAGCTTTGCTAGATGCTGGAGCTGCTGTGCTGACTGATGCTTTAAAAGCATGGTCTATCTAAGTGTCAGCTTCAGCTCTTTGCTTTCTCTACGGTAGACCGAACTCGAACTCCTCAGCTTTTAATTCTGAAAATATATGATCAGGAGAAACAATATCAAGATCAAAATGTCTAAGCAATGTAGCAAAGGGAGTCCAATGTCCGTCTGGCAGTGCTCTCAAGATTTTGAGATTCATCTCTCGGTTGGAGAATGTCTTTCCCAGCCCATTGATAGTATTCATCATATCCGTAAATCTAACATTAAGATCTTCAATCGTGTCGCCAGGCATGAGTGACAATCTCTCCAGCTTCTGGAGTTCCAGCGCTAACTTGTTAGCTTTGATCTTCTGAGTCCCCCGACTTAGTAGCGCTAGAGCGTCCCAGAGTTCTTTGGCTGACTTGCAGTCCTGAACTCTTCCAAGATATGAGTCACTCAACATGGTCAGTATGGCGTTTCTAGCAATCCGGTCAAGATTATAAAGTTTCTTCTCTTCAGGTGTGAAGAGGCTTCTGTCCTTAAGAACCTTCTTCCCGGTTACAGTTCCACCTCCTTGTGCTGGTTCCTGGAAATCAACACTATCAATCATGAGCACGATAGGTCCGTCTTCCAAGACCTCTGTCATACTATCATGGAGGGAAGTCAGATGTAGGGGGGTGAATACACCTGAAATCTTTCACAACTTAAAACGCGAGCACTCCAATTAAGGAGGTTGTCTGCTGAATAAATTCAGTAGACCAGGCAAGTTGTTCTGGATCGCGTGGACAGAGTGACTGACTATACTCAGGCCTACTAGCTGAATGATGTCAGAATTCAGTATCGTTCAGTAAGAGTTCAGTGGCGTGCAGAATAGTATAGGCCCGATTCAGTTGAGTTGAAAACGTTTTTATTAAAACTATTTTAGTAGGTTAGTGCACTCAGTTAAGTTTTTCTGAAACTCTATTGTATGATTTTTTAAAACAGTTTTCAGTATGAACAGTAAATCAATGCAACATTTAACAGTAAATCAATGTAACAATAAATGAACACAGCGATTTTAAAGTGGTTCGGATATCAAATAATCATATGTCCATTGTCCCGAAAAGATCAGGAGGCTATTTTATTATACTGAGTTAGTCTCAGTTGGTTTGTACACTGGACAAACACGGCCTTGAAGATTATACTGAGCAAGTCCCAGTTTACAAGGTTCAAACAAGAATGTTTGAAGCATTATCCAACAGTGAAGGAGTTCTTTACAATAAGAATAGTTAAAGATATGAACTCTTTGATTCTAAGCTATGGATATTTCAGTGGAGCTTAGGTTAGAGGGAAAGGGAACAAGAAAAGGCTTCTCGAGTGATGAACAATGAGGAATAATCTCTCTGGGTTCGTGTTCTATCACTTGGATAATGGAGGCTTTGATTCTACTAAGCTTGGTTCCCTAGAGCAGTATGAGTGTCTTTCGCATTGGGTTGTTTTCTTTTCAGTTCTTTGCGGAAAGCTGTGTTCTTGTTCGTTTAATGCTCGTACGTTTCCGTGTATTCTTCAATTTGATTTTCCCTCTATTTTATAGAGGTGAGCTATGCATAGATCCATTGGAGATGAACTGTCCACGTGTCACTCTCTTTGGGTAGCTAATGCCTCTTTTGAAATCGTGCAAAGTCCACTCTCTTTTTCAGGAAAGTGGTTGACTTGCAGCTTTTTACCAGTCCTTTGACAGTTAGCTGCTTGTCATTGGTCGAGGTGTAGAAAGTTGTTGAGACGTTCAAACTTCAAGGCAGATACTGAAGATGACTTCTTTGATGTGTACAACCTCAGACAACTCTACTGATTTAACTTTGAAGACCACTGACAATTAAGGAAACCGTCAGGTCGTTGCTGAGTCTGACCAAGGGTTCAGTAGTATAATTATGTTGAGTCCAACTCTACTGAAGGTCGACTTTTGAGTATAGTAAACTACTCCTACTGAGTCCAGTTCTACTAACTCCTTTCAGTATGCTGCTCCTGCTGAGTTCAGCACTACTGACTCTGAACACCTCTCAGCATGCTGCTCCTGCTGAGTCCAGCACTACTGAGTCTTCACTCCATGGTACTGAGGCAGATAGTCTACTTAGGTTCAGCAGACATAACTTCTGAGCCTGGACCATGCTGAAGGCAAGTCTACTGAGTCTGAAACGCTCAGAGACCAAGGCGTTACAAAATTACAAAGGAATGGTTCACCAATCAAATTAGGGTTTTGGGATCAGCCAAATCTTCTAAACAGTCTATTGTTGAATCATCTCCCAACAAGAAGGAAGGAAATGCAAAAGCCAAGAAGAAGGGCATACAGATCAGATCTCTAGTGCCTAAAAAGGCAAGATCTATAGTGCCCAGACAATCCAAGGCTTAGTCATCCAAAACTACTGACAAGGAAACAGAAGCTTCCAGGTCAAAGTCCTAGTCAGCTGAACCCTTTAACGCTAAAGCTGTAACTGAATCAGAGCAGACCATCCCCACTACCGAAATATCTAAGAAGAAAGAAGCTAAAATGTGAGTTATGGGATGCCTGCAAAAGACAAATTCAAGCTGCAAAAGAACGCATAAGACTAGAATATCTTGATGCTCTCAAGCAGAGAACTGAGAAGGAAGCGAGAGAAAGAATCCCTGAAAAAGATATTAGCGTCCCTACAACCTCTAAGTTCTTTACACGTAGGGATTATGTAATAATATCAAAAGGATCAATTATCCAAGAGCTGATCAATGGGTCCTTTGGAAGATCAATCAGAAGTGGGAGCAGATCAAGGTTGACTTCATCAAGAGCTACTACATCTGGAAGTCACGAAGTGAGCAAACTGATCCAGACAGTATCTTCAAAGAACTCTTGATGATCTCAGAACCTGAAGTCTATGCTAAAATCCAGATCGCTCTCCAATAGTCAGGTAATATTCTCAAGGTACTTAAATTCAGAACTCTTCCTCCTCCTTGCCCTCTAGAAGGAAATATTTGCACTAAGGAGATTGAGGATGAGATCAGATTCACTGTTGTGAGAAAAGGACTAAGCATGAATGATGCTGAAGACCATGAAGAAATCAAGAAGATGAGACGCAGAGTCTACAGAGCCTATGGTCTTGATTTTCCAGAGAAGAAATCTACTGACTTCAAGGCGCGACTGCAACAATTGAGGAAGTCCCGCCGATTGTCTCTTTTTGCTCTAATAGTATTAGTTCAGATAGAATAGGATTTTATGTACATGTAATCTCTCTGATTATATATGAAATTTTATTTCTTTTGGTCTATGACGACTACTCATTGTCACCAAGCTATTTTTTATCTTTCAACACTACTGATCATCTCAGTGATCAGGACACACACACATGTTAATTATCCATGTGATTGTTCCCATTGTGCTTAGTTGATCTATCTCATAGACAGTGGTCTTCTGTTATATGGGAAATTGTGTTGATAGAAGGATATTATCTTAGAAAGAGGGAAATTATGTTTGATGTATTGATAGATAGAATTAATGTAAAAGGTTTTGGCATCATCAAATTGGGGGAAACTGTTGGGATGAGATTCAGTATGATAAGATTTGAAGATCCCAAAACCCTAACTGAATGATGAACCTTATATAATGTAACAACTTAGTTGAGTTCAGCATGTTAGGAACTCAGTAAGCTAGCTAAAGTTCAGTAGCTGATAGGATTCAGTATAACATCTGTCGTTCAGCTGCAAGAACTCAGCATCAGGAACTCAGTTGTGAATGTTATAACCCACTGAATCTGCAAATAAATCCGAGCAACGCGCTGAACATCTTAGAAGAATGTAAGTAGAAGACAATTCAGTAAAAGGTCCGCGGAATTAGAGGAAGTCAACTCAGCATGCTCTTGGAGTTTGAACAAACCTCACCTACTCTCTAACCTCGACCGATGAGAAGCCGCCGACACTGTACCTGCTCTGACATAAAGCTGCTTCCTAAACTGAAAAAGAGGGAATCACTACAGTAACATTCAAATTGAAGATGGCCATTTTTCTTGTCGTTTTCGACACGTGTCTAGTCTCCCTCCCACGGATCTATTCATACATCGAGACTATAATAGACAAGAGACTTCATGCAGAGAAGATACGCAAACAAAAGCCTTCAAACGCACAAACACTTTAGCAAACTCAAAGTCGAACCCAACAACGAACTTGCATATAGATAGATAATCTTAGTTCTTCACTCTAGAGATTCATTAGTTCCCTTTCTCTTAAGAGATCTTATTGTAATATCATAAGCTTAGAAAAACTCGAAGGAGTTCAACCTTCTGAACTGTTCTTATTATAAGAACTCCTTCATAGTTGGAGAAAATCAAACTCTTGTGTTTGAACTTGTAAAGTCACTACAACTATAAGTAGAGTATATGTCCAGCGCAGAGATCAACTAAGACTTGTTCAGCATAAGCAAACAAGAACTTTATCTATCCAGTGTACAGATCAACTGAAACTAGCTCAGTATAAATTAATTCAAGAACTCATGCTTTGTTCAGGACAGCGGATATAGGATCCTGCGTATCTGAACCACTTTAAAAATTGTTTGTGTCGATTTACTATTGCATTGATTACTGTTCATACTACATAAAACTGACTTTAAATTAATCAACATAAAATGGGTTTTCAACCGAGACGAACATATTTTTGGGCATACACTTCCGTACACCATATTTGATACTGAACTACTGTTCACTGACTGAAGTCAGTAGATAGGATACAGTAGAAGGATATTCTGCCCACGCGATCTATAAAGCTTTTTTGGCCAACTGACTAGTTCAGTAGCAATATTCAGTAGCACTGACTTTCGCATTTGAGTTGAGATTTGCACTCAGGTGTATTCCCCCGCCCCCCCCAACAAATCCTTTAGGGCTTTGGCGAGGGTAACGAGTATGAGATACAAACTTTGTGAGATCTATTTTGACGTAGTAATTAAAGATTATAGTTTTGACTTTATTCGGGGTAGAAAGATTTAATTGGAGTAACTTAAACCTGATCAATTTAGGTTATGAAGATTAGTAGCATAATGTTCAACAATTTAGGTGGCAAAGCTATCGTAACGGTAGTCGAATTAGGTGGGTTAATCGTCTATGTCAGATTGTTCAACAATGATAGAGATTAAAATTGGATTATTTCATCGTAATGTTATGGAAACATTAAATCTAGAGTTGTTCAACAAGCTAGGTTGTGGTTAGGTTATGGAGTAATTGGAGGATTGTTCAACAAATCATTACCGACTAAGTAGGTAGCAATTGGGGTATGTACGTGTTCAACATTGTATCCTATAACCAATTAATCCTAGGAATTAAATAAATCTATGCATCAATGATCGAAGTAGTTGCCTCATACACCTTCACCGCTATTGATTTCCTATATCATCCGTAAACCCCTTTTTCGTATGTATTTTTTTAAATATATATATATATATATATATATATATATATATATATATATATATATATTTCGCATCCGAAATTCCACCGCCCCTCTCTCTCTTTCCAAAATTATTCATTTAAAAAATAAGTACAATACTATAGTTAATATTCATTGACAATGAACACTAAAAAATACTAAAGATAATGCAATTCCTTTAGAACCAATTACGCGCAAGGAAACACTTATTGCGTTTATGACTCTTCACGATTTTATGGTGCAGTTTGAGAAAACAACATTCAAACTTTTTTATGCAATTAGAAAAGTTAGAGATTTCAATTAGATTTAAGTTTTAAGAAAAAACATGCAACACAAGAATCATATTTTACAAAATTATCTTAGTGTTATTAATAATTTGAAATAAATAATTATTGATTTATAATATTGGCGAGACCATATATTTACATTGGATTTTTCTGAAAATTATTATATTACTATCTTATCGAATTTGATGATTTTTTACACTGCCCCGAAATGGGACCCGAGAAAAATATTATTTTAGAGAGATTATTAATTTACTAAAATATTAAATTATAGAGGTTCTACAGTAGGTCACTCCTTATTCACTGTTCACCCCCACATTCTTGTACTTCTTTCGAAAAAAGATTCTCACACGATTCTGCTCCGAACTTAAAAAATTATGATTATTAACATTTTGAAAACTTTAGATTATTTTTTCAATAAAACATGAAAAAAATAGAAAAAAAAGTTAGTTGCCTCAATTATGGCTTGCAAAATTTTGGATGAAAATTTTCATTTCTTCCTACTAACCACTTATCGAAAATTGTGTCATTTTTTTAATATAATTAAAATTAATAAAATACACACTTAAATAAAAAAAATTAATCTCTTTACGAAAATAAATGAAATACTAGCAGAGAGAGTATTTCTTTAATTTGACGTGGATAGGATAGCATTCTATTTATTTTTAACGCTTCAAAATTTAATCCCAGACATCACCATTCATAATAAATTCGAATCAAATAAACATAAGACGTTGATTACTAAGAATCCGACGGTTCAAAACCCTCTATCGAAGCGAACGCAACTCGCCGCCATGTCAGCGATCCGCCACCCTAGATCAGGAATCCGAACCAACATCTCCTAAACAAATCCTGTCCGTTGATGAAATACAAAGATCAACGGGTACGCATCATTCATAATCCCGCCATAATTTTCAATCCCCTAATTATAAATTCTCCCCCAAATCTCCCGTTCAATTCAACCACTCATAACTCACAATCCCGTCCAATTCAACCACTCATCACTCACAATCTCACACTTCTAATCTCCCTCTGCAATTTTCACATTGAAAAACCCTAATTTTTACTCATGGCTCGTACCAAGCAGACCGCCCGCAAGTCAACTGGAGGCAAGGCGCCGCGGAAGCAGCTCGCCACCAAAGCTGCCAGGAAATCCGCCCCGCCACCGGCGGAGTGAAGAAGCCCCACCGCTTCCGTCCAGGAACCGTCGCTCTCCGTGAGATCAGGAAGTACCAGAAATCCACCGAGCTTCTCATCCGGAAGCTTCCGTTCCAGAGGCTCGTGCGTGAGATCGCGCAGGATTTCAAGACAGATCTGAGGTTTCAAAGCTCCGCCGTGGCGGCGCTGCAGGAGGCGGCGGAAGCTTATCTGGTTGGATTGTTTGAGGATACCAATCTCTGCGCGATTCATGCTAAGAGGGTGACAATCATGCCTAAGGATATTCAGTTGGCTAGGAGAATTAGGGGTGAGAGGGCTTAAGTCTGTTTAAGCTTTTGATCTGGAATTTGTTGTTTAGGGAGAATAGATTGCTTTGTTTAGGGCAATTGTGCTTCTTAATCCTTTCAATGAAAATGTAATGGCACTTCAGTTTGTTTATTAATGGAAGTTTAGATAATTTTCTTTGAATACGGTTCTGTATTCTCCTGTCCTTGCCTCATTTGTTTATGTAGCGAATATTCAAAAAAATTAAATTTTTAGATTGTTTTCTTTTTTAATAGTTATATTATTATTAATATTATTCTAATTAGGGAGCAAGTCTTATATATATAAAAACCAAATTTTTTAGTTTTAAATTAATTCAAATCTTAATGTAATTGGATTCAATTTAAATATATATAAATATATACATTAAAACATTTTTCAATTTTCAAAATAATTCATTTTTACAAATAAAACAATTCCAAGTATTTAAAAGATTATCCAAATGGCATATATATCTAGTTATAAATTAATAATCATACAAACATTTAATTTGCCTAATCTAAAGCTAATTATAAATTATTAATCATATATAGATCTAATTTAAATAACATTTTCAAAAATAATATAACCAAATTCAAAAATCAAACTTTAGAAGTACCACATATCATGTTCTATTTTCCTTTCTCCTATCAAGAATCCATCTATCATGATCATCTATGATGTGTATGTAAAAGATTAAATCTTAATGGGAAGGAATGCATCTATCGTAGGCAAGTAATATAATGTTATAGACTTTGTATTCATTAATTATGGAACTGATGTTGATTGCTTCCTTTGTTTCATTTGTTAAGGTAATTTGCTAGAATCAAATTGGTTTGCTAAGTGATGATGATAATTCTCATATAAATAGCATACTCTCAAACAAGTTTCATTTTTTTAAACTTTAGTTTTAACAAATCAATCCAATTTACATCGACTAGAATGTAATTTGGTGTATGTATAGCCTGTAGGCTTAAAGGATCTCTTAAGTTGTAAAACTCTAAGATTTCATCTTTGTGGGTGTGTTCCAGTTATCGCTATGCTCTAAAATGATATGTAAGAATCTAAGTTGTTTTACGTTTACTGGACGATTGAGCTCATGGTCTTGCTAGATCTCCACCAGATGCTTTACTTATTAAAGAAGAATTTTTTTATCTATTCTTATTGTTATTTTATTTACGCAATTTAATTACACATGATGCAATTTTTATTAATATGATGTCATGTGTACGTCAATATAACTCATATATTTTATATTTTTGGGGCTTGGTTAGGTCTTAGGTGAGTGGTCATGCCTCTTGACTGGGAAAGAGACCCTAGCAGATGTGGAACTTTGCCTTTCTTATCTACCCATAAAATTAGTGTATTTCAGTTCCTTTTTATCAGCTTCATTTCATTATGTTTCTTTCTTTGGTAATATACTATTGATCATTCTACGTTAATTAATTTTTCTCCTGATAGTATGGCTTTTATTTGTGATCAATCTTCAACCATTCACATTTTGGGTATTTACAATTTGCCTTGCCATATATTACTATGTTAGCGTTAAAGCTTACTATTGGAGATGTTAAGTGAAATCAATCTTTCTATTATTTAATTTAGTCTTTTCTTTCTTTTTCCAAGTTATTTTACTTCTTTTTGGTCCATGGTTTGAACTTCTTTTGAGGACTGCTTTCCGAACAAAACTCCATCTATTGTTCGATATATAATGAATATATATATATATGGAGTGGTTCCCATGTGAACAACCTTTATCGTGTGAACGTGTGAACACTGCACTTTAAAGACAAACGTATTGCACTTTCAAGGTAAATATACTGCACTTTAATACTGCACTTAAAGATAAATGTACCGCACTTTAAGTATTGCACTTTAAAATGCAGTATCTTTGCCTTTAAAGTGCAACACATTTGTCTTTAAAGTGCAGAGTTCACACGTTCACAGTTCACACGATAAGAGGCTGCTCACATTTGAACCTCATATATATATATATATATATATATATATATATATATATATACCTTGCATAGGAACGAGATTGTGTACATTATATCATTATAAGATTTCTAAAAATAGGTAGGCAATCTTAATAGCCACTGTCACCTACAACATTCAGATATTGATCTTGAGGTGGTTTGAAATGTCCTCCTTTTGCACGTGCATTTTGTTTGCTTCCATGCAATATCTCAATTGGGTTGATAGCGGGTGTTGTAGATTGCTCACATTCATATTGATATGGATAAGTTACAATGGGAGAATAGATAAACGAAACTACATTTGAACGAGAAATCAGACTACGAGTCCACACGTTGTGATGAAGAAGAAAATCGCTTCAAGCATGCAGTGCGACTTTGAACTGTGCATAAGGTAGTTCTAGCCACTACAAAAAATCTTGATTTTACCGACGGAACAAAAACAAGGGTCGGTTTACCGACGGATCACTGACAGAATATGATCTACACAAGTTCCCGACGGACTACCGACAAAATAACATAGTCGGTACTTCACCGACGGAAAATTCCGTTGGCAAATGCCGAAATTAAATTTATGTTTTTTTTTCTTGCCGATGGATATTTCCGTAGGCAATTATTTTAATTTTTTTAATTTTTTTAAATTAAAAATTATTTTTTGAGGATTTGCCGAGAGAAAATTCTATCATTTTATTATATAAGAATTACCGATGGAATGTTCCGTCGGTAAGCCCTAAATCGAATTTAACAGGCATAAGCTCTTTCTTTCACAAATCATCAACAATTGTGCCCGCCATCTCCTTTGTGCCCGCTGTCTCCTCCGTGCCCGGCGTCTCCGCCGTGAAGTAGTCGTGCCCGCCGTCTCTGCAGTGAAGTAGTCGTGCCCGTCGTCCCTACATCGTCTCCTCTCTTAGTTGTCAGCGACGCACCGCTGCCGTCACCGACGCACTGCTACTGCAGCCGAAACCTTAAACAACTTTCAAGTTCTTCTTCGAACGAGGTACGTCTTTGTTGCGTCTGCTGAATCTCATGAGAACCCCTGGGAGATGTATGATCTCCCTTTGATGGAATAGTGTCTTCGAACTAGGTCGCTCCTTGAACTTATATAGTTTGTTTGCTGGAATTTCTATAGTTTGTATTTCTCAAGAATTGGTGGTTTCTTTTGAGATTTGGGCTCTTCTTTGATAATTTGTATCTCAAGAATTTCTATAGCTTAATGAGAGCTGGTTTGAGCCCGCGATGATCTGGGCCCATCCAACAAAGTCCTACAAATTAAGACTTGGGCCTATCAAGGGGTTTGTATTTTTCAAGAATTGGTGTTTCGTTTGTATCTCTCTTTTTCAAGAATTGGTGTTTCTATAGTTTGTATTTTTCAGGAATTGGTGTTTCGTATGTATCTCTCTTTTTCAAGAATTGTATCTCAAGAATTTCTATAGGTTGTATTTTTCAAGAATTGGTTTTTCGTTTATATCTCTCTTTGGGTTGTTGCTAAATCAGGGGTATTTCTTCAAGTTTGATAATTTCGATAGCTTGTAATTTTGCCTCAAAATTCATAAATTTGGGGTTGTGGGAGCCGTCTTCAAAGATTTTGTTATTTCAGAGCTTTGATGCACAAAAGTGATAATATGTGATTTTAGCCATGTTTGGGGCACAAAACATGCATATAGCTTTTTATTCAGATCTGCTCTTGTTTGCTTGAGATTTTGTTGTTCCAGTTTCTTTGCACAATTTGTGTTTATATGAATGAATTTGATCGACGACGCTTTGATTATGAATCAATGTTTCCAGTAACTCATTGGTTGTTGCATTCATGTGTCAGTAATTACTAGTATTATTCTTGTTTTAATTATTAAGAATTTTAGTATTTCAAATAGAGGTTTGGCCGGCTAGGGATAAAAACAATCCTTTTCAGTTTTTCTTTCGTCAATTTAGGGTCAGTGTAATTTTTTGCATTTATTGAATGATAATACACTTTATTGTTGGTAATCTTTCTGGTTTCAGGATGACCAACTTTGATGACCAACTTTATTTATTTATTTGTTTTAACTGGATGAAGAGAAATATTTTCTTGGATTAACATTCTTATCTGAAAAATGGTTTCTTGGTCTTATACTCGAATTGAAGTGTTTGATTTGTTGAATATTGGCAACATATCCAGTGTCTTTGTTTAAACTTATAATAAAATACATAGTTTTTCGTGTTAATTGGCCTGCACCATTGATAAAAAGCAACTCAGAAAAATAATTTTAACAAAAAGCAACAAAATTTAAACTTAGGATCTTATTATTGTTGGACAATTGAGTTTGTTGTTTTTATGTACATGGCGCCTCCAAAAGGTCGTGGCAGCATGACTATATCAGCTCCTGCTGGGCGTGGAGCCACCCTTCATCATTTGGTCATGGGGTGAGTCCTCCATATATAGGGTCCACGACACATATAAGGTTCTCTATCGATTCTTGCTCGGTTGATAGCCGCCGCTGTTTCAGGATTTCAGCTGAGGGATATGTAGTAATTGTTTTTATCTTTTCAAATATATCAACTATAATTTGGCTAATCCATTTTCCAATAATAAGAGATTGCTGGAGCCACCTGAATTGGTTTACACAATCATTGAGTGTTTCAAGAAGATTAATAACCCGACTGGGTTTATTTGGAAGTTGAAGCCCACTGAAATTAAGGCGCAGTACTTTAAGGAATTTATGGTAAGTTTTTTTGAAATTCACAATTTATAATTTAACATTCTAATGTATCTAACATGTATCAATTTGTAAATTGCAGAAGCACTTCTGCTGGCCTGCTAATTGGGACTAAGCCGTCTTCCAGATCTGGCACAAGAAGTCGTCAAAGAGGTTCAGTGATTGACACTTTGAGATGAAGAAGGGCGCCCACAAAAGTAAGAATACATCAACATATAAAGGTGGGAAGCCGTCAATGAATATTGGATGCGGCCAGAGGTTGTGAGCATGTCGGAGACTGTTTCCCAGTGCTGGAGGTTAGAGCCGGAGCTGGGTGCTGAGATGAGCAAGCACAAAGGACGGTCCTGATCAGCCCTACAATACTCTCAGTCTACGGTAAGTCTCAATTTTAATAAGTATTTAGTCACAAAGTCTTTGTTTTGACATAATTTTGTTTATGCATGTGATGAATAGGCTGCCGAGAGGGGATGCTCCTTAGGGTCCACCGCATTTCACACTTTACAGAGTCTCCATTACAAAAATGGAGACTTCATGTAAGCACCCAATTACAATATATAGGATATTATTCGAGAATTGTTAGTTTGACCTTGTTTTGCTTTTATGCTTTATTAGGCGGAGGTTGAGCGGATTGCTGTTGAAGAAGGCCCCAACATGGATAAAAACGCGATGTATCTGCGATTGGAAGGACTTCGGGACAAGAAACAACGGTTGTATGGTCTCGGGGAGGATGAGAGTAGCTTGATGAACGCCACCACCCGCAGTTCTAGTTCTTCACTTGGGCCATTCCAGAACACCATCGAGATTTTGCACCGGCCAGAGGAGGAGTCGGCAGCTAGGAGGTACCTCCAGCAGGAGGTGGCTCAGATGAGGGAGTCGATGGCGCAGATGATGGCGATGCTGGGTTCCTCTAGCCGACGAGACGCTTCTAACGACAACTAATCCCCCTACTGCCTATTTAT
This sequence comes from Lavandula angustifolia, assembly GCA_028984105.1. Classification (NCBI taxonomy): domain Eukaryota; kingdom Viridiplantae; phylum Streptophyta; class Magnoliopsida; order Lamiales; family Lamiaceae; genus Lavandula; species Lavandula angustifolia. The sequence continues at coordinate 21,376,744 of CM054826.1, read as the reverse complement.
GATTTACATTCAGATTGATATTAAATACTTTGATTTATATACATATATATATATATATATATATATATATATATATATTTTAAATGAATAATTGTTTTATATTTTGGGTTTGGATTTGATATATATATGTTTGATTGGCCTTTAAAATTATTGATATTGATACACATTGTCGAGAACTAGGTACGAAAAAATAAAAAATAAAAATAAAAAATACTCCCTTCGTCCCGCTTGACTTTGCTCATATCTTTTCGGCACTGATATTAAGAAGAGTGATTGGTTGTGTGTAGGGAAGTGGGTACCACAAAGAAAAAGTGGGAGTTGGTGTAGTAATTATTTTCCCTTTTAGGAAATGAGACAAGTCAAGTAGGACAACTCAAAAAGGAAAGTGAGACAAGTCAAGCAGGACAAAGGGAGTAATTAACCTTACCGACGGAAACATCCGTCAGGGAATTATTGACGGATACATTCTGTCGGTAAATATATTACCGATGGAAAATGACGGTATACCGATGGAATTTTATGTTGGTAAATCGCAAAATTCTTGTTGTGAGCTATGAACAAGCTCTAGAAAATGGATACATGAGAATGTAATATCATTTGTTAGTATGATGATATTGATAATATTTCAACAAAATTGCAATTATATTTTTGGAGAATACAATCCATGTATTATGCATAAATATATTCTTAAATTGTGATTTCAAGACCATTGGTGAACGCATATTCTTGTTTTTTTTTTTTTTGTGTAATTTAGACGTATGCTCAACAACTAGAGTAACAGGAAACATATTGATATATGCCATGAAATTGAATTGAGACAACTTTGAAAAAAAAATTCACGAAGATAGATTGATATATGCCATGAAATTGAATTGTTATTACATGTTAGATTTAGTAGTTAGGGTTTAATATCTATTATATAATATACTTATTTATTTATATATTAATCACGGTAATATTACTTCATTATAAAATTATAATATCTTTTCGTGCATAACACGAGTATTATTCTAGTTATTTATAATGAGATGGAAGGAGTAATACTTGGATAAAAAGGTTCTTGATTTGGATTGGTGATGGTTTATTGACATTCTCAGTTTGATAACATCATGTCACACTAGAATAGGAAAGAATCTATAATACACTACAGTGTTGTAATACATAGGCAAAGTGGTATATATGAGAGAAATTGTATGAACTCGTTTATATTTATTGGATTATAACACCGCATGATAATTACACCAATTGGCTCTATATTGTCGATTGATTTGTTTGAAACCCACATTTTTTATACTCCGTCAATGGCGGATTTAAGGCGGCGGGTGGGTGTGACTACCCCTCGAATTTTCGTGCATTACTATAAGTTTTCTTTATTTTTTCCACTTAAATTTTTGAATTCACCCCTAAAATTTTATCTTACACTAAAGTAACAATGAAGAATTAGTGAAAATGTGACCACACACTTTACAAAATATTGAAAATATATATATTAAGCATCACTTATTTTAGTGGAGATGTAGAGTTTGAAGTTTTAGACATATATGTTGATAAAATTACATATATGATTTAAAATATATAACTTTATACAATTGATATACTCCATCCGTCCCACATGAAACGTCATATATATTATATTTTGGGTTGTCCCATACAAATGTCTTATTTCTTAAAAAGAAAATAAATTTCTCTCGCAAAAATCACTTTTTTGTGGGTCCCATTCACATTACTCTCTCTCCTAACACACAAAAAGTCCACCGTATAAATTACAGCACCGAAAAGAAATAGGACGGAGGGAGTATTAAATAAATATATTTATATATATATATATATATACTTGATCGATTTAGAATTAACAATATTTGAAGTATAAATAAACTATTAAATATTTAATTAACTCTATATTGCAAATATTATATATATATATATATATATATATATATATATATATATATATATATATATATAGGGGAGGGTTCTTTAAGGAACACCTCCTTAATGAAGGAACTAGGAACAAATCATCTCCTTCCATTTTAGAGATGTGTGGTCTAGATTGAAGGAGATATTTTTAATTTTTAATCTCTTATTTAATTTCATTAAGGCTATAAAAATCATTATTACTTAAATTTCTTACTTTATTATTATATTTATTTTTATTATATTTAGAGTAAGTTTTATAAATCATTTAATTTAAATAAATTGTTTAAATTATCTATATATTTTATTCAAAAATTTTATGAACTTTATTCGTAAATTTTTATGCATTTTATTCGTAATGTTTATGCACTTTATTTAATTTTTATGCACTTTACTCGTAAATTTGTATGCACTTTATTTGTAATTTTTATACACTTTATTTAATTTTTATGCACTTTGCTCGTAAAATTTTATGTACTTTATTCGTAATTTTTATGCACTTTATTCGTAATTTATACACTTTCTTCATTTTTTTGTACACTTTATTTGACTAAATCTACAGTTAAATCTCATTCACCGTAGAAATTCATCATCCAATCACTTTCTGCAAAATTGAATCAACATGAACACCAAATAAACAATTTCACCAAAATTGAATCTCCATAAACACCAAAATTGAAATAATTTCACAACACAACCAATACCAATTCCAAATTCATGAACAATTACAAAAATCGACAACATCCTCAGCAATTCAATCTACAAACTATTTATCTCAATCGATTTCTTCCTTAAATGAAAGATTGCAAATTCTAAAACAAAATTAAAATAATTTGGGGAAAATTGGGCAAATAGCTTGAAACTAATTGAAAAATTAGGCTTATCTCTAGCAGGTGCTCTCCTCTACAGGTGGCGGCGGCGGCGCACGGCTGAGTCAGGTTGAACTCCTTGCTACTCCTATGGCGGTGGCGGAGAACATTACGGCTAAGAGAGAGAATAGAGAGGAGAGATAGAGCGACGATAGGAGAGAGAATAGAGAGAGGAGATGAGGCAGGAGCAGGACGAGAGAGAGAGGAGATGAGGCGGCAGGGACGAGAGAGAGAGAGGGAGATGAGGCAGGACGAGAGAGAGAGGAGATGAGGCGGCAGGGACGAGAGAGAGAGGAGATGAGGCAGGACGAGAGAGAGAGGAGATGAGGCAGGGCACGAGAGAGAGAGAATAGAGATAGGATAGAGAGAGAGAATAAAGAAGAGAGAGAGGTGAGTTAATATAAGGATTATATATATAATTTTATTAAATTAGTTTTAATAATATTAGTAATATTAAATAAATTATTTTTTAACAAAAATCTTATAATTGATCTGAATCGTACAGTTTATAAAATGGAGGGCTAGGATATGTTCATAGTTCCTTCAATAAGGTATTGTTCCTTAATGATCCATCTCTTATATATATATATATATATATATATATATATATATATATATATATATATATATATTTACAATACATAGTGATAACCATGTAAACCATAAAAGCCAAAGACCTCATCTGTACTGTACTTCTATAAATAGAAGTCCTTATTACTCATAATAACACACATCTCGTTCATACTCTCTCCATTATTTTCTACATCCTTTATAGTTTATAACACTAAGCTAGATATTGTTATTTTTCATCATCTTTCCCAATTAAATTTAGAGAATTGTCAAAATAAGATTGTGTACTATATTTTTTGACTAAATATATATTCTTATTCTTCATAATCTTCTCCGACTAAATTTAGAGAGTTTTCAAAATAAGATTGTGTTCTATATTTTTCGACTAAATATAAAGAATATAGCGGTTATTCATGGAAGAAAAATATAATATCTTTAAATAAGCCATAAAAATAGTAAGTATAATTAGACTTAAGTAGAAACATGTCCTAAAAGAAATTTCAAATAGTCATAGCTCGGTAAATTTCGCCCCCCCCCCACCAACTAAGAAATCTGGATCCGCCCCTGCCCTCCATCTCGCCCGACTTGTCTTCTTTCCTTTTTTTCTTGTCCCACTTAACTAGACCACTAATCAAAATACACACTCTAATAAATTTCTAATGGATCTCACCACTTTATACACAACTACCACTATCATTAATAATTGTACCCAAACCAAAGAAGCTCTGTTAGGCAGAACGGAAGGAGTATTTTATATGCTACAATTTGCACAATTACCATTCCACCTTTTCATTTCACTATCTATGTTGAAAGAGTTGCAGTTGCATTTGAACCTTCTCTCCTAAACCTTCCACACCATCAATTCATCTAGTTGTATTGTGCAATAGTAATTATATATGCACAGTGTTTTGAAAACTGGTCCGAACCACTGGCTTGATTCGGTAATTTTATCACATCACAGCACATGCATATAAATTTATTTACTTTGGTAAATATATGTAGTTACTATGTCCGGTGGATAAAACTTCAGGTAATTTTGGTAAAGGTGAACATTTCGATTCTAGGATCTATTCGAAAATCGGGCCTTACGTTTGCAAATTGCAATACAAGTTCTTGAAACAAGAAGCCAAATTCCCACATTAACTAGTATACCCAGTGGCTAGCATTTGATAAAACATTTTTATAAAACTTGCGGTTATTCAAAGTATAACGTATAACTTAGGTTCTTTTAAAAACGAAAAGAACTCCTAATTACTTCATTCATTTGTGCGCGCTTTCAGCGTTCAACAGTTACTCTTGGATCCCGATCACATTCGGATGCAAAATATTACACCATTTTAAGAATGTAAAAAAGCTACACTTTCTTGATGAATAGCCCAAACTTTAGCAGGAAGGAACTCCACAAACAGCTAAGGAGATTTAAACCAAATAATGTTGCTTATCATTGTAGTACACTCAACTCAAGCAAAGCCAAATCAACACAAGATTTTGGGCAGAATCAATAATCCCATTCAATTAATTCCTTTTAAGCAAGGCCTAATATCAGAGTGATTAAAAGCAACTTAATCTTGAGTTTTTGTGATGAATTCAAAAGGGCAATGATGAAGTTCAAGAAGGAATACTTAGATCTAATCTTGGTTCCATCCGGCCTTTTAATTCTATTTTCCTATCATCTAATTCTCCTCTATCCCTCACACTACTGTAATCGGCTTCGAGAACAACGATAAGAAGATTTGGGTGGATAAATTTATGCAGGTCTGAATTTCCCCCTTTTTCAATTTCAGTTTCGAAAACCTAAATTGCTTTAAGTACAACCAAAATTAGTGAATTAACTTACCGGTTTTTGAATCCCGGCAGTCGGAGAATCGCGACGTGAAGACGGCGCTGGAGGTGCTGTCGGCGAACATATCGGCGGCGACGTACCTCGCGTCGATCTCCCTAACCCTAAGCGCGCTCATCGGTGCGTCGATCGCGAACAAGTCGAACGTTTTCCAGAGCGAGCTGATCTACGGCGAAACGCGGCCGGCGACGATGTCGATCAAGTACATCACGCTCCTGATCTGCTTCCTGCTCGCGTTTTCCTGCTTCGTACAGTCGTCGCGGTGCTTCATCTACCCGAATTACCTCATCAGCACCCCCGACGCCGAGATCGCGACGGAGTACGTTGAATTGGCCGTCATCCGCGGGGGCGATTTCTGGTCCGTCGGGATGAGGGCGTTGTATTTCGCAACGGCGTTGCTGCTTTGGTTCTTCGGTCCGATTCCGATGTTCGCGAGGTGATCATGGTGGTGCTCCTCCACTATATGGACGGCGACACCGCCGCGCTGAAGAAGAATCGAGTAATCGAAAGGGGAAAATTGCGGAGATCTCGTCATTTCGATTTTGTTTTGAGTAATTTTTACATGAAAATTTGAATTAATAATTTATTATTATTATTATTATTATTATTTTGACAATAATAAATTGACAACTTAAAAGATCCATATAATTTAGATTTAGAAAATATAGAAGAAAAAAATATAAAAAAAAACATACATATAATGGGGTCGTGAATCTCGTGATATAATTATATTCAATTGTCTGAATACGATAATAAGAGTGTCGTGTCGGATTGTTTAAAACTGTATCAAACTTTATATATTTGAAGTTTTGTGAGTGTTCGTGTTTTCTAGCATTATTCGTGAGTTTATTCTTATTCGATAGGTGTAAAATAAATGATCACGAACACTTTGACAATGGTCATTTCTTCTAGCGAATATGATTGTTGTCCCCATCGAGGCACTCGCAACCTCAAACTCACACCTAGGTTGCACGGACACTTTGAAAAACAAAACGTATCGTGTCGGTTACGTGTTGGATGTTCGAACAATACACAACACTCCAATTATTGTGTTCAATACATTTATATACACATAACATCTAATTCTAATAAATATACTATATTAATTTATTTTTTATACTTAATTTTATATTTTTAAATAAATTAGCCCTCGTATCGCGTTTTAACTTTTTTTTTAAATGTCATATCCGTATCCCGTATCTGTATCGTATCACGTTTCCAGTATTCATGTGACCTCACACGAATACTGGACACGTGATCGTTCTAAACCATCATACTTGGTATATTCAACAATATGTTAACAAATTAATAAATTTAAATGTTCATGATCAATATCATTCCATAAAATAATAATGACCAATAATGTCATTCCATAAAATAAAATCAATAATGATCAAGAATCTCAAACTTCCAAGACTATATCTTAATCTCTTCGCTTTTTCATTCACCCACCACCATTTTATTACATGAATCTTAACTTATTCCTCCAAAAGTTTATCATATATAATTAACCCTAATTGCAATAACAAACCCTTTTCTCCATCAACTCTTTCACTTGCCTTTGCTTGCAGCCGAAGGCAAACGAATAAAGGAACTCTGCATCACCGGAGTTGGTCCGTCTCTATTCACATCTTCCCTCCCAACATTGTAACAAATCAAGGTAGAATTACTATAATACTCCGAAAAACTCATGTTGTTCTTAAAAACATTTGAGCTTCTTGATTTGATGAGGCCGGCCTCCTTCATGGCGGAGCCGCCGCATTGCCGCGGCTGCGTTTGGTAGAACACCTTTGACGCCACCAACTCACCGTCTTTCTCCTCCTCGTCTTCGCCCAAGTGGTACTGGTGCATCACCCAGTTCGTCTTCTCTGGCTTCTTCTGACGGCCGTAGTTCGTGTAGAGTACGAGTATTTTCTTGTACCCTTTTAGGTTTCCGGCGGTTGAGATCGGCCGGGTTTTGCCGGTCTTGTGCCACCGAGTCTCGCCGCCGGTGTCGTCGGCATTGCTGTGCACCTTGCGACGCTTGCGCGTCCCTGTTGTGTACGCTTTCGACGGTCGGTGGAAGAAGTGGCGGATTTGTCCGTCCTTGTTTACTCCTACAAATGCAAATGAGGTTGAAAAAAAAACACTACAAAATTATCGTTTTTTGACCGATAAATATTTATATTTATAATTACATTTTCCAACAAATTAGCGACAAACTAATTCCGTTGCTAAAATACTAAACGAGGATTGATATAATCACATGAAAATCCTAAACTTAAAATTTCAAGAAGTTATACTTACCACCATAAGAAAATTTTAAATTACCGATGGAAAAACAACGGATCGATCTCATGAGATCTTAGTTATACCTGGTAGCTTCTCCGGATGAGTATAACAAATCCCATTTTCGCCATCAATCGTGGGAATAAATTCATCGATCAACGGATGCAGTTTCCTCGTATCGGACAACACTTTTCCCTCCAAATGCTCAAGAATCTCTTGATCAGAAGGATCAAACTTCACCCCAGCTGGAAGTCCAGGCAAATCTTGAATCCCAGTACCCTTAAACAAACAAAAAAAAAAAAAGGGAACAATCTTTTGTAAGAAAATGCAAGTCCCTTATTGAAAAAATAATAATAATAATCCATGCATCAATATTACTACCTTATCTTCCATGATTTGTCCGCATGAAGGGCAGATCACTGTCTTAATTCGATCAGTGGTTGAACTTGCAGCACTAATTTGAAGCGCTGCTTCTTCATCACCACTGGACCATGTCATTTCTCTTCTCTTCTCTTACGCCCATCCGAAATCGAACGAAATAAGATTTTCTAGCAAGAAACACAAAGATTGATGATGATATAATAGAGATAATAAAGAACAGAAATCAAGATCATTTCTCCTATGAAAAATCTTCTTAGTTATAAGTTATACCCAAAACACTTTCCACTTCTGTCTCCACTTCTTTATTATTCTCTCTCCTTCAACTGTTATAAGTTATATGTATATCAAGTGAAACCACATTAATGGAGCGAGAGAGGGAGGAATGAATATTTTGTTGAAAAAAAAAATTAGGTTGATCGCTTGGACGTCAAGTTAGGTTTTGTTCTTGTATAGACAAAAATAATATCATAGATTGTCAACTAAATTAAAATTAATTAAACTAGTACTTGGGATTTTTGTCATATTCTTTGTAATGGATAGCGTACCAACATTACGACACAATGATGAAATAAAATACGAGACAAAACTCTAATCTACGATTAAGAATGCAACGTGGTCGGAATTGAGGGGGTAGAGTGGATATGGGGCAACAACGATTCTCCAAAGACGTTTCACCTCTTTTACCTAAGAAAATAAAATTAAGAGAGAGGATGGAGTGATGCTAAAGATTGATTGGGAGTGTAGAGGAGAAATGAGAAAATTATACATACGTACCAACTAATGTGAAAGTAACAAATAGGTCAATTATACCAAACAAGTGTATTTCTTTTGTGAAGACTTCTTCTTGCAAGCAACGTATCTTTCTCTTCCAGTCCTCTATTAATCTTGGGGCTACTTAATTGCACTCTGAATTTGTTTGCTTGCCTTCTTTGAAAATCAACTACTGTGATTTTATCGATTTAGACGAAAGATATCAAGACGAATTTAACCCAGAAAATCGAATAATATCAATCAAGTAAAATGTTATCCCTTACAACATTACCATTGATGTCACTTCATAACTTTCGCACATTTGTGCAATAGTTTGCCGACCATACCAGAAACTTGCTTATTAGTGACGGACAATTCCGTCATTATCAATGAACATTCCGTCACTATTGCTCATTAGTGACAGAATATATCTGTCAAAATATTTTGTGACGGAATATAACTTCCGTCTAACGTTAGTGACGAACATAACAACGAAAAGTCTGCCGCCAAGGTTACGCCGACCGTCACGTTTCGCATTTATGGGTGATAGAATGGTGACAGATATTTCGTCACTAAATAGTGACAGATATGTTCCGTCACCCAGGAGTGACGGAAGATCCATCACTAATTGCGCAATCATATCGGAGGCACACTGATTGTGTTGTGACGAAATATCCGTCACTAGTTTGTTACGGATAGTTTCTGTCACCATTCCGTAACAAATGTACTCTTTTTTTTTTACTTTTATCCGTCACTATTCCGTCACTATTTTTTATAATAATAAGTAAAATTAATTTTGTTTTTAAATTCTCCAATTCCCTAAAAGCTCAAAAACACAATATTCAACTAAACAAATAAGACAAATACACGCCTCAAAGCAATTTACATACCAATAACATCAATTTTCAATAGATACGGATGTGATAGTAGAAGTCTTCTAAACAATAAAGATATGCATAAGGACATGTCCTCGTAATGCAAATGTATCATGAAATACATAATAATCAACCATGGGAAGAGGAAGTGCCATCATCTCGTCTATGCTGGTTTGCAATTAGCTGTTCAAGTGCCTCTAATTTATTTTCAAACACCTCATCCCTTGCACGTTCCTCAGCCTTATCATTCTCTATCTGCGCACTCAACTCATCCACTCTAGTCATCAGCTCCAACTCTCGGGCAGTCGGACCTATCACAATCCAATTTAAATATAGTGAGAAAATATTCGATAAGAAATACATACTCATTAAGACCCAACTAACCTGTATTACTCCTTGAAGATCCTCCCACATGCAAGAAACATTTTGCAAGGCCACCAAGGCCAAATAGTCGTTGTTTCTTATCAAGCCCACCTCCACACACCTCTACATAAATCTGACTTCTATCGGCATCTTCGCCCCGTTGTGAGGCAAGCTCATCAACTTGGGACTAATTCACAAATAAAAATAAACGAGTAAATATAAATCACAACACGTTAGCAACAATTTGGTTACAACATTCAAGCGGTACTCACAAGTACTTAGTATACTTACCCTTCATGTTTATAGAAACCAACTTGTATACTGGATGCACTGAAGTCCCTGCGGCTGTTTGGTCAAACCACTTACAATTGAATAACACTGTTCTCTTTATTGGTAGACCAAGGTACTCTAATTCATAAACCTCCAAAAATTTCCCTTAATAATCCTGCTCAGAACTGCCATAATTCTGTCCTAGTATGCAAACACCACTATTTGAAGTAGATTTATGTCCTCCGTATGATACAGTGTGGAACTTGTACCCATTTATAACATAGCCGGGATATGTCTTAATCTCGGATAGAGGTCCTTGTGCAAGAGCACGAACATATTGATTTGATTCGTTGCAATTAGGAAAATTGACCGACACATATTATTCATATATACTGTCAGTTATTATTATACAAACTAAACTTGTATAATCTAAGAGTTTGAAAATATACTACATATGTTTTGAACCATCTTGCAGGGTCATTTGAGATCTTGGTATCTATAGCAGCATCTGATATATTCGGATTTGCAGATCATAAGGCTTCTATAAACAAGCTTCAAAATTTACAATAGAAGATTAGGAATGATATTGTATACTCAAAAGTTAATTTATTCAGCTCTGAAAACTTGCCTTTGATATTTCACTGTAACCTCATCACAGTTGAGGAGGATATATAAATGTGCAACATTGTACTCTTTTTCTAGTATATACCTCTTCGACATCGAGCCAATAGTGCGACCATTTGGTTTGAATATCTCTAGCCTATCTGGATCCTCCTCATCCCCTTCCAGTTCAAGTTCAACATCGCAATTACGTGGCATAGTCGTCCTCCTAGTGTTCACATGATCCTCAAAATAATATGAACAAAACATGGATGCTTCTTCCACTAGGTACCCCTTGCTAATGGATCCTTCGACTTGTGCCTTATTTTTTACATAATTCTTCAGCTTTCGTAAATACCTACGAAATATTTTATATAAACCAAAAACATTTGTAGGCACCTAAATAATATATGTATGTAATCAAATTCAAGTCGAAATACCTTTCAAATGGGTACATCCATCGATATTGTACGGGTCCGGGAAGACGAGCTTCATCAGCCAAATGTACTGGTAGATGCTCCATTGAGTCAAAGAAACTCGGTGGGAAGATGCATTCTAGCTTGCAGAGAGTAAGTGGTATATTCTCATTCAACTGTTCAACTACCTCTGATTTTAAGTTTCGCGAAGTCAAGTCTCGAAAAAACAAACTTAACTTTGTGATTGCCTTCCAAACGGGTATTGGGAGAAGTTCACGAAAAGCAACTGGTAGAAGGCACTACATGAACACACGACAATCGTGACTTTTCATTCCAAACATTTTTCAATTTCCTCATATCAACACATCTACCCATATTCGAGACATAACCATCTGGAAACCTCAAACCCTTGACCCATTCATACTATTCCTTCTTCTCTTTACTGTCGAGCATGTAACTTGCTTTAGGATAGTTCCGATCTGTTGGGTTATGCTTCTTCAATTATGGTCTGTAACAATACAAATTAAGCTCTTCTCTGGACTTAGGTGTATCTTTCGTCTTTCCCGTGACATTGAGCACAATATTGAACACATTATCAAACATATTATTTTCAATGTGCATGACATCCAAATTATGATGAATCAACAAAAATTTTCGATATGGAAGATCCCAAAATATATTTTTTTTCTTCCAACCAGTCTCGGGATTGGAGGCATATTTGTTTGTATCATCATAGTCCTCCGTCACCTTCACAAAACCCAATTCCTCAATCTCTCTAAGTATTTTTACTCCGGATCTCATATCCGGTGCAGCATCAGTAATCAACTTATTTTTCCTAAATGCCCTCTTATTTCTTCGGAATTGATGATCAGGTGGCAAGAACTTCTTATGATTATCAAACCATGAATGCTTACCACTCTTCTCCAACCTAAATGAGTCAGTTCGTTCCATGCAATGTGGACAAGCTAAACTCCCAATCGTACTCCACCCCGACAACATAGCATAAGCTGGAAAGTCACTAATGGTCCACAACAAGACTGCTCTCATCTGAAAGTTTTGTTTAAGTGACACATCAAATGTAGTAACACCAACTTCCCACAATTCGATCAATTCCTCAATCAAAGGCTCTAGAAACACATCTAATTTATCTTTCGGGTTGTGTCGCCCCGGCACTAAGATCATGAGGAACATGAACTCCTCCTTCATACACATACCAGGTAGCGATTATACGGTGTGACAATAATCGGCCACGAGGAGTATTGACTTCCCGATTGTCCAAATGGCTGAAAACCTTATGTAGAAAGGCCCAATTTGACATTACGATTCTCAGAAGCAAACTCGGGAAATGTTGAGTTAAGATGCTTCCACCAGGATGGCGCATAACTCCATCATCAACTGAAGTAGCATGCCAACGCATATCTTCTGCTGTAGCGTTCGATGCATATAATCGTTGTAGTCGTGGAGTGAGGGGAAAATACGTCATCTTCTTAGCTGCTATTTATTTCTTACTGCTGCTTGCGGAGTTGTGTTGGGTTATGAGTCAGTAGAGGATACTTAGTAATATTTGGGAAAAAGTATTGGGGGAAATCTTAGTGTTTCATGCTATGGAATTAAAGATCCCAAAACCCAGCTTGTATCTTTAGTGTAGTGTCGATAGGACTAGATGATGTAATAGGCTAGAAAAATTTTATTTTTTCATTATTGTTTGTGTCTAAGTCCTGTACGGGGTAAATGTTGGACTGATCTTCAGTAGGAAGCTTACTTTCTAGAACCCCATGTCATCAATGTAAGAGCTTATGTTCTCTAGTCATCAGCTGACCATCACTCAGTAAAAGACATCTCATCAGCTGACCGACATCAGTAGATGAACTCATTATTCAAAAGCTCAGTACCTTCTGTTGGTCCGAAGATGAGAGTCAGGTGTAGAGGGGGGGTGAATACACCTGAGTACTGCTCTTTTTCTCAAACCGAAGGACAACTGAGCTGTTTGGTGCGATTGATGAACAGTGCCAAGTAAGAACCTTCGATCTCGGGTCAGAGTGAGTTAACTACTCAGCTCTCCTACTGACTTTGTCAATCGTTGAGACTCAGTCGAAAACCTTAGTGCGAAAATAGTGTGGGGCCCGGAGATTCATCTCAGTTTGAAAACGTGATTTTCACAAGCAGTTTTGCCTAGTGCGCTTTTAAGAATACGTTTTATGCAAGGATATGATTTTGTAATCAGTTTGTATGCGATGCAATAAAACAGTAAATAACACAAGCAATTTTTAACGTGGTTCGGATACGCAAGATCCTACATCCACGGTCCTGCTGAACAGGAGGTCTTGTTGATTTATCTGAGCAAGCCTCAGCGAGGAATCTGTGCACTGGACAGACCCTTCTAAGTTATAGTCCTTAGCGACTTTACAAATCAAACCGAGGTTTGAAGGGGAGGGGATAATCTCCAACTAGGAAGGAGTTCTTACAATAAGAACAATCATTAAATGTGAACTCCTTCGAATTTCTAAGCTATAGATTTGGTAATAAGATTAGCTAGAGAAGAGGGATCTAAAGAACTCTCGAGAGAAGAACTAATGATATTCTATTAAGCAAGTTCTTCGCTGGATTGATCTTGAATGCGCTAGAGTTCTTTGAAAGCTTGAGCGTTTTCCCTTGATATCCCGTGCGTGGAGCTCGGATTTTCTTCTCTATTTATAGTCGTGAAACAGGCATATGTCCGTTGGAGACGACGATGCCACGTGTCACAACCTTCTAAAGAAAACAACCATAAATTCGAATTGTTGCAGCAGAGCTGTTGATACTGTACATGAGAGCAGCTTTAGTTGATCAGAGCAGATATCGTGTTGACGGCTTCTCATTGGTCGAGGTTTGTGGTAGGTGAGATTGTGTCAGACATCGAAGTTGACTCTCCCTAATCCTCGTATGGTCTTCTGCTGACTTTTGAAAAGACTTTAACAGCTGGGTCGTTTACTGTCAGATACAGTAGACTTGAAGTAGTCTTTGTCTTCTTCGTCTAAGTCGGCTGACAAGAGATATTCTCTTGAGTGTGGTCAGCTGATGACTGCGAAGGTACTGAGCTTGCATAGAGTTCTTCTGTTGATGTCTGTCAGTTGATGAGATGTCTTCTACTGAGGCGAAGATCAGCTGATGACTCAAGAACGCAGGCTCTTACACTGATGACGTGGGGTTCTGGAAAGTAACATCGACAGAAGATCAATCCAACATTTTACCCCGTACAGGACATAGACACAAGGATAAACAAAACAAAAACAGTATTGCCTATACATCAGTTAATCCTATCAAGACACTACACTACTGATATCAGCTGGGTTTTGGGATCTTCAATTCCATAGTACTACTACGATTTCCCCCAATATTATTTTAACCCACTAACTGCTGAGTATCATCTACTGACTCATAACCCAACAATTTCCCCCTAATTGATGATGCCAAAACCTCTAGATAATACAACACAATATACTAAACTACTGATATAGATAGACTTCAGTAAAACTGAATCAATTAACTTCATGAGGTCAGCAGTTGAGAGAGAGGCAAAATCAGAGAAACGGTTATGTGTGAGTGTGTGTCAGATCACTTCAGTGATCAGTTGTGATAACACAAACGAAAGCCGTGAGACAATGAGTAATTGTCTGGCTAGAAGCAGGAACTGTTATATATATGAAGTGAATACAGAGTTCCTATCTTCTATACAACAAGGAAAGAATAAGAAGACTACTGCTGGCGTCTGAACTTCTTCGTCTTGCTCTTGAAATCCGTAGACTTGTCAGCAGGGGGTTCCAAACCATAATATTTGTAGATTCTAGCGCGCAGTGTTTGGATTTCCTCGAGGTCAGCAAGGTACTCAGAACTAAGATCATGATAATATGCTGCTGCTTCGACCTCGTCTTCTGTCTCCTTAGTGCACAAAACGCCACGAGTCGTTCTGGGGGGAGGAATCCTTCTAAAAGCAGGGGCTACAAGTGGTCGCTTCTCCTTTTCTAGGATCAGCAGAAGTTGAGCTCTGAGCCTGGCATTATACTGATGAACGAATTCATCAAACAGTTGGTCTGCCGGGATCCCAGATGGGTAGAATCCCCACACATAGTATCCTTTAATAAATTCCTCCTTCAGTTCCTCCCATTGCTCGTTTAGCTCCAAAGGTACCCATTTGTCTACATGAGGGCGAGGGGTTTTCTTCAGATAAGTTGCTCTGGGAGCGCCTCTCCTGTAGTACTTGGATGACCTTGGAATTTATTTCTTCCAGTCGATGACTGGTTCACTGGCTATCTTGTCAGTCATCTCTATGATCTTGGCCAGATCTTCCAGTCTCTTCTTTTCTCTGAGGGCTGCTGCTCTAGTGTCTCCTCTCCGTAGATTCAGACCTTTCAGCGTGGCCTCCCAGGTGGCTCTGTCTTCTGCCTCTTGCTCTGGAGTAAGTGTTTGAATATCAGTACTCTGAGCCAAGGGCTGAGTGTGAGTGGCAGAAGCTTTAGCTAGCTCCTCCTGAGCTTTTCTCTTCTGTTCTTCCAGGAGCAGTTTGGCTTTTCCTTTGTGATTTTGCTAGTAAGCTTCCTGGGCTTCTTTGCCTTCTGAATTTCTTCCTCGATCTGTTGCTCATGGTTGAGTTCATCTTGAAGCTTCTGAGCAACACGCTGATCGAATGCCTCCTGCTCCGCCTTGGATTTGAACATAGCAGTCGGGGAAGATGGAGGAGTTGTTTCAGTAGTAATCTCCTTCCCCGGCCTTCGCAGTGGCAGTGGCTCGTCCTCCTGGTCGACAAATTGTGCGACCTCCTCAATATGTTGAGCCGAGGATCCTTCTCTCGGATCCCGCACCGGCTCAACCACGTGAGATGTTTGGACAGTTGGGATTTGGACGATCTCGGGAGGGGGGTACAGAGCCGGTTCCAGCTTGATCAGCTGAACCTTCCCCTTAGTTATTACTAGGACCTCTCGGTCCTTCTTCCGCCCCGAGCCTCGTTCCGCCTCGGCTTTCTCTACTCCTTCCTCTACTCCTTCCCCCTTTTTGGCATCATCAGCCAGGGAGAGGCGAGTGCGGATGGCAATTACCTCTTTCTCCAGATTGTAACATATATTCTTAATGGAGGTAGCGGTTGTTTCGAAGTCTTTGACGGCGTCGCAAAGAGTGCTCCCAGGTCTTTCTCTCGGTCGGCACGTATGTGTTTGATTTGTGCTGCTGACTCCTGTCTTAGTTTTAGGAGAGACTCATCATGCGAATCTGTCATCTCCTTCTGAATGAGCTTGAGGGCCTCCGCATGTTGTTTTATGGTTGTTTGAAGGCTAGAGAAGGCCACTTTGTTACGCTCATCCATTGCGGTTTGAACTGATGCGAGGCTCTGAGTCAGCTGCTCAGAGAACATTTTCTGCTGAGATTGAAGGAGCTGCTGACTCTGAGCGGCAAAATCCGCTTTCTGAGTTGCGAGAGCGGTCTCGATTATCTCCTGGATATTGATAGAAGGAGTAGGAGCTTCGGAGACCTTCTTCATCTCGCCCGCAAGTCTGTCAACTTTCTCGGTTTGGGCTTTTGTGTACTAAGCCCATTTGAGATGTATATCCTTGGCAAGGAGACGATTCTTGTCTCCCTGTCGTCTGATGGCTTTGTTGATGGACTTTGAGGTCACGGAACCGATAGGTTTTATCTGATAGCTGCTGGTACCAAGCCTCTGCTCAGACGCTGCGAGTTGTTGCTCTCGACTAAGCTTCGAGGCAACCGGGACATCACCTGATGTAGACGGTGGTGGTGATTTTCCCTTCTCCCTGGGAGTGTTGCCCTCAGCAGATCCTCCCAGTTCCGCTTCCTTGGGTGGCGCCTGATCCACATCATTATCATTGTCATCATCGTGATGGGATGGCGGCGAAGGGCTGCTGGCATGTTCTGAGGATCTCAAGCTCAGAAGATAGAGCATGGCTGTGCGGAGATCCTCGAACGAGGCTAGGTCAGCGGGTTCCCCAAACCCGATAACTGTCTGCAGGCTTTGCTCCTCTATTAGCAGGGACAGAGCGGACTGATTCTTTATCAGCTCTTCAAGCATGTCCCAGCTGAGGAACCTCAGTAACATCTGAGTCCTCGCCCTTATAACAATATCGACCAGATCCCTGTGATCAGCAATTTTTAGGATCTATGCAGTGACTTCACCAATGGCTCGGAGGCAAGTCGAATGCATGGTCGTCCACTCGGAGGATGTCTCCTCAGTCGGTTCAGCTGTGTCCGACTGAGTCTCTTCAGAGCTGATGCGCTGGACTTTGTCTTTGAGAGTGGCACTCTCAATGCCTGTGTCCGCATCTAAGATTGACTCCTCCTGAGTCGGGGGGGGAGAGGTAGGCTTTGTTGGGGCTTTAGATGTTCCAGACTTGTTGAGCCTTTTCCTTTTAGGTGGGTTGGCGCGAGGGGGCATGTCAGTAGTACTCCTCTTCTGTGCGGCTGGCCCCCGGCCGACTGACTTCTTAACAGCGGCTCTAGTCTTGAACTTTATGAGCTTGCTGTCAAAATAACGCGAATCAGCAAAGGCTGAGCGATCCGATACTGATTCTTCGATTAGTACGGACATCTTTGTCCCGTACAGCAGCTTTCCCACACTAATTAGTCTCCTTTCTCCAGTGGGTGTGGCTGCGAACTTCTGTGCCTGAGCTTTAAGCTCATTCACATAGAAATCAATCCAGTTGACTCGGATGCCGTCTTCTATTATCATCATCAGCTGGAGACGGGGCTTTGATAGCTGATCAAATGAACCGGCAGAGCTTGTAAGAATGTGAGTTACGATGTAGGCGAGCCCGCGGTATTCTGGTAGCAACTGGTTCTTCGGCAGCGTTGATTTGAAGACAATGTCGTCTCTGCCGTAGAACCTCTGAACATAGGAGTTGATCTCCTTCTCCTTATATCCAACTGGTGAGACTCCACTAGCCGGAAGATCAAAGGTCAATTCCACGGCGGCTCGGAGATTGATGACGTGATGACTGGCTTCCCATGTCTGAGGGATCACTTCCTTCATATATGAAAAACATGATTCCTCCGCGCCTGTTTCTTCTATGGATCTCCAGTTGTAATAAACTTCTGCAACTTGTCAAGGTAGATAAGCTCTGGGGTGCATCGAGACAAGGAGCTCGAGTCCGGATTCTTCGAGAGCCGCGAAGACGGGCTCAAGATATGGAAGTTCCGCCTGATGCAGAGCCATCATCGGCTCAAACTGGATGCGCGACTTGATGATCTCATCGATTTGTGGTGGGGTACTTACAGTCATTTTTATCTGCAAAAAGCTCGTTAGTATTTTGAAATTCGAGTAAACAGGATACGAGATAATGCAGTTCAGTAAGAATTTACTGTAAATAAAGAGCTTGAGAGAGATGCAGAGAGCAGTTTCAAAGGAATGAGAAATGGGAAACTGAATGCGAAGAAAGCTCTTGAAATTCAAAAATGGCGTAAAGTAGGATTAGGGCGAAAATAAAAGGATTTTAAAGGATATGCAAATCAATCAGTTTTAATCCAACGGCTGAAGTTAATCTCGCGTTTTTACACAGACCGCTGTGATTAGATGTTATAAAAGAATGATTACATAGGCCGCCTCTATCCTAGACCCACGTAGGACATGCGCAGTATAAAGTAAGGTGAGAAGACATGCATTAAATGCGCTGCAGGCAGCATTAAAGTCTTAAGTCTTTTAAATGAAAACGGTTTCCTACTTAATGGCGGGAAATAAATGCTCATTAACAGCTGAGTGCAATCGACTGATATATTAAATGCTAGCATGCTTCTGATAACGTTAAGTATATAAAACTACGCAAACCTCTTCAGCTGAACTTTTACTATCAGCTGGTTACCGTTTAGACTTAGGAGGATGGTTGAAGTGCTGATGACCACGTTCCCCCTTACTGTGTACAGTTCGATTCACCCGACTGAATCAAGTACTGAGTCTTTGACCTGTCATACTGATCCTACACTCGATACCAATTGTTTTGGTCTCTGCTGATACCATTTGTTGTGTTCTACTGACACGGTTCAAGAGGGATCCAATGAGACTCGGCTCAACTGATAATTCTCTGAATCTGTTCTCAGCTAGTGATTTGGTCAGTATGTCTGCCCTTTGCTTATCAGTATGGATTTTCTCCATTCTGATGTCCTTCTTCTCGACATGGTCTCTGATGAAGTGGTGTCGAATATCAACGTGCTTGCATCTCGTATGGAGAATTGGATTTTGAGTTATAGTAATCGCACTTGTGGAGTCACAGTAGATCGGCACTTCATCCTGAATTATACCATAGTCTCTCAGTTGTTGTTGAAGCCAAAGGATCTGGGCAGAGCAACTTCCAGCAGCCATGTACTCAGCTTCAGTAGTGGATGTTGCCATTGAATGTTGTTTCTTTGAAAACCAAGATATTAGCTTGCTGCCTAGGAACTGACATGTTCCTGAAGTTGACTTTCGATCTATCCTGCATCCTGCATAATTAGCATCAGAATAACCTGTTAATATAAGATTATCGCCAGCAGGATACTATAACCATGCGTCAGGTGTTCCCTTCAGATATCGCAGAATCTTCTTTGCTGAGTCTAGATGACTTCACTTGGGATTCGCCTGAAATTTTTCACATACACCTACTGCATAAGTTATGTCAGGTCTGCTTGCTGTTAAATATAATAAGGAACCAATAATGGATCTATAATCAATAGAGTTAACTGAAGCTCCCTCTTTGTCTAGATCAATTTTGAAATTAGTATTCATGGGGATCTTGACTAGCTTGCTCGAGTCGCAGCCAAATCTCTTCAGGAGATCTCAAGTGTACTTGGCTTGATTGATGAATATTCCCTTAGGTGATTGCTTGACTTGAAATCCAAGGAAATAATTCATTTCGCCCATCATGGACATCTCGAACTTCTCCTTCATCATTTTCTCGAACTGCTGACATATCGTCACGTTTCTGCATCCGAAAATGATGTCGTCCACGTAGATTTGCACCAGTAGGATGTCATCTCCTGACTTTATGCTGAATAGGGTGTGATCTACTGTCCCCTTCTGAAAACCTTTCTGAAGCAGAAAGTCTGATAGGGTATCGTACCAAGCCCTAGGTGCTTGTTTTAACCCATATAGAGTTTTCCGAAGTCTGTACACCTGATGTCCCTGCTGAAAGCCGGGCAGTTGTTCTACGTAGACTTCTTCCTTCAGTACGCCATTCAGAAAAGCAAACTTTACATCCATCTGATATACTTTGAATCTTTGATGCGTTGCATAGGCTAGGAACAGACGAATGGCTTCCAATCTGGCGACTGGAGCGAACGTTTCATCAAAGTCTATTCCTTCTGCTTGGAAGTATCTCTTGGCAACTAGTCTAGCTTTGTTTCTAACAATGACGTTGTTTTCATCACGCTTGTTCTTGAAGACCCACTTAGTGCTAATCACGTGCTGATGTCTAGGTCTGTCAACAAGCTCCCAAACTTCGTTTCTAACGAACTGGTTCAACTCATTTTGCATGGCAATGATCCAGTCAGCATCGTTGAGTGCGTCCTCTATTGACTGAGGTTGTTCTGTAGACAAGAAACAAGAATAAAGTGAGCTTTCTCCTTGACTTAATCTAGATCTTGTCCTGATAGTTGCTGATGGATCTCCAATAATAAGATATGAAGAATGAGCGTTGAGCCATGAACGTCTGAGTCTGGCTTCTTCTTCTGATACTACTTCTGCACAGTCAGTAGGTGTGTTAGGCATTTCAGTTGTACTGTTCTGTGATTGCAGTAGTTCAGTAAGAAGGTTAGGATCTACTGAGTTTCTAGGTTCAGGGGCATTTAGCTCAGGAACAGTAGTTGTTCCCCCTGAGTTTATATTCTCAGTAGAGGTCTTAGTTACCACTGGGGCTTCCTCATCGACCATTATTACCTGTTGTTGATTCTGTTTAGTAGAATCAACCAGGTCAGCTACATCGCATGTTGGTTGAGTTTGTATTTCCTCATCGTCTGACTCATCATCCCAACAATGCTGGATCTTTTCGGCTTTATCGTTTAGTGCGAGATCCTGTAGCTTGCTGCTGACATCCTCAGTATTTGTCTTTGAAGATTTCCTGTTCTCAGTAACAAACTCGTCAAATACAACATGAGGGCTTTCCTCCACGCAAAGAGTCCGATAGTTAAAGACTCTGAAGGCTTTACTGACTCGTGAGTATCCTAAGAATACTCCTTGATTAGATTTGCTATAAAAAGCCTTCAACTGATCTTTCCCATTATTGTGGATAAAGCACGGACAACCAAAAATATGAAAATGAGAAATAGAAGGAATTCTCCCTTTCCATAGTTCGTAAGGTGTCTTCATGTGTTGCTGTGTAAGGAGTGAGCGATTTTGAGTATAGCAGGCGGTGTCAGTAGCATCTGCCCAGAACTTAGAGGGTAGTCTGGAGTCTGCTAGGAGCGTTCTTGCTGCTTCTTTAAGTGTTCTGTTTTTGCGTTCAACAAGTCCGTTCTGTTGAGGGGTGCGAGCTGCTGATGTCTCGTGTTTAATTCCCTCCTGTTCGCAGTACTCCTTAACTACTGAGTTGAGAAATTATGTTCCTCTATCTGAGCGAATTCTCTAAATCTTGATGTCCTTTTCCACACTGAGCTTTTTCAGCAGTTTGGGCAACTCAGTCATGACATCAGATTTGTTGGCTATGGAGATGACCCATGTATATCGTGAATAGTCGTCAATAACGATGAGGGCATACTTCTTGCCTCTTATAGTCACTAGAGAGACTGGCCCGAATAGTTCCATGTGTAGCAGTTGAAGGATTCCATCAGTGGAAGGTGACGGAATAGGTGGATTGCTACTCTTTGTCTGCTTTCCCTTCAAACACGCTTCACAATTCCTGTCTTTGATAAACGATTCGTTGGGCAATCCTCTGACTTTAGAGTTCTTGGCTAGTTTGTTCATAGTTTTGAAGTTCAGGTGGCTGGGTCTCTTGTGCCATAGCCATCCTTCCTTGTCACTAGATTTTGTCTCTGCAAGCAAGCAAGCCTCAGGTTCTGCGGTTTTCCAGTTTGCAACATAGATATTCTTCCTCTGCGAGCCTGATAACACTGTTTTCCCTGTAGATTTGTCAACAACGTCACAGAAATCAGCGTCAAAGATAACTCTATTCAGATTGTCACAGAATTGACTGACAGAAAGGAGATTATGTTGAAGTCCTTCAACATAAGTTACTCTTGGAACTGAAGTTGTCCCAATATTCAGCGTTCCATATCCCCTTGTGTAGCCTTTTGAGTTGTCACCAAACTCAATTCTGGGACCATCTTCTTGTACGTAGTTGGTCAGCAGGCTCTTCTGGTATGTCATGTGTCTCGAGCAGCTCCTGTCCACTATCCAAGGGTCCTTATGCACCTGCAAAACAGAAACATTTTTAGGTACCCTTTGGTTCAGTTGGGTCCTTACATGTTAGTGGGTGATTTCGGAACCCAGATCTGTCTAGGGATCTTAGAAGTCTGAGACTTCTTCTTCTGAACCTTGTCAGCTTTCTTCTCCACAAGACTTGGAGAAACTGACTTTTTGACGGTTTTGGGTTCAGGAGCTTTCTTCTTCTGAGGCTTTGTGTTCCTCCTGACCCTGGGCTCACTGTATTGTTCACTGTACTGTTCTGCCCACCTGACCTTCTTAGTTCCCACTATGTTTGATCGTGGTGTCCTGGGGCTGGAACCTCTGGTCAGTTGCTTCTGGTTGCTCGGCTGAGGTGCAATCATCTTCTGTTTATTCTTCGCCTGAGGTGTTGAGTCAGTAGCCTGAGCCTTTCCTCTGACGAACCTATCAGCCAGCATTTCTGAGCTTTTAGATGTTGAAGTGGAAGCTTCATGAGTGTAGCCAAGTCCTTCTTTCATGGCTATTGGCCTTTGAGCTCTAAGCATGCTTTCCAACTTCTCCTTAGCTCCTAGGTACTGTTCAGTCATCAGTCCTCGCCAGACTTCATCACTTCTTCGAAGTGACTCATAATCCTTTTCAACTTCTGTGAGCTTCTGACTGAGTCGGGCTATCTCAGTATCTTTCTCAGAATTGTCCTTGGTCAGAACTGATATCTGAGTTTCTTGGAGCTGAGACTTAGTCATAAGAGATTTAATCTCTTCCTTGAGTCTCGCAACTAGACTCTCTGAATCAGTAGAGACCTGACAATCAGAAGAAAGTCTCCGATTCTCAGCCTTTACCTGTTCCAGTTTCTGAATGGTTCTGCTGAATTCTCTGCTCAGCTGAATCTGCTCCTCTAGTAGATCATCATAGGCTTGGACCACATCTAGAGGTTCATCTGTGACGGAGCACGTGTCGTGTGTGCAATGTGAAGAGGAGGTTATATTAAATTTAGAATTTACCTCAGCCTCTTCTCCGGCCATCAGACAGTATTCAGTAGTTTCTTCAGTATCTATCTCTCCGATCTCAACGGTGACAAATGCAGCTTCGTCCTCAGAAGAATACATGAATGTATCTTCCTCGATTGAGTTATCGGATATCTCTCCGGCTATGTAGGCCTACCTCCTTCGGGCAAATTTTTCGCGCCTGGCCTGCCGTTCTGCTCTTTGAGCAGCTGAGAGTTCGGGACAGTCGTATTGATAATGTCCCTCTTTCTTGCAGTTGTAGCACACAGTTGATTTGCTGCTCTTTCCAGCTGAGCCATTTGATGGACTAGCAGCAGGCTCTGTGTTCCTGCAATCAGTAGTAGATTTAGATTCTTCCCTATTTCGATAATCTTTCTTACCTGAGGGAGAATCTCTATTGTATTTCTTCAGCTTTCTGACTCTCTCTTTTTCTCTTTGATATTTGAGAGCCATCAGTGCTAGTTGGTCGTGGCTCAAGTCTCGAGAGGACTTTGCCTCTATTGTGGCCACGCCTTGCTGGAAGAAATGGGTTTGACTCAGCTTTTCTTGATGTTGCTTTAAAAGTATGATCAATCTGTGTGTCAGATGGAGCGCTTGAACATCGTTGGGGTAGGCTGTGCTCAAATTCCTCTGTTTTTAGTTCTGAAAAGATAACATCAGGAGTTAGAGCATTAAGATCTGAGCGTCTTAAATAAGTAGCAAAGGGAAGCCACTTCAGTCGAGGTAGTGCTCTCAGAATCTTTGTGTTCATCTCTTTGTTGGTGAACGTCCTCCCCAGCCCGTTGATCACGTTGACCGATTCGTAAATCTGACGCTTAGCTCGTCAATGGTCTCATTGGGCTCCATGGCAAAAGCATCGAACTTTTGTAGCTCTAATTTGAGCTTATTCTCTTTGATTTGCGGGGTTCCTTGACTCAGTACAGCCAGGGCGTCCCAAAGTTCTTTAGCCGTCTTGCAGTCTTGCACCCTCCCAAGGTGTGAATCGCTGAGCGTAGTCAGAATAGCATTACGCGCAACTCGGTCGAGGTTGTGCAGCTTTTTCTCTTCAGGCGTGAAGGCAGATTTATCTTTTGCGACCTTGGCACCAGTCTGTGCCCCTACACCTCCCGCAACAGCAAATTGTACGATATCTATCATGGAAATGATAGGTCCTGTCTCAAGGACATCCGTCATGCTGTCATGCAGCGACGTGAGGTGTGCCTCCATTCTCACACGCCATACTATATAGTTCTCTATCGAGAACATCGGTACCATCCTAATCCCTGACATATCAGTCATTGTAAGTAAGAGTATAAGGATGTTATGAAGAGATGCTTGTGCAGTGAAAAACGTTTTCAGGATCTGTTCGAGAAGACCAGTAGTTACAGAACCGATGATCAGAAGAACACCGTTGCTCTGATACCAATTGTTGGTCCGGAGACGAGAGTCAGGTGTAGAGGGGGGGTGAATACACTTGAGTACTGCTCTTTTTCTCAAACTGAAGGACAGCTGAGTTGTTTGGTGCGACTGATGAACAGTGCCAAGTAAGAACCTTCGATCTCGGGTCAGAGTGAGTTAACTACTCAGCTCTCCTACTGAATTTGTCAGTCGTTGAGACTCAGTCAAAAACCTTAGTGCGAAATAGTGTGGGGCCCGGAGATTCATCTCAGTTTGAAAACGTGATTTTCACAAGCAGTTTTGGCTAGTGCGCTTTTAAGAATACGTTTTATGCAAGGATATGATTTTGTAATCAGTTTGTATGCGATGCAATAAAACAGTAAATAACACAAGCAATTTTTAACGTGGTTCGGATACGCAAGATCCTACATCCACGGTCCTGCTGAACAGGAGGTCTTGTTGAATTATCTGAGCAAGCCTCAGCGAGGAATCTGTGCACTGGACAGACCCTTCTATGTTATAGTCCTTAGCGACTTTACAAATCAAACCGAGGTTTGAAGGGGAGGGGATAATCTCCAACTAGGAAGGAGTTCTTACAATAAGAACAATCACTAAATGTGAACTCCTTCGAATTTCTAAGCTATAGATTTGGCAATAAGCTTAGCTAGAGAAGAGGGATCTAAAGAACTCTAAAGAGAAGAACTAATGATATTTCATTAAGCAAGTTCTTCGCTGGATTGATCTTGAATGCGCTAGAGTTGTTTGAAAGCTTGAGCGTTTTCCCTTGAAATCCCGTGCGTGGAGCTCGGATTTTCTTCTCTATTTATAGTCGTGAAACAGGCATATGTCAGTTGGAGACGACGATGCTACGTGTCACAACCTTCTAAAGAAAACGACCATAAATTTGAATTATTGCAGCAGAGTTGTTGATACTGTACATGAGAGCAGCTTTAGTTGGTCAGAGCAGATATCGCGTTGACGGCTTCTCATTGGTCGAGGTTTGTGGTAGGTGAGATTGTGTCAGACATCGGAGTTGACTCTCCCTAATCCTCGTATGGTCTTCTGCTGACTTTTGAAAAGACTTTAACAACTGGGTCATTTCCTGTCGGATACAGTAGACTTGAAGCAGTCTTTGTCTTCTTCGTCTGAGTCGGCTGACAAGAGATATTCTCTTGAGTGTGGTCAGCTGATGACTGTGAAGGTACTGAGCTTGCATAGAGTTCTTCTGCTGATGTCTGTCAGTTGATGAGATGTCTTCTACTGAGGCGAAGTTCAGCTGATGACTCAAGAACGCAGGCTCTTACACTGATGACGTGGGGTTCTGGAAAGTAACTTCGACAGAAGATCAATCCAACATTTTACCCCGTACAGGACATAGACACAAGGATAAACAAAACAAAAACGAGTCCTAGCCTATACATCGGTTAATCCTATCAAGACACTACACTACTGCTATCAGCTGGGTTTTGGGATCTTCAGTTCCATAGTACTACTACGATTTCCCCCAATATTATTTTAACCCACTAACTGCTGAGTATCATCTACTGACTCATAACCCAACACCTTCAGAGTCATCAGCTGACTACACTCAGTAATATATTTACTATCAGCCGACTCAGACGAAGAAGACAGAGACCATATCAGGTCTACTGTATCCGACAGGAAACAACCCAGCTTTTAACATCTCTCGAAAGTCAGCAGAAGATCATACGACGATGAGTGAGAGTCAACTCCGATGAAGACCGATGTCTGACATATCTCACCTACCACAAACCTTGAGAACCTGTCTAAGCTCTATCTGCTCTGACCAACTAAAGCTGCTCTCATGCACAGTAACCTTGAGAATCTGTCTAAGCTCTCTACCACAAACCTTGAGAATCTGTCTAAGCTCTATTACTCTACTAAGGAGAACTATGCATATATTAATGTATGATCTGATTCATTAAATTGTTTTAATTAATTTATATGTGATTTAGTGGTCAGTCTTCATATATCATATAATTATATATAATGATAATATTGTTATTCAGATTATTTTATGCTTACTCCTATGTACCTTAAATATATGAACTCTAAAGATTTAAATATAATCCATATATCAACAATGGAATACAAATAAACTTTAAAGGAACTAATAAGTCTAAATATAATATTTGATCCATTGATAGGAAATAATCTTTTTGAATTACATTACTTGATCTCTTCAAGATTTTGAAGAGATAGTATTAAATCTCAACCCAACAAAAGCCTAATGTTGGGGTTGCATGTATTATTGCAGTCGGTAGAGTCCCTGGTGTATATCCACTAGAGGACATCACCAGGCGGTGCATCCGCATTATTGCAAATGTTGAATAATAACATCTCCAACAAATAAGAAGAAGACTTCATGAGGACGAATAGATTTTCAATCGTAAGTTTTTAACTACTAAGAGATGAAAAGATAGAAACAAACTTAAAAACCTTCATGTAATAGTAACTCACCAGTATATTTTTCCAAACTTTACCCACAAGTAGACGAATAGAATTAAACTGTAAGTGAGATTGGGATTGATGAATTCCGAGTCTTCGTATGATGTTTATTTCTGCCTCCAACTCTCGCACTTTTGTGTTTGCTGTTCGAATTAGAGATAGGGTTGTACGTAGGGTATTTTATTTGGAATTTGGACCTAATATATAGAAATTTTATAATTAAAATCGAAGGGCCTAATTAGTTTATTAAAGTAATATTTTATATATTGGCATATTTCCATAGTAACACTATCCTCAAAATATATTATTTTCTAAATCAAAATATCAAGGTAATAAATAATAGTTTTTTTATAAAGAATTTCCTCTTACCTTACGTTTAATGAATAAAACAATTTTTAATTAAGAAAAATATTTCGACACACTAATTTGAAAACAAAAAAACTATTTTAATTAATAAAATATAAAATGAATAAAGATTTTTTTTGTAAAAAAAAATCTAAATAATAAACGGCACATTATTTATTCAAAACTGCTACTTTTTACAGATTAATTTGTATTTGAATTTTTTATTTACAAACTTTTTATTTTAAATTTTTTTTCTTATTTTAAATTTAGTATGTGGCTATTATATATTTAATTTAAAACTTATTGTGTGGTTATACATTTTTATTAAATAAAATAATTATTTTTAGATTTAACGTACGGCTTTGAATTTTAAAAAATATACTCCCTCCGTTCCGCCCGACTTGGCTTCTTTCATTTTTTTGTTTGTCCCGCTTAACTTGGCTTCAACTTAAAATAATACTTTAATAAAATCAAATGAGTCCCACCACTTTATATTACACACAACTACCTACTATCGTTAATAACCGTGCCCAAATAAAAGAAGCCAAGTCGAGCGGGATGGAGGGAATATGACTTTTTTTTTTTACTTGTATCAACTTATTTATAGAATAAAATATTTTAGCTAATATTATTATGGTTGAAAATTGATGTTTCATTAACAAATAAACGTTTTTGAAACTTTTAAAGGTTATTTCCTTTTATACATGATAATATATAGATTGAGAATTAATTTTTTAAGAGTATTATTTTTGGAATAATTTTTTTGAAAGAAATAATTTGAGAATTATTTTTTGGAAATGTATTATTTTGGAAATTTGCTCGTTTTTGTAAGGAAGAAGTCTGAGTGCTCAAGATCATTAACTAATTAATATATCATTTTTAATGATCAGCTTACATAGTTCTTAATTATACTATCTAAGCCCTTATTCCTAACTCTCTTTCTTTTTTGACAATATTTTATTTTATATTATTAATTAAGTTATAAATTAATTTCAATTATTTATCTTGTTTCGAGTTTTAACATTCTAGAAGAATCGTCAGATAAATTATTTTATTTTAAAAATTAAAATATTTTTGCTCGTGACGGATATATTCATCACCATGCAAATATAATATGAAGAATGTTTCTTCATATTTATTGACTACATGTTTTATATAGTGATGGATACGTCCGTCGCAACTTTCATTTAAAAAAACAGGTTGTTTCTTTTTATGGTGACAGATATATCCATCACTACGCAACATAAGTAGTATATGTTTTAACGGGTGACAAATTCATATGTCACTAATATTATGGGTCAAATAATTAATTAATATTTTAAGTAGTGACAAATATGTCCGTCATTACATTTAACGACTAATATTCCGTCATAAATCCGTCACTATTTCATTCATTAAATTTTTCGTCACAAATCCGCCATGAAATTGGGACCCGTTCTAACACCCGTCACTATATCCGTCACTATATTTATGATTTGTGTATTGACGGATACATTCTGTCACGGAGAAGAAATAAAAAAAATAAAATTAATTTGGTGACGAAATATGTCTGTCATTAACATTAGTGACTAATATTGCCGTAACTAATCTGTCACCATGTCTTAATTAAAATTTCCGTCACTAATCCGTCACAAATTGGTGACCCGTATTACTTTCCGTCACTACGTCAGTCACTAATTTAATGATTTGTTATATTTAACCATTTTATTGTGAGTAATATTTATGTATTAGTTAATTCAAATTGATTGTGTATGTAATGCTCCCTCCGTCTCATTAGTAGCGTCTGATTTCTTTTGGGTAAGAAGATTAAGAAAATGATATTGTATGGTCTATGTTGTTTGACTTTTGGATAATTAATTTGTGGCTACAAATTTTTTGCCATTTTTAAAAATAAGACATTAATAACATGACATCCTTTTCGAGAATACAAGACACTACTAATGGTACGAAGTGAGTATTATTCTTTAGATCCAAAAAGATACCCTTTTCTAAAACAATAAAATAAGAAAGGGAAAAAATTAGACAAATTATTTGTAAAATTAGTATTAGCTTTGATTTATAATCAAAGGTGTACTAGAGTCCATGAAGTTGGACCCATCAAAGCAGAATGGAAAATGTAGCCCGGCCCGAATGTCAGTAGTTTTGCAGGCTTGGACTGCCATCCGGCCCGTGCTCTGAGTTGTACCTTGTCAATGCGATACGGGCCGGATCTCATTTAAAATCCGGGCCCTCCTTTGAATCTGGTAACAATGTGCCAGACCGTATGGCCCATTAGGGCCCATAACCTTAAATCAAAGAATTAGTTATATGATTAAAAAATAATAAAAATAATTAACTTGTTATATTAGTTATATTTGATTTAGGGATCGATATATCGTAAAACTCGATGAAAGTATCTTATCGTATTGGAATGTCTAATAATGATACAGTTAAACCTCGATAAAGTATTACTTTATCGAACATTATTTCAGTGCATTGACCCATATCGAGACCGGAAGAAATTATTTTCTTAATGAGATTATTATTTTATCGAGGTTTAACTGTACGTTTCTAAAGTGTCCATGCTCTCTAGCTAATGCCGAAACTAAGTAATCTTAAAATGTAACATTAATACAAACAGAACCAAAAGGTAGCTTAAAGATTTCCATCAGCCAAAACTTGTATTGAACTGTGTTATATCATCATTGAATTCATCATTTTTAACAACTCAAATCCCTCCATCACTGTCAAAAAAACAGTAAATTTTACGTGGTAAGAAATTACAAATGCTTTTGTGGTACAAAACTTTTTCACTAAGATTCATACTCAAGTAGTAAAAGACCAGCAATCACAACTTGCTCTCTCTCTCTCTCTCTCTCTCTCTCTCTCAATCAATTAGGCTACACTCCCATGATCAGAACCATCTTCATAGTAATAAGGTGTCAACTTCCCTTCCTTCACCACAGCCTTAGGCAAGCTTCTACACCCAATCTCCTGCATCATCTTCACCACCCGCCTCATCGAAGGTCGATTAATCGGAAGAGGGCTTGTGCAGAGCAGCCCTATATTCAAGACTTTGCAAATATCATCCTGGTAGCTAGAATCGAGTTTAGGATCGACCACACATGCAACGCCTTTATGGTCTAAAGTCGAACAAACCCACTTCACCAAATCCTTCTCACCAAACTCCGGGTCAATGGGAAGCTTACCCGTTACCAACTCGAGTATAACCACTCCAAAACTGTAGATATCGCTCTTATCGTTCACTCTAAGCGTGTATGCGTACTCTGCAATGAAAATAGTAGAAAGTTGTAATAATGTGGAAAAGCAAGTAGTTGTGGATTGTTGAGGAAGAAATCCAATAAGTAATGTTGGGATTTGGAAATGCTTGTTGGGATTTCATAATCAAGGGATAGCTTGATCTTTTGTAGGTTGTTTGTTTTCTTACAGCTATCATGATATGAATGATATGATTTTGAATAATTCATGTGTGACTCCTATGGCACCTAAAATTGAACTGACAAACATTGAAGGTGTAACTGATAATTCACTAGAAATCATAAAGTTGGCACATGCTGTAATAAGATGTTAGGAATGGACTGGCTAGGGGCTATATAGCTACCATGTGCGACTCCTATGGCACCTAAATTTGCACTTACAAACACTAAAAGTGTAATTAATACTAATTCACTACACACAATCAGACAATTAGGCCTAAAACTCATGAAGTTGTCACATGTTGCAATAAGATGATAAGAAAGGACTAGTCAATGGTAATATAGCTACATGTGTGATGTGTGTGACTCCTATGGCACCTAAAATTGAAATTAAAAACACTAAAAGTGTAACTAATAAAAATCACTAAACACAATCATACAATTAGACCTAAAACTCATAAAGTTGCATATGTTGTAATAAGAAGTTAAGAATTGATTAACCAAGGGTAATATATATAGCTACATGTGCAACTCCTATGGCACCTAAAATTGCATTGACAAACACTAAAAGTGTAACTAATGCTCCATCCGTCTCACTCCAATTGTTCAGTTTCTTTTCGGCACGGAGATTAAGAAAGTTGTAGGTTGTGTGTAGAGGAGTAATAAAGTAATGGGGTCCACTAAATTATACAGAATATTCACAACACAAAATCAGACAATTAGCCAAAAACTCATAAAACTAGTCAAATGTAGTAATAACAAGAAGTTCAAGAATGGACTAACCAGGGGCAATATAGCCAGAAGACCCAGCAATAACAGACATGGACTTGATCCCCTTCCCATCACCACCAACCACCTTAGCCAACCCGAAATCCGCAACCCGTGCCCCATACTCCGCGTCCAGCAAGATATTATTCGACTTGATGTCTCTATGCACGATCGGGGGGACACAATCGTGGTGCAGATACGAAAGCCCCTCCGCCGCATCAAGCGCAATCTTATACCTAATAGGCCAATCAAGCAAACCACTCTTAGTACTATGCAGCAAATCACCCAAACTCCCATTAGGCATGTATTCATACACAAGGAGTTTACTATCCCCTGTGGTGCAGCAACACCATAACTTCACTATGTTTTTATGCCTTATCTTCCCAAGAGTCTCAACCTCTGCATCAAACCCATCATCCCCATGATTAGCCCTCTCGACATCGCTGCTTTGAACGGATAATTTCGATCTCCCCCATAGCTTCTTGACTGCAACCGCCTCTCCAGTGGTTATTACAACCTTGTACACCTTACCGGAGGCTCCGGTTCCGATCACATTGTCTTCATCAAGAGCTTCAAGAATCTCACTCTCACTGAATCCCAATTTGTGAAAAGACATCAATGTCCATTTTGAAGAGTCGAGAGTGACATCATTGAACTTCTTGTATCTTAAGTAGAACCAAATTAGGCCAAAGATTAGGACTAATCCAGCTACAACAAGTAGCGTACGGAAAAACCATTTGTAGCCCTTGTTCTTGATTTCTTTGCTGCTGCATAAACCTTTGATATCTCCACATAATTCAGAGTTTCCGAGGAAGCTGCCTTTATACATCTCTTTAGCATAATCTTGAGGAATATGGCCGGTGAGATGATTGTAGGACATATTCAAACGATTCAGCTTCAAATTCTGCAATGAAATAGGGATTTGGCCGGAGAATTGGTTTCTTGATAAATCAAGATAATTCAGAGTAGATAAATCCCCAATTTTAGTCGGAATTTCACCGGAAAAATCATTATTAGCCAAATTCAACTCGTTTAGCTTCTTCCCAGATTGAATCCCCGCCGGAAATCCACCGGAAAATGAATTGTTATGAAGATCAAGCCTCGCTAACTGCCGGAGATTCACCAAACTCGCCGGCAACGGCCCCGAAAACTTGTTCCCCTCGCCGGAAAACTCCAACAAACAGAAAGCCAATCTCCTCCGGCACAACACCGGAGAATTCATTCTCGGAGAGAATCAACTGAGATAGATTCGAAGCTCCGGCGATAGTTTTTGCGATTACACCCGAGAATGAGTTGCCGGTTAATTCGAGTAGCGACACGTGAGGAAGCCCCCAAAATTTCGCAGGAACCTCGCCGGAGAAATTGTTGTGCCCTAACCTTACCCGGAGCAAGCTCCGGCATTCGGCTAGAGTCGCCGGGATTTCACCGGAGAATGAATTTTCGATCAGTAAGAGCTCTTCTAGGGCGCCGTTGAAACACAAATTCGCCGGAATTTGACCGGAGAAATTGTTGGTGGAAACATCAATCCACCACAACGCCGAGTTTCTACCGAGATTGGGAGGCAATTTTCCAGATAATTGATTGCGGAAAATCTTCAATTCGTACAAATTCACGGAATCGGAAATTTCAACCGGCAACTCACCGTGCAAATTGTTCTCGTAGAGGTTGAGCGACTCGAGCGGCAGCTTGCACAACTCAACCGGGATCGTCCCAGTCAACCCGTTCGTCGACGAGTCGAGCCGCCTCAGTGACGTCATGTTTAACCACCCACCGCTCGGAAGCTCCCCATTCAACGAGTTATTATACAGCTCCAACTGAACCAGAGAGGCAAGCTGAGTGAGAGAACTCGGGATTGAGCCGACCAACGAGTTGTACGCCAGGTCCAAATCAACGAGTCTACTCAGCCGACCTAACGATTCGGGTATTTCACCGACTAGACTCGTCTGAGTCAGCCACAGCACCTCTAGATTGGTGAGATTCCCGAGCTCCGCCGGGACCCGACCCGGCGAAAACGGGTTGTACGACAGATTCAACATCTTCAGCGTCGAAACGTTACCGAGAAAAGACGGAATTGTTCCTTCCAACAAATTCTCCACCAATGCGAGCACTTCAAGCTTCTGGAAAGTTCCATAACTCGGAGGAATCTCCCCGGAGAAGTTATTCCCGGTCAAATCGAGGTACTTCAAGCTCGGCAGCTCCGCCACTCTGCGGGGGAGCGCACCGGTTAAGTAATTCTGCGCCAAATCGAGATGCTCCAGCGCCGTACACGTGGCGAGATCTTGGTCGGGGATCGTCGAGTTGATGAAGTTATCGTAGAATGAGATGAAGGATAAGTTTCCGAGGCGGCAGAGGACGGAGGGGAATGGACCGGAGAGATTCGAGCTTGATAGGTCGAGCGAGACGACGAAGGCGTTGCCGGAGTCGCAAACGACGCCGTTCCACTTGCATGGCGTTTCGTCGTCGGAGTTCCAGTCCGAGAGGACGCCATTGGGGTCATCGAAGTTGAGCTTGGCTTTCTGAAGATACAAACCTTCTCCGTTTAGAGAGAGACTTAGCTTTGAAGAGAGGAAAACGATGAGAAGCTGAAAGAGGCGGCGGAGGTTGCTGCGGTGCTGCATTTCTGCGGCGGTGGGACGATCGTTGGTTTGGTTTGGAGTGGGGGAGGAGGGAAGCCAAGTTGGAGGTTAGTAAAACGACATGACTTTGGTCTGACACAGATTTGAAAAAATTTGTTCTTTTTTTGTACTTTTATTTTTTTTATATTTTTGATGCTCATTATTTAAAAATTATAATTTTGGTGCTCATAATTAATAAATTATTTCTATTTTAATGTCTTATAATTTAACATTTATTTTTAACAAATTAAGCACATATTTTTATAATAATATTATTATCAAAATAATTTAATAATTATATATATATTTTAAAAAAATTAAAATAAATTATTACGTTATTTTAAACATTGAAAATAAAACATAAATAATTTACTATTAAATAAAATTAACATAAAGTATTAAATTATCATAACCTATTATTTTAATAGTTTAAAATTATTATTATTATAAAAAAAATATTTTTTAACAAATTTTACATAATCTTATAATTTTACCTTTCTTTAAATTAATATAATATTATTTAATTATTAAAATAATAAAAGAAATCAAAATTGTTAGTGTTTTTTAAGTTTAGACATCAAATATATAATTTTTGAAATAAGGAAATCAAAACTTAAAATTTTTGAAAATTTAGACACCAAATGATTAATTACTTTTTTTTATCTTTGTATAAACCTTTATCTGTGTGTTCTTGAAGTTACCTTGGTAAATGGAGTTGATTATACCGACGACAGAGAAAGAGAGAGTCTGCTTGTCGAAAGTCTACTCACAATCAATACAAGTTGGAGCATGCTGGTGATTCATTAAAATTGTCTGTTTTTGACCAAACGCTAACCAGAATTCTCTAAAATTAGTACTCCCTCCGTCCCGCTACATGTGTCATACTTCTTTTTGGTGCGAGAATTAAAAAAATGAATAATAAAGTATGAAATATGAGTAGATGATAAAGTAATAGAGAGAAGATAAGTGAGATTATGAGAGAGAAAATAATAAAGTCGGAAATATAAATGATAAAGTAAAATAAATAAATAATTAAAGTAAGAAAGAGAAATGATAAACTATGAGAGAAAATTGATAAAGTAGGAGAAAATTTATGATTTTTTAAAAAAATTATGTCCATTTTTTGAAATGTGTCATTTGAGACGAGACGCTCGAAATAGAAAGTGTCACATGGAACAGGACGGAAAGAGTAATTTTTATTGCAATCATTGTTTAAAAATAGTTTTAATTTACAATTTATATATTCCTAATATTTGTATAATTTGGAAAATAAAATAAAATATAAGTAGTATACTACGCTTATCGTGTCGAAATTATAAAGGTAAAAACTAAAATTAATATACTTTAATCTTTGGTGATGCTATAGTATCAAAATTTTCAGATATCATAATATATAGATCAATATTAAAAAAACCTCAGCATAAACAATAATATCACTAACATATCGATGAATACAAAAAGTGGAAATATGCACTGCTGGCCAAAGCAAAAAAAAAAAAAAAAAAAAATGGCCTTTAACTATAAAAAAACACAAATCTAGTCATTTTGTCTTCTTGTGGGCGCAGGCTGTCAGAAGGGCCGATGGGGGGCCGATGGACAATTCTGAGGGCCGATGGTGGCCGATTTCAAATGTACCGAGGGCCGATCGAGATCGGCCATCTTTAGGCCGACCTATCGGCCCTACTGAGAAAACAAAAATAATTGAAGGGCCGATGGTGATCGCCCTTCAGTCGAGACATCGGCCCTCAAAAATAATAATCGTTAATAATTAACCCTTTTTTATTAATTTTTAAAAATAAACGTAAAAAAATGAGGGCCGATGCCGATTCGGCCGAGCCATCGGCCCTGATTCTTCACAAGTCGTTACATGTAACGGCCCGAAATTTACCGAAGGGCCGAAAATAATAAAACTGTTTATTAAACGAGGGCCGATACCCATCGGCCCTCCCATCGGCCCTTCCATCGACCCTGAGTCGCAGTAAATGAGGGCCGAATGAAAATAACCGTTGATCGAAAATAACATTCATTTGCAACAATCGCCGAAATTTCACCCATTTTCTCCAGCATAATCGCCGGCCACCGTAGTCCGCCGCTCTTCGCCGCCGTTCGCCGCTCATCGGCCCGAAACGCCGCCGCCGAAAACAGTCGCCGTCGATCACCTTTGAAACGCCATGTCTTCCGGCGAAATTGAGGTTCGTAATTCCGATTCCTTGGCCCTTCCATGTTAGAAACTATGCAAATTCATGTTAGAAACGACGTTGAGTGAATTAAATTGTCGATCTATGCGAATTCATGTTAAAATGTAGAAGTGCTTTTTTTTGAATTGTAGATTTGTTGGTCCCGAGAGCACGTTCAGGTGTAGAGGGGGGGGGGTGAATATACCTGAAAACCGATTTTCTCAACTTAAACACGAACATTCCTTTTCAGGATAATGTCGTACTGAACAAGTTCAGCAGACCAGATAAGTTGTTCTGAATCGTGTGGCAGAGTGACTAACTCTACTGAGATCTGCTAGCTGACTGAGAGTCAGAATTCAGTATCTTACAAATAGAGTTCAGTAGTGCGGAATAGTGTAGGCCCAAATTCAGTTGAGTGGGAAAACGTTTTTATCAAAACAGTTTCAGTTGATTAGCGCAGTCTGTTAAGTTTTCTGAAACTCAGTTGAATGATTTAAAGAAGGTTTTCAGTATGAACAATAAATCAATACAACAGTTAAAAATAGAACACAAGACACAGAGGTTTTTAAAGTGGTTCGGACACAAAAATCCTACGTCCACTGTCCCGAAAGATCAGAAAGCTATTTATTATAATGAGATAGTCTCAATCGGTTTGTATGCTGGACAAACACTGGTCTTGAGATTTATACTGAGCAAGTCTCAGTTTACACGGTTATCAAACTGAGTGTTTGAAAAACTCTCCAACTGTGAAGGAGTCCTTTACAATAAGGATCAGTTCAAAGGTGAACTCCTTCGTCTAAGCTATGGATATATTCTATTGAGCTTAGGTTAGAGGGATAGGAAACAATGATGTGGCTTCTAGAACGACGAACAACTGAATATAGCTTTGGGTTCGTGTATCGTCGTTTGGATACTAGAGGCTGTATTAATCAGTTCAGCTTGGTTCCCTAAGAGCTGGAATGTAGTCTTTCGCCGGAGATAGATTCTTCGAACTTCTTGCGGAAGACTTAGGCTTTTCGAGTATGCTCGTTTGAATGCTCTGTGTGTTCTCTCGTGTGTTCTTGAGTTCTCGATATTTTTCATGAGCTTCAAATTTGATTTATCCCTCTATTTATAGAGAAGAGATTATGATAGATCCATTGGAGACGATGATCCCTTGTCTCTCTCTTTTGGGTAGCTAACGGCTCTTTTGAAGTATGGTGGCAGTGTCCTTTCCCTCCATTTCTGGAAAGTTGTTGACTTGCAGCTTTAGTAGATATAGGGTACGTGTCTGCTTATCATTGGCCGAGGTTCAGAAGGTGGTTGAGACAGAACAGACTTCAAGGAGATCTGAAGCTGACTTCTCTCTTCCTCGTATTTGACTCTGCTGAAATGACTTCAAAGATGCTGATAGTTAGAAGACTGTCTGTCCGTTGCTGAGTCTGATCTTTGATTCAGTAGCATGCTTCTGCTGAGTTGGCTCTACTGAAGATCAGCTCTGAGTACAGAGAACTACTCCTACTGAGTTCAGTTCCACTGACTCCTTTCAGTATATTGCTCATGTTGAGTCCAGTATCACTGAGTCTTCTACTTCTGGTGTTGAGGCAGATAATCTACTGAGTGCCTGAACTAGAGCAGAGGGTCTGCTGAGTCTGAAACCTCAGAGACAAAACAAATTACAACGTAATGGTTCACCAATCAATATAAGGTTTTGGGATCTTCAAATCTTCATAGACTCTTTTAGAACACAGAGCTACAGAGTGTATGACAACACAGAAGACTGAATCATTTCCCACTATTTACCAACACTGATGAGGATAGAATCATCACCCAACATTTTCCCCATATTTGATGATGCCAAAACCTAACAACTATCAATAAATCAACCTAACACTATGACTTATCAGAAACAGAGCTCCTTACAAAGTATTACAAGTAGGATCAGTGGAGTTGTTCTTCAAATCCTAGACTACTGAGGGGATCAGGGCAAAAAGTCAGAATAAATACAGAGACTAAAGTACAATTTCCCCCTGTCTTAACAACATTTTCCCCCATGCTATCAAGTCAATCAGAATCTAGCTAAGCAACAACTGATAATAAATAACAGACAATGAGTGTGTGAGTCAGTAATCACTTCAGTGATTTTGAGTGTTAAGCATAAACAAACACGGCTATTCAGACAATAAGATATTGTCAAAGCCAAACAGAGATATTATATATATGAGAATATCAGTACAGTTACATCTCTGCTAGACTAGAAACAAGAAAGAAAGACACAAAGAGAGTACAGAAGCAAGAAGTCATTTGAACTGCCTAATCCTGTCTTTGAAATCTTGAGATTGAGTTTCAGGAAGAGGCACTCCATACATGCGATAAGTAACCTTTCTCAGCTTCAGTATCTCAGCAAAGTCCGCTGGGTCTTCTTCATCAAGGAATTTGGCTTCAGCAGCATCCTTCACTTCTTTCTCTATCACACCGTAGTGAATGGATCCATCAAATCTCTGTGGGGGTGGCAGAATTCTGGGGTCTGGAACTCTGACTTCAACATTTTCTTTGACAACTTTTTGCAGTCTGGCATACATATCTAAGTCAGCTCTCATGATCCATTCAGTATAAGCCACTGACTTGCGCTTCTCAGACCAGAATCTCCAGAAATAATTCCTTTTTATGAACTCGATCTTCAGTGCTTCCCACCTCTGAGTGAATTCCACTGGTATCCATTCATCATTTCTAGGCCATCTGTGAGTCTTCAAATCTGTAGGCTTCCTGAATCTCATGTATCTATAGGGGATATAGCCTTTGCAAGGATCCTCTGACTAGCTTCCTTTTCAGTTCTTAGCTTGAGAGGCTCGAGATCTGCCATCCTTATTCTCTCTCTAGCTGCTTCAATTTGCCTGGCCTCTTCACCTTTGTATAAGTATCTATCTAACTGAGCCCAGATTTCTTCCATCTCTTGTTCATGTGCCTTCGAGGCAGTGTAGGAGGGCTTGTGAGGTGGCTCTTCTTCTGAGTCAGCATGCGTTGATGATTTTTCTTTGGAAGTCCCCTGCTGCCCAGTAGATTGATGTTGCTGCTGCTCCTTCTCCTTTTCTTTATCAGCTTCGTCGTTGAGTTTAAGCGTTTTAGGAGGTAGCCTAACACCTGTTTTCTTGCCTCCAGCTGGAGCCTTAGTTTTGCCTTTGACAGGCTTCTTCTTAGGTTTGTTGGCTGCTTCAGCTTCGGCTATCTCCCTAGCCAGCTTCTCATCTGCTCCCTAGCCAGCTTCTCATCTGCAGCTATCTGAGCCTCCTCCTCCGGGGTTATGAACCTCCTGGGTCCTTTCTTCTTGGAGGGAGGGGTTGGGAGTTTCAGTACCTTTTTGCCTTTTCCGGCAACTGGAAGAGGGAGAGGAGCTTCTTCCTCTTCTGAGTCCTCGTCAGCATACTCAGCTACTTCCTTTATAATATCAAGAGGAGTTTGAGTAGCCTGAGTTGTGACTTCTTTGGAGCCTGAGCCACTTGGGCCAGTCTCAGTTGATACTGCAGCTGCAGCTGAGACACCCTGGGCCTCGCCAGTTGCAGTTGGTCCAGTAGGGGCAGATGACTGAGTTGAAGTTGCCCCTACTACTGACCTTGCTCTCTTTGGAGCTTTCGGTGTCAGCTCCTTAGTTGCTTTTTCCACTACACCTTCCCCCTTTTTTACTAAACCTTCCTCCTTTTTGGCATCAACAATTAGGGTTGGGGGCGGAGCAGATACCTTTCTGTTCAGGCTTTTGTATGAGGTTGACAGATCGTCCAACTTGGAATGGATTTTTGTCCGAGCCTCATGCAGCTCGTTCCTCTCATTGGTCAGCTGATCGCTGTATTCTTTGTGTGAGAGATCAGCCGGAGCCTTGAACTCTTTCAGTTGCTGCTCTACCTTCTCTTCAAGAGCCTTTTGAATAGTTTCTATTCTGAGTTCATTGGCTTGAGAGATGGCAGTGACGAATTCAGTGTGAGCGGTTTGAGCGGCCTTGAAGTTGTTCATCAGTTTGTCCTGGCCTTCCTGAATCATCTTGAGCTGAGCTTCGAAGTCAGCTCTCTGCGCAGCTAAGGCATTCGTCAGAATGCTAGAGAAGTTAGGGACTTGAGATGTAGAAATGGCTGTCCTGAGTCCCTGCAGCTCTGCACTCTGTGCCTCAGTGGTTTGCCGACAAGTCTTGTGGACGGTACGGGCAAGTAGGCAATTTTGGGTGCCTTGATTCTTCAGTGCCCTGGCCACAATTTTCGAATGACGGCTCTTTGGTTGGGCGCTACTTCGAAAGCAGATTGGAGAAGAAGCTGAGCAGGATCAGCTGCTTTCGAAGTACCAGCCACTGTCTGCCCAGGACCAAGGATGCTGAGTGGAGGGTCAGCAGTAGATGCAGTGGCATCCTTGTCCTGTTGAGTTCCCTCATCAGGCTTCTCAGGACCTGAATCATGGGGTGGGTCCTGACCATCCGGGTCAGACCCATCTGAGGGCCCAGGTGCTGAGACAGGCTGTCTGTCGTTCAGCAGAGCGAGCATGGCAGCCCTCAGATCCTCGAGCGTGCCGAGGTCAGATGGCTCTGAGTAGCCAATCTTCCCCCTTATCAGCAGCTCTTCCTCGTGGAGCTGTTCGCAGGAATGGTGAATGACTAGTCTCTTCAGGTTGTGCCATTCCTGGAACCTTATCAACATGTGGAGCCTCGCCTGCCTAGCCAGTAGGACAAGATCTGAGTGGCTAGCGATCTCCGGAATCACTTCAGCAATCTCTCGGGAGGCTCTGGATTTGAGAGCTGAGGCCTCCATCCTGACAGATTCTGACTCCGAGGTTGTCTCCAAGTCCTCGACTTCGATTGGAGACGCCTGTTTCTCAGTAGATGGGATGCTGCTGAGTGGAGGGACGTCCAAGGGGCTCTCCAGAGTCTGAACTTCTTCAGCCTAGACTTCTTCAGCTGGGACCCCTTGGTCCACTGTTTCTCCATGTTCAGTGGAGACGATCTTCTCCACTGATTGAGTCTTCTCAGAAGACTCTGGCTCGTCTCTCAGCTGTAGAGGCGGCTGAGTAATGACGGCCTCTGGTTCCACCTCAGACTCAGTAGGTACAACCTCCCTGATCTTCTTCAGCCTCTTGGATGGTGCCTTAGGCATGGATTTAGGTGGGGACCTCTTCTTCTTCTTCTTCGGCGTTGAGGTCTGCTGAGTCCTATCCTTAGGTGCAGCTGCCCCTGAGCCAATCTGTTGAAGGGCTGCTGCCCTGTTCTGCAATCTGACTTTCTTTACGTTGAAGTACTGCTTGTCCGCGAAGGTGATTTTGTCAGACGCGCAGAAATCCTCGATCATGACTGAGAGTTTCAGTCCGTAGAGGAGCTTTCCTTTGACGCTGTGTCGATTGGATGCCTTATCAAATTTAGCTGATTGCATCATAAACTCTCTGAGGAAAAACTCGGTCCAGTTGATCTTGGCCCGATCATATATGGCCATCATTAGTTGCAGCTTGGGCCTTGACACTTGGTCAAAAGAGCCTACTTGACCCATCAGCAACTGAGTCACTATGTAAGCCAATGCTCTGTACTGAGGGAGCATTGCGTTCTTGGGAAAGGCAGCTCTGAATACTGTTGGCTTCCCGCATGACTCAGTAAGGTACTCGTCCATCAGATCATCCTTATAAGCGACGGTGCTGAATCCTGTATTCGGTAGATTGAAGCTTCTCTGAAGGGCTTCTCGAATAGACATCTGCTTCACTTCCATGTCAGTGCGTGAGGGATCGCCTACTGTGTAGACGACGAATCTTCCTCTGATGTCTCCGTCTACTGAATCAGAGTTCGAGTAGATCTCTACTATTTGTCGCGGGAGGAAGAAAGTCGGTCTCCTCGACAAGAACCCTTCCAAACCGGTCTCCCGGAGAGCGTAGAAGATCTCCTCCATGAAATCTAGGTCACACTCATCAAACTCCATGACTGGCTCGCACCAGACTCGATCCTTTTCGAGGATCTCTCACATATCGGTAGGAGCCATAACCTAGTTTCCTGTCATTTTAATAATCTGTGTACATAGTATAGGTCAGTATCGATAAAAGTATAAAAGAGATAAGAGCATACGATACTAAATGATCATTGAAGGATTACGAAAATATTTTCTGCAGATTTTGAAGAGAATTTAGATAGAAGGTAATAAGTATCTCAGAAAATCTCGGGTACTTAAGATATTTGCAGATATGAAATGGCGGTTTCAAAGATTTGAACGAATATATATATCTTAGAGAAGATAAACAGTTAAAGATCAAAGGTTCAGTTTGAATGCGCTTTTTGAGATGGATGGCTAGGATTAGATTTTATAAAATAGGCAATGATCAAATTAGCCGCCTAAGTCAAAAGCCAGTTGTAAATAGCCTAAGTAGTAACTTGATACGACATGCATTTAATGCGTGGCAGAGTTCAGCATGCTTGTACATAGAATGTCGTGTATTAAATGTGATCCGTTAAAATTAAATGACATTTCCTAAGGCATTGAATACGATGCTGAATCTGATTCATAAATGCACAGAATTGATATATAGGCTACTGAGTAGAGATACACAAACATGTCACCTGAACATCGTAGTCAGCTGATACCTCGTGTAGATGGTTCTGAGTCTCTACGTACTGATTTTACTCAGTACTGAGAGTGAACATTCCCCCTTACTGAATGCTCCTCTCCTGAATCCTCTTACTGACTGGAGTCAGTAGGGTCCAGCAGACCTAGCTCTACTGAAAGTTCTCTGAATCTTGCTTCAGCTAGAGGCTTGGTCAGTATATCAGCCCTTTGATGGTCAGTATGGATCTTTTCCATCCTGATATCCTTCTTTTTGACATGGTCACGAATGAAGTGGTGTCTGATGTCCACGTGCTTGCATCTCGTATGAAGTACAGGATTCTGAGTGATTGCAATGGCACTGGTACTATCGCAGAAGATCGGCACTTCATTCTGAATAACGTCATAGTCGCGTAGCTGCTATCTCAGCCAAAGGATTTGGGCGCAGCAACTTCCGGTAGACATGTATTCAGCTTCAGTAGTTGACGTTGCTACTGAATGCTGTTTCTTTGAGAACCATGAAATTAGCTTACTGCCGAGGAACTGACACGTTCCAGAAGTTGACTTTCGGTCAATTCTACATACTGCATACTCAGCATCATAATAGCCAGTTAGTTCAATATTATCATCAGCTGGATACCATAAACCCATGTCAGGTGTTCCTCTGAGATAGC
The DNA here is from genome assembly GCA_028984105.1 of Lavandula angustifolia. NCBI lineage: Eukaryota > Viridiplantae > Streptophyta > Magnoliopsida > Lamiales > Lamiaceae > Lavandula > Lavandula angustifolia. The sequence goes on along the minus strand of CM054826.1, from coordinate 21,332,924 downwards.
AGAGAATCTTCTTTGCTGATTCCATGTGACTCTACTTCGGATTCGCCTGAAATCGAGCGCAGACACCTAAAACATAAGTTATGTCAGGACGAGTAGCTGTTAAGTATAATAAAGAACCAATTATAGCACAAAATTCAGTTTGGCCTACTGATACTCCCTCTTTATCAAGATCGATCTTCATATTCGTGTTCATCGGGATCTTGATTGGTTTGCCGGATGTGCAACCGAATCTTTTGATGAGGTCTCGAGTGTATTTGCCTTGATTGACAAATGTTCCCTTCTCAGATTGTTTGACTTGAAAGCAAAGGAAATAGTTCATCTCTCCCATCATTGACATCTCGAACTTATCCTTCATCATTTTCTCAAACTGCTGACACATGATGACATTCTTCAAGCCGAAGATGATGTCATCTACGTAGATCTGCACAAGTAGTAGGTCATCTTCTAGTCGAATGCTGAATAGTGTGCAGTCTACTGTGCCCTTCTGAAAACCTTTATGAAGAAGAAACTCAGACAAGGAATCGTACCAAGCCCTGGGTGCTTGTTTTAACCCATACAGAGCCTTTCTGAGTCTATAAACTTGATGTCCCTGCTGAAAGCCGGGAGGCTGTTCCACATAGACTTCTTCTTTCAGTATGCCCTTTTCAAGAAAGCAGACTTCACATCCATTTGATATACTCTGAATCTTTGATGTGTTGCGTAGGCTAGTAATAGTCAGATTGCCTCCAATCTTGCAACTGGAGCAAACGTTTCATCGAAATCTATCCCTTTAGCTTGACAGTAGCCTTTTGCCACGAATCTTGCTTTATTCCTTACTATGACGTTGTTTTCATCTCGCTTGTTCTTGAAGACCCATTTAGTTCCGATTACATGTTGATGTCGGGGTCTGTCAACAAGCTCCCAAACTTCATTTCTCGTGAATTGATTCAGCTCCTCCTGCATGGCTATGATCCAGTCAGCGTCTTTCAGTGCATCCTCAACTGACTGAGGTTCTTCAGTAGACAAGAAGCAGGAATATAAGGTGCTTTCTCCCTGACAGAATCTGGATCTTGTCTTTACGCTCGCTGAAGGATCTCCTATAATTAAATCAGAAGTGTGAGCGTCCAGCTACGATCTACGATGTTTCAACTCTTCATCTGAAATTTGTTCAACACAGATAGTAGGTGAATTAGGCTTCAGTTGTACTATTCTGAGATTGAAGCAATTCAGTTACAAGAGTGTGATCTACTGAGTCACCAGGTTCAGGGGCATTTAGCTCAGGAACATCATTAGTTCCCCCTGAATTATTATTCTCAGTAGAGGTCTCAGTTACCACTGAGGTTTCTTCATCGACCTGAGTTACCTGGGATTGACTCTGTTCGGGAGAGTCAATCTGTTCAGCTACTTCTGCTGTTGGCTGAGATTCAGTAGACTTGTCTTCAGTTTCCTCATCTGAATCATCATCCCAACATAGCTGGATCTTTTCGACTTTATCTGTTAAGCTCAGATCCTGTAACTGTGCTTACTGATGTCCTCAGATTCAGGTTTAGAGTTTCTGCTCCTGTCTTCAGTAGCAAACTCATTAAAAACAACATGATGGTTTTCCTCCACGCAAAGAGTCCGATAGTTAAGGACTCTGAAAGCTTTGCTGACCCGGGAGTATCCTAAGAACACTCCCTGATCTGACTTGCTATCAAAAGTCTTCAACTGATCTTTCCCATTATTGTGAATAAAGCACGAACACCCAAAAATATGGAAATAAGATAGAGAAGGCTTCTTGCCGTTCCATAGTTCATATGGTGTCTTCTTATGCTGCTTTGTCAGTAGAGATCGGTTCTGAGTGTAACATGCAGTATCAGTAGCTTCTTCCCAGAATTTGGTTGGGAGTCCTGATTCTGCGAGCAGGGTTCTTGCTGCTTCTTTGAGTATGCAATTCTTCCTCTCAACAACCCCATTTTGTTGAGGCGTGCGCGCGGCAGACGTCTCATGCTCTATGCCTTCTGTTTTGTAGAACTCCTCCACCATGAAATTCAGGAACTCAGTTCCTCTGTCTGAACGTATTTTGATAATCTTGGTGTTCTTCTCAACACTGAGCCTTTTCAGAAGCCTTGGTAACTCTGTTTTGACGTCATCCTTGTTGGCAATAAATATGACCCATGTGTAGCGCGAGTAGTCATCAATGACCACTAATACATACTTTTTGCCTCTGATCGTCACTGGAGAGACTGGACCGAATAAATCCATATGTAACAGCTGAAGGATTCCGTCAGTGGAAGGAGATGGAACTGGCGGATTTTGATTCCTTGTTTGCTTTCCCTTCAGGCATGCTTCACACTCAGTGTCTTTGCTGAATACTTCATTCGGCAGTCCTCTTGCTAGAGTGTTTCTAGCCAATTTGTTGAGCGTTCTGAAGTTGAGATGGCTGAGTCTTCTGTGCCAAAGCCACCCCGTTCTGTTGTCATTCTTTGCCAGCAAACAAGCTTCAGGTTCAGCTGAGTTCCAGTCAGCTACATAGATGTTCTTCTTGCGCGAACCTGATAACATTGTTTTCCTTGTGGATTTATCAATAACATCACAGAAACCAGCGTAAAAAATCACTCTATTCGAGTTGTCACAAAATTGACTAACAGAGAGAAGGTTATGTTGAAGTCCTTCAACATATGATACTCTTGGAACTATTGTTGTTCCAATGCTGAGTGTTCCATAGCCTCTGGTGTAGCCTTTAGCATTGTCTCCAAACTCGATTCGGGGTCCTTCTTCAGTAGTATAATTCTTCAGCATGTCCTTTTGGTACGTCATGTGTCTTGAGCATCCGTTATCCACATACCAAGGGTCCTTGTGCACCTGCAAAACAGAATTATATTTAGGTACCCTTTATTTTTGATTTTGGGTCCTTAGATGTTAGTTTTGGTAACCCATAACTGTCTTACGACCCTGGTGGTCTCAGACAGTATCTTTCCACTTGTGTCAACATATTTGACCACTGGACTGGTCACTGCTGACTTCTGAGGCTTTTCAGGTTCAGGAGTCCTGATCTTCTGAGTGGGTGGACTATTGACCTTTGCCTTCTGCACGGCTTTCTTCTTCCTTTTCTGACTCTTAGATCCTCTCCTGACTATTGGATCATAGTAATATGACCCATACTGAGCTGGATGAGTCAGTTGTGGAGGTCCATACTGATCAGCCCATTTTGCTTTGCTGGTTCTCCCTTGACTGAACTGGGGTGATCTGGTGCTGATCTTCTTGTCAGAGTGCTGATGACTAGGATGAGGTGCCTTCATCTTCTGTTTGTTCTTAGTTAGGGGGTTCAGTATGTCTACATTGATGGTCTCCCCTTGAACAAACCTATCAGCTAGCCGGTTTTCTGAGCGTACGGGGGCAGATGAGGAGGCTCCCTGGCTGAATCCAAGTCCCTCCTTGCAATGCTTGGGCTTGTTGCTTGCTAGCATAGCCTCCAGCTTCTTTTCAGCGCCCATATATCGCTCTATCATCAGGTTCCTCCAGACATCATCACTTTTCTTCAGCGTTTCATGCTCGGTCTGAAGTCCTGACAACTCTTGCTTCAATAGACTCAGTTCAGTATCTTTCTGAGTCAAGTCTTTGGTCAAAACTGAGATCTGATCTTCTTGATGCTGAGACTTGGCCATCAGAGAGTTTATCTCCTGCCTGAGTCTCGACACAAGTCCTTCTGACTCAGTAGCAACTTGACTCTCCTGAGAAAGTCTCTGATTCTCCACTTTTAGGGTATCCAATTCCTGAAGAGTCTTATTGAGCCACAAACTTATCTGAATCTGCTCGTCGAGTAGTTCTTCATATGCGATTGCGACATCCAGATTCTCGTCTGCACCTGAAAGAGTGTCGTGTGTGCAGTGTGAAGAGGAATTAAATGGTTCATGAGAGTTTACCTCATCCTCTTCTCCTGCCATGAGACACTTTTCAGCATCTTCTTCAGCTTCAAGCTCTAAGGCCATGAAAGCTGCTTCATCGTCAGATGAATCCATGAAGGAGTCGACTTCATCTGAGTCGTCCGAGAGTTCACCAGCAATATATGCTTGTCTCTTCTTGATGAACTTCTCCCTTCTGGCTTTGCGTGCTGCTCGTTCAGTATTACTGAGCTCAGGACAGTCATATTGATAGTGTCCTGGCTTCTTGTAGTTATAGCAAGTGGTGACTCTTTCTTCCTTGCTTTCACTGTCTTTTGACTGTGCTGAGTCATCATTTTTCCTGCATTCAGAAGTATGCGAGTCAGGAGTGCGCTTAGGCGTGTAATCAGACTTACCCTTAGATTCTCTGAGGGCTTTAGTCACTTTTTTGCGCCTCTCCTTCTCCTTCTGATACTTTACGGCAAGCAGTGCGTACTTCTTGGCTAGATTTCCTTCTTGTATGTCAGTAATTGAAGGTTCAACCTTGCTAATCGCTGGAGCTGCTGTGCTGACTGATGCTTTAAAGGTATGGTCGATTTGAGTGTCAGCTTCAGCTCGCTGCTTCCTTTGAGGTAAGCCAAACTCGAATTCCTCTGCTTTAAGTTCTGAAAAGATATGGTCAGGAGTAACAATATCTAAATCAGAATGACGCAATAAAGTAGCAAAGGGAGTCCAGTGACCATCTGGCAGTGCCCTCAAAATTTTGAGATTCATCTCTCGGTTGGAGAATGTCTTTCCCAGCCCGTTGATAGAGTTCATCAGATTCGTAAATCTAACGTTGAGATCTTCAATGGTGTCACCAAGCATGAGGGACAGTCTCTCTAGCTTTTGGAGTTCCAGCGCGAGTTTATTTGCTTTGATCTTATGAGTCCCCCGACTCAGTAGCGCTAGAGCATCCCAGAGTTCTTTCGCGGACTTGCAGTCCTGAACTCTTCCGAGATAAGAATCACTCAGGGTGGTCAGTATGGCGTTTCTGGCGGCGCGGTCTAAATTGTGAAGCTTCTTCTCCTTTGGGGTGAAGAGACTTTTGTCCTTGGGAATCTTCTTCCTGGTCACCATTCCACCTCCATCTGCTGGATCCTGAGCTACGACGCTATCGATCATAGGAACGATAGGTCCGTCCTCTAGAACCTCTGTCATGCTGTCGTGGAGAGAGGTCAGATGTGCCTCCATTCTGACCCGCAATACGCCATAGTTCTCTACTGAGAACATGGGTACCATCCTGATTCCTGACATATCAGACATGATGAATAATGATATGAATGAAGAATGATATGCAGTGAAAATGTTATTCAGATCCGTTCAAGTAGACCAGTTTTAGAATAACAAGAGTCTTATAGAACTCCTGCTCTGATACCAATTGTTGGTCCCGAGAGCACGTTCAGGTGTAGTGGGGGGGGGGTGAATACACCTGAAAACCGATTTTCTCAACTTAAACACGAACAGTCCTTTTCAGGATAATGTCGTAATGAACAAGTTTAGCAGACCAGATAAGCTGTTCTGAATCATGTGGCAGAGTGAGTGAGTCTACTGAGATCTGCTAGCTGACTGAGAGTCAGAATTCAGTATCTTACAAATAGAGTTCAGTAGTGCGGAATAGTGTAGGCTCAAATTCAGTTGAGTGGGAAAACGTTTTTATCAAAATAGTTTTAGTTGATTAGTGCAGTCTGTTAAGTTTGCTGAAACTCAGTTGAATGGTTTAAAGAAGGTTTTCAGTATGAACAGTAAATCAATGCAACAGTTAAAAACAGAACACAAGACACAGAGGTTTTTAAAGTGGTTCGGACACAAAAATCCTACGTCCACTGTCCCGAAAGATCAGGAAGCTATTTATTATACTGAGATAGTCTCAGTCGATTTATACGCTGGACAAACACTAGTCTTGAGATTTATACTGAGCAAGTCTCGGTTTACATGGTTATCAAACTGAGTGTTTGAAAAACTCTCCAACTGTGAAGGAGTCCTTTACAATAAGGATCAGTTCAAAGGTGAACTCCTTCGTCTAAGCTATGCATATATTCTATTGAGCTTAGGTTCGAGGGATAGGGAACAAGGATGTGGCTTCTAGAACGACGAACAACTGAATATAATCAGTTCAGCTTGGTTCCCTAAGAGTTGGAATGTAGTCTTTCGCCGGCGATACATTCTTCAAACTTCTTGCGGAAGACTTAGGCTTTTCGAGTTTGCTCGTTTGAATGCTCTGTGTGTTCTCTCGTGTGTTCTTGAGTTCTCGTTATTTTTCGTGAGCTTCAAATTTGATTTATCCCTCTATTTATAGAGAAGAGATTAGGATAGATCCGTTGGAGACGACGATCCCTTGTCTCTCTCTTTTGGGTAGCTAACGGCTCTTTTGAAGTATGCTGGCAGTGTCCTTTCCCTCCATTGAAATGTCCAATTTTTGATGAAATTGTTGAGAATTTGGAGAGGATTCGAGTGTTAATTGGCTGGAAATTTATGAATCTGGGGCCGATGGGAGGGCCGAAGGCAGGGCCGATGGAGAAGACACTCCATCGGCCCTACCTCGGCCGAACTGTGTTGAACAGGCCATCGGCCCCGGCCGGCCTTGGAGGATTCGGCCCCAAGGGCCTTCGAGCCTTCGGCCCCGGCTGGCCTTAGACAAATCGGCCCTCCATCGGCCCTTGTTCGGCCCTTCCATAGGCCCTCGTTCGGCCCTTATTTATTCGTCTTAACTAATTACTTTATTTTTTTGTACATCTTGCAGCCCACTTATATCCGACTACCGGCTAGACAAATGACCACAAAAGTCACGACATATTGGAGAGATGGTCTACCCGAACTATTAAAAAACACTCTTGCTAGACAGGGGGGTAGTGACCTAGTCCGTCGCTTTAAAGATGGAGAGTTTGGACATTTGCTGAGTTGGAGGAAGGGCAAGAGTTCGATCATAGCTTTGCATCAGCTCATGTGCTATGAGGTGCAGGCACCGCCCGGGGAGGCCCATTTTCACATATCCGGACGGGAGATTAGATTTTCGCAGTACGAGTATACACTCGTAACTGGCTTATTTTTCGGCGCTTCTACTTTCGATACGACAGCAGCTCATGACCCTGTAGAGTCTGGAGTATACATGAGATTCACAAATGGAAATCCAGTAACTGGAGGCGGGCTGCTAAATTTATGGAAAAATGACAAGCTCGGCGACCTGTCAGAAGACGATTATTTGAAGGTGGCCAATGTGTTGGCACTGATGTGTTTTTTCTTCGCACATGCCGACACGAAGAAGGTCGAGACCTGGATGTAGGTTCTTGCTGACGATGTAGACGCGTGTAACGATTTTCCATGGGGATCATACACGTACAATGCCCTCCTGCACTACATGAGCTTTGCACCGAAGCGACTCGATGCAGTAAAATCGAAGCATAATATTTATGGGCCGGTTTGGGCTCTTCAGGTACAAATTTTTATATTATAATTTAATTTTTTCTAATTTTATATTTTATACTTGTACTGATCTTTAACCGTATTGTAGATCTGGGCATATGAGGCGATACAAGATTTGGCCCGTCTGTGTGTACGCCTTATGAATGACGGTGGTATGCCCCGATGTGTGAAATGGGTATTTTTCACGCCACCAGATACGAAATGGATTAGTTTCTTTGCCTTGCCGGTAAGTAACATTTTAAATATTTATGAATAGATACGGAACGTATTATAACCTGTTTTTTTAACTTTTCGAACATATGGAGACACCGCCCCATGAGACTCTTACGCCCACTCCCGAGGAGCAGCTATCGGAATACTGGAGAAGGGTGATTGGAGAGAATCCGATCGGTGTATCTTTTCCTAGACCAACCCCCGTACAGCCGAGACGAGTTGATGAAGAGGGCAGTGTACGGGATCCTCCGCCGGCTGCATAGAAGAAAAAATCGAAGAAGAAACATGCACTGATGGAGGGTGAGTCATCTGGGCCTCGGAGGGAAGAAGATTCGACTTTGCCCACGTATGACGGAATGATCCGGTCCATAGATGAACGGTTCCAGCAGCGCGAGACTGAGTTGTTAGAAAAAGTGGATAAGCGGTGGAAGGAGAACGAGGATCGGTTCTTCAAAAAAGTGGGGAAGTTGTTAAAAAATGTCTTCGGAGCCGGCAAGGGCAAGGGAAAGGGTAAAGGCATAGGATCCAGTTCTACGTGGGACGTGGAGCAAATTCTGAATGAATCGTCCGAGGAGTCATCTGCACCACGTGAGCCACCACGGGGGAGGTTTGTCATTGTACATGAGTGGCCCAGCTGGAATGAAGATGCCGAACAGCCACGGGCAGATGTGGAAGATACGACGAGTGTCGATGCAGATCCCTAAGATGTGGCTGCTAGAAGGGCTAATCGGGGCTATGATCAGGGGCGGCATAGCATGTACGAGGAAAGAGATGTTTGGGTCCCGAAACGTTGGGAGCCACTCCCTTATACGGCTCCACGGTCCCCACCACCTGTACAGGTACCATAACTATTCAAATTAAAATTTGCTTTTTTTCATTTGACCATGAGTTTTTGTCCAAAATGCAGCAACATGAGTCGGTCGTCTTGGACTTATTTGATATGCAGCATGTACAACGGCTGTACAGAACACCAAATTGAGGATTTTGCACTTCAGGATACACAACAAACACAACCGACTCTACGTCGATAGAGCACAGCCGCATAAGATCAGTATCATGGCCCAGAATGGCCTTCATTATCCTGCCGGTTCGTCGGGAAGCAGCAGTATAATAAATGAAGTAGTTGAACGGAAGGCAACAAGCAGTGAGCCAACGATCAATGTTTTGTCGAAGATATTCGAGAGAAATATTGTTTGAAGGAATGTAAACCATGAACTCATGGCCACCGACATAATTCGACTCTGCATCGAATTGGTCGTTCAATTTCACAATAATTGATCAAAAATCGGCCATTTCTCTCAAATTTAGTTTGAAGAATTGAGAAGAGTGGAAGTGAAATGAGGAAATTTTTCGGTGATTCAACCAAATCGGCCATTCTACGTCTTATAAGAAAATTTTCTGTAAATTTTCACGTGAAAATCGAAGTCTAGTACCCATTTCACCATAGGGCCCCCATCGGCCCTCATTAACGTGCATGTGCATATCATAACCGACTAGTCTCAGCAGATAAAGTTGATTTTAAGATGTACCTCCGACATGCCGTAGATCGGCCCTCCATCGGCCCTACTGTACGTTTGCAGGAAAAGCCTTCCAAGTGTCTTGTCCAATCCCGTGTTGAATCCTGTCTCGAACGAAGGGATTAGGGCCGATGGAGGGCCGATGGATACCCACCTTCGGCCCTCCTTCGGCCCCGATTATACTTGGTCGGCCTATGGGATGTTCGGCCTTCGGCCTTTTTTCTCTCGGCCGATGGCGGTTAGGGCCGACGGACACCACACATTCGGCCACCCATCGGCCCTCAGAGCCTATAATTTCAACATATCAGTTTAAGTGGCTCGACCGATGGGGACAGTTAGGCTTTTTTTCCTCAAGGCCGATGGGGGGCAGATGGACTCCCCCATCGGCCCAGCGTCGTATAAGGATAAAATGACTATATTTGTGTTTTGTTTTACTTGAAGACTATAATGGTTTTTCGAGTTTAACTATTTGGCTACTGCTGCCAAAGCCTCATACAAAAATTCGATATAAAGGCACTTGTGGTACGGTGTCAAAATATAGTATTCCCTTTGTTTTGCCTGACTTATCTACATTTTCTTTTTGGATCGCCCCATCTCACTTAACTATAGGAAAATTGATTTTTAGCGATGCGTATTTTGTCGGTAAAGTTACACTTTTAGCGATGAAAATAGTGCATTTGCGAGGAACTTTATTTTCTTACCAATGTTTCGTGCCATTGATCTTTCAACCAATGCCTAATTTCAATAGCAAAGAAAAATAATATTTCTCGCTAATGTCTAAACTCAACGAGGAAGAATTTCCTCACCAATGTATAATGTGAAAATACTAAATTACCCTTTTTCAATTATACCCTTTAATGTGAAAAGTCCAATATACCCCTCTTTGCTAATAAATAGTTTTCTTCACTAAATATAATTTCAATTCAGCACAAATTTAATTACATTTAAAATAATTTAATTAATTAGCTAGATAAATTTTTCCTCGCTAAATGTTGATTTCTTCACCAAATTTCTGAACATTTGCAAGGAAGTTTCCTCACTCTAAGTGTTTTATTTTCTATATTAATATTAATTAATTGTATTTGAATAGGTTTAGTTGTCGAGGCTCCAATTCTTACGAATTAGTATATGTTGGTCCGGAGACGAGAGTCAGGTGTAGAGGGGGGGGGGGGGGTGAATACACTTGAGTACTGTTTCTTTTTCTCAAACGCGAAGGACAGCTAAGCTGTAGGTTGATCCTGATGAACAGTGCCAAATAGTAACCTTCTTATCGCGGGTCAAAGTGTGCCAACTACTGAGTCTCTCCTACTGACTTTTGTCAGTACTTGATTCTCAGTCGAAGACTTAGTGTGGATAAGTGTGTAGGGCCCGGAGATTTCGTTTCAGTTGAAAACGTGATTTTCACAAGTTAAATAATTTTGGCTAGTGCACTTTTCGAATACGTTTTATGCAAGATATGAGTTCGTAAGATATTTGTATGCAATGTAATAAAACAGTAAACAACACAAGCAATTTTTAACGTGGTTCGGATACGCAAGATCCTACGTCCACGGTCCTGCTGAACCGGAGGTCTTGTTGATTTATCTGAGCAAGCCTCAGCAAGGTATCTGTGCACTGGACGAACCCTTCTAAGTTATAGTCCTTAGCGATTTTACAAATCAAACCTAAGTTTGAAAGGGAGGGGATTTTCTCCAACTATGAAGGAGTTCTTACAATAAGAATAGTCACTAAATGTAAACTCCTTCAAGATTCTAAGCTATAGATATAAACGATTGAACTTAGATAGAGAAGAGGGATCTAAAGAAGGAAACTCTAAAGAGAAGAACTAAGGATATTCTGCTAGGCAAGTTCTTCGCTGGATCTTCTTTGAATGCGCTAGAGTATTTCGAAAGCTTGAGTGTATTGTCCCTTTATATATCCCGTGCGTGGAGCTCGGATTTACTTCTCTATTTATAGTTGTGACCCAGGCATTTTCCCGTTGGAGAGGACGATGCCATGTGTCACAAGCGTCCAAGGAAAACGACCATATGTTCGAATTGTTGCAGCAGAGTTGTTGGTTACTGTGCATGAGAGCAGCTTTAGTTGATCAGAGCAGGTAGAGCTTTGACGGCTTCTCATAGGTCAAGGTTTGTGGTAGATGAGGTACATCAGACATCGATCTTCATCGAAGTTGACTCTCACTCATCCTCGTATGATCTTCTGCTGAGTTTCGATTGATGTTAAAGAATGGGTCGTTTCCTGTCGGATACAGTAGAGCTGATACGGTCTCTGTCTTCTTCGTCTGAGTCGGCTGATGGAGGATATTCTACTGAGTGTAGTCAGCTGATGACTCTGAAGGTACTGAGTTTTGTATAATGAGTTCTTCTACTGATGTCGGTCAGCTGATGAGATGTCTTCTACTGAGTGAAGATCAGCTGATGACTTGAGAACACAAGCTCTTACATTGATGACGTGGGGTTCTGGAAAGTAAGCTTCCTACTGAAGAACAGTCCAACATTCACCCCGTACAGGACTTAGATACAAACGATAACGAAAATAAAAACTGTCTAGCCTATTACATCATCTAGTCCTATCGACACTACATTACGGATACAAGCTGGGTTTTGGGATCCTCAATTCCATAGCATGAAACACTAAGATTTCCCCCAATACCGTTTTCCCAATAAATTGCTAAGTATCCTCTACTGACTCATAACCGAACAATTTCCCCCTAATTGATTATGCCGAAACCTCTATAAATTCTAAGAATATTAAGTCCCAAACTACTGACATAATAAAGACTTCAGTAAAAAACTGAGCAAATAACTCAAGGTAGTCAGCAGCTGAAAGATAGGCACATCAGAGAAACGGTTATGTGTGAGTGTGTTTCAGATCACTTCAGTGATCAATCGTGATAAAGATAAAACAAACAAAGCCTTAAGACAATGAGTGATTGTCTGGCCAGAAGAAGGAACTGATATATATATGAGAAATGGATTACACAGTCCTAACTTCTATACAAGAGATAAAGAACTACTGCTATGGCCTGGACTTCTTGGTCTTGCTTTTGAAATCAGCAGACTTTGCAGCAGGAGGGTCCAAACCGTAGGATTTGCAGATTCTGGCACGGAGTGTTTAGATTTCCTCAAGATCACTGGGCTGCTGAGGATCAAGATCATTATGTCTTGCAGCCGCGTCGACCTCATCTTCTATCTCCTTGGTGCAGAGTACACCACGAGAGGTCATGGGAGGGGACAGTTTCATGTAAGCAGGAGCAACGAGAGGCAGCTTCTCCTTTGCTAGGATCAGTTGAACTTGGGCTCTGAGGTTGGCGTTGGATTGATGAAGGAATTCATCGAAGAGTTGATCAGCCGGAACCTCAGTCGGATAGCATTGCCAAACGTAGTATCGTTTGATGAACTCTATTTCCAGTTCCTCTCATTCGTCGTTCAGGTTCCAAGGTATCCATTTGTCTGCATGGCGATGAGGAGTCTTCTTCTGATAAGTAGCTCTTGGTGCACCTCGCCTGTAGTACTTGGAAGAACTGGGCACCTGTTTTCTCCAGTCGAGAACTGGTTCATTGGCCATCTTGTCAGTCAGCTCTACGACCTTGGCCAAATCTTCAAGTCTCTTTTTCTCTCTGAGGGCCGCAACTCTAGTGTCTCCTCTCCGGAGATTCAGTCCCTGCTGCGTCGCCTCCCAGGTGGCTCTGTCCTCTGCCTCCTGCTCAAGAGTAAGTTTAGGAAGAGCTTTCATTCTCTGAGCAAGGGGCTGAAGGTCAATGTTAGAAGCAGCCTGCTCGTCCTGAGCCTTTTTCTTCTTCTGCTCTTCCAAGAGCTTTTTTGCTTGGCTCTTGGATGCACTGACACTAGGCTATTTCTGCTTCTTTTTGACCTTCTGAGCCTGTTCTTCAAGCTGTCGCTCATGGTCGAGCTCGTCCTGGAGCTTCTGAGCGACTTGCTTGTCATATGTCTCCTGCTCCGCTTTTGTTTTGAATTTGGGCATCGGGGAAGGCGGAGGAGTTGATTCAGTAGCCTTTTCCTTCCCCGGCCTTTGCGGTGGGAGTGGCTCATCCTCTTGGTCCCCATACTGTGCGACCTCTTCAATGTTCTGCCGAGCCGAGGATCCTTCACCTGATCCTCCAGACGGCTCATGCACCTGAGTGCTTTGGACAATAGGGATTTAGACTTCGGGAGGGGGTACTGAGCTGGTTCCAGCTTGTGCAGCTGAACCTTCCCCCTTGGCAATAACCCTTGACTCTGCTTCTTCGCTCACCTGAGCCGTTTTCGCCTCTACCCTATCTTCCCCCTTTTTGGCATCATCAGCCAGGGACAGACGAGTGCGGATGGCAACCACTTCCTTTTCCAGATTGAAAAGGATTGTCTTTATGGAAGTGGCAGTGGTGTCGAAGTCTCTGACTGCATCACAATAATTCTCCCAGTCAACTTCTTGGTTAGCGTGAATCTGTTGAATTTGGGCTCCTGTCTCCTGTCTTGCTTCAGGAGTGATGCGTCAAGAGAAGCAGTCATTTCAGCTGGGATGAGCTTGAGGGCTACCGCCTGAATTTCGATGGCCTTCTGAACGCTGGAGGTGGCCATCTTATTGCGCTCATCCATAGCTTTCTGGACTGCGAGGCTCTAAGTCAGCTGCTCAGAAAACATTTTCTGCTGAGCTTGAAGGAGCTACTGACTTTGAACGGCTAAGTCCGCCTTCTGAGCGGCGAGTGCGGTCTCGGCTATCTCCTGAATATTAATAGATGGAGTAGGAGCTTCCGAGACCTTCTTCACTTCGTTGGCAAGTCTGTCAACCGTCTCCGTTTGAGACTTAGTATATTGTGCCCACTTTAGGTGGAAATCCTTAGCGAGGAGACGATTTTTGTCTCCCTGCTTCCTGATAGCTCTGTTGACAGACTTCGAGGACACGGAACCGATAGGTTGGGCCTAATAAGAGCTGGTTCCAAGCCTCTGCTCAGATGCTGCGAGTTGTTGCTCTCGACTTGGCTTCAAGGCAACCGGGGCATCACCTGATGTAGACGGTAGAGGTGGTGATTTGCCCTTCTCGCTGGGAGTTTTACCCTCAGTAGATCCTCCCTGGTCTGCTTCCTTGGTGGTGCCTGATCCTCATCATTATCGTTATCATCATTGTCGTCGTCATGATGGGATGGCTGTGATGGGCTGCTGGCATGTTGTTCGGAGGATCTTAGACTGAGAAGATAGAGCATTGCTGATCTCAGATCCTCGAACGAGACTAAGTTAGCGGGTTCCCCAAACCCAATTGCTGACTGTAGGCTCTGCTCTTCGGCCAGTAAGGACAGTGCTGACTGTTGCATGATAAGATCTTCGAGGATGTCCCAACTAAGGAACCTCAGCAGCATTTGCGTCCTTGCCCTGATCGCTATGTCGACCAGATCCTTATGTTCAGAAATCTCAAGGATCTATGCAGTCACTTCTCCTGTGGCTCGGAGACGAGCTGACTGCAATGTCGTCCATTCAGGAGAGATCTCCTCAGTCGGTTCAACCTCCTCCGATTGAGTCTCCTCTGAACTGATACGTTGTACTTTATCTTTCAGGGTCGCGCCCTCTATACCGGTATCAAAGTCCAGTATGCTTTCCTCCTAAGGTGGTGGAGGAGAAGCAGGCTTTGCTAGAACCTCAGACGTTCCAGACTTCGCAAACCTCTTTTTCTTTGGTGGGTCGGCACGTGGAGGCAGTTCAGTAGTAGACCTCTTCACTGCAGCTGGTCCGCGGCCGACCGACTTCTCAGCAGCGGCTATGGTTTTGAACTTTATGAGCTTGCTGTCGAAGTATCTTGAATCAGCAAATGATGCGTGATTCGATACTGAGGCCTCTATGAGTATGGACATCTTCGTCCCATACAAGAGTTTGCCCACACTAATTAGTCTTCTTTCTCCAGAAGGTGCGGCGACAAACTTCTGTGCCTGAGCCTTCAACTCAGTCACGTAGAACTCCATTCGGTTAACCTGGACACCATCAATGATTGCCATCATCAGCTGAAGTCTCGGCCTAGACAGCTGATCAAAGGAGCCGGCGGCGCTCATCAAAATATGAGTGAGAACATAGGCGAGCCCGCAGTACTCTGGCAACAATTTGTTCTTCGGCAAGGCAGATTTGAAGGAGATATCGTCTCTCCCGCAGAAATGATGAACATAGGAGTTGAGCTCCTTCTCCTTATTTCCAGCCGGAGATATCCCATAGGTAGGAAGGTCGAACGAGGCCTTCAATGCTACCCGGATATTAATGTTGGAGTGGCCGGATTCCCATTTCTGAGGGGCCACCTCCCTCATGTAAGCAAACTGGGATACCTCTCCATCTGTACCTTCCACAGTCCGCCAGTTGAAATAGACTTCGGCCACTTGGCGGGGGAGATACGACTTGGGATGCTTCGTGATCAGAAGCTCGAGGCCGGACTCTTCCAGAGCCGAGAATATGGGCTCAAGGTACGGAAGGTCCGCCTGGTGGAGAACCATCATCGGTTCAAACTGAACCTTCGACTTGATGATCTCCTCGACATTGGGTGGGGTCATAACGATCGCCATGAAAATTTGCAAAAAACTTGTTAGAACTTGAAAATAGAGTAAGTTAGTTCAAGTTTAAAGCAGAGAATGAAGAAATTACCGTAAATGAAGAGCTTGAGTGAAAAATAGAGACAGTTTATAGAAGATAAAAACTGGATGCAGAGAAGCTCTAAGGGTGAAAATGGCGAAAGGATAGATTAGAGGAGAACACGAGTGATTTTATAAGAAATGAAGATCAACCGGTTTTAATCGGACGGTTGGGATGAAAACTCGCTTTTTAATGACGGCTGTGATCTGATGTTATAAACGGAATGATTACTAAGGCCGCCTCTAATCTAGACCCATGTAAGATATGCGCAGTTAAAGTAAGGTGAGAAGACATGCATTAAATGCGTTGCAGTCAGCATTAAAGTCTAAGCCTTTTAAATGAAAACGGTTTCCTACTGACTTAAACCTTAAAAAATTAATGGCGGGAAATAAATGCTCATTAATCTACTGAGTGCAAACGACTGACATGATAAATGCCAGCAAGCTTCTGAGAATGGTAGGTATTTAAACTACACAAACCTCTTCAGCTGAACTTTTACGATCAGCTGGTTACCGTTAAGACTCAGGAGGACATTTGATGTGCTGATGACCACGTTCCCCCTTACTGTGTACCGTCTGATTCACCCTACTGAATCAAAGTACTGAGTCTTCTGACCTGTCGTACTATTTTCTTCTACTGACTCGACTCAGTAGGATCCAATAGACCTAGCTCAACTGATAGTTCTTTGAATCTGTTCTCAACTAGTGGTTTGGTCAGTATGCCTGCCCTTTGTTTGTCAGTATGGATCTTTTCCATCTTGATATCCTTCTTCTCGACATGGTCTCTGATGAAGTGGTGTCGGATATCCACGTGCTTGCATCTCGTATGAAGATCTGGGTTCTGAGTTATAGCAATCGCACTGGTGGAGTCACAGTAGATGGGCATTTCATCCTGAGATATACCATAGTCTCGCAAATGTTGTCGAAGCCAAAGGATCTGGGCACAGCAACTTCCAGCAGTCATATACTCAGCTTCAGTAGCGGACGTTGCCACTGAATGCTGTTTCTTTGAAAACCATGATATCAGCTTGCTGCCTAGGAACTGACATGTTCCAGAAGTTGATTTTCAATCTATCGAGCATCCTGCATAATCAGCATCAGAATAACCTGTTAGTATAAGATTATCATTAGCAGGATACCATAACCCTGCATCAGGTGTTCCCTTCAGATATCACAGAATCTTCTTTGCTGAGTCCATATGACTTCGCTTGGGATTCGCTTGAAATCTTGCGCATACACCTACAGCATAAGTTATATCAGGTCTGCTTGCTGTTAAATATAATAAGGAACCAATAATAGCTCTATAATCAGTAGAGTTAACAGAAGCTCCCTCTTTGTTTAGATCGATTTTGAAATTTGTATTCATGGGGATCTTGACTGGCTTGCTTGAGTCGCAACCGAATTTTTTCAGGAGGTCTCGAGTGTATTTGGCTTGATTGATGAATATTCCTTCAGGTGATTGCTTTACTTGAAATCCAAGGAAATAGTTCATCTCTCCCATCATAGACATCTCGAACTTCTCCTTCATCATTTTCTCGAATTGTTGACATATAATCACGTTTCTCCAACCGAAAATGATGTCGTCCACATAGATTTGCACCAGTAGGATGTCATCTCTTGACTTTATGTTGAACAAGGTGCGATCTACTGTCCCCTTCTAAAAACCTTTCTGAAGCAGAAAGTCTGATAGGGTATCGTACCAAGCCCTGGGTTCTTGTTTTAACCCATACAGATCTTTTCGAAGTTTGTACACCTGATATCCCTGCTGAAAGCCGGGCGGTTGTTCCACATACACTTCTTCCTTCAGCACGCCATTCAGAAACGCTGACTTTACATCCATTTGATATACTTTAAATCTTTGATGTGTTGCATAGGCTAGGAACAGACGAATAGCTTCCAATCTGGCGACTGGAGCGAAAGTTTCATCAAAGTCTATTCCTTCTGCTTGACAGTATCCCTTGGCAACAAGTCGAGCTTTGTTTCTGACAATGACGTTGTTTTCATCTCGCTTGTTCTTGAAGACCCACTTAGTACCGATCAAGTGCTGATATCTAGGTCTGTCAACAAGCTCCCAAACTTCATTTCGAACGAACTAGTTCAGCTCTTCTTGCATGGCAATGATCCAGTCAGCATCGTTAAGAGCATCCTCTATCGTCTGAGGTTCTTCTATGGACAAGAAACAAGAGTAAAGTGAGCTTTCTCCTTGACTTAGTCTGGATCTCGTCCTAATTGTTGCTGATGGATCTCCTGTTATAAGATCAGAAGAATGAGCGTTAAGCCATGAACGTCTGAGTTTGGCCCCTTCTTCTGAGACTACTTCTGCACAGTCAACAGGAGTGTTAGGCATTTCAGTGGTGCTATTCTGTGACTGAAGCAATTCAGTAAGAAGATTAGGATCTACTGAGTTTCCAGGTTCAGGAGCATTTAGCTCATGAACATTTGACGTTCCCCCTGAGTTTATATTCTCAGTTACCACTGGGGCTTCCTCATCGACCGTTGTTACCTGATGTTGATTCTGTTCAGTAGAATCAACCAGGTCAGCTACATTGCCTCTGGGATGGGTTTGAATTTCTTCATTGTCTGACTCATCATCCCAACAATGCTAGATCTTTTCTGCTTTATCGTTTAGTGCTAGATCCTTTAGCTTGCTGCTGACATCTTCAGTATTTATCTTTCCAGATTTCCTGTCCTCAGTAACAAACTCATCAAAGACAACATGAGGGCTTTCTTCCACGCAAAGGGTCCGATAATTAAAGACTCTGAAAGCTTTACTGACTCGAGAGTATCCTAAGAATACTCCTTGATCAGATTTGCTATCAAAGACCTTCAACTGATCTTTCCCATTATTGTGAATAAAGCAAGGACAACCAAAAATATGAAAATGAGAAATAGAAGGGATTCTCCCTTTCCATAATTCGTAAGGTGTCTTCATGTGTTGCTGTGTAAGCAGTGAGCGATTCTGAGTGTATCAGGCGGTGTCAGTAGCATCAGCCCAGAACTTTAAGGGTAGTCCAGAGTCTGCTAGGAGCGTTCTTGCTGCTTCTTTAAGTGTTCTGTTCTTACGTTCAACAAGTCCGTTCTGCTGAGGGGTGCGAGTTACTGATGTCTCGTGCTTGATTCCCTCCTTTTCGCAGTACTCTTTTACTACTGAGTTGAGAAATTTTGTTCCTCTGTCTGAGCGAATTCTCTGTATCTTGATGTCCTTTTCCACACTGAGCTTCTTCAGCAGTTTCGGTAACTCAGTCATGACATCAAATTTGTTGGCTATGAAGATGATCCACGTATATCTTGAATAGTCATCAATAACGACGAGGGCATACTTCTTGCCTCTTATAGTCACTGGAGAGACTGGCCCGAATAAGTCCATGTGTAGCAGTTGAAGGATTCCATCAGTGGAAGGTGACGGAATTGGTGGATTGCTATTCTTTGTCTGCTTTCCCTTCAAGCATACTTCACAACTTCTGTCTTTGATAAATGATTCATTGGGCAGTCCTCTGACTTTAGAGTTCTTGGCTAGCTTGTTCATAATCTTGAAATTCAGGTGACTGAGTCTCTTGTGCCACAGTCATCCTGTCTTATCACTGGACTTCGTCTGAGCAAGTAAGCAAGCCTCAGGTTCTGCGGTTCTCCAATTTGCAATGTAGATATTCTTCCTCCGCGAACCTGATAACACTGTTTTCCCCGCAGATTTGTCAACAATATCACAGAAACCAGCGTCAAAGATAACTCTATTCAGATTATCACAGAATTGACTGACATAAAGGAGATTATGTTGAAGTCCTTCAAAATATGTTACTCTTGGAACTAAAGCAGTCCCAATGTTCAGTGTTCCGTATCCCCTTGTATAGCCTTTAGAGTTGTCACCAAACTCAATTCTGGGACCATCTTCTTGTACGTAGTTGGTCAGCAGGCTCTTTTGATAAGTCATGTGTCTCGAGCAGCCGCTGTCCACAATCCAAGGGTCCTTATGCACCTGCAAAACAGAAACAGTTTTAGGTACCCTTTGGTTCAGTTTGGGTCCTTAAGTGTTAGTGGGTGATTTTGCAACCCAAATCTATCTCGGGACCTTAGAAGTCTGAGACTTCTTCTTCTGAACCTTGTCAGCTTTCTTCTCCACAGGACTTGGAGATACTGACTTTCTGGCAGTTTTGGGTTCAGGTGCTTTCTTCTTCTGAGGCTTTGTGCTCCTCCTGACTCTAGGCTCATAATAATACAAACCATACTATGGTGGATGCTCATATCGTGGTTCATTGTACTGCTCTGCCCACTTGACCTTCTTGGTTCCCCCTGAATTCGATCGTGGTGTCCTGGGGCTAGAACCTTTGGTCAGTTGCTTCTTGTTGCTCGGCTGAGGTGCAATCATCTTCTGTTTGTTCTTCGCCTGAGGTGTTGATTCAGTGACCTGAACTTTTCCTCTGACAAACCTATCAGCCAGCATTTCTGAGCTTTTCGATGTTGAAGTGGAAGCTTCATGAGTGTAGCCAAGTCCTTCTTTCATGACCGTTGGCCTTTGAGCTCTGAGCATACTTTCCAACTTCTCTTTAGGTCCTAGGTACTGTTTAGTCATCAGTCCTCGCCAGAGTCGGGCTATTTCAGTATCTTTCTCAGAATTGTCCTTGGTCAGAACTGATAGCTGAGTTTCTTGAAGCTGAGACTTAGTCATAAGAGATTTAATCTCTTCCTTGAGTCTCGCAACTAGATTCTCCGAATCAGTAGAGACCTGACAATCAAAAGAAAGTCTCTGATTCTCAGCCTTTACCTGTTCTAGTTCCTGAATGGTTCTGCTGAACTCTCTGCTCAGCTGAATCTGCTCCTCTAGTAGATCATCGTACGCTTGTACCACGTCTAGAGGTTCATCTGTGACCGAGCACGTGTCGTGTGTGCTGTGTGATGAGGAGGTTATGTTAAGTTTCGAGTTTACCACAGCCTCTTCTCCAGCCATCAGACAATATTCTGCTGTTGATTCAGGATCTGATTCTCCGATCTCAACGGCGACAAATGCAGCTTCGTCTTCAAAAGAATACATGAACGTATCTTCCTTGATTGAGTCATTGGATATCTCTCCGGCGATGTAGGCCTGCCTCCTTCGGGAAATTTTTTCGCGTCTGGCTTGCCTTTCTGTTCTTTGAGTAGTTGAGAGCTCGGGACAGTCGTACTGATAGTGTCCCTCCTTCTTGCAGTTGTAGCACACAGACGATCTGCCGCCTTTTCCAGCTGAGTCATTGGATGGACTAGCAGCAGGTTCTGCGTTCCTGCAATCAGTAGAAGGTTTAGATTCTTCCCTTTTTCGATATTCCCTTTTACATAGGGAGAATCTCTGTGATATTTCTTCAGCTTCCTGACTCTTTCCTTTTCTCTTTGATATTTGAGAGCCATAAGTGCAAGCTGGTCAGTAGCAGATGTGTCAGAGGACTTAGCATCAGTCGTAGCTACTGTCTTGCTGGAAGAAATAGGGTTGACACCAATTTTGCTGACCGTTGCTTTGAAAGCATGATCTATTTATGTGTCAGCTGGAGCACTGGAACATCGTTGGGGTAGGCTATGCGCAAATTCCTTCATCTTTAATTCTAAAAATATAACATCAGGAGTTAGAGCATTAAGATCTGAGCGACGTAAATAAGTAGCAAAAGGAAGCCACTTCAGTCGAGGCAACGCTCTCAAGATCTTCGTGTTCATCTCTTTGTTGGTGAACGTCCTCCCTAGCCCATTGATCACATTGATCTGATTGGTAAATATGGCGCTTAGCTCGTCAATGGTCTCGTTTGGCTCCATGGCAAACGTATCGAACTTTTGTAGCTCTAGCTCGAGCTTATTTTCTTTGATCTGCGGAGTTCCTTGGCTCAGTACAGCCAGGGCATCACAAAGTTCCTTTGCCGTCTTACAATCTTGCACCCTCCCGAGGTGTGAATCACTGAGCGTAGTCAGGATTGCAATCCGCGCAACTCGGTCGAGGTTGTGCATCTTTTTCTCTTCTAGCGTGAAGGCTGATTTGTCTTTTGCAACTTTAGCACCAGTCTGTGCTCCTACACCTCCCACAGCTGCAAACTGTACGTTGTCGATCATGGGAATGATGGGTCCTATCTCTAGGACGTCCGTCATGCTGTCATGCAGCGATGTAAGGTGCGCCTCCATTCTCATGCGCCATACCGTATAGTTCTCTACCGAGAACATCGGCACCATCCGAATACCTGACATGTCAGACATTATGGGTGAGAGTATAAGGATGTAAGAAGAGATGCTTGTGCAGTGAAAAACGTTTTCAGGATCTGTTCGAGAAGACCAGTAGTTTCAGAACCGATGATCTGAAGAACACCGTTGCTCTGATACCAATTGTTGGTCCGGAGACGAAAGTCAGGTGTAGAGGGGGGGGGGCTGAATACACCTGAGTACTATTTCTTTTTCTCAAACGCGAAGGACATCTGAGTTGTAGATTGCTACTCATGAACAGTGTCAAATAGTAACCTTCTGATTGCAGGTCAGAGTGTGCAACTACTGAGTCTCTCCTACTGACTTTTGTCAGTACTTGATTCTCAGTCGAAGACTTAGTACAGATAAGTGTGTAGGGCCCGGAGATTTCATCTCAGTTGAAAACATGATTTTCACAAGTCAAATAATTTTGGCTAGTGCACTTTTCGAATACGTTTTATGCAAGATATGAGTTTGTAAGATATTTGTATGCAATGCAATAAAACAGTAAACAACACAAGCAATTTTTAACGTGGTTCAGATACGCAAGATCCTACGTCCACGGTCCTGCTGAACAGGAGGTCTTGTTGATTTATATGAGCAAGCCTCAACAAGGTATCTGTACACTTTACAAATCAAACCTAAGTTTAAAAGGAAGGGGATTTTCTCCAACTATGAAGGAGTTCTTACCATAAGAACAATCACTAAATGTGAACTCCTTCGACATTCTAACCTATAGATATAAACGATTGAGCTTAGATAGAGAAGAGGGATCTAAAGAAGGAAACTCTAGAGAGAAGAACTAAGGATATTCTGCGAGGTAAGTTCTTCGCTGGATCTTCTTTGAACGCGCTAGAGTATTTCGAAAGCTTGAGCGTATTGTCCCTTTGTATATCTCGTGCGTGGAGCTCGGATTTGCTTCTCTATTTATAGTTGTGACCCAGGCATTTGCCCGTTGGAGAGGATGATGCCACATGTCACAAGCATCCAAGGAAAACGACCATATGTTCGAATTATTGCAGCAGAGTTGTTGGTTACTGTACATGAGAGCATCTTTAGTTGATCAGAGCAGGTAGAGCTTTGACGGCTTCTCATTGGTTGAGGTTTGTGGTAGGTGAGGTACGTCAGACATCGGTCTTCATCGGAGTTGACTCTCAATCATCCTCGTATGATCTTCTGCTGACTTTCGAATGTTGTTAAAGGATGGGTCGTTTCCTGTCGGATACAGTAGACCTGATACGGTCTCTGTCTTCTTCGCCTGAGTCGGCTGATGGAGGATATTCTACTGAGTGTAGTCAGCTGATGACTCTGAAGGTACTGAGCTTTGTATAATGAGTTCTTCTACTGATGCAGCTGATGAGATGTCTTCTACTGAGTGAAGATCAGCTGATGACTTGAGAACACAAGCTCTTAGACTGATGACGTGGGGTTCTGGAACATTCACCCCGTACAGGACTTAGATACAAACTATAACGAAAATAAAAATTGTCTAGCCTATTACATCATCAAGTCCTATCGACACTACACTACGGATACAAGCTGGGTTTTAGGATCCTCATTTCAGTAGCATGAAACACTATGATTTCCCCCAATACTGTTTTCCCAATAAATTGCTAAGTATCCTCTACTGACTCATAACCCAACAGTATAACAATTTATTAATTGAAAGCATTCTCCAACATCTTTTGGAGAGGGATAAAAAAGAACATTACGAAGGTACATTTATCGAAACAACTTTTATTTAATAAAAAAAACTATACAGTCACAATAAATAAGAATTACATAAATCTGTGTGCAACAATGAATCATGAATAAACAATAAATATCCTTAAGATAATAGTCTATAAAATCTTCCTCGGTATCTCTTTGCTCTTGAAAAATCTTCATCTCTTCCTCTACAATCTCCTTTACAATAACACTTTTACATTCAACAAACATCAAGAGACAAATCACAAATTAAACTTATATATTAGGGCAAAGAAAAATGAGATTCAACAGAAAATGAAGTGAGAACGCGGGAGAAGAAAGACAAAAGAAGATAGCATAAGAGAAGATAC
This sequence comes from Lavandula angustifolia, assembly GCA_028984105.1. Classification (NCBI taxonomy): domain Eukaryota; kingdom Viridiplantae; phylum Streptophyta; class Magnoliopsida; order Lamiales; family Lamiaceae; genus Lavandula; species Lavandula angustifolia. Next base: position 21,309,046 of record CM054826.1, on the reverse strand, counting down.
TTATCCTTAACCTACGGCTCCGTGAGGATCAGGACGCGGCGTACGGTTGGCAATGGCAAGTCAGTCACATAGGCTTTTGTAACACCACGCATCAGTACTACACTGATTATGCCATCGATTCAAGGCAGATTCAAAGGAAGGACGGGAAAGCACAGGGCAGGAAACAATTAGAAAACCTACCGAAAGAAGAAGAAAGAATGACAAAGAGAAGGAAGGCTCGTAGCGTCACAGTCAATCTTTCATGCTTGGTTCCGGTCGCGCTCTTCTTCTAACTGCAGGAGTGCTGCGTCGTGTCTTACTCTTGTTGTTGCTAATGAATAGCCTTTTTCTTGGTGATTAATAGCCAAGGGAATAAAACAAAAACTGTTCTTGGGCCACTACGGGAGGTCAAACCAAGGACCTACGTTACCTGGCTTTCTCCAGTTCATATAAACTTAGTTGCGCTTATGAGGAAGAGCTCTGCTTTACCGGCCCAAGAGAATGAAGCGATAAGAAGGTGGGAGATATATATTCCCAAGATGTGAAAAGTGGAGAATGGATAAGTTATAAGTTTATATTATATATATACACATATTAATAGACGGTTAAAAAAATTGGGGAATTCCTAAAAATTTAAACAACTCTCCAAACATTTTCACTGAGAATTTGAATTTTGAAAAGATTTGAAAATTAAAAGGGGTGACAATTAAGAAATTTGGTGGATTCTTAAAAATTTAAACAAACCTCCAAAAACTTTGACTAAGAATTTGAATTTTGGAAAGATTTTGAAAATTAAAAGTGGTGAGAATGGAATATCCTATCTTAATCAAACGAAAGGAAATATCTAATTAATAGTTCTGAACATAATTAATTAATAATTTATATAATGTAATTTTATGTTATTAAATTGTTATTCACCATATTATCAGAAAAATAATTTCCTAATTAGAATATGAATTAAATAGTTTAAATTTTCAAAGTAAACATTGGTAAAGTAGATGATACATAATTTCGAATTAGTCCCATCAATATATATGTGATAGATTTATTTCTCATGATCCATGATTTTTCAAAAGCAATATTGAAATGTTTTTCGTATCTAATTGATTGTTTGTTTATGTTTGATGTTTTATTTTTAATAGCATCTATATTTTTATATACTCAAAATTATGTAAAAAAAATGTTTTTAATGAATACATTAATGTTTTTAAGTTAAAATATCTTATTTTATCAAATAATAAAAAAATATAGTAATACTTTATGAGTAAAAATTGACTAATAATGTTGTGAAAAATAAGAAATCATATAAAAATTATATTTGTGATTAAAATAGAAATTTCTTGAAATAAGAATAATAATTTCAAGTTTAATTATAATTGAAACTTATTTTTTTTGGTCCGGAGACGAGTATCAGGTGTAGAGGAAGGGGGGGGGGGGGAGGGGGTGAATACACCTGATTGCAAGTTTTTCCTCAAATGCGAAGGTCAGCAACTGCTGAGTTTTGCTACTAAACTAATTCAGTGTCAGATAAACATTCTGATTGCGGGGCAGAGTGATTCAACAACTGAGCCACTTCTACTGACTGAGGTCAGTATGAGAAGTTCAGTCGCAGAATGTTGTGCGGATAAGTGTGGGGCCCGTTTGAATTCGTCTCTTTGAAAACGTTTTTATGCAAACCAAAATTGTTTTGGTTGGTACACTTTTCAAGTTAGTTTTATGCTAATGATGATTTTGTAAACGTTTTGGACATCAAGCAATAAAACAATAAACGACAAACAATTTTTAACGTGGTTCGGATACGCAAGATCCTACGTCCACGGTCCTGCTGAACAAGAGGTCTTGTTGATTAATCTGAGCAAGCCTCAGCAAGGAATCTATGCACTGGACGGACCCTTCTAAGTTATAGTCCTTAACGACTTTACAAATCAAACCGAAGTTTGAAGGGGAGGGAATGATCTCCAACTACGAAGGAGTTCTTACAATAAGAACGATTCACTAAATGTGAACTCCTTCGAAGGTTCTAAGCTTAAGATATTACAATGATGCTGTTGGTCCCGAGATAAACGTTCAAGTGTGGGGGGGGGGGGGGGTGAATACACCTGAAAACACTTTCTCAACTTAAAACGCGAATAGTTCTTTTCAGGAAGATGTTGTACTGAACTGGTTCAGTAGAACAAATAAGCTGTTCTGAATCGTGTGGCAGAGTGACTGACTTCACTGAGGCCTGCTAGCTGACTGAGGTCAAAATTCAGTACCGTTCAGCTGAAGTTCAGTATAGTGCGGAAATGCGTAGGCCCAAATTCAGTTGAGTTAGAAAACGTTTTTAGGAAAACTGTTTCAGTATATTAGTTCAATCTATTAAGCTTTGCTAAAACTCAGTTGAATGATTTTGAAAGATATTTTTAGTATGAACAGTAATCAATGCAATAGTAAAAACACAGAACACAAGCAATTTTAAAGTGGTTCGGATCCAAAAATCCTACGTCCACTATCCCGAAAAGATCAGGAGGCTATTTTATTATACTGAGTTAGTCTCAGTCGGTTTGTGCACTGGACAAACACTGGTCTTGAGATTTATGCTGAGCAAGTCTCAGTTTACAAGATATCAAACTTAAGTGTTTGACAAACTCTCCAACTATGAAGGTGTCCTTTACAATAAGGATCAGTTCAAAGATGAACTCCTTCGTTCTAAGCTATAGATATGGTCAGCTGAGCTTAGGTTAGAGGGAAGGGAAAGAGAAAGTGGCTTCTAGAGCGACGAATAGTTAAGTATAGACTTTGGGTTCGTATTCAGTCGCTTGTGTTGGGATTTTGTATACTGGAAGCACTTTTTATGCTTGTATACAATGTGTTTTCGTCCTTACAACTATTTTATTCTCCTATCTGATAAATATGTATATTTGCACATGTTATCCTTTATCTTGTATAAAAATTAGATTTGTGTGGTGTGTCGGGTATCACAGAAGACAACACAAATTGATTGAACTGACAAGATATAAACAGTTATCACAGCTAAGACAACTTAAGGATAAGTTGTCAGTTTAAGCTGCAGTTTAGATAAGAAGTGGCTTGTCTTAGCTGCTTGTCTTTACTGGTACACTTAAGGTGGTGTATTAACGGATCACAGTGAGATGTGTTCTCCTAACTGACCTTAATGGAGAACTAAGATCTCGGTGACTTAGCTGGTCTTAAGCTTGGTAAGACTTCAGCTGAGTGCATTTGGCTATCTATCACTTTGACCTACTATGGTGAACGTCATCGCGACCGGATCTACGTATCTTGGGTGTTAGTAGTTATTTGTGGCTCAGGCTGGTTGTCTGTATCTTGCAGCCGTATCCTAGTAAAATGGGTTGATAATATCCCCTGAGGAACTCGAAAGGATTAGCTCACTAAACCCGACCGGTTGATTAAGTTCAGGTGTGTTAATAAGGTCGAGTGGTACAACTCAGGAATATAAGATGTTAATTAATTTAAGTTGTCAGTGAGCTTAATTAATTAATGAATATTTCTATCTTAAATACGGAGATCGATTAAGTCTAAAATACAAGCCCTTGCTCAATTTGGGATAAAGGGGTAAGCCAGCACGGATTCTCTAGTGGAATGAATCTGTGTTTATTAATTAATTTTGCTCTGGGCTGAGCATGGATAATTAATTAATTTGAGGCCCAGCTTTATTTCTTGTATTGGATCCCTGATCTGACCCAATTAGTTGCCTAGTAATTTATTGTCTCTCAGAAATTATTATTAATGGATTAATGTATTTTTACATTATTTAATAATGTTATTTATCTGGAATTAATTGGCTGGGCCAATTAATTGATAAAGATTAGTAGCCCAGTAAATTAATTAATTATATTATGGGCTGGTTATGTGGAAGCCAATTAGAAATATAATTAAATTAATGGGTTACAAATATATTAATATTATATTGGCTTTTGAAGCCTATATATATTAGTATTCGATTTAGAAACAGATTACACACACATAAATCACGCACGCAGCGTGTAAGAAAGAGAGATGATAAATTTTATTTTCTTCAGTTCTCTGACCACCCAGAGGAAGAAAAAGGCCGGGACACAGATCAGAAGATCTAACACAGGAGCAACAATCAAAGCCGCGACAACATACGGAGGAAGGTATCATTCCTAACCATCAATTTTCCTTCAGCTTGGTATCAGAGCCTGGTTTAGGCTCTGATTGATGTTGTTAGATGTATGATTAGGGTTCTATTCCGTCGTTTTCGGGTTAATTTTCGTGTTTGGGGCGGCCTGCGAGCCACTGTTTTGACCCCGTTGTACTGTTTTTCTCGTGAGAAAATCCACGAGTAGTTGATAGGACCAATGTGTTATGTGATTGTACTGTTATTGCACTGTTTTTGGTACGGGTTGCACGAAAATCGAGGCGCAACGCGCAGAACGACGGAAAAGATGAAACCCTAGAAACTGGCAGAACACGACCGCCGACTTTCGACGGCGCTTGGGGGCGCGTTCCACCTTTTGTTTCCGATCCGTTCGGATAGTTTTGTTCTTTTTTTCGTTAGCTTCGTCTGGATAGGTCGCACAACCTATTCCGATTTCTGGTTTGTCCGGAATAGCGTCAGGAAGGAGAAGTGGTCGTGCTGTCCAGAAATACCCAATTCGGACGAAAACCCTAATCGGCTAGGGTTCCGCCGCATCTTGCGGCGGCGATTCCCGTCGGGTCCGGGGTCTGATTTCCGATCGGCTTGAACTTCTGGATTCCTCGTCACACAGGCTTCGTGTTGATATGTTGTATGGGATCATCCGATCCCGGATACGACCGGAATCGAGGTCTGATGTTCGATGCTCAGAATGATTTTTTCCGTCGAATCGTTTGAGAATTGAGGGAAATTGATGGACGATGTCGGCCGGAATCCCTTCATGGTGGCCTAAAATTGTCCAAGGATCATTACCCATGAATCAATTGAACGAATCGCAGCTCAGGAGAGGTGAATTTCGGCGGTGAAGCTCGCCGGCGACGGGCTGCGAAATTTCGCAGCACCAGGTCGCGGCGGCGACTGTCTTGCCCGGTTCAGACGTCTGGAGGACGTCATGCGGTGGCGAGGACGGTGGCGGAGGTCCGGGGTTTGCCGGGGAAGGCGCGGCGGCGCGCGTCTCGCTGCGTGCGGTTGCGGCCGCGCTGGCTGCCATCACTGGCCGCCGTTCCACGGCGCTGCCGCATTTCAGGCGGCGGCGCTGGTCGGGGAGGTGGCGGCGCTGGTCGGGGAGGCGGCGGCTGTCGACGACGAGTTGCGGCGCGGCGGCGGTGGCGCATTTTTCCGGCTGTGTTGTTGAAGAAGAAGCTGACGTGGCGGTTGACGTGGTGCGCCACGTCAGCCCAGCTGCTGATCAGGCAGACACCTGTCTGCCACGTGTCTAAGACGTGGTAGACACCCTGATGACGTGGCGGGACAATTTTCGATGCAGTTTTCAAATTCGAAGATTTTGAAGATCGAAGAGCTGTATTTTTATCGGGCTATGTAATAGTTAGGAATTAGTTATTTTAAAGTCCGATAACGACGTTTTAAATTTCCTATTTGCGCATTTATTTATTATTATACTTTAGCATGCGATTATATAATTAATTGCGCTTAGAAAAACATGTAAATAGGATCTACGTCGTATTAATCATGTTTTAATTTTTACGAGCACGTTTTATTATGTGCGTTTAGAAATTGCATGCTTTAGGAATTATGTGGATATGCATGATTCCAAACAAACCTTTTGAATAAAAAGACTAAGCAATTTTTAAATTAAATGTTTAATTAGATTCCTTTAATTTGGATATTAAACACTTAATCGGACCTCCATTAATTGGACTCTACACGAAAGTAGTAAGATTATGTGAGTAAACGTCCACCTGCGTGGCTTGCTTGCATCTTTGAGATACAAGTTTTGTGAGATGAGTTTTCCAAAAACAATATTTGATTATTATTGAGTAGTGGGAACGAAGCCGTAAACGTCCACCTGCGTGGCTTGCGTGCCTAGTAAACACGAGTACTCTAGAAGATAATAATTAAATAAGATGGCTAATTAGATCAAATTGAATGCGGCATGGTTCGAGTAAGTAAGTCAATTTCGAGAATTTGATTCTATTTTGGTTAAATTAATGGTCAATGCTTAGATGTCACCGCAGGTATAATTCACTTCCTTCGAAGTCCCTTCCCGCGTTTTAATAGTGACATGGTCCAGAATATCGAACTATTAATTCCATTCGTCTTAAGAACCTAGATGTGGATTGGAATTAAAGAGCTAGATAAATAGCTTGGTTTAGGGTTACGCTAGTAAACTCCCACCTGCGTGGCTTGCTAGTGGAATTCCTAGAGCTGTTCGAGGTTTTTAATATCATTGTTTTTACAAAAGGTTACAATGATTATTAATTACGAATTATGTGCAAATATTAATTTCATACATGCTCTTAAATTATATTTTTCAGATATGTCCGTTCGAATATTTATTTTTCGAGTTCCTAAACAGTCTCACCAACCAAACCCTAACGGGTTTAACAATTTTAAATAATTTCATAGAGTGGAAGAGATATCTTACATCTCCCAATAAAAGCTTTGCAAAGGTCCTATAAGAACTTTTGTTTTAGGACCGCTATGTCTAAGAACGAGTTTACTATGAGTATGTTACTCAAATCTTTGGTAGCGGTCAAAGAGGTTATAGGAAAGGACAAGACTGCTCAAGTCTTGAATATCCCTAGTAGTTCAAGGAATCCTCCAAAAGGCGGAAACCATAAAAAGAGCAGAAATGGTGGTCAATTCAAGAAGAGCAGTGGGAGTAAAAAGACGGTCCTTACCAGCGACATACGAATGTCAAAGGAGAAAGGAAGGTTCTTCAATTATGGTAAGAAAAGACACTGGAAGAGTTATAATCCAGATGTCAAGGCAAAACAGAAAGAGACGCGAGTCGCTCTTGTAACTGAAACTATTCTAGTTTCCTCTTCTACCCATGAATGGGTAGTGGATTCGGGGGCAACTGATCATGTTTGTTACACCTTGCAAGGTTTCTTACAGAAAAGGTAATTGAGCAATGGCGAGGTAGTAGTCTCAATGGGCAATGGATCGAAAGTTCCTGCAATTGTCATTGGAGATTTAAATCTATCTTTTGATAGTTCTGTTTTAGTATTTAAAGAAGTTTAATATGTTCCTGAGTTTAGGCGAAACATTATTTCTATTTCAAAACTCTGCACCATGGATAGTTATGAATCAAGTTTTGATAGTGGAGTTTCTATCATGAAAGACGATGATTTTATCTGTGGTGGACCATTAAACGGATCTTTATATACTATTACTTGTAAACCGCGTAGTTCTGTGAATATTGCTTCCTCATCATCAAATCCTAAGAAAAGGAAAGAGTCTTCTAAGGTAAATCAAACTTATCTGTGGCACTTAAGACTAGGTCACATTAATCTTAACGGCACTCAAAGGTTGGTGGAATATGGATCATTGGAGTCTCTCCAAGTTGAACCATTTCCAACATGTGAAACCTGTTTGGAAGGAAAGATGATGACTAGGCCTTTCAAGGCAAAGGGTTATAAAGCCACAGAAGTATTAAGTTTGATACATTCTGACTTGTGTGGGTCTATGTCTACACAAGCTCGTGGAGGGTATGAGTACTTTGTCACATTTATTGACGATTACTTGAGGTATGAATATGTTTACCTTCTTCACCACAAGTTGGATTGCTTTGAAACCTTTAAGGAATTCAAGGCAGAAGTGGAGAAGAAGCTAGGTAAAGAAATCAAAGCACTACGATCTGATCGTGGTAGGGAATACCTATCCAACGAGTTCAAGGACTACTTGACAGAATGTTGGATTACATCCTGCCGACAAAGACGGGCACGCCTCGCGCGAATGGTGTGTCAGAGAGAAGGAACCGAAGTCTCTTAGAGATGGTTCGTGTAACACCCCAATTTTCAAAACTTAACTAGGGACGCTACTTCATACTTAACATGCATATTTCAGTTCTTTCAAAACATTTTCATGGAAAAGAATCATTAAAAAGCTCAATTAATTTTCGCACTCAGCGGAAGTCTTAAAAATAAAAGCACATGCGACTACTAGTTTTCGAAAAGAAAATGCAAAGTTCATGATAAAACTAGTTTTAATGCAATAATAAGTTCATAAATCATTTTTCGTGTGACCATCACCACCAAAACCTCTACACATCGGCCAAACCATTTCTTGAAAAATGTTAAAATAATAGGGATGAGTACGACTACTCAGTGGGTATACGCGTATATCCAAACTATATAAAATGCCAATAAACACGGATATGAAACATGCATAATAAATAACTTTGATCATAGGGCCTCCTCTTGACCCTTAGAATCCATTTCATTTCACACGGTCTCCTCTTGACCGTAAATTTTCATAAGGGCCTCCTCTTGACCCCAGTCATAGGCCTCCTCTTGACCTTGACCTATTTATTTAACACGGTCTCCTCTTGACCGCAACTTTTTATAAGGGCCTCCTCTTGACCCCGGTCAAAGGCCTCCTCTTGACCTTGACCTATTTATTTAACACGGTCTCCTCTTGACCGCAACTTTTCATAAGGGCCTCCTCTTGACCCCGGTCAAAGGCCTCCTCTTGACCTTGACCCATTTCATTCTCATGTTTGTCATAAACACATGAATAATGTACACGATATATAATAAGGATAACGGTAACTTCCCCACTTTGACTTTGACTTGATGAAAAATAATGGATATCAATGTTTAAGTCCTACGCGCCGGTCCTATATATGGAAATTTATCTTAATGACTTTACATGGAATGTCATGCATGCATCAACAATTCAAATAATTCATAAATAAAAATAGATCATAATAATCGAACAATGTATATTATACATAATCTAAATATTAACATGCCATTTTCCAATTTTTTTTTGTGTTTCAATCTACATTCATGTTGACAAAAGAATTTGGCACATCAAGAAATAAATTAACAAATAAATAGTAAACGTTTCCTAAAAATTATATATTTTTAATATGAATGACCTAACATATATTATATCCTATTAAAATTCATAATGGTCGAAAGTAACATAAAGAAAACATGAAAAATAATTTTCCTATCAAACTTATGGACATGTTGTTAAAAACTGGTAGGTTACGAATAACAATTTTAAACAAATACTTAGCATGCTTTAAAAATTCTACAAAATTAATAACGTATACTAGACATACCTAGGAAGATGATAGATATAGAAATAATTCTTGAAACAGTTCGCAGATATGCTGACAGATTTCCGAAAATTTTATGGGATGTTATATTATGAGCGACTAAGGGATATTTATAGGCCTAAAAATCATTATATAAATATCCCTAATCCTATAAGGTATCAAATATATTTTACCCATATTTATTTTCGTGCTTATATAATTTGTATAGAATTTAGTCTATCACTTACCATATAAGAGATTCAATCCTAGATAAATTAGGATATGGATAAACACAACTAGATTTTTGTCCTAAAACATGTATATCACAAATATAATATCTATTTTATTCATAAAACATAATTTCAAATTATCTCATAATAACTAAATACAATATAAAATATTATATCAATTTATGAATCCTAGTAGGTTTAGGAAATCTAAAATAAATATTTTTCTTTCCCTATAATTATTAATTATAACATGATTTCTAAATAAATAAAGAAACATTAAAATCATAATATAAATATAAATAAACACCTTTAAGATCAAAAATAAATTTACAAACCAAAAATGATTTAATGACAAATGAGACATATGCTTTAATTTTCCTTTAAATTTCTAAGGCGCGACTTACAGAACTCAAACACTTGATAACATGCATGAATAGATATGCAATGCATTTTATATCGAAAATTTCGGGCGTTACAGTTCGGTCTATGATGAGTTATGAAACTTTGTCAGTTTCCTTTTGGGGATATACCTTAGAGATTGTAGCATACTTGATGAACCATGTGCTTTCCAAGTCGGTACAAAAGATCCCTTTCGAGTTGTGGAGCGGGCACAAACCCAGTATGCACCACTTAAGGATTTGGGGTTATCCTACTTATGTGCTAAATAGGCAGGCCGACAAATTAGAATCACGTTCAGAAGTGATGTTGTTCATAGGGTATCCGAAGGAAACGAATGGTGGATACTTTTATGATCCTAAAGAACATAAGATCGTTGTTAGCCCTAACGTTCGGTTCTTAGAAGAGGATTACATTAGTAACCATAAACCTCGAGTCGACATCATCCTTGAGGAATTACAAGGTGGTCGAGTTCTACTTGAACAGCCAGTTGTGCAAGATAGTACTCCACGAGTAACTGCACAATCTGTTAACACAGCGCCTGACACTGTTCAACGTAGTGGGAGGGTGATATTTACACCTGATCGGTATATGTTCACTAAGGAGACGTTTGATCATCTCCCGGCAGATGAACAAGATACCGTGGATCCCTGGACTTACAACGAAGCAGTGGGAGATGTAGATGCAGATTCCTAGCGCATCGTCATGGACTCAGAATTTAAGTCCATAATTGATATGGATGTATACGAGATCACTGAACTACCTGAGGGTTGCAAAGCTATTGGTAGTAAGTGGGTATACAAGAGAAAGAGAGAGGACCGAATGGAGAGATCATGGCGTTTAAGGTCATGCTAGTGGCGAAGGGTTTTACCCAGAAAGAAGGTATCGATTACGAAGAGACCTTCTCGCCTGTAGCAATGATCAAGTCCATTCGGATTCTCCTTGCCATAGCAGTTCACATGAAACTAGAGATCTGGCAAATGTATGTCAAAACCGCATTCCTAAATGGTCACCTTGAAAAAGGTAGCGACATCTACATGAAACAGCCAGATGGTTATATGAAGGAGGGCGAAGAGCATCTAGTTTGGAAGCTTAAGAAGTCTATTCATGGACTTAAGCAAGATTTCCGGTTATGGCACCAGCGTTTTCAACGAGGTAGTCAAATCCTATGGATTTGTATCCTGTCCTAACGAGGTGTGTGTACAGTATTTGTGTTAACGGATTAGTGGTGTTTCTTGCATTTTATGTAGATTACATCCTTCTCATTGGCAACAATGTTGAATTGTTATCAGACGTAAAGACGTGGTTATCCAAGCAGTTTCAAATGAAGGGCTTAGGTGAAGCTGCTTACATCCTTGGGATCAAGGTTATCCGAGATCGCCAGAAAAGGATGTTAAGCTTGTCACAAGTGTCCTACATTGACACTGTTATTGCTCGTTTTAGCATGCAAAAAGCCAAGAGAGGTTCAGTACCTTTCAGACATGGCATTTTTCTATCCAAGAATCAGTGCCGTAAAATGCCTGAAGCGATAGAAAGTATGAGACTAGTACCACATGTTTCCGCTGTCGGTAGCCTCATGTATGCGATACATTGTACGAGAGAAGATATCTCATATACTGTAAGCATGGTCTCAAGATATCAGTCTAACCCTGGAAAGGAGTACTGGACTGCGGTCAAACATATTCTCAAGTACCTTAAACGGACTAGAGATTATAGGCTTATTTACCAGTCAGACAGTCTAGTGTCTTTGGGTTATACAGAATCGGATTTCCAGGCTGACAGAGACAAGAAGAAGTCTACCTCGGGTTATGTGTTTACCTTGGGAGGTGGAGCCATTTCATGGAGGAGTGCAAAGCAGAAATGCATTGCGGACTCAACTATGGAAGCAGAGTATGTAGCTGCTTCAGAAGCTTCGAAATAGGCATTTTGGCTCTAGAATTTCCTCCTGGATCTTGATATTGTTCAGAATTTGCCTAAGGCGATCACAATTTATTGTGATAATGCGGGTGCAGTGACAAATTCTAAGGAACTTAGATCTAACAAGGTGTCTAAACACATTCACACGAAGTACCACATTATACGAGTATTCGTAAATCGAGGTGATGTGGTGATTGACAAAATTGGAACTGAAGTCAACCTAGCTAATCCTTTCACGAAGAGCTTACCACTCCTGGCTTACGAGAAGCATGTTCGTGGCTTCGGGATGGTAGAGATGCTCCCCACTTAGGACTACAGAAACTTTTGTATAAGTGGGAGAAGATGCAATGATAGATAAGATAGATAGCTGAGATATAGCTGGGTACTAGTTTGTACCTAGATAGCTGAGATATAGCTGAGTACTAGTTTGTACCTAGAGCTGACACATTGTATACTAAAAGTTTGCTTTAGTATAAGTGGGAGAATTGTTGGGATTTTGTATACTCGAAGCACTTTTTATGCTTGTATACAATGTGTTTTCGTCCTTACCACTATTTTATTCTCCTATCTCATAAATATGTATATTTGCACATGTTATCCTTTATCTTGTATAAAAGTTAGATTTGTGTGGTGTGTCGGGTATCACAGAAGACAACACAAATTGGTTGAACCGACAAGATATAAACTGTTATCACAGCTGAGACAACTTAAGGATAAGTTGTCGGTTTAAGCTGCAGTTTAGATAAGAAGTGGCTTGTCTTAGTTGCTTGTCTTTACTGGTACACTGAAGGTGGTGTATTGATGGATCACAGTGAGATGTGTTCTCCTAACTGACCTTAGTGGAGAACCAAGATCTCGGTGACTTAGCTGGTCTTAAGCTTGGTAAGACTTCAGCTGAGTGCATTTGGCTATCTATCACTTTGACCTACTATGGTGAACGTCATCGCGACCGGATCTACGTATCTTGGGTGTTAGTAGTTATTTGTGGCTCAGGCTGGTTGTTTGTATTTTGCATCCGTATCCTAGTAAAATGGGTTGATAATATCCCCTAAGGAATTCGAAAGGATTAGCACACTAAACCCGGCCGGTTGATTAAGTTCAGGTGTGTTAATAAGGTCGAGTGGTACTACTCAGGAATATAAGATGTTAATTAATTTAAGCTGTCAGTGAGCTTAATTAATTAACGGATATTTCTATCTTAAATACGGAGATCGATTAAGTCTAAAATACAAGCCCTTGCTCAATTTGGGATAAAGGGGTAAGTCAGCACGGATTCTCTAGTGGAATGAATCTATGTTTATTAATTAATTTTGCTCTGGGCTGAGCATGGATAATTAATTAATTTGAGGCCCAACTTTATTTCTTGTATTGGATCCCTGATCTGGCCCAATTAGTTGCCTAGTAATTTATTGTCTCTCAGAAATCATTATTAATGGATTAATGTATTTTTACATTATTTAATAATGTTATTTATCTGGAATTAATTGGCTGGGCCAATTAATTGATAAAGATTAGTAGCCCAGTAAATTAATTAATTATATTATGGGCTGGTTATGTGGAAGCCCATTAGAAATATAATTAAATTAATGGGTTACAAATATATTAATATTATATTGGCTTTTGAAACCTATATATATTAGTATTCTATTTAGAAACAGATTACGCACACACACATAACTCACGCACGCAGCGTGTAAGAAAGAGAGACGATAAATTTTATTTTCTTCAGTTCTCTGACCACCCAGAGGAAGAAAAAGGCCGGGACACATATCAGATGATCTAACACAGGAGCAACAATCAAAGCCGCGACAACATACGATGGAGGAAGGTATCATTCCTAACCATCAATTTTCCTTCAGCTAGATACTAGAGGCTATATGATCTGATTCAGCTTGGTTCCTTTTGAGCAAGTATGTGGCCTTTCGCTGGAGATAACTCTATGAAGTTCTTGCGGAAAGCTTAAGTCGATTCTGAGTTGCTCGTGAATGCTCGTGTGTTCTTGTATATGTCGTGAGCTTCAATTTGAAATCTTCCCTCTATTTATAGAGAGCAGAGACATGGATAGATCCGTTGGAGACGACGATCCATGTGTCTCTCTCTTTTGGGTAGCTAACGGCTCTTTCAAAGTATGGTGACAGAGTCCTTTCCCTCCATTTCTGGAAAGTTGTTGACTTGCAGCTTTAATCAGAAAGTAGACAGCTGGCTGCTTGTCATTGGTCGAGCCGAAGAAAGTAGGTGAGACAAACAGACTTCAAGGTGGATCTGAAGCTGACTTCTCTATACCTCGTATGACTCTGCTGATTTGACTTATGAGGGTTCTTAACTGTCAGAAGACTGTCTGGTCGTCGCTGAGTCTGATCTATGTTCAGTAGCATACTTCTGCTGAGTTCAGCTCTACTGAAGATCAACTTTGAGTTCAGTGAACTACTCCTCCTGAGTACAGTTCCACCGACTCCTTTCAGTATACTGCTCCTGCTGAGTCCAGTACTACTGAGTCTTCTTCTTATGGCACTGAGGCTGATAGTCTGCTGAAGAACCAGCGGACAGAACTGAATGCATGAACCATATCGAATGGTTTCTACTAAGTCTGAAACTCTCAGAGACAGAACAAGTAATTACAACTGAATGGTTCATCAGTCAAAGTAGGGTTTTGGGATCTTCAAATCTACTGAGCACTAGGCTATTGAGTCATCTCCCAACAATTTGTGGAGGTGCTGAATCATCTCCCAACAATTTCCCCCTATTTGATGATGCCAAAACCTAACACTACAAACTGTCAGAAACAAACTCCTTACAAATATTACAAGTAGAATCAGTGGAGTTGTTCTTCAAGTTCTAGACTAGTGAGGGAGTCCAGGGAAGAAATAATAGAACCTATACAGAAATCTAACAGCAATTTCCCCCTTTCTAACAAAAATCTCCCCCTAATACATCTATCAAGCTAAGTAAAAACAGACAGACACAAATATATAAATATTCAGTGAGTGTGTGAGTCAGTATTCACTTGGATGATTCTGAGTGTTAAAAAAAATCAAGGCCATTTAGACAATAAGGTATTGTCAGGGCCGAACAATAGTGATGTTTTATATATCAGAAGAAAGTTCAGTACAATACATCAGCTTGCTATTATAGAGAAAAGAAAACAAAGATACAGAGAAGCTATCATCTATCTCCTGAACTGCTGGATCCGCTCTTTAAAATCTTTAGATTTCTCTTCAGGAAGCGGCAGTCCATACATTCTGTATGTATCTCTTCTCAGCTTCAGTATCTGCGGCATGTCAGCAGGATGAGTCTCATCTAGATCATTGGCTTGAACAACACTTTTAACCTCTCATTCAATAACCCCAATATGTAGGGAACCATCGAGCTTTAGTGGATGAGGCAGAGGTCTTGGAGCTGGGACTCTGACATCAACCTTCTCAGCTAGGGCCTTCGGAACTCTTGCATATATCTCTGGATCACTCTTCAGAAGCCACTCAGCAAAGGCTATTGACTTGTGCATGTCAGACCAATACCTCCAAATATAGAACCTCTTAATAAAGTCAGCTTTCAGTGTCTTCCACCTCTGAGTTCGTTCCCATGGCATCCAAGTATCAACTCTGGGCCATCTGTGGATTTTGATATCAGTAGGCTTCCTAAGTCTTCTGTACTTGTAAGGAATCTCAGCCTTCTCAGGAACCCTTTGACTTGCCTCTTTCTCAGCCTTGAGCTTCAAAGCTTCTAGGTCAGCGAGTCTAAGCCTTTCCTTGCTTCACTTATCTGCCTGGCTTCAGCTCCTCTATCCAGATATCTCTCCATCTGATCCCAGATCTCTTTCATTTCTTGCTCTTGAGCCTTAGAGGGGGCATATGATGGAATGTGCTCTTGCTCCTCTTCTGAATCACCAGGTGTTGAAGATTTAGATTTTGATGTACCCTGCTGACCAGTCTGCTGCTGCTGCTATTGTTCTCTTTCTTTCTCTTGGTCAGCTTCATCGCTGAGCTTCATTTTTCTCGGGGGTTGCCTTGACCCAGGCTTCCTTCCCCTCTGAACTTTGGTTTTCCCTTTGGCAGGCTGTTTCTTGGGCTTGTTGGCAGCCTCTGCCTCGGCTATCTCCCTTGCCAGCTTCTCATCAACTGCAATCTGAGCTTCTTCCTCAGGAGATATGAACCTTCTGGTTCCTTTCTTTTGGGTGGAGTAGGGAGTTTCAGTATCTTCTTCCCTTTCCCCATAACTGGAGGAAGTAGAGGAACTTCTTCCTCTTCAGAATCCTCCTCTACGTATTCAGCAACCTCCTTGATAATATCACTTGGAGTTTGAGTTGCTGATTCTTTGGGTCCTGAGCCACTTGGGCCGGTCTCAGCAGGCACTACAACTCCTGCTGCTGAAACACCCTGGGCCTGACCCTGATGATCTTGGGGAGCAGTGGGAGCTGATTGCTGAGTCTGAGTTGCTCCTGTCATTGTCCTGATTCCCCTTGGTGCCCTTTCCTTTTCCCCCTTTTTGGCATCAGGAAATAGGCCGAGGGTAGGAACCTGAACCTTCTTATCCGGACTGGTATTTGCTGAGGCTAGCTTATCTAAAGCATCCTGCAGTTTCACAAGTCTCTCGTGGAGTTCATTCCTCTCATCTGTAAGTTCTTCACTGTATTTCTTCTGAGAGTTCTCCACCACAGTCTGAATTGATTGCAACTTAAAATCTATCTTGTCTTCCATGGCCTTCTGAATTGTTTGGAGTCTGAGCTCAGCGGCCTGACTCATGGAATATATAGACTCTGTATGAGCTGACTAGGCTGCCTTATAGTCTTCGAGAAGTTTTGCTTGGGCAGCTTCCATCAGCTTTTGTTGACTTTCGAACTCGGCTCTCTGAGTGGCTAAAGCATTAGTCAAGATCGTAGAGAAGTTCGGAGCTGGAGTATTCTGAATGGACGTTCTGAGCTCCTTAATCTCTGCACTCTAAGCCTGACTAGACTGCCTCCACGTCTTGTGGACGGCACGGGCAAGGAGTCGGTTCTGAGCACCCTGACTCCTGAGGGCCCTTGCTACAGTCTTCGAGTGTCGGCTTCTTGGGATGGGCGCTACCTCAAAAACAGAACCCAGCAACAGTTGTACTGGGTCCGCGAACTGAGAGGTACCAGCCGCCGACTGTCCTGGCGGGAGGATGCTGAGAGGTGGTTCAGCAGTTGTAGTTGGAGCATCCTCCTCCAGTTGAGTTCCCTCAACAGGCTTCTCAGGGCCTGAATCATGGGGCGGGTCCTGATCGTCAGGATCAGACCCATCTGAGGGAGCGGCTGCTGAAGTTGGGAGTCTATCATTCAGCATGGCTAGCATAGCCGCCCTCAGATCATCCAGGGAGCAGATATCTGCAGGCTCGGTATAGCCTATCTTCTCCCGGATCATAAGCTCCTCCTCATGGAGTTGTTCGCAGGAGTGGTGCTGGATCAATCTATTCAGTGTGGACCACGCCTGGAACTGGATTAGAGTATGAAGCCTGGCCTGTCTTGCCAATGTAACCAAGTCAGAGTGACTGGCTATCTCTGGGATGGCTTCTGAAACTTCTCGGGATGCTCTAGATTGTAGCGCTGATGCCTCCATCCTGATGGTTTCTGACTCTGAGGCAGTCTCCGAATCCTCAATCTCTATCAGAGATGCTTCTTTCTCAGCAGATGGAATGCTGCTGAGCAGTGGAATGTCCAAGGGGGTATGAGTAGGAGTGATCGGATCAACTTCTACCCCTTGGTCCACTGCCTCACCCTATTCAGTGGAGACGGCCTTCTCCACTGAGACTGTCTTCTCAGAAGACTCTGCCTCGCCACTGAGTTATAGGAGAGGTACTATCACAGCTTCACTGACCTTCTTCTGTTTCTTGGTCGGCGTCTTCTGAGCTGCTTTGGGAGGTGACCTATTCTTAGAAGGTGTGGAGGTCTTCTGAGAGCCTTGCTTGGGCTCAGTAGGCCCTGAGCCAATCTGCTGAAGGGCTGCTGCCCTGTTCCGGAACCTCACCTTTTTAGGGTTGAAGTACCCTTTGTCTGCATAAATGGTATGGTCAGCTCCACAGAGATCTTCAATCATTATGGAGAGCTTCAGTCCGTATAGGAGTTTTCCCTTCACGGCTAGGCAGCTAGTGGAACGATCGAATTTTGCTGCCTGAGTCATGAACTCCTTCAAGAAAAACTCAGTCCAGTTTATCTTCGCATGGTCATGGATGGCCATCATCATCTGAACCTTTGGCCTTGACACTTGGTCGAATGACCCAGCCTGACTCGTCATAATCTGAGTGACGATATAAGCTAAAGCTCTATACTTCGGGAGCATGGCATTCTTTTTGAAGGCGGCTCTGAAAGTGGTAGGCTTCCCGTAGAATTCTCCAAATATTCGTCCATGATATCATCTTTGTAGCCAATTGTGCTGAATCCATCGCTCGGAAGCTGAAAGCTCCGCTGAAGAGCTTCTTTGATGTGCATCTACTTAATCTCCGATACGGCACGAGTGAGATCGGCGACGTGGTGAATAACGAAACGGCATCTGATATCTCCGTCAACTGACTCAGAATTGAGATACAGCTCAGCGATCTGACGCGGAAGGAAGTATGAAGACTTCCTTGAGAGAAAGGCTTCCAGCCCTGATGCCCTCAGCGCGTCGAATATCTCTTCCATAAAATCCAACTCGCACGCGTCAAACTCCATTATGGGCTCACACCATACTCGATCCTTCTCGAGGATTTCTTGCATATCTGCTGGAACAAGAATGTCCCTTCCTGCAATGATTATAATCTGCAAAAGAAAATATCAGTATCGAGAGAAAAATATTATCAAGAACATATACGATACTGAATAGATATTAAGATTTACCAAAGTATTTCTGAGAGATTGTAAGAGATATTTGCAAAAGGGATGAATGCTTTCTCAGAAAATTTTAGGGTTGAAAAGTTTGCAGAGTAAAATGGTTGTTTCTAAACTTTGAACGTATTTTATATATGATCAAGAAGGTGAACAATTATTAATCCACGGTTCAATTTAAACCTGCTTTATGAGATGGACGGCTAGGATTTAATGTTATAAAATAGGCAATGATCAACTTAGCCGCCTAAGTCAAATTACAGTTGTATATAGCCAAGAAGTAACTTGATTAAACATGCATTTAATGCGCCGTAGAGTTCAGCATACTTTACATAGAATGTCGTGTATTAAATGTAAACCGTTATATTAAATGACATTTTCTAAGGCATTGAATATGAAGCTGAATTTGAATCATTAATGCATAGAATATTTCATTGGCTACTGAGTAGAGATACGCAAACCTGTCAGCTAAACATAGTAGTCAACTGATACCTCGTGTAGATGGTTGCTGAGTCTCTATGTACTGAATAAGTTTAGTACCGAGAGTGAACATTCCCCCTTGCTGAATGCTCCTTTCCTGAATCCACTTACTGACTGGAGTCAGTAGGGTCCAGTAGACCTAGCTCTACTGAAAGTTCTATGAATCTGGCTTCAGCGAGAGGCTTGGTCAGAATATCTGCCCTTTGATGGTCAATATGGATCTTCTCCATCCTGATATCCTTCTTTTCGACGTGATCACGAATGAAGTGGTGTCTGATGTCCACGTGCTTGCATCTAGTGTGAAGTATAGGATTTTGAGTGATTGCAATTGTACAGGAGCTGTCGCAAAAGATCGACACTTCATTCTGAATGGCGTCTTAGTCGCGTAACTGCTGTCTCAGCCAAAGGATTTGGGCACAACAACTTCCGGCAGCCATGTATTCAGCCTCAGTAGTTGACGCGCTACTGAATGTTGTTTCTTTGAAAACCTCAAAATCAGCTTACTGCCAAGGAACTGACAAGTTCCAGAAGTTGACTTTTGGTCAATCAGACATCCTGCATAGTCAGCATCAGAATAACCAGTTAGTTCAATATTATTATCTGCTGGATACCATAAACCCATGTCAGGTGTTCCTCTGAGATAGCAGAGAATCTTCTTTGCTGAGTCCATGTGGCTCTGCTTAAGATTCGCCTAAAATCGAGCGCAAACACCTACAGCATAAGTTATGTCAGGTCGAGTAGTAGTTAGGTATAATAATGAACCAATAATAGCACGAAATTCAGTATGGTCTACTGATACTCACTCTTTATCAAGATCAATTTTCATATTCGTATTCATCGGGATCTTGATTGGTTTGCCGGATGTGCAACCGAACTTCTTGATCAGGTCTCGAGTGTATTTGCCTTGATTGATGAATGTTCCCTTCTCAGATTGTTTGACTTGAAAGCCGAGGAAATAATTCATCTCTCCCATCATTGACATCTCGAAGTTATCCTTCATCATTTTCTCAAATTGTTGACACATGATGACGTTCTTCGATCCGAATATTATGTCATCTACGTAGATCTGCACAAGTAGGATGTCGTTTTCCAGTCGAATGCTGAATAATGTGCGGTCTACTGTACCCTTCTAAAAACCTTTCTGAAGAAGAAACTCAGACAGGGTATCGTACCTAGCCCTGGGTGCTTGTTTTAACCCGTACAGAGCCTTTCTGAGTCTATAGACCTAATGTCCCTGCTGAAAGTCCGGAGTCTGTTCTACATAGACTTCTTCTTTCAGTACGCCATTCAAGAACGCAGACTTCACATCCATTTGATAAACTCTGAATCGCTGATGTGTTGCGTAGGCTAGGAATAGTCTGATTGCCTCCAATCTTGCAACTGGAGCGAAAGTTTCATCGAAATCTATTCCTTCGGCTTGACAGCAGCTTTTTGCCATGAGTCTCGCTTTGTTCCTTACTATAACGTTGTTTTCATCTCGCTTGTTCTTGAAGACCCATTTTGTTCCAATCACATGTTGATGCCGGGGTCTGTCAACAAGCTCTCACACTTCGTTTCTCGTGAACTGGTTCAGCTCCTCCTGCATAGCTATGATCCAATCAACATCCTTGAGTGCGACCTCAACTGACTGAGGTTCTTCAGTAGACAAGAAGCAGGAATATAATGCGCTTTCTCCTTGATAAAATCTAGATCTTGTCTTTACACTTGCTGAAGGATCTCCAATAATCAGGTCAGAAGTGTGAGCGTCCAGCCACGATCGACGATGTTTCAACTCTTCATCTGAAACTTGTTAAACACAGATAGTAGGTGAGTTAGGCATTTCAGTTGTACTATTCTGAGATTGAAGTAATTTAGTTACGAGAGTTGGGTCTACTGAGTCACCAGGTTCAGGGGCATTTAGCTCAGGAACTTTATTCGTTCCCCCTGAATTATTATCATCAGTAGAGGTCTCTGTTACCACTTGAGTTTCTTCATCGACCTAAGTTACCTGGGATTGACTCTATTTAGTAGAGTCAATCTGTTCAGCTACTTCTGCTGCTGACTGAGATTCAGTTGTCTTATCTTCAATTTTCTCTTCTGAATCATCATCCCAACATAGATGGATCTTTTCAACTTTATCTTTCAAGCTCAGATCCTGTAGCTGCTTACTGATGTCCTCAGATTCTGATTTAGAGTTCCTGCTCCTTTCTTCAGTAGCAAACTCATTAAAAACAACATGAGGGTTTTCCTCCACGCAAAGGGTCCGGTAGTTAAAAACTCTGAAGGCTTTGCTGACCCGGGAGTATCCTAAGAAGGCTCCCTGGTCTGACTTGCAAAAGTCTTAAACTGATCCTTCCCATTATTATGGATAAAGCACGAACACCCAAAAATATGGAAATAAGATATGAAAGGCTTCCTTCCGTTCCATAATTCATATGGTGTCTTCTTATGCTGCTTACTCAGTAGAGATCTGTTCTGAGTGTAACATGCAGTGTCAGTTGCTTCTGCCTAGAATTTGGCTGGGAGTCCTGAGTCTGCGAGCAGGGTTCTTGCTGCTTCTTTGAGTGTTCTATTTTTCCTTTCACCAACCCCATTTTGTTGAGGCGTGCGCGCGACAAACGTCTCATGCTCTATGCCTTCAGCTTTGCAGAACTCCTCTACCATCGAATTCAGGAACTCAGTTCCTCTATCTATATGTATCTTTATAATCTTGGTGTTCATCTCGACACTGAGCTTTTTCAAAGCGTAGGCAACTCTGTTTTGACGTCAGACTTGTTGGCAATAAATATGACCCATGTGTAGCGCGAGTAGTCATCAATGATCACTAAAGCATTCTTTTTGCCTCTGATCGTCACCGGAGAGACTGGTCCGAATAAATCCATATGTAGCAGCTGAAGGATTCCATCAGTGGAAGGCGATGGAACATGTAGATTTTGCTTCTTCGTTTGCTTTCCCTTCAGACATGCTTCACACTGAGTGTCTTTGCTAATACATCATTCGGCAGTCCTCTTGCTAGAGTGTTTCTAGCTAGCTTGTTGAGCGTCTTGAAGTTGAGATGGCTGAGTCTTCTATGCCAGAGCCACCCCGTTCTGTTGTCGTTCTTCGCCAACAAACAAGCTTCAGGTTCAGCTGAGTTCCAGTCAGCTACGTAGATATTCTTTTTGTGCGAACCTGATAACACTGTTTTCCCTGTAGATTTATCAATGACATCACAGAAACCTGCGTAAAAAATCACTCTATCCGAGTTATCACAAAATTGACTAACAGAGAGAAGATTATGTTGAAGTCCTTCAACATATGATACTCTTGGAACTGTGCCGGTTCCAATGCTGAGTGTTCCATAGCCTCTGGTATAGCCTTTTACGTTATCTCCAAACTCGATTTCGGGTCCTTCTTCAGTAGTATAATTCTTCAGTAGATCCTTCTGAAGGGTCCGCTGTCCACATACCAAGGGTCCTTGTGCACCTGCAAAACAGAATTTCATTCAGGTACCCTTTATTTTTTATTTTGGGTCCTTAGATGTTAGTTTTGGAAACCCAAATCTGTCTCACGACCCGGTTGGTCTCAGACAGTTTCTTTCCACTCTGATCAACATACTGGACTGGTCGATGCTGACTTCTGAGGCTTCACAGTTTCAGGAGTCCTGATCTTCTGAATTGGTGGACTGCTGACCTTTGCCTTCTGAACGACTTTCTTCTTCTTTTTCTGACTTTTAGGTCCTCTTCTGACTATAGGATCATAATAATATGACCCATACTGAGCTGGATGTGTCAGCTGTGGAGGTCCATACTGATCAGGCCATTTAATTATATTAGTTCCCCCTTGACTGAACTAGGGTGATTTTGAGCTAATTTCTTGTCAGAATGTTGATAGCTGGGATGAGGTGCCTTCATCTTCTGTTTGTTCTTGGCTAGGGGGTTCAGAATCTCAGCATTGATGGTCTCCCCTTGAACAAATCTATCAGCTAGCCGGTTCTCTGAGCGTACGGGGGCAGATGAGGAGGCTCCATGGCTGAATCCAAGTCCCTCCTTGCAGTGCTTAGTCTTGTTGCTAGCTAGCATTGCCTCTAGCTTCTTTTCAGCGCCCATGTATCGCTCTGTCATCAGATTCCTCCAGACATCATCACTTTTCTTAAGCGTTTCATGCTCGGTCTGAAGTCCTGACAACTCTTGCTTCAATAGACTCAGTTCAGTATCCTTCTGAGTCAAGTCATTGGTCAGTACTGAGATCTGATCTTCTTGATGCTGAGACTTGGCCATCAGAGAGTTAATCTCTTCCCTGAGTCTCAACACAAGTCCTTCTGACTCAGTAGCAACCTGACTCTCCTGAGAAAGTCTTTGATTCTCCACTTTCAGGGTATCCAGCTCCTGAAGAGTCTTACTAAGCTGCAGTCTCATCTGAATCTGCTCGTCTAAAAGTTCTTCGTAGGCAATTGAGACGTCCAGATTCTCATCTGCACCTAAAATAGTGTCGTGTGTGCAGTGTGAAGAGGAGTTGAATGGAGCTGAGAGTTTACCTCATCCTCTTCTCCTGCCATGAGACACTTTTCAGCATCTTCTTCAAACTCTACGGCCATGAATTCCGCTTCATCATCTGATGAATCCATGAAGGAGTCGACTTCATCTGAGTCGTCTAAGAGTTCACCAGCTATATATGCTTGACGCTTCTTGATGAACTTCTCCCTTCGAGCTTTGTGTGCTGATCTCTCAGCAGTACTGAGCTCAAGATAGTCATACTGATAATGTCCTGGCTTCTTGCGGTCAGGGGTGTAAAGGTTCGGTTCGGTTCAGTTTTTAGTACGATTTAGGAACCGAACCGAACATATGAAAGTGGTTTGGTTCGGTTCGGTTTAAGGTGTACTTTACTTTTGGAACCGAACCGAACCAAACCGCTTAGAAATGGTTCGGTTCGGTTCGATTCATCGGTTCTACCTTTTTAAATCCTAAATAGATTTTTTTGAACCATAATATTCCATACATGCTTAATGTGAATGAAATCCAAGCACCACAACTCCAAAATATTAACAAAATATAAATATACTAAACATAACTACAAAAGTTAATCTCCAACTAGGGCTCCAAAATATTAACAAAATATAAATATACTTAACATAACTACAATAGTTAATCTCCAGCTAGGGCTCCAAAATATTAACAAAATATAAATATAATTAACATAACTACAATAGTTAATCTCTAACTAGGGGATACAAATTCATGACTCCACAATCCACATAGGCAGTAGCAAAATGAAACAACTTCATGACTCCACGTAAACGGATAAACTAAGAACTCCCAGAAAAAATTCCTACGGATGGAGGACTTGTTGTTCAACTTTTACGTTTTGGTAGAAAAAGTGAAAATAGTACTGAGAATGAATTGAGAAATGAGAAAGAAGATAGAAATGAGAATTGAGAAGACAGAAGAGTGGTGTAGTCAAGACTCAGTTGTGCGGCGTGCCCTACAGCCCTAGTGTAATAGTAGTATTAACATCTCTTTTTTAATTTTTTTAATTACATATTTACATATGTATCAGTTACCTACTATACCCCTAGTAATCACATATTAGTATACTACCTAGTAAGTAAGTAGTAAGTAGTATTAACAAAAATATTTATATTTCATTCGGTTTCATTAGTTCGGTTCGGTTTGAGCGGTTTCTAAACTTTTGGAACCATGAACCGAACCGATTGTAAACGATTTCGGAAAATATGAACCAAACCGAACCACGAAACCGAACCGAACCGCATTTTTTGGTTTGGTTCCGTCGGTTTCGCGGTTTGGACCGGAACCACTTACACCCCTACTTGCGGTTGCAGCAGGTGGTGACTCTCTCTTCTTTGCTCTCACTGTCTTTCGACTGAGCTGAGTCTTCCTGTTTCCTGCAATCAGAAGTATTGGATTCAGGAGTGCGCTTGGGTGTATATTCAGACTTACCCTTGGAGTCTCTGACGACTCTAGAGAGTTTTCTGCGCCTCTCCTTATCCTTATGATACTTCACGGCAAGTAGTGCGTATTTATTAGCCAGGTTTCCTTCTTGTTAGTCACTAAGTGAAGGTTCTGCCTTGCTAGACGGGGGAGCTGCTGTGCTGACTGATGCTTTGAAAGCATGGTCGATTTAAGTGTCAGCTTCAGCTCGCTGCTTCCTTTGGGGTTGACCGAACTCGAATTAGATTGAAATGTAATAGATTTGAAATTGAATTTTTAATGTAGATGTGTATCTATTGAAAATAAAACAATAAAGCATTTACCCCTCAATTTAAAGAAATTTCAGTTGAGTTCAATTGAATTGAAATTGAAATTGATTTGGAATTGAAATCATTCGGTTTATATATATAAGATATAAGATAAGATAAGATTTTAATTATATTTTATAAAATATTAGATTTAGCTTGATTGAGCGTAAATTGAAGGATATTTTCAAAATATTAATATTAACAATTAATGGGCATAATTTGAGAATCATTCTAAAATTATTTCATGATTGAACATAAATTGAGGGACATAATCTTATATATATACCCCTCAATTTAATGAAATTCCAATTGAGTTTAATTGAATTGAAATTGAAATTGATTTGGAATTGAAATCATTCGGTTTTTATATATATAAGATTTAACCATTAAAATAGGAAAAAAACCATGTTAACTTCTTATAACATATAAAATTGAAAAGAAAATAAAAAATTATTTTGAATAGTTTAAAATATTGGTAAAAAACAAAAACAAAATATGTTAGTTTGATTTGTAAAACTAGAATCTTATTATAAAACAACGAAATGAAAAAAGAAGAAAAATATTAAGAAAAATAAGATAAAACATTATGTTAACATATTACAAATATTAGAAAAATGAAAGTAAAAGATTGTTAATAGTGATTTAAATAAATAAAATAAAATAATAATTAATAGTGTTTAACGAATAAAAGGATTATCATCACTCTTTTATTTTGGAAATTAATTATTTGAATATATATATATATATATAGGGGAATGATCAAATGAGAATCAACCCCTATATGAGAACTAAGAACCAATCTGAATCGTATATATAAATAAATCTATGGTTGTTATTAATACTTCATTTAATTCATTATACTTAATGAAAAAATGGAAAAAGGTTATTCTTGTAATTTAGAATACATATCATTAATATGTGAAGATCATATCTTTCTTTTGATATAGTTGTTTCTATAATGATTATTTATTTCCATATATAATCAATCACCATAAATTAAATTTTTTAAATTTGTTAAGGATAAATAAATACTAAATCTTACAGAATTTTTTTTAAATTTTTTTAAATTTGTTAAGAATATGCATCATATGCATCATATCCTGAATCAACAGCAGAATATTGTCTGATGGCCGGAGAAGAGACTGAGGTGCATAAGGACCCTTGGATTGTGGGCATCGGCTGCTCGAGACACATGACTTATCAAAAGAGTCTGCTGACCAACTACGTACAAGAAGATGGTCCCAGAATTGAGTTTGGTGACAACTCTAAAGGCTATACAAGGGGATACGGAACACTGAATATTGGGACTGCCTCAGTTCCAAAAGTAACATACGTTGAAGGACTTCAACATAATCTCCTTTCTGTCAGTCAATTCTGTGACAATCTAAATAGAGTTATCTTTGACGCTGGTTTCTGTGATGCTGTTGATAAATCTACAGGGAAAACAGTGTTATCAGGTTCGCGGAGAAAGAATATCTATGTTGCAAACTGGAAAACCGCAGAACCTGAGGCTTGCTTACTCGCACAGACAAAATCTAGTGACAAGGTGGGATGGATGTGGCACAAGAGACTCAGCCACCTGAACTTCAAGACTATGAACAAGCTAGCCAAGAACTCTAAAGTCAGAGGACTGCCCAAAGAATCGCTTATCAAAGACAGAAATTGTAAAGCGTGTTTGAAGGGAAAGCAGACAAAGAAAAGCAATCCACCTATTCCGTCACCTTCCACTGATGGAATCCTTCAACTGCTACACATGGACCTATTCGGGCCAGTCTCTCCAGTGACTATAGGAGGCAAGAAGTATGCCCTCGTCGTTATTGATGACTATTCACGATATACATGGGTCATCTTCATAGCCAACAAATCTGATGTCAAGACTGAGCTGCCCAATCTGCTGAAGAAACTCAGTGTGGAAAAGGACATCAAGATACAGAGAATTCGCTCAGACAGAGGAACAGAATTTCTCAACTCAGTAGTTAAAGAGTACTGCGATAAAGAGGGAATTAAGCACGAGACATCAGCAGCTCGCACCCCTCAGCAGAATGGACTTGCTGAACGCAAAAACAGAACACTCAAAGAAGCAGCAAGAACGCTCCTAGCAGACTCTGGACTACCCTCAAAGTTCTGGGCTGATGCTACTAACACCGCCTGCTACACTCAGAATCGCTCACTGCTCACACAGCAACACATGAAGACACCATACGAACTATGGAAAGGGAGAATTCCTTCTATTTCTTATTTTCATATCTTTGGTTGTCCTTGCTTTATCCATAATAACGGGAAAGATCAATTGAAGGTTTTTGATAGCAAATCTGATCAAGGAGTATTCTTAGTGAAACCTTCACTCCAGATTGGAAGCCATTCGTCTGTTCCTACCTTATGCAACGCATCAAAGATTCAAAGTATATCAGATGGATGTGAAGTCAGCTTTTCTGAACGACGTACTGAAGGAAGAAGTCTATGTGGAACAACCGCCCAGCTTTCAGCAGGGACATCAGGTGTATAGACTAAGGAAAGCGTTGTATGGGTTAAAACAAGCACCCAGGGCTTGGTACGATACCCTATCAGACTTTTTACTTCATAAAGGTTTTCAGAAGGGGACAGTAGATCGCACCCTGTTCAACATAAACTCAGGAGATGACATTCTACTGGTGCCAATCTACGTGGACGACATCATTTTCGGCTGTAGAAACGTGACTATATGTCAACAATTCGAGAAAATGATGAAGGAGAAATTCGAGATGTCTATGATGGGAGAGATGAACTATTTCCTTGGATTTCAAGTAAAACAATCACCTGAAGGAATCTTCATCAATCAAGCCAAATACACTCGAGATCTTCTCAAAAGATTCGGTGCGATTTAAGAAAGCCAGTCCAAGATCCCCATGAATACGAATTTCAAAATTGATCTAGACAAAGAGGGAGTTTCTGTTAACTCTACTGATTATAGAGCCATTATTGGTTCTTTATTATATTTAACAGCAAGCAGACCTGACATAACTTATGCTGTAGGTGTATGTGCAAGATTTTAGGCGAATCCCAAGCGAAGTCATCTAGACTCAGCAAAGAAGATTCTGTGATATCTGAAAGGAACACCTGAAGCAGGGTTATGATATCCTGCTGACAATAATCTTATACTAACAGGTTATTCTGATGCTGATTATGCAGGATGCAGGATAGATCGAAAGTCAACTTCAGGAACATGTCAGTTCCTAGGCAGCAAACTGATATCTTGGTTTTCAAAGAAACAACATTCAGTGGCAACGTCCACTACTGAAGCTGAGTACATGGCTGCTGGAAGTTGCTGTGCCCAGATCCTTTGGCTTCGACAACAACTGCGTGGTATATCTCAGGATGAAGTGCCCATCTACTGTGACTCCATAAGTGCGATTGCTATAACTCAGAATCCAGTTCTCCACACGAGATGCAAGCACGTGGATATTCGACACCACTTCATCAGAGACCATGTCGAGAAGAAGGACATCAGAATGGAGAAAATCCATACTGATAAGCAAAGGGCAGACATACTGACCAAACCACTAGCTGAGAACAGATTTAGAGAATTATCAGTTGAGCTAGGTCTACTAGAGCCTACTGAGTGGAGTCAGTAGAAGAAATCAGTACGACAGGTCAAAGACTCAGTACAATGATTCAGTCGGGTGAATCAAACTGTACACAGTAAGGGGGAACGTGGTCATCAGCACATCAAACATCCTCCTAAGTCTAAACGGTAACCAGCTGATCGTAAAAATTCAGCTGAAGAGGTTTGCGTAGTTTTATATACTTAACGTTATCAGAAGCATGCTCGCATTTATTATATCAGTCGCTTGCACTCAGTAGTTAATGAGCATTTATTTCCCGCCATTAACCCTTTAAGGTTTAAGTTAGTAGGAAACCGTTTTCATTTAAAAGGCTTAGACTTTAATGCTGCCTGCAGCGCATTTAATGCATGTCTTCTCAACTTACCTTAACTGCGCATATCTTACGTGGGCCCAGGTTAGAGGCGGCTTGTGTAATCTTTCTGTTTATAACATCAAATCACAGCCGTCAGTAAAAAGCAAGATTAAACCCCAACCGTTCGATCAAAACCGGTTGATATGCATGATCTTATAAAATCTTTCGCTTTTTCCCTCTAATCACTTTTCAACCATTTTTCGCCATTAGAGCTCTAAGAAAATATTCAGGCTTTCGAATCCAAGTTTCTTCAAACTGAACTTTTCTTTCACAAAAGCTCTTTATTTACGGTAAACTCTTCCTTTACTGCATTATCTCGTATCCTGATTACTCAAATTTCAAATACTAACGAGCTTTTTGCAGATAAAAATGGCTGTCAGAACTCCAACAAACATCAACGATATTATAAAATCAAGGAACCAGTTTGAGCCCACGATGGCTCTAAACCAGGCAGAGTTACCTTATCTTGAGCCCATCTACACGGCTCTCGAAGTTTTCGGCCTCGAACTACTTGTCTCGAAGCACCCCAAAGCTTATCTGCCTCGACAAGTTGCAGAAGTATATTACAACTGGAGATCCATACAAGATACAGACGGGGAGGTATCCAGTTTCTCGTACATGAAGGAAGTGACCCCTCAGAGTTGGGAGTCCAGTCACAACGACATCAACATTCGGGCTGCTCTACAATCTTCCTTTGACCTTCTTGCTCAAGGAGTCTCCCTAATTGGATATAAGGAGAAGGAGATCAACTCCTATGTTCAGAGGTTCTGCGGCAGAGACGACATTGTCTTCAAATCAGCGCTGCTGAAGACCAGTTTCTACCAAAATACCGCGGGCTCGCCTACATCGTAACTTACATACTTACGAGCGCCGCCGGTTCCTTTGATCAGCTGTCCAAGCCTCGTCTCCAGCTGATGATGATCATAGATGACGGAGTCCAAGTCAACTGGACCGATTTCTATGTGACTAAGCTTAAAGCTCAGACACAAAAGTTCGCAGCCACAACCACTGGAGAGAGGAGACTTATTAGTGTGGGCAAGCTGCTATACGGGACAAAGATGTCCGTACTAATTGAAGACTCAGTATCGAATCATGCAGCCTTTGCTGATTCATGATACTTCGACAGCAAGCTCATTAAGTTCAAGACAAGAGCCGATGATGAGAAATTAATTGGATGAGGGCCACCTGAACAGAAGAGAGTCACCTCTGACTTGCCCCCTCGCGCCGACCCACCTAAGAGGAAAAGGCTCAGCAAGTCTAAAACATCTAAAGCCCCAGCAAAGCCTACCTCTCCCCCACCGACTCAGGAGGAGTCAATCTTAGATGCGGACACAGGCATTAAAGGTGCCACTCTAAAAGACAAAGTCCAGCGCATCAGCTCTGAAGAGACTCAGTCGGACACAACTGAACCGACTGAGGAGACATCCTCCGAGTGGACGACCATGCAGTCGACTCGCCTCCGAGCTACTGGAGAAGTCACTGCACAGATCCCAGAAATTGATGACCATAGGGATCTGGTCGAAATAGCTATAAGGGCGAGGACTCAGATGCTACTGAGGTTCCTCAGCTGGGACATGCTTGAAGAGCTGATAAAGAATCAGTCTGATCTGTCCCTACTGACAGAGGAGCAAAGCCTGCAGTCAGTGATTGGGTTTGGGGAACCCGCTGACCTAGCCTCGTTCGAGGATCTCCACGCAGCTATGCTCTATCTTCTAAGCCTAAGATCCTCAGAACATATTAGCAGCCCTTCGCCGCCATCCCATCACGATGATGACAACAACGATGATGATGATGTGGATCAGGCGCCGCCCAAGGAAGCAGAACTGGGAGGATCTGCCGAGGATAACACTCCCAGCGAGAAGGGCAAATCACCACTACCGTCTACATCAGGTGATGCCCCGGTTGCCTCGAAGCCTAGTCGAGAGCAACAACTCGCAACGTCTGAGCAGAGGCTCGGAACCAGCAGCTATCAAATAAAACCTATCGGTTCCGTGACCTCAAAGTCCGTCAACAAAGCCATCAGACGACAGGGAAACAAGAATCGTCTCCTTGCCAAAGACGTACATCTAAAATGGGCTCAGTACATAAAAGCCCAAACTGAGAAGGTTGACAGACTTGCGGGCGAGATGAAAAAGGTCTCCGAAGCTCCTACTCCTTCCATATATATTTAGGAGATAGTCGAGACCGCCCTCGCAGCTTAGAAAGCGGACATTGCCGCTCAGAGTCAGGCAGCTTCTTCGAGAACCGCATAAGAAGTTTTCCGAGCAGCTGACTCAAAGCCTGACTAATATCCAAACAGTGATGGATGAGCGCAATAAGATGGCCACCTCCAGTGTAAAACAAGCCATAACTATTCAGGCGGAGGCCCTCAAGCTCATTCAGAAGGAAATGATAGAGTCGCATGATGAGTCCCTCCTGAAACTGAGACAGGAGTCAGCAGCACAAATCAAGCAAATCCGTGCTGACCAGGAGAAGGACTGGGAACACTACTGCGACGCCGTCAGAGACTTTGAAGTAACCACCACCTCCATTAAGACTATCAGTTACAATCTGGAGAAAGAAGTAGTTGCCATCCGCACTCGCCTCTCCCTGGCTGATGATGCCAAAAAGGGGGAAGGAGTAGAGAAGGCTGAGGCGGAACATGCTCAGGCGGAAGAAGGACTTGAAGTCCAAGTAATAACTAAGGGGGAAGGTTCAGCTGATCAAGCTGAAACCAGCTTAGTACCTCCTCCTCAAATCGTCCAAATCCCAACTGTCCAAACAACATCTACTGTGGTTGAGCCAGCTGCAGGATCCGGAGCAGGATCCTCGGCTTAACATATTGAGGAGGTCGCACAATTTGTCGACTAGGAGGACGAGCCACTGCCACCGCAAAGGCCGGGGAAGGAGATTACTACTGAAACAACTCCATCTTCCCCGATGCCTAAGTTCAAATCCAAGGCGGAGCAGGAGGCATTCGATCAGCGTGTTGCTCAGAAGCTTCAAGATGAACTCAACTATGAGCAACAGATCGAGGAAGAAATTAAGAGGACAAAGAAGCCCAGGAAGCTTATTGGCAAAATCGCCAAAGGCAAAGCCAAACTACTCCTGGAAGAATAGAAGAGAAAAGCTCAGGAGGAGCTAGCTAAAGCTTCTGCCACTGACATTTAGCCCTTGACTCAGAGTACTGCTATTCAAACACTTACTCCAGAGCAAGAGGCAGAAGACAGAGCCACCTGGGAGGACACGCTGAAAGGACTGAATCTTCGGAGAGGAGACACTAGATCAGCAGCCCTCAGAGAGAAGAAGAGACTGGAAGATCTGGCCAAGATCATAGAGATTACTGACAAGATAGCCAGTGAACCAGTCATCGACTGGAAGAAGCAAATTCCAAGGTCATCCAAGTACTACAGGAGAGGCGCTCCCAGAGCAACTTATCTGAAGAAAACCCCTCACCCTCATGTAGACATGTGGGTACCTTTGGAGCTGAACGAGGAATGGGAGGAACTGAAGATGGAATTTATTAAAGGATACTACGTGTGGGGATTCTACCCATCTGGGATCCCGACAGACCAACTGTTTGATGAATTCATTCATCAGTATAACGCCAGGCTCAGAGCTCAACTTCTGCTGATCCTAGAAAAGGAGAAGCGATCACTAGTAGCCCCTGCATTCAGAAGGATTCCTCCTCCCAGAACGACTAGTGGCGTTTTGTGCACTAAGGAGATAGAAGACGAGGTCGAAGCAGCAGCATATCATCATGATCTTAGTTCTGAGTACCCTACTGACCTCGAGGAAATCCAAACACTTCGCGCGAGAATCTACAAATATTATGGTTTGGAACCTCCTGCTGACAAGTCTGCGGATTTCAAAAGCAAGACGAAGAAGTTCAGACGCCAGCAGTAGTCTTCTTATTCTTTTTTGTATAGAAGATAAGAACTCTGTATTTCACTTTCTCATTTATATAAGTTCCTGCTTCTAGCTAGATAATTACTCATTGTCTTACGGCTTTCGTTTGTGTTATCACAACTGATCACTAAAGTGATCTGACACACACTCACACATAACCGTTTCTCTGATTTTGCCTATCTCTCAACTGCTGACCTCATGAAGTTAACTGATTCAGTTTTACTGAAGTCTATCTATGTCAGTAGTTTTAGAATTTTTTTTGTTGTATTTTATATAGAGGTTTTGGCATCATCAATTAGGGGGAAATTGTTGGGTTATGAGTCAGTAGAAGATACACAGCATGTTATCGGGTAAAAGAATATTGGGGGAAATCATAGTTTTCACTATGGAATTGAAGATCCAAAAACCCAGCTGATATCAGTAGTATAGTATCGACAGGAATAGCTGATGTATAGGCTAGACTGTTTTTGATTTGTTTATCTTTGTGTGTATGTCCTGTATGGGGTAAAATGTTGGATTGATCTTATGTCGAAGTTACTTTCCAGAACCCCACGTCATCAGTGTAAGAGCTTACGTTCTTAAGTCATCGGCTTATCTTCGCCTCAGTAGAAGACATCTTATCAGCTGACAGACATCAGCAGAAGAACCCTATGCAAGCTCAGTACCTTCGTAATCATCAGCTGACCATACTCAAGAGAATATCTCTTGTCAGCCGACTCAGACGAAGAAGACAGAGACTGCTTCAAGTCTACTGTATCCGGCAGGAAACGACCCAGTTGTTAAAAGTCTTTTCAAAAGTCAGCAGAAGACCATACGAGGATTAGGGAGAGTCAACTCCGATGTCTGACACAATCTCACCTACCACAAACCTCGACCAATGAGAAGCCGTCAACGTTATAGCTGCTCTGACCAACTAAACCTGCTCTCATGTACAGTATCAACAACTCTGCTACAACAATTTGAATTTATGGCCGTTTTCTTTGGAAGTTTGTGACACGTGGCATCGTCCTCTCCAACGGGCATATACCTATTTCACGACTATAAATAGAGAAGAAAATCCGAGCTCCACGCACGGGATATCAAGGGAAAACGCTCAAGCTTTCAAACAACTCTAGCGCATTCAAGATCAATCCAGCAAAGAACTTGCCCAATAGAATATCATTAGTTCTTCTCTCTAGAGTTCTTTAGATCCCTCTTCTCTAGCTAAGCTCATTGTCATATCTATAGTTTAGAAATTCGAAGGAGTTCACCTTTAGTGATTGTTCTTATTGTAAGAACTTCTTCCTAGTTGGAGATAATTCCCTCCCCTTCAAACCTCGGTTTGATTTTTAAAGTCGCTAAGGACTATAACTTAGAAGGGTCTGTCCAGTCCACAGATTCCTTGCTGAGGCTTGCTCAGATAAATCAACAAAACCTCCTGTTCAGCAGGACCGTGGACGTAGGATCTTGCGTATGTGAACCACGTTAAAAATTGCTTGTGTTGTTTATTATTTTATTGCATTGCATACAAACTGTTACAAAATCATATCTTTGCATAAAACGTAATCTTAAAAGTGCACTAGCCAAATCTACTTGACTTGTGAAAATCACGTTTTCAAACTGAGACGAATCTCCGGGCCCCACACAATTCCGCACTAAGGTTTTTCGACTGAGTCTCAACGACTGACAAAAGTTAGTAGGAGAGCTCAGTAGTTGACTCACTCTCTGACCCGCGATCGAAGGTTCTTATTTGGCACTGTTCATCAGTCGCACCTAACAGCTCAGCTATCCTTCGGTTTGAGAAAAAGAGTAGTACTCAGGTGTATTCACCCCCCCCCTCTACACCTGACTCTCGTCTCCGGACCAACAGTATAGATTACAAATATGTTAGAATATCGATATATAATATGTTTCATATAAATTTTCAGTATGTCAAATAATCCAGTATGTATCAATATAATATTTTTTGTGGTATTATTATCTTTTACCCATTTTCGTATAACAAAAATCAAATTTACCCAATCCTTATATTTGCTACACAAAATACTCAACTTTATTACACTACCCGTACTTTTTGAAAAAGTTGACTGACACCAATCATTTTCAAGTGTTTTCCTGAATTCGAGACGAATTAATTGAAGAAACAAACAAAAAAACACACGAATTCGAGACAAATTAATTCGAGACATAAATCCCGCTCAAGTCCCACTCAATCCCGCTCACTTAAAATCAAATCCCGCTCGAAAATCAGGCTGCCAACACCCGAATCCCGCTCGACCACACCCAGAATCCCACTCGGAGACACTCAATCCCGCTCGGCAAACAGTCCCGCTCCACCAGGTATTGAAATCCCACTCAGAGACACTCAATCCCGCTCGACTGACAGTCCCGCTTCGCCTCCATTGAAATCCCGCTCGGCCGACACCAAATCCCGCTCGGCGAGCGGGATTTGACTCCAAATCTGGATCTCAATCCCAATCCCAATCTAGATCTCAATCCCAATCTCATCTTTCTCTCCTTCTCTCCGTCGCCGAATCCCGCTCAATACCGCTCGAGAACACGATTTTGGAGTTGAATTCGACATCAAAACACAAGAATGGCCAACCAGGTTAGTCCCGCTCGAGTTCTATAGTCCCGCTCGAATTTTATCCGTTAATTTAGCGCGAATCTTAATTATTTTATGAGGATGTTTTTTGAGAATTATTCGTATTTGAGCATGAATATTGTTTAATTAGTTGAATTTTTTAGAATTATTCGAATTTGGGCATGATTAATTTTGTTTAATTCGTTAAATTTTCTGAGAATTATTCGAATTTGAGCATGAATTTTGTTTAATTGGATCATGATTTTATGATTTTCGGAGCATGAATTTTTCTGAATTTTTGGAGCATGATTTTATGATTTCGTAGCATGAACTTTCTGAATTTTTGGAGCAAGAATGGGTGATTTCCGATCGGATACCGTCTGAAATTCCGCTCGCCGAGCGGGATTTCGGTTTGGCCGAGTGGGATTCCAGTCGGCCGAGCGGGATTTGGATTTTTTTTAAACGTTATATTGTCTCGGTGCAGCCCATTTTTAAAAGAATTGGTCTTCTCGATGCGAATCCAAGGATAGATCTAGAATTCAACCCGAAGATTTTTGATATTATTAAAAAAAAATTAGATTTATTGGGGAAGGTGAGTTAGTGAACGAATTTAGGAATGATGTTTTTGGTAGCTTTATGGATTGGAGGGTGGGTAGGAATGCGGTCAGGGCTCTTAATATGTTGATGTGTCATGAGATTCAAGCGGACGGAGATGATTCTGTTATTTGGTTTTCCGTGTCCGTGAGGACTACCTGATTTTTTTGTTTCGATTATGCCCTTGTCACGGGTTTAAAATTTGGATCCGGCAGTTTTGATCCGCATGCTGAGTATGATCCCCGTTCCTCGATTGTGTACAACATGTTAAATGGTTGTAAACCAATAATGGACTGAGATTTGTTGACAAAGTTCGAGAAAGGAGATTTGGGATTGGACGAGTTGGGGTATTTTAAGGTGGCTCATGTTCTAGCCTTATTTTTCTTTTTTCTCGATTACAGCGACACGAGAATGGTGGACACGTGGATTTGAGTATTAGTGGATGATCTAGGTGCATTTGACCAATTCCCGTGGGGGCTCGTACACTTACAGTGCGCTGAAGCACTATTGTAGTTTTATTCCGAGAACGGCAGAACATATTTCAAAGAAATATCATTTCTATGGACCCGTTTGGGCACTCCAGGTGTGTATATTGATTTTATTAATTTAATTATTTGAATTATTCATATATATCATATACTAATCAATATTGATTTTCATGCATTGTAGATTTGGTCCTCGAGGCTATTCCAAATTTTGGAGCGATATGTGCAGAGAGGTTGTCTACAACTGAATTTTCTCGTTGGAAGAATTGGTTCTTTGGTGGAGGCCAACCCCGTAAGCTTAATAATTTCTGGCATCGTCAGGTAAAAATATTTAATTTAGAGTTGATGTTTATATTATATATATTTTTTAATTTAATGTTGTTTAATAATAACTTATTTAATGTAATTGCAGTTTGTTGTCCGAGATGGCCTCACATCATCCAATGCGGAGACACAAACTCTGTATTGGCATAGTGTCATTAGGGACGATCGATTTCGTGTGTCCTATATTGCGGCTGATAATCCGTTACAGCCCACGATCATAGGGGACCATGGGGTACGATAGCTATACCGATTTGGACAACAGACACAGCGTCCAACCAGTTCTAGAGGAACCGGACAGAGGCAACGCCGTTCCACTGAAGGTGGTAAGCGGGTTTGAACGGAGACTGGACCGAGGGAGCCCGATCAACACCAGATCTTGACCTTGCGGTAGGATATAGTTCACGACGTGAAAAAGCTATTTCGGTCGGTGTTTGGTCGATCTAGGAGCCTAGACTTGGCTTCTATGTCCTCTCACGCGGGCGGTAACCGTACACCACACGGTCTTATGAGGAGTGAATCGGTGTCGATGGGACACCGTCGTGACTGAGATGAGGAGATGGGAGATCACTTTCCCCGGGTTGAGGAGGACAGAGCAGCCTTGGTGTACCGCCCCGAGATTGAGGACAGAGCGCCTCGTTGTACCACCTCGAGATTATGCAGATGGGGGATAACTCCCCCCGGGTTGACGAGAGAGCCGCCACGGTGTACCGCCCCGAGGTTATAAAGGTGGATGACGAATCGGATAATGAGGAGGAGCAGCCGGTCATTCCACCGATGCAAGGTCGACATAGCGTCTACGAGCGTGGATGTTATGCTCTGGAGTCAGTCCGGAGCATGTTTGACTATTACGACCCTATTTACGGAGATTGTCCGCCTCGTCAGAGCTGGTCCTACGGTGCACAACCCATGCACCCGCTTCATTTCGACGGTGGCAATTGGCGTCAGTATTATGCTCTTGATCAGGAGCAGCCTTCAGCACACCGCCTCGAGGTTGGTGCATCGTCTGCGAACCCGGTACGGGCCGAGCCGACCCTGTCGTCAGATTTAAATAATTTATTATTTCAATTCCGTAATTTAAAAAAATACTGACATTTTTCCATTTATTTAACAGAACGTTCTCTGCGCGAATTGGAAGAAATGCATTCCGGATTCAGATTCTGATATGCACGACGTGGACTTCAACTGTGGGCATTTCTAGAAGCCGAACGAAAGCCTCATGGCGTACATTGACGGTAGAAACTTGACGGAACATGCGCAAAAGTGGTATAGT
Organism: Lavandula angustifolia; assembly: GCA_028984105.1. Classification (NCBI taxonomy): domain Eukaryota; kingdom Viridiplantae; phylum Streptophyta; class Magnoliopsida; order Lamiales; family Lamiaceae; genus Lavandula; species Lavandula angustifolia. The sequence continues at coordinate 21,270,747 of CM054826.1, read as the reverse complement.
GTCAAATACGTAAGTATTTATATTAATTTTTGCTTAGTTGTAAATTTATATATTATAAATTATTCATATTAATTATTTCTATTTTTTTGAAGCTGTTACTGCCATGTCTCTGCTTCGATCACTAGGGATTGGAATCAAATGAATCTGCTGTATCTCCGTAGGTTAGACTTCAGTGGGCTTCCTCTCGTCATAATAATTTCGAAATCTACTCGTTGGAGCAGAAATCATTAGATGCCGAAAGAAGATTGAAAGAAGTTGCTTCACAAGTTGAAGAGGTTGGTCTATTATCTTGTTATAAATCTTATGGTCCTTTTCTAATTCCACAAGATCCTCCATCATTTCCAACTGTTGGTTGTTGCTATGTTCATTGTAAAAATTACATGATTGCCTGCTTTAAGGAGTTCTTTAGATTATACTTGCGGAAGTCTCACTTTCGAATAGGAGTTGAAACATCATTTTAATATACTTCCGCACTAGTATGATATATTGTTAACTTGTAAGAAATTATTATCACCATGGAAATCTTACTGCATAGGCCTCTGATGTACTTGTTGTCGTAACTAACATTTCTTTCTTTTAGCTCCAAGGTTACGTAAAACAAGCAATCGAGAGCAATGAACTCACTGCAACACTTGCTCATGAGGAGGTGGTCTATTCTACTTACTCTGCCCATTAGGCATCAGCCCTCGTCGCCTTCCCCATAGTGACAGCCTGCATGCTACTCCTATCACATTTTTGACACCCTTGTGGATTAAGGTAGCAATTTAATCCATTACGAATAACATGATATTGTCTAATCGCGTTCGATTAATGAATTCAACTGATCTTCTAGCAAATTCTGTGGATTTCAATGATAATTTCCAACATTGATGCTGTCATTAGTGTCTTCCACGCAATGCTCCATCTATTAGAAGTCGGGTTTCCATGGCCGGGCAACCGGAAGATTTCCCGCAGTTTCAGTAAGACTCTTTCATACTTACATGTGTAGACTGTAGCAGTTGCTTAAATAGACGTAGTTTACAGTTATACGGAGAGCCATTTTTGACACTTGCAAATATATTATAATTCCTCTTTCGCTTGTATTTGTTGACTTACAGAAGCTTGTACTAATTGAATATGGATACGGGGGGTAATAATTATAGCAATATTCCCCGAGTACAATTGACTGAATTAATAATTTATTATGAAAATGAGGAAAGAATGAAATTAGTAGTTGTAGTTATGGCTAGGAGTGTAAGTAGTTCCGCTCCGAATCGCGAAATCGATCGGACTGAACCGAACCGAATCGAAAAATATGGTTTGGTTCGGGTTTGCGGTTTGGTTCGTTTTGTTTTCTTAGGAACCGTTTATAATCGGTTCGGTTTGTGGTTTCAATAATTTTTAAACGGTTTGAACCGAATTGAACAAATATTCTATTTTTTTATTTTTTATTTCATATTTGTCTTTCTTATATGAGAATATTGTTGGATTTACATATTAGATTTAAGTTAAGATCAATTGTAATTTATATAATGGAAGAGAAAGAAGTAACAACTCTTATACTTATGACTTCGGAACAAGTGACACCCTATAACTATTATTCTTGCAATATTTAGGATTTTAAAAATAATTAAAAAATGAAATGGTGAATAGATGAACCGAATTGAACCAAATCATTTATAAGCGGTTCGGTTCGGTTCCGATATTTAACAACACTTTGAACCGAATCGAACCTAACCACTTTTATGTGTTTGGTTCAATTTCTAAAATAGATGAAAAACTGGACCGAAACGAATCGTTACACTCTTAGTTATGGCCCAACAATCTGATAAGAATGTAAAGAGGTTTAGTTGCAGGCAATATTTGTAGGGGCACATGCTTTTGTGTTGCCCTATACTATTTCTTTCAAGCCTCACCCACTCCTTATTTAATTTGGATCTTTTTGTCTCACTTTTCTGTGTCCAACTCGTATTCCATTCACATTATGATGATAGTTATCTAGATGGTTATGATAATTCTAAAATTCAAAATTAGTGAGACATAAAAAAGTGAGTAAGAGGATCATACAATCTCCTCATTCCACATTTAATTAACAGGTCGTTTGGTAGGTGGATATTCTACCCTACTACGAATATGAAAGATCTGATAAACCCAAAAAAGGTTTTTGGTTCTTGGATCAGAGCACATTATTATGAGATTGAACCCCATACGTGTATAAAATTTTCATACCGGTCTCTCCATTAGAGTATGAGATGTCACTACTATCATACTCTTTAATATTGTCATACATACTAACCACATCCTAAATAACTATTTGAAAATGTATGTTCATGAATAGAATTAATCCGAATTAAACCTATTCCCATGTATTCCTCCGTCCTTTTATTACTAATCTACTTTTTCAGATTATCCCATTGTTACAGTCTCGTTTTTTATTGTGACAAAAAATAAATTTTTATGCTAAAATGAAGTGACGGATGCATGCACATTTTCAATAGTATATTATTATTGGTGATCGTGATCATCAATCTAGATATTGAAATAAATTATACATTAATTAGAATTTGAAGTAAGTTGCTGTCATCAATAAATTCCCACATACTGACTATTAAGCTGCCGCAAAAGGTAAGTGTATCACTAATAAATAAATATCTTTACAAGGACAGATTTAGAGCTCTATAAATACGGTAGGAATGTTTTCAAGATAATCACATAAACCATTCTCTCTCCCCCTCTCTCTCTTGAAATGGATTCCTCCACGAAGCAATTCTCTCTCTTCATTTTTCTAAGTACGCTCTTGCCCTCGTTCCAAACTCATGCTAGAGAAAGCCAATTCTTCAACAAAGCCACCGCCGCCGCCGCCGCAAGCGCCGCCACTGAACCCCAACAACCCAAATTCCTCCCGGATAACAGAAACACCTACGGCCTCTACGCCCACGACTCCTCCGAACTCCCTTCCACCACCACCACGACCGCCGCAGTCGAGAAGCCGCTCCACGACTACTTCCCCAACAACTACCACCAAGCGGCGGCGCTAGAAGACACAAACGAACCCGCATTCACAAAGCAAAACAACTACTACAACGGCGGCGGCGGCGTTTTTCAGCAGCAAGGGATGAGCGATACGAGGTTCTTGGAAAACGGGAAGTATTTCTACGATGTGAATACGGAGAGGTACGGCAGGAATCATCCTTACCAAGTGCTGAGGGGAGATCGAGCAAGAAATGAATATTACAGCAACAATAATTTCTACGGCAATAATCGCAACGCTTATGAAGGATATCAGAATGATCAAGATGTGTTTGATGATGAAGTGGATAATTTGCCTTGAATTTTAGTCGAGATTATTTATATACTTAAAGTAATTTATGTTGTGGTAATTAAGAATTAAATGTGGGAGTTTGATCTAGGTATGGATCTCATTAATCTTAGTGCAAATTGTTGTTTCATCGTACCTTATTTATATATATGAATCCTAGTAAAGTTGTTTCAATCTTTACTTTTCCATGATTATATCCCAATCTCATAGAAGTACTCTTCCGATCCATATTATTATTATTATTATTATTATTATTATTATTATTATTATTATTATTATTATTATTATTATTATTATTATTATTATTATTATTATTATTATTATTATTATTATTATTATTATTATTATTATTATTTTGCCTCAAATTAATATGCATATTAGAAAAATATTCGTGTCAAATTAAAATTTTATATTAACTACATTAAGTCTACTTTTTTGTAACACAAATTTCAAGTTAAGATTTGTTGGTACACTAAATATTCAACTTAATGTAGTGATGTTGAAAGACTCAATAACCAATCTTTTAATCTTCTAACATGATTATCTTAACAACTTTTCATTAATCTCAAAAAAAAACATTTACCTCGTTTAAAATACTTTTAATCCGTATGAAAAATGAAATATACATATATGATATATTGGGACAAAGGGTAATATATAATTTAATGTTCAAAAAAATATATAAAATTTGTAGCATCTAATGTGATTAATGGAGTTATATTTATTGTTGACCACCCATTGCCAAGCATAATCATTTCTATCTCTTCTTCACCGCTAATGATGCCATAAATAGTTCCATTGAATTACTCTGAAGATGTGTTGTTATAGGTGTCAAGATTTTGGGCCTTGTCAATCTGGCCCAGCCCAACAATCAGCCCAATAAGTTCGGGCTGGCCGAAGAGCTCACGGGTCATTAGATAACTGTGTTAAATCAGCCCAATTATATTACTCCTCCGTCCCGTCCGATTTGTGTTGTTTTTTTTCGGCATGGAGATTAAGATGAACGAGTAATTTTGTGTAGATAAGTGATGATTGTTTGTAAAGAGGTGAGTCCCAAAAAAAAAGTGAGATTTAGTTATTAGTTGGGGTGAAAACGGGTCGAATACGGACGGATAGTGCTCTTCCCATATTTTTTTCCCATATTTTTTTCTCGAATTCGGAGTCGAATACGGGAAGGCCGGATACGAATACGAATTCGGAATATTCGGGATAGGAATACATGGCGAATATATGATGAATTCGGATCGAATTCGAATAACAATAATCGGATAATATGATTCATAAATAACCATCTATTTGTGATTGCAACACATGAAAAAATCACGTATACAATATTTAATAGAAGTTTTAATGCAAACTAATGTTAAAATACTACTCTTTATGAATAACATAATTTTTAGGATCAAGAAAGTACGAAGAAATTCCAAAATTCAACATAAAAATACATAACAATAACCATAGATGCACTTAATATTTTTTTAATATATTTTCTTAATTTTAATTTATTATTATATTAAAAATTAATTATTAAATAATCCGAAAAATATCCGAATTCATAATCCGGGAAATATCCGAATTCATAATCCGGAAAATATCCGATTAAATACGGGAAATATCGAATACGGGCGAATAATGTGAAATCCGAATTCAAATCCGTATCCGATTTAGACTATCCGAATTCGAACCCGTATCCGACCGGATACTAGATTTGCTCCCCGAATTTGATCCCGATCGGATCCGGCTCCGAATCGGGCGGATAATATCCGATCCATTTTCACCCCTAGTTATTAGCCTATAATATTAAAAGAGAAAACGTGTGAAGATTTTAATGTGAAATAGTGTGTGTTTAGACGTGGAATTTTAAAATTAGTTTTTTAACTCCTCATTTTCATTATTGTATTTTGAAAGCAGATTTCAAGCGAGACGCAACCTTTCATAGTTCATACTGCCGCGGCCCCCCTTTAGTGTTTGCCATCAGACTCAACCTTTCATAACAAATTCTCAGCACAATATTATCATTAACTCATCATCATTTCTCTTCACACAATCATTTTTAAACTTCTCATTCGGGCTTAGGATTACAAACATTAGCGGAGCCAGCATAAGGCTAAGGGGTGCTATAGCACCCCGAAATTAAATAAGTTAGTATTTGTTGGTCCCGAGAGCACGTTCAGGTGCAGAGGGGGGGTGAATACACCTGAAAACCGATTTTTCAACTTAAAACACGAACAATCATTTTCAGGAGAGTGTCGTATTGAACAGGTTCAGCAGACCAGATAAGCGGTTCTGAATCGTGTGGCAGAGTGACTGACTCTACTGAGACCTGCTAGTTGACTTAGAGTCAGAATTCAGTATCTTTCAAATAGAGTTCAGTAGTGCGGAATAGTGTAGGCCCAAATTCATTTGAGTTAGGAAAATGTTTTATCAAAACAGTTTCAGTAGATTAGTGCAGTCTGTTAAGTTTTGCTGAAACTCAGTTGAATGATTTTGAAAGATGTTTTCAGTATGAACAGTAAATCAATGCAACAATAAAATAAAGAACACAGAACACAGAGATTTTTAAAGTGGTTCGGATCCAACAATCCTACGTCCACTGTCCCGAATGATCAGGAAGCTATGTATTAGACTGAGATAGTGAGATAGTCTCAGTTGGTTTGTACGCTGGACAAACATTGGTCTTGAGATTTATACTGAGCAAGTCTCAGTTTACAAGGTTATCAAACTAAGTGTTTGAAAAACTCTCCAACAGTGAATGAGTCCTTTACAATAAGGATCAGTTCAGAAGTGAACTCCTTCGTCTAAGCTATGGATTTATACGGTTGAGCTTAGGTTAGAGGGATAGGGAACAAGGATGTGGCTTCTAGAACGACGAACAACTGAGTGTAAGCTTTGGGTTCGTGTAACGTCGTTTAGATACTAGATGTTGTATAATTCAATTCAGCTTGGTTCCCTCTAAGCAGAAATATAGTCTTTCGCCGGAGATTTGTTCTTCTAACTTTTTGCGGAAGACTTAGGCTTTTTCGAATTTGCTCGTTTGAATGCTCTGTGTGTTCTCTCGCGTTCTTGGTTTCTCGTGAGTTCTAGATATCGTGAAGGTGAGCTTCAAATTTGATTTATCCCTCTATTTATAGAGAAGAGATTATGATAGATCCATTGGAGACGACGATCCTTTGTCTCTCTCTTTTGGGTAGCTAACGGCTCTTTTGAAGTATGGTAGCAGTGTCCTTTACCTCCATTTCTGGAGAGTTGTTGACTTGCAGCTTTAACAGATATAGGATACGTGGGTGCTTGTCATTGGTCGAGGTTCAGAAAGTGGTTGAGACAGAACAGACTTCAAGGAGATCTGAAGCTGACTTCTCTCTTCCTCGTATTGACTCTGTTGATTTGACTTTTAAAGTTCCTGACAGTTGGAAGACTTTGGCCGTTGCTAAGTCTGATCTCTGATTCAGTAGCATGCTCCTGCTGAGTTGGCTCTACTGAAGATCAGCTCTGAGTTCAGTGAACTACTCCTGCTGAGTTCAGTTCCACTGACTCCTTTCAGTATACTACTCCCGCTGAGTCCAGTATTACTGAGTCTTCTACTTCTGGTGCTGAGGCAGATAATCTACTGAGTGCCTGAACCAGAGCAGAGTGTCTGCTGAGTCTAAAACCTCAGAGACAAAAACAGATTATGTTGGGTGATGATTCAATCCTCAGCATGATCATACTTATGGGAAATGACTCTATCTTCTATACTGGATCACGCTCAGTAGCCTCGTGCTCTGAACTGTTGAGAAGATTTGAAGATCCCAAAACCCTATCTGATTGGTGAACCATTCCTTTGTATTCGTATTTGTCTCTGAGGTTTCGGACTCGGTAGACACTCTGCTCTGGTCAAGGCGCCGGTAGCTTATTTGCCTCGCACCGGTTCGGAAGACTCGGTGATCTTGGACTCGCGAGAGCGATATCGAGAGAGTCGATTGAACCGAACTCGCGGGAGTAGGAGTAGTTCACTGGACTCGAGGCGATCATCGGTAGACTTGTCTCAGCGAAGCCTATCTCGAATACAAGGTCGACTCAGCAACGGCGAGATAGTCTTCGGGGCTGTCGAGAATCTTTTGAAAGACAATCAACATTGTCTATGTACGAGGAAGAGAGAAGTCGGCTTCGCTGTCTCGAAGTTTGTCTTTGTCTCAACCACTTCATCCGCCTCAACGAATGACAAGCATACACGTCTCTTCTCACCTGCTAAAGCTGCAATCAACCTTTTACCTAAAAAGGTGGGAAAGTACACTGTTACCTACACCAAAAGAGCCGTTTGCTACCAAAAGAGAGAGAGAGAAGAAGATCGTCTCCAACGGATCTATTTTCAATCTCTCGCTCTATAAATAGAGGGATCATTCAAGATTTGAAGCGGCTCAAGAAACCAAGAACTAGAGAGAGCGCGAAAAGAGCGAATTCAAAGAACAAAGTCTTAGCAAGAACTCGAAGAACAATCTCCGCGAAAGACTACATTCTAGCTCATAGGGAATCAAGCTAAACCAACATATAAAGCCTCTAGTATCCAATCGACGTTACTCGAACTTATAGCATACCTTCAATGTTCGTCGATCTAGAAGCTACTCTCTCATATTCCCTATCCCTCTAACCCTAAGCTCAACCGTTCTTATCTATAGCTTAGATGAAGGAGTTCACATTTGAACCCAATCCTTATTGTATAAGGACTCCTTCACTATTGGAGAAGTTTGTCAAACACTTTAAGTTTGATAGTGTTGTAAACGAGACTTGGATCGATATAAAAACCAAGACGCGGCTTTGCCCAGTGTGCAAGGCGACCGAGACTAACTCAGGATAATAAATAGCCTCCCGATCATTTGGGGACAAGTGGACGTAGGATTTGAGCGATATCCGAACCACTTTAAAAATCCCGTTGTCTCTTCTTGCTTTCTTAACGTTGCATTGATTTTACTATTCATACTGAACATCATATTTAAAATCAATCAAGCTGTCTCAAAGATACTTGAACTTTTAAATCTCTTGAACCGAGACTTGCATAAAACATTTTCTCACAAAAACTGATTTGGGCCTACACTATTCCACACTTGAACTCTCACCGATCGATCGAATTCGACCTGTCGGTTAGCGGATCTCAATTAGTCGAAGTTACTCTTTTAGCCTTTAACTCGATTCGAAACAGTATATGCAGTCCGCCGAACTATTTGATCGAGACACCATCTCGAATAGGACTTGTTCGAGTTCGAAGTTGAGAAATCGAATCAGGTGTATTCACCCCCTCTACACCGACCGTACACTCGGGACCAACAATTGGTATCGAAGCGGGAGTTCTTTGACTCTTGTTATCTTTGAGACCGGTCTATTCGAACGGATCCGAGGAAAACGTTTTCACCTGCATATCACTCTACATTCATATCTATATTCTTCATGGCTGATATTCGGTATAAGGATGTACCCTTCTCGGTGGAGAATTATGGTATGGCGAGTCGAATGGAAGCACATCGACATCCCTCCATGACAAATGAAGTACTTAAGATGGACCTTCGTTCCCATGATCGATAGTGTCGTAACTCAGACCAACTCAAGGAGGAGGAAGGTGGGAAGAAGTCCCAAAGACAAGTCTCTTCACCCCGAGGAGAAGAAGCTTCACAACTTAGACCGTGTTCCGGGAATCTATACTAACCACCCAGGATTCTTATCTTGGCAGGGTTCGGGAATGCAAGACGCTAAAGAACGGGAGCTCTTGCGCTACGAGTCGAGGGACTCGAAGATTAAAGCCAACAAATTAGGTGGAACTCCAAAAGCGGAAAGCTTATCTCTCATGCCGGTGACAAAATCGAAGATCGAACGCGATTACCAATCGATGAACCTATCAATGGGTGGGAAAGACATTCGAACCGAGAGATGAATCAAGATTACGAGGGCACCGACGGACACGGACACCTTTTGCCACTCATTGCGACATTCGACTTAGATCTTGTGTCTCCGACCATACTTTTGAATTACGGGCGAAGGAGTTTGAGTTCGACAGACCTCAAAGAAAGCGGGTGAAGCGACACAAAATCGACCAGCTTCAAAGCATCGACGGCACATCTCCAGAACGAGCAAAACGAGAGTAAGGAACCTTCACTCAATGATCTACAAGAAGGAAGTCTCGCTCGAAGTATCGCGCGTAAAGTATCGAAGGAGAAGGAGCGAAAAGTGACTAAAGCTTCGGAAACGAAAGGTAAGTCAAATTATATGTCGAAACACACTCCGACTCACAACCCGAATCGAAAGAAAGATCTGAACCTCAAAGAATACGAAAGCAAAGAAGAAAGAGTCATCGCTTGTTACAACCGCAAGAACCGGGACATTATCGGTATGATTGCCCGAGCCGTAGCTTGAACGCGAGACGTAAGCAAGAAGAGAGAAATTCCCAAAAAAGACAACACATAGCGCGAAATCTCGACGACTCGAAAGAGGTCGACTCCTTTATGGATTCATCGGATGATGAGCCTTTCATGCCTTAGACTAAGCGAAGAATCGTTGAAAAGTCATGATGGCGGCGAAGAGGATGAGGTAAATTCTCATGAACCACTTAACTCCTCTTCACCGCACACACGACATATTTCAGTGCGAGATGAGAATTTGGACATGGACATAGAAGAACGCCGACAACAAATTCGACGAGTCAGCTCAAGAAGACTCTTCGGGAGTTGGATACCCGAAAGTAGAGAATCGAGACTTTCTCAGGAGAGTCGAGGTTCTCGAGGCCGAAGGACTTGTGTTGAGACTCGGGAGGAGATAAACTCTCGATCCAAGTCTCAACATCAAGAAGATCGGATTTCGTTTTACCAATAATGACTCGAAAGATACGAACGAGTCTGTCGAAGCAAAAAATGTCGGGACTTCGGACCGAGCACGACACACCGAAGAAGAGTGATGATGTGCGGAGGAGCCCGATGGCCGAGAGGTACATGGGTGCTGAGAAGAAATTAGAAGCTATGCTAGCAAGCAATAAGCCAAAGCACCGCAAGGAAGGACTTGGATTCGGCCAGGGGAGCTTCCTCATCCGCCCCAAGACACTCGGAAGTACGGCTTGCTGATAGGTTTGTTCAAGGGGAGACTATGAACGTAGATATAATGAACCCCCTAGCAAAGAACAAACAGAAGATGAAAGCACCTCATCCCACACATCAGCATTCTGACAAGAAGATCAGTGCCAAGAAACCCCAGTTCGGTCAAGGGGGAACCAAAGAAATCAAAATTGGCGGATCGGTATGGACCTCCAAAGCCGACACATCCAGATCGGTATGGGTCATACTATTATGAACCTATAGTCGAAAGAGGCTCCAAAGGTCGAAGAAAAAGAAAGCCACACGTAAGGCAAAGGTCGGCGGTCCACCAATTCGGAAGATCGGGACTCCCGAACCTCGAAGCCTCGAAGTCGGTCGTGACCGGTCCGGTGGTCGATATGTTGACTCCAGAGGAAAGAAAATGTCCGAAACCACCAAGGTTGTTAGACAGATTTGGGTTACTAAAACTAACATCTAAGGACCCAAAATCAAAAATAAAGGGTACCCGAATATAATTCCGTTTTGCGGGTGCGTAAAGACCCATGGTATGTGGACAAAGCGGATGCTCAAGACACATGACATACCAAAGGAGTCTCACGAAGAATTATATCACCGAAGAAGGACCCGAATGAGTTTGGAGACAATGCAAAAGGCTATACCGAGAGGATATGGAACACTCGAGCATTGGACCGCCAACGTTCCAAGAGTATCATATGTTGAAGGACTTCAAAGCATAATCTTCTCTCTCGTTAGTCAATTTTGTGATAACTCAAATAGAGTGATATTTGGCGCCGGTTTTACGTGATGTTATTGATAAATCCACAGGGGAAAACAAGTGTTATTAGGTTCGCGCAGAAAGAACATATATGTGGTGGCCCGGAACTCAATGAACACGAAGCTTGCTTATTGGCGAAGAATGACAACCGCACGGGGTGGCTATGGCACGTAAGACTCAGGCCATCTCAACTTTAAGACGCTCAACAAGCTTGCAAGAAACACTCTAGCAAGGGGACTACCGAATGAAGTATTCAGCAAAGACACTCAGTGTGAAGCATGTCTGAAGGGAAAGCAAACAAGGAATCAAAATCCTCCAGTTCCATCGCCTTCCACGGATGGAATTCTTCAGCTGCTACATATGGATTTGTTCGGTCCGGTCTCCCCGGTGACGATCGAGGCGTAAAATATGCATTAGTGGTCATAGATGACTACTCGCGCTACACATGGGTCATATTCATTGCCAACAAGTCTGACGTCAAAACAGAGTTACCAACGCTTCTGAAAAAGCTCATTGTCGAGAAGAACACCAAGATCAGAAAAATACGTTCAGACAGAGGAACTGAGTTCCTTAATTCCATGGTAAAGGAGTTCCCGCAGCGTAAGGAATAGAGCATGAGACTTCACCGCACGCACACCTCGGCGGGAATGGAGTTGCCGAACGAAAGAACGAGAACTCTAAAAGAGGCAAGCAAGGACTCTACTCGCAGACTCAGGACTCCCAACCAAATTCTGGGCAGAAGCTACTGATACTGCATGTTATACTCAGAATAGATCTCTACTGACAAAGCAGCATAAGCGGACACCATATGAACTATGGAACGGCAGGAACAATAACTCAAATTCTGAATCTGAGGACATCAGTAAGCAGCTACAGGATCTAAGCTTAAAAGACAAATCTGAAAAGATCCAGCTATGTTGGGATGATGATTCAGACGAAGAAACTGAAGACAAATCTACTGAATCTCAACTAGCTGAGCAAGTAGCTGAGTAGATTGATTCTCCCGAACAGAATCAATCCCAGGTAACTCAGGTCGATGAGGAAACCGTAGAGGTAACTGAGACCACTACTGAGAATAACAACTCAGGGGGAACATCTAGTAATGTTCCTGAGCTGAATGCCCCTGAACCTGGTGACTCAGTAGATCATACTCTTGTTACTGAATTACTTCAATCTCAGAATAGTACAACTGAAAGGCCTAACTCACCTACTATCTGTGTTGAACAAATTTCAGATGAAGAGTTAAAACATCATAGATCGTGGCTAGATGCTCACACCGCCGATCTTATAATTGGAGATCCTTCAAAGCATGTCAAGACAAGATCCGGTATTCTGTCAAGGAGAAAGCGCATTATTTTCCTCGCTTCTTGTCTCCCGAAGAACCTCGAGAATATTGAGGATGCACTTAAAGATGCTGGCCGGATTATTGCTATGCGGGAAGAGGCTGAATCGGTTCACGAGAAACGAAGTATGGGAGCTTGTAGACGGACCCGGCATCAACATGTCATTGGAACCAAATGGGTCTTCAAAAACAAGCGAGATGAAAACAACGTTATAGTCGGGAACAAAGCAAGGCTCGTGGCTAAAGGCTACTTGTCAAGTCGAAGGAATAGATTTCGATGAAACTTTCGCTCCGGTTGCAAGATTGGAGGCAATTAGACTATTCATAGCCTACGCAACACATCAACGATTCGAGTTTATCAAATGGATGTGAAGTCTCGCTTTCCTAAATGGCGTCCTGAAAGAAGAAGTCTATATGGAACAACCGCCCGGCTTTCGGCGGGGACATCAAGTATATAGACTCGAAAGGCTCTATACGGGTTAAAACAAGCACCCGGGGGCTTGGTACGATACCCCTGTGCGAGTTTCTTCTTCGAAAAGGTTTTCGAAAGGCACGATAGAGCCGCACTCTATTCAAGCATTCGGCCGGAAGAAGACTTATTACTTGTGCGGATCTACGTGGATGACATTATATTCGGATCAAAGAATGTCATCATGTGTCGGCAATTTGAAAAGATGATGAAGGATAAGTTCGAGATGTCGATGATGGGTGAAATGAACTACTTTCTTGGTTTTCAAGTCAAGCAATCCGAAAAGGGAACGTTCATCAACCAAGGCAAATACACTCGAGACCTCATCAAAAGATTCGGTATGTACATCCGGCAAATCAATCAAGATCCCTATGAACACGAATATGAAGATAGATCTTGATAAAGAGGGAGTATCGATAGACCAAACCGAATACCGCGCTATAATTGGTTCTTTATTATATCTAACGGCTACTCGTCCCGACATAACTTATGCTTGTAGGTGTATGTGCTCGATTTCGGGGCGAATCCCAAGCGAGTCATATGGACTCGAAGCAAAGAAGATTCTCCGCTATCTACGAGGAACACCTGACGATGGGCGTGTGGTATCCAACTGATGATAATATTGAACTAACTGGTTATTCCGATGCCGACTATGCGGGATGTAGAATAGACCGAAAATCAACTTCGAGGAACACGTCGGTTCCTTGGCGGCAAGGCGATCTCATGGTTTTCAAAGAAACAAGCACTCGGTGGCCACGTCGACTACTGAAGCCGAATACATGGCTGCTTGGAAGTTGTTGCGCCCGGATCCTTTGGGCCGAGACAAAGCGGAGAGACTATGACGTCATTCGGAATGAAGTGCCGATTTTCTCGCGACGGTGCAGGTGCTATTGCAATCACTCGAACCCCGTACTTCACACGAGATGCAAGCATGTGGACATCAAACATCACTTCATTCGTGACCATGTCGAGAAAAAGGATATCGGGATGGAGAAGATCCATGCCGACAAGCAACGGGCCGATATACCGACCAAGCCTCTAGGCGAATCCGGATTCGAGAGAACTTTCGATAGAGCTATGTCTGTTGGACCCTACCGACCCCAGTCGAGTAAGAGGTTTCGAGGAGAGAGACATTTCGAGTAAGGGGGAATGTTCACTCTCGATCGATACATTCGGTACGTAGAGACAGAAACCATCTACACGAGGTATCAGCTGACTACTATGTTCAGCTGACAGGTTTGCGTATCTCTACTCAGTAGTAATTTAATACAACAATACCTTGCATTTATGGCAAAGATTCAGCATGACATTAATATCTTTTGGTTTGTCTTTATTATTAACGGCTCACATTTAATGCACGACATTCCATACATAAGCTTGCTGAACTCTGCACGCATTTAATGCATGTCTTTTCACAGTTACTACTTAGGCTATTTTACAACTGGCTTTGACTTAGGCGCCTTTTGTGATCATTGCCTATTTTTAACTTCTAATCTTAACCGTCCATATCATAAAGCAAGTTTACATTCAGCCTTCGATCGAAAACTGTTCACCTTCATAGTTGATATATATATTCGATCATATCTTTGAAACCGCCATTAGCATACTTCATAACTTTCAAATTCCGAAAAATCCGAGATCTGCATTCGCAATCCTTACTTGCAACTTCACTCTCAATCTTATCTCGAATTTTATCCATTGGTATGCTTATATCTGTTAATATATTTGTTATATGTTTCAGTATCGCATTGCACAGCACTGTTCTATCCAAGAAACAGTACTGATTCATTTCTTGTAACAGGTACAATAGCGGAAACCAATATCTCTATGATATCTCCAGCGGATATGCAGAACATTCTGGAGAAGGATTGCGTGTGGTTTGAACCCACCATGGATTTCTATTCATGCGATCTGGAGTACATGGACGATATATTCTCAGCTCTGCGCGAGTCATGGCTGGAGAAATTTCTGTCTAGGAGGCCTTCGTTCTTCCTCCCGAGACAGGTTGCAGAGCTGTACTTGAATTCAGACGCAGTGTCTGGAGACATAGTGGCGAGATTTGTTGCCCATTCTATCCAAAACGCCACTACGGAGTCGAGCGTGATGTCCATCAAGGATGCTTTGAAGCGGAGTTTTGATCGCCCCTCCGAAGGGACCAGATGCGATCGGGTACGAGACGACCGAGTTGATGAATATCTTACCGTCTTCTGTGGAAAGCCCACTACTTTCAGAGCTGCTTTTCCGAAGAACAGCATGTTGCCTCAGTTCAGGGCACTTGCTTATATAGTGACGCAGCTACTGACAAGCCAAGCAGGGTCGTTTGACCAGGTGTCGAGGCTTAAGATTCAGATGATGATGGCCATATACGAAAGAGCCCAGATAAATTGGACGGAGTTCTTTCTCCGAGAATTCATGGCTCAGGCTGCTAAGTTCGACAAGGCATCGAACATGCTGAGCGCAAAGGGCAAATTGCTGTATGGACTCAAACTGTCCATCATGATCGAAGATTTATGTGGATCTGAGCCTATCACCTACAGTGACAAGGAGTACTTCAATGTGAAGAAGGTCAGATTTCACAACAAGACAAAGCAGCGCGCTTCAAAGAAATAGGGTCAGGACCCTCAGCAGTCTCTCCGCAATCAAAGTCTCAGCAGGCTACGCCTACAAAGAAAAGAACCCCTCCCGCTAAAACTCCTAAGGCACCGGCAAAGAAACTGAAGAAAGCCATTGAGGTGCCAGCTACTGAGGAGGTTCCAGAAGTGCCTGCTGAACAGGCTCCTGAGAAGACTACTCAGCCCCTGCAGCTGGTTGATGAGTCCGAGTCTTCTGAGAAGACTCAGTCAGTGGAGAAGATCGTTTCCACTGAAAGGGACCAAGGGGATGCTTCTGAAGCTCAGAGCGCAGATATTCAGCGCCTAGACAGCCCCCTTTCTGTCCCTCCACTCAGCTCAGTCCCTCCAACTGAAGAGCAGACTTCACACATAGACTTGGAGTCTGAGACTGCATCTGAAGGTGAATCAATCGGGATGGAAGCTTCAATGATCTTATCTCGAGCCTCCCGTGAGATCCTTCAACAAATACCGGAGCTTGCCGACCATTCGCATTTGCTCGTCCTAGCCAAGTCGGCAAGGCTCCATATGATCCTACGCTTTCGGGAGTGGCCTCGGCTTCAACGCCTTGTTCTACAATACTCCCGTCGGCCAGCCTACACTTGGAAGAACCGAGATTGCGTGAGGAGATAGGCTATTCGGAGCACGAGAACCTCAACACGATGGAGAACCTAAGGGCAGCCATGCTTGCGATTATTGCCGATCGACGCCAAGCGGTGGCTCGCCGCCCTCGAGATGGGTCCGACCACGACGGTCGGGACCCACCCGCGATGATCGAGCCACCGGAAAGCCCGATGAGGGACATCCACGGGACAAGGATACCCATGCCGAAGCAAGCACCACCACTCGGTATCCTTGGTCCCGAGAAGTCCAAGGCCGGGTGCTTCGTCCTCGGCGAGCCCGCTCGGCTCTTGCTGCGATCGACTTTCGAGCGGCGCCCGGCTAGACCGCAAAGAGATCTCGATCGAGTGGCAAAAGCCTTAACGCGCCCAAGGGATCAAAAATCGAGATCTTGCGAAGGCTATCCATAGGACATGGAAGCGGCATCGCTCAAGCCACGACTAAAGAACTTCGGGGCTGAAGTCTTCTGTCTCTTCATCGGCCGCCCCCGATGTTTCCGCGCTTATTTCGAAGCGTTGGCTCGGCGAAGCAAGTCAAATTCGAAGCTCAGCTCAAGATCTTTCGGGAGAGCCAAGCCAAGCTACTTGATGAATTTTTGGCTTCTAAATTGGCTCATACCGACGCTATCATCGAACAATCCGAGGCCACCGAACAAAGACTTGAGAATATCCAACCGGCCTTGGAAGACAAGATCACCGAGAAGGCGAAAGACTTCAAGGAAGCAGTGACCTCTCTCACAAGCAAGACAAGGAAGACCTTACCATGGAGAGGAACGAGTTGCACGAGGCTCGACTAACCTCCACCATCGTCTTGATGAGTTGTCAACCTCCTACAAAAGTCCGAAGAAGTCGGTCCTAGTCCCTACCCCGGTGCTCATTGATGATGCCAAAAAGGGGGGAAAGTGAAGGAAAAAGGGAAGGAAAGAAGAGTACCGAGAAGGCGACTCCCACCAAAATTCCAAATCTAAGGGGGAAGCTATACCGAAGTCATCCCGGACTCAAACTCGGTCTCGAAGGGTGAGGCCCGTGGGTGTTTCGGCCGCGAGCACAGCCGAAACCGGCCCAAGTGGCTCAGGACCCCGAGCAGACTACTCGAGCAACCCGACTCCCAAAGACATTATTAAGGAGGTTGCCGAGTACGCCGAATAGGCGGTGGAGGACTCGAAGAAGAAGAGGCTCCTCTTCCACCACCGAGTTCAAAAAGGCAAGGGCAAACAAAAGCTTAAAATTCCAACCCCTCCAAAGAAAGCGATTAAGGTACATATCTCTGGCGAGGAGGAAGCCCAAATAGGCTGCGGATGAGAAACCGGCCGGAGAAATTGCAGAGGCCGAAGCGGCCTAACAAGCCAAAGTCTAAGCCTCGCCAAAGGAAAGACTAAAGCCCCATCCGAGAGGAGGAAAGAGAACCGCTAGGCGCGCTCCGAGAAAGCTCATCATAACGAGATGAAGAGGACAGAGAAAAAGAAAAGGAGCAAAGACGAGAAGAGTAATCGAAAGGCAGGGTACATCCAAATCTAGATCTAGTACCCCTGCTGAATTAGAACAAGCTCCTCAGAAGCCTCAAGAGCAAGATGCAGAAATTGAAGAAATCTTTGCTCAGATGGATAGATATCTCTACAGAGGAGAGGAAGCTAGACAGATAGAGGCCGCCGACGGAGGATACATTTGGCGGACCTTGAGGCACTCGGGAAGCGTCTTGAACAAGAGGCCGGTCGAGAGTTCCTTCGAAAGCTGACATTCCTTATCGATACAGAAGGTTCAGGAAGCCAAACGATCTGAAAACACATAGATGGCCGAGATCAGACGAATGGATGCCTATTCAGTTCAATCAGAGATGGGAATCGGCCAAGATAGAGTTTATCAAGAGAAATTATTTCTGGCGATTCCGGCTCGAAATGTCTAAGGGCCGATGCCTATGTCGAGTGGATGACCATTGCCGAACTTGATCTTTACCCATATATGCACGGAGCAAGATGCGAAGGGGTAGTAGTCGGCGTTCTCGAAGCAAGGATCATTCCTCCACCCGGAAGACAAGATGACCCAAGACATCTCGGAATGATTGAACAAGAAGTGAAGAATGCTTTGCGTTAAACGAGAGGTCTAGAACAAGATGATCCGGCCAGACTTCGCCGAATACCGAGGCCGAGGAAGAACACGTTCGGGAATGTATGGAGTCCCACTTGCTCGAAGATAAATCCCAAGGTTTCATGAATAGGATTCAGCAGTTTAAGGGTTCTCCTTAGTTCTCCTTTTAGCTTAGCAAGATTTGTAATGTACTGAACTATTTATTATATATATACAAATCTTATTTTGGCTCTGACAACTTCTTGTTGTCTAAATAGCCGTGTTTGCTTTATGCTTTAACACTCAGAATCACTGAAGTGATTACTGACACACACACACTCTGTTTATTTACTTGTCAGTTTTTGCTCGGTTAGATCTCTGATAGACTAGACTTTCGGAGAGTTATTATTTCTCTTAGGGGGAAATTGTTGCATGGGGGAAATTATTGTAAAGGGGGAAATTGTTCTGCCCTGTCTCCCTCAGTAGTCTAGCACTTACCAGACAACTCCACTGATCCTACTTGTAATATTTGTAAGGAGCTCTGTTTCTGAGTAAGTTAATGTTTAGCATAGTTGATAAGACATAGATGATAGGTTTTGGCATCATCAAATAGGGGGAAATTGTTGGGTGATGATTTAATCCTCAGCATGATCATACTTATGGGAAATGACTCTATCTTCTATACTGGATCACGCTCAGTAGCCTCGTGCTCTGAACTGTTGAGAAGATTTGAAGATCCCAAAACCCTATCTGATTGGTGAACCATTCCTTTATATTCGTATTTGTCTCTGAGGTTTCAGACTCAGTAGACACTCTGCTCTGGTCAAGGCGCTCAGTAGCTTATTTGCCTCAGCACCAGTTCAGAAGACTTAGTGATCTTTGGACTCGGCGGGAGCAAGATATGCGAGAGAGTCGGTTGAACCGAACTCGGCGGGAGTAGTTCACTGGACTCGAGGCGATCATCGGTAGACTTGTCTCGGCGAGCCTATCTACCGAATACAAGGTCGACTCGAGCAACGGCGGATAGTCTTCGGGATCGTCGAGAATCTTTTGAAAGACAATCAGCATTGTCATGTACGACGAAGAGAGAAGTCAGCTTCAGTCTGTCTCAAAGTTTGTGCTGTCTCAACCACTTCATCCACCTCAACGAATGACAAGCATACACGTGTCTTCTCACCTGCTAAAGCTGCAGTCAACCTTTTACCTAAAAAGGTGGGAAAGTACACTGTTACCTACACCAAAAGAGCCGTTTGCTACCAAAAAGAGAGAGAGAGAAGAAGATCGTCTCCAACGGATCTATTTTCAATATCTGCTCTATAAATAGAGGGATCATTCAAGATTTGAAGCAGCTCAAGAAACCAAGAACTAGAGAGAGCGCGAAAAAGAGCGAATTCCAAAGAACAAAGTCTTAGCAAGAACTCGAAGAACAATCTCCGGCGAAAGACTACATTCTAGCTCATAGGGAATCAAGCTAAACCAACATATAAAGCCTCTAGTATCCAATCGACGTTACACGAACTTATAGCATACCTTCAGCTGTTCGTCGATCTAGAAGCTACTCTCTCATATTCCCTATCCCTCTAACCCTAAGCTCAACCGTTCTTATCTATAGCTTAGACGAAGGAGTTCACATTTGAACCCAATCCTTATTGTATAAGGACTCCTTCACTGTTGGAGAAGTTTGTCAAACACTTTAAGTTTGATAGTGTTGTAAACTGAGACTTGGATCAGTATAAAAACCAAGACGCGGCTTTGCCCAAGGTGTCAAGCCGACCGAGACTAACTCGGGATAATAAATAGCCTCCCGATCATTTGGGGCAGTGGACGTAGGATTTGAGCGATATCCGAACCACTTTAAAAATCCTGTGTCTCTTACTGCTTTCTTAACTGTTGCATTGATTTTACTATTCATACTGAACATCATATTTAAAATCAATCAACTGTCTCAGCATACTGAACTTTTAAATCTACTGAACTGAGACTTACATAAAACGTTTTCTCACAAAAACTGATTTGGGCCTACACTATTCCGCACACTGAACTCTCACTGATCGATACTGAATTCGACCTAGTCCGTTAGCGAGATCTCGGTCGAGTCGGTACTCTTTTAGCCTTTAACTCGATTCGAAACGGTTATGCAGTCTGGCTTCAAGCTTTTGATCGGACACCATCCCGAATAGGACTGTTCGAGTTCGAAGTTGAGAAATCGAATCAGGTGTATTCACCCCCCCCTACACCTGACCGTACACTCGGGACCAACAGATTACAACGTAATGGTTCACCAATCAATATAGGGTTTTGGGATCTTCAAATCTTCAGTAGGTTTTCAGAGCACAAGACTACTGAGTTAATGTCAACTGAGAAGACTGAATCATTTCCCACTATTTAGTGTTGTTGTTGGGGGACTGAATCATCACCCAACAGTATTCCAATATATGAAAATAGTGAGCCATAGCGTAGATGGTAGTATGACATCTAGTAAAATTTAGAGTAATTGTGTTCAATTCTAGCCAATTGTATTTTTGATATTATTTTAGTTATACTTATTTTTAGAAAATTCTATTAACAATTTTTTTAGCGGTTATTACTTTCAATTCCCAATTATTTTATTTTCTTTATTATTTAGTTATTTTAATTTTAAATCCTCAAATTCTTGATTCAATTTTTTTATCCGTCGTAAGTCTCAATTCTCAATTATTATTATTTTTTTATTATTAGTATTTTAATTTTAAATTCTAATTATATTTTAATTCCTTTTTTTATACTCCCTTCGCCCATCTTTGTTGTTCCATAACTTTTCGGCTCGATTTTTTAGGAAAGTTGTTAATTGTATTGTTTGTAGTAGTATTAAGTAAGTGGGTCCCTTCCCATTTTCTCTCTCCTCTAATTTTACATTTGTGGGGTAAATGCTTTTTTTTACTTATCTATAATTTGCTTGATGTAATTTTAGATTTCTTAATTTGCCGACAGCTTACGAAATGTATCCGATTTCTTGATGTACGTTTATTAATTGCAAATGCTGTCTTAATATCGGATAATAACAAACATAAAATATGCAAATTCGACAATTAAATATGCAAACAAAAACGGCACAATAAGAAACCCCAATAAAACTTTATACAACCGCCATTTAGTCCAAATTCGTTCACAAACACGGCAGAATAACAAACAAAAGGAAAAAAATACAGTAAGGATAATGAAGAACAGCAGAGTGACATCACTGATGGAGCCAAAATTAATTTGAGGAGGAGCCAAAACCAAATTCGAATTCCCTCCATCTAACACACCTATTTAAATACCTTAGCAGAGGTTTTCAAATTCAAAATCAGAAATTAGCAGTCTGCCAAAATGAGGAAGGATCTCTCAACAGAAGAGAGAAATTCCATTGTCCAATTTCTTCTCCAACATTTGAAGAACGGCAAGCCTGCGAGTAGAAAAGTAAATGAAGCTGCATCAAAGTTCAACACTTGTCGGCATACAATCGGCAGAATCTGGAAAGCAGCAATGGAACAGCAAAATAAAGGGCAAGTAATACATTTGCAATCGAAGAAGAAAGGAGCTCCACATCGAAAACGAGTTGTTATCAACCTACCTCTAATAGACGAAGAAAGGGCCAGATTCGCTCTCAACCTCCGGCGTCGGCACCTGGCTCTCAGATCGTGGAATGTCGTCGATTCCGCAAGCGAAAAAAGGCCCAGATTCGCTCTCAATCTCAGATCTGTACTCGCTCTGGATTTCCGGACTGCATGTCGAATCGTATGGGAAATCAACTAAGGAATTAGAAAGTCCACTCCATCCAGAGCTAATCTCGCTCTCTCCGCCTTCCAACTCAGGTCCGCTCAGAAAATCGCAGCTTTCCGCCATTTCTCCCTCCACCGAAGTAGTATCTGTCCAAGATCTGGGGTCGAGGAGTTGGGATTTTTTTTAATCGACGGTGAATTTCATCCTTGCAGATGTTGGGTTCCAAATCGTCAGGAAGACGGCGAAAAGGGCAGAGAGATGAAGATCTCTAGATCTTGAATGAGGCGATGAATCGTAAGGCCGAGAGATGGAGATAAAGTGTTCGAGAACTTGAAGAACACGAAGAAGAGGGAGGCGGCGAGTACAAGATCTAGGGTTTGGATAGAAGAAGTAATGAAAACATAAATGATGTCGATATGTAGTAAGTTTGTGTTTTAGGCTGAATTTGTTTAGATAGTGTAATTAAGATAATTAGGCAATTAGAAGGTTTTATTAAGTTTGTAATTAAGTTTAATTATTTCCATTTTCGGAAATGGAACAAGAAATGTGGGACGTTCGAAAAGGAAAGCGGAACAAGATTTATGGGGCGGAGGGAGTATTATTTTACTTATACTTATTTTTAGAGAATTCTATTAACAATTTTTTTACCAGCTGTTACTTTCAATTCCCATTTTTTTTATTTTTTTTATTATTTAGTTATTTTAATTTTAAATCCTCAAATTCTTGATTCAATTTCTTTTTTCCGTCTCAATTCTCAATTATTTTATTTTCTTTATTATTAGTATTTTAATTTTAAATTCCAATTATATTTTAATTCAATTTTTTTTTGAAAAACCTTGATTCAAATAAGTACCGAGTATATTTGATTCTTTAATTTTTTCGAAAATCTAGACCTTTCACCATATGCAATAGAGGAAAGGAAAATTGCTAATATATTTCCTCCGTCTCACTAGAAGCGACACATTTTTTCTGTGCGTGAGAATAATATTGTTTATAAAATACTCAAATCGAATCGAATAATTCTAATATAAATAACGAATCGAATACGAATCAACTTTAATATTCGAGAATGAATCGAATACGAATACGAATATTTGAAAACAAATCGAATACTGTGTTCTTTGATTCGATTCGATTCGTTTACAACCTAGTTGGTACACTAAATATCGGATAGACTTTGGTGTCACGCAATTATACTCCACTATATGTCACCTCCATAAATCATTTGACATGTGGAATACATTTTAATTAAATAATCAAATCAAAATCAATTATGATGGGCCACATATGCCACATGTCAACACCTTATAAAGTGTGACATACAAGGGAGTATATTGTGTGACACACTTTGTGACTAAATATTCAACTTAATGTAGTGATGTTGAAAGAGTCAATATCCAATCTTTTTAATCTTCTAACATGATTATCTTAACAACTTTTCATTAATCTCAAAAAAAATATTTAGCTCGTTTAAAATACTTCTTACTCTGTATGAAAAATGAAATAGACATATAAATTTGGAACAAAAGTAATATTTAATTTAATGTTCAAACAAATATGTAAAATCTGTAGCATCTAATGTGATTAATGGATTAATATTTATTGTTGACCACCCATTGCCAAGCATGATCATTTCTATCTCTTCTTCACCGCTAATGATGCCATAAATAGTTCCATTGAATTACTCTTTGAAGATGTGATGTTATAGGTGTCAAGATTTTGGGCCTTGCCAATCCGGCCCAACCCAACAATCAGCCCAATAAGTTCGGGCTGCCCGAAGAGCTCACGGGTCATTAGATACCTGTATTAAATCAGCTCAATTATAATGGGAATGTATGAATTTAACAAACAAAGATAACAACCATAACCTCAAATTTAAAAACATCAAATATCTAACCACTTTTACTTTTTTGACTAATTCATAATTAAAATGGGTCCCATCTAACATCATTGCATAACTATTATATTACTATTTTATCAAGTGCTGCCAAGATTAATTTATTGGGAGAATCATTTAAATATTCGACGGAATTTACTGTGATCTCCAATTCTGAACCAAATTAATATCCTCGTTTCAGTAACAATAGGATATTCCTTATCTATTTGTTATTTATCTTCATTAGACTCTTGAAAAAGCTCTTAAGCTAAGAAGTGAACACTTCATTCAAAAGAACTCTGAAATAAATTAAAATTAAATATCTAGTACAAACACAACATTTTATCCAAATTTATCTCTAATTGCATTGACTCAAATCGGACACTTCCTAATTGTATGACCTATCTCATGACACTTGCTATAGCTCTTCGGTTGTCGTACTCTATGCATATTCGGGTCGACATCAAGAGGAAATGCATTAAGTTGCACTCCTATTAAAAAAAATGCATGTATTAACATTCATAAAATTAAAAGTTAATTAGAAATATATTAAGATATACCGTCAATAGAAATATTGGCGGTGCAAGAAAGTCTGTTATGGCCGGTGTTACGACATCTAGTGCATACGTGTCTGCGTCTAGAAGTATCCTTAACAGTTGAGCGAACTCTATTCATTCTTGGTCGACCAGCTTGACAATCGAGCATGAACAACAAAGGTAGAAGCATTAGAAGGTACAATCCAGTGATCTGGATGGGGCACCGATATGATGTGAGACGAATACGTTTGCAGCAACGTATCTTGTTTGTAGTAATGAGCTAAAAACTCAGTAATGAGTCGTCCAACAAAGTTGTTGATCAAAATCATTAGTATAGATCATCATATCAAAGTTAATGACACAAATAGATAAATATATACCATATAACTGTTGCGGCGTGACGACATGGAATCAAATCAAAATCGAACTTCCGACAGTCACATGTACGTTGCTGAAGATCGACAATATAAGTCTTTCTATCATCTTCGACCTTGTATACATGTGTAGAGGTTCCACGTACAGTAATGTGACATCCACGCTCCATAGACTTAGTCAATTTTTTCGCAGCAAAGTCAGTCAACACATGTTGTCTCGACATTGCAGCCGCCCATCGCTCATTGAACTACTTTTCAACTATGCTCCGGTAAACATCAAGTTATGAACAAACAGGTAGTCGTCGTGCCCATAACAAACGAGCATTCATAGATTCTACCGCATTTGATGTCATAAAATCGAAATGACGAGTGGGGCACTGCGAACGTGCCCATCGGTAAGCTCCAATACTCAAAAGTCTTCTATAAACACCATCTCTGCTTGCAACTTCCAAAAGAGACATATTCTTTTGAAACGATTCATCCCGATAACAATAAGTTGCATCCCAGATAATAGCACCAACATGTTTACCATAGCTAGCCATATTCTTTGAGAGGTGATAACAACACAATCCATGTGCAGCATCTGGAAAAACCATCTCCACAGCATTTTTGATGCTCTTATGCTAATCCGAGACAATGAGGAGACCTTCTCGGGATCCAAAAGCTCCTCGTACTCGACTCAAAAACCAAATCCAAGACTCATCATCCTCAATAGGACCAAGTCCGACTGCAAGAGGGAAAAGCTGCTCGTTACCATCCATCGTCACCGCCACAAAAATAATTCCCTTATTTTTCCTTTTTAAATGGTCCCACCAACTACAATGACCGGCCTCAAACAACTCTGAAAGACATCAATGCATTAACCAAGCACAAGAAACATGTACTTGAAAAGATTGTCCTGATTCGTCTGAAGATCGACAATTGTTCTCGGGTTACTTTGTTGAAGCATATAGAGATAGCTCGGCAACATCTGATATGATTTATCATATTCGCCATAAGAGATTTCAAGTGCAATATTCCTTGCACGTAAAGCAAAGCTATAATCAACTTCAATGTTGAAATCAATCTTCAAGTGATTGATCATGTCTTTCGGCTTCAAAATAGCATCTTCGAGTAATTTGTGCGAGAAGTAAGTTGCTATTACCTTTGCAAGCACATGACGATGAACAACATTATCAAAATTTATTTGGCAAGTATGAACAGGGTTGAACTTAATGACCCGCCAAACACCTGCTCCAGATCTCGCACGTAACACGAAAGAACATCCATTTCCATTCTTGCAGATGTAGTTCACTCTATCAGTAATTGATCTCTCCACCGAGTAACCAACACGATTTTGCATATGATAGGTACCCACGTCAATCTCCAATGCATTTTTGCTAGCAAATAAAGCACCCACAAAAAGTTCGTATTCATTCTCAGTTAACGGTTCCACTCGGTTCAAAGGACCTGCAATATCAAGATCAGCAAGTGGAACACTCCAATTTCGAATTGGACCAACATGTGCTGGTGTATCATCCGAAGGCTCGGTCTCTACTGATTAACTTAAATTGTGGTGAACTAGACCAATCTGGTTCAAGAAGTTACAAGTGTGGGCTGGATCACGAACCCATGCATTAAACTCGGTCAATACTGATTCAACAAGTACATTATCATCCTCATCATCATCATCGTCGTCGTCATTATCACCATCATCTCCCGGAGAAGGTGCCTCATCCCCATATTCAATATTCTTCTCGATAGTATATACAACTGGGTCATTTTTATCCTCACAAAGCATCTGCATCAAATTTTATCGCAATTCAAAGCGACCTTAACTCTTCTACCATCGGCAGTGCTTGTCCGGTAAAACAATGAACAATATGTAGTAGACGGGTTGCTCTTTCTCACCGGATGAATATCTCGTAGCAACTGATCAAGACTTAAGTTTACTACCCAGTGTAGAACAATTCTTCATCACCGCCTATATAATCAGATTTATTTCATTGACCATTGTGTCGAAGAATAATTCGTTGGCACCTCATCTGCAATAACATGAAAAAATTAATTTAATAAGCAAAACAATTCGTAAACTAAATAGTTATTAATATGTTCACTAAACAACATTATTTATTAAGCGCATTTAGTGAGCAGAATAATTCTCGTAACTAGTAACCACATCACGTACTTGATGCTTTTATTAGTAGTTTTGATAAAACATAAAATTTATGTTGATGCTTGTAGAGAATTAACTATTTTACATATTCAAAATCACATTAATTTATCTATATATATATATATATATATATATATATATATATATATATATACTTTGCATGTGATTATAAGAACTATATCTATCCCCCAATAGCATAATAATGTACCTATCTTATACCACAATCGCATAAACTTTCATATAATAC
The DNA here is from genome assembly GCA_028984105.1 of Lavandula angustifolia. Lineage (NCBI taxonomy): Eukaryota > Viridiplantae > Streptophyta > Magnoliopsida > Lamiales > Lamiaceae > Lavandula > Lavandula angustifolia. Next base: position 21,243,589 of record CM054826.1, on the reverse strand, counting down.
TTTATTTTATTAAAGTCCTTGACAATGCTCTTAATATGAATACATACCATACTTCATCTAAAACCAACAATGAAGTTAAATCATAAAACAACGCGTGCTTCAATATTTGTTAATTAAATAACATACCAGGTCCATATCTTGTTTACTTCGAAAAGGATGTCTCGTTGAAGATGAAAATCAATGACGAAGATAATAGCTAAGTTCTTGAAATAGAGACGAATGGTAAAAGTAAAAGAGATGAAAGAATGGTAATGAATTGGTAGGTGATAATTTAATTTTATGCAGTAATAAATTCAATAGAAAGGGTAGGTGTATTACAAATAAAAGTCAATATTACAACAATTGTATACAAATTCAACAATGAGCTTTGTTGATTTACGAGACCCACTAGATAAAGCAATATTTTAGCAGTTGTGGGACCCGATTTCATTAATAAATTGATACACAAGCAAAAAGTGGTTACATAGTTGATGTTTTTAAATTACAGGCTATAAAAGATATATACTTATTTTTATGGGTTATATCTATATTTCTCCCCCAATTATATTACTCTCCGTCCAGTCCGATTTGTCTTTTTTTTTTATTGGTACGGAGATTAAGATGAATAAGTCATTGCATGTAGATAAGTGATGATTGTGAGTAAAAAGGTAGCAAATGTGTGAAGATTTTAATGTGAAATAGTGTGTTAGACGTGGAATTTTAAAAATAGTAGAAAAAGTGATTTAGTTTGCTAGGAGATTACATTAGTAGAAAATTTGATGTTAAATACTACTTGATAATTTTTTCAAGTAGAAGAATGTAATGGCGAAGCATAGTAGGGAAAAATAATTAGGTTTAGGTACTGACTTTTTGTTCCAGCACCAATACTCCTGCATTTGTGAGCGTATTGTTTTATAAAATGTTATAAGAAGTTCTTGCTACTTTATGATAACCGGCTTAAAACTAACAGGTTTATAACCTTTGGTTTCTCTGAGTTATGCGCTATAGTGTTCATGAGACTGCAAAAATATAACTACATCAATGAATCTTTTGAAACTGGAACACTACACATTATTAGATTGTGAAGTGATGGTGATGCTCACTCTTGGTCAACCAGTTTGTTATGAAGGACGGAATGAGTCACATACAATACAAGAGACGTCACGTGTTGTAGAGGGTGGTTATGGATAGCTTGGCATGTTCACATTGCTAACTGATTCTGTTGTATTTTGCACTTCTAGTTTCTTCTAGATTCTTCTTGAGCTTGCTCATCAAGCAACTAGAATTGTACAAATAGTCCAGACTAGAATATCTTTGTAACTTAACTCATTCAAGATTGAATATACAATACTTCTTCATCCTCGCATACTCTATGTTCTCTTTTCTCGCTTCCTAATTGAGTATGAAGCTTTTGTTCATAATTGGTCTTCATATATGAATTCAAATATTATCATGGTATCAGAGCCTTGCTTGGCGAGGTGATGATCTGTGATCTGGTCTGATTTGCTTTGTCAAGTTTTTTTGTGATTCTTTATATTTGTGTTTCTTTCTTCGATTTCTCATGGCTCGATCTGAAATGGATGCGAGGAGTCCTTTCTACTCAATCAAGGAGAAGCTTCGGATGCTATCCTTGTTAATCCACACCACTTAATGGCGATAATTTTCATTCATGGAGCAAATCCATGAGGATCGCATTAAGCGCCAAAAACAAACTCCATTTTGTTCAACCTACTACTACACAAGTTGTGCAGATATCGGTGGCTAATCATCCAGATCGTGCGGCCTATCAACAATGCAATCTCATGGTCCAATCTTGAATCCTCAATTCCTGCACAAAAGACATCTCACGGTATGTCTTGTTTGCGGATTCTGCCGCTGAAATGTGGAAAATCCTCAATGAGCGATATGCGTAGGAAAATTTTGTTGGAATTTTGCATATTGGAAGCAACTTTTTTGCTTGTATACAATGTATTTTTCCTTTCACTATTCATTCTCATGTCTGATTTAATTTATTTGCACATATTAAATCATTTATCATGTATGATAGTTAAATTGTGTAGTGTGTAGTAGATCACAGAAGACTACACAATTGGTTGAATTAACAATTTCTAGACTACTGTAGTAGATTACAAGAAGAATCAGTGGAGTTGTTCTGCAAGTTCTAGACTACTGAAGGGAGCAGAGCAGGGAGTCAGAATAAAAAGATTAAGCATAACCCTGTCTTAACAATTTCCCTTATTACAAGGAAACAATTTCCCTCTATAACATATCAGCTAGTTTAACAGAATCTCAGCAGCTACTGACAAAAGATCAACAAGTGAGTGTGTGTCAGTAATCACTTCAGTGATTCTGAGTGTTAAGCATAAAAACAGAACATGGCTTATAGAGACAATAAGGTATTGTCAAAGCCAAAGAAAGAGATATGTATATCAGATAAAGAAGTTCCATACCAGATACATCTCTTGCTAAGCTAGGAAAGTACAAGAAAAGTCTAAGAACTATGAACGCTTGTACTGCTTGATCCTGTCCATGAAATTTTGCGATTGAGTCTCGGGAAGGGGCAGTTCATACATTCTGTAGGTGTACTTCCTCAGCTTTAGATACTCAGCGAAGTCTGCTGGCTCATCTTCTTCAAGTCCTTTGTGTGCAGCAGCATCCTTCACTTCCTTCTCTATTACTCCAAAGTGAATAGAATCATGAAGTCTTCTTGGTGGTGGTAGAATTCTGGGTTCAGGAACCTTGACTTCAATGTTTGCTCTTACAGCATTTTCCATGTAGGGATATAAGTCCGATTCAGTGATCATCATCCATTCCACGTAGGCATTAGCCTTTGTCTTATCTGACCAGAAATTCCAAAAATAATTCCTCTTGATGAATTCTATTTTCTGTGATTCCCATCTCTGAGTGAACTGAGCAGGAATCCACTCATCCGTCCTAGGCCATCTCTGAATCTTCATGTCCGTTGGCTTCCTGAACCTTCTGTGTTTGTATGGAATATCAGCTTTGGAAGGTACTCTCAGCTTGGCCTCTTGTTCAGTGCGGATTCTGAGTGCCTCTAAGTCTGCTATATGAATCCTATGTCTGGCAGCTTCTATCTGTCTCGCCTCTTCTCCTCTGTAAAGATACCGATCTATCTGAGCAAAGATGGCCTCGATCTCAGCATCTTACTCTTTTGATCTTGTGTATGAGAGCTTCTGAGACGACTGTTCTTCTGAGTCAGCAGGGGTACTAGATTTGTCTTTAGATGTACCACGCTTCTCGCATTTTTTCGTTGTTGTTGCTGCTCCCTGTCTTCATCATCCTGAAGTACCAGTTTTCTGGGAGGCAGCCTAGCAGGAGCTTTCTTCTTTCCTCCACGAGCAGGAGCCTTAGTTTTGGCAGTTGTGGTTTTGGCCTTAGGCTTATTCGCCGCTTGCCCTACGCTATCTCCCTGGCTAGCTTTTCATCAGCTGCGATCTGAGCCGCCTCCTCCTTACTTATATATCTCTTCAGTTTCTTGGAGGGAGGGGTCGGGAGTTTCAAGGCTTTCTTGCCTTTGCCTTCTACTGGAGGTGGGAGAGGTGCCTCTTCCTCTTCAGACTCATCCTCCTCAGCATACTCAGCAATTTCTTTGACCATATCCAACGGGGTCTGAGTTGCCTGAGTTGCTTGTGTTCTGGTTCCTGAGCCACTTGGGCCAGTCCCTGCTGGGATTCCAACAGGGGACACCCGGGGCTTCCCCGGTCGGTTCGGTGCTTGTCCAACCACTGACCTTGTCTTCCTTGAAGACTTTGGTGCCTCGTTCCCGAGCCTTCCGGGGTTTTCTCTTCCCCCCTTGCTTGATGGCTGCTTTTCAGGTATCTTTTCCTTTTCAGGCTTCTTATTCTTTTCCCCCTTTTTGGCATCAGCAAATTGAGCCGGTTTAGGAACAGTTACCTTAGTGTTTAGGTTTTTGTAGGATGCTGACAACTCATCAAGTTGAGTGTGGATCTTGTTCAGCTTCTCGTGCAGCTCATTCTTCTCATTAATCAGTTCATCTTTGTATTTCTGGTGAGAAGTGTCTGCTGCAGCCTTGAACTCATTCAGCTTCAGACTGACCGAATTCTCTAGAGCCTTCTGAATAGATGTGAGACGGAGCTCATTGGCCTGAGATAAGGTGGAGACTGACTCCGTATGAAGGGACTGAGAGGCCTTGAATTCAGCAAGTAGTTTAGCTTGTCCCTCCTGGAATAGTCTGAGCTGTTCTTCAAAGTCAGCTTTCTGCTGGGCCAGTGCGTTTGATACGATGGAGGAGACATCAGGGGCGACTGATTTTGACAATGATTTCTTCAGCCCCTGAAGCTCTGCACTAGTGGCCTTAGCAGTGTGCTTCCATGTCTTGTGGACAGCCTTGGCAAGGGCACGATTCTGAGTGCCTTGGCTTCGGAGAGCCTTTGCCACTGACTTTGAGCGTCGGCCTCTGGGGCTAGGCGCTACTTCGTAGGTCGACTCCAGCAAGAAGAGCCGAGCGAGGCTCGCCGAGGACGAAGTACCGGCCGCCCGACTTCATAGGAGCAAGGATACGCGAGTGGTAGGTCCGGTTGAGTAGTTGTATCCTCGTCCCGGTGAGTTCCCTCATCGGGCTTCTCGAGGCTCGAATCATGGGGTGGGTCCTCGACCGTCGTGGTCGAACCCATCCGAGGGGGCAGAGCCGGTTACTGCTGTCTATCATTCGGCGGGGCCAATATTGCGGCCCTCGGATCGTCGAAGGTTCCAAGGTCGGCAAGGCCGGGAGTAGCCTATTTGCTGCCTTAAGAACTGCTCCTCCTTATGTAGCTGGTCGCAGGAGTAGTGTAGGATGAGGTGGAGCTGAGGATGCCACTCCTGAAACCTTAGGAGCATGTGGAGCCTGGCCTACTTGGCAAGAGATACCAGATCAGGATGGCCAGTAATCTTCGGTATGAGTTCAGTAATCTCTCGGAATGCTTGAGATCGGAGAGCTGAAGCTTCCATTCCGATCGATTCATGTTCAGACGCCGTTTCTGAATCTTCAATGTCTATGGCGGACGTCTGTTTCTCAGCAGATAGCAAACTGCCGAGTGGAGGGATGTCAAGGGGACCGTCCCGTAGTCTCCAAATCACCACTCTGGACCTCTTCGATCCCGAACCCCTTGGTCCACTTCTTGTGCTTGTTCGGTGGAGACGGCCTTCTCCACCGAGTGAGTCTTTTCGAGAGGACTCGAGATTCATCAACCAGTGCGCAGTGGTTGTGTATCGTTCGATAGGGATCTCGGGAACTTCGGCGATCGCCTCGATTCGGTAGGCACGTTAGTGAATGTTTTCTTCAGACGTTTGGTCGGTGCCTTAGGAGATTTTGCTTGAGGAGACCGCTTCTTCATGGGCGCGGCCTTCTGAGGCGGTGTCTGCTGAGCTGAGGGTCCTGACCCTATTTGCTGAAGTCTTTGCGGTGCGGTTACGGAACCCGACCTTTTTCACATTGAAATAAGTCTTGTCGTGGAAGGTGATCTGGTCATCACCGCAGAAATCTTCAATTATTACTGAGAGCTTGAGCCCATACAGTGATTTTCCTTTAGCGCTCAGTATGAATGAGGCTTTGTCAAACTTGGCAGCCTGGACCATGAATTCTCGGAGGAAGAATTCAGTCCAGTTAATCTAGGCACGATCATGTATCGCCATCATCAGCTGAATCTTTGGCCTAGATACCTGATCGAAAGAGCAGGCTTGGCTCGTCAGCAGTTGAGTGACTATGTAAGCCAGTGCCCTGTACTGAGGCAGCATAGCGTTCTTTGGGAAGGCCGCTCTGAAGGTCGTGGGCTTCCCGTAGAAGACTGAAAGGTAGTCATCCACCCGATCATCCAGATACCCGACGGTGCTGACTCCTTTCGAGGGTAGGTTGAAGCTCCTCTTCAGTGCTTCCCTCACTGACATCTTCTTTATCCTCAAGGAAGCCTCACCGATTGTGTGAACGGTGAATGTTCCGATGATATTGCCCGCTACTGAGTCAGAGTTGAGGTAAAGTTCAGCGACTTGCCTTGGGAGGAAAAAGGTGGGCTTCTTGGAGAGAAACGCCTCCAATCCAGATTCGCGAAGGGCCGCGAATATCTATTCTATATACTCCAGCTCGCATGCATCAAATTCCATGACTGGTTCGCAACAGACACGGTCTTTGTCAAGGATCTCTTGCATGTCTTTAGGGACGATTACAGAGAGGCATGTATCCGCCATTATATCTGTTACAAGAAACGTTGTCAGTATCGAGTTTGATAAAGTAGTTATTACGACGATGCTGAACAAATAATAGAATAAAACTATAACAGATATACAATCATACCAATGAAAAATCTGAGTGTTTATAAAAGGATTTGCAAGTAGGGTTGCTAAAGAGATCTCGGATTTTTCGAAGTTGAAAAGATTTAAGTATGCTAATGGCGGTTTCAAAGATACGATCGAATATTTATATCTAAGAAGAAGATGGACAGTTATCAATCTATGGTTGAATTTAAACTTGCTTTATGAGATGTGCGGTTAAGATAGGATGACATATATAGGTAATGATCAAATAGCCGCCTAAGTCAAAAGCCAGTTGTAATATGCCTAAGTAGTAACTATGATACGACATGCATTAAATGCGTGGCAGAGTTCAGCAACCTTATGTATAGAATGTCGTGCATTAAATGTAATCCGTTAATATTAAATGACAATTCATAAGATATTTAATACGATGCTGAATCTGAACAATAAATGCATATTACTGTTTTATTGGTTACTACCGAGTAGAGATACGCAAACTCGGTCACCGAACATCGTAGTCGGCTGATACCTCGTGTAGATGGTTGCTTGAGTCTCTATGTCTCGAAACTATTCGATGCGAGAGCGAACATTCCCCCTTACTGAATGATCCTCTCCTGAAACCTCTTACTAACTGGGGTCAGTAGGGTCCAGCAGACCTAGCTCTAATGAAAGTTCTCTAAATCTTGGTTCAGCTAGAGGCTTGGTCAGTATGTCAGCCCTTTGTCGATCAGTATGGATCTTTTCCATCCTGATGTCCTTCTTTTCGACATGGTCCCGAATGAAGTGATGTCTGATGTCCACGTGCTTGCATCTCGTGTGAAGTACGGGGTTCTCGAGTGATTGCAATGGCACCGGTATCGTCACGTAAAATCGGCACTTCATTCCGAATGACGTCATAGTCGCGTAGCTGCTGTCTCAGCCAAAGGATTTGGGCGCGAAGCAAATTCCGGCGGCCATGTATTCGGCTTCGGTAGTTGACGTGGCTACCGAGTGCTTGTTTCTTTGAGAACCATGAAATTAGCTTGCTGCCAAGGAACCGACACGTTCACGAAGTTGACTTTCGGTCAATTCTACATCTCGCATAGTCGGCATCGAATAACCAGCTTAGTTCTATATTTTCATCACTGGATACCATAAACCTATGTCGGGTGTTACTGCGAGATAGCGGAGAATCTTCTTTGCTTGAGTCCATATGACTACGCTTGGGATTTGCCTGAAATCGAGCGCAGACACCTACAGCATAAGTTATGTCAGGGCGAGTAGCTGTTAGATATAATAAAGAACCAATTATAGCGCGAAATTCAGTTTAGTCTACTGATACTCCCTCCTTATCAAGATCGATTTTCATGTTCGTGTTCATTGGGATCTTGATAGGTTTGCCGGATGTGCAACCGAATGTTTTGATAAGGTCTCGAGTGTATTTGCCTTGGTTGATGAACGTTCCCTTTTCAGATTGCTTAACTTGAAAACTGAGGAAATAGTTCAGTTCTCCCATCATTGACATCTCGAACTTGTCCTTCATCATTTTCTCAAATTGTTGGCACATGATGATATTCTTTGATCAAAAGATAATGTCATCCACATAGATCTGCACAAGTAGTAGATCGTCCTCCAGTCGAATGCTAAACAGAGTGCGGTCTACTGTGCCTTTCTGAAAGCCTTTCTGAAGAAGAAACGAAGATAGGGTATCGTACCAAGCCCTGGGTGCTTGTTTTAACCCATACAGAGCCTTTCTGAGTCTATAAACCTGATGTCCCTGCTGAAAGCCGGGAGGTTGTTCCACATAGACTTCTTCTTTCAGCACGCCGTTCATGAACGCAGACTTCACATCCATTTGATAGACTCTGAATCTTTGATGTGTTGCGTAGGCCAGGAATAGTCTAATTGCCTCCAATCTTGCAACTGGAGCGAAAGTCTCATCGAAGTCTATTCCCTCATCTTGACAGTAGCCTTTTGCCACGAGTCTTGCTTTGTTCCTTACAATGACGTTGTTTTCATCTCGCTTGTTCTTGAAGACCCATTTAGTTCCAATAACATATTGATGCCGGGGTCTATCAACAAGCTCCCAAACTTCGTTTCTCACGAACTGATTCAGCTCCTCCTGCATGACTATGATCCAGTCAGCATCTTTTAGTGCATCCTCAATCGTCTGAGGTTCGTCAGTAGACAAGAAGCAAGAAAATAATGCGCTTTCTCCTTGACAGAATCTGGATCTTGTCTTTACACTTGCTGAGGGATCTCCAATAATTAGATCGGCGGTGAGAGTCTAGCCACGATCTACGATGTTTCAGCTCTTCATCCGAAATTTGTTCAACACGAGATAGTAGGTGAGTTAGGCATTTCGGTTGTACTATTCCGAAATTGAAGCAATTCAAGAGTGAGAGCATGATCTACTGAGTCACCAGGTTCAGGGGCATTCAGCTCAGGAACATTACTAGATGTTCCCCCTGAGTCGTTATTCTCAGTAGTGGTCTCAGTTACCTCTAGGGTTTCTTCATCGACCTGAGTTACCTGGGATTGACTCTGTTCAGGAGAGTCAATCTATTCAGCTACGTTTTCTGCTGGTTGAGATTCAGTAAACTTGTCTTCAGTTTCCTCATCTGAATCATCATCCCAACAAAGCTGGATCTTTTCGACTTTATCCTTTAGGCTTAGATCCTGTAGCTATCTACTGATGTCCTCAGATTCAGAATTAGAGTTATTGCTCCTGTCTTCAGTAGCAAACTCATTAAAAACAACATGAGGGCTTTCCTCCACGCAAAGGGTTCGATAGTTGAATACCCTGAAAGCTTTGCTAACCCGGGAGTATCCTAAGAATACTCCCTGATCTGACTTGCCATCAAAGGTTTTCAGCCGATCTTTCCCATTATTATGGATAAAGCACGAACAACCAAAAATATGGAAATAGGATAGAGAAGGTTTCCTGCCGTTCCATAGTTCATATGGTGTCTCCTTCTGTTGCTTTTGTCAGTAGAGATCGGTTCTGAGTGTAACATCCAGTGTCAGTAGCTTCTGCCCAGAATTTGGTTGGGAGTCCTGAGTCTGCGAGTAGAGTTCTGGCTGCCTCTTTTAGAGTTCTGTTCTTTCGTTCAGCAACTCCATTTTGCTGAGGTGTGCGTGCAGCTGAAGTCTCATGCTTTATTCCTTCAGTTTTGCAGAACTCCTCCACCATAAAATTGAGGAACTCAGTTCCTCTGTCAGAACGGATTTTGATAATCTTGGTGTTCTTCTGGACACTGAGCCTTTTCAGAAGCCTTGGTAACTCTGTTTTGACGTCAGACTTGTTGGCAATGAATATGACCCAAGTATAGTGCGAGTAGTCATCGATGACTACTAAAGCATATTTCTTGCCTCTGATCGTCACTGGAGAGACTGGACCGAACAAATCCATATGTAGCAGCTGAAGGATTCCATCAGTGGAAGGAGATGGAACAGGAGGATTTTGATTCCTTGTTTGCTTTCCCTTCAAGCATGCTTCACACTGAGTGTCTTTGCTGAATACTTCATTCGGCAGTCCTCTTGCTAGAGTGTCTCTTGCAAGTTTGTTGAGCGTCTTAAAGTTGAGATGACTGAGTCTCCTGTGCCATAGCCACCCCGTTCGGTTATCGTTTTTCGCCAACAGACAAGCTTCAGGTTCAGCTGAGTTCCAGTCAGCTACATATATGTTCTTCTTGCGCGAACCTGATAACACTGTTTTCCCTGTGGATTTATCAATAACATCACAGAAACCAGTGTCAAATATCACTCTATTCGAGTTATCACAAAATTGACTAACAGAGAGAAGATTATGCTGAAGTCCTTCAACATATGATACTCTAGGGATTGTGGCAGTTCCAATGTTGAGTGTTCCAAATCCTCTTGTGTAGCCTTTAGCATTGTCTCCAAACTCGATTCTGGGTCCTTCTTCAGGGATATAATTCTTCAGTAGACTCTTTTGGTACGTCATGTGTCTTGAACATCCGCTATCCACGTACCATGGGTCTTTGTGCACCTGCAAAACAGAATTATATTCAGGTACCCTTTATTTTTGATTTTGGGTCCTTAGATGTTAGTTTTGGTAACCCAAATTGATCTTACGACCCTGGTGGTCTCAGACATCTTCTTTCCACTTGAGTCAACGTACTTGACCACTGGACTGGTCGAAGCTGACTTCTTAGGCTTTTCGGGTTCAGGAGTCCGGATCTTCTGAGCTGGTGGACTGCTGACCTTTACCTTTTGTGCGATTTTCTTCTTTTTCTTCTGACTCTTGGGTCCTCTTCTGACTATGGGATCATAATAATATGACTCATACTGAGCAGGATGTGTCAGCTGAGATGGTCCATACTGATCAGCCCATTTGGATTTGCTAGTTCCCCCTTGACTGAACTGGGGTATTTTGGTACTGATCTTCTTGTCAGAATGCTGACGTGTAGGATGAGGTGCCTTCATCTTTTGTTTGTTTTTGGCTAAGGGATTCAATATTTCAGCATTGATTGTTTCCCCTCGAACAAACCTATCAGCAAATCACACTTCTGAGTGTACGGGGGCAGATGAGGAAGCACCCTGGTTGAAACCAAGACCTTCCTTGCAGTGCTTGGGCTTGTTGCTTGCTAGTATAGCCTCCAGCTTCTTTTCATCGCCCATGTACCTCTCAGTCATCAGGTTCCTCCAGACATCATCACTTTTCTTCAGTGTGTCGTGCTCGGTCTGAAGTCCTGATAGTTGTTGCTTCAGTAGACTCAGTTCAGTATCTTTCTGAGTTAAGTCCTTGGTCAGAACTGAGATCTGATCTTCTTGATGCTGAGACTTGGCCAACAGAGAGTTTATCTCCTCCCTGGGTCTCAACACAAGTCCTTCAGACTCAGTAGAGACCTGACTCTCCTGAGAAAGTCTCTGATTCTCCACTTTCAGGGTATCCAATTCCTGAAGAGTCTTACTGAGCTGCAGACTCATCTGAATCTGTTCGTCAAATAGTTCTTCATATGCTGAGCTGACGTCCAGATTCTGATCTGCACTTGAAATAGTGTCGTGTGTGCAGTGTGAAGGAGAGTTAAAAGATGCATGAGAGTTTACCTCATCTTCATCTCCTGCCATCAGATACTTTTCAGTACTTCCTTCAGCTTCCAAAGCCATGAAAGCAGTTTCATCATCTGATGAATCCATGAAGGAGTCGACTTCTTCTGAGTCGTCTGAGATTTCGCCAGCAATGTAAGCTTGTCTCTTCTTGGCAAACTTCTCTCTCCTTGCTTTGCGTGCTGCCCGTTCAGCACTACTGAGCTCAAGACAATCATACTGATAGTGTCCTGGCTTCTTGCAGTTGTAGCAAGCGATGACTCTTTCTTCTTTGTTTTCGCTTTCTTTTGAAGGTGCTAAGTTATCTCTTTTCCTGTATTCAGAAGTGTTCGAGTCAGGAGCGCATTTTGGTGTATATTCGGACTTAGCTTTTGTTTCTCGATAGGCTTTAGTCACTTTTCTGCGCCTCTCCTTCTCCTTCTGATATTTTACAGCGAGCAGCGCGTACTTCTGAGCTAAACTTCCTTCTTGTATGTCAGTTAGAGAAGGTTTAGTTTTGCTTGACGCGGGAGATGCTGTGCTGACTGATACTTTGAAAGCATGGTCAATTTTGGTGTCAGCTTCAGCTCGCTGCTTCCGTTGAGGTCTGTCGAACTCGAATTCCTCTCGCTCGAAGTTCTGAAAAGATATGGTCGGGAGTAGCAATATCTAGATCAGAATGGTGTAATAAGGTGGAAAAAGGAGTCCAATGTCCATCTGGCAGTGCCCTCAGTATCTTGAGATTCATTTCTCGGTTGGAGAATGTCTTTCCCAGCCCGTTGATGGAGTTCATCAGATTCGTAAATCTGATATTTAGATCTTCTATTTTGTCACCAGGCATGAGAGACAAACTCTCCAGTTTTTGGAGTTCCAGCGACAAGTTTGTTAGCTTTGATCTTCTGAGTCCCCCGACTCAGTAGCGCTAGAGCATCCCAGAGCTCTTTTGCTGTCTTGCATTCCTGAACCCTGCCGAGATAAGAATTACTAAGAGTGGTTAGTATGGCATTCCTGGCAACTCGGTCTAAATTATGAAGTTTCTTCTCCTCAGGAGTGAAGAGACTTCTGTCCTTGGGAATCTTCTTCCCGATCACCATTCCTCCTCCAGCTACTGGATCCTGAGTCACGACACTATCGATCATAGGAATGATAGGTCCTTCCTCAAGTACTTCGGTCATGCTGTCGTGGAGGGAAGTCAGATGAGCCTCTATTCTGACTCGCCATACATCATAGTTCTCTACTGAGAACATAGCTTATTCTTGATATATCAGACATGTTAAATGATGATATGAATGAAGAGTGATATGCAGTGAAAACAATTTTCCGGATCCGTTCATGTAGACCAGTTTCAAGATAACAAGAGTCTTATAGAACACCTGCTCTGATACCAATTGTTGGTCCCGAGAGCACGTTTAGGTGTAGAGGGGGGGGGTGAATACACCTAAAACCTATTTCTCAACTTGTAACACGAACAGTCCCGTTCAGGAGTGTGCCGTACTGAAAGAGTTCAGCAGACCAAATAGTTGTTCTGAATCGTGTTAAGGCAAAGAGGTACTGACTCTTTTGAGATCTGCTAGCTGACTAAGTCAGAATTCAGTATCTTCAAATGGAGTTCAGTGGTGCGGAAATGTGTAGGCCCAAATCAGTTGAGTGGAAAAACGTTTTCTTAAAAACAGTTTCAGTTCAGAAGAGTAATCAGATAAGTATGCTGAAACTTAGTTGAATGATTTTAAAGATATGATATTCAGTATGAACAGTTAAAATCAATGCAACAGTAAATAAGAGACACAGAGATTTTTAAAGTGGTTCGGATGCACAGGATCCTACGTCCACTGTCCCGAAAGGTCAGGAGGCAATTTATTATCATGAGTTAGTCTCAGTCAGCTTGTACACAGGACAAAGCCGCGTCTTGGAATTTATACTCAGCAAGTCTCAGTTTACAATGGGTATCAAACTAAAGTGTTTGACAAACTTCTCAAACTATGAAGGGGTCCTTTTACAATAAGGATAAGGTTCAAAGGTGAACCCCTTCGTCTAAGCTATGGATAAATTCAGTTGAGCTTAGGGTTAGAGGGATAGGGAACGAGAAAGTGGCTTCTAGATCGACTTGTAACACGAACAGTCCTGTTCAGGAGTTTGCCGTACTGAAAGAGTTCAGCAGACCAAATAGTTGTTCTGAATCGTGTTAAGGCAAAGAGGTACTAACTCTTTTGAGATCTGCTAGCTGACTAAGTCAGAATTCAGTATCTTCAGATGGAGTTCAGTGGTGCGGAAATGTGTAGGCCCAAATCAGTTGAGTGGAAAAACATTTTCTTAAAAACAGTTTCAGTTCAGAAGAGTGAATCAGATAAGTATGCTGAAACTTAGTTGAATTATTTTAAAGATATGATATTCAGTATGAACAGTTAAAATCAATGCTGAAACTTTGTGTTTCTTTCTTCGATTTCTCATGGCTCGATCTGAAATGGATGCGAGGAGTCCTTTCTACTCAATCAAGGAGAAGCTTCGGATGCTATCCTTGTTAATCCACACCACTTAATGGCGATAATTTTCATTCATGGAGCAAATCCATGAGGATCGCATTAAGCGCCAAAAACAAACTCCATTTTGTTCAACCTACTACTACACAAGTTGTGCAGATATCGGTGGCTAATCATCCAGATCGTGCGGCCTATCAACAATGCAATCTCATGGTCCAATCTTGAATCCTCAATTCCTGCACAAAAGACATCTCACGGTATGTCTTGTTTGCGGATTCTGCCGCTGAAATGTGGAAAATCCTCAATGAGCGATATGCGTAGGAAAATTTTGTTGGAATTTTGCATATTGGAAGCAACTTTTTTGCTTGTATACAATGTATTTTTCCTTTCACTATTCATTCTCATGTCTGATTTAATTTATTTGCACATATTAAATCATTTATCTTGTATGATAGTTAAATTGTGTAGTGTGTAGTAGATCACAGAAGACTACACAATTGGTTGAATTAACAAAATATAAACAGTTATCATAGCTGAGACAACTTTATGATAAGTTGTCGGTTTAGGCTGAAGTGGCTTGTCTTGGCCGCTTGTCTATACTGGTACACTGAAGGTAGTGTATTGATGGATCACAGTGAAATGTGTTCTCCTAACTGACCTTAGTGGAGAACTAAAGATCTCGGTGACTTAGCTGATCTTAAGCATAATAAGATTTCAGCTGTGTGCTTATAACTATCTATCATTTTGACTTACTATGGTGAATGTCATCGTGACTGGATCTACGTATCTTGGGTGATAGTAGTTATTTGTAGCTCAAGTTGGTTATCTATATCTTGCATCAGCATCCCTGTTAATTGGGTTGATAATATCCCCTAAAGAACTCGTAAGAATTAGCATACTAAATCCGACCGGTTGATTAAGTTCAGGTGTGTTAATAAAATCGAGTAGCACTACTCAGGAATATAATAAGATGTTAATTAATTTAAGTTGTCAGTGACCTTAATTAATTAACGGATATCAATTTCTTAAATATCGAGATCAATTAAGTCTAAAATACAAGTCCACGCTCAAATTGGAATAAAGGGGTAAGTCAGCACGTATTCTCTAATGGAATGAATCCGTGTTTATTAGTTTATTTTCCTCTGGGTTGCATAGAAGATTAATTAATTTGAGGTCCGACTTTATTTCTTATATTGGATCCCTAGTCTGGCCCAAGTAGGTTGCTCGATTATTGACTGCACTCTCGTGTGATTATTAATAGATTAATGTATTTTATATATTATTTAATAAGTTGGGGAATTATTTATCTGAAATTAATTGGTTGTGTCAATTAATTGATAAATAAGTGGTCAAATGTTGGTCCCGAGAGCACATTTAGGTGTAGAGGGGGGGGGTGAATACACCTAAAACCTATTTCTCAACTTGTAACACGAACAGTCCCGTTCAGGAGTGTGCCGCCAAATAGTTGTTCTGAATCGTGTTAAGGCAAAGAGGTACTAACTCTTTTGAGATCTGCTAGCTGACTAAGTCAGAATTCAGTATCTTCAGATGGAGTTCAGTGGTGCGGAAATGTGTAGGCCCAAATCAGTTGAGTGGAAAAACGTTTTCTTAAAAACAGTTTCGAGTTCGAAGAGTGAATCGAGATAAGTATCTTTGAAACTTAGTTGAATGATTTTAAAGATATGATATTCAGTATAAACAGTTAAAATCAATGCAACAGTAAATAAGAGACACAGAGATTTTTAAAGTGGTTCGGATGCACAGGATCCTACGTCCACTGTCCCGAAAGGTCAGGAGGCTATTTATTATCCTGAGTTAGTCTCAGTCAGCTTGTACATAGGACAAAGCCGCGTCTTGGAATTTATACTGAGCAAGTCTCAGTTTACAACGGGTATCAAACTAAAGTGTTTGACAAACTTCTCCAACTATAAAGGGGTCCTTTTACAATAAGGATAAGGTTCAAAGGTGTTGGGTGATGATTCTATCCTCAGCATAGTCTTACTTGGTGGGAAATGATTCTATCTTCTATAATGAACCATGCTCAGCAGCCTAGTGCTCTGAATATTGAGAAGATTTGAAGATCCCAAAACCCTATCTAATTGGTGAACCATTCCATTGTAATCGTTATTTTTTTTGTCTCTGAGGTTTCAGACTCAGTAGACACTCTGCTCTGATCAAGGCGCTCAGTAGATTATCTGCCTTAACACGAGAAGTAGAAGACTCAGTGATCTTGGACTCGGCGGGAGCAAGATATGCGAAAGAATCGCAGAAGCGAACTCACCGGAGCAAGATATCGAAAGAGTCGGTAGGAAGCTGGACTCGGCGAGAGCGATTCACTTAACTCAGAGCTGATCTTCAGTAGACTTTACTCAGCTATCTACCTACTGAATACGGGATCAGACTCAGCATCGGTAGACAGTCTTCTGAACTGTCAGATACTTTTGAAAAATAATCAGCATTGTCATACACGAGGAAGAGAGAAGTCAGCTTCAGTTTGCCTTGAAGTCTGTGCTGTCTCAACCACTCTATCCGCCTCGACGAATGACAAGAACACACGTGTCTTCTCACCTGCTAAAGCTGCAGTCAACCCTTTACCTAAAAAGGTGGGAAAGCACACTGTTACCTACTTCAAAAGAGCCGTTTGCTACCAAAAGAGAGAGAAAGAAGAAGATCGTCTCCAACGGATCTTTTCCAATCTCTGCTCTATAAATAGAGGGACATTTCAAGAAGAGAAAAAGGTGCATAAGCTTAAACGACGAAAACATACACAAGCATTAAAACGAGCTAGAACCAAAAAACCCTAAGTCTTCCGCAAGAACTTGAAGATCTATCTCCGGTGAAAGACTACCTTCTCAGCTCATAGGGAACCAAGCTAAACTGTTAGAAGAGCCTCTAGTATCCAAATCGACGATACACGAACCTAAAGCTTATCTCAGCTGTTCGTCGATCTAGAAGCTACATTCTCATTCCCTATCCCTCTAACCCTAAGCTCAACCGAATATACTTATAGCTTAGATGAAGGAGTTCATATTTGAACCCAATCCTTATTGTAAAAGGACTCCTTCATAGTTGGAGAAGTTTGTCAAACACTTTAGTTTGATGCCTTTGTAAACTAGGACTTGCTCAGTATAATCCCCAAGCCACAGCTTTGTCCTGTGCACAAGCTGACTGAGACTAACTCAGTATAATAAATAGCCTCCTGAACTTTCGGGACAGTGGACGTAGGATCGATTGATATCCGAACCACTTTAAAAATCTGTGTCTCGTTATTACTTTCTGATTACTGTTGCATTGATTTTACTGTTCATACTGAAAATCCTCTTTAAAATCATACAATGTCTCAAAGATACCGAGCCGTCTACTTGCTGAACTGAGACTTGCATAAAACGGTTTTCCTCTCAACTGATTAGGGCCTACACTTTCCGCACCGCTGAACTCTACCTGTTTGATACTGAATTCTGACTCAGTCAGCTAGCAGATCTCAGTAGAGTCAGACTCGTTCTTTAAGACTCATTGCCACACATGATTCAGAACAGCTATTTGGTCTGCTGAATTATTTCAGTACGGCACTTTCCTGAACAGGACTGTTCGTGTTCGAAGTTGAGAAAATCGGATTCAGGTGTATTCACCCCCCCCCTCTACACCTGACCGTACACTCGGGACCAACAATTGGTATCAGAGCAGGAGTTCTTTAAGACTCTTGTTATCTTGAAACTGGTCTACTTGAACGGATCCTGAAAATCGTTTTCACTACATATCACTCTACATTCATATCATTATATGGCTGATATGTCAGGGATAAGAATGGTACCCATGTTCTCGGTAGAGAATTATGGAGTATGGCGAGTCAGAATGGAAGCACATCTGACATCCCTCCATGATAGTATGACTGAAGTGCTTGAAGATGGACCTATTGTTCCCATGATCGATAGTGTCGTGACTCGGGCCCAGCGAAGGAGGAGGAATGGTGACTGGGAAGAAGATCCCTAAAGACAGAAGTCTCTTCACTCCTGAAGAGAAGAAGCTTCACAACTTAGACCGAGTCGCCAGAAATGCCATACTGACCACTCTTAGTGATTCTTATCTTGGCAGGGTTCAGGAATGCAAAACGGCAAAGGAACTCTGGGACGCTCTAGTGCTACTGAGTCGTGGAACTCGGAAAATAAAAGCTAACAAACTGGCGCTGAACTCCAAAAGCTGGAAAGTCTATCTCTCATGCCTGGTGACAAAATAGAAGATCTGAACGTCAGATTTACGAATCTGATGAATTCCATCAATGGGCTGGGAAAGACATTCAGCAACCGAGAAATGAATCTCAAGATACTGAGGGCACTGCCGGATGGACACTGGACACCTTTTGCCACCTTATTGCGACATTCTGATTTAGATGTTGTCTCTCCTAACCATATCTTTTCAGAACTTCAGGCAGAAGAGTTTGAGTTCGACAGACCTCAACGAAAGCAAAGAGTTGAAGCTGACAATAAAATTGACCATGCCTTCAAAGCATCAGTCAGCACAGCATCTCCAGCGACAAGCAAGACAACGAGTAAGACTGAACCTTCACTCAATGATCTACAAGAAGGAAGTCTCGCTCAGAAGTACGCGTTGCTCGCTGTGAAGTATCAGAAGGAGAAGGAGAGGCGCAGAAAACTGATTAAAGCATACCGAGACACAAAAGGTAAGTCAGATTATACTCCAAAACGCACTCCTGACTCACAATCTTCTGAATGCAGAAAGAAGGATGACTCAGCACCATCAAAGGATAGTAAAAGCAAAGAAGAAAGAGCCATCACTAGCTACAACTGCAAAAAGCCAGGACACTATCAATATGATTGTCCTGAGCTCAGTAGTGCTGAACGCGCAGCACGTAAGGCAAGGAGAGAGAAATTCGCCCAGAAGAGACAATCCTATATTGCAGGCGAGATCTCAGACGACTCAAAAGAAGTTGACTCCTTCATGGACTCATCTGACGATGAAGCAGCTTTCATGGCCTTAGAGCATGAAGCTGAAGAAACAACTGAAAAGTGCCTAATGGCAGGAGAAGAGGATGAGGTAAACTCTCATGAACCACTTAATTCCTCTTCACAATGCACACACGACACTGTTTCAGGTGCAGATGGGAATTTGGACATCACGACCGCCTATGAAGAATTATTAGATGAACAAATTCAAATGAGTCTGCAGCTCAGTAAGACTCTTCAGGGATTGGATACCCTGAAAGTGGAAAATCAGAGACTTTCTCAGGAGAGTCAGGCCGCTACTGAAGCCGAAGGACTTGTGTTGAGACTCAGGGAGGAGATAAACTCTCTGATGGCCAAGTCTCAGCGAAGATCGAATTTCAATTTTGACCAATGACTGGACTCAGAAAGATACTGAACTGAGTCTACTGAAGCAAGAACTGTCAGGACTTCAGACCAAGCACGACATATTGAAAAAGAGTGATGATGTCTGGAAGAGCCTGATGACTGAGCGTTACATGGGCGCTGAAAAGAAGCTGGAGGCTATGCTTGCAAGCAACAAGCCCAAGCACTGTAAGGAAGGACTTGGTTTCAACCAGGAAGGTTCCTCATCTGCCCCCGTACACTCAGAAGTGCGTCTAACTGATAGGTTTGTTCGAGGAGAAACAATCAATGCAAATATTCTGAACCCCTCAGCAAAGAACAAACAAAAGATGAAAGCACCTCATCCTACGCATCAGTATTCTGACCAGAAGATCAGTACCAAGACACCCCAGTTCAATCAAGGGGGAACTAGCAGAGTTAAGTAGGCTGATCAGTATGGACCACCTCAGTTGACACATCCAGCTCAATATGGGTCATATTACTATGATCCTATAGTTAGAAGAGGTTCCAAGAGTCAAAAAAAGAAGAAAAACGCACAAAAGGTAAAGGTCAGCAGTCCACCAACTAAGAAGATCCGGACTCCTGAACCTGTACAGCCTAAGAAGTCAGCTTTGACCAGTCCAGTGGTCAAGTATGTTGACTCAAGTGGAAAGAAACATGCCGAAACCACCGGGGTTGTTAGACGATTTGGGTTACTACAACTAACATCTAAGGACCCAAAAACAAAATAAAGGGTACCTGAATATAATTCTGTTTTGCAGGTGCACAAAGATCCTTGGTATGTGGACAGTGGATGCTCAAGACATATGACTTACCAAAGGAACCTGCGAAGAATTATATAGGCGAAGAAGGACCCGGAGGTGAGTTTGGAGACAATGCAAAAGGCTATACAAGAGGATATGGAGCACTCGGCATTGAACGCCACGGTTCCTAGAGTATCATATGTTGAAGGACTTCAAAGCATAATCTTCTCTCTCGTTAGTCAATTCCGTGATAACTCGAATAGAGTGATTTTTGACACCGGTTTTACGTGATGTCATTGATAAATCCACAGGGAAAATAATGTTATCGGGTTCGCGTAAAAAGAATATATATGTAGGCGATCGGAACTCGGCGAGAACACGAAGCTTGTCGTTTGGTGAAGAACGACAACCGTACAGGATGGCTTTGGCATAGGAGACTCAGCCACCTCAACTTCAAAACGCTCAACAAACTAGCAAGGAACACTCTAGCAAGAGGACTGCCGAATGAAGTATTCAGCAAAGATACTCATTGTGAAGCATGTCTGAAGGGAAAGCAAACAAGGAATCAAAATCCACCTGTTCCATCTCCTTCAACTGATGGAATCCTTCAGTTACTACATATGGATTTGTTCGGTCCAGTCTCTCCAGTGATGATCAGAGGCAAGAAATATGCTTTAGTGGTCATCGATGACTACTCGCGCTACACATGGGTCATATTCATTGCCAACAAGTCTGACGTCAAAACAGAGTTACCAACGCTTCTGAAAAAGCTCAGCGTCGAGAAGAACACCAAGATAATCAAAATTCGTTCTGACAGTGGAACTGAGTTCCTTAATTCCATGGTAGAGGAGTTCTGCAAAACAGAAGGAATTGAGCATGAGACATCTGCTGCGCGCACCCCTCAGCAGAACGGGGTTGCTGAACGAAAGAATCGCACACTCAAAGAAGCAGCAAGAACTCTACTCGCAGACTCAGGACTCCCAACCAAATTCTGGGCAGAAGCAACTGACACTGCATGTTATATTCAGAACCGATCTCTACTGACAAAGCAGCATAAGAGAACACCATATGAACTATGGAACTGCAGGAAGCCTTCTTTATCTTATTTCCATATCTTTGGTTGTTTATGCTTTATCCACAATAATGGGAAAGATCAGCTGAAGACTTTTGATAGCAAGTCGGATCAGGGAGTTTTCTTAGGATACTCTCGGGTCAGCAAAGCTTTCAGAGTATTCAACTATCGGACTCTTTGCGTGGAGGAAAGCCCTCATGTTGTTTTTAATGAGTTTGCTACTGAAGACAGGAGCAATAACTCTAACTCTAAATCTGAGGACATATGTAAGCAGCTACAGGATCTAAGCTTAAAAGACAAACCTGAAAAGATCCAGCTATGTTGGGATGATGATTCAGACGAAGAAACTGAAGACAACTCTACTGAATCTCAACCAGCAGAGCAAGTAGCTGAATAGATTGACTCTCCTGAACAGAGTCAATCCCAGGTAACTCAGGTCGATGAGGAAACCTTAGAGGTAACTGAGACCACTACTGAGAGTAACAACTCAGGGGGAACATCTATTAATGTTCCCGAGTCGAATGCCCCCGAACCCGGAAACTCGGTAGATCACACTCTCATTCCTGAATTACTTCAATCTCGTGAATAGTACGACCGAAATTCCTAACTCACCTACTATCTCGTGTTGATCAAATTTCAGATGAAGAGCTGAAACATCGTAGATCGTGGCTAGATGCTCACACTCCTGATCTAATCATTGGAGATCCTTCAGCAAAAGTCAAGACAAGATCCAGATTCTGTCAAGGAGAAAGTGCATTATATTCCTGCTTCTTGTCTACTGAAGAGCCTCAGACGATTGAGGATGCACTTAAAGATGCTGACTGGATCATAGCTATGCAGGAGGAGCTGAATCAGTTCACGAGAAACGAAGTTTGGGAGCTTGTTAACAGACCCCGACATCAACACGTCATTGGAACAAAATGGGTCTTCAAGAACAAGCGAGATGAAAACAACGTCATAGTAAGGAACAAAGCAAGGCTCGTGGCTAAAGGCTACTGTCAAGCTGAGGGAATAGATTTCGATGAGACATTCGCTCCAGTTGCAAGATTGGAGGCAATCAGACTATTCCTAGCTACGCAACACATCAAAGATTCAGAGTCTATCAAATGGATGTGAAGTCTGCGTTCCTGAACGGCGTACTGAATGAAGAAGTCTATGTAGAACAACCGCTCGGCTTTCAGCAGGGACATCAGGTTTACAGACTCAGAAAGGCTCTATATGGGTTAAAACAAGCACCCAGGGCTTGGTACGATACCCTGTCAGAGTTTCTTCTTGGTAAAGGTTTTCGAAAGCGCACGAGATCGCACGCTGTTCAGCATTCGACTGGAAGACGACTTATTACTCATGCAGATCTATGTAGACGACATTATCTTCGGATCAAAGAACGTCGTCATGTGTCAGCAGTTTGAGAAAATGATGAAGGACAAGTTCGAGATGTCAATGATGGGTGAAATAAACTATTTCCTCGGCTTTCAAGTCAAACAATCTAAAAAGGGAACGTTCATTAACCAAGGCAAATACACTCAAGACCTCATCAAAAGATTCGGTTGCACATCCGGCAAACCTATCAAGATCCCGATGAACACGAATATGAAAATCGATCTTGATAAAGAGGGAGTATCAGTAGACCAAATTGAATTTCATGCAATAATTGGTTCCTTATTATATCTAACAGCTACTCGTCCTGACATAACTTATGCTTGTAGGTGTGCTCGCTCGATTTCGGGCGAATCCTAAGCGAGCCACATGGACTCGGCAAAAGAAGATTCTCCGCTACCTCGGAGGCACACCTGACATGGGTCTATGGTATCCAGCTGATGATAATATTGAACTAACTGGTTACTCGATGCCGACTATGCAGGATGTAGAATTGACCGAAAATCAACTTCCAGGAACTTGTCAGTTCCTAGGCAGTAAGTTGATCTCATGGTTTTCAAAGAAGCAGCACTCAGTAGCCACGTCAACTACTGAAGCTGAATACATGGCCGCCGAAAGTTGTTGCGCCTAAATCCTTTGGGTCGAGACAAGCGGCTAAGAGACTATGACGTCATTCGGAATGAAGTGCCGATATTCTGCGACAGTACCAGTGCTATTGCAATCACTCAGAACCCTGTACTACACACGAGATGCAAGCACGTGGACATTAGGCATCACTTCATTCACGACCATGTCGAAAAGAAGGATATCAGAATGGAAAAGATCCATACTGACAAACAAAGGGCTGATATTCTGACCAAACCTCTAGCTGAATCCAGATTCAAAGAACTTTCAGTAGAGCTAGGTCTGCTGGACCCTACTGACCCTTGTCAGTAAGAAGGTTCCAGGAAAGGATCATTCAGTAAGGGGGAATGATCACTCTCAATACTGAGTAAATTTAGTACGTAAAGACAGAAAACCATCTACAAGAGGTATCAGCTGACTACTATGTTCAGCTGACAGGTTTGCGTATCTCTACTCAGTAGTGACGAATAAAACAGTAATGCATTTATGATGAAGATTCAGCATGCTATTAAATATCCTAAGTTTGTCATTTATTATTAACGGCCTATATTTAATGCACGATATTCCATACACAAGTTTGCTGAACTCTGCACGCATTTAATGCATGTCATCTCATAGTTACTACTTATGCATATTTACAACTGGCTTTGACTTAGGCGGCATATGTGATCATTACTTAATATATCTTCTAATCTTGACCGTCCATCTCATAAAGCAAGTTTAAACTCTGCCTTTGATCGAAAACCGTTCACCTTCATGTTAGATATATATTTTC
This sequence comes from Lavandula angustifolia, assembly GCA_028984105.1. Classification (NCBI taxonomy): domain Eukaryota; kingdom Viridiplantae; phylum Streptophyta; class Magnoliopsida; order Lamiales; family Lamiaceae; genus Lavandula; species Lavandula angustifolia. Next base: position 21,219,899 of record CM054826.1, on the reverse strand, counting down.
GATCATATCTTTAGAAACCGCCATTACCGCACTTAAAATCCTCTGCATCCGAAAATTCTGAGATCATTCCTTGCAATCCCCTCTTGCACATCCTTTCAGAATCTCTCTTTCGGTACAATTTCGGTGTCTGCTCCAGTTAACATGCAAGAAATCCTGGACAAGGATCGTGTTTGGTTCGAGCCAACCATGGAGTTCAACGCCTGTGATCTCGATTATATGGACGAGATCTTCTCGGCTCTCGAGAGTCGGGGCTTGAAAGTTTTCTTTCAAGGAAGCCGACATACTTCCTCCCGAGGCAGGTGGCCGAAGTTTATCTTAATTCTGACTCAGTAGGCGGGGACATAATCGGAAGATTTGCCGTTCACGAGATCAAGGATGCTTTTCCGATTCTGAAGCAAATATCACTCAAGGAGGCACTAAAGAGAAGTTTTGATCCGCCTTCCGAAGGAGCCGATCGTGGGGGTACAAGGATGATCTTGTAGATGACTATTTGACAATATTCCGTGGAAAGCCCACGACCTTCGTAGCCGCTTTTCCTAAAAACAACATGCTTGCCTCGATGCGAGCTTTGGCTTATATTGTGACGCAGCCTCGACCGGCCCAAGCGAGCTCATTCGATCAAGTATCGAGGCTCAAGATCCAGCTCATGATGGCCATATATGATAGAGCCCGATTAATTGGACGGAGTTCTTTATCCGTGAATTCATGGCTCGGGCGGCAAAAATTCGACAAGGCCTCTTGCACGCGTATTGCAAAGGGCAAGCTTCTTCATGGATCGAAGTCGTCCATAATGATAGAGGATGTCTGCGGATCCGAACCAATCACCTACAATGACAAGGAGTATTTTAATGTGAAGAAGGTCGATTCCACAACAAGACTGGCTTGCTCTTCGGCGGATCGGGTCAGTCCCTCACCGTAACTCGGCGAGACTAAGCCTCGGCAGGCTACACCCTCGAAGAAGAGAACACCTCCAACCAAAAACTCCAAAGGCACCAGCTAAGAAACTGAGGAAAGTCATTCCGGACGTGCCTACTGAACCTGAGGTTTCTCCTGAAGTTCCTGCTGCTTAGGCCACCTCGCAACCTATTCAGCCTTCGCGGGTGGATAGACGAGTCGAATCATCTGAGAAGACTCAATCAGTGGAGAAGGCCGTCTCCACTGAGGAACCCGTAGAAGTGGAACAAGGGGATGCTACTGAAGCACATAGCAAGGAGATTCAGCGTCTTGACAGCCCCCTCTCAGTTCCACCACTCAGCAGTGTGCCTCCTGCTGAGACTCAGACGTCTCCCATAGACTTGGAGTCCGAGACAAAGATCCGAAGAAGAGATAATTGGGATGGAAGCTTCAGTGATCATATCCAGAGCATCCCGAGAGATTCTTCAACGAGATTCCGGAGCTTGCCGACTACTCGATCCGTTGCTCATTGCAAAATCAGCAAGGCTCCACATGTTGCCTGCGATTTCGGGGAGTGGCCCCAACTACAACGTCTAGTACTCCACTACTCCTGCCAGCAGCTTCATGAAGAAGAATTGAAGTTGAGGGAGCAAATAGGCTACTCTGAGCCTGCTGACCTCAGCACCATGGAGAACCTGAGGGCTGCTATGCTGGCAATGATACATGACAGGCAGCTAGCTACCGGCTCAGCACCCTCAGATGGATCAGACCACGATGGTCAAGATCCACCCAGTGATTCAGGCCCTGGAAAGCCTGATGAGGAAAATCCCCAGGACAAGGATACACATGCTACTGAACAAGCTCAACCTCCACTCCGTATTCTTGGACCTGCGAAGTCCACGGCTGGTGCTTCGTCCTCAGCAGAGCCCGCTCAGCTCTTGCTGGAGTCGACTTACGAAGCAGCGCCCAGCCCAACTTCCAAGAGATCTCGATCCGTAGCAAAAGCTCTCACCGCTCAGGGAATCCAGAATCGAGCTCTTGCGAAGGCCGTCCACAAGGTGCAGAAACAGACTGCGCTAGCCACAACCAATGAGCTACGGGCCGAAAACATCGCATATCTAAATCAGCCGCCCCTGTTGTCTCTGAAATTGTATCCGAAGCTTTGGCTAAGCAGCAGAAGCAGTTTGATGATCAGCTCAGAATCATTCAGGAAGGACAAGCCAAACTTCTCGAAGCATTCCAGGTTTCAATATCCACTCATACTGAGTCCTTCACTGAACAAGCCCAGGCCATGAAGATCCGACTTGACAACATTCAACTGTTCGTGGAGGATAAGATTTCTGAGAAGCTGACAGAATTCAAGGCAGCAGCTGACCTCTCCCATAAGCAATACTCGGAGGATCTGACTAATGAGAGGAATGAGCTGCACTTGGCACTGACAAAGATCCATGACAGACTAGACGAACTGTCCGCTGTCTACACACGCCTAGACAAGAAGGTACTCGTCCCTACCCCGGCTGTAATTGATGATGCCAAAAAGGGGGAAGGAAAAGAGAAGAGTACGGAAGGAAAAGAGAAGAGTACTGAGAAGCCGACCCCTACCAAAACTACTGCCAAATTACTTAAGGGGACAGCTTCACTGAGATCTGAGAAAAAGACCAAGTCCGTGACTGAGATAAGCAGGACTCAGACTCAGACTCAGACTCAGACAGAGGGTAAGGTCCAGGGTGTCTTGGCTGCGAGCACAGCTGAGACTGGCCCAAGTGGCTCAGGAACCCAGGCTACTCATGCAACCCAGACTCCGACGGATTTTATCAAGGAGGTTGCAGAGTATGCTGAGCAGGAAGAGTCAGAAGAGGAAGAGGCTCCTCTCCCTCCACCTGTTCAGGGAAAAGGCAAGAAAGTGCTGATTCTTCCAACCCCTCCAGCCAAGAAAACGAAGAGATACATTTCAGCTGAGGAGGAGGCTCAAATTGCAGCTGATGAGAAGCCGGCAAGGGAGATTGCTTTGAAAGCAAGCCGCTAATAAACCAAAGTCTAAGCCTGTCAAAGGAAAGACAAAATCTCCAGCTCGAGGAGGAAGAAAGCCTGCTAGGATACCTCCAAAGAAACTGATTATCGAGGATGAAGAAGATAGGGAGAAGGAGAAGGAGCAAAAGCAAAGAAAGCACCGAGAAGCAAGGTACGTCAAAAGAAAAATCAAGTACCCCTGCTGAATCGAAGACATTCCTCGAAAGCCACCGAAGCCCAAGATGATGAAATTGAGGCCATATTCGACCAAATGAACGGATACCTATACGAGGCGAAGAGGCTTTAGACAAGTTCAGGCCGCCGAGACGAAATGCGGGAGGCGGACCTTGAAGCACCGAGAAAAAGGACTTGTTGGATATGAGTCGGTAGATTGATACTCACTGTTCTAGGGGTTAAAAGAAATTGGGGAAATCATAGTAGTACTATGGAATTGAAGATCCCAAAACCGAGGCGATATCGGTAGATTAGTGTGTCGATAGGATTAGGCGATGTATAGGTTAGACTTGATGTAATGCTTATTATTTTTGTCTAAGTCTCATACGGGGTAGTTGTTGAACCGATCTTCTGGCCAAGATACTTTTCGAACCCCACGTCATCGGTGTAATCGCTTGCACTCTTCGTCGCCAGCCGATATCAAACTCGGTTGAAGATCCCGCATCAGTGACCGGACCTCGGTAGAAGCATTCTCTACAAGCGATGGTCATCGGTAGAAGAACCAAGTGCAAGCGATATACCTTCGCGATCGACCAACCGACTATCGAAGCTCACTTTATCGGTCCGACGACTCGGCCGAAGAAGACAGACTTTCAAGTACCGTATCCGATAGAAAGCGACCCAAAGACTAAAAGTCCTTTCAAATGTTCGGCGAAGACATACGAGGTAGTTTGAACGGTCAACTCGACACTCACCAACTACAAACCTCGACCAATGAGAAGCCGACAACGCTTACCTACTCTACACGAAAAGTTGCTCTCATGAACGGTGCATTAATCGCCCCTCTTTGCAACAAAGTTGAATAGTGGCCGTTTTCTTTGGACGCTTGTGACACGTGGCATCGTCGTCTCCAACGGACATATGTCACAACTCACAACTATAAATAGAGAAGGATTTGAAGATTTCGATAAGAGGAATATACGCGAAATCAAGGGAAATCATTCAAACTCACAACGCTCTAGAACCTTCAAGCTCATCCAGAGACGAACTAGTTTTCATAGAACACTTCTTGTAGTTCATCTCTCTAGAGCACTTTGATCCCTATCTTCTCTAGACTAAGCTCATTGCTAGATTCATAGCTTAGATCCGAAGGAGTTCACATTTAGTGAATTGTTCTTGTTGTAAGAACTCCTTCTCAGTTGGAGAATATTCCCTCCCTTCTAAACTTAGGTTTGGATTGTAAAGTCGCTAAGGACTATAACTTAGAGGGAACTGTCCAGTGCACAGTATCCCTGCTGAGGCTTGCTCAGAATAATCAACAAGTTCTCTCGCCTTGTTCGGGCCGTGGACGTAGGATCTTGCGTATCCGAACCACGTTAAATCGCTTGTGTTCATTTACTGTTTTATTGCATTGCATTCAACTGACTTGAAAATCATAAGTTTGCATAAAACGTATTTTATAAAGTGCACAGCTAAAAGTTTTAACTTGCAAAAACGCGTTTTCAAAAGAGACGACTCCGGGCCTAACACTTATCCGCACTACAGTCTTCGACTGAGTTTCGTAATACTGACATCAGTCAGTAGAAGAGCTCAGAAGCTGACTCACTTTGACCCCAGTGATCGAAGGCTTACTTGGCACTGTTCATCAGTTGCAAACATCAGCTTCAGCTGACCTTCACTGAGAAAAAGAAACAGAGCTCAGGTGTATTCACCCCCCCCCCTCTACACCTGACTTTTCGTCTCCGGACCAACACTGAGGAAGAGGCCAGGCTGAGAGTACCTTCAAAAGCTGATATTCCTTATCGATACAAAAGGTTCAGGAAGCCAGCTGATCTGAAATCGCATAGATGGCCAAAGACAGACAATTGGATACCTACTCAATTTACTCAGAGATGGGAATCGGCAAAGATAGAGTTCATCAAGTGCAATTATTTCTGGAGGTTCTGGCCCAACATGACTAAGGCATCAGCCTACACAGAATGGATGATGATAAGTGAACCTGATCTATACATATACTTGCATAAAGCCGTATCTGAAGGTATAGAGGTCAGTGTTCCGGAGCCCAGAATCATACCTCCACCTAGAAGAAATGATGACTCAATCCACTTTGGGGTAATAGAAGCTCGAAGTGAAGTATCTTTGCATCAAAGAGAGAACCGGACGAAGATGAGCCGGCAGACTTTCTTTGCATACTTGAAGCCGAGGAAGAACACATACCGGATGTATGGAGTGCCACTGCCAGAGACGCAATCTCAAGGATTCATGGACAGGATCAAGCAGTTTAAGGGCTCCTAGGCTTAGTTCTGATCTTCCTAGCTTAGCAAGATTTGTAATTGTACTGATCTGAATAACTCATTTATACAAATCTGATTTTGGCTCTGACAACCACTTGTTGTCTATTCAGCCGTGTTTGTATTATGCTTTAACACTCAGAATCACTAAAGTGATGACTGACTCACACACTCACTCTATTTACTTTCTTGTCAGTTTATTACTTTGTTAGATTCTGCTAGTCTAGTTTCTATGTAATGGCGGAAATTGTGTTTTGCCCTGTTTTCTCAGTAATCTAGAACTGCTGGAACAACTCCGCTGATCCTACCTGTAATATTGTAAGGAGCTCTGTTTCTGTTAGTTTAGTGTTAGCATAAATGATATGTTTTGGCATCATCAAATAGGGGGAAATTGTTGGGTGATGATTCTATCCTCAGCATAGTCTTACTTGGTGGGAAATGATTCTATCTTCTATATTGAACCATGCTCAGCAGCCTAGTGCTCTGAATATTGAGAAGATTTGAAGATCCCAAAACCCTATCTGATTGGTGAACCATTCCATTGTAATCGTTATTTTTTTTGTCTCTGAGGTTTCAGACTCAGTAGACACTCTGCTCTGATCAAGGCGCTCAGTAGATTATCTGCCTTAACACCAGAAGTAGAAGACTCGGTGATACTTGGACTCGGCGGGAGCAAGATATCGAAAGAATCAGTAGAACTGAACTCAGCTGGAGCAGTATACTAAAAGAGTCAGTAGAACTAGACTCAGCAGGAGCAGTTCACTGAACTCAGAGCTGATCTTCAGTAGACTTTACTCAGCTATCTACCTACTGAATACGGGATCAGACTCAGCATCGATAGACAGTCTTCTGAACTGTCAGATACTTTTGAAAAACAATCAGCATTGTCATACACGAGGAAGAGAGAAGTCAGCTTCGGTTTGCCTTGAAGTCCCGTGGCTGTCTCAACCACTCTATCCGCCTCGACGAATGACAAGAACACACGTGTCTTCTCACCTGCTAAAGCTGCAGTCAACCCTTTAGCTAAAAAGGTGGGAAAGCACACTGTTACCTACTTCAAAAGAGCCGTTTGCTACCAAAAGAGAGAGAAAGAAGAAGATCGTCTCCAACGGATCTTTTCCAATCTCTGCTCTATAAATAGAGGGACATTTCAAGAAGAGAAAAGGGTGCATAAGCTTAAACAACGAAAACATACACAAGCATTAAAACGAGCTAGAACCAGAAAACCCTAAGTCTTCCGCAAGAACTTGAAGATCTATCTCCGGTGAAAGACTACCTTCTCAGCTCCTAGGGAACCAAGCTAAACTGTTAGAAGAGCCTCTAGTATCCAAATCGACGATACACAAACCTAAAGCTTATCTCAGCTGTTCGTCGATCTAGAAGCTACATTCTCATTCCCTATCCCTCTAACCCTAAGCTCAACCGAATATACTTATAGCTTAGACGAAGGAGTTCATATTTGAACCCAATCCTTATTGTAAAAGGACTCCTTCATAGTTGGAGAAGTTTGTCAAACACTTTAGATTTTGATGCCTTTGTAAACTGGGACTTGCTCAGTATAATCCCCAAGCCACAGCTTTGTCCTGTGCACAAGCTGACCGAGACTAACTCAGTATAATAAATAGCCTCCTGAACTTTCGGGACAGTGGACGTAGGATCGATTGATATCCGAACCACTTTAAAAATCTGTGTCTCGTTATTACTTTCTGATTACTGTTGCATTGATTTTACTGTTCATACTGAAAATCCTCTTTAAAATCATACAACTGTCTCAGCATACTGAGCTGTCTACTTGTTGAACTGAGACTTGCATAAAACGGTTTTCCACTCAAAGGCCTACACTTTCCGCACCGCTGAACTCTACCTATTTGATACTGAATTCTGACTCAGTCAGCTAGCAGATCTCAGTAGAGTCAGACTCGTTCTTTAAGACTCTTTGCCACACACGATTCAGAACAGCTATTTGGTCTGCTGAATTATTTCAGTGCGGCATTTTCCTGAATAGGACTGTTCGTGTTCGAAGTTGAGAAAATCGAATTCAGGTGTTTTCACCCCCCCCCTCTACACCTGACCGTACACTCGGGACCAACAAAAGGTGAACCCCTTCGTCTAAGCTATGGATAAATTCAATTGAGCTTAGGGTTAGAGGGATAGGGAACGAGAAAGTGGCTTCTAGATCGACGAACAGCTGAGTTGTAGCTTTGAGTTTGTGTATCGTCGATTTGGTAAGACAGTTCATTTCCAATGGGCAATAAACTTAAACTCAGCTCCATTGATGATCTCAGTGATCCCACCCCCTACCGTAGGCTAATTGGAAAGCTCATGTATCTTACTATCACAAGACCAGATATAAGTTTTGCAGTTAATTCTCTAGCCCAATTAATGCATACGCCTGGTCTCCTCAGATATTTGAAAAGCACAATTGGTTAGGGCTTATTCTATTCTGCTGCCACTGAACTCAACCTTAAGGGTTTCTATGATTCCGACTAGTCTTCTTGCCAAGATACCATAATATATGTTACTGCTTATTGTATGTTTCGAGGAGATTCCTTGATCTCTTGGAAGTCCAAAAAGCAAGCCACTATCTCCCGCAGCTCAGCTGAGGCCGAGTACCAGGCCTTAGCCTCTGCCACTTCCGAGGTAATGTGGTTGCTTAAGATTTTCAATGACTTTGGCTATCACCTACCCAGTCCTAGTTTGTATACTGATAGTAAATCAGCCTTGGCATTAGCTTCCAATCCGGTTCATCATGAGAGCACCAAATATATCGAAATTGATTGTCATTATATCCGAGATTGTCTTTCTAAAGGTCCGATATTTTACTAAGGCTATTGGTCGTTCCCAATTTGCATATCTTCTTTCCAAGTTGAGAATTCATAATCTGTATTCTCAACTTGAGGGGGCGTGTTATGATTCTAAATCAGCGCCACGTCTGCATGAAAGAAGGAATGAGTCACATACAATACAAGAGACGTCACGTGTTGTACAGGGCGGTTATGGATAGCTTGGCATGTTCACATTGCTAATTGATTTTGTTGCGCTTCCAGTTTCTTCTTTTAGCTTGCTCATCAAGCAACTAGAATTGTATAAATAGTCTAGACTAGAATATCTTTGTAACTTAACTCATTCAAGATTGAATATACAATACTTCTTCTTCCTCGCAGACTCTTTGTTCTCTTCTCTCTCTTCCTGATTGAGTATGAAACTTTTGTTCAGAATTGGTCTTCATACATGAATTCAAATGTTATCACAGTTGCAGGTATAGTTCTCTAAATTTTGTGACAATTGACTAACAGATGTTAGTGGTCCTTTTTATGATTTCTTGTATGTCTTCATTTATTTTGTCTGATTCAATAATACCGCTTATCCTAACGAGTTTTACGGACCTACTAGAAGCTTCTCAGGCTCAAGTATTTACTTTTCTAGTTAGAGACCAACGTCTTGGGGCTAATGTAGGATCTGCCCAAGGACCTAATGGTATTTAGGTAAATATCTAATGCGTACCCCGACCGGAGAAGTCATTTTGTTGGAGAAACTATGCGTTTTTGGGATCTGCGTGCTCCTTTGTTAGAACCTCTAAGAGGTCCAAATGGATTGGACTTGAGTAAGTTGAAAAAAGACATACAACCTTGACTGTTTTTTGTAGAAGGATGCATTTGGAGTTGTTGCAGAAAGGTGTTAGTGAACATGGTGCCAAAAGAATTCATGTTCAAGATTTTAGTTTTTGTGTTGTGCCAGTTATTTATGGGATATAAACTGAAATATGAAACTGAATCTTATAATTTTGGAATAACTTTGGAATTTTGTTGTTTGAGTGAAAAATTATTTAGGCATTCATGGTCGGAAAAAAAAACAAAGTACTATGTACTTTTTTAAACACGATGTCTAATTCTTCTATTTACATCTTTATTTACAACAGCTACAAATTAAAGCACTTGAATTTTACATTTGTAGTTTAATTCATTAAAAGGATATCTCTTGAATCTAAGCTTGGTTTGAAACACTTTTTATACAAGCATTTAACCATTGCAATATACTTTATATATGATTTATATGCGACAATCAATATAATATTTTAATTTGCACGAAATAAATTGACATACATATTGGATACCGTCATGACTCCGTGCAAGTGAGGATCAAAGCTTTATTAGTATAATAATTATTTTCTATTTTAAGGAATAAGACAAATTAAATGGGATAATTCAAAAAAAAAAGATAAAAAAGTATCTTTTTTTTATTTAGAAATTAAATTAATTAATTAAGATCTAATTAAATAACACAAAACAGAGAATGGTGCTACAATGGGTTAAAACTTAAAGACAATTAAATTCTCTATAATTAAATAACACAAATTATACTTCTTATTCTTATTTGTTTTTCTTTAAAATTGAAAATAATTATGTTTAAGTAAAAGTAAGTTATTTAGAATTATTTCTGCTAGTTTCGAAAATTATGTTGTTTTAAACATTAAAAGCAACTTAATAGATGCTTGAAAGAAATTGATTAATTAAACAGTTAAATATTTAATTTTAGATGAACTAAGACAGAATACAAGTTTTGAAAACATTAAAAAAAATCGTGTGTGCCGTAAAAAAGAAAAAATAGATCTTCTGGCCCAAAAAATGGTTCAAAAATAACTCTTGCAAATGCCGGAGGATTTTCTGGCCCAAAAAATGGTAGCACCTTCGGTGGCCCACCAATCACGTCCCGGCACGCGTGTATTGGTGGACCACCTTTTTTAAAATCAAATATTAATTTAATTGAGTGGGCTCACCAATGTACGTGTGGCGGGGCATGATTGGTGGGCTACCGAGTATTCTTCCTATTTTGGAACAGAAGATCGGCTTTGCTTGCAAATACTCCCCTAGTTGAAATAGATGAAAGTTGCGGTTTTGAATATCATCAATTCCGTACATCTTAGGTAGGCGATTGTTGGTTTCATTTGTTACTAATAAAAGAATATTATTTTACTTGAATTGTTATTGAAATATTTGCAATCTTTTATCACTAAACTTTATTATAAACGTTTTATATTGAGTTAAATTATAAAATTTTTATAAATTAATCGGATTAAAATGAAACTAGTTTGACTGTTTGGAAGGCTAAAACCCAAAGCCCTATCTACATTTCTCGCAAACGCATTCATTCTACGTATACTTTCTACAATCAGTAATCACGCCATGGCCGCCGTCGCCGCCAGATCCGCCCTTCGCTCCGCCACCGCGAGATTATCAGCCGGCGTCAAGCCTCGTTCTGTTCCGTCTCCATTTCGCGTCTCATCTCAAAAGCCTCTCTCCGCTCGGATTTTCAGGTTTTCACCGCCACATTTGTTTTTGTTTTTGTTTTTCCCCTTTTACTGATTCCTGATTCTGTTCTGATTTCGGTAATTGATGGTTAATTACTGTTTCAAATTAGGTTACCGGTGGAGCTGAGCAGCGTTAGCGCAGTGTCTTTGTTACCGTACCACACTGCAACCGCCTCCGCCGTGCTCACTTCCATGCTCGCCGTCGCGCCTTGCGGTCACGGTTGGAGTATTGAAGGTAATTTTACTCAAATTGTGGCTTTGATGCTTTGAATTCTGTCTTAGTTGTGAATTTAGAAAAGAAAAAAATGGCGCCTTGATCCAAACATGTGTTCTGAAGAACTAATGATTTGATTTTAGGGGAAAAAGAGAAGACTTCCATTCCAGAAAATGAAAAACTGAATATACTGTGTTTGTAATTCTTTGGTAGTTTGCTACAGTGGATTTGAATACATCATACAATAACTTTCTACATTGCAATTCTTGAATATCTATGACTAATTGACTATAAGAGGATCAATATGATTTAGGTTATAAAGACGGAAACTAGTGTTTTTCCGTATAGCATATCGCCTTAAGGATGGAATCATAGAATAGAATATTACACTTCCTTTGCTTTTTACAGAAACTGCTATATCTAGTTTAGTGTGGATCATCCTAATATGTACACCATGTTCATCAGATCCCAACAATGATGGTTTGAATGACTGTTGGATTGGTCGATAAACGTTTTATTTTCATGAGCTTTATGAGAATCTTTGATCGGTAGAGTCGTGAATGAGCTCAATGCAGATAGCTTTCGCCATACAATAAGTTCGCATAATGTTAAAGACCGGAATCTTGAGTTGTATTTGCTTCTAAATAAGGCCTTATAGTAGAACCAAGTAAGTGGTAGCATAACCTTTTCTTGGCATTTCCTTTTTTCTCATTCAGGGTTATGATTTCTGCTCATTGGCTGATTTGAGGCATGAAGATTTTTCTGATTCTCTCGTTTCGTTTAAGCTCTGATTATGTATAAGACAATACCATAATCTTGATCTCTACGCTGGTTCTTTTTCTTGATTTGTAGCAGCAAGTTGCTTAACTAGCTATTTATTTCAAGAGCCTCCTATAAGAAAAACTTCGTTTTCTGTATTGTAGATGGATGATTATTAGAATGTGTTGAGAGACGATGCGTTTCGTGATAATCCAGTCGACATGTAATACTACTTCGAGAGACATGATTCTGCTTCATTGTTAAAGCTATTCTTTTATAACCTTTCTAGTCATCTTCCCCACACTCAGAGCTAGATATGACTTGCAGCAGAAAATTCATTTGTGATTCAAGAAGTTGTTTTTATCTTCTGGTAAATTCTTCAATTTCGACAGTTGGATTGCTTTCACGCCTATTTAAACATACATGTATGAATCAAAGGGTTTGCTTTGTTTTCTTGGAAAGAAATAAGAGCGTTTGAGATGCAAACAATCATATTTCTGGTTTTTTTTTTTTAAACGAACACGGGGTAGTTTTACATTAACATATGATATGGCTTTTTTTCCTTTTTTTACCAAACGTCAAATGAGGTATTTCTTCTTTAGAGGTGGCTGGTTCCGGTATCAAAATAGGTGGTTGAACTAGAATCGAACTGTAAAGGCATGAACCATATAGGGTGTTTGTGGTTCCGGTTCGAATGGGTGGTTCCGGAATAGATGGAACCATAATCAAACCTTGAACCTTGTTAACCGATTCCGGTTTGGAACTATGGTCAACAGTTTGGAATCGGACCGGAACCAGGCTCCGGTTATTGTGGCCGGCACTACTTCTTGTACATTTCAAAACTAGAGAAAGATAGCATCAAATTAGAATTGAGATAGATATATGGCAGAACGTAGAGAGACCGTACTGTTTACACACCAACAATGAATGCCACAAATTAGATCAGAACCTAAACCATCTTACTCGGACTCAGTGGCAAAAAGAAGAAACACAAGTAATCATGAACACACTTGTATACCAAGACAAGACCCCAATAGTGACAAGAGTAAACCAAACTCCAACTATCCACAAGGGCGGGGATTCACGCTTTCAAGATTCTTCGACAACGTTAACCAGCTCGTACTCGACGAGGGAGAGGTTGTTGTCCTCTTTCACCACAAACTTTGCTGGTTCGGTGACCTCCACGCGGCCCCATTTGTCCACAGCAAGCCTCATGGACCCCTTGAACATGTCGATCTTTGCATTGCGGAGTATCACAGTAGCACCCGGCTGCATCATCTCAACTGCATCATAGTTGAAGCTACTTCATCAATAAATATGCCAATAGACACTAAAGCCTATTGTCATCCAAAGAAGGCGCGATATAAGGGATCTAGCATAACAATACGAAAGGTACAAAATAGCTACCAAGCATCACATAAGAAAATGCAAATATTCTTGAATGATGCAACTCTGCCAGCAAATCCAGATCGAGAACCAGGATGGCTTTTTAGATTGCTTGCATCGATGTAAAAAAGAGAATAATTAGGGAACTTGCAAAGAATACACACATTATTAGCGGCAATCATTCTCGTAAATTTCATGCTTGAATCAAGAGTTTACTAATGATATAACCATACTAAGTTACTAACACATTGCGGTCTGAACTGCATTAAGCATAAACTGTTCAAACTTCGCAAACTCTTAATTTAGTGAAAAGGGAACGTATAATCAAAACGAAAGTAAAGCGGGTTTCATCTTCAACTTCAACTTGAATTCACTTTGCCATTTAACACATTGTTGACACTCTGAATCCAAAGCCTAACCTACTTGCTAGCTCCATATCTTATACTGAAGAAGTACGCGCTATCTACCAGAATAAGCAAAGGTGTGTGAGACGCTGCGAGTAGATGGCAAAACAGGCATCACACTGGCAGTAACTCATCCTACTCAGATTCATTTTCTACATTCTCGCATTTTACAAATTAAGAATATATCTCAACTAATCCACTTAATTATAATCTTGAAAAGACAGTTTAAGGATATGGTTATGCAAATCATACCCACAAAATGTAAACCAAGACCAGATGGTGATGAAATGGTGTCCTCAAAATAATCAGCATGAAAATTAACACAAAACTACGAAACACAAAATCGCCATAACATGCTAAGAAAACATTGGCAGAAACCCAACGCCAGAAGGCAAAACTGAAAATTGTAAATTACTTGCTTAAGGCTGTATGTATTTTCCCCATAATTATCAAGGAAAATAAACTTCTTTAGAATCTATTACGGTCGAATTTGTACCCGGAGTCATAGGCTATAACAATTGAAGCCAATCCAATCACTGTAACCCCAAGATGATTTCATCAATAGCTAAAAACAATGATCAAACCTCAATCAAGAAAAACCTCAAAACCCTAAAGATAGAAACTTCCAAATGAAACCAGAATGAAAAAAAAAACACATAAATCACCAAATCACAAGAGGAATCAAACACTATCTGCATACACACATTCATACACGAATCCACCAACAATATAATTCGGCAGAAAAAAATAAAAATAATAGTCCAAGCATTTAAGAAATCACAGTTTTTCAGACCAGAGCACATGCTATAAGATAATCCCAAACCTTGATCGTTACGAGCCGTGAACAGAATCGTCCCGGTCTCATCTCCAATCAAGCACTCAGCGATCCTCGTATTCTGATTCTGCGCCCCACGAAAAGTCGGATTCCGCGGCTTCTTACTCAACACAGTGGTGGAGCTCATCACTTTCACGACGAGCGTGTGCCCGGTCGTCCCCGGCTTCAGAGAATCGACCTTCACGAACACCGGTTTCCGCAACCCCGGCTTGCTCTCCGCCGAGCCGCCGCTCTGCTGCTGCGCTGCCGCCGACGGCGCTTTGGCTGCCATGGAGAATGATTTTCCGAGTGCGCGCGATTTGGGGGTTTTAGGTTTGTTTTGGGGAGTGAGAGTGAAACCCTAACGCAAATTGAGAAATGATAAAAATGATGAGATAGAAATTCTCGGAAATGAAACGACTGATGTTGTTTTGCTTCGAGACGACGCCGTTGGGCCCGCTTCTATTTTTGTGTTGTTGGGCCCGGTTTGGATATTTGGATATCTGGTGGGCAAATAGCCCGGTTAATTCGGGCCGGCATTCATATTACTTTGTAGAGTTGGCAAAAGTGTTCAGGTGGCCCTGCTCGACTCTATTCACAGGTTATCAGTCCCTTGTGCCAAACCAACGCACATTTAAACCTAGATAAAGTAATAACTTTGTAATCGAGAAAAATATTTATTTAATGAGATTATTAATTTATCAAACATTATTTTAGTTTATTAACCCATATCGGGACCAGAAGAAATTATTATCTTAGCGAGATTATTACTTTATTGAATATTATTTTATCCAAGTTTAAATATTTTTTAAGTTTTACACTCCCCCGTGTCATTATTTCCGCATGATTTCTTTTCGGCACGAAGACTAAGAAAACTCTATTAGGTGATTATTTTATGAGTTTTTATTGTACTAATAAATGGTACAATTTTCGAGTAATGATTGTTCCGAATGAATGAGAATTCATCTAAAGTCTATTAGGGCATAATTGAGACAATTGCGTTTTTTTTAAAGTTTTTTTACATTGTAATTGAAGAAATAATTAAAATTTGTAAAAAGTTAATAATGAATCCCTCCGTCCCACTCATCTTGCAACATTTGAGATTGAGTACGAATTTTAAGATAGTGGGGTAGATGTATAAAGTAGGGTCCACTTGTTTAGGATGATTGTGGTTCACTTATTTTTTTTATTTTATTTTAGAAAATGTTGCAAGATGAGTGGGACAGCTCGAAAAATAAAATGTTGCATGATGAGTGAGACGTGGGGAGTATAATTCTTTGAGTTGTGAGCGGAACGCAATAAGGGTTGAGTAGTGAGTAATGAAGAAATGTGAGAGTATTTTAATATTAAGAGTGTTTGTTTTTACATTCTTGGAAACAAGATAAAAATAATAGAAATATGAGATGGAGGGAGTACATATTTTATTATATACTAATAGTCTTTATATAGTAAAATTAACCTATTTTAAAATGAAACAAGTATTGAGTTAGAATTTGTAAAATCGAGTCCAATCTAATCCTCTAACTACAGATAGATAGGGCCAATCTATCATTACTAAACCATTCGAGAAGATTATATTTTTAAAAAGTTATTATTTCACTCTCTCAAATTACTAACTTGTGCCATCTAATTCTTAATCACGAATTCATTCATATATAAAATATAGTATAATCTTACTTGATTAATAGAACTCGTATGATTAAAAGAAGAATTAGGCATTTAATTTAAAATAAAATAAACAAATTGCGTGGCATGGAAGGTAGTTGCGCCGCTAAGAAGTGAATAAAGTTTGTCTTTTTAGCACCTACAAAGTCCACGTCATCACTTGCCCAAGTCCAGCTCAGCATATGCCTTACAAAAAACTCTCTTCATCCCAATTATTTTGTCTAGTATTCCATTTCGAGTTATCCCAAATATATCGGGCGATTTTCCTTTTTAACAAATTATTATACTTAATTTTTCGTAGAACTCATAATTTTATACCACTCTACACACAACAAAAGATACTCCAATTGAGGTTTTTAGCAACTTTTAAGTTTCCAACTTTTTGCCGTTGGAACAAAATTTTCAAAGTTGGAAAAGGTATTCCAACTTTTTAATTTAGAAGTTGGCTTTTTGTTATGTGGTTGGACCGGCATATAGGAATTGATATAATTATGTGTATATTTTAATTGCGTATATTTTAGTGAGACCCATTTAAAAGTTGATTTTGTAGGTTTATGATTAGAATGAAAAAAATTTAAATGTTATGAGTTTTAAAAGCTGACGTTCGACTAAAAAGTTGGATTTTTTTTTCATGGTTGGAGGCACCCTAACAAATCTCTTTACAACCACACCACAACCAAAGTAAATAATATAATTGGGACGGATGGAGTACTACTTTATTTATTCTTCGTACAACTATTCTTAAACTTTTATTCGATTTTCCAACTACAAATGTCATTATATTTTCTATTTTAAATTAATTAATATGCGTGATTATTACAAAATGAAATCAACATACTCAACATTGGTGATGGTGGTATATTCATCGATTTGAATTTCTAAGCAACTCTTTTTATCGCTCAAAAGTCAAAAACTCCAATTACAAAATGAATAATAGTACCAATTGTATACTGACATGAACAACCAACGCGTTTACAGGTAGATCGACGTAAAAAGGAAAATATACTTACAAATATATATTGTCGCATATATACTTGTGAATAACAACGTACCAACCACACTAACCAACAATCCTACCTCCTATACGACCACTTTTGGTCGACAGTATCTCATCTGTCTGCAACGTAATTACGTCACATTTAATTTATGAGCTAAAATATAGCATGATCAGGTACTAAACATCTGCCATAGGCTGATTTCGAGAACGTATGATGTAATTGAACCAAATTTTTTTTAATATTTATTTCAAAATTTACTACTAATCTTTAATTCGTCCATACATAGATCGTAAATGAATTAACTTGTACATTCTCTAGGAGGCGGGTGGGTGTATCCGTCACGCTTTCGTGGCGAAATCCGACTCTTCGTCTGTAAATTAATCAAATTCCTCCCACGAAATTCTAAATTCCGCTTTCGTTCTTTTAAATCTTGGATCCGCTTCGGAAAGTGAGCGGGAAGTAAGGGAATTGGTTGAGAGAGAGAAGAAGTGTTGGAAAAAATCGTACAAAATATATATATTATTGTAACTATGGAAATTCAATTAGTATTAAATGCTAATTTGGTTTGGGTAATATTCAGCTCATTTCGATCGCATTTTCGAGCCTCGATATATATCCGATTGATAAATTGAGATATATCACGTCGATCTACGTTTCGAGTAGATAATTATAGTGTGCTTAATTTCTCGATTCCGATTTTCGGTGAATGAGAAATAGTGGCTCGAAGTTTGGGGGGACAAAACTAATATGTTACCTAAAGTGGAGGAACTTACCTTATTCGGGTGTCGGAGAGTATTACATTGATCAATGTCCCACATTGATAAATGAAATAACTTAAATGTGGTATTTAAGTCTCTACCACATTGTAAGAGATAACAAAGTGACATGTGGTGGGCTTGGGCCACACATGCTCATGCGCGCGAGCCTTTTCGCCGATCGCCTCACACGCGACGCGGCGCGCGCGCGCCGCGACCGCGCCCGGGCCCGGCCCTGGTTCAGGTTCCGTGGACTTGGACTTGGATTTGGACTTGGACTTGGATCTTGGCAATTGGTCCGTCGGGTCGGCTGTCGGGTTGGCTGTCGGGTCGGGCGGTGCAGTGGACCGGCTGCACTGGATTCCTCTCCGTGGTGCAGTGCACCTGCCACACCCAAGTGTATCTTTTGGAAGGATCTGGAAGAGGCTCTTCAGCAGCCAACCTTCCATCTCTCCACTCCTCCACTCCCCTGGACACATCAGCATGCCTTAATTGGCAGGTGTTAAGCAACAACCCTTCACCTGGTGGGATGCAGCCTATAAATAGGCTGTTGCATTTCATTCCACAACACACCAACATCTGCTCTGCATTCCATATTTAGCTCTTAGTTGCATTTCTTAGCTCATCTTAGCTCAAGTCGGAAAAGTCCAGTTCGCCGGAGCTCGACGATCTTGCGGTGCTGCAATCTTCGAGACGTTCGTCGTTTTATCTTTGGGGACGATACGCCTACAACCGAGAGCACTACCGGGGCGTATTTCGTCTTGCGGAGAGAGGACTCCTCGACTCGACGGTTCTTTTTGTTCGTTTTATTTTTCGGCTTATAGTATTGTTTTGTAATAGTAGCTTTTGTAACTAACAATAAGAAGCACCTCCTGCAGTGACTTAATAACGACAATTCAACATGCAGACTTCTTTACACGTATCCAATCAGCCACCAAATTCTCCCCTATATATTCACCCCACAATTTCCCACTACTCATGCAATGGCATCAAAAAGGCCGGCGGCGGCGGAGGAGAGCAGCGGCGGCGGCGGCAGAGAGTTGCACTACCGCGGCGTCCGGAAGAGGCCGTGGGGGCGGTGGGCACCCGAGATCCGAGACCCGTTGCGGAAGCGGCGGATGTGGCTCGGCAGGTTCAACTCGGCCGAGGAGGCGGCGCGGGCCTACGACCGGGCCGCCCGCCGCTTCCGCGGGCCCAAAGCCAAAACCAACTTCCCACCACTTGATTTGAACGTCAAAATAAAGGCGAAGAAAGAGGACCATTTTACCCCTCCGAGTCCGACTCCGAGCGTCACCGACGAGTCGCCTGGCCCGGTGAGTTACTACCTGCCCAAGCCAATGCTCCGCCTCCGGCCCGAGTCGTGCCAAGAGATCGCGAACATGGTCAACAAAATGCGCGGCGTTGGGATGAGTAGCGGCGGAGGTGGCGGCGTGAAAGGGGAATGTACCGCGGCTGATTCGTCATCTTCTATGACATACTCGTTTGAGTCGGCGCCGTAAAATGACGTAAGCGTGGATCTCAAACTCTCCTCATTTGAGATTATCTGATACTCCGGCGGCGGCGGCGCGATTATCATATGAATCAATTTATTAATTATACATATATATTATACTAAATAAGGTGAAATGGAAGAATAGACAAAAAATCACTTATTAAAATTATCTAATTAATAATATTCCCGTATTATTAATATCATAAGTACCAAGAAATGATCCTAATGGAAAAGGCTCCATTTATATGGGCCATTGTTTGTGAAAAATATTATTGTAATTTGGTATTTCTAGTAAATAGAAAAAGAATTATAGAAATATATATTGTACTTTTATGTCATTAAACAAATCATTTGGGACTGTTTTTTTTTATGAGGTAACTTGCAGCCGCTACCGAAGTACGTACTGATAAATCATGCTCCTGTGCAAAGGAGGGAAGTGAGCATTGGGTAAACAACACAGGAGGGAAGTGCGCAAGAGTTCAACCACCCTAGGCTAACCGTAGGTGACAGACTCACACATAACGATCTTGGTAGATTTTGAACTCATAACCTTCTGATCACATGCTATCACCCTAACCACTATGTCATTTCTTTCTTGATATTCGAGTTCTAGCAGACGATGTGGGATTCGCTGCACAACAATGCGGTTTCATTTGGCCACAAGTAGTGATACGGAACACAATAAAATACTAGCACGATAATATTTTTTTACAAGTGTTAAAACAAAACACATCGTTGATAAATATTTAGATGTACAAATATACATTTATAAGATTCTAGAGCTACTTGAAAAGTTTAAAAAATTAACACTGTTATACTTAATTTTTATTAAAATTTATCGACATAGCATGAAACATATCAAGCACGACAATGAGTACACTATGTCATATTATAATGTTTAATGCGTATCTGACACGATGAATTGAATTTTTTGAAGTGCACATGATTTTTAGGTTATGTGCCTTTTTGTTCATGTGGAAATTAAAAAAATAATATATCCATGTTTCGGTAAAAAGGAAATTGCTTACCTCCTTAGGCCTTTATATGAAAAGGCTTAAAAATAATTTGTTTTAACTTATTTTAAATATTAAATATTTTGTGTGCGTTTGAGAGGCTTATCAAAATAATTTATTTTATTTCATAAATTATTTTGGACTTATTTACATAATTTGTATGAGTTACTTATAAAGAGCTTATTCAAAGATCCGCTCATCGAATCTTGACTTCAACAATTTTTACACTAGATTTTTATTTTTTAATACTCTCTCCGTCCCACTGAACTTGTTTTGTTTTTTTCGGCGCGATAATTTAGGAGAGTTGGTTTAGGTTGATAAAGATCATACAATAATTAATTATTTAGAATTAGTTTGTATGATAGAAGAGTGAGATCCATGCAATTAATTGATATTTTTGAGTTGATTTGAGTTGGTAAAGTTGTGGGGCCTACTTCCTTTTTTAGAAACATGACAAGTTCGATGGGACAACCAAAAAAGGAATACAAGACAAGTTCGGTGGGACGGATGAAATATTATACTCCCTCCGTCTCGCTATTACTGTCCCCTTTGGTTTCGACATGGAAATTAAGAAACTTTGTTTAAGTGTGTATTTTAAGAGTTTTAATTGTATTAAGAAATTAGCACAATTTTCGAGGAATGGTTGGTGGAAGAAATGAGAATTTATCCAAATTTTTGCAGGGCATAGTTAAGGCAATCGATTTTTTTTCATATTGTATTTTAAGAAATAATCTTAAATTTTCAAAAAGTTAAAAATCATGAATTTTCGAGTTTGGAATGGAACGAGAATCGTGTGAGAGATAGACTTTTGAAGAGAGAGAGAGTATAATAATGTGGGGATGAGTATTAAGTATGAGGGGTCCACTTCATTTTTTTTAAGAGTAGTTTTTGCTATTTAAGGAATGAGAAGAGTAATAGCGGGACAACCCGATTAGGAAAGTAGGACAGTAACAGCAGAACAGAGGGAGTATAAGTTTTACATCACTATGTGTGTTGGTCCAGAGACGATAGTCAGGTGTAGAGGGGGGGGGTGAATACACCTGATCACAGTTTCTTTTTCTCAAACCGAAGCACAGCTGAGCTGTTTGGTGAAACTGATGAACAGTGCCAAATAGTAACCTTCGATCACGGGGTCAGAGTGTGTCAGCTACTGAGCTCTCCTACTGACCTAAGTCAGTCGTTGAAACTCAGTCGGAGACGTTGTGCGGATAAGTGTGGGTGCCCGGAGATTCGTCGGCTGTGCATTTTAAAATACGTTTTATGCAAACATATGATTTTGAGTGGTTTGTATGATATGCAATAAAACAGCAAATAACACAAGCGATATAACGTGGTTCGGATACGCAAGATCCTACGTCCACGGTCCTGACTAGGCAGGAGAACTTGTTGATTATTATGAGCAAGTCTCAGCAAGGTATCTATGCACTGGACAGATCCTTCTAAGTTATAGTCCTTAGCGACTTTATAATTCAAACCTAAGTTCGAAAGGGAGGGGATAATCTCCAACTAAGAAGGAGTTCTTATAATAAGAACAATTCACTAAAAGTGAACTCCTTCGAAATCTAAGCTATAAATCTGGCAATGAGCTTAGTCTAGAGAAGAAAGGGATCTAAATACTCTAGAGAGAAGAACTACAAATATTCTATGAAAGCAAGTTCTTCGCTGTATAATCTGTTGAGTTCGCTAGACTGTTCTTGAGCTTGAGCTTTTTCCCTTGTAAATCCCGTGCGTGGAGCTCGGATTTCTTCTCTATTTATAGTTGTGAGCAGGCATATGTCCGTTGAAGAAGACGATGCCACGTGTCACAAGCTTCCAAAGAAAACGGCCATAAATTCGAATTGTTGCAGCAGGGCAGTTAATATTGTACATGAGAGCAGCTCTAGTTGGTCAGAGCAGGTCAAAGCGTTGTTGGCGTCTCATTGGTCGAGGTTTGTGGTAGGTGAGAATGTGTCAGAGATAGAGTTGACTATTCCACATCCTCGTATGATCTTCTGCTGAACTTTAAAAAGATGTTTACGACTGGGTCGCTTTTTGTCGGATACAGTAGACTCAAGACAGTCTCTGTCTTCTTCGGCTGAATCGGCTGACAAGCTGATAAGGCTCACGGTGGGTCACCGATGATCTGCGAAGGTACCGAGCTTTGCATTATGTTCTTCTCGCCGATATCTTATCGCGTATGGGTCGTCTCCTACCGAGGTGAAGATCACGGTCTTGGTGAAGAACGCAAGCTCTTACATTGATGACGTGTGGTTCTGGAGAGTAACTTCATCAGAAGATCAGTCCAACAGTTTACCCCGTACAGGACTTAGACAAAAAGATAATCAAAACAAAATAAGTCTAACATATACATCATCTTGTCCTATCGACACACTATACTACTGATATCAGCTGGGTTTTGGGATCTTCAATTCCATAGTACTACTATGATGTCCCCCAATATTCTTTTAACCACTAGACAGCTGAGTACCATCTACTGACTCATAACCCAACAATTTCCCCCTAATCTATGATGCCAAAACCTCCACTCTAAAACAATAAGGAAAGGAAAGCTAATCTACTGACAATAATATCCCCCTAATATATCTGAAAATACAATCAAGGTGATCAGTTAAACATCAAGTCAGTAGGCGAGAGATAGGCAAAATCAGAGAAACGGTTATGTGAGTGTGTGTCAGATCACTTAGTGATCAGTTGTGAAAAAACACAAACAAAAGCCATGAGACAATGAGTAATTGTCTGGCAAGCAATAGAAACTGTTATAAATATGATCAAGAGAGTACAAGTTAAGGAAAGCAAGATCACTGCTGACGTCTGAATCTCTGAGTACGCTTCTTGAAGTCTTCAGACTTATCAGCCGGAGGGTCCAGGTAATAATACTTGTAGATTCTGGCTCTCAGGACCTGGATTTCCTCGTGATCAGCAGGATGGTCAAAGTTCAGGCAGAGGTGATAAGCAGCTTCTTCGACTTCTCTCTCAATTTCTTTTGTGCACAGCACGTCGCGAGTAGTCCGGGGAGGAGGGATTCTTCTGAATGCTAGAGCTTTGAAAGGTATCTTCTCTCTTTCCATGATCTGACGAAGCTGATCTCTGAGTTCCATATCAAATCGGCAAATAAGCTCATCAAAGAGTTGGTCAGCTGGTCTGTCAGTAGGATAGATACCCCACACATAGTATCCCTTGATAAAATCTTCTTTAAGTTCCTCCCACTGCTCATTAAGCTCGGCTGGCACCCACTTGTCCACATGAGGGATAGGGTCCTTCTTGATATAAGGTGCCATCCTGAACTTGGAACCCCGTGGAATCTGCTTCCTTGGATCAGTTGCTGGCTTCTGAGATAGGCTAATCATTTTAGCCAAGTCAGCTAATCTCTTCTTCTCTCTGAGGGCCGCTGTCTTTGCATCTCCTCTCCGGAGACTTAGTCCCTTCAACGTCGCCTCCCAGGTGGCTTTGTCCTCAGTTTCCTGCTTGGATGTAAGATAAGGCGTGTAGTGACCCTGAGCTGTCGGCTGGACTGCAGTGGTGGGGGCTTTGGATAGCTCCTCCTGAGCTTTGTTTTTCTGTTTGTCCACCAGCTGCTTAGCCTTGCCTTTAGCAATTTTACCCATCAATTTCTTAGGCTTCTTGCCTTTGTTTGCCTCTTCCATCTGATGCTCATGATCCAGCTTGTCTTGCAGCTGTTGAGCAACTCTCAGATCATAGGCTTCCTGCTCCGCCTTGGTTTTGAATTTAGGCATCGGGGAAGATGGAGTGGCTTTAGTAGTAATCTCCTTCTCGGGCCTTTGCGGTGGCAGTTGCTGTAGTTCTTCTTCTTCTTCTTGTTCATCAAGGAATTGACCAATTTCCTCGATGTGTTGAGCGGATGAGATAGGTGCTGGCTCAGTCACAGTCGCTTGGGGGAGTGGGGCATACTCCAGGAGGAGCACAGCTGAACTGGGTCCAGCCTGGGTGGCTGAACCTTCTGCTTGAGGTACAGTGCTAGTTCCTTCCCCCTGAGTAGAAGTACCTTCCCCCTTATTAGAAGTACCTTCCCCCTTATTAGAAGTACCTTCCCCCTTATTAATTTCTTGGACTTCTGGGCTCTTCTGGACCTCAGCCTGTTCCGCCTCAAGATCTTCAATCTTAACTTCTCCTTCCCCCTTTTTGGCATCATCAGCCTGGGAGAGGTGAGTGCGGATGACTTTAACGTCTTTCTCCAAGTTGTAGACGAGGTCTTTCATTTGAGTGGCAGTGGCTTCGAAGTCCTTGACCAGATCACAGTATTTATCCCAGTCATGCTCCTGATCTTCTCTGAATAATCTGAGTTGTGTGGCTCACTCCTGTCGGAGTTTCAGCAGAGATTGATCGTGGGAGTCTGTGATCTCCTTCTGGATGAGTTTAAGTGCCGCAGCCTGTTGATTGATGGCTGATTGGAGACTGGTGGTGGCCACTTTATTTCTTTCATCCATGGTGGCTTGGACTGCTAAGCTCTTCGTCAGCTGCTCAGAGAATGAATTTTGCTGAGCGATCAGGAGCTGCTGATTTTGAGCGGCTAGGCCAGCCTTCTGAGTTTTAAGGGCCGCCTCGATAGCCTCCTGAATATTGATCTGTTGAGTAGGAGCTTTAGAGACTTTTTCGACCCCTTCTGCAAGTCAGTTGATGCTCTCCGTCTGAGCTTTTGTGTATTGAGCCCACTTAATGTGAACGTCTTTCGAGAGAAGATGGTTCTTTTCGCCTTGGCGTCTAATAGCTCTGTTGACCGACTTCGAGGACACGGAACCTATAGGTTGTATCTGATAAGAACTGGTTCCGAGCCTCTGCTCAGATGACGCGAGTTGCTGCGCTCGACTCGGCTTCGAGGCAGCCTGGGCTTCACCAGATGTAGCAGGTGGTGGTGATTGGCCCTTTTCGCGGGGAGTAGAACCCTCGGCGAGAACCTCCCACTCCGCATCCTTGGGTGGTGCTCGATCCATCTCATCATCATCCTTGTCATCATCGTTATTGGGATGAGATGGAGGGGAAGAGGCTGTCGCCGTGAACCGAGGTGCGCGGACCGAGAAGGTATAGCATCGCAGCCCTCGTGTCCTCGAAGTAGGCAAGGTCAGCTGGTTCCCCAAAACCAATGGCTGACTGCAAATCTTGCTCTTCGGCGAGTAGGGATAGAGCTGACTGAGATTTGATCATGTCCTCGAGAATGTCCCAACTTAGGAACCTCAGTAGCATCTGTATCCTAGCCCTTATGGCTATCCTCACTAGGTCTGAGTGCTCAGCGATTTCTGGAATCTGATCATGGACTTCAGTTGTAGCACGGAGACGAGTGGAGTGGAAGGTAGTCCACTCAGAGGATGTCTCCTCAGTCGATATCGGAATGTTCGACTGAGTTTCCTCAGAACTGATGACTTGGACTTTGTCCTTCAACGTGGCACCCTCAATGCCGGTGTTCGAGTTAAGAATTTGTTCTTCCTGAGGAGGCGGGGGAGAGGCCGGTTTGGCTTGTTCCACTGGGACCTCAGAAGGTCCAGTCTTTGTCAGCCTCTTCCTTTTCGGCGGGTCAGCGCGTGGGGGCAGGTCTGATACGACCCTCTTCGGCTCAGGTGGCCCTCGTCCGACTGACTTCTCAGTAGCGGCTCTAGTTTTAAACTTGATGAGCTTGCTATCGAAGTACCTGGAGTCAGCAAAAGCTGAGCTCCTCGAGACTCTCTGCTCGATCATGATGGACATCTTCGTCCCATATAACAGTTTGCCCACACTGGCGAGCCTCCTTTCTCCAGTGGGTAGAACTGTGAACTTCTGCGCCTGAGCCTTCAGCTCGGCTAAGTAGTAGTCCGTCCAATTGACTCGGACTCTATCGTCAATAATCATCATCAGCTGAATTCGTGGCTTCGAAAGCTGATCATACGATCCGGCTGAGCTCATGAGAATATGAGAAACTATGTATGCGAGTGCCCGGTATCTTGGCAATAACAGATTTTTCGGCAGAGCGGTCTTGAAGACTATGTCCTTCCTACCACAGAACTTCTGAACATAAGAATTAATCTCCTTCTCCTTATATCCAATTGGAGAAATTCCTTCGTCTGTCAGATCAAATGCCAGTTCGAGAACATCTCGAATGTTGAACTCATGAACACTGGCGTCCCATGAGAGAGAATCGACCTCCTTCATGAAAGCGAAACTGGAGATTTCTGCTCCTGTCTCTAAGGTCCTCCAGTTGTAGTAGACCTCTGCTACTTGCCTGGGAAGATAGGCTCTCGGTTGCTTTGTAACAAGAGCGTCTAGGCCCGATTCTTCCAGAGCATCAAAAACCTCCTCCATATAAGGAATATCCACTTGCCGGAAGGCCATGGTGGGTTCGAATTGAATGCGGGAGGTAATGATCTCTTCGATATTTGCGGGGGTCTGTATAGTCGCCATGACTATCTGCAACAAAACTCGTTAGCACTTGAAAATAGAATTAGTCAGTATGAGTTTTAAGCACGATTTAATACATTACCGAAGGGTACAGAGCTTGAAATACACAGATGCAAAGCAGTTTTAAGATTTGGGGAGAAAACTGAATTCGCAGAAAAAGAGCTCTAAGTTCGGAAATGGCGAAAAGTGAGGAAATGGTGGAAGATGAAAGATTTTGTAAGATATGCGTGATTAGCCGTTTAGATCGGACGGCTGGGTTTTAATCTATCATTTTTATCGACGACTCAGATTAGATGTTATAAAAGGAATGATTACTTAGCCGCCTCTACCATAGACCCACGTAGGATGATGCGTAATAAAGGTAAGTGAGAAAACATGCATTAAATGCGCTGCAGGCAGCATTAAAGACGAGTTACTTTAAATAAGAACGGTTTCCTATTGACTCATCCTTAAAGATTAATGGCGGGAAATAAATGCTCAT
Organism: Lavandula angustifolia; assembly: GCA_028984105.1. Taxonomy (NCBI): domain Eukaryota; kingdom Viridiplantae; phylum Streptophyta; class Magnoliopsida; order Lamiales; family Lamiaceae; genus Lavandula; species Lavandula angustifolia. Next base: position 21,192,857 of record CM054826.1, on the reverse strand, counting down.
TAACTACTGAGTGCAAGCGACTGATAAATGCGAGCATGCTTCTGAAAAAGTTTAAAAAAAATACTACGCAAACCTCTTCAGCTGAACTTTTACGATCAGCTGGTTACCGTTAAGGTTAAGGAGGATGGTTGACGTGCTGATGACCACGTTCCCCCTTACGTATGCAGTATGATTCTCTCGACCGAATCATCAGATCGATCGTCCGACTCGTCATACCGGTTCCTACACTTGATACCAATTGATGGCACTTGTCGGTAGTTGTCTTCTACCGATATGATTCGATGAGGATCCAAGTAGACCTAGCTCAACTGATAGTTCTCTGAATCTGTTCTCAGCTAGTGGTTTGGTCAGTATGTCCGCCCTTTGCTTGTCAGTATGGATTTTCTCCATTCTGATATTCTTCTTCTCGACGTGGTCTCTGATGAAGTGGTGTCGAATATCCACGTGCTTGCATCTCGTATGGAGAACTGGATTATGAGTGATTGCAATAGCACTTGTGGAGTCACAGTAGATGGGCACTTCATCCTGACTACCATAGTCTCTCAGTTGTTGTCGAAGCCAAAGGATCTGGGACAGCAACTTCCAGCAGCTATATACTCAGCTTCAGTAGTGGACGTTGCTACTGAATGTTGTTTCTTTGAAAACCAAGATATCAGCTTGCTGCCTAGGAACTGACACGTTCCGGAAGTTGATTTTCGATCTATCCTGCATCTTGCATAATCAGCATCAGAATAACCTGTCAGTATGAGATTATCGTCAGCAGGATACCATAACCCAGCGTCAGGTGTTCCTCTTAGATAGCGCATAATCTTCTTTGCTGAGTCTAGATGACTTCGCTTAGGATCCGCTTGAAATCTTGCACATACACCTACAACATAAGTTATGTCAGGTCGGCTAGCTGTTAAATATAATAGAGAACCAATAATAGCTCCATAATCAGTAGAGTTAACAGAAGCTCCCTCTTTGTCTAGATCGATTTTAAAATTTGTGTTCATGGGGATCTTGACTGGCTTGCTAGAGTCGCAGCCGAATCTTTTGAGAAGATCGCGAGTGTATTTGGCTTGATTGATGAAGATTCCTTCAGGTGATTGCTTCACTTGAAATCCAAGGAAATAATTCATCTCTCCCATCATGGACATCTCGATTTTCTCTTTCATCATCTTCTCGAACTGCTGGCATATGGTCTCGTTTTTGCAGCCAAAAATGATGTCGTCCACGTAGATTTGCACCAGTAGGATGTCATCTCCTGACTTTATGTTGAACAGGGTGCGATCTACTGTCCCCTTCTGAAAACCTTTCTGAAGTAGAAAGTCTGATAGGGTATCGTACCAAGCCCTGGGTGCTTGTTTTAACCTATACAGAGCTTTCCCAAGTCTGTACACCTAATGTCCCTGCTGAAAGCCGGGCGGTTGTTCCACATAGACTTCTTCCTTCAGTACGCCGTTCAGAAAAGCTGACTTCACATCCATCTGATATACTTTGAATCCTTGATGCGTTGCATAGGCTAGGAAAAGATGAATGGCTTCCAATCTTGCAACTAGGGCGAAAGTTTCATCAAAGTCGATTCCTTCTGCTTGACTGTATCCCTTGGCAACTAGTCGAGCTTTGTTTCTGACAATGACGTTTTCATCACGCTTGTTTTTGAAGACCCACTTAGTACCAATCACGTGCTGATGTCTAGGTCTGTCAACAAGCTCCCAAACTTCATTTCTAACGAACTGGTTCAGCTCTTCTTGCATGGCAATGATCCAGTCAGCATCATTTAGTGCGTCCTCTATTGACTGAGGTTCTTCTGTAGACAAGAAACAAGAATAGAGTGAGCTTTCTCCTTGACTTAATTTAGATCTTGTTGTTATCATTGCTGATGGATCTCCAATGATGAGATCTGAAGAATGAGCGGCAAGCCATGAACGTCTGAGTCTTGCTTCTTCTTCTGATACTACTTCTGCACCGTCAGTAGGTGTGTTAGGCATTTCAGTAGTACTGTTCTGAGATTGCAGTAGTTCAATAAGAAGGTTAGGATCTACTGAGTTTCCAGGTTCAGGGGCATTTAGCTCAGGAACATTAATCATTCCCCCTGAGTTTATATTCTCAGTAGAGGTCTCAGTTACCACTGGGGCTTCCTCATCGACCGTTGTTACCTGTTGTTGATTCAGTTCAGGAGAATCAACTAGGTCAGCTACATCGCTTGTTGGCTGAGTCTGAATTTCTTCATCGTCTGACTCGTCATCCCAACAATGCTGGATCTTTTCAGTTTTATCAGTCAGTCCGAGATCCTGTAGCTTGCTTGCCGACATCTTCGATGTTTGTCTCCGTATTTTTCCCCGTTCTCGCTAACAAACTCATCAAAAACAACATGAGGGCTTTCCTCCACGCAAAGGGTTCGATAGTTAAAGACTCTGAAGGCTTTACTGACTCGAGAGTATCCTAAGAATACTCCTTGATCAGATTTGCTATCAAAGACCTTCAGCTGATCTTTCCCATTATTGTGAATAAAGCAAGGACACCCAAAAATATGAAAATGAGAAATAGAAGGAATTCTCCCTTTCCATAATTCGTATGGTGTCTTCATGTGTTGCTGTGTAACTAGTGAGCGATTCTGAGTATAGCGAGGGCGGTGTCGGTAGCATCGGCCCCGTAACTTTGAGGGTAGTCCAGATCCGCTAGGAGCGTTCTTCTTTGCTTCTTTGAGTGTTCTCGTTTTTGCGTTCGAGCAAGTCCGTTCTTGCCGAGGGGTGCGAGCAGTGATGTCTCGTGCTTGAATTCCCTCTTTATCGCAGCATACTCCTTAACTACCGAGTTGAGAAATTATGTTCCTCTGTCTGAGCGAATTCTTTGAATCTTGATGTCCTTTTCCACACTGAGTTTCTTCAGTAGATTGGGTAGCTCAGTTTGAACATCAGATTTGTTGGCAATGAAGATGACCCAAGTATATCTCGAGTAGTCATCAATAACGACGAGGGCATACTTCTTGCCTCTTATAGTCACTGGGGAGAGTGGCCCGAATAAGTCCATGTGGAGCAGCTGAAGGATTCCATCAGTGGAAGGTGAAGGAATAGGTGGATTGCTTTTCTTTGTCTGCTTTCCCTTCACGCATGCTTCACAATTTCTGTCTTTGATGAACGATTCGTTGGGTAGTCCCCTGACTTTAGAGTTCTTGGCGAGCTTGTTCATAGTCTTGAAGTTCAGGTGGCTGAGTCTCTTATGCCATAACCATCCTGACTTGTCACTGTATTTCGTCTGTGCAAGCACGCAAGCCTCAGGTTCTGCGGTATTCCAGTTAGCAACGTATATGTTTTTCTTCCGCGAACCTGATAACACTGTTTTCCCTGTAGATTTATCAACAATATCACAGAAACCAGCGTCAAAGATTACTCTGTTAAGATTGTCACATAATTGACTGACAGAAAGGAGATTATGTTGAAGTCCTTCAACATATGTTACTCTTGGAACTGAAGCAGTCCCAATGTTCAGCGTTCCATATCTTCTTGTGTAGCCTTTTGAGTTGTCACCGAACTCAATTCTGGTTCCCCTTGAGTTTGATCGCAGTGTCCTGGGGCTGGAACCTTTGGTCAGTTGCTTTTTGCTGCTCGGCTGAGGTGCAACGATTTTCTGCTTATTCTTCGCCTGAGGTGTGGTGTCAGCAGTTTGCATCTTTCCTTTGACGAACCTATCAGCCAGCGCTTCTGAGCTTTTTGAGGTAGAAGCTTCGTGAGTATAGCCAAGACCTTCTTTCGGACTTTGTTGGCCGTTGCGCTCTAAGCATACTTTCCGGCTTCTCCTTAGCTCCTAGTGTCTTGTTCGGTCATCGGTCCTCGCCGGACCTCGTCACTCCTCCCGAGTGAGTCATAATCTTTTTGCACGTGCGTGAGCTTCCGACCGAGTTGGGCTATTTCGGTCTCTTTCTCGAATTGTCCTTAGTCGGGCGAGATCTGAGTCTCTTGAAGCTGAGACTTAGTCATAAGAGATTCAATCTCTTCCTTGAGTCTCGCAACTAGATTCTCCGACTCAGTAGAGACCTGACAATCAGAAGAAAGTCTCTGATTCTCAGCCTTTACCTGTTCAAGTTCCTGAATCGTTTTGCTGAACTCTCTGCTCAGCTGAATCTGCTCCTCTAGCAGATCGTCGTAGGCTTGTACTACGTCCAGAGGGTCATTTGTAACCGAGCACGTGTCGTGTGTGTTGTGTGAAGATGAGGTTATATTAAGCTTGGAAGTTACCTCAGCATCTTCTCTGGCCATCAGGCAGTATTCAGCTGTTCCTTCAGGAACTGTTTCTCCGACCTCAACTGTTACAAATACAGCTTCGTCCTCAAAGGAATACATGAATGTATCCTCCTCAATTGAGTTGTCGGATATCTCTCCGGCTATGTAGGCCTGCCTCCTTCTGGCAAATTTTTCTCTTCTGGCCTGCCGTTCTGCTCGTTGAGCAGCTGAGAGTTCAGGACAGTCATACTGGTAGTGTCCCTCCTTCTTAAAGTTGTAGCAGGTGGATGTTCTGCTGCTTTTTCCGGTTGAGTCTTTGGATGGACTAGCAGCAGGCTCTGCATTCCTGCATTCAGTAGAAGGTTTAGATTCTTCCCTTTTTGGATATTCTTTCTTACATGAGGGAGAATCTCGGTGGTATTTCCTCAGCTTTCTGACTCTCTCTTTTTCTCTCTAATATTTGAGAGCCATCAAAGCTAGTTGGTCAGTGCCTGAAGTCTCGGAAGACTTTGCTACGATTGTGGCCACTGCCTTGCTTGAGGAAACTGGTTTGGGTCCAGTCTTGCTGACTGTTGCCTTAAAGGCATGGTCGATCTGTGTGTCAGCTGGAGCACTGGAACACCTTTGGGGTAGACTATGCTCAAATTCCTCCGTTTTTAGTTCTGAAAATATAACATCAGGAGTTAGAGCATTAAGATCAAAGCGACGTAAATAAGTAGCAAAAGGAAGCCACTTCTGTCGAGGTAGCGCTCTCAGGATCTTGGTGTTCATCTCCTTGTTGGTGAACATCTTCCCCAGCACGTTGATCACATTGACTTGGTTTGTGAATCTGACACTCAGCTCGTCAATGGTTTCACTTGGGTCCATTGTAAAGGCGTCGAACTTCTGAAGCTCTAGTTCGAGCTTGTTCTCTTTGATCTGCAGGGTTCCTTGGCTCAGTACAGTCAGGGCATCCCAGAGTTCTTTCGCCGTCTTGCAGTCTTGCACCCTCCCGAGATGAGAGTCACTGAGCGTAGTCAGTATAGCATTTCGCGCAACTCGGTCGAGGTTGTGCAGCTTTTTCTCTTCAGGCGTGAAGGCTGATTTTTCTTTAGGGATCTTAGCACCAGTCTGTGCTCCTACACCTCCCGCATCAGCGAACTGAACGCTGTCAATCATGGGAATGATGCGTCCTGTCTCAAGGACGTCCGTCATGCTGTCGTGCAGCGATGTGAGGTGTGCCTCCATTCTCACGCGCCATACCATGAAGTTCTCTATCGAGAAAATCGGCACCATCCGAATACCTGACATGTCAGACATTATGTGAACGAGTATAAGGATGAATGAAGAGATGCTTGTGCAGTGAAAACGTTTTCAAGGATCTGTTCGAGAGGACCAGTAGTACAGAACCGGCGATCAAAAGAACACCGAGGCTCCAATACCAATTGTTGTTCCGAAGACGATAGTCAGGTGTAGAGGGGGGGGTGAATACACCTGATCACAGTTTCTTTTTCTCAAACCGAAGGACAGCTGAGCTGTTTGGTGCAACTGATGAACAGTGCCAAATAGTAACCTTCGATCACGGGGTCGAGTGTGTCGGCCCATCGAGCTCTCCCTACCGACCTAAGTCGGTCGTTGAAACTCAGTCAGAGACGTTGTGCGGATAAGTGTGGGTGCCCGGAGATTCGTCTTAGTTGAAAACGTGTTTTCGCAAGATAAATTCTTTTGGCTGTACGCTTTTAAAATACGTTTTATGCAAACATATGATTTTGAGCGGTTTGTATGATATGCAATAAAACAGTAAATAACACAAGCGATATAACGTGGTTCGGATACGCAAGATCCTACGTCCACGGTCCTGACTAAGGCAGGAGAACTTGTTGATTATTCCCGAGCAAGTCTCGGCAAGGTATCTCGTGCACCTGGACGGATCCTTCTAAGTTATAGTCCTTAACGACTTTACAATTCAAACCTAAGTTCGAAAGGGAGGGGATAATCTCCAACTAAGAAGGAGTTCTTACAATAAGAACAATTCACTAAAAGTGAACTCCTTCGAAATCTAAGCTATAAATCTGGCAATGAGCTTAGTCTAGAGAAGAAAGGGATATAAATACTCTAGAGAGAAGAACTACAAATATTCTATGAAAGCAAGTTCTTCGCTGTATAATCTGTTGAGTTCGCTAGACTGTTCTTGAGCTTGAGCTTTTTCCCTTGTGAATCCCGTGCGTGGAGCTCGGATTTCTTCTCTATTTATAGTTGTGAGCAGGCATATGTCCGTTGGAGAAGACGATGCCACGTGTCACAAGCTTCCAAAGAAAACGGTCATAAATTCGAATTGTTGCAGCAGGGCAGTTAATACTGTACATGAGAGCAGCTTTAGTTGGTCAGAGCAGGTCAAAGCGTTGTCGGCGTCTCATTGGTCGAGGTTTGTGGTAGGTGAGAATGTGTTAGAGATAGAGTTGACTATTCCACATCCTCGTGTGATCTTCTCCTGAACTTCGAAAAGATGTTTACGACCGGGTTCGCTTTTACGTCGGATACGACAGACTCAAGACGATCTCTGTCTTCTTGGTGAGTCGGTCGACAAGCCGATAAGTGCTCACAGTGGGTCACGTGATGGCTGAAGGTGCCGAGCTTTGTATTATGTTCTTCTCGCGATATCTTATCGGTGATGGGTGTCTCCTACCGAGGTGAAGATCACCGGCCTTTTGAAGAACGCAAGCTCTTACATTGATGACGTGTGGTTCTGGAGAGTAACTTCGTCAGAAGATCAGTCCAACGGTTTACTCCGTACAGGACTTAGACAAAAAGATAATCAAAACAAAATAAGTCTAACCTTTACATCATCTAGTCCTATCGACACACTATACTACTGATATCAGCTGGGTTTTGGGATCTTCAATTCCATAGTACTACTATGATTTCCCCCAATATTCTTTTAACCACTAGACAACTACCCAACAATGTGCATCCAAATGCAATCAATTTTATTAAATTTAACAATTTATACAATGTCATTTTATCGTAATTAAATTCTTATTTAACTTATTTTTCCCAAACGGTCTTAGGGTAAAAAGATCGGATTATGTATAAATCCTTAATAACCATGGTATAAAAAAAATACTTTTTGTGCAAAATATCTTCGTTTTTATGCCGTTATGATCGACTCAATTAAATTGATCAGTAACTAATTTACATTAATACTACATAATCAAGTCAATAAATTTAAGGAAAGTGAAGTGAATTTACGAGTTGGCCCTCGAAAAGAATAGCACAGCTAGAGGCTAAAGCCGGGATCTATTTGCTAAGTAAAGGACAAGCCGGTAGATAACGTGACACGTAATACGTCTACGTCCTTCCCTTGGGCCCACTCAAAGTCTTCATCCTTATCCCCTTTCAAGATTTCCACATTTTCCACTCCACTTTTCTAATCGCCACACTCCCATCCATTACAATTATTTCCATTCATTTTTTAGTGTATAGGAAGATAATACTCCCTCCATTTCATAATTTTTATTTTAATTTTTTAAGATAAGATGTTTTAAAAAAATTATTAATTTTATATAGAGATTTGAGACCCTTAAATAAAATATTCATAATATTTTTCTATTTAACGAAATTGAATAAAAATTATAGGATAGTTTTAAAAAAATGAAATAAGAATTGTGGAGTAGAGGAAATAAAAAAATCGTATAATGTTTTTCCATTTATTATAGAGTATAGTCTCAAATGTATACCGAACACTCTACCTTTAGCACTTTTTATATGTTATTTTCTATGTTTTCGACTTCTATTTCTTTCTAAAATATTTAGAGTTATAATATTATGATTTGATTTTTTTTTACTATATTTTGAATTTGGTATCTTCATTTACATAATAGGGAATATAATATATATGAAGATCTTCTTAGATAGGAAAAAAAAACCTGCATCTTTCACCTTATTGTATGTCTTGGATTGAATATGTTGTTGAATATTTCATTATGCATAATAATAGAATATGTTTTGTGTATAAGAATAAAAAATTAACATTCATGCATAAAATATATTCCATCGTATAAAAATAATTCATCCTTCGTATTTCTATGTCAATCTCTCTACTAAATCTGCACCCTTACATAATAACTCTAATGTTTAGGATTCTTTAGAAAATAACGGACTCCTCCGTCTCACTGCAATTGTCTTATTTTTTTTTCGGTACAAACACTAATAAGTTAGTGTATGTGTATAAATAAATAATAAAGTAGTGTAATTCATTAATTTTATATAATGTTATTTTACTTAAAAATGAAAATGGACAATTCGAAAAGAAATCTCCCTCCATCATGCTTCAAGTGACATATTTTCCTTTTCGGGCGTCCCGCTCCTAGTGATCCGTTTCCAAAAAAGGAAATATTTTTTTAAAAAATCACAAATTATCTCCTACTTTATCATTTCTTTCTCCTACTTTATCACTTATTTATCATTTATTTATTCTACTTTATCACTTCTCTCTCTACTTTATCATTTACTCTTCATATTCGCATTCATACTTTATTATCTACTCATCTCATACTCTCTTATTCACTTTTTAAATCCTCGTTCCGAAAAGAAATGGATAGCGTAGAATGGAGGAAGTAATGGACAATTGAGCGTGCTATCTCTAGAGTAGTGCACACTTGAGCGTCAATTATGCGGTGTGGAAATAGTTAAAAGAGCGTGGAATGTAAAAAGGGGTAGATATTTCACCACTAACCAAATCAACCCTTCTATATAATCTCCCCACTTCCTACTCACTGTTAACTCCACCACTCCAGAAAAAGCAAAATCAAACGACCAAAAATGGTGCTCCTCGACCACCTCTGGGACGACGTTGTCGCCGGTCCTCAGCCGGAGCGCGGCCTCGAACACCTCAAGAAGGTTTTCACTCACCAGCCGTTAAAGATCAAAGGTTCTCTCTCTCTTTCTCTCTCTTCAATCTATCGATTTCCACCTCCCTCTTCTCCGTTTCTCTCTCACACACAGACACGTTTTACTGCGTGCGATCGACGATCGATATGATCGATCTACTGATTTTAAGTTGTTTTTTTTTTAATTTATAATTTTATGTGATGGATTATTTGATGTCGGAGGAGAGGGAAGCAGCAAGTATCAGAGATCTCTGTCGATGCCGGCGAGTACGGCGACGCCAGGAACGCCGTCGCCGAAGAGGAAGGATAACGTGTGGCGGAGCGTTTTCCACCCCGGCAGCAACCTCGCCACCAAGACCGTGGGAGCTAACTACTTCGACCGGCCGGAGCCAAACTCTCCCACTGTTTACGACTGGTGCGTACTTTTTTACTTTTCAGTTTACTGATACTGATTATGTGTGATTAGTGATTAATGTTGGTGATTTTTATAGGCTTTACAGTGGGGATACTAGGAGCAAGCACCAGTAGAGTGTGTTGACGGACTCCGGCGGCGGCGTGGCCGCCGGTCCGGTTTCATGTACATAGTGTTGAAGATCTATACTGATCGTAGAACCTCTGCATATCTATATATCTATGTAATAACGTATATGTGGGGTTTGGTTTCTCGTTGTTAATGCAAATCAAGACTGCAGCGCTGCGTTTTGTTTTGTTTGTGTTGGTTGAAATAATTGAGATCTGAATTTTCAATCTAAAAGTCTTATGTTTATCTAAACGATTTTTTATTTTATTTTATTTTATGACGAAAAATTTATTTATAACCGCTATTTTTTAAAACAATTATTTATATAGTTTATTATTTATATTTGGGAATGGGGCATCTTATAATACGTTAATAATTATATATATTTATGTTGATTTGACATGCTTATGTACTAAGTTATAAATAATATGTTTTGATTTAGTATGTGAAGTTGAATGATGGTTTACAAATAAAATATTTGTGTTAATTTATTATTTATGAAAATATTATAATTTTATAGAATAGTCCAAGTTGATAGTTTGTGAACTTATATAAAGTGATGGATTTATAAATAAAATATTTATTATAATTTATTATCTATGAAAATAATATAATTTTATAGGATAGTACGAGAAAAGAAAAGTAGGACAAGGGAGTAGTTTTTGTTTTATATAGTATCTGAAGAATCTTGAAATAAAATTAAATAAAGGAAACGTTTATAGTGATGAGATAGTTAGGAACATATTTTGATTTTGACGTGGGGTAGTTCATTTTCCATTTCACTTTATTAGTTTATTTTTTAAAAAAATATGGAAATTATTTATTGTGTAAAAAAATTATAAAAATTAGCCAAATTTATTAAAACATATACTAGAATATTATTTTTTGAAAACCAGATTAATAGAATGAAACGAAAGAAATGTATCTATATGAATATTAGTAATATGAAGTCGCTATAGCTGGTTAATTCTTTCAATTTATGGCGGTTGTATACCGTTACATTATTGATGCTAATATTATTAATTAATACTTATATTTAATATAATTAAGTTATAAAGTCCACTTAAAACAGATAATAAGATGAGGGGTATGGCCCCAGAGTAGTTCATATATGTAGAGTTGTGTAAAGTTGTGGGTCTCTCAAAAAAAATATTTGTAATAATTTGTCAAAAAAATAAATAAAAATTGGTCAACTTCAATAGAATAGCCCAAAATGTATATTGGATTATTTCAATAGGACAGATGGAGTATAACTCAACTTGTATTACAAATAATATACTCCCTGCGTCCCACCGAACTGTTCCAAGGACGTCTAGTTTAGGGTTTAGGGTTTAACATCTCGATTTGAGTAGCTTCCAAGGACGTCTGGGTAGCAACATACTGCAGGATACGTGTTTTCGAAACTGGTCAGAATCTCTACCATAATGCTTATTACCAAATAAGAGATAAAGAACGGGACAATGAGGATGGAGGCGATAACCTGGCATATGTGTCCGACTGACGATTTGGGGCTGCAGCAAATGTAAGATCGTTTCAAGCTGGGTGCAAAGAGACGATCATAAGACCGATTTTCAACTGAAATGAAATAGAAGGAAACATGCAAGCTTCAGATGTTTTGACCGCTTCAATTCATCTAATGAAAGTTAAAAGGGAATCATCTACTACTATTGTAGAACTGGAGCATTCCTAGAGTATTACCACTTGATCAGTTTCATGTAAAGATTTGAGACGATTGGTCAGCTTTGACAACCGGTTACTACTAGAAACCCTACCATTTATCCAGTTCAGACCACCATGTCGGGTATTACTGCGAACAAGAAGTTCTGTACAGCCAAGAGGCGTTACAGATGCAGAAGGTAATCCTATGTTCATGTCCGAATCAGAGCTAGAAATGCAGTGTTTTGCAGTATATGAGTCATCCTAATGATGCAGACAGCAAGTGTCTTTCTCATTGATTACTTTATTGTAACAACTACGCCATTACCTCTTCCTCATACTCATCAATGTCAGAATAAAGAGCAGCAATAAGGGCATCATAATTTGGATCATCTCTTAGAGAACGGGACATTCATTGTTGCTGCACAGATATCACACAAGAACTAGATTGCAACAACACTTCCCATGGATTTGTCAATGCACTCTCTGCAAAAGCGATGTAAGCATTCCATGACTGTTCTTGTCTTCCTAATGATGCCTGTCAACAATAATGAATGGCCAACAAAGAGATGAAAATCTTCATTAAACAATCTTGTATTTAACAATTGTGGAGAAATAATTAAAATTTCTGTCAAAACCTTGTAATAAGTAGTATAAGGTCAGTAGTCAGTTAGCCATCAGAGAGAAAACAAAGGCTCAAAGTTAACTCAAAGACTAAATAGCTTGATCATTTCAGGCATCCCAACTGAACCTCAACAAACAAGAGAAGACTCGCTTTCTATTACATGACATTTTTTCTCATCTAAATCTGAGACATTAAAATTACAAGTACAAAATATCCTTCCGTACTTCAACAAGTTTCACAATCATAAATCTGAGATTAACACAAGCAGAAAGTTTAGGCAGCTTCTTACAGAATATCACCTACAAACAATGTGACAAGTAATATGTAAAGTATCTATGCCGGATGATTGCATCAAAACTTCATGCAATATAAAACAAGAATTATAGTCATCAGAGACCATTCAGAAAATTAACTGTCAATATGCAAACTGCTGATAACCAGTCATGCAAACTGCCCATATTAAGTAGCCACATATGGTTGGCACCTCAGAACCAAAAGATATTTGAAGTAAAAAACACAATTCATTTCCATAGAATTCCCAAAACCATGAGCACAGATGTGAAAGCAGCAATGTATGACATCATAGCAATCCCAATTCCCACAGAATTTTTAACTTAAAGAACAGGCAACATATTTTGGAATACCAAATAAAAATTACCATTATCGGTTAAAACAACCTGATAACTCAATCACTGCATATTGATATCCTAAATAAGAATTACTTCCAAGCAGATCGTGCATGATTTCACGTGTCATGTTCCATCAATTGAAAGAAAGTTCTTAGCGCAGCCACTAAATCCAAGATCAAGGTAGAGTCGACTTCAAAAAAAAAAAAAACTACGAATCTAGAATAAACCCAGAGATCCTCTTCAATCAGGGGTGGATCCAGGATTCGATACTGGGGTGGGCTGAAAAGTAAACATTTTTGCACATTATTCTTTATATACCAAAATACTTCAATAGTTAATTTGTATAATTTACAATATTCAATATTAAGCTGAATATAGATAGTTAGCACTACCATGTTAAAACAAATTATACGAAATTAGAAAGTAGAAACACAAAAATAATCACTGCATATTACCTAAAAGAATTATACGAGATTTTTTTGAAACAAATTCAAAGCCTAATTTGAAAACACAATTAAATACATTGAAAGCACATGAATAAATTACCTAATAATTCAATAAAAACTAAACATATGTGATATATGTCAAAAAAATGAAAGTATTGTCCTAATTTTGAGTTTTTTTAACTTGAGGGAAAAAAAAAGTTAATAAAGCCAAATATAAACAAATGAAGGTGGTAGTGGAGATTAATCGGAATAAAAAGAAAATTAGTAAAAAGATAACAAAGACACTGCGAGGTACTAAAGTAATAAAAACTAAAAAAGAAGTATAAAAAATATGAAACGATTAAGAAAACACAAGAGATGTAAGTAAGAAAAGTTGGGAAAAAAGGAGGACGAAAAGGGTAAATAGGAAAGGACTAAGAAAAAGAATAAGGTAATATGTAAAAAATAAGAAAAATGAAGGAAACTGAAAATAAAAAGGAATGGATATACTAATAAGAAAGAAAACGAAAAACGCTACGAAAAAATTGACAAGAATTAAGAAAATATGCTATAATTAAATTCGAACCAGTGCCTATTTTATAACAAAAAGGACGCTCAACCACTCTACTAGTAGCATATCATTAAAAATTTATCGTCAAATATTAATATTGTTTCAAACTTGAGCTGGGCTGGGCTGGAGCCTAGTGCAGCTCACTAATAGCTCCGCCCTTGTCTTCAACGATATCTAAGCTAAGAAATTATTCCTCAATACATAATAGGGAGATCTCAAGCTACAACCGGACATTTAACGAATCAAACACCTCTCAAATCCAAACCGCAAAAACCTAAAGCCATATATTCCAGTATGCCTGGGTGTTTCCATAGATGATTGTGTACGCACATGTATAAAAGCATCATACCACACGAAGAAATGAGATACGGAAACATTACTCGTCTTTTTCTCCGCCGCTCAAGTAACAATTGCTGTCGGAATCTAAGAGTCAAAACACAACCTGAAAAAAAAAATCAAACATAAGGAAATTCGAAACAGAAATGTTGAATCCAACTGATCGTCATCGTCGAACATAATGCATGTTCGTCGTTGCCGACGTGAACACTGTAACAACCAGCAGGTGTTCAATAGAATACTGAAATAATGTGATTTTTTTGATTTTCTGATTTATATGCGAGAACATAAACTGGATTGGAATTACTGACTAAGAACACAGACAGAGATATAAGGATAGAGAGAACAGAGAGAGAATAGAGAGGGGGAAGAAGAAGATAAGTTTTCTGCTTAATTCTCATTATCCCCTCGCTTCCCACATATAGCCATAATAAGAAAACGTGTTTCCAAAGCTAAAGACTGAAAGTAAATAAAAGCATAAAAGTAGACGTGGAACTATCAGAGCCGTCCACAGTAACTCCTGATCCATAGATCTCGACCTTTAACCACTCTCAAGATCCACGGTCTCGATCTCGAACTCCCCTCGTGCGTCTACAAACTCCACATCATCTTCCTACGTCATCAATTCCATCTCTTCTTCGATCAGATACCGCTTTGCCAACAATAAACTTTTTTCATCTTCCTCTTCATTTCTCACCTGATTATCTTCCTTCTCGTCGATCTCCTCCAACGATGGTGCTGTTACAATATCTCCCCCTTCAATTGAGCCTTGACCCCAAGGCGGTAGATCAGGAAATAGTTTCCAAAGGTAAATACCCTCAATCCACGTTTCCATTTTTGCTTCATTGTTCTCCCATTACATAAGGAACGTGTGGATTTCTCTTCCCATACGATTCATCCTCCTTCTTTTTCCTTTTACATAAGGTTTGAGTTGGAACTCCCCTGAAAAATTAACAGCTGGTAGGGTCTCTGATACAAATTTCCCGGGCTTAATTGAGCGCTTCAACAACGACACATGAAACTCAGGCCAGATTTTGGCCCCTGAAGGAAGGTCTAACTTGTAAGTACACTCTTCTGTCTTTGCTGTAATTAGGTAGGGTCCATAGTACCTAGGAGACAACTTTTGATTCTTTCCCATTACCACCATATTTTGTCGAAATGGTTGGAGTTTGAGGTAGGCATATTCTCCTATTGTTGGGTGATGATTCACTCCCCAACAATAGCACAAAATGTTGGGAGATGACTGTCTTCTCAGTTGAGAACTAACTCAGTAGCCCTGTGCTCTGAATACTTACTGAAGATTTGAAGATCCCAAAACCCTATCTTGATTGATGAACCATTCAGTTGTAACTTGTTGTTCTGTCTCTGAGGTTTCAGACTCAGCACACACTCTGCATCTGGTTCAGGCACTCAGTTGATTACCTGCCTCATCACCAGAAGTAGAAGACTCGGAATCTTTGGACTCGAGCGGGAGCAATATATCGAAAGGAGTCGGTGGAACCGAACTCGGCAGGAGTAGTTCACCGAACTCGTAGCTGATCTTCAATAGGGCGACTCGGCGGGAGCATGCTATCGAATCGGAGATCGACTCGAAGCAACGGCCAGACAATCTTCTGACTGTCAGATTCTCTAAAGTCAAATCAGTAGAGTCAATACGAGGAAGAGAGAAGTCAGCTTCAGATCTCCTTGAAGTCTGTTCTGTCTCAACCACTTTTCTGAACCTCGACCAATGACAAGCAGCCACCTGTCCTATATCTGTTAAAGCTGCAAGTCAACAACTTTCCAGAAATGGAGGGAAAGGACACTACTACCATACTTCGAAAGAGCCGTTAGCTACCCAAAAGAGAGAGAAAAAGGATCGTCGTCTCCAATGGATCTATCCTAATCTCTGCTCTATAAATAGAGGGATAAAATCGAATTGAAGCTCGCCCTAAGACAGACGAACTCAAAGCATTCAAAGAGCTACTCGAAAACGCCTAAGTCTTTCGCAAGTAATTCGAAGAGACAATCTCCGGCGAAAGACTACATTTCTGCTCATAGGGAACCAAGCTGAATTAGAATTATACAGCCTCTAGTATCCAAGCAACGATACACGAACCCAAAGCTTATACTCAGGTGTTCGTCGCTCTAGAAGCCAATTTCTTGTTCCCTATCCCTCTAACCTAAGCTTAACCGTTTAAATCTATAGCTTAGACGAAGGAGTTCACTTCTGAACTGATCCTTATTGTTAAGGACTCCTTCACTATTGGAGAGTTTTTCAAACACTTAGTTTGATACCTTGTAAACTGATACTTGCTCAGTATAAATCTCAAAACCAGTGTTTGTCCAGTGTACAAACCGACTGAGACTATCTCAGTATAATACATAGCCTCCTGATCTTTCGGGACAGTGGACGTAGGATTGTTGGATCCGAACCACTTTAAAAATCGCTGTGTTCTGTGTTCTTTATTTTACTGTGATGGAATAAAAGTGTTTAGGAACGCTACCTTCCTCCTGGTGTGTTGTCGCGGCTCCGATTGTTGCTCCTATGTTAGACCTTCTGATCTGTGTCCCGGCCTTTTTCTTCCTCTTGGTGGTCAGAGATCTAAAGAAAATAAATTTAAAGTCTCTCTCTGTAACTCACGCCACTCTCGAAATTTTATGAATCAATTGTCTGAGTTTCTGAACAGAATACTAATATATATAGGCTTCAAAAACCTATATAATATTAATATATTTGTAGCCCATTAATTTAATTATATTCCAATGGGCTTCTACATAATCAGCCCATAATATAATTAATTAATTTACTAGGTTACTAATATTTATCAATTAATTGGCCCAGCCAATTAATTCCAGATAAATAACATTATTAAATAATGTGAAAATACATTAATCCATTAATAATGATTTCTGAGAGACAATAAATTACTAGGCAACTAATTGGGCCAGATCAGGGATCCAATACAAGAAATAAAGCAGGGCCTCCAATTAATTAATTATCCATGCTCAGCCCAGAGCAAAATTAATTAATTAACACAGATTCATTCCACTAGAGAATCCGTGCTGACTTACCCCTTTATCCCAATTTGAGCAAGGGCTTGTATTTTAGACTTAATCAATCTCCGTATTTAAGATAGAAATATCCGTTAATTAATTAAGCTCACTGACAGCTTAAATTAATTAACATCTTATATTCCTGAGTAGTACCACTCGACCTTATTAACACACCCGAACTTAATCAACCGGCCGGGTTTAGTGTGCTAATCCTTTCGAGTTCCTCAGGGGATATTATCAACCCATTTTACTAGGATACGGATGCAAGATACGGACAACCAGCTCGAGCCACAAATAACAACTAACACCTAAGATACGTAGATCCCGCCGCTCATTTGACGTTCACCATAGTAGGTCAAAGTGATAGATAGCCAAATGCACTCAGTGAAGTCTTACCAAGCTTAAGATCGGCTAAGTCACCGAGATCTTGGTTCTCCACTAAGGTCGGTTAGGAGAACACATCTCACCGTGATCCTTCAATACACCACCTTAAGTGTACCGGTAAAGACAAGCGGCTAAGACAAGCCACTTCTTATCTAAACGCTAGGCTTAAACCGACAACTTCATCCTTAAGTTGTCTCAATGTGTAAGCTTGTTTATATCTTGTCAGTTCAACCAATTTGTGTTGTCTTCTGTGATACCCGACACACCACACAAATCTAACTTTTATACAAGATAAAGGATAACATGTGCAAATATACATATTTATCAGATAGGAGAATAAAACAGTGGTAAGGACAAAAACACATTGTATACAAGCATAAAAGTGCTTCCAGCATACAAAATCCCAACATACTGTTGCATTGATTTACTGTGCATACTAAAAATATATCTTTCAAATCATTCAACTGAGTTTCAGAAAACTTAATCGACTGCACTAATCTACTGAAACGGTTTTGATAAAAACGTTTTCCTAACTCAACTAAATTTGGGCCTACACATTTTCGCACTACTGAACTCTATCTGATTGGTATTAAATTCTGACTCCAGTCAGCTAGTAGGCCTCAGTAGAGTCAGTCACTCTGCCACGCGATTCAGAACAGTGTATCTGGTCTGCTGAATATATTCAGTACGACACTCTCCTGAAAAGGACTGTTCGCGTTTTTAAGTTGAAAAATCGGTTTTCAGGTGTATTCACCCCCCCCCTCTACACCTAAACGTACTCTCGGGACCAACAATTGGTATCAGAGCAGGAATTCTTTAAGACTCTTGTTGTTCTGAAACTGGTCTACTTGAACGGATCCGGAAAACGTTTTCACTGCATATCATCCTTCATTCATATCATTATCTATCATGTCTGATATGTCAGGAATCAGGATGGTACCCATGTTCTCAGTAGAGAACTATGGTGTATGGCGGGTCAGAATGGAGGCACATCTGACCTCTCTCCATGATAGCATGACAGAGGTTCTGGAGGATGGACCTATCGTTCCTATGGTCGATAGCGTCGTAGCTCAGGATCAAGCACAAGGAGGAGGGATGGTGACCGGGAAGAAGATCCCCAAAGACAGAAGTCTCTTCACCCTTGAGGAGAAGAAGCTTCACAACTTAGACCGCGTCGCCAGAAATGTCATACTGACCACTCTGAGCGATTCTTATCTCGGAAGAGTTCAGGACTGTAAGTCTGCGAAAGAACTCTGGGATGCTCTAGCACTACTGAGTCGGGGGACTCGGAAGATCAAAGCAAACAAACTCGCAATGGAACTTCAGAAGCTGGAGAGATTGTCTCTCATACCTGGCGACACCATTGAAGATCTTAACGTCAGATTTACGGATCTGATGAACTCTATCAACGGGCTGATGAACTCTATGAATCTCAAGATTTTGAGGGCACTTCCAGACGGTCACTGGACTCCCTTTGCTACTTTATTGCATTATTCTGACTTAGATATTGTTACTCCTGACCATATCTTTTCAGAACTTAAAGCGGAGGAGTTCGAGTTTGGCTTACCTCAAAGGAAGCAGCGAGCTGAAGCTGACACCCAAGTCGACCATGCGTTTAAAGCATCAGTCAGCACAGCAGCTCCGGCGTCTAGCAAGGCTGAACCTTCACTCAGTGACATACAAGAAGGAAATCTAGCCAAGAAGTACGCGCTGCTTGCCGTGAAGTATCAGAAGGAAAAGGAGAGGCGCAGAAAGCTCTCAAGAGTCGTCAGAGACTCCAAGGGTAAGAATGAATATACACCTAAGCGCACTCCTGACTCGCATACTTCTGAATGCAGGAAACAGGAGGACTCAGCTCTGTCGATAGACAGCGAGAGCAAAGAAGAAAGAGTCACAACCTGCTATAACTGCAACAAGCCAGGACACTATCAGTATGACTGTCCTGAGCTCAGCACTGCTGAAAGAGCAGCACGCAAAGCAAGAAGGGAGAAGTTCATTAAGAAGCGACAAGCATACATTGCCGGTGAACTCTCAGACGACTCAGATGAAGTTGATTCCTTCATGGATTCATCAGACGATGAAGCAGCTTTCATGGCCATAGAGCTTGAAGCTGAAGAAGTTGCTGAAAAGTGTCTCATGGTAGGAGAAGATGATGAGGTAAACTCTCATGCACCATTTAATTCCTCTTCACACTGCACACACGACACTATTTCAGGTGCGGATGAGAATCTGGATGCCGCGATCGCATACGAAGAACTACTCGACGAGCAGATTCAGATGAGTCTGCAACTTAGTAAGACTCTTCAGGAGTTGGATACCCTGAAAGTGGAGAATCATAGACTTTCTCAGGAGAGTCAGGTTGCTACTGAGTTAGAAGGACTTGTGTTGAGACTCAGGGAGGAGATAAACTCTCTGATGGCCAAGTCTAAGCATCAAGAAGATCAGATCTCAGTATTGACCAAAGACTTGACTCAGAAAGATACTGAACTGAGTCTACTGAAGCAAGAGTTGTCAGGACTTCAGACCGAGCATGAATTGCTGAAGAAAAGTGATGATGTCTGGAGAAACCTGATGACAGAGCGGTACATGGGCGCTGAAAAGAAGCTTGAAGCTATGCTACAAGCAACAAGCCCAAGCATTGTAAGGAGGGACTCAGATTCAACCATGGAGCCTCCTCATCTGCCCCCGTACGCTCAGAAAACCGTCTAGCTAATAGGTTTGTTCAAGGGGAGACCATCAATGCAGACATACTGAACCCCCGCACTCTGACAAAAAGATCAGCACCAGATCACCCAGTTTAGTTAAGGGGGGACCAGCAAAGCAAAATGGGCTGATCAGTATGGACCTCCGCAGCTGACTCATCCACCTCAGTATGGGTCATATTACTATAATCCTATAGTCAGGAGAGGATCCTAAAGTCAGAAGAAGAAGAAGAAAGCCGTACAGAAGGCAAAGGTCAGCAGTTCACCCACTCAGAAGATCAGGACTCTTGAACCTGAAAAGCCTCAGAAGTCAGCACCGTCCAATCCAGTGGTCAAATATGTTGACAAAAGTGGAAAGAAACTGTCTGAGACCACCAGGGTCGTGAGACAGATTTGGGTTCCAAAATTAACATCTAAGGACCCAAAATAAAAAATACAGGGTACCTAAATATAATTCTGTTTTGCAGGTGCACAAGGACCCTTGGTATGTGGACAGCGGATGCTCAAGACACATGACGTACCAAAAGGACCTACTGAAGAATTATACTACTGAAGGACCCCGAATCGAGTTTGGAGACAACGCAAAAGGCTATACCAGAGGCTAGGGAACACTCAGCATTGGAACAACAACAGTTCCAAGAGTATCATATGTTGAAGGACTTCAGCATAACCTTCTCTCTGTTAGTCAATTTTGTGATAACTCGAATAGAGTGATTTTTTACGCTGGTTTCTGTGATGTCATTGATAAATCTACAGGGAAAACAGTGTTATCAGGTTCGTGCAAAAAAAATATATCTATGTAGCTGACTGGAACTCAACTGAACCTGAAGCTTGTTTGTTGGCGAAGAATGACAACAGAACGGGATGGCTCTGGCGCAAAAGACTCAGCCATCTCAACTTCAAGACGCTCAACAAATTAGCTAGAAACACTCTAGCAAGAGGGCTGCCGAATGAAGTATTCAACAAAGACACTCAGTGTGAAGCATGTCTGAAGGGAAAGCAAACAAGGAATCAAAATCCACCTGTTCCATCCCCTTCCACTGATGGAATCCTTCAGCTACTACATATGGATTTGTTCGGTCCAGTCTCTCCAGTGACGATCAAAGGCAAGAAGTATGCATTAGTGGTCATTGATGACTACTCACGCTACACATGGGTCATATTTATTGCCAACAAGTCTGACGTCAAAACAGAGTTACCAAGGCTTCTGAAAAGGCTCAGTGTCGAGAAGAACACCAAGATCATCAAGATACGTTCAGACAAAGGAACTGAGTTCCTGAATTTTATGGTAGAGGAGTTCTGCAAAGCAGAAGGCATAGAGCATAAGACGTTTGCCGCGCGCACGCCTCAACAAAATGGGGTTGCTGAGAGGAAGAATCGAACACTCAAAGAAGCTGCAAGAACCCTGCTTGCAGACTCAGGACTCCCAACCAAATTCTGGGCAGAAGCTACTGTACTGCATGTTATACTCAGAATAGATCTCTACTGACAAAGCAGCATAAGAAGACACCATATGAACTATGGAACGGCAGGAAGCCTTCTTTATCCTATTTCCATATTTTTGGGTGCTCGTGCTTTATCCACAATAATGGGAAAGATCAGCTGAAGACTTTTGATAGCAAGTCAGATCAGGGAGTGTTCTTAGGATACTCCCGGGTCAGCAAAGCTTTCAGAGTCTTTAACTATCGGACCCTTTGCGTGGAGGAAAGCCCTCATGTTGTTTTTAATGAGTTTGCTATTGAAGACAGGAGCAAAAACTCTAAACCTGAATCTGAGGACATCAGTAAGCAGCTACAGGATCTGATCTTAAAAGACAAAGTCGAAAAGATCCAGCTATGTTGGGATGATGATTCAGATGAAGAAACTGAAGATAAATCTATTGAATCTCAGCCATTAGCCGAAGTAGCTGAACAGATTGACTCTCCTGAACAGAGTCAATCCCAGGTAACTCAACCGTTTAAATCTATAGCTTAGACGAAGGAGTTCACTTCTGAACTGATCCTTATTGTTAAGGACTCCTTCACTATTGGAGAGTTTTTCAAACACTTAGTTTGATACCTTGTAAACTGAGACTTGCTCAGTATAAATCTCAAGACTAGTGTTTGTCCAGTGTACAAATTGACTGAGACTATCTCAGTGTAATACATAACCTCCTGATCTTTTGGGACAGTGGACGTATGATTGTTGGATCCGAACCACTTTAAAAATCGTTGTGTTCTTTATTTTACTGTTCCATTGATTTACTGTGCATACTAAAAATATATCTTTCAAATCATTCAACTGAGTTTCAGAAAACTTAATCGACTGCACTAATCTACTGAAACTGTTTTGATAAAAACTTTTTCCTAACTCAACTGAATTTGGGCCTACACATTTCCGCACTACTGAACTCTATCTGATTGGTACTGAATTCTAACTCCGGTCGGCCCAGCGTGCCTCGGAGAGTCGGTCACTACGCCACGCGATTCGGAACGGCTTATCCGTCCGGCCGAATTCATTCGGTACGGCACTCTCCTGAAAAGGACTGTTCGCGTTTTTAAGTTGAGAATTCGGTTTTTAGGTGTATTCACCCCCCTACACCTGAACGTACTCTCGGGACCAACACCTATCTTAAACTGTCGGTCGATCCTCTTCTTGTTAGCGTTTCTCTCCATTTTGTCTTGAGCATACCGCAAGTTTTCCTTAAACGCCTGTTGTAGTTCTTGCCTTTTCTGAATCATAGCCTCACTGTCTACTGATTCTGTGTACGGAAATGGCCCCATAAACAGAATTGGGGGAGTGTATCCATATATAGCCTCAAAAGGTGTCATTTTGAGGCTAGCGTGGTAGTTAGTGTTGTACCAATGCTCTGCTAATGGCAGCCACTGGAACCACTGCTTCTGATTTTGCCTCACCATGGACCTTAGGTAGGTTTCAAAACACTGGTTCAGTCTTTCAGTTTGGCCATCTGCTTGTGGATGGTAGGAAGAAGTTAGGGATAGCTTGACACCCATTAATCTGAATAGTTATGTCCATAGTGTACTGGTGAAGATAGGGTCTCTATCTGTAACTATGGTTACTGGAAGACCATATAATTTAACAATATTATCCAAAAACACATGGGCTATGCTGATAGCAGTGTTGGGATGACTTAGCCCAATGAAATGTTCCAACTTAGTAAGTCAGTCAATGACTACCAAGATTACACTCCTTCCCTGAGATTTAGGCAGTCCCTCTATGAAGTCCATGCATATTGGGTCCAGGGTTGTTAAGGTATGGGCAAATGGTGGAGTAATCCTGGGTTTCCTACCCTCTCCACTTTGCATTTGCTAGAGACATCACAAGCATTTACCCACTGACTCACTTCCTTTTTTAAGCCTGGCCAATAAAAATACCTCCTTAGCCTCTGATAAGTGCCTTATGCTCCTGAATGCCCCCCAGTTGCAGAGTCATGCAACTCTCTAATGATGCTATTCCTTAATTTTTTTCTGATTTCCCACTACTATTCTCCCCCTGTACCTTAAAAGTCCCCCTTCAAGCTTATGATCAGGATAGTCTTCACCTCCTACAGCTTTGGCCCCTATAATTTTGGATATCTCCTTATCCAAATAATAGCTATATGTAACCTTCTCCATCCAAGAGGGGATGGCTGTTGAAATAGCCATGCACTCTGAGTCAGAAATACCCATTCTGGATAATGCATCAGCAGCCTTATTTTCTCCCCCCTTTCTGTAGTAGATTGAATAGTCATATCCTAGGAGTTTAGGAATCCACCTCTGTTGTAAGGGGGTGGTGATCTTTTGGTCCATTGAGTGTTTGAGGGCTTGTTGATCTATTTTGATTATGAAATGTCTTCCCTGTAGGTATCCCCTCCATTTCTTTACAGCCGTCAACACAGCTAGGAATTCCTTTTCATAAGTTGACAATCCTATGTGCTTCACCCCTAAGGCTTTACTAAGATAGGCAATAAGTTTACCTCCCTGAGATAGGACAGCTCCAATCCCTGTCCCTGAGGCATCTGTCTCCACTGTGAATTCTTCAGCAAAATTAGGTAGTGACAAAACAGGTGCTGATACCATAACTTGCTTGAGTTGTTGGAAAGCTTCCTCTACTGTGGGAGTACATAAGTGTTGGGATTTTGTATACTGGAAGCAAATTTTATGATTGTATACAATGTGTTTTGTCCCTACCACTATTTTATTCTCCTATCTGATAAATATATATATTTGCACATGTTATCCTTTATCTTTTATAAAAGTTAGATTTATGTAGTGTGTCGGGTATCACAGAAGACTACACAAATTGGTTGAACTGACAAGATATAAACAGTTATCACAGCCGAGACAACTTAAGTATTAGTTATCGGTTTAAGCTGCAGTTTAGATAAGAATTAGCTTGTCTTGACTGCTTGTCTTTACTGGTACACTTAAGGTGATGGATCACAGTGAGATGTGTTCTCCTAACTGACCTTAGTGGAGAACCAAGATCTCGGTGACTTAGCTGGTCTTAAGCTTGGTAAGACTTCAACTAAGCGCATTTGGCTATCTATCACTTTGACCTACTATGGTGAACGTCATCGCGACCGGATCTACGTATCTTGGGTGTTAGTAGCTGTTTGTGGCTCAGGCTGGTTGTCTGTATCTTGCAACCGTATCCTAGTAAATGGGTTGATAATATCCCTTGAGGAACTCGTAAGGATTATCACACTAAATCCGGCCGATTGATTAAGTTCAGGTGTGTTAATAAGGTCGAGTGGTACTTCTCAGAAATACATAAGATGTTAAATAATTTAAGCTATCAGTGGGCTTAATTAATTAACGGATATTTCTATCTTAAATACGGGGATCGATTAAGTCTAAAATACAAGCCCATGCTCAAGTTGGGATAAAGGGGTAAGTCAGCACGGATTCTCTAGTGGAATGAATCTATGTTTATTAATTAATTTTGCTCTGGGCTGAGCATAGACAATTAATTAATTTGAGGCCCGGCTTTATTTCTTGTATTGGATCCCTGGTCTGGCCCAATTAGCTGCCCAATATTTATTCTGCTCTCTCGGAAATTTTTATTAATAGATTAATGTATTTGTACATTATTTAATAATATAGAAATTATTTATCTGGAATTAATTAGCTGCGCCAATTAATTGATAAATAAGTGACCCAGTGATTATTAATTATATTATGGGCTGAATATTAATTTATTGGAAGCCCATTAACAATATAATTACTAATGAGCCACAATTATAATATAATGTTACATACATTATATTATAAATACACACGTTCAGGAAACAGATTAATGATTCTTCACTAGTAACGCCAAAAAACGTGTGTGAGAGCAGAAAAATAATTCCTCTCAGATCTCTGTCCACACGGAGGAGCGAACGGGCCAGGACACAGATCAGAAGATTTGATACACGAGCAACAATCAGAGCTGCAACAACATACGTAGGAGGAAGGTATATCGTTCTTCACCTCCTATTTCCTTCAATAAGAACTCCCCCTTCTTCAGTTGGTATGTATGGGGCTTGTTGATAACTCCATAGTGTCTGATAAACTTCCTATAGTACTGTTAACCCTAGAAATCCCCTCAAGCCCTTGATGTTAATAGGAGTGGGCCACTCTGTCATACTTTTTCACGTTCTTTGGATCAGTAGCCACCCCCTGTTGTGATATGATGTGGCCTAAATATGCCACAGATTCTTGCCCAAAGCAACACTTGCTGAGCTTAGCAAACAGTGTATTCACTTTCAATATCTCCAAAACTTCTCTCACCTCCTTCATGTGAGTCTCCCAAGTGGGACTATAGATTAAAATGTCATCAAAAAACACAAGTACTGACCTCTTCAGTTTGTCCTTGAAAACTTGATTCATTAAAGACTGAAATGTTGCCGGGGCATTGCACAACCCAAAGGGCATCACCAAATGCTCAAAATGACCATTATGGGTCCTGAAAGCAGTTAGGTATCTAGATTCAGGAGCCATTAGTATTTGATGGTATCCAGATCTCAATTCTATCATAGAGAAGTATTTGGCTCCAAATAATTCATCCAATAACTCATCAATTAATGGAATGGGGTAGTCATGTTTAATTGTCAAACTATTCAGATACCTATAATCAACACAAATCCTCCACGTACCCTCCTTCTTAACTAATAGCACCGGGGAAGAAAAAGGGCTCTTGCTATGTTGAATTTCCCCATTACTCAAAAGTTCTGCCACTGTATTCTCTATCTCATTTTTTTGGTGGTGGGAAACTCTGTAAGGAGCTTGCTGCTTAGGAACACTACCAGGCTTCTATAAGATTTGATGCTCCACTCCTCTGTGGGGAGGCAAACCTTTAGGGATGCCAAATACTTCTTGAAATTCCTTCAGCAATAATGCCATATCAGACCCTTTCTTAGATTCATCTTCCCCTAAATGCCATAGTACAGGATCTTCAAGGTTTGAAGACCTATCCTGCAAGTACTGATACATATCCATGAATGTAATTTGATTGCAACAGTGTCTGCCCCTTGCTACATATAATTTAGCCCTTTTTCCCAAATGCCTAACAGAGAAGGACATTTCTTCATAGTCTAGCACTATAGGTGAACCTTCCTTCAACCAATCACTTCCCAATATCATGTCATACCCCTTGGTGGGTAGGACTCTTATATCAAATTCAAACTGGTGGCCTTGCATGGTCCAATTGAAACCCATGATTCTCTCTTGACTAACTAGCTTGCTGCCATTTGCCACCATAACTTTAACCGACCTAACTTTCTCCCCTTTACTTCCAAACTCACTGACAAAATCAGAATTAAGAAAGCTAAGAGTGCTTCCAGTATCTAGTAAAATTCTCGAACGTTTCTGGTTGACTGTCCCCAATAGTCTCATGATACTGCCCCCTGACTCTTCCACCATTGATCCCAAACTAATGATTGTTATTCCCAATTTCTTCCTTAGCATCCCCAAATTCCTCTTCTTCATCCACTTCTTCCAAACTATGCAAATATTCAGCCTGCTCCTCAGTAGTCATAATCATGAAATTAACCCTTTTGGTGCACTTGTGTCCTGACACAAATTTCTCATCACAATTGTAGCATAATCTCTTCTCTCTCCTTTTGTCCATTTCAGCCGGGATTAATAGCTTGAAGTCAGGCCTCCTGGCTGGGGAAGTAGGTTTCAGTGATGGTGTTTTTGAAAACCCGGAGTTCTGACTTTCTTTGAATAGCTTCTTGTAGTTTCCTTCAATTTCCTTGTCAAGGCGTCATTATTAGAACTTTGTTTCCTGGATAGATGTATGGCTGTTTCCAGGGTTGGGATAGGAAACATCCTCACTGTCGCTCTAGTGTCCTTGTCCAGACCACTAAAAAAACTAGCTATCCAATATCCTTCCCCAAATTGCCCACATTGGGATTGGATCATGAATGATTTAAGTTGCTCAAATTTCGCCACATACTCCTCAAAGTTTCCCTCATTCATCAATTTGTTGAACTCTCCTATGATGGTTGATTCTTGTAAATCCCCAAATTTTGCAGTCACCATTCCTACAAATCGTTCCCAATTAATTTGCTCTCCTTTAATGGGTAGATTATCATACCACTCCGAAGCCTTTCCATCAAGGTGAAGTGAAGCATAAGACACCATTTGTTCCTCAGGAATACTAGTGACCATTTCCCAAAACGTCCTACACCTTTGAACACTACAAGAATTCTGCCTTATACCGATGGAATTTCCGACGGACCTAAGGCGGGTCGGCGGTTTTTGATGGATTTCCGAGGGATTTTAAGTTTTATGCGTACCGACGGATTTATCCGTCTTTAATTATATCGACGAAATATTTCCGTCGTTATTTATTTATTTTTATTTTTTTAAAATTATTTTTGACGGATAATGTCCGTCGATATTTATTAAATAATATTTAAAAATTTAAAACCGAGGGACATATCCGTCGATATTCCCTCGGTGATGCCCTAATTCTAAAAGAATACGATATCCTCTCTTTCATATTACGAATTCGATATCCTCTCTTTCAAAACACAGATCCAGCCGCCGGTTTCATCCTCTCCTCGGCCAATTGGTCTCCCTCGGCCAGCAAATTCGTCCTCCGTGCCGCCGCCATCGTTGAGCTTCCGTTCCGCCGCCGAAGTCATCCTCTGCCTCGGCCAGCGCCACCATGCCGCCGCCATCGTTGAGCTTCCGCTGCTGCCGCTGCCTCCCAGCCGGTGCAAAGACACGCACTCGACGGTATGTATGGCCCCCATCGTATATTGCATGAGATTCTTCTTCTGTTTCACCATGCCTCTTAGTGTGATTCCTTTAATTCTTTGTTATCGTGGTGATTTACTGATGTCGAAATAGTTTAGTTTTTCGTTTGCTTTCTGTTTTGGATGTAAGAAAGGAAGTGAATTATGTGTTAACAAATAATGATTGAGCATAGGCAGGTATAAGCCTCTGTGGGAACAGTATCTGAATCAAAGCAACCAGTATCTGCAGGAGTGTTGATATCATCAAGTTTTGAAATTTAAGGTATTTAATTTCAATGACTTCTTATTATTTGAAATATTCAGAAAGATTTGATTGCCTTAGTGTAGCAAGCACAAGAAGTAGAGAACATTTTATCATATACCAGTGAAGGAAACCATGTAGTAGACAGATTCTCATCTTGGCACACAATTCTTTGAAGCTTCTGCAAATTTCTCTCTTTTGCTTGCCTTGGCTTTTAGTTTCTTTGTTGTATGGCTGCTATGTTTATGGATAACAGTGCTTCATTTTTCTTGAAAAAATCTGAAGGTGAAGTAGAAACTAGAGGGGATGCAAATAGGTTGGCTATCAATCTATAATTAACCTATTAAAATTATTGAAACTATCATTATAATATTTCAAAAATAACTTTATTATTTTTTGCTTGATTATTTAATATTGTAAAGTAAGTGAGAACGCTTCCTTCAATAATTTGTTATATATAATGTGCAATTTATTAAAATTAATTAAAGAATTGAAATAGGCCAAAATGCATAAATGTACCTTAACTTGGATGTTAACAAAGATAAGATCGAAATGCGGTCAGAGGGCATGTATGTTCATATTGGGCATAATATCGTATTAATCTTTGGCTATATGGTTATTTGGGGTTTTCAAATTTATGATTTCAACTTTCAAGATTTTTTATTATTTGTTATGAATTATCTTTTAATAAGGATGTCGTAGTCAATACTCGAGCTACTATCATTAGGAGACTAATGCTGCCAGTTTACACTTTGAATAAATAGTTCCTAACAATATTCTGTCATACATGTATTTAATGAGGCATAGATGAATTTGTAGTAATTAGATTCTAGTTATATAAGCACTTTATTTGAAAAATGATTTATGCGCATTTGAAAAGAGAAAATAACCAGGATAATTAATTATTGAGGACATTGATTTTAGGCTATTAGTCACTGTCTCTGTTGAACAGAGGGTAGTGACTTAATTTTAGGCTAATTATTTCATCGACTTTTTATTAGGTTAACAAAAAATGAGCCGTTCGTGGATATATAAGCGGTGGTCGTCTGATGGTGGATTGCATCCCGAACATATCGCTGGCATTGACGATTTCATTGATTGGGCTAGTAATCAAACGACCTTTATGGACGGGAATAAGATTAGGTGTTCATGTAAGACGTGCAAAAACAGAAAGTTCTTTAGTCCAGAAGATGTAAGAATACACCTTCGAATGAATGAGTTTGTCAAAAAATACCATGTTTGGTCTTCTCACGGGGAGATGCACGTATGTCCGTACAATGACGGCGGTACGAATATG
The DNA here is from genome assembly GCA_028984105.1 of Lavandula angustifolia. Taxonomy (NCBI): domain Eukaryota; kingdom Viridiplantae; phylum Streptophyta; class Magnoliopsida; order Lamiales; family Lamiaceae; genus Lavandula; species Lavandula angustifolia. Next base: position 21,163,132 of record CM054826.1, on the reverse strand, counting down.
GATAATGAGGAGCAGGGAACAAGTTCATACCATACGATGGTGACGGACCATGCCGGTTCGCATTACAATGTTGAAAACACAGAGGAACCACCAAATGAACAAGCACGGAAGATATATGAAATGCCACGTGCTGTAGTTACTCAGTTGTATCCTGGTTGCGAAACTTATTCACAGTTGGCTGCAGCAGTTCAAATAATGACCTTGAAGGCATAAACTCAAATGTCACAGAGCAGCTATGATCGGATGAGCAAGATGATTGGAGAAATGTTACCTACCGGGAACATGGTTCCGAGAAACTATAATGAATCAAGGAGACTGCTGTCTGGTATGGGTTTACCTGTTCAAAAGATCCACTGTTGTCCTAATGGTTGCATGATCTATTGGAGAGAAGACGAAGAATTGCAGACTTGTAAGTTCTGTGATACTCCACGATACAAGGTTAATAGCAACCAGTCTAGAAGTAGAGGGGGAAAATCATTAGTACCGGCCATTATTTTTTCAGAAATACTTCTATTGACCTTCTCAATGGTAGAAGCAGGTGCATGCCATGTGGCAGAAGAGAGCTTCAAAGAGATTTTCTAATTGGAATAACGACCTCAAAAAAAGAAAAGCTAAAGGGAAGCCAGATGGTATGACTGAGGAGAGGTGGATCGCTTTATGTGCGTACTGGGATTCTCATGAGGCACGAGAGAAGTCAGCAAAAGCAATTGCTAATAGATTGTCGGAGTCGGAGCCTGGTTGCGGCATTAGCAAGCATAAGGGAGGGTCCGTGTCTTCTAACCAATATGGGCGTAAGATTGTAAGTATTAATTAATTAACTTGTTTCCTATATATTATAAATTTATTATTCGGTAATAGCTTTAATGATTGTATTAATTGTGAATAGGCGCTCGAGAAAGGCATTCCGCTTCATAAGGCACACTATGACACCTTCATGGCAATTCACTTTAAAAATGGAAAATCTTCTAACATGAAGCTTTGAAGATTCATGTAAGTTTCCGAAAATATAAAATCTATTGCAATTGCAAATTACATTTCCCTTTAATTAAGAGTATGTTTTTTTGTGGTTTGAACTTTAGGAAGAAGTTAAGCAGATTGCACCTCTTGAGGGACCAGGTGCCGATTTGAACGATATCTTTTTTAGGGTAGACGGGGCCAAGGATAAGAAGCGACGCCTATATGGGAATCCTCATGCGACCTCAAGCTAGACGACCGACTCAGACGATACAACTCAACCTTCTGTGCATGAGCTTCAGGCGATAGTAGAGTCGGAGCGAGAGGCCAGACAGGCATTGGAGTCCAAGGTCGATGGCTTGGAGAGGCTCATCTCGCGATTGGCCACCGCTTCGCAGGATCCCTCGAGCAGACTCGATGAGGACTCTAACTCGCATCAGTCCACACCTCCTGCTTGATTGACATTCCTAGCCTTTCTAGATGTTTGATATTAACAACTACTTTTGAACACACGTTTCGTTATGTTATAACTTGAGATATATTTGTGCCTATTTGTGATTATTTGTGCTTACTACTTCGTTTAGTTAATTGTTTAAGCCTTTCATTATATTTGTGCTTATTACTAGTTCGTTGAATGTTGGTTTTGTTTGTTATGAAGAAATATTACAGGTTGTCATAACTGGGTACGAAAAAACAAGCGAAACTGCCTTAAAAAAATAGTTCTTATCGACAGAATACCGACGAAAATTTCCATTGGTATGGTGTCAACGGTTATTATCGACGGAAATTTCCGTCGGTCCCTAGTCACTTGTAACAGAAATTGCAGACGGAATTTACCGATGGAATGTTATTACCGACAGAATATTCCGTTGTTACGCTGTCGAATTGAGCTCGTCGGCGGTAGTCGTCGATTATATTTTTTTACGGCTGTCCCGTCGTAATTCCGTCGGTATATATTACCGACGGACTTAATTCTGTCAGTATGAATTACTGACAAGGCCAACAACGACTAAAGGTGTTCCATCGGTGTCATCTTTAGCGACGGAAAATGATAATTTAACGACGGGATTTTCCGTCGGTAAAACACAGTTTTTTTGTAGTGGAAGCCACCCCCTTGGGTTTTTTCCATCAAAACGGGGAAAGTCGATTTTAGCTCTTGAAGCCGTCATCCCTGTATTCCCCCCCCTCCTTTATGTTCTGTCCAACTACCTTCCCTGAGTTCCCTCTAATTTTGATTGTGCTCTCGTGGAATGTGGTTATGATGCCTTCCCCCCCCCCCCTTGAAATCCTGATGCTCCCCTGCCCCCAAATCCATACCCGTAGCTAGGCGGCATTCCCCATTGCGAGTTTCCTGCCCCCAGTATGGATTTCTCCCTGTCCTCACTTCTTTGGTTTCCCATGTTTCCTCCATTCAGCTCTAAACCTCCTCCCTCATCCCTTATCCTAGCCCCAGAAGGTTCCCCTTGAAAATTTGTTGCTCCTGATAAGGTGGGCTGTTTGTGGGTTTGTGTATAGTTGCTATCTGTGATTGGGTTAGTTATATTTTGCAGTGTAGGATTAGGGTTTATTTGGTTGTGGGGTGGTGTGGTGAAGTTGGAGGCGTGTTGTCGTGTGGGTTTTGGAGAGTGAAGGTATTGTTGTCCCGACACGAAGTTGGGGTTGGGGTTCGGGAAGGTGAAAGTGGGGCTTACGAAATTAGGGTTTGGGAAGTTAGGGTTTTGGAAATTAGGGTTTTGGAAATTAATCGAAGGTGGGGTGTATGGTGAGTATGGGTAATTAGGATATGCCATGTTTGAAGCCATAGTGTTTAGAGCAGTTACCAGTGTTTGGTATTGATTGTTTATGGTTGTGAATCATTGTTGAATCCAATCTTGTTGTGGATGTGTTGTTGATTCAAGTAGGTGGTTCTTGGGCTTGTGGTGCTTGTTTTGGTTGCTCTCCCTCATTTGAAGTACAGAGATCGATCTCACCGTCCTTGGGTGGTGGATTTGCCGAAACGGAGCTCATGATACCAGTGTAACTGTGATAACCTGCATTTTCATATCTCTAATTCGGAGTGATTTAAGAGCATTATTGTTATTATTATTACTATTATTATAGTTAGAATAATTCGTCCGTAATAGCTAATGACTTATTCGAAGACCCTTTACGTCTTAACTTCACCCTCAAACGAAACGACATTATAGAGCTAACTTACACTCTTGGATTATCAATTCTTGGCACACTTATATTGTTAAACGAAAGGTCGAGAAACAAACTCATGCTTAGAAAATTTCACCCCATGTAAGATATTAAAACCCTCAACCATTCCTTCCCTAAACCGTGAGGTGTTAACCGAAACCACATTAACCTACTCGGATAAGAGAGACGCGGACACTTGGAATTAAATTCATACACATGGAGAACCATGTCACCCTCATACAGCCAAGAAGAAACGACATTTAATGGAGCATGCAAGAACTATCATATCATGAAATAATCAAGGGTGTCACACTCTTTCTTGCATGGTTGCTCTCTCATCATCACATAGGAAATTGTACTTCCCTACCACACGCAACCGAGCCATCATCCAAGCTATTTCAAGGAAGCTTCATAGAGAACCTCCTCCACTTGGAGAAGGTCGCATGGCCACGTAGGCGTTCCTTAGAGGACAACACTTTCGGTTACATGCAAACTTGTCTTCCCTTATATTAATCGCCACACCCCCTTTGAAACCTTAGTAGCATCACTCTCCCATTCTTTCATCGAAGGCCTTTGAACCTTTCGAGCAGATTCCAGCCGGCCATAGACACCGAGGAACTTAAGGTAACAAGAGCCTTTTGTTAATCTCTAGCGTGAGCTTTTTCATCGTCGCTTCTTACTTCGAGGTCGCGTCCGGTTCCAAACAAACATGTCTTACCTCTCGATCTCCATTTCGTACCAGAAATTCAGTGGTTTCTTGGGATCGGTTGGAGCACGCATCGATACATTCAGCGTGAGGGAGAACCTCTGACGCCTCCGGTGATCAGCTGCGAAACCGGGCGAAACACATAACTCATCCTCATGGATTCCGTGACCGAGCTGGTAAGGATCTAGAACTGAAATATTTCTTTCCTTGGGCTCAGATGATAGTTGGTCATAGTCATTATCTGAGAATCTCGGCTTGCATGTGACGATAGTACTATCGAATCGAAAGTGTTTTACAGTAGAACAAATCGAGAGATAGCTAGATATGTAGAAATACGATTTGCATGCGTGGGTTGAGAAGTATAAATATTTTTGAGTATATACTACTGCTGAAGCATTCATGTTCTGCACTCGGTGAGGAAATAAACTGTAATGTCGCCCTTGCATAGCCGTGTGTTACGTGACTCGAAAACTGCATCTTTAGACTTCAAAATAATTTTCATAAAAATAGTGGGGATGAACCTTAGGATGTTGGTAAGGCCACTGCAAAATTTGGTGATTTTTGGACTTGATTTCGTATTTTAAATTGAATTTATTCCTTCTCGCTACCAAAGGTCAATGCATGCAGGACAAGTCTTGGTAAAATAATTTTCAACCGCACCACGAAAACGATTTTAAGACGATTCTTTTTCTAACATATTCTAGATTCATAGATTCATGTGAAATCTTTTTATTATAATTTATATCGGCGGGTGCAAAGTCAGTTTATTATGTGAAGTTAACTGTCGATCGAAACCCTGTTTCATTCCTAAGAATAAAAGTCGCGGTCAAAACTCTGTCTTCTGTGGATTCATCACTCGTCGGAATTAAGTAAAATGTTTATATGTTGTTGTCATGAATGTCCACTCCAGTGTCGTAAAATTTCATGATTTTTGGAGTACAATTGACCCCTCATCCGTAGGTTAAACTAGCAAGACAGATTCTGTTCCAGATTTGAACCACGAACAATGTTTAAGTTATAACTCCTAATAGGTTCGTTATTTTACCGTGAAAACAATTTCTAAATAAACTAGGCTCATGAAGGATCATTCATGTAAAATATGGGAATTTATGGTGCTATATCACGATTTATAGAATTCTTGAAAATAGAGCCCTTTTTACCAAAATTTCGATGTAGAATCTGACCTAGTCTAGCTAGATGCCGACTAGGTAACGCCTGTGAACCACGAATTTGTACATTTACGTTAGATGCGAACATTGTCACTTAAAGTAGGTTATTGTTGTAGGACCCCGCGTGGAAGAACCTTAACCTCGGAGACGTACTTCGCATCTTTCAAATCGATAGAACGCAAGGTGGGTAATATTTTCTTAAAAATCTATCTTGAGTTATTAAGCTCTATGAACTATGTTTATCCATGAAAGTTTTTGTGCATTTACCTGTTTAATGCTTCTACGTGATAGATCGATCGAGGCTCTTATCTGGCCTAACACGCTAGATGAGGGTTATCAAGAAAGTATGTACATGTATGATGTTAGTAGCACAATGACTGATCCCCTTGTGTACCGGATGCTAACATGTTATGAGGGACCCCTCGAGTTTCGACTCGGGGGCCAAGGCCCAATTTATGAGGGACCCCTCGAGTTTCGACTCGAGGGCCAAGGCCCAATTTATGAATGATATGGTAGAAGTAACAGGAAATGTGACACAGATGTGCGCACCTAATATGTTTTGTATGCTTGGAGCAGTTTCCTTTTTAAAAACCCTCCAAGTCATACCTCATGCATGGATAAACTGTTTTTAAACGTGTTTCCAACTGCTTTACCCACTGGGTACATTAGTACTCAGCCCCCAAATCGTTTTTAAAATGTTTTCAGGTTGAGCGGCAAGGGCGACGGGGACGGGCTGAGGAGGGGGTTGATGACTGGATCTTTTGTAATTTCGAAAAATGGTTAGTCATGCTTTTGTCACGCTCGAAACTATCCTTTCGAAACTTTTGAATTACTGTTAAAAGATATTTATGCTTTAGTTTTACTTAAGACTCAGTACGCTTCCGTATTTTGTTAAATGCTTCAAAACCAAACCGATCTTCTGCGAGTAAATTATAACAAGTTGCTTTTAAGATGAAGGACTTTCCAGAATTTCGATTAAATGTATGAAAATGTATTTTAAATTGTTCTTCCGTGGCGACTCGACCTCTGTGATCCTTCGTGGGGGTCGGGGCGTTACAGTAACAACGAGCATGGTGTTCAATAGAATACTGAAATAATGTAATTTTTTTGATTTTCTGATTTATATGCGAGAACATAAACTGGATTGGAATTACTAACTAAGAACACAGACAAAGATATAAGGATAGAGAGAACAAAGAGAGACCAGAGAGAGGGAATAAGAAGATAAGTTTGGTCAAATTCTGCTTAATTCTCATTATCCCCTCGCTTCCCACATATAGCCATAATAAGAAAACGTGTTTCCAAAGCTAAAGACTGAAAGTAAATAAAAGCGTAAAAGTAGACGTGGAACTATCAGAGCCGTCCACAGTAACTCCTGATCCATAGATCTCGACCTTTAGCCACTCTCAAGATCCACGGTCTCGATCTCGAACTCCCCTACAAACTCCACATCATCTTCCTTCATCATTAATTCCATCTCTTCTTCGATCAGATACAGCTTTGCCAACAGTAAACTTTTTTCATCTTCCTATCATTTCTTGCCTGATCATCTTCCTTCTCGTCGATCTCCTCCAACGATGGTGTTGTTACAAACACACACGCATAATTAAGCACACTCCTGATCCAATCTCGTTTTGCTCGTCGTCGCGACTCTCGCTGCCTTGCTGCGGATCTTCACTTCCTTCAGCATCGTGCGGTGGCGAAGGAGATGCCGGGGGAGAGCTGCTCTTGCGCGACCGTTTCTGCGCAGGCATGATGTCGCCGAGGTGACGCCGGAGCTCAGCGGCGGCGTTCGAGACGAAGCCGGTGAAGAGACGGACGCAATTTTGAGTGTAGATTCGTTCTTCTCCTATAAATATATTGCATCAGAACTTCAGAAGTATATATGAGAATTGGGGTTCTTCCTCCCGATGCAATCTCCTTAATTTTCTTTTATATATATATATATATATATATAGATATATATATTAAATTGGGTTGGCTTGCTTCTTTATTTGGGACATAAAAAATTTGTATTGTGCGGTGTATATTATTTGACTTTTAGGTGGTTAATTTTGGTTACGATATTGACAAATCAAGGGCGTTTATACTCCCAGTAGTTTGTGAGAAATTGGTATTAACCCGAAACTTTCTTGTTTTTTTTAGAAAATTATGATTCTCCTCCTTAAAATTATAGATTTAGATTTAATATTTTAAATTTTACTATTTTTCCTCTAAAATCGATATTATAGATCCGTCGTCGCATAACGATAATACATATGCCTATCTTGACGGATCCAAGGTCGTCTATAGTCCCAGCAGTTTATGAGAAATTGGTTTTAATCCATTTTTGTTTTTTGTTTGGTATTTTTCTAAAAAATTATGATTTCACTTCTCCTTAAAATTCTAAATTTACATCTTATATTTTACAACTTTGTATTTGTCATCTAAAATCAATATCATAGATCCGTCAATCCGTCATTGTGTATACATACTATTATATACTCCATCCGTTCTGCCCGACTTATCTTGCATTCATTTTCGAGCCGTCTCCCCCGAATTGTCTTGTTTCCTAAAAAGGAAAATAATTACTACATAAACTTTCACTTTCTACACACAATCACCTACTCCTTTACACACAACCACCCACTCACCAAAATATTCGTGCCTAAACCAAACAATACAAGTCGGCTGGGACGGAGGGAGTATATATATATATATATATATATATATATAGGAGGAGGTTCAAATGTGAACAGCCTTTTATCGTGTGAACGTGTGAACACTGCACTTTAAAGACAAACGTACTGCACTTTAAAGGCAAATATATTGCATTTTAAAGTGCAATACTTAAAGTGCAGTACGTTGTTCTTAAGTGCAGTACATAAAGTGCAGTATTAAAGTGCAGTATTTTTACCTTTAAAGTGCAATACGTTTGTCTTTAAAGTGCAGTGTTCACACGTTCACACGATAAGGGCTGTTCACACGGGAACCACTCCCTATATATATATATATATATATATATATGAAGTGGATCGTGTGAGAACCTACATTTAATGTGAGAACTGCGAACCATGCATAACATTATATGTTTTATGCATAATCCTTATATTTTTTATGCAAAAAAATTGTAACTTTACATTTTGCATAATTCTTATATGTTTTATGCAAAAGAAAAAAAGTATAAAATAACAAGTTTTTTGCATAAAATATATTAGGATTATGCATAATACATATAAGGATTATGCATGGTACGTAGTTCTCACATTAAACGTGGTTTTCATCAAATCTACACCATATAGAGAGTGACACATGGATCGTCGTCTCCAACGGATCTTTTCATGGCTCACCTCTATAAATAGAGGGAAGAATTCAAATTGAAGCTCACCTACAACGAATAGAAGAACACACACGAGCGATTACGAGCAGAAACTTACCGACTCAAGCTTTCCGCAAGATCTTCAGAGATATACTTCTAGCGAAAGGCGACATTCTTGCTCAAGGAAACCAAGTTGATTTAGAATCAAAGCCTCTGGTATCCAAGTGATTGAACACGAACCCAGATAGCTTATACCTCACTGTTCGTCACTCTAGAAGCCATTTCCTTGTTCCCTTCCCTCTAAGGATCGAAGGAGTTCATCCATGAACTGTTCTTACTTGTAAAGAACTCCTTCATAGTTGGAGAGTTTGTCAAACACTTCAGTTTGATACTTGTAAACTGAGACTAGCTCAGTATAATCCTCAAGACCAGTGTTTGTCCAGTGCACAAACCGACTGAGACTAACTCAGTATAATAAAATAGCCTCCTGATCTTTTCGGGACAGTGGACGTAGGATTGTTTGATATCCGAACCACTTTAAAATCTCTGTGTTCTGTTTTTACTGTTGCATTGATTTCTGTACATACTGAAAATATCTTTCAAAATCATTCAACTGAGTTTCAGCAAAGTTTAAGAGATTGCACTAATATACTGAAACTGTTCTAATAAAAACGTTTTCTAACTCAACTGAATTTAGGCCTACATATTTCCGCACTCTACTGAACTCTTACCGAACGGTACTGAATTCTGACTTCAGTCAGCTAGTAGGCCTCATTATAGTCAATCACTCTGCCACGCGATTCAGAACAGCATATCTGGTCTCCTGAACTTGTTCAACAAGACACTCTCCTGAATATGACTGTTTGCGTTTTAAGTTGAGAAAGTTTTCAGGTGTATTCACCCCCTCTACACCTGAACGTTTATCCCAGGACCAACAAATTGGATTAATTTAAACCTGATCAATTTAAGTTATGAAGATTAGTGTCAGATTGTTCAACAACTTAGATGGCGAAGTTATCGTAACGGTAGTCGAATTAAGGAGGCTAATCATCTATGTCAGCTTGTCCAACAACGGTAGAGATTAAAATCGGGTTCCTTCCTCGTAATGCTGTCTAAACATTAAATATAGGTTTGTTCAACAAGCTAGGTTGTGGTTAGGTTAGGGGGTAGTGGAAATTTGTTTAATAAGCCATTACCGACTAAGTAAGTAGGAATTGGGGTATGTACGTATCCAACACTGTATCCTATAACTGGTTGATCCTGGGAATTAATTAAATCTATGAATCAATGATCGAAGTAATTATCTTATAAGAGTTACCTGAAACCGAGTCCGTCTTTCTTTACTTGTTTTCTCTCAATTTACTTTTCTGTTAGTTACTTTTCTTTACGTAGTTAGTAAACCCAAAATTTATGCGTGGTGGCATCACCAAAACTTTGATCAAAAGGATAAACATAGTTGATTTCCACTGTTCCCTGAGTTCGACCCTGTTCTATACTAATTATAAGATTTTGAGTGTGTGCAGGAATTTTATTTGGTGTGAAAACAGTGATCACCACATGCTAAAACGAGCAATTACAGTATCAATGTAGGATGCTTGTAACAAGCGTAACATCCTTTTCCGACAATCTCGGAAAACCTTGATCTAAAGGATGTAAGCAGCTTCACCTAAATCCTTCATTTGAAACTGTTCGGATAATCATTTTTTATGTCTGATAACACTTCAACATTGTATCCAATGAGAAGGATGTCATCTATGTAAAGTGCAAGAAACACCACTGATTCGTTAACACATATTCGGTACACGCACACCTCGTTAGGACATGATACAAAACCATAAGATTTGGCTACCTCATCAAAACGCTGGGGCCATAACCGGGAAGCTTGTTTAAGTCCATAAATAGACTTCATAAGCTTCCAAACTAGATGCTCTTCACCCTCTTTTGCGTAACCTTCTGGTTGTTTCATGTAGATGTCTCTACCCTGTTCAAGGTGACCGTTTTAGAATGCGGTCTTGACATTCATATACCAGATTTCTAGATTCATGTGAGCTGCTATGGCAAGGAGAATCCGAATGGACTTGATCATTGCTACAAGCGAGAAGGTGTCATCATAATCGATACCCTCTTTCTGAGTAAAACCCTTTGCCATGAGCTTGGCCTTAAATGCCATGATCTCTCCATTCAGTTCTGTCTTTATCTTGTATACCCACTTACTACCAATGGCCTTGCAACCGTCAGGTAGTTTTGCGATCTCGTATACATCCATAGCAGTTATGGACTCAAATTCTGAGTCCATGGCGTATGCCATGAATCTGCATCTATATCTCCCACTGCTTCAGTGTAGGTCCAGGGATCCACGGTATCTTATTCATCAGCCGGGAGATGATAAAACGTCTCCCCAATGAACATATACCGATCAGGCATGAATATCACCCTCCCACTACGTCGAATAGTGTCAGACGTTGTGTTAACAGATTATGCAGTTACTCGTGGAACTCTATCTTGCACAACTAGCTCTTTGAGTGGATCTCGATCACCTTGTAATTCCTCAAGGATGATGTCGACTCGAGATTTGCGGTTACTAATGTAATCATGTTCTAAGAACCGAGCGTTCGTGCTAACATCGATCTTTTATTCTTTAGGATCATAAAAGTATCAACCCTTCATTTCATTCAAATACCCTATGAACAACATAACCTCTGAACGTGGCTCGAAATTATCGGCCTCCTTATTCAACACATAAGTAGGACACCCCCAAATCTTTATATGGTGCATACTGGGCTTGCGCCCGCTCCACAACTCGACTGGAGTCATGTTGACCGACTTGGATGGCACACGGTTCAGTAAATATGCTGCAGTCTCAAGGACATATCCCCAAAAGGAAATTGGCAAAGTTGCATAACTCATCATCGACCGAACTATCTCTAAAAAAGTTCGATTCCTTCTCTCTGACATACCATTCTGCTGAGGCGTGTTAGGTGATAGGAATTTTATTCGCAAGTGTATGAATTTAGTCATATTGTAGTAATAAATCTGGAAGACCAAGTTCAAACCACATGGACAATGATTTCTCTTCTTAAATCTTATTCTAATAACATAAAACTGTAAACCAATTTGTGATAGTAATGATTAAAGCTAGAAACACTAAAATGAGATAAATGCAAATGAGAATGAACTAGGGATGTCGGGCTATAATTAGAAATTCAATTAACCTATTGATTATGTTCTTCAACTATCCTATAGCATGCACTCTAACGTATCTTCAACAATCTCTCGATTCGAATAAGATGTGCTCGTATAAATGCTATACCTACTTTCGTGATATAGAAATTAAACGAACTCATTACAATCCTAGGTGTTGAACATACTATACCCTTATTAGCCTACTCTCGTGACTATTCTCGGGCATATCCTACAATCTATTGCACAGATCAATCTCTAAGGTCACAAGAAATCAATCACAAATGTCATATATATGTTGATCAATCACATACATGTGATTAAAACAAGACAGTAGAATTAAGAAATGGGTGAAGAACTAAAATTAATAAAGATTAAACATCATTCATAATCTTAAACACCCTAATCCATAACTAAGGGAATTAGCTACAAAACATAGTCGATAAAACAAGAGAGAATTCGAGTACAGGGATTGTAAAGAAAAGACAAAGGGACTTCTTAATATCCATGTCGGATCTCATCAAAAGGTCGTATCGATTCACCTTTTACTACTGCCATGTGTGTATTCCCCCAAGAAGTTTGGATGATGATTTTCTCCCCCACACTTGCGCCTGTTTTCTCCCCCTTTTCTCCAAAAGCTACCATCCTTGTATTGCTCCCATCTCCTTTCAAAAAAACTGCCGTGAAGCATCTTAATTGTTAATTATGAGCAGCACACGTTTTGTTCTCTTTTTCTACTGGCCCCAATTTTCATCTCGACATTCCATCCAACTTTGTTCAACAGTGGTTTTGGTCTCTTTCCTTTGTTTTCTTCCACTTTTCCATATGAAGGCTTTACACTTTTCAAACACCTATCCAGATCCAAAAATTACAAAATAAGTAGCAATCATGTTCAAAAATGAAAACTATTAATACCAAAACACAAATTGAACAATACTAAAATATAGCCTATCACCTGGTGTTGTCAGCTGGGATGTAATCCCACATTCTTTCAAGTAATCCTTGAACTCGTTCGAAGGTATTCATCACCATGATCAGATCGTACTGTTTTGATATCTTTACCCAGATTCTTCTCTACTTCTGCCTTGAATTCCTTAAAGTTTTCAAAGCAATCCGACTTGTGGCGAAGAAGGTAAACATATACATACCTTGAGTAATTGTCAGTAAATGTGACGAAATACTCATACCCTCCACGAGATTGTGTAGACATAGGTCCACACAAGTCAGAATGAATCAAACTTAATGCTTTTGTGGCTCTATAACCCTTTGCCTTGAAAGGCCTAATCACCATCTTTCCTTCCAAGTAGGATTCGCACCTTGGAAATGGTTCCACTTGGAGAGACTCCAATGATCCATATTTCACCAACCTTTTGAGGAAGATTGACTATATTTACAATTTCATAGTCTACTTTGACTATATATGCAAATCTCCCTAGAAAAAATATAAAAATAAAGCTAGATCCTACTTAAAAATTAACGCAAGAACATTGCATTGTTGTCCATCTAATTAATTTTCTCTACCAGAATAGGAAATAATAATAAAAATCCATTATTTATGTATTATTATGAGGGAATTAATTTGTTGATTACTTTGTAACATTACGAGTCCTTTAACTCGAAGGCGGTCGCAACATTTTATAATTATGACATGAATGGTAAAAGGTGATAATAAATTACTTTTCCATTTTTTTTATATTTAGAGTTTTTAATATAGTCATATTTATGTGGAGAATTTCCATTTTGGTCTACAATATGAATCCTTTTTTTATAATCTAATATTATCGCGTCTATTTTGACTCTTTAACTTTAAAAACATTGATATATTTTGGTCATAATGTGGAGAGTGCAATTAATACACATTTTTTCCTAGTTTAACTAAAAGTGTTAATAACAACACAACGTTAGCCACAAAATTCTATGTGACCGCAAAAATAGATTCGTGAGTACATTATTTGTCAGATAAAGACAGACGAATTTTGACTATATAGAACAAAAGACTCAGCCTCATAATTATAAAACCAAATTCGAGATTTTATTTTCGGCTCGGAAGGTAAAAATCATTAATTATTATTATTATTATTATTATTATTTTTTTTTTTTCGTTATAGTAAGAGATGGAATAGAAAGATAAATGAAAATTTCTTATCCCAATAATAGTAATTTTTCGTGCATGGTCTTATAAGTTATTGATATATCATAATACAAAAGTACATAATATATTCTTTATGGAGGACTTCTTATTGAGTTCGAAAAATATTATTTAAATTTTTTAATAAATATATATAATATATTATAGAGTTAAAATTTGCAGTAAATATTTTCTATCCCATTTTTTGCATTTCAATACATATCTCATCAATAAAGTGGTAACATATGTATTTTTACCATAGCTGTATATGGGATAGAGGATCCTCACCCATAAAATTGTGTCGATTTGAGTATGTTATACGAAAATAAATTGAAAGAACTAATAATTTTACTAAAAATAAAAATAGGGAATAGTTTCTTTGTGAACAACTCTTATCGTGTGAACGTGTGAAAACTGGACTTTAAAAACAAATGTACATCAAGGCAAAGATACAGTGCACTTTCAAAAGGACCAGACTGCACTTATGAGACATTTTTGTAATTTGACAAATAAAGTGCATTAACTTAAGCAGTATATTTATCTTTAAAGTGTAGTGTTCACACACTTACACGATAATGAAATGTTTACATTTGAACCTCCTCCATGGAAAATATATATTTTTTTAAATAAATATAAAAAATATGTTACATGAGGGTACATGCTAATTGTCTACAAAATCGAAAATCTAAATAAACAATTACATGTATTTTTGTTGCGATTATTAAAAACAATATATATATCACTCATCAGAAGGATTAAACTCCCGATTACGTTCCGGCCATTGATTCGCAGCGTACGAGGAACCCGTTTGATCGCCGCCGCCGCCGCCACCGCTGCTACTCCACAAACCAGAGGTAGCCGCGCCGGAAGAGCTGGTGGCGCCGGAGTTGATCACGCGTTGGCTCCAAGAATTGAACTGCCCCGGCAGAACAAAGTTCTGACGCGGCGGGAAAAAACGGGTCGGCGGCGGCGGAGACTTCAACGACGGAAAACTCGCACCATGCAGAAGCCCCATATTCGCGCCAAAACGGCCGCCGCCTCCCATCACCGCCGCCCCTTGATTGACTCCTCCGCCAGGCAAAGACTGCACCGCCGCCAGAGTTGACAAAAACGAGCCGCCGGCGTAGAAAGAGCCACCAAACTGCGGCGCCGCCCGCGGCGGCGGAGCATGAATAACCAGATTCTGAGACCGAGCTGCGTTTGTCGATAAAGATGCCACCGCCGCCGCCGCCGACGACGACGACGACGATGATGAAATTCTCTGCCGCTTGGCTTTCCGGGTGCCGCCGCCGATTGGGACACTTCTTAGGGTTCCGCCTTGCGTCCAGTACCTCCGGCAGGCCTTACAAAAGTACCGAGGCTGAGAAAGACTGTAGTTGTTGTAATAACAAAACTTAGTGTTGGAAGAGTCACAACGTGGACACCTCAGCGGCGGCGGGGGCTGATTCTCCGGCGGCCTAGCTCGCTGCTGCACCAACTCCTCCACTTCATTTCTTTCTCCATCCATGTTAATTTTTTTCTTTATAATAAATTACTGTTTATTTTTGTCTTGTAATAATAAGGTGATGTTATATTATTATATATAGGAGTGTAAGAAAAATTAGTCTAGAAGGTTTAAATGTTTGTGGGCTAAATTTTCAAGATTATTTCAACCACTGGGATATGATTGTAATCCTTGTCTCGTTGGGGATTATCATAATCATGTGAGAGAAACATAATGCATTAATTGTTTATGAGGGTTTTCTTCCAAAAAAAATTCTAGACTTACTCAATTAGGAGAGAGAAAGAGAAGAAATTTAAGACATGTTTCTTGCAATCTCGGTAAAAAAACCAACAAGATCTGTGCAGATTTTGTGTAGTAAAAGAAGGTTATTGCAATTGGAAATTAAGAGGAGAGAGAATGTTAGAAAAGGGCCTTTGTTTTTTTTTTTTTTTTTAATAGTGCTTGCAACTTAATGAGAAAGGTGTGTGTATATATATGGAGAGCATTTCATAGGCCTACAAAGAGGAAAAACATCTCTACTTTGCTTTGTCAACCAATGTTTGTAATGAGATTTGGAAGAGTTATGTCCGACGTGGAAAATTCGCAGTTCCACGTCTATCCGATGTGTTATATTGAATAAATCTATCTAGAGTAACAATGCGTGACAGATAACATCAAGGAAAAATGATGGAATTCGAGCACGTGTCGTTTGGAGAATGCATATTTATTTTATAATGAACTTTGGAGAATGTAGGTATGTCTTATAAAACTTTTGCTTTGTTGATAAGGAAAATCTGCAACTTCTACTCGATGATGATGCTAATTGAACGAGCTGAAGCAAAAATTTAGAATTCGAGTGATTATTGGGATGCAGATTTGAGGTTCAAAGTCCCAACATTGCCTACTTTTGCGAATCATATTTAAAAGAATTGATAAAAATATCGGTAGAATTCGAACTTATATTTTGTTCCAAAACAATTGGCCTTTTAATGCACCCTCTAACCCAATCCCTTTTAGGCCCAAATTAAATTTATAAGAAAATTATTAATAAAAAATCCACGTCATCTTCTCTTTTTATTTTATCTTCCAAAATTCCCAAATTGAGCAGTCTTGTCCCTTTCTGCAATTTCCACTTCACTGCTCTGACCAATTTTGATGGCTGCCTTCTCCCTCTCCGCCACATTCTCCGCCCTATCCGTCAATCGCCACCGTCACATCCAGCCTCTAGTCTCCTCCAACCACCTCCCTTTCTCTTCCCCGAAAACCGCTTCCTACCTCCTCTCAAATCCGCCTAACTCACTCCCTGCTCTCAAAGCCGGCTCCGCCGACTTCGAGATCCCTTTCTTTGACGGAGAAGAAGCCGAACAAGCCGCCGCATTCAGTCCCCCCGAACGGCCGGAAGGATTCGTCCCGCCCCCTTCCTTCGACGATGGCCCCGATGAGTCGGAGGAGGAGATCGCGCGAGCGTTTGAGGAGCTCTACGGCCCCGCTTACAGCGGCGAGAGCTACCTCGGCAACGATGTGTATGTGATGGACTCGAAGGTGAAGAAGCTGACCGGCTTCGGGAAGACGAAGAAGGAGAAGGTGAGGGACGGATTTGATGAGAGGGTTGTGCAGGTTAGGAGGGTCACGAAGGTGGTGAAGGGAGGGAAACAGCTGCATTTCAGGGCGGTTGTGGTTGTTGGAGATAAGCAGGGGAATGTTGGAGTCGGCGTCGGGAAGGCGAAGGAAGTCGTCGCCGCCGTGCAGAAATCGGCGGTCAATGCGAGGAGGAATATCGTCGCCGTACCGATGACAAAGTATAAGACGTTTCCGCATAGGTGAATCTTCGTCCCTGAGTTTGCATATACTTAATTTTCTGTGGTGGAAGTTGGAATTGATTTTATTTGGGTTTTATTTTCTGGATAATTGGATTGTTTATGGATTTGCAGTGTAGGATTATGTTTTAGGGTTAATTGATTGATGGGTTTTGATGATGTGATTATGGTTGCTTATTAAGTTTATCTGCGAAGTTGTGTTGAGCTTTTACTGGTAATGGGAGGTGGTGATAATTGAGCCTTGTTTGAAAGTGTTTGAGGGACTTGTAGATGCTACAAATGTGAACTACATACGCCAATACGAACGTCACAAGATGAGACTATATGTGAATGGATAATGATATGGTGTATGAGTGAATATGGAATAGTTGATAGTAGATATACTCGTGCTCGACTATTTTTTGTAGTTCGCTAGGTGTGTTTGGATAAACCCAATGCTTTAGTAAATAGGTGTGAGAAGTTGGTCAATGATCTTATAGATGCTACACATTAACAAGATGAACGTAGATAAATGGATTTAGGATACGGTATGTCTAGGAGGGTGTTAACCGATAGTGTATATGCATTGATACAGTGCTCGAATTTTTGGTGCTGTTCACTTGGTGTGTGTGGATAAACCCGGTGCTTTAGTATATACTCCCTCCGTCCTAGTATTTGTGGCTCACTTCTTTTTGGCATTGGAATTTAGGAATTTGTGTTATCTAGTGTAGATGTTTTGACTTTTTGGTAGTTAAATTTGATCTGCACAATCTTTGCTTTTTTATTTTTATTTTTATAATGAGTCACTTATATTTGTACTTCTCAAATGTGAAAGTGAGCCACAAATAGCGAGACGGAGGGAGTAGCTTTTAACAATCCGTCAAGGGTCCAGGTCTTATACATGCTACTCATTTACAAGATGAATGTAGGTGAATGGATTTTGGATACATTATATGTATGGACATAGGAGATAGTGCTCAACTTTAGGTGTAATTCACTTGGTGTGCGGGGATAAACCCAGTGTTCGAGATATATACTTCTGAACGGTGTTTAATTTGCATTTTGAAGGAAGTTTCACTTGGAGAAGTTCGTGGATATAGATTACGAGTAGTTTTATCTTTTTTAGGATATAGTTACTTCTCTCTTTGACATATATAGGCATCATAATATGTATCTGGAGGTATCATTATGAAGATGATGATCATGTTTAGTTTTATAACATCGAACAAATGTAACCAATGATTCTAGGTAGAGGTTAATGGGAGTATAAGTATTAAGTAGAACAGTAGAAGTATTTTGATTCAGACAGAATGGGATGGATCATGGATGTATCCTCGCCCATCTTCTTTATCTAGATTAGCAAAAAGCACAAGTCATGTGCTTCTTACAACAAACATTCGGTTGCTTCCGCTGGATTCAAATTTTACGTTGTTACTGCAAGTTCTTGTTTATATTCTGCATGTTTTCAATACATCCAATTTATTGCTAGAGTTTAATGGGAGTATTACTTATCATGAATTTGATGATTGATTTAAATGGATATATTGCTTTCTTCACCACATCAACATACAATCCCTGCACATCTTCTTTAATCTGGATTACCACAAATCAGAAGTCATCTGTTTCTTACGCAAAAGATTCGGTTGCTAAGAGTTCTGTTTTTGAATTTATATCTCTACTGCGGATTTTATCTTGTTTATACATACTATTAATCGTGCAATTTAAATGGCAGATCCGAGGCAGACTACGGTGCAGCCAAGGTGATGCTAAGACCAGCCTCACCCGGTACAGGTGTGATCGCGGGAGGTGCAGTTAGGATTGTTCTTGAAATGGCTGGCGTTGAGAACGCGTTAGGGAAGCAGCTCGGCAGCAACAACGCCCTCAACAACGCTCGGGCCACCGTAGTCGCCGTGCAGAAGATGAGGCAGTTCAGTGAAGTTGCAGAGGAGAGAGGCATTCCAATGGAAGAACTATGGAAGTAATTAAGTAAAACCCTCCACCACTTGGCAATTAAGCATCTTTTACAGTCCAATTTCTTTTTCAATAGCGTGTTAAAGTGTCATAACTTACTTGTACCAAAAGATGGTTAGAAATTGAATGTTTTGTGACATAAATGCAAATAGACGTTGTCTGAAATTAATTGGAAGAATGGCATAAGGTTGTCTGAAAGGACAAATGAGAATATGTTTGGATATTGATTTAATTCCCAGTCACGTAGCACTGAAAATAGAACAAGAATTTATGCTTCAATTTAAATATAAGCTTGTTCCCCACCATAGGAGAATGTCTAAGCTTTGTATTGTGTAGAAAGATAATTATCTATTCTAATTGGGATTGGTGGAAAGAAAAAAAAAATGCGTAAAACCATTATGTGCTTTTAATTAAATTTAATTGTGTGTAAATTTAAAAAGCCCTCAACTCTTTCAATCAGTTAATTTATCGTAACTATATTTTTCAGTGTTTTAAGGGTATTTAAGGTATTTAAGAATATGAGGTATTGCTTGCAACAAAATGAATACACAATAGTTTTATGAAGTATTTAAGGTATTTAAGAATATGAGGTATTGTGCTAAATGGATCAAATTGATCCAGATCAATTTCTATAAATACTTTCAATCAATTTTAAAAAGACAAGTTTGCCCTTTTAATATTATAGACTATAAAGGTAATCAATTGAATCCACCCCTCTCAATTAACAACTACAAAACTTTCAGTATAACACATCTAATAACAAAAACTTGACTAATTAGATACATCACTAATATTTAAACGTTAAACATTTGACAATAGGATAAACTTATTAACATCTATTCATTAGGGTTGTTTACAAACCGAACACTATTCGAATAGTTCGGGCTCAAGTTCGATAAGACTCGACTCCAATTTAAAAATTTGAGCCAAATTCGACCCAACGAATATTCATCAACTTTTTCGAACCGAATCGAGCCAGGGACTAATGAGGAAAAACGATATTCTTTTAAAAATATTTCCTCAGCTAGTCTTATTTTTTTCACATTCACTTATTTGAGTAAATACGTTGGGTATATGGAATTTATTTTCTAATTTTTCTTTTACTTATAAAATAAATTAGATTTAAAGAATTTTTGTTTCAAAATTAATTTTTAGCATTCTTGAACATAAAATAAATATATATTTCAATCCTACAAATTTAACTTTCTTCCGAATATTTTTGCAAAGATTGTATTTCATTATTTTGTAATTGTTTTATACGCAGGGTAAAGAAATATAAATAAATAAAAAATATTTATAATGCTTCCTATTAAAAATTTTCTTTACTTATTTATAAAATAATGATAAATTAGATAGTTTTCAAAGTTTTTTTTAGATTTAGTTTCCTATCAAAATAAAATGTATACACTTTTCTTTTTTTAGTTTGATTTTTTTTTCAATGTAATGGAAATTTATTTTATTTAATATAATTATATATAATAGAAAAAAAAGTATAACGTGGCATCAATAGGCTTTATAAGCGAATTACCATGTCTGTTAAGCTAACAATGTAATTTTTTGTTTATTTAACAAAATTTTATAATCCAGTTACATATATTAAAAAAAAAATCTAGATACTTAAAATCCTAGAATCAAGAATTGAAAATTAAATGAAAAAAGTTTTGTTATCATCTTTTTATTTTTAATTTAAAAAATAAAAGTTAAAATACTATATATTTAAATGAAGAAAAGTTTTGAAAATTCAATAAAAATTAAATGAAAAAACTTCTGGATTGCCAATATGAACTTTTTTATTAAATTCTCTGTACTTTTATATTTATTATATTCGATATAAACAAAACTTAAAACTAAAATTAAAAGAGATAAAATTGTCTTTTCAAAATTGATTGAATGAAAATATATATGGAAATTGATCAAGATCAATTTGATCCATTTAGCTTTCCCTTTCATGAAAGATAGTCAAACTCTTATGTATGTAATTATGTTATTCTATAACGACTTTTTTGTCATAAAATTAACACTTCTTAATGGCAAACAAATAGGATGCGTGCTGTCCCATTGGGATGGCATAGCGGTGAGACCGATAGGTCATGGGTTCAATTCCCACTGGACACCCTATGTGTGAGCCTGTCACCCTGTCACATTAAGGGTGATTTAACTCTTCTGTGTGGTTTGCAGGCTATTACACAGGAGCGAAGTTTACCCTGTGCGCACCAAAGGTAGCGGTTGCGGGTTCCTCGTCGAAAAAAAAAAAAAAAAAAAAGGATGCGTGCTCGCATAAATGTATTGAAAACAAACTTTTAAACCATTATATTGAAGGCTTTATCTTTCTCCAATTAGATCTCTCCATTAATCTATTTTTATATTTTCATTAAAATCAATATAAATATTGTACTCCTCCCGTCCTATTTTGCATTAATAAAAGAAGTGTTCCGTTAGTAACATTTTGTTTCAAAAAATGTAAAAAAAATTTGTGGCTACAAATTAATTATCCCAAAGTCAAACAACATATATCACAAAATATTATTTTCTTAAACTCCATACTCAAAAGAAACCAGAAACTATTAATGGAACGGAGTGTGTATTATTTATTGTCCCGTAAGCTAATTCTAACATTCTATGACTCAATCTCGTAATTAGTCTTGTTCATTCTCATTCCAAATCCCATCCAACTAATGTCATGTCGTTTCACGAGTGAAAATTCATCGAATACTATTTATGTATGTACCGATGGAAATTGCATTTACATAATTGTTGATGTTATGAATTGGATCGAGATTCAAATTGGGGTAAAGTGAACATAAAGTAGAGAATATTTATCGGAAAAAGAAGTGACATAAAATAGGGAAAAATGTCTCTTTAGTGATTGAATAAACCTAGATATTTAGGGCGGGCCATCTCTATTGACATATTTTCTCCGGCATTGGAAATTCAAGATTCTTACCACCCTTTTCCGCTCTTTTTTCGACAGCTATGCCCACATTTTCTTTGTCCACTTGTCATCGCTTTTTTCATTCGGTTAATTCTTCATTCTATCAAATATTTCCAACTCTCTCCGTCTCATTATTTATGTTTCATAAGGATTCGATACGAAAATTAAGACGGATTGTAAAAATATAAAGTAATAGTGAAAATGTATAAAGTAGCGGAGTCCATTTTTTTAGATGTTTGTGGATCATTTATATATATTAACTTTTAAAATGAGATATAAATAATAGAAGAAACAAATATAATAAATGAGACATAAATAATGAGACGGATGAAATACTATATTACTCACATAGTCTGAATGTAAGGGGGCGATATAGAGTCCCCTAAATATAATTGTAGATTTGGCTCTCTCATACGTAATTCTAAATATATCCTAAATCATTCACATTTGACTTATTTACCACCTAAACAAATTCAAACTTCCTCCTAAATCTTGTACCTACACAATAGATTTCGCCTCTAATTCATAATTATGAATTTACCTCTAATCATTCACATTTGACTTATTTACCACTAAACAAATTCAAAATTCCCTACACCAAGGTCAGAAAACCAACTACAATAAAGTTGAGGAAACTAAAAAAATTATTCGAAATTATAAAAAAAGTGGGCAAAAATGGTCGAATAGGAATCAAGAAATGTGGAATTGAACGATAGTTGGAATCTTTTTTTAACTCAATTCTCTTTCTCTCACTAAAAATTCCTCGTTACAACAACACATTACAATATTATAGTAGTACATTCGCCTCATCAATCTCCAAATTATAAAAAAACAAAAACAAAAATTAAAAATTTAAAACAAAACTCACTCAGTCACCACCACCTTTCGGCGAAGTCACCGGAAAAAGGGGCAAAAGTCGGGGCGCCGAATCCCTCGGAGTATTCGCCGGCGACGGATGCAGGTAGAACCCCTTTCCGGTAATCGCTTTATCCTCCGCCTCCATATCCAAATTACTACTACCGTTGTTAGCCGGTTCCCGGTTAAACGGGTCGGGTATGAGTGGAGTAACCGGGCTGAGCATCAAAGAAGGAAAATCGAGAATACTCGGAGAAAGAATCTCCGGCGTCGCGGGTCGGGGCGAACGCGAGTACCCGTACCCGGATACCAAACCCGGCCTCACGTTGACCATACCGGGCCCCAGCGGGCTGATCTTGAAGTTCTTGAGGCTGTTCCTCCGTTCGTAGAGTTTGGATCCGGATTTGTCCTTCCGGGGACCGGTCTTGATCGGCGGGATCGCATGGCGGGTCGGGTCGGACCGGTTGGATTGACGGCCGGTATCGGCCGACCCGGTCAGCATTTGGACTACTTGCTTGAAGGAGGAGGTGTTGGCTTGCACGAAGGTGGTTGGGTAGGGGCTGTTCGGCTCGGATCTGGTTATCGGCACGGCGGTCGACGGCGGCGTTCGGCCGTTAATAGTGGTGGTGCCGCTTGTTGAGCTGGTGGAGCTCCGGCTGGTTGGGGAGGGGAGTGGAATTTGATGGTATAATCCCGATTGCTGCTCCATTGCTGGATCTTTATTTATTTTTCTTCTCGATTTTGCAGCTTAGAGAGAGAAAGGAAGAGAGAGAGTGGAAGAAGGTGTGATTATATGTTGCATCACTATGTAACTTTCTCTTGTTTGGTAAGAAATATTTTCGTTGTGTACTTGAGGTAATCTGGGAGTGAGGCCCACGCGATTTCTGACGCGTACTCCGCACGCTCAGTGGAATGATATGATTGTGTGTAACACGCGCTTGAGTGGGATGTTGAGGGGATGGGACAGGTGTAAGGAGATGATTGGTGACAGTTAAGAAATTGTCAAAATAAGGTTTCAATATTTTGACATTGACTTAAGTGGGCCCATTAGACTAACTTAAGAATATTTCCATAAAATTATTAATTAATATTTAGAAAATATGTTGGAGCTTCTAGGAAGTAATTTTAAAATTTTGATTATGAAGTAAATTTGTGTAAAAGTATACGAGCTTATTAAGTAAATATATATATTGCTTGACCACAATGAATACATAATTCTCTCTCTAACACACATACAATCGAATTGATTTTCTCTAATTTCACACTACATTACATTTGTTCAAACCTATCACATTGACTGCATTATTTTATAGTGAATAAAATATGAAGCAATTATTAGGTGATGCCAATTTTTGTGTTTTACTCCAATGACTTTTTAAAGAAAGGAATACCAAATCAACACTATATTACATACACATCAATCCAATAGGAAACTCCTACTTATTTTCTACTACTAAGGAAACCCATAAAATTTATTACGAATATGTTACTCGTTCCATCCCATAGAAAGTGTCTCATTTCTATGAGACATGGAAATTAAGAAAATGGGATTGTGTAGTATATATTATTTAACTTTTTGCCTTATTAATTTTGATCCACATATTGTTTGTCTTTTAAAGAAACAAGACATTTTTTATGGAACAGATGGAGACGGGAGTACTACATATCGGAATATGATTAGTGCAATTTTAGAATACTAACTACTTATCAATACAGTGCATTAAATTGCTTTCGGTTTTTGAAGAAACCCTAAATCAGATTTAGAGTTGGCATGAAATAGGTAACTACTATTATTACAGCTTATTAGCAGTCAACAATCAACCAACCAAATCAAGTGCTACTTTGCATAATTAAATTAATTAATCCTGTTCCTATAATTAGTTGGATTTAATCATTATCGAATTGATAAAATACAAGAAGCGATTCAGTAATTTATTAATTCTATATTATCTATACCTATGTAATAATTCCTGTCCCATTGAAATAATCCCATATACTTTCAAACTGTACCATTAAAATTATCTAATTTTCTTTTTTTGAGAAATTATTACACTTTTTTTAGAGCTACAGAAGTTCAAAAACTACGTATTTTGATAATGGGACGGAAGTAGCATAACATTGTGAAAAAAATAGCATGATAATTTCTCAAAAGCTAGTTCTTTCCTCTGAAGATTTAAGCATTTAGAAAACAGAGGCAAAATATATAAAGTCCCACTGCAACGAAACAAAAAAACAGATTCTTGGTCAGGAAATAGGGCAAAAAAAAACCAGGAATGGTTCTACAAACTTAAAACTGGAGAGTACAAATAAGCTTTTAGCAAAATAGAAGTAAAAAATATTCCAGAACTCTCATCCTTCCATGAAGGGCATGCTAAAACAATTGTTCTTGGTGACTTCAATCTTCAAGCTCGTCGAACATGATAGCCTGAAAAAGAAGATAAATATGACATATATGAAGAGGAAGAAGAATCTTGATATGTTTTTGAGAATGAACATCTGTTCATTTGTTGGAAGGGTTCAAGCTAATGCAAAATGGTTTGCAAGAACTTGAATGTGGGACAATCAAAAGATATAATCGAAAGCAAGAGTGGATTCGAATTACAGAGAACTAATCTACAAGATAGCAGAGAGATTCACAGATCTGGAAGAGTACACAGAGTTCAGAAGACCTGAATTGGTATCAATAAAGATATGACAAAAGACAATCAATCAAATTTCGAGGAGTTAAGCAACAAGAAAGCTGAAAGAAATGTTAGAAGAAACAAATGTATCAAGTAAAAAACAGTAATGATCATATTCATGTTATAATTAAGCTCTTCAGATGTTAATGAACAGCAAGATTTAAGAATGAGAAGTAAACAAGTCATTAGCCAAGATGATGACCATTATTGAATACCGAATTCACAAACAGCTTCGTACTATTTCGAAAGATAAGCAAAAAACATATGACACCTTCTACTTCATATCTAATAGCATTGATGCAACACATATTGGAACTAGTAGTAACTGCTGAAACTATTTCACAAATTCAATTTCAAAGGCAATAAAAGTTCCACATTTCATACTGAATGAATTGTATAACCAGGGCCACCAATCAAGAATCAACAGCACATCACAAAATATAAAAAGCAAAATCTCATACTATCTCAACATCATTACCATTAAGCAGCAGCTTCTTTGGCAACATCCTTATCTTCCACACCATCGACTGGTGCAGTTGCATCAACGCCATCCGTATCCTCAGCCGGCGGCTGAACCTGCTCATCCTCCGGCAATGGCTCCTCCACGTAATCGTTATCAAAAGCATCCTGCGGCACATCATAAATCCTCACCTGTGGCTTAGATGGATCTTTAACTAGCACATATTTTCCCTCCTTCAACTTCATACACAAGTCCACAATACTCTTAACAATACCCCACATGTTTGAAGTATTGAGATTAATCTGTGTAGCAAAATCTTTAGGCTTGTATCCCACAACTGCCAAAATCACATGGTTGTAATGGTCCCTCGGATGAACCCTAGAAACATACCCCAATTTCATCATATCAGCACCAGCCAACAAAGCTTGTGTCGTCCATTTCGCCAACTTATTCGCATTGTTTTTCAACTCGGTTGCTAAAACCGCCCCCCTCTGAGCCTCCAGCTTCTGCCTCCAATCAACACCGGAGTACTTCGAATCAAACTCATTCAATGCATTGAGTGTCAAAAATGATCTCTGATTGTTCATATCCAATACACTCTGCACTTCACATCTTGAAACCAAATACATTTCATCATCCAACTTCCACCTCCTATATCTATAAGCAACAGAAGCCACCTCCTCACCCTCATTAGCAAACGGATTAGTCTCCTCAAAAGTAACCTTGTTCCCATCCCTAACCAAAACCTGCTGCGAGAAGTTCTGATTGATGTAAGCAGCTTCAACGCTCAAAGAGTGCATAGAATTGATATCATCCTTCATATCAGGCAAGGGCTCTTGCGATGTCTCATGAACAGCAAGCAAATCCAATTGCGAACCGTCCCTCTTATCAAGGAAAAGCTTATTTCCAACACGCTGAACAACGATATCCCATGAGTAAACCGATCGAGGAGCGCACATTAGTGTCGACAAAATTGTGTCAGTAGCGAATACTGTGGCTTTATCCTCGTTCGCCAAACGCCTAATAACCGGATCGTCGGTGGTTGTAACCTTGAAAAAGTTGCGGTTCTTGAAACGCTCCAATGGCTTGCAATTCTTAGGAGTAATCCGGTCGTAAGCCCTATCGTAGAACTCGAGCCCGCCGCAAATCAACAAATCTTCAGGCTCGGCAACGGAATACGACAATTTGGAGAAAGTTGAGAAGGGGATCTGATCAAGCATATTCCATTCCGGCTGAATATCAACCGAGGACTTGAACACCGACGACTCACGGCGCTGCGGCATCTGCGAACGGTTCGCGTGGTACAACCTATCGCGACGAGCTCGCTCCTTCTCCGCATCGCGCTTCTTCGACTCCTGCTCTTCGTCGCGGCGCTGCGGGAGCTGCGAGCGGTTGTGGTGGGGGTTAAACCGCCACCTAGGGTTGAACTTCGGGCGATTAGGGTTGTGGTGGTGCGATTTGGCGGATGTGTCGACGAGGCGGAAGGAGGAGTCCTCGTCGGCGGCGAGGGTGGCGAAGGAGTCGTCGCCGGAGAAATCGAAGGCGGAATCGGCGGCGTGGTAGCCGCCTTGTTTGGATCCCGGACGGCCTTGGTTGTTCATGTTCCGCGTCCAATCGGCGATCCGGCCCAACTTCTCGGAGCGGGAGAAGGGAGCGAAGGGGACGTTGGAGGGATGGTTGGGGACGGAGAGGCCGGACGCGGAGGACTCCAGCGGACCCCATCCGTCGGAATTGAAAGGCACGGCACCGATTTCGAATCCCACCATGGCTGCTGCTGATTGAAACTTTGCGGAGAATTTAGGTTTTCTCTCTGATAAAAACCCTAGCTTTTCTGGAGATGGTTATAGATTAGCAGAAGCCTAGAAAGATTGTGCATGAGAAAGAATTTGTATCGCTTAAATGGGCCCGAATCTTGGGCTACATGGTCCGGCCCACTAATCATTCCTATTTCTTTATGCTAAAGAAAATAATAGCCTTTGCAATTTAAAAAGATGTGCCAAATTTATAATTTCAGAATCGTAAAATAGCAAATGTTGAGAAATGTATAAAGAAAATTGAATTAAGTACTCGTAAATCATCTGGAGCAGCTATTCAAAGTATCGTACGATGAAAATAGATATTTTTCTGTGTATTTTTTTATATGATGAGGGAAAATATGATCCAAATTGTCGTATCTTCATATATTAGTATGAGGCGCGTCCGTTAATGGTAGCATATCTTCTAATCTTCTAGTCTTCTAGCTCTATAATACATCAATTTTTTTTCTCTAAGAATGGCCTCTTCCCTTGCTTTGATTTGTGTGGTTTTATCCATTAGTACTCCCTCCGTCCCATATAAAGTGTTCTCTTTCTATGGGGCACGGAGATTAAGAAACTTGTATTGTGTGGTGTGTTGTTTGATTTTTGGGTTGTTAATTTTGGTCCACACATTGTTTGCTTTTTTTTTAGAGATAAGACACTTTCTATGGGGACAACCCAAAAAGGAAAACAATACACTTTCTATGGGATATAGAGAGTATAAAGCAGTGGTTGAAAGATATAAAGTGGTGGTGGGGTCCACCTATTTAGATGATTGTGGACCACTCATTTATGTTGACTTTTGGAATGGAACATAAATAATGAGACAAACAAATGTAGCAAATGTGGCATAAATAATGAGACGAAGGGAGTATATCTTAAGAAGAAGAGTTGTTAAAGGCAAAAACATGTGTGCATCATGCAACATGATCCAATTACCCAATTTTGACTCGCTTTGACCCGTGTTTGACTCGTTGACGTCATTATTTCTTTTTAAATTTTTTTTTAGTTTTTTTTTTTGGTTTTTTCCCCTTTATTGTAAGGACGGGCATGTCACTCTTCGCATACAAAAGTGTCAATCGTAACAAACAAAAGTGTCAATCGTAACAAATAATAGTTTTTATTTTTTTCCGATTTTTTGATAAGGAAGGCATGTCATTTGTAATGAATAAATGTGTAATTTGTTAATTATCTCAAAGTGTCGATCGTAACAAACAAAAGTGTCATTTATATTTGAATAAAGTATCATTTATTGACTATTAATTATTTTTGAAAAAAATGTGATTTGTTACGAAAAAAGTTTCATTTGTTTATGAAAAAAGTGTCAATTGCAACGAACGAAAGTGTCATTTATCTCAAAGTGTCAATCACAATGAAGTAAAGTGTCAATTATAATTAAGGAACGTGTCACTTTAATCCAGTAATTACACAATAAAATATGAAGCATAATAGCAAAAAATGTTACCCAAAGTGTCAATCCTAATAATCAAAAGTGTCAATTGTCCCGAAGGAGAGTGTCACATTCTTATAATGTGTCAATTGCAACGAACAAAAGTGTCATTTATCTCAGAGTGTCAATCACAGTAAAGTAAAATATCAATTATATTAAGGAACGTGTTACTTTAATCCAGTAATTACACAATAAAATGTGAAGCTTAATAAGCAGAAATATTACCCAAAGTGTCAATCGTAATAAACAAACATGTCAATTGTCTCGAAAGAGAGTGTCACATTCTTATAATGCGTTAATTGCATCGAACACTTCAATAACCAATAAGCTCATACAAAACACAAGGATTTCAATACTCCAAATAAAGTGTGATGAAGTGTGGAGAACCTTGATGACAAAGCAATATATTGGAGCCAAGGAGAAGTTGGAGAAGCTGTTACGATCTCAAAGACCATATGCCACCAAGCTGACTGATAGGTTTGTCCAAAGGGTAACTCAATATGCAGACTACACATCCCCTCAAACAAAGAACAATCAGAAGATTCAAGCACCTCAGTCTAGCAACAAGAAGGTGACCCATGGTTATAGCCCCAAGACACCAAGATCAAACTCAGGGAAAACCAAGAAGGTTAGGTGGGCCGAACAGTATGGCCACTAACAATTGACTCATCCAGCTCAGTACGGATCGCACTACTATGAGCCAAGAGTCAAAAGCCCTAAGGTTCAGAAGAAGAAGAAAGCTGAACCTCAAAAGACTAAGAAGTCAGCCACTCCAAGTTTAGTGGAGAAGGTTACTGACAACAAGGGAAAGAAGAAGTCAGAGGCCATCAGGGCTGTCAGACAAATTTGGATCCTAAAATCTAAATATTAAGGACCCAAGCTGAACCCAAAGGGTACCTGAATCTGTTTTTGTTTTGCAGGTGCTACAGGACCCTTAGATTGTCGACAGTGGATGCTCAAGACATATGACACATCAAAAGATCCTACTGACCGACTACGTTCAGCTAGATGGAGCCAGAATTGAGTTCGGTGACAACTCCAAAGGCTACACAAGGGGATACAACACAATGAAAATAGGAACTGCAATAGTTCACAAAGTATCTTATGTTGAAGGACTTCAACATAATCTCCTTTTTGTCAGTTAATTCTCTGATAATTCCAATAAAGTGACTTTTGACGAGGTTTTTGTGATGTTCTTGATAAATCTACAGGAAAAACTGTTTTATTAGGATCGCGACGAAGGAACATATACTATGCTGAATGGAATACCGCCGGACCTGAAGCTTGCCTGCTAGCACACATGAGGTCAGATGATAAAACAACATGGCGATTGTGTCATCTGAACTTCAAGACAATGAACAAGCTAGCACGTGATGCTAAAGTCAGAGGACTGCCCAACGATATATTCAAAAGACATCAGAATCGTGAAGCATGTCTAAAGGAGAAGCAAACAAAGTCAAGCAATCCGCCAATTCCGTCACCTTCCACTGATGGAATCCTTCAACTGCTGCACATGGACTTATTTAGGCCAGTCAATCCAGTCAAGATCAGAGGGAAGAAATACGTTCTTGTAGTCATTGATGACTATTCAAGATATACTTGGGTGATATTCATCGCCAACAAATCTGACGTCAAACTTGAGCTGTCGAAACTACTAAAGCGGCTGAACGTCGAGAAAGATATCAAGATCCAAAGGATACGCTCAGATCGTGGAACTGAGTTTCTGAACTCGATGGTGAAAGACTTATGTGAAGCTGAAGGCATTGAACACAAAACCTCACCAGCACGTACGCCTCAGTAGAACGGACTTGCTGAAAGGAAAAACAGAACGCTTAAAGAAGCAGCAAGGATGTTGCTCATGAAGGATAATTAAGGGTTAGAAACCGATACCTTCCTCCTTCGTATGTTGTCGCGGCTTTGATTGTTGCTCATGTGTCAGATCTTCTGAGCTGTGTCCCGGCCTTTTTCTTCCTCTGGGTGGTCAGAGAACTGAAGAAAATAGATTACTGTCTCTCTCTCTCTTACGCGTGCGTGCGTGCGTGAGTTTATGTGTGTGTGTAATCTGTTTCTGAACAGAATACTAATATATATAGGCTTCAAAAGCCAATATAATATTAATCTATTTGTAACTCATTAATTTAATTATATTTCTAATGGGCTTCCACATAACCAGCCCATAATATAATTAATTAATTTACTGGGCTACTAGTATTTATCAATTAATTGGCCCAGCCAATTGATTCCAGATAAATAACATTATTAAATAATATAAAAATACATTAATCCATTAATAATGATTTCTGAAAGACAATAAATAACTAGGCAACTAATTGGGCCAGATCAGGGATCCAATATAAGAAATAAAGTTGGGCCTCAAATGAATTAATTATCCATGCTCAGCCCAGAGCAAAATTAATTAATAAAAACAGATTCATTCCACTAGAGAATCCGTGCTGACTTACCCCTTTATCCCAAATTGAGCAAGGGCTTGTATTTTAGACTTAATCGATCTCCGTATTTAAGATAGAAATATCCGTCAATTAATTAAGCTCACTGACAGCTTAAATTAATTAACATCTTATATTCCTGAGTAGTACCACTCGACCTTATTAACACACTTGAACTAAATCAACCGGGCGGGTTTAGTGTGCTAATCCTTTCGGGTTCCTCAGGGGATATTATCAACCAATTTTACTAGGATACGGTTGCAAGATACAGACAACCAGCCTGAGCCACAAATAACTACTAACACCCAAGATACGTAGATCCGGTCGCGATGACGTTCACCATAGTAGGTCAAAGTGATAGATAGCCAAATGCACTCAGCTGAAGTCTTACCAAGCTTAAGACCAGCTAAGTCACCGAGATCTTGATTCTCCACTAAGGTCAGTTAGGAGAACACATCTCACTGTGATCCGTCAATACACGACCTTCAGTGTACCAGTAAAGACAAGCAGCTAAGACAAGCCACTTCTTATCTAAACAGCAGCTTAAACCGACAACTTATCCTGAAGTTGTCTCAGCTGTGATAACTGTTTATATCTTGTCAGTTCAACCAATTTGTGTTGTCTTCTGTGATACCCGACACACTACACAAATCTAACTTTTGTACAAGATAAAGGATTACATGTGCAAATATATAAATTTATTAGATAGGAGAATAAAATTGTGGTAAGGACAAAACACATTGTATACAAGCATAAAAAGTGCTTCCAGTATACAAAATCCCAACAGCTCGCAGATTCAGGTCTACCATTGAAGTTCTGGGTAGAGGCTACTGACACTTCCTGCTATACTCAGAACCGGTATCTATCGACTAAGATGCACATGAAGACGCCTCACGAGCTATGGAAAGGGAAAATTCCTTCTATTTTGCATTTCCATATTTTTGGTTATCCGTGTTTTATCCACAATAACGGAAAGGACCAGTTAAAGGTCTTGGATAGCAAGTCAGACCAAGGAGTTTTCTTAGGATACTCCAAGGTCAGCAAATCTCTCAGGGTCTTTAACTACCGGACCCTTTGCGTGGAAGAAAGCCCTCATGTTGTACTTGATGAATATACTTCTGAGTTCAGCAAGTCAAACTCTCAGCCAGAAGTTGAAGAGGTCAGGAGCAAGCTACAGTACTAAGCTTAAAAGACAACACTGAAAAGATCCAACATTGTTGGGATGATGATTCAGATGATGAAGTTTATAATCAACCAACAAGCAGTGTAGCTGAAGAGATTGATTCTACCAAACAGGATCAATCCCAGGTAATTCGGGTCGATGAGGAAACCCATGTGGTAACTGAGACCTCTACTGAGAATAACAACTCAGGGAGAACTATCGATGTTCCTGAGCTAAATGCCCTGAACCTGGTGACTCTGTAGACCCAACCCTTGTTACTGAATTGCCTCAAACACAGAATAGTACAACTGAAATTCCTAATACTCCTACTGTCTTTGTTGAACCAGTTCCAGATGAAGTAACAAGACGTCGTCGCTCGTGGCTAGATGCTCATTCTTCAGATCTTATCATTGGAGATCCCTCAGCTAGTGTCAAGACAAGATCCAGATTCTGTCAAGGAGAAAGTGCTTTATACTCCAGTTTCTTGTCGACTGAAGAACCTCAGACAATTGAGGATGCTCTGAATGATGCTGATTGGATCACCGCCATGCAAGAAGAGCTGAATCAGTTCACGCGAAACGATGTATGGGAGCTTGTTGGCAGACATAGACATCAACATGTGATAGGAACGAAGTGGGTCTTTAAGAACAAGCATGATGAGAACAACGTCATTTTCATGAATAAATCTCGACTCGTTGCCAAAGGATATTGTCAATCTGAAGGAATAGATATCAATGAAACATTCGCCTCACTCGCAAGATTGGAAGCCATTCATCTATTCTGAGCCTATGCAACACATCAGCAGTTCACAGTCTATCAGATGGATGTGAAGTCAGCTTTCCTGAACGGCGTGCTGAAGGAAGAAGTCTATGTAGAACAACAGCCCGACTTTCAGCTGGGACATCAGGTTTACAGACTTAAGAAAACTTTGTATGGGTTAAAACAAGCACACAAGGCTTGGTACGATATCCTCTCAGACTTTCTACTTCAGAAAGGTTTTCAGATAGGAATAGTTGATCGCACCCTATTCAGTATCAAGTCTGGAGAAGACATTCTACTGGTGCAGATCTACGTGGAAGACATCATCTTTGGATCACGGAATCTGACTACATGTCAGAAATTCGAGCAGATGATGAAAGAGAAATTTGAAATGTCGATGATGGGAGAGATGAACTATTTGCTTGGACTTCAAGTTAAACAATCAAAGAAGGGAATATTCATTAATCAAGCCAAATATACAAGAGATCTCATCAAGAAATTTGGCTACGAATCCAGCAAGTCAGTAAAGATACCCATGAACACCAATCTCAAGATTGATCTTGACAAAGAGGGAGTATCTGTTAACTCCACTGACTATCGTGCTATTATCGGTTCTTTATTATATCTTACAGCAAGTAGACCTGACACAACTTATGCTGTAGGTGTATGCGCGAGATTTCAGGCGAATCCCAAGAAGAGCCATATAGATTCAGCGAAGAGAATTCTTCGTTACTTGAAGGGAACACCTGATGTTGGATTATGGTATCCTGCTGATGATAACCTAGAACTAACTGGTTATTCTGATGTTGACTATGCAGGTTGCTGAATCAACATAAAGTCAACCTCAGGAACTTGTCAGCTCCTCAGTAGCAAGCTCATATCGTGGTTTTCAAAGAAACAACACTCAATAGAAACATCCACTATTGAAGCTGAGTATATGGCTGCCGGAAGCTGTTGCGCACAAATACTGTGGCTTCGACAACAACTGAGAGACTATGACATTAATCAAGATGAAGTGCCGATCTACTACGACAGTACCAATACTATTGCAATCACTCAGAACCCAGTTCTACATACAAGGTGCAAGCACATGGACATCCGTCATCACTTCATCAGAGATCATGTCGAGAAAAAGGATATCAGAAAGGAGAAGATCCACACTGATAAGCACATAGCTGATATCCTGACCAAACCTCTAGCTGAGACCAGATTCAACGATCTCTCAGTAGAACTAGGTCTTTTGGATCCTACTAATACGATTCAGTAAATGGTCCAGGAAGTACTGAGTAAGGGGGAACTTACTCCCAGTACAACTGAAATACTCAGTCTCGTGAAACGTGATATCAGCTGACTACGATGTTCAGTTGACAGATTATGAGTATTAATTCAACATTTGGTGATTTAGCATGTCATCACATTTCTTTCCCCCCTTTAATGTTCATCGTACTGTATTGAGTATGTCGTTTTCATTAAACTCACGACATTCCATAAAACTGACTGCGGCGCATTAAATGCATGTCATTTCACCTTACCATTTAGGCGATAGAGATAAATAGGTGAGCTTATAGGTGGCACAGTAATCATAACCTATTATAACATCCAATCTGGGTCGCCCACATTTTAAAAACCAATTAATCTCAACCGCATGCTTTAAAAACCGCCTCATATTCAAATCTGAATATATATACGTATGTTATCTCTAACATAAATCATATTTCCACCATTCTCGAAGATATGTGGTTTATACTTGCATTAGATTTCTACCGCATTTTAAGCACTTACTATTCGGTAAGATTTCTATAACTTAAATCTGCTTACTAACTTACTCTATTTTCGAGTGCTAACTTACTTTTTGCAGATCTTAGTTCATACGATGACGCTGAACGTTCCCACAAGTGACGTTTTGATCCCAGAGGATATCGAGGATATCATATCAGGGAAGAGGGTTCTATTTGAGCCCGTCCTGTCCTTCAGGACATGTGGCGTGGAGTGCATGACTCCTACCGATTCTTTCTCGTTCCCTGCGTCAGTATCTTCCGCGCCAAGTTGCCGAGTTCTTTCTAAACTATCGGAGGAATAATGATTCTAATGATATCTCCTCCGTTATCTCGAGGCATGAAGTCCGTTCCAATCAGTGGGAGGATAAGGCCACCCAGATCGACGTGGCAAGACATCTTCGTGTCAGCTTCGATCTTGCAGACGAAGGGACACCCATTGCCAAGTACAAGGAATATGAGGTAGATGATTACCTTTGCCGATTCAGCGGTGAGGCGAGTATCGTATTCAAAGTTGCTTTCCCGAAAAGTCAGCTGCTCAAACAATACAGAGGGTTAGCCTACATAGTCAACCATATATTGACGAGCTCTGCAGGATCTTACGATCAACTTTCCCGCATTCGCATCCAGATTATGATGGCGATCATAGATGAGGCCCCCATCAACTGCAACGCCTTCTTCAGAGCTGAATTCAAAGCTCAATCTCAGAAGTTTATGGATTCTGAAGATGGCATGAAGCTGATTCCGAAAGGGAAGCTTCTTTATGGGACCAAGGCGTCCATAATGATCGAGGACGACCTCCCTAACAGAGTATCCTTCATAGATGCGTATTACTTTGATCAGAAGCTACTGAAGTTTCTCAATGTAGCAGCCGCCGAAAAATCGATAGGGCGAGGACAAGCTCTTAAGCGTCTTCTGGAGATCAAGCAGGATCCCCGCCCTACTGAGCAGCATTAGCCGAAGAAGCAAAAAATGCTGAAGAAGCCAGCTTCAGTCGTAATTCCTCCTTCGCCTATATTAGTCGAAGACTCAGGGTCTGGTCAGAAGGATGTGACCCTGAAAGAAAAGGTGAAGAGAGTTCTCTCTAAGGAAATTCAGCCGAAAACCCCTTCTGGTCAGGGTCTGAGATTTCCTCCCTTCCGACTTCAGTTCTAAATGCTCAGATCAAATCAGCTGAAGAAGTCGCGACTGAGATACCTGAGATCAGTGCTCATGTTGTGGACATTGCTGTTAGAGTAAGGGTTCAGATGCGCCTGCGATTCCTGGAGTGGGATTTGTTGGAAGAGGCCATCCGCCTGAAAACCCTGTCCACATTAATGGAGGAAGAACAACGATTGAAAGAGGAGATTGGATACAAAGAGCCATCTGATATAGCTTCTCTGGAGAATCTCAAGGCTGTGATGCTCATGATGCTCAATGACAGACTACAAGGAGCTCAACTTTCCTCCACTCAGCCTCCTCTATCCCCTCCTCATGATGAAACACCTAAGGATATAGACCTGGGAGGATCTGCTGAGGGTAAAACTCCCACGGATGATCAGCCACCACCTCCGCCAGTATTTGGCTCGATCATCCAGACTCCGTCCTCGACTCAGCCTAAGTCAAAAAGCAAATATAAGGCTGCTGAGCTCAAGGACCTCACAACAGAGTCAATCAATAAAGTTATCAAGCGGCAAGCTCACAAGAACAGGAATCTTGCCGATGATGTGAACACTAAATGGAGTAAGTTCACTGAGGCTCAGACGAAGACGCTGAATAGCCTTACTACTGAAGTGCAGAGTATCAGCACTCCAACTTCCATCAATGCTGAAGAGATCCTCACTAAAGCACTTGAGGCACAAAAGATAGACATGACTGCTCAATTCAAGAACTTACTGCAGTCACAAGCCAAGAAATTCTCTAAAGAAGTGGCTGCTGCAAGAAGTCGTGTCCAGAAGGCAGTTGAGGATCGTTACAAGTTCACTTCTGACAGTGTTTCTATAGCACTGACCAACCAACACGACCCCTGCCAAGAAATCAAGAAGGATGGCTCTGTTGCTGTGGAAGACTATCTCACCCGCTTTGAAAAATCTAAAGCTGCTCTGCTGAAAGCCATTAATCAAGAGCACGATCAGAGATGGGAGTCTTACACAGACCCAGCCACTGACATTGCCTCAGGTCTAACTACGGTCAAGGCCTCAGTAGAAGCATTGACGAACAAGGTTACTGCCCTGCTACTCTTATTGATGAAGCCAAAAAGGGGGAAAAGTCCATATCTGCTCAACTCAGAGCCCACCTAAAGGCAGAAGAACAACAGGCAGCAGAACCGAGTTCAGCTCAGGGGGAAGTTCCTTCTGCGGAACCCACTGATGCAGATGTGGCTGAGGTGGCCAAGTACTTAGACAGCCTACCTACTGAAGGATCGCCACCTCCAGCCAAGAGATCCGATAAGGGCAAGGGTAAGGCTTCAGTTGAACCCAGTCCGCCCAAAGAAAAGAAAATCAAGTTCAGGTCACGTGAGGAACATATAGATTTTGACGCTAAGCTGTCCAGGGAACTTGCAGAGCAAGATGCTAAGAAGAAGTCGACAGCGAAGAAGGGAGTACAAATTCGTACTCCAGCCCCTACTCACACCAGATCTGCTATTCCCAGGCAATCCAGGGCTTCAGCAGCTGCTCAATCCACTCAGTCCAAACCCGAACAGTCTAAATCTGAGAAGCAAGGCTCATTTGCATCCAAGTCAAAATCTGAATCGCCTGCTGACTCAGAAGATCTGCGTGTGCCCTCGACGGTCTCCTCTAAGGTGCAAGAGCTAGAGATGAAAGAGATATGGGACGCATGTGAGTGTGCACTAGACAGAACAACTGAGGCCAGACAGATTAGAGAGGCTAGAGAAAGGATTCGTCTAGCTGACCTAGAGGCCCTCAGGTTGAGGACTAAAAAGGAAGCAAGGGAGAGGATTCCAGAAAAAGACAGATGTATACCTACTTTGTCTAAGTACTTCAGGGGAAGGGAACCAGTCAGTGAAGTTAAGAGGATCATTTTCAAAAGAACTGATGACTGGGTACCTCTCAAGCTGAATCAACAATGGAAAAGCTGAAAATGGACTTCATCAAAAGATTCTACATCTGGAAAGTCGGAAATGAAGATTCTACTGATGCTGACTCATACTTCAAAGACTTTCTAACAGATGTGAACCCATCCCTCCTTGCTGACATTCAGACTTTGCTGGATCATACAGGCAAAACGCTTAAGGCTCCTCCATTCAGGATCCTTCCTCCTCCTCTGACTTATCAAGATAATATATGCAAGAAGAAGATAGAAGAAGAGATCAAGAAAGCCATTACAAGCAAAGCTCTGAGAAAAGATGTTGAAGAAGACTTAGTGGAGATCAAGACCCTGAGGAGCAGAGTTTATTCAGGATATGGCCTTGAGCTTTCGGAGAAGAAGTCTGCTGACTTCCGTGCTCGCATGCAACAATCAAGAAGAAGCCGAGCTGACCTCTCTCTCTCCTAGTCTAGTTTTGTAGTGATAGCATGTCATGTAATGTAAATCTTATTCATCTATGACATTTATCACTTTCAGCCTTGACAACTTCTTATTGATTTTACGACTATATTTTTCCAGCACGACTGATCACATCAGTGATTAAATATTTCTCTATCTGACCCTATATAACTTATATGCTTATCTGCCTTAGAATTATTCCTTGTTGATTATTCGTTTTTGCTATGATCTTCTCTAATACCTTGCTAGTACTTAGGGGGAAAGGCTCTTATACTTATATATAGGGGGAAATTGTTTCTTATGGTGAACTTACTTTATAGGGATATTTGTCATTCAGATATTGTTTTAGAGTTGAATTTACTTTGATGATTAGCTACTAAGAAGTATGATCTTTTCTAAGCTCTCATTATTCTTTTTGTATCGGCCCTGATATCTCTTGAATGTGTTAACTTGCTTTCTAGCTCTGATATTTTTTAGAATCTCTGATAACTTTAGCATGCTATAACTATGTCCATAGTATTAAATTCTGTAAGCTCTGATACATTCAGTATTCTAACTGTATTGATTTAACGTGGATCTGATACACTGCTTGATAACATTAGATTGCTCTGATATTCTTCTTACTTGTGATTGCTCTGATTCCTTCTCTTTATTTAAGTCAGTTTTGATATGCTGGCTGGAGCATTCCTTGTAACAGATCGTTACTCAGAATCAATAGCTCTTAACCTTAGCATGTTTCTTTGATAGAAGATGTAATATGTTTTGGCATCATCAAATAGAGGAAAATTGTTGGGATAAAGATTTAGTAGACAAATTTTATAGATTTGAAGATCCCCAAACCCCTAGTTGAATGATGAACCTTCGTTCTTGTAATAGCTTAGTTTGAGTTCAGCATGTTAGAAACTTAGTAGGCTAGAGTTCAGTAGCTGCACAGTTCAGTAGAAGACCTTGCACTTAGCTGATGGACTCAGGATCGAAGAAGTCAGTTGGTCAGCCGATCACCAACTGAATCTGCATAGGAATTAGTGCCCATGCACTAATACTCGAAGAACGTCAGTAGGAAGTCACTTCAGTTGAAGGTCCAAGGATTCAGAGGAAGTCAACCTTGATGTTTGACAAGTCTCACCTACCAATCTACCTTGACCAATAAGGAGCCAACAACGCTTTATCTTTTCTGATAAAAACTGCTCCTAGACTGAAAAAGAGGCGTATATCTACAGTGCACCTACTTATCAATGTTCAAATTTGAGGAGCCGTTTTCCTTGTTGTTTTGACACGTGGCTAGACCCCTCTCCAACGGATCTATTCACAATCGACGACTGTATAAGAGAAGAGTCTTTATGTAGAGACACCCCCAGGAACCCCAACTATCGACGCACAAAAATTCTTAACGCTCTCTATCGAAGAATCCAGTGAAGAACTAGCATTCATAGGAGAACCCTTTAGTTCATCACTTAGAGTTATCCTTGATCCCCTTCTCTTATCTAAGCGAGCATTATTGTAATATTCATAGCTTAGAAACTCCGAGGAAGTTCACATCCTTGTGAAACTGTTCTTATTGTAAGAACTTGCTCATAGTTAGAGAAGCCTCAAACTCTTTAAGTTTGAAACCCTTGTAAAAGTCACTACGACTATAAGTAGAGAATCTGTCATGCGAACAAATCACTGAGAACTTGCTCAGTATAAGCTTCAAGTTTGTATCTGTCTTGAGAACAGATCACTGAGACTTGCTCAGTATAAATATAACAAGTATCCTTCTTTGGTCAGGATAGTGGAGGTAGGACCCAGTGTGTCCGAACCACTTTAAAAAGCTGATGTGTTGATTTACTGTTTTCTTTAACTGTTCATACTGCATTAAAACTGTATTTCATCAAACTCGGCATAAAACTGGTTTTCCAACCGAGACGTTTAATAGGGCCTACACTTCCACACACAACTCTGATACAGAATGACTATTCGACTGACTCAAGTCAGTAGAGTTGAACTCAGTAGAAGTACTTCTTGCCCACGCGATCTGAAAGCATGTCTGGTTATCTGACTCAGTTCAGTAGCAAACTCAGCTAGAGCTGACTTTCACGTTTGAAAAACAATTTATATTCAGGTGTATTCACCCCCCCTAACACCTGAACCACGTCTCAGGACAAACACAAATGCAGCGGCTTAAACGGTCCTTCCGCATCCCACCTAACCTCAATCCAAAAAAACAACAACAATAAAATTGACATAACACCAAAACATAATCAAGCAGAATCTTCAAAATCAGCAAATAGAATGATAAAATTACCATGTTTCGAAAATGGCGGCGAATTTCCTCAACTCAGTTTCATTCAAAGAGCTTTTAGAACGTAAATTAGCCGCCAATGGAGGAGCGTAATCCGGAGCTGCTGGAGATGGAATTGGAGCATCCGAGTAATGCTGGGTACTGAGTTCTTGGCGACGATCAAAGTCCAGGTAGGAATTCGCGAGCTGTGAAGAACGAAAATCGGAATGAGTTAGGATTCGAAGTCAGGCCAAGAGAGGGGGAAGGATGGTGGGGGAGAGAGAGAGGGGGAGTGGAGAGAAAGGGGGGAGGACGGTGGGAGAGGGGAGTGGAGAGAGAGGAGGGAGATACAAAGAGAGAAACAGAGTGGAGAGAGAGGCGACAGTGGGAGGGGAGGTGAGGGTTTTAGTTTTTTTTTTTTTAAATACTGGATCGGGTCAAACCAGATCAAAATTAATAAATTGGATCATGTTGCATGTGCAACATGATGCACCCTAGTCCATTTCATTATTAAATAAATGAAAATACTATCAAAGAAAATTCACTTTTTATACAAAGGAAATTGGATAAGTGCATGTGTAGTCTTCGTATAATTACAATAAATTAAATCTAATATTAATTATTCTGCTTTAGTAATCCTCAATGGTTCAGTGGTTGTCTCACTGTCACATTAGTTGTGAGTTTGAGAAAGGGAAGCTGGAACTGGACTTGATAAGGAAAATTTATATGGTGTCAAATTATATCTTTGTCTATTTTTCGTTTATATTGCTCCTGAGAAATCTTAAGATTCACACATAAGTTTCTAACCTTTAGTTTTTTCTATTACATTCTTTGCATTGTGTCGTTTAGATTGATTATATAACCTTTGATTGATGATTTGATGTTGATATATTAATTTCCTTTAATTTTCAGGAGTTGGAAATGGGGAAATACACCGATATCACTAAGTATACGATAAACATATTAGTGAAGCCAATCCACGTAATGGGATGTTCCATAAATCAATGTCTATTACTTGCTTCTTGGTTCCAAAATATCAATTTTAGGTATATATTCAAGAGTATCAATTGCAAAAAATAAATTTTTACCCAAGTGTAAAAAATCAAATTTTCTTATAAAAGATGTTGTGGTCAGTTTTCAAATTATTGCATGTAAAGTACTTTTCTATATTATTCAGATATATAAATATATTATGCTTGTGATAATTACGCACACTTCTTTTCCGTGCGTACGGGTGCTATTCTAATATATATTAATACATTTACAGAGACATTTTAAGTGATTGTACAAAATGATTAATTCCTCAATTGTTGTAATTCAAATGGTCAATTGTTCATATTATACATATGGTATGAAATCATGCGTGGCTTGCAATAACATAATTGAACGAATTTCTCCTATCAAAAACTAATCTTGCAGCACCAATAGAATTGAGTCATCCATCCCGTTAAAACGACTTATAAGAGATGAAGATTTCTCAAATTTAATTGTATTCAAACAAATGATCAATAGAAAGCCGAATGTAGGACAACAAGCAAACCATTCCGCGTGCAATCTTACGTGACCATTGACTTCTACACTAAATTGATTTCTGCACGTGAATCAAACATCCATACGCAAGGATCAAACAACTCACGCTCCCCTTTAAAAGACCGTGTATCCAAACATATATTGCAGCAACACAATCAATATCAAATCGATATAGGAAAACCACAATATATACACATGCAATATCAAAACTATCTCTATTAACCAACTTTCAAACCCATAAAATTGACTAGAATTCCACAACACCCATCAACAAAACATTTTCAGAATGAATAAACAGCAAAGGAGGGAGAACCTCAAGCAAGATATACTTCATATAATAAGATAAACCGGTGCCATTACCATAATAAGATATAAGGCAATGGGTGGTTAAATAATGAGATAAACCGATGTAAAAAATTAGGGCTTTTTTAATTCTTACTTTCCTTTCGTTGTTAGCAATGATCTTACCGGTGCCGGTGGCCTTACAATAGCTGAAACCGGCGACTTTGTTCGACCGCAAGCTGTTGGGATGCTTTCTATCTATAGGGCTGAAAAAAGTACCACTCCTTTTCCCCAAATAATGCTTTGTTTGCAATCACGCAAATTAAATCACAATTAGCCTCTTGATTGAGGTGGTCGCTCGATTCGAAAAAACAAAATTGAAAAGTAGTAACTCATTGAGAAGATCCCAAGGATCAAACTTGCACAAATCGAGAAGCTCCCAATATATACTTTTAAAACTCGTCCGATTCTCTTCATTTTGTAAGGAAATATTCTTCGCCTCACACAAAATCAATCTCCCAAACACTAGTTTTCTTTGATTACAAACCAATTGTAGAGGATGAAGTGCAATAGTGAGAAGGGTTTTTCAATTTCATACACCCCCAAATCTGCAAGAACGACGAGAATGGCGATTCTACGTTATTCTGATAAGGTTTTTAGTATATTCAAGGGGAAAAAAATCAAAATTGGCCATTTATATAGTTTCGGTCTGGTTTCAGTCCTGTAAGTTGTCAAATAATCCAAGTTTGACTCAATTTCAAAAATTAGAATAACTTTTTCAATTTCAGTCGTTGGGCGCGTGGTGAGGGTAACTTACGTTCTCAAATTATTATTATTTTTTAAAATACTAAAAACCCTTCTCACAATAGCGTAAAATTGTCATTCCAATCGTTCTTGCAGATTTCAGGGTGTATGAAATTGAAAAACACTTCTCCTTATTGCACTTCATCCTCCACAATTTTGTTTGTAATCAAAGAAAACTAGTGTTCGGGAGATTGATTTCGTGTGAGGCGAAGAACATTTCCTTTCGAAATGAAGAAAATCAGACGAGTTTCAAAAGCATAGATTGGGAGATGCTTGATTTGTACAAGTTTGATCCTTGGGATCTTCCCAGTGAGTTACTTTTCAATTTTGCTTCTTCGAAT
This sequence comes from Lavandula angustifolia, assembly GCA_028984105.1. NCBI lineage: Eukaryota > Viridiplantae > Streptophyta > Magnoliopsida > Lamiales > Lamiaceae > Lavandula > Lavandula angustifolia. Next base: position 21,119,246 of record CM054826.1, on the reverse strand, counting down.
CAAGCAACCACCTCAATCGAGAGCCTAATTGTTATTTAATTTGCGTGATTGCAGACAAAGCATTATTTGGGGAAAAGGAGTGGTACTTCTTCAGCCCTCGATAGGAAGTGTCTCAGTGGCTTGCACCCGAACAAAGTCGCCGGTTCCGGCTATTGGAAAGCCACCAACACCGATACGATCACTATTACTATCGAAGGAAGGAAAGTCAGAATTAAGAAAGCCCTAGTTTTTACATCGGAAAAGCAGCGAGAGGAACAAAGACGAATTGGATAATGCACGAATACATACTCTCTCTGAATTTCAGAGAAAGAACGGCAGCACCAATTATAATCGGTTGGTAAATTTTTGTGTTGTGTGAACTGATTTTCCTTGGTTTGTAATAAAAAAAAAAGGGGTTCGGGAGCTTGATTTTGTGTGAGATGAAGAATATTTTCTTTCGAAATGGAAATAATGCATAAGATAGTGTTTTTCATTTCTTCCAGCTAGTATTGTTAATTATTGGATTAACTTCTATAAAAAGCTTCTCATTGGTTTATCTAGACATGCACGAAGCAGAATGATGGAAGCTATATAACCTTGAATACATTGACGATTTCATAGTGTTAATCCTACAGATTAAGTCAATTAGTCAAACATAAACTCAACCAATGGGTATTATCTTGTGGGAAATAAGCATGCTAGTTCAACTATTAATTCCTAAACTGATGTTTGTTATCTTTAATCTCTAGGCTCTATTCTTATTCTATGCAGGGAAGGATGTGTGATTTCTTGAGGATAAAGGACAGAGTCCAAAGATCGATCAAGGGAAGAAGGCTTCTAGAGAAGGTTAAGATTTTAAAATATGTTTAGATTGTTTCTCAATGTTGGTTTGTTTTCTCTTTTTCTTGGACTTTAAGAATGAACTTTCTACTCTTTTTTTATGTGCAGTAAGTTTATGGATAAGGATACTCTGCCAAGGAGGATTGTCTCTCCACCTAGATTACATAGTAAGTATTTCTATTAGCATATTTTGAATAAAATGGGTTTTTTTTCCTTTTCAAATTTTAGTAAGTCTATGTTTTTTCCTTTTTCAATTATATAGCTCGAGGATAATTCATAGCTGAAGTTAATATACATGGTCGGGGAAGGCTTGGACACAATCTTATTGCAAAAGTACATTGGAGGGGAGATTGTTGTCTTTAAAGAGGTTGATGGGGCTTTTACATATATACGAGGGCTCCACAAATTGTGTGTTAGTGCTAGTCTATTGAATGTAGATAAGTTCATGGTCATAGTGGAGGATAGGTGGGAGACAATCATTAATGATGGTCAGGTACGAATAATGTTTGTTAGAGCCTCTTCATATAAACATAAGATGGATTATTTTGTGGATAATACATTCGAGGAAATTGAGCAGCAACCTGATTTGTCCCAACTACACTTACAAGTGATTGATTGTGTGGAGGCGCACACACTAGAAACATCTGATGATGCTGATGCATATGATCCATTATAGTTGAACAAAAAGGAGTACACATTCATTTCAAATAAACAGAAAGTTCTAATACAAGCATTTGATGTTCATTTTAAAGAGTCGAAGAAAAGATTTTGTGTAAGATACCTACTTGGTAATTTCAAGCGAGCAGGATTCACGGTGAGGCGTAATCGGTTGGGGGGCGGCCAAAGCTAGCATAGTGAATTCATGGGACTTGAGTGGGATACCTTGTAGCCGTGCATGTGCAATAATCATAGCTCGGGATAAGAATCCAAAAGACTAAGTGCACGAGTGCTATTAGGTAGAATCATACAAAAGGCTTATGAACCGACTATTGTACCCATTAATGGCAGACGTAAATTGGGAAAAAATAGGAATCCAGCCTCCACTTCCACCAAATGAGGGGAGGACTTCCGATAGGCCAGTAGAGAAAAGAAGACTTGAGCCCGATGAACAACCTAACAAAGGAAAATGAAAATGCAGGGGAAATGTATGATTTATTACAAGTTTTGTTATGTGCATCTTTATGGTTTCTAATTTCTTATTAATTATTATGACTTATGACGGCCAATAGGTCCTTCATCAACAAACCCACTCAAAATGAAGAAGCAACAAGAGATAGTGAAGTGCAAACTATTGTGGAATTAAAAGCCACAACAAAGCATGTTGTCCAAAATGGAAAATGGAGGAAAGTACAAACAACCCTCTTCAGCTAGTTGGCAAGCCTAGTCGTAACCATGCAGCTTATGTGCACTCAAATGAACTCCATTAGGTTCTAGTTCAGATTCTCACTGCCGATAATGCAAATAGTGGTTCAAATAGAGAAGCCGAAGCAATAAATCTAACAAGCTTCCGGTACAAGTAGTAATGTGATTATGTGAACAGAAAAAAACTAGAAATTTATTCGAATGATATTTTTAATTCTTGTCAACATGTGAGAAAAAAGAGCAACAAAGTAGTTGAACCAAGTTGTTCAAACACTGCAGCTGAACATGTTGATGTAAGTTGCTTTTTGTTTTATAAATTGCATGTATATTGTTGGTTGTTAGAGATAATGTGGTATTTTGATTTTGTTGTTTATACATGCCAGGTGGGTATTATTGAAGAATCTACTAATCACCTCCATCAACGCGCCACAACTCAAACTTTATCCCGAACTACTGAGAGTGTGGTAAGTATTTAATCGGCTTGCTGCCTTGCTATGGAAATCGGCTTGCTCCCTTATTATAAAAATCGGCTTGTTGCCACTTTGATTTATTTAGAATGTTGGTTGTTGTCTTGTTATGAAAATAGGATAGCTGCCTTGCTATGAAAATCTGCTTGCTGCCTTGTTATGAAAATTAGCTTCCCGCCTTCTATGAAAATCTGTTTGCTACCTTCTTATAAAAGTCGGCTTGTTGCCACTTTGATTTATTTAGAATGTAGGTTGTTGTCTTGTTAGAAAAGAGTACAATTTGTGTTGGCGTAACTTTCTTATGATTTTTAGATGTAGAGCTTGAGAAAAGGGGTGTTGGTCCCGGTGTAGATACATGTATATGGGGGGAATACACTTGATGCCTAACTTCACTTTTCAGATCAGAGGCTGACTCATATGAGGAAATGTGATAGGCCCTTTAAGAAATATGTTTTTCTATGCGACTGTGAATCTGAGTATGATGAACATAAATATGATAAAACAAACGCAGCAGTAGAGAGGGAGATTTTATAGTGGTTCGGATTCACAAGATCCTACGTCCACTCTTCTGCTTTCTTAGCAGGAATCTACTAATGATGCTCGTATACTGATGAGTTCAGATCAGCACATGCAAACTATCTATCAAACTATCTAACTATCAATCAATATATCAATTTCGATCTATCAATCTAGTGACGGTAGGTTTTTGAGTTTGTTCAACAACAAGAGTTTTAAACAATCTTGACTCCAGGCTTCGAATGTAAGCTTGAAATACTTGGAGTATGAACAGCAAAACAGAATTTATAGCAAGAGAACTTAAGAGAGAATGATATACCACTGGTTCTTTTGCTTGAGGTATAACTTGAGTTTTTTGAAATTCCATAACCTCGTTAAGAGAGGTCTTCTGCTATTTATAGTCAAGCTAGGGGATAGATCCATTGAACATGAACGATCTCCTATTGGCTCCATGTTGACAACGGTCTAATAAATTGAATGCATTGACACATGTCTCGCTCCGCTTAGTTCTGCGGATTCTGTACGAGGTACTGTTCCTGTCCCCCTTTGACTAAGGCTGACATAGCGACTTGAGATTCGTCAATAATCATTCTGATGTTGTCGTCTTGCTTTGTTGACCATCAACTTTGAATTTTGCGCCTTGTACCTGTACCTTCTTCACACTTGAATCTTCGATGCGGCCTGGTGAAGACAATAATCTGAAGATCAATACAACCTGAAGGATGTCAGTTCAAAAGCATGACTTAAGAGATATAGCGGGCTGATCAATCTAATAACCTAGTGTGAAGAGAAAGGTTCAACATGACTATACATACATAGGATGAAACAACCTATCAATTATATAAGATTGGTTCATCAATCAAATAGGGGTTTGAGATCATTCAAAACTTATATTATTTCCCAACAAGGGGTTAATTCAAACGATGAAACACGTGCTGCATTTCATCAACGATACCAACCTCAAACACATCCACCAATAATGTTTCAATAAATCCAAAACCAATGTCTGTTTAGACATATGACACAAAATTTTACCATCCAGGGGAACACAGTGCATATTAGACAACGATCATGAAGAACTATATCAAGGTCTCAACTTGAAGATGTAAGGAGATCCAAGGCTAGAAAGCGGGTGTTGGGATAAGATTCAGTATGATAATATTTGAAGTTCCTAAAACCCTAACTGAATGATGGAACCTTGATAATGTAATAGTTTCTCTGAGTTCAGCATGTTAGGAACTCAGTAGACTAGTCTTTGTTCAGTAGCTGAGTTGCCTTTATCATTAATGAAATCACCTCACCTTAGCCGCGACAAATACTCTTTGTCATTAAGGCGACATGTTACATGTCGACACAACTGATCACCTCAGTGATCAAGGCACACACTTACACTTGTTACATATCCTTCAGTGTGTTATAAGTAGTATGGTTTGTAGTAGGTTTTGACATCAACAAATAGGGGGAAATTTTTGGAATAAGATTCAGTATGATAAGATTTGAAGATCCCAAAACCCTAGTTGAATGATGGAACATTGATAATGTAATAGTTTTTCTGAGTTTAGCATGTTGAGAACTCAGTAGACTAGTCTTTCTTCAGTAGCTGATAGACTTAGTAGGAGCTGCCTCTTCAGATGAGATGATTCAGCACTGAAGATTCAGTATTGGTTGCTCAGAACCCACTGAAGACAAGAATCGGTCAACGAGTTGAAGTTTCCATATGAATGTCAGTAGAGGACAATTCAGTCGATAGTGTCCGAGGAATCAGAGGAAGTTAACTCAGTATTTATTTTGGACTTTGAACATGCCTCACCTAACATTCCACCTCGACCAATGAGGAGCTGCCAACACTGCACTTGCTCTGACACAAAAGCTGCCCTCAAGAATGAAAAAGAGAGAATATCTACAGTAACGTTCAAATTCATATGGCCGTTTTCCTTGTCGTTTGTGACACGTGACTAGGTCTCCTCCAATGGATCTTTTCATGAGTAGCAACTATAAATAGAGATTGATCTTCAAGATTGAAGAGAACACCACCGAGAACTCAAGCATACAAGCATACAAGCTCTAGCAAACTCAAAGCTCACTTAAGCGAAGAACTCACTTCTTAGTCCATATCCCATTTAGTTCTTCACTCTAGAGACATATATTTCTAAGCCTACCGTTGATATATCATAAGCTTAGATAAAAACCCGAAGGAGTTGAGTTTGTGAAGTGTTCTTGTTGTAAGACCTCCTTCTAGCTGAAGAAATTCAAACCTTGTGTTTGAACAAATTATAAAGTTGCCACAACTATAAGTAGTGAATCTGTCCGGTACAAATTACTGAGAACTTGCTCACTATAATAAAGACAAGACCTCCTGCCTGTGTTCGGGACAGTGAAATAGGGTCTTGCGTATCTGAACCACTTTAAAAATCGTTGTGCAATTTGTGTTTTATTGCTTACTGTTCATACTGCATAAAATATCTTTCAAAGCATAAATTCAGTATTTCAGTAAAATTTGAATTTACACACAAGCACGACTTCAACATATTTGATAAAAACGTTTTTCTAGAATAGACGAATTAAAACCGGGCCTACACTTTCGCACTCATTCTTCCACTAAATTTACTATAGAATGACTGAAGTCAGTAGACGGGATTCAGCATTGAGAACCACTCTGCCCACGCGATCTAAAGCTTTATTGGCGAGCTGAAGTACACAACAAGCACATTCAGTACCATACTGAGCTTTGCGTTCGAGTTGAAATTTTTATTCAGGTGTATTCACCCCCTACACCCGAAGACTCGTCTTTGGACCAACAGTGGGATTAGATGTATTGGTATTTTCCAGTTTGATTTTAGAATTATCTGATTTTGTTTGACACACTACAAAACACTTTATTTTATATTGTCATAACTTGGCACTAAACTTATAAGCTAAAAAAGCTATATATTGTGATGACAAGAATACTTAGTGTCCGAGGTTTAGAGGAAGTCAACTCAGCTGGAAGACTGATGTCTGACAAGTCTCACCTATCGCAAAACCTCCACCAATGAGAAGCAAGTGAAGCTTACCTGCTATGACACAAAAGCTGCTCTCATGCACAGAAAGCCAACCACTCTGCGGCGACATTTCGAAATTATATGTCCGTTTTCCTTGGATTCTTGTGACACGTGGAATCATCCTCTTCAATGAATCTATGCCTGGGTCACAACTATATAAAGAGATCATCTACAACAACAAATTATCTACAACACAACAGACCAACGAGAACAGAAACGCAAGAAGCTCATGAATACACATTCTTATTACACTCTAGCAAGCTCACTACTACAACCAACGAAGAACTAGAATTCTTAGAAATATCTTTGTAGTTCTTCTCTCTAGAGTTGTTCCCCGATCTCTTTTCTAAGCCTTCATTGTAAGATCTTAAGCTTAGAACCTTCGAAGGAGTTCACTTTTAGTGAAACGTTCTTATTATAAGAACTCCTTCAGTGTTGGAGAAAATCTTCAAAGTCCAGTTTGAATCTGTAAAGTCGCTAAGGACTATAACTTAGAAGGTTCTGTCCAGTGCAAAGAAACCTTGCTGAGGCTTTGCTCAGATAAATCAAGACCTCCTGTTCTACAGAACCGTGGATGTAGGATCTTGTGTATCCAAACCACGTTAAAAACTGCTCATGTCATTTACTACTTTATTGCATATGTGTTTAAACTGTTTGCAAAATCATACTTTCGATAAAGCAGATTTGAAACTGCACTAGCCAAAATTGTTTTGGTTTGCATTAAACATTTTCAAAGAGACGAAATTAAATCGGGCCCACACTAATCTGCATAATATTTTGCTACTGAATTTCTGAGTACTGACATCAAATAGTAGAAAGAGTTCAGTCGCTGAATCACTCTGCCCCGCGATCAGAAGGCTTAACTGGCACTGAACCTGTTAAGTAGCAAAACTCAGTACAAGACTGACCTTCGCGTTTGAGCAAAAACTTGGACTCAGATGTATTCACCCCCCCCCGCGGACACATGATACTCGCCTCTGGACTAACAATTGGTATCAAAACGATGTTCTTTTGATCATCGTTCTGAAAACTTATTGGGTTATTCAAACAGATCATGAAAAATGTTTTCACTACACGAGCATCTCTTCATTCATCCTTATACTATCAGCTTAAAATGTCTGATAAGTCAGGTATTTAGTTGGTACTTATGTTCTCTGTAGAGAACTATACGGTATGGTGTATCAGAATGGAGGCGCACCTTACATCGCTGCATGACAACATTATTATGTCCTCGGGACAGGACCAATCATTCCTATGATCAACAACTTCGAATTTGCTACTGTGGGAGGTGTAGGAGCACAGACTGGGGCAAAGGTTCACAAAGATGAAGCCTCCTTCAAGCCTGAAGAGAAGAAATTGCACAACCTTGATCGAGTAGCGCGGAATGCAATATTGACGACACTCAGTGATTCACACCTCGGGAGAGTGCAAGACTGTAGACCGACGAAAGAACTTTGGGATATCCTAGCTGTACTGAGCTAAGGGACCCCACAGATCAAAGAAAATAGCTCGAGTGGAGCTTCAAAAGTTCGAAATATTCGCCATGCACCCCAGTGAATCCATTGACGAGCTTAGTATCAGATTCACAAATCAGATCAATGTGATCAACGGGCTGGGGAAGACGTTCACCAACAAAGAGATGAACACCAAGATCCTGAGAGCGCTGCCTCAACTGAAGTTGCTTCCTTTTGCTACTTATTTACGTTGCTCTGATCTTAATACTTTAACTCTTGATGTTATATTTCAGAACTAAAGACAGAGGAGTTCGAGCACATTCTACCCCAACGGTGCACAAGTGCTCCAGCTGGCACTCCAATCGACCATGCTTTAAAAGCAACAGTCAACACATCTGGAGCTAGACCCAGTTCATCAAGCAAGTCAGTAGGAACCTTAGTACAAAAATCTACTGAGACTCCTCTTGCTGAACGACACGCGCTTCTAGCTCTGAAGTATCAAAGGGAGAAGGAAAGAGTTAGAAAGCTGAAGAAATGCCACAAATACTCTTCTTCTGGTAAGATAGATAATCATCAAAAGGAAGAATCTAAATCTTCTCATGAATGCAGGAACACGCAGCCTACTTCCAGTACATCAAACGACACATCCAAAAAGGGCGGTAGAACCTCTGTGTGCTACAACGACAAGAAAAATGGACATTATCAGTTTGATTGTTTGGAGCTCTCAGCGCCCAACGAGCTGAACGGCAGGCTAGAAGAAACAAATTTGCCCGGAAGAGACAGGCTGATATTGCCGGAGAGCTATCCGACGACTCAATAGAGGAAGATACATTCATGTGCTCTTCTGAAGATGAAGAATATCTATGTTGCAAAGTGGAACACCCCCGAACCTGAGGCCTGCTTGCTTGCCCAAACAAAGTCAAGTGATAAGACAGGATGGTTGTGGCATAAAAGGCTCAGTCACCTGAATTTCAAGGCAATGGACAAGCCGGCAAGGGACTCAAAAGTCAGAGGACTGCCCAACGAAGTATTTAGTCGAGACAAAAATGTGAAGCATATATGAAGGGAAAGCAGACAAAGTCAAGCAATCCACCAATTCCGTCACCTTCCACTGATGGAATCCTTTAGCTGCTGCACATGGACCTTTTTGGGCCAGTTACTCCAGTGACTATAAGAGGCAAGAAGTATGCCCTGTCGTTATTGACGATTATTCAAGATATTCATAGGTCATCTTCATAGACAACAAATTTGATGTCAAAACTGAGTTACCTACACTGCTGAAGAAACTCACTATGGAAAAAGACATCAAGAACAACTCGCTCACCTCAGCAGAATACGTGGGTTATCGAGGGACTGAATTTCTCAAATCAATCATTAAGGAGTACTGCGCTACTGAGGGTATTCAGCACGATACTTCAGCAGCTCGCACACCTTAGTAGAACGGTCTTGCTGAATGAAAGAACATAACATTAAAAGAAGGAGCAAGAACGCTCCTAGGAGACTCGGGATTACCCTCAAAGTTCTGGGCCAATGCTACTGACACTACCTGTTATACTCAAAACCGCTCACTACTGACAAAGCAACACATGAAGACACCATACGAACTATGGAAAAGGAGAATTCCTTCTATTTCTCATTTCCATATCTTTGGCTATCCATGCTTTATCCATAATAATGGAAAGGATCAGTTAAGGTAATTGATAGCAAATCTGATCAAGGAGTGTTCTTAGGATACTTTCGGGCCAGTAAAGACTTCAGGCCCTTTAACTACCGGATCCTTTGCGTGGAGCAAAACCCTCATGTAGTATTTAACGAGTGTTGGTCCTGAGAGGTGCTTCAGGTGTAGCGGGGGGGGGTGAATACACCTGAATACAGATTCTTTCTCAAATACGAAAGTTAGCTTTAGCTGAGTGTGCTACTGAACTGAGTCAGACAGCCATATATACTTTCAGATCGCTTCGGCAGAGATTTGTTCTACTGAGTTCAACTCTACTAACTTATGTCAGTTGAACAGTAGTTCAATATTAGAGTTGTGTGCGGAAGTGTAGGCCCTATGAAACGTCTTGGTTGGAAAACTGGGTTTATGCTGAGTTTATGAAATACAGTTGAATGCTGAGTGAACAGTAAACAATGCAACAGTAAATCAACACAGGAGGTTTTTAAAGTCATTCGGACATGCTTGGTCCTACGTCCACTATCCTAACACAAGTAGGAGAACTTGTATTATTTATACTGAGAAAGTCTCAGTGATATGTTCACAGGACAAAAACAAACTTGTTTGCTTATACTGAGCAAGTCTCAGTGATCTGTTCACATGACAGATATCTACTTATAGTCGTAGTGATTTTACATGGTTTTCAAACTTAAAGGTTTGAACTTCTCCAACTATGAGGAAGTTCTTACAATAAGAACGTTTCACAAAATGTGAACTCCCTCGAGGTTTCTAAGCTAAGGATATTAAAGTTTAGCTCACTTAGATAAGAGAAGGGTAACAAGTATTCTCTAGATAGAAGAACTAAAGAAGATTCTAATTCTAAGTCAAGTTCTTCGCTAGATATGCAGTGAGCTTACTAGAGATCGTTTGTGCGTTAAAAGCTTTGGTTCCCGGTGTCTTCCTGTATGAAGACTCTCCTTTATTTAGAGTGTTCGATTTGTCAATAGATTCGTTGGAGAGGGTCTAGCCACGTTTCGAAATGACAAGGAAAACGACTACTTTAATTTGAACGTTGATAAGTAGGTGCACTGTAGAGGTACGCCTCTTTTTCAGTCTAGGAGCAGCTTTTGTCAGAGCAGGTAAGGCGCTGTCGGCTCCTTATTGGTCGGGGTAGAGTGTTAGGTGAGGTTTGTCAAACATCAAGGTTGACTCCTTCTGAATCCTCAGACCTTCAACTGAAGTGTCTTCCTACTGACATTCTTCCATGCATTCAGCACGTGGGGCACGAATTCCTTTGCAGATTCAGTTGGTGGTCGGCTGACCAACTGACTTCTTCGATACTGAGTCCATCAGCTGAGTGCAAGGTCTTCTACTGAACTTCGCAGCTACTGAACTCTAGCCTACTGAGTTCCTAACATGCTGAACTCAAACTAAGCTATTACATAATCGAAGGTTCGTCATTCATCTAGGGGTTTTGGGATCTTCAATTCTACAAAATATTGTTCCACTGAATCTCATCCCAACAATTTTCCCCTAGTTGATGATGCCAAAACCTTTTACATATTCTATAATAAGAAACATGTTAAGGTTAAGAGCTACTACTATTGAGTTAAGATCTATTACAAGGTATACTCCATCCAACATATCAGATCTTACTATATTATGAAAAGAAAGTATCAGAGCAATCATATTTAAGAATGTATCAGAGCCTCATCAAATTAACAAAGTCATAGCCTACTGAAGGTACAGGGCCGATACAGCTAAATTATCAGAGCTCAGAAAAGGATCACAACTCTTTGTAGCTAATCATCTAATCAACACTAATCAATGATTTCCTCCTAACAATATTTGAAAGACAATTTCTCCCTAAGTCATACTCCCTCCGTCCCGCTAATTCTGTCCCAGTTGACTTCGGCACGGAGATTAAGAAATTTTAGTTTAGTGTGTATTTTATGATTTTTAATTGTATAAAGAAAATGACACGGTTTTCGCGGAGTGGTTGGTGGAAAGAAATGAGAATTATCCAAATTTTTGCAAGGCTAGTAAAAGGCAGTCGATTTTTATTTTTATATTTTTTTATATTGTATTTGAAGAAATAATCTAAAGTTTTCAAAAAGATAAAAATCATAATTTTCTGAGTTCGAAGCGGAACATAATCGAGTGGGAGATAGATTTTTGAAGAGAGAGAGTATAAGAATGTGGGGGTTGAGTAGTGAATAAGGGGGACCCACTTCATTTTATGTTTAAAAGTAATTTTTACTATTTTTGGAAAGATGACAGTAATAGCGGGATAGCCCGATTAGGCAAGTAGGACAGTAATAGCGGGACAGAGGGAGTATTAGAAAGCAATTTCTCCCTATATATATAAGAGCCCTTTCCCCCTTAATAATAGCAAGAAAAAATATTTCCTAAGGCAGGTAAGCATATATAAATCACGGAGGGTCAGATAATGTGAGTGAGTGTGATCTGATCACTGAAGTGATCAGCAGTGTTGAAAGGAAAATAAAACATCCGTAAAGACAATGAGTAGTTCTCAAGGCTCAAAGCAATATATGTCATATATGATGATGAGATGATTACAGTACAAGACAATCTATCACTACTAACTAAGACTAGGAGATGGAGAGAGAGTCAGCTCTGCTTCTTTTTGAACTGTTGAATGCGCGCTCTGAAGTCAACAGATTTCTTCTCCGGAAGTTCTAGGCCATATCCTGTATATACACGATTCCTTGGAACCTTGATCTCCATCAAGTCTTTAGCATCGTTCTTGTCCTGGATTTTGCTAGCTATAACATCTTTGATTTCTTCTTCAATCTCCTTCTTGCAAATGTTGTGTTGGTGAGTGAGAGGAGGAGAAAGAATTCAGAATTCAGGTGCCTTAAGCGTCTTGCCTAATTGCTCAAGCAATGGTTGGATCTCAGCAAGGAGAGAAGGGTCAGCAACAGTTAGAAATTCTTTGAAATAAAAAACAGGATCGGCTCCTTCATCAGTTAGCTTCCAGATATAAAATCTCTTGATGAAGTCGATCTTCAGTTGTTCCCATTTCTGATTCAGCTTAAGGGGCACCCAGTCGTCAGTTCTTTTGTAACTGGCTCCCTTCTCCTGAAGTACTTAGACGTAGTTGGAATACTTCTATCCTTTATAGGGACCCTCTCCATAGCTTCCTTCTATGTTCGCAGTCTGAGGGCCTCCAGGTCAGCTTTGCGTAATCGCTCCTTAACTTCTCTGACCTGTCTGGCCTCAGCTGTTATGTACAACGCTCTCTCAATTGTGTCCCATATTTCGTTCATTTCTTGCTCTTGTTCTTTGGAGTGCACAATAGAGGGGACGTGTTGATTTTCTGAGTCGCTCGGCGTTGATGAATTAGACTTGGATGTGCTGGGCTTCTCAGTTTTGGACTATTGGGGAAGAGTAGCTGAAGATCTCGTCTGCCTGGGTGGTACAAATCTAGAGCGAGTAGGCGCTAGAGATTTGATCTATACGCCCTTCTTGGCTTCAATCTTCCTCTTTGCATCCTACTCTTCAAGTTCCTTAGCCATTTTGGCATCAAAAATGATATGTTCTTCTTTAGATCGGAACTTGAGCTTCTTTAGCTTCGGCGGACTGGGGTTAGCAAGGGCCTTTCCCTTATCAGATATCCTGGCTGGAGGTGGAGACTCTTCAGTTTGTAGCCCTTCAATAAATTTGGCCACCTAGTCACATCTGCATCTTTTAGCTCCTCAGTAGGGCCTTCCCCCTTGCATGCTTCATCCCCTTTATCAGCTCCTTCTGAGTTGGGTCCAGCCGGAATTACTGCTGAACTTTGTCCTGCTGCCTGCTCTTCTTCTGCCTTAGGAGGGCTCTGAGCTGAGCTGATATGCTCTTTTCCCCCTTTTTGGCATCATCAATTTAATGTTGCCAGGGCAGTGACCTTGTTCCTCAGATCATCTACTAAGGTCTTGACTATCTTAAGACCTGAGACTATGTCAGTGGCCACATCAGTGTAGGACTCCCACCGGCGTTCAGTAGAGCAGATTTGTATTCTTCAAAGCGTCGAAGATAGTCTTCGACTGCATGAGAAGCAGTCTTTTTGATTTCTTGGCAGGAGGCGTGCTGATTAGTCAGTGGTTTGGATACACTATCAGCCGTGAACTTGTAATGCTCCTCGACTGCCTTTTGGACTCAACCTATTGTAGCAGCCATTTCTTCAATGAACTGTTTTGTTTGCGACTGCAGTATAGTTTGGAATTGGGCAGTCAGGTCGGTCTTTTGTGCCTCAAGTACTTGACTGAGGAGCTCTTCAGCGTTGATTATCGTTGGCGTTCTAATCCTCTTCACTTCAGTAAGAAGGTCTTTCAGCGTCTTTGTCTGAGCCTCAGTGAACTTGCTCCACTTAGTGTTCACATCATCGGCAAGAGTTCTGTTCTTGTGTGCCTGACGCTTAATAACCTTATTAATGGACTCCGTGCTGATGTCCTTGAGATCAGCAACCTGATATCTGCTTTGTTTCTTAGGCTGAATCTTGGACGAAGTCGTGATGATCGAGCCTGATTGTGGAGGAGGTGGCGGCTGATCATCCTTGGGAGTTTTACCCTCAGTAGATCCTCCCTGGCCTACATCCTTGGGTGAGTCAGTTGGAGGAGGACGAGGAGGAGGATGCTGAGTCTGAGAGGAAGACTCGCCTTGAGTTCTGATGCGGAGGAGCATCAGCATGGCGGCTCTAAGATCCTCGAGTGAGGCGATGTCAGCCAACTCGCCATATCCGATTTCCTCTTGGAGTTGCTGTTCCTCCTTAACTAACTCAGCTACCATCTTCAAGTAGATCGTCTCTTCTAGAATATCCCAATCAAGGAATCGCAGACGCATCTGCACCCGAGCACAGACAGTTATGTCCATGAGATCCTTATGATCGTGGATCTCTAGAATCTTATTAGCAACCTCTTCAGCGGCTCTGCTCCTAGCCTGAAGTACTGAGGTTGAGATGGAGGAGGAGACCTCAGTAGGTGGGATCGTCTCCGTCGGAATCTTTGACTGAGTCTCCTCTGAATGGATTCTCTTCACCTTTTCCTTCAGAGTCACGTCCTCCTAACCCGACTCTGAGTCCTCGATGGAGATAGGTGTGGGAGCGACTGAAGACTCTAGCTTCTTCAGTATTTTCCGCTTCTTCTACTAAGGCGGCTGAGTAGGGCGGAGATCTTGAATGATCTCCACAAGACGTTTATATGCTTGTCCTCGCCCTATTGATTTCTCAGCGGCTGCTGTGTTAAGAAATTTGATCTGTTTCTGATCAAAATAGCACGCGTCAGCAAAAGACACTCTCTTTGGGCAATGATCCTCGATCAGAATGCTGACTTTGGTGTTCATAGGTATCTTTACTGACTTGCTGGATTCGCAGCCGAATTTCTTGATGAGATCTCTTGTATATTTAGCTTGATTAATGAATATTCCCTTCTTTGATTGTTTGACTTGAAGTCCAAGGAAATAGTTCATTTCTCCCATCATCGACATTTCAAATTTCTCTTTCATCATCTGCTCAAATTTCTGACATATAGTCAGATTTGTGATCCAAAGATGATGTCGTCCACGTAGATCTGCACCAGTAGAATGTCTTCTCCAGACTTTATATTGAATAGGGTGCAATCAACTGTTCCTTTATGAAGTATAAAGTTTGAGAGGGTATCATACCAAGCCTTGGGATTGTAACCCATACAAAGCTTTCTCAAGTCTGTAAACCTGATGTCCCTGCTGAAAGTCAAGCAGTTGGTGAACATAGCCTTCTTCCTTCAGCACGCCGTTCAAAAAAGCTGACTTCACATCCATCTGATAGACTGTGAACTGCTGATGTGTTGCATAGGCTAGGAATAGACGAATGGCTTCCAATCTTGTGACTGGACGAATGTTTTGTCGAAGTCTATTTCCTATAGATTTATCAAGAACATCACAAAAACCTGCGTCAAAAGTCACTTTATTGGAGTTATCACATAATTGACTGACAGAAAGAAGATGCTGAAGTCCTTCAACATAAGATACTCTAGGAACTGTCGCAGTCCCTATTTTCAATATGTTGTATCCCCTTGTGTAGCCTTTGGAGTTGTCATCAAACTCAATTCTGGTTCCATCTTGCTGAACGTAGTCGGTCAGTAGGCTCTTTTGATGTGTCATATGTCTTGAGCATCCACTGTCGACAATCCAAGGGTCCTTTAGCACTTGAAAAACAAAGACAGATTTAGGTACCCTTTCGGTTCAACTTGGGTCCTTAGTTGTTAGATTTAAGGATCCAAACTTGTCTAACAGCCCTGATGGCTTTAGACTTCTTCTTGCTCTTGTTGTTAGTAACCTTCTCCACTGAGCTTGGAGAAGCTGACATCTTAGACTTTTGGGGTTCAACTTTCTTCTTTTTCTGAACCTTAGAACTCCTAACTCTTGGCTCATAGTAGTACGAACTATACTGAGCTGGGTAAGTCAGTTGTTGATGGGCATACCACTTAGCCCACCTGAGCTTCTTGGTCTCCCCTAAATTTGCTCTTGGTGTTCTGGGGCTAGAACAATGGGTCATCTGCTTGTTGCTCGGCTATGGTGCTAGAATTTTCTGCTTGTTCTTTTCCTAAGAGGATGTATAGTCTGCATGCTGAGTCACCCCTTGGACAAACCTATCACCCAGCTTGGTGGAGCTCTTCTGTCCGGAAGTGGAGGCTTCAAAAGTGTAACCAAGTCCTTCCTTAGTGGAGCATGGTCTCTGAGATCTTAGCAGCTTCTCCAACTTCTCATTGGGTCCAATGTATTGTTATATCATCAAGGTTCTCCACACTTCATTGCTCTTTCTCAGAGATTCATATTCTGGTCTGGACAGTGTATGTTTTTCCTTGAGATTAGCGATTTCAGTCTCGTTCTCAGAGACGTCTTGGTCAATACTTAAATCAGTGCTTCTTGGTCTTAAGACTTAGTCATTAGAGTGTTAATCTCTTCCTTCAGTCTCAGAGAAAGTCCTTTAGACTCTGTAGAGTCCTGACTTCTCTTTGAAAGTCTCTGATTTTCGGCTTTCAGAATTTCCATCTCCTAAATCGTCTGGCTTAACTGTTGGCTCATCTAAATTTTCTCTTCAAGCAAATCCTCGTATGCAAGAACCACATCTAGCGGTTCTCCTGCAATTGAGATCGTTTTGTGTGTGCACGATGAAAAGGGATATATGTTGGGGTCAGAATTTACCTCAGCCTCTTCTCCGGCCATGAGACACAGTTCAGTGTCTTCTGCTTCAAAGCGATGAACGAGCATCATACTGATTCCATGAAAAGCTCTGCATCGCTTGAGCAGTCAGACAACTCTCCAGCTATGTAAGCTTGCCTCTTTCTGACAAACTTGTCACGTCGGGCTTGCCTTTCAGCTCGTTCAACTGCTGAGAGTTCTGGACAATCATACTGAAAATGTCCTGGTTTCTTGCAGTTGTAGCATACTGAGCTTCTGCCATCCCTTCTAGGTGTCTTTTTGTTCAGCAGGAGCAACTTCAGTATTCATGCAATCAGGTAGAGGTTTAGTTTCACTTTTTGAGTGACTATAATATCTCTTACCTTGATATTGCTGGGAAGCCTTTTTTCATCTTCCTTCGGAACATGTCCTTCTCCTTCTGGTATTTCACAGCAAGGAGATCATACTTCTCAGCCAAGTTGTCAGCAGTTGGTAGTGTTACTGAGCTTCCGGCTGACTGTCTTGTTACTGAGGGACTTGCTCTGGGAGTGCTAATTAATGCCTTGTATGCATGATTCATTGGCACATCAGCTTCAGCACCGGGGGTGTGTGGGAGGCTGAATTCAAACTCCTCTGCTTTTAGCTCTGAAAATACATAATCTGGAGTAAATGAGTTTAAGTCAGATCTCCTCAGACACGTAGCAAAAGAGTACCACTTGGGCCAGCTAAGAGCCCTTAGAATCTTAGTATTGGTCTCCTTGTTGCTAAACATTCTCCCCAGTCCGTTGATAATGTTGATCTGATTTGTGAATCGCAAGCTGAAATCATCTATGGACTCCCCAGGAAGCATAGCGAATGCCTTGAGTTTCTACAGCTCTAACTCCAGTTTGTTCTCTTTGATTTGTAGAGTTCCTTGGCTCAGTACTGCGAGAGAATCCCATAGCTCATTTGCCGTCTTGCAATCATGTAATCTCCTGAGATAAGAGTTACTGAGGGTCATCAATATTGCATTCTGCGCAACTCGGTCGAGATTGTGCAATTTCTTCTCTTCAGGAGTGAAGAGGCTCTTGTCCTTGGTACCCTTTGGGCCGGTTCGGGCACCTGCTGCTCCGCCCAATGCCAGTTCGACTGATTCGACCATTGGAACAATAGGTCCTTTCTCTAGGACGTCAGTCATGCTGTCATGCAGCGAAGATAGATGAGCCTCCATCCTCACCCACAATACCGCGTAGTTCTCTGTTAAGAACATGGGTACCGTCCTTATCTCTGAAATATTATACATTGTAGAAAGATAGGATATAGGATGCAATGAAGAGATGCAAGATGCAGTGAAAATAGGTTTTCCTAGGATCTTGTTCGAGATAGACCAGAATTTAGAAAATGGCGATCAATAAGAACACCGCTCTGATATCAATTGTTGGTCCTGAGACGTGCTTCAGGTGGGTGGGTGTGTGTGTGGGGGGGTGGGGGGTGAATACACCTGAATACAGATTCTTTCTCAAATGCGAAAGTAAGCTTTAGCTGAGTGTGCTACTGAACTGAGTCAGACAACCCGATATACTTTCAGATCGCGTGGGCAGAGATTTCTTCTACTGAGTTCAGCTCTACTGACTTATGTCAGTTAAACAGTAGTTCAGTATTAGAGTTGTGTGTGGAAGTGTAGGCCCTATGAAACGTCTTGGTTTGAAAACCAGTTTAATGCTGAGTTTATAAAATACAGTCGAATGTTGAGTGAACAGTAAACAATGCAACAGTAAATCAACACAGGAGGTTTTTAAAGTGGTTCGGACACGCTGGGTCCTACGTCCACTGTCCTGACACAAGCAGGAGAACTTGTATTATTTATACTGAGCAAGTCTCAGTGATCTGTTCATAGGACAGATACAAACTTATTTGCTTATACTGAGCAAGTCTCAGTGATCTGTTCACAGGAAAGATATCTACTTATAGTCGTAGTGATTTTAAAGGGTTTTCAAACTTAATGGTTTGAACTTCTCCAACTATGAGGAAGTTCTTACTATAAGAACTTTTCACAAAATGTGAAGTCCCTCAGGGTTTTTAAGCTAAGGATATTATAGTTTAGCTCGCTTAGTTAAGACAAGGGGAACAAGTATTCTCTAGAGAGAAGAACTAAAGAAGATTCTAATTCTAAGTTCAAGTTCTTCTCTAGATATGCAGTGAGCTTGCTAGAGATCATTAGTGCATTGAAAGCTTTGGTTCTCGGTCTCTTTCTGCATGAAGACTCTTCTCTATTTATAGTGTTCGATTTGTGAATAGATTCGTTGGAGAGGGTGTAGCCACGTGTCGAAATGACAAGGAAAACGGCTACCTTAATTTGAACGTTGATGGGTAGGTGGACTGTAGAGGTACGCCTCTTTTTCAGTCTAGGAGCAACTTTTTTCAGAGTAGGTAAGGCATTGTAGGATCCTTATTGGTCGACGTAGAGTGTTAGGTGAGGTTTGTCAAACATCAAGGTTGACTCCCTCTGAATCCTCGGACCTTCAATTGAAGTGTCTTCCTATTGACATTCTTCCGAGCATTTAGCACGTGGGGCACGAATTCCTTTGCAGATTCAGTTGGTGGTCGGTTGACCAACTAACTTCTTTGATACTGAGTCCATCAGCTGAGTGCAAGGTCTTCTACTGAACTTCGCAGCTATTGAACTCTAGCCTACAGAGTTCCTAACATGCTGAACTCAAACTAAGCTATTACATAATCGAAGGTTCATCATTCATCTAGGGGTTTTGGGATCTTCAAATCTATAAAATATTTTTCTACTAAATATCATCCCAACGATGAGTTTATTACTGAGCATATGAAATCAAGTGAAAAGACAAATACTGAAGATATCAGCAGGAAGCTACATGATCTCAAACTGAATGATAAAACTAAAAAGATCCAGCATTGTTGGGATGATGAGTTAGATGAAGAAACTCAGCCCATCCCACAGGTAATGTAGCTGACCTAGTTAATTCTACTGAACAGAATCAACATCAGGTAACCCAGGTCGATAAGGAAGCCCCAATGGTAACTAAGACCTCTACTAAGAATAACAATTCAGGGGAACGAATAATATTCCTGAGCAAAATGCCCGTGAAACTGGGAACTCAGTAGATCCTTACCTTCTTACTGAATTGCTTCAGTCGCAGAACAACACTACTAAAATACCTAACACTCATGTTGACTGTACAAAAGTAATTTCAGAATAAGAGACCAAGCGTAGACGATCATTGCTAGATGCTCACTCTTCTGATCTCATCATTGGAGATCCTTCAGCAAGTGTAAAGGCATGATCCAGATTCTGTCAAGGAGAAAGCGCTTTATAGTCCTTTTTCTTGTCTACGGGCTCAGTCGAT
This sequence comes from Lavandula angustifolia, assembly GCA_028984105.1. NCBI lineage: Eukaryota > Viridiplantae > Streptophyta > Magnoliopsida > Lamiales > Lamiaceae > Lavandula > Lavandula angustifolia. The sequence continues at coordinate 21,099,416 of CM054826.1, read as the reverse complement.
AGAGGACGCACTTAATGATGCTGACTGGATCGTAGTAATGCAAGAGGAGCTGAACCAGTTTGTCAGAAACGAGGTCTAGAGCTTGTTGATAGACCTAGACACCAACACGTGATAGTAACTAAGTGGGTTTTCAAGAACAAGCGTGATGAAAACAACGCCATAGTAAGAAATAAAGCTCGACTTATTGCCAAGGGATACTGTCAACCAGAGGGGATATATTTTGATGAAACATTCGCTCCAGTCGTAAGATTGGAAGCCATTCGTCTATTCCTAGCCTATACAACGCGTCAAGGATTTAAAGCATATCAAATGGATGTAAAGTCAGCATTTCTGAACGGCGTACTGAAGGAAGAAGTCTACGTGGAACAACCGCCTGGCTTTCAGCAGGACATCAGGTTTATAGACTCAAAAAGGCTCTGTATGGGTTAAAACAAGAACCCAGGGCTAGGTACGATACCCTATCATACTTTCTACTTCAGAAAGGTTTTCAGAAGGGGATAGTAGATCGTACTCGGTTTAGCATCAAGTCAGCGGATGACATTCTACTGGTGCAGATCTGTATGGACGACATCATCTTCGGCTCCAGAAACGTGACTATAAGTTAATAATTCAAGAAGATGATGAAGGAGAAGTTCGAGATGTCGATGATGAGGGAGATGAACTGCTTCCTTGGTTTTCAACTAAAACAATTAAAGAAGGGAATATTCATCAACCAAGCCAAATACACTCGAGACCTCCTGAAAAGATTTGGCTGTGAATCGAGCAAGCCAGTCAAGATCCCCATGAATAAAAACTTTTAAATCAATCTAGACAAAGAGGGAGCTTATGTTAACTCAACTGACTATAGAGCTATTATTGGATCTTTATTATATTTAACAGCAAGCAGACCTGACATAACTTATGTTGTAGGTGTATGTTCGAGATTTCAGGCGAATCCCAAGCGAAGTCATCTTGATTCAACGAAGAAGATTCTGCATTACCTGAGAGGAACACCTGACGCAGGATTATGGTATCCTGCTGATGATAATCTTTTTTTAACTGGATATTCTGACACTGATTATACAGGATGCATGATAGATCGAAAGTCAACTTTTGAAACTTGTCAGTTCCTAGGCAGTAAGCTCATATCATGGTTCTCCAAGAAACGACATTCAATAGCGACGTCCACTACTAAAGCTGAGTATATTTTTGCCGGAAGTTATTGTGCCCAAATCCTTTGGCTTCGACAACAACTGTGTGATCATTGTATCATTCAAGATAAAGTGACCACATACTGTGACTCCACCAGTGCTATTGCAATCACTCAGAACCTAGTTCTTCACACGAGATGCAAGCACGTGGACATCGAACACCACTTCATCCAAGACCATGTCGAGATGAAGGATATTAGGATGGAGAAAATCCATACTGATAGACAAAGGGAAGACATACTGACTAAGCCGTTGGCTGAGAATAGGTTCAGAGAACTCTCAATTGAGCTAAGTCTACTGGATCCTACTTACCCGAGTCAGTAAAAAGATTCAGTATGACAAGTCAGTAAGTCAAACTCAGTACTATGGTTCAGTAGGGTGAACCATACAGTACTCAGTAAGGGAGAACGCGAGATAAATATTGAATCTTCAGTATCACCAACATGTTGATAACAATTGGTACCAACAACTAGTATCAGCTGCGTCAACACTCAGTATCACGTAAATCCTCCTGATTTACATTTGGTAACAACTGACTACAATGTTCAGCTAAAAGGTTTGAGTATTAAATTCAGTATTCATACTCAGTGGCATACTTTGCATTTAATTAACCAGTAGCATACATTCAATGGCATGAATCACATTTATTTTCCGCCATTAATTCTTAAGGATACATTTAGTAAATCTGTTATCATTTAAAATGCGATATCCTAAGAACTGACTGTAGTGCATTTAATGCATGTCATCTCACCTTACTCCAAATATGCAAATCATACATAGGTCGAGATTATTGGTGGTAAGTAATCATTCTAGTTATAACATTTAATCTTATCCGTCTATAATAAAACGAGATTAAATCATAATCGTTAGATCAGAAAACCGCTTGATATTCAAATTTACATAATCTCCCACTTATCTCTCTCACCTTTATTTCCAATGTTAAGAGCTTTTCATTCACTGCATCTAGAAATTGCATCTAAGATTTCTAACTCTATCAAGCTCTTACATCTTTGGTAAATTTTCATCTTTTGTCTACCAAAACTGACTTATTCTATTTTCAAGTGCTAATAGGCTTTTTTGCAGATTCTAGTGAAAATAGCATCTCTCTCAAGCATCGTTCGAACTCCTGCGGACATCAACAAGATTATCAAGAGGAGAGTCTGCTTCGAGCCGACTATTTTTTTTAAATTACGGGATTTTCAGGATTACCAAATCCCAATACCGAAATCCCGTCCCGAATCCCGAAATATCGAATCCCAAAATGGGATCGGTATCGGGATGCCATTTCTTCTATTTTTGGGATTGGGATCCCGAAATTCGATATTGGGATTCCCGATCCCATCCCGATCGACACCCCTAATTGCTGTGAGGTACATGAAAGAGGTATCTCCGCAGATGTGGGAGGAGAGTCATGCCGACATCAACATTCTCGAAGGGCTGAAGATAGTGTTCGACCTTCCCAACTATGGCGTCTCTCCGACTAGATACAAAGAAGCCGAAATCAACGACTACATAAGGCAATTTTGCAGGAGGGATGACATATCCTTCAAAGTTGCATTTTCGAAGAGTCAGCTCCTGCCAGAATTCAGAGGCTTGCCTTACGTTGTTATCCATATCCTCACTAGCGCGGTTGGTTCCTTTGACCAGCTGTCCAAACCTAGACTCCAGATAATTATTGCAATTATGGACGGAGCTTTAGTAAACTGGACTCAATTTTTTCTTTCTGAACTGAAGGCTCAGTCACAGAAGTTTGTTAGTGGAGAAGCATGGAGAGATAAGACTATCTCCCATATGCAAACTTTTGTACGGGACTAAGGTTTCATCGCTGATAGAAGCATCAGTGTCCTCAAAAGCATCGTTTGAAGACATGAACTACTTCGACAAGAAACTGATCAAGTTCACGACAAGGACCGCTGCTGAAAAGTACATCGGTCGTGGAGCAGCACTGAAGAGGCCTTCTACTGAATTGCTTCCATGTACCGAACAACCTAAGAGAAAGAAGCTGACAAAGAAGGAGGCTTCTAAGGCTGATTCTCCACCTCCCCCACAGGTGGAAACCATATTGGACTCGGAGACAGGCATTAAAGGTGTTACTATTAAAGACAAAGTCCAAAGAGTCAGTACTGAAGAGAATCAGTTGGAGTACGAAGCTAAACCAACTGTTGAGGTATCCTCAAAGTTACAAACCACAGTTCAGCTGAGTAGACTTAGAGCTGAATCCGAAGTCGCTTAACAGATCCCTGAAATTGCCAACTATCAGGATCTAGTGGATGTAGCTGTCAGGGCAAGGACTCAAATGCTACTGAGATTCCTTAATTGGGATATTCTTAAAGATATGATCCAGCAATACTCTATACCCACACAACAACTGCAGTCTGATATAGGGTTTGAAGAACCCTCAGACATTGCATATTTTGAAGACTTAAGATCAGCCATGCTTTATTTGCTGGAGCTGAAGTCTGCCTCCTCTCCTGCCAAGGAGCCCTCGCCTACTGACGACCCAGCTGAGGATGATGACTTAGCACCTAAGGATGCAGAGTGGGGAGACTCTACTGAGGGCAATACTCCCAGCAAAAAGGGTGATTCAACACCACCACCTTGTGCATCTGGTGCTGCCCCTGTTGCTTCTTCTTCAAGACAAGAACAACTCGCCGCCTCTGAGCAAAGGATCGGTAGCTCGTCCTATCATATCAAACCTATTGCTACCATATCCTCAAGGAGCATCAACAGAGCTATCAGGAAGTAAGGAGACAAAAATCATCTCTTGGCTAAGAATGTTCACCTGAAGTGGGCACAGTACACGAAAGCTCAAACTGAGCGCCTAGATGCCCTCACTTGAGAAGTCAAGAAGATCTCTGAAGCTTCAATGCCTAATTTTCAGGAGATCATCGAGACTGCTCTAGCTGCTCAGAAGCAGGACTTGGCCACTCAGTGCCAGCAGTTGCTTGAAGCTCAAGCCAAGCAATTCTCAGAGCAACTGGCTGCGACAATGGCTAACGTCCAGAAGACGATTATGAAAGGAACAAAGATGCATCTTTCAGTGTGCCAAAGCTCTTGAAACTCAAGCCACAACTCCGGATCTCATCCGGTCTGACTCCAAGGAGTTACTCAACACATCTCTTTTGCAGCACATAACCGAAACTGAGTCCCTAATCGAGGAAATTCGAAGTGATCAAGAAAGGGACTGGGAGCAATATTGCGATGCTGTCGGGGACCTCGACTCCTCCTTCACCCAGATCAAAACTTCTGTCTACAACCTACGAGATGATGTGGTTGTTGCAAAACCTTACTGACCTCGGCTGATGAAGCCAAAAAGGGGAAAGTTAAGGAAGAAGAAGTTAAGGAGGAAGATAAGGGAGAAGCTAAGGACGGGGAACAGGAAAAGGGGGAAGATATCATAGAGATTAAGGAGTTCATTGAGTTCAATCTCCCCCTCCCCTCAGTCCAACAAGAATAAAACTCCTAAGCTTACAGTGGAATAACTTGTTGAGGAGAAAGCTTTGTGGGACGCAGTCAAAATGGGCCTCGACTTTAGAGCTAGAGATAGGATGACAGCTGAAGCCACAGAGAGACTGAGAAAAGCTGAACTGGCAGAGCATATCACAAGAACTGAAAAAGCAGCCAGGGAAGATGTTATAGTCAAAAGCAGAGAGATCCCAACGACTTCCAAGTTCTATAGACGCGGTGGGCAGAAGCCACATCTCTGGAAAACTCCATTTCGAAGTTTACCCTTTATGTAGTATGTTGTAAATCAAGACTACACAATTGGTTGAACTAACAAGATATAAAAAATTTAACAACTAAGACAACTTTAGCTCAAGTTGTCGGTTTAAGCTGTAGTTTAGATAATAAGTAGTTTATCTTGGCTACTTGTCTACACTGGTACACTGAATGTGGTGTATTGATGGATTATAGTGAGATGTGTTATCCTAACTGACCTTAGTAGAGAACTAAAGATTTTGGTGATTTAGCTGATCTTAAGCTTGATAAGATTCCAACTGAGTGCATATAGCTATCTATGACTTTGAATTAATATGGTGAATGTAATTGCAACTAGATCTACATATCTTGGGTGATAGTAGTTATTTGTAGCTTATGCTACTTATCTATATCTTGTAACCGTATCCCTGTTAATTAAAACGATAATATCCCCTAAGGAACTCGAAATGATTAACACACTAAACCCGGCCAATTGATTAAATTCAGGTTTGTTCATAAGGTTTACTAGACAGGATGATAAATTAATTAATTTAAGTTGTCAGCGCGCTTAATTAATTAATGGATATCTATTTCTTAAATTTGGAGATTAATTAAGTTTTAAATAGAAGTCCATGCTCAAGTTGGGATAAATAGTTAAGTCAACACGGATTCTCAAGTGAAATGAATCTGTGTTTATTAATTAATTTTATTATGGGCCGAGCATCGATAATTAATTAAATTGAGACCTGACTTTATTTCTTGTATTGGATCCCTGGTCTGGCCAAAATAGATGCCCAATAGTTATTATGTTCTCTCGGGAAATTATTATTCATAAAATAATGTATATTCATTAATTAATGACATGAGAATTTATTTATCAGATTTTGGTTCTTTATTGTTTCTTCGTCCTATTTTGGTCCTTTATTGTGGCTATGTCTGAATTCATGGAATTAGAAATTTGATACTGATGAGTGGTTTTTATACCATCTCATCGTGTTCTTTTAAAGCCTATTCCTATCATTTTCCATCTATTTTTAGCTTTTGCTTTGCTTGGAATCAGTGTTTTGAGAACATTTGGAGATATTTGACACCTAAAGATAGAAAATCTGACCATTGATACATTGTGGGAGAATATGGAGTTGCTTGGATGAAGCATGAAGAAGATTCTATGTCGGATGAAGAGGGAGTCAAGCAATGGAAGTCGTGATACAAGGCAGTTGGGAAAAACCCATAGCATACGGGTCTAAGAATCTTAGAATCTGATCTCACCATCCAAAAGCTACTTCTCTGTGTTGGGAACATTGTTGTAAAGTTTCGTGATGATCCAATTGTTAGCAGAGGAGATACGGCGATTTCCCCAGGTCGGTGCAGGAAATTGACCAGCGATGATCTTGTACCGGACCGCGGTCGCAGTTCCAAACTCTCTATCTGCTGAAACCAAGTTTTTATGGGCTTGGACCGTGGCCCGACTCTGTGAAGGCCCAAGACATGTTTTTTTAGCTCGGAAACGTATCTGCACTTCATTCTTACGCACCACACACCATATTTTCGACCTTTTCCACCCTCCAGAGCAGAGAAACACCCAATGCATCCCTCCGTTGAAGATTCAAGAAAAACATTGAAGACTACAACCAAAGAACCAAGTGCGAGGATCAATCTACGAGGTTCTAGGTTGTATAATTCCTTCTTAGTTTTGTTTAGGATTTTTGTTACTTATTTTTCCATGGATACGTTTTTCATGTTTTGTGATTTTTCCTACGGATATGAGTCGTTAAATCCTTTTGTGTTGGAGTTTAATAGGATCTTTGTTTTTTATGAATGGATTCAAACCCTAGTTTCGGAATGAATGAATTATTTTGTTTCTTAATTGTTAAACTTGGTTTTGATTTCCCTATGATTCTTTAATGTGATTGACCATCATCTTAGATAATTGTAGATAATATAGGGAATAGGTAATATAGTGGATCATACCCGGTTATTTATTTAGCCCTATAATTAAGAGTCTAGATTGTCACCATTGGTTTGAGATAGTTTAGATGGTTCTTCAAATCCTTGTGCATGATACGATCCTTAGGTTCATGATATGATCACTATGGATTATAAGTTAGAGATCTCCCGCCATCATACGGAATCCCTAGAGCCTTAGTGGATGAACCAACAAAAAAAATCATAAATGCTAGCTAGAGAATGAAAACGAATTAATCATCTTAGGTATAGAGATTGTTAAATCTCCGCACTCTTCATCAATCTTGAAATCATACACGTTAGTCCACTTTACTTTATTTTTATTACTCTCTTACTTTCTTGCTACTTTTAAATTAGTAGCTTTAAATAAACCAAACTCAGATTAGGACCTGCTAGACAGTGAAATAATTAGGATAATTAGAACTCTACTGAGTCCTTGTGAGATCAACCTCGGAAGTTGCTAGATTAGGTACTATACCGATTCGTGCACTTGCGAGAATTATAATTTGTTCATCAGATACTTGCATCCTTAAGCCGCGCTTTGATTGTTGCTCGCGTATAGGATCTTTTGATCTGTGTCCCGATGCCTGAATTCCCTTCGGATGGACGAAGAACTAGAGAAACAAAGAAGATCACATCTGCCTCTCTCTCTCGCTCACGTTTGGAACGTGTGTGCATGTGTTTTCTTGTGGGTTCTGAGAGTTGTGTATTCTAATCATAACGTAATGCATTATTATATACACCAAGCCCATTACTTAATTAATTCCTAATGGAGTTCAAACACCAAGGCTATTAGTTAATTAAATAATATCTGAGCTATTTATTATTTATCAATTAATTTGACCAGCCAAATAATTCAAGATAAATAACACCCACATTATTAAGTAATACATAAAATGCATTAATCCCTTGATAATTACGGGAGAGCGTGAAATAAATACTTGGCACTTATTTTTACTAGACTAGGGATCCAATAAAAGAAATAAAGTATGATCTCAAATTAATTATTCTCTATGCTAAACTCACAGAAAAATTAATTCATAAACGCGTATTCATTCCAGTTGAGAATTTGTGCTGACTTACCACTTTATCCCAATTTGAGTATGAGCTTGTGTTGATCCATAGACAAGTCTTCAGGTGTTTGGGTGGGGGGGGGGATTGAATGCACCTGAGTATAAGTTTCAACTCAAACGCGAAAGTCAATATATTACTAAATGTGCTCGCTGAAGGATTTAGCTCACCAAGTTAGCTTTCTGATCGCGTGGGCAGAGTGGTTCGAACTACTGAAATATGCCAACTACAGTAAACTCAGTACACGAATGAGTGCGAAAGTGTAGGCCCAAGTTTTTATTGTCTCTTGTTTGAAAAATGTTTTTAGAAATCGGTTCAAGTCGTGCTTGTGCGTCAATTTAGCTTTATTGAAAATCTGAGTTATGCATTTGTAAATAAGTTTATGCAGAGTGAATGCACAAGCGATTTTGAAAGTGGTTCGGATACGCAAGATCCTACGTCCACTGTCCTAATGACCACGAGATCTTGACTTTATTATACTGAGCAAGTCTCAGTAGATCCGTACGCAGGACATATACTCTAATTATAGTCTTAGTGACTTTACAAGGTTCAAACACAGAGTTTGAGCTTCTCCAATTATGAAGGAGTTCTTACAGTAAGAGAGTAGTTCAATAAATATGAACTCCTTCGATTTTTCTAAGCATATAATCTAACAAGATTAGCTTAGAATAGAGAAAGGGAACAAGGATATCTTTAGAGAGAAGAACTACAATAATGTCTATCTGAGTAGTGAGTTCTTCGCAGAGTGAGCTTTAAGTTCGCTAGTCTTGGTGTTCTCGGTGTCTTCATCGTTTGAAGATCGATCTCTATTTATAGTTTTGACTCATGGAAATATCCGTTTGAAAAGACGTAGCCATGTGTCAAACACGACAAGGAAAACAACCATCTTGAATTTGAATGTTAAATGTTAAGATTCTCTCTTTTCAGTCTTGAGGGCAGCTTTGTGTCAGTGCAAGTACAATGCAAGCAGCTCCTCATTGGTCGAGGTTGAATGTTAGGTGAGGTTCGTTCAACCTCCAAAGCAGATACTGAGTTGACTTCCTCTGATACATCGGACACTTTATACTGAGTTGTCCTATACTGACATTCTTCTGAGATGTTTAGCTTATAGGTTGATTCCTTCAACATTCAATAGTTTCTGAGCAACCATACTGAGTCTTCAGTGATGAGTCCGTCAGGTTGAGAAAATATATTCTACTGAGCCTATCAACTGCTGAGCTCTAGCAAGCCTACTGAGTTCCTAACATGTTGAACTAAACTGAGCTATTACATTATAAGGTTTCATCACTCAGCTAGGGTTTTGGGATCTTCAAATATTATCTTACTGAATCACATTCCCAACAACTTGTACTTTAGACTTAATTGATCCCCGTAAAGGTAGAAATATCAACTAATTACTTAAGCTCACTGACAGCTCAATTTAATTAGCATATTCTCCATGAGTAGTACCACTCGACCTTATTAACACACTTGAACTTAATCAACCTGCAGGGTTTAGTGTGCTAATCATTTCGAGCTCATCATGAGATTTTATAAACCCAATAATCAAAGATATGGATGCAAGATACAGATAATCACCCTGAGCTACAGGTAACTACTATCACCCAAGATACATAAATCCGGTCACGATGACGTTCACCATAGTAGGGCTAAGTGATAGATAACCACATGCACTCAACTGAAATCATATCAAGCTTAAGACCGACTAAGTCGGAGATCTTTGGTTCTCCACTCAGGTTAGTTCAGAGATCACATCTCACTGTGATCCTTCAATATACCACCTTAAGTGTACCAGAATAGAGAAGTAGCCAAGATAAACTACTTCTTATCTTATCTTATCTTATCTTATCTTAATTGCAACTTAAACCGACAACTCGTCCTAAAGTTGTCTAAGTTGTAATATTTATTTGTATCTTGTTAGTTCAACCAGTTGTGTATTCTTCTATAATCTCCAACATACTGCACAATCTAACTATTATACAATACATAGACTTAACATGTACAAACATAATAATCAGGTAGAACACAAATAGTGGAAACAAATAACATTATATACAAGCATAAAATTTAATTCCAGTATACAAAACTCCAACACGAATCTGGTCCTCTAGCTCATTAAATTGTTTGAATTTGGTCCTCTACCAAAGAGTGTGGAACAAACACTTTTTCGAGTACAAATACTCACGTGCTTTACATTTAACTTATATTAAAAACACTCACTAATGAGATTAATTAACTATTATCTTCTCTTTATAATTCTAATCTTCTCTTTATAATTCTATTCTTCATAAAACAATTGATTTTAAATAATCATATAATAATGAGGGAAATGAATGCGTAATCAATTACTACCTTCGTCCCGCTATTTCTGGCACAATTTTCCGAAATGGATGTCCCGCTATTTTTGGCACACTTCCTAATTTGGTAAAATTTTAAAACTAATGACTCGACTGATTACCTTCCAAATTAACCCACTAATGATAGAAGATTAACAAAACATAATTTACGTATTATATATACCTCATTCTTCTCTTACCCTATTCTCTCTCCTCATTCTCTTACCCTATTCCCTCTTGAGCGCCGCCGTGATTGAATCTTCTCCGAGTTCTCTACACCCACTTCGCCGTGATGAATCTAATGGATCCCAACGATTCTTTAGCAAATACTACCCTCGTTGCCAAAAAGGTTTGGGGATCTGGTTTCCTGAGTGAAGAAGGCTGTCCTGGCGACGCCACCAACTCCCCTTCGCAGTTTGTTTGCGAAACCACCACTGAGCCTTCAGATCCGTCGCCGATCCAAAGTGACTGGTGCCTTACAGCCTTGATTCGGGCCGAATTGCTGCCTTTCGATCCAGATTCAGATTTTGAAGAGTTCATTCCAGAAACTGAAATTGAGTCTTATGTTCCAGAGACAGAGATTGAGTCTTATATTCCAGAAACAAAGATTAAATCTTATGTTCCAGAAACGGAGATTGAGTCCTTTGTCTTTGAAACTGAAATGGGTTCTGAGTTGGCGTCGCTGACGGTTGACTGGCGGGCGGCGTTTGAGGCCGAGATGGCGTTAGCTTATGAAGAGGCGATGGCTGCCTTGAAGGCGAATATGGCAAGACCATGTGTTAAAGCTAACGTCGAGACCTTTCTATGGATATGGCTTCTGACTTACTTCAAATTGGTGGGATCGATCCCTTATTCTCTTAATGTGCATTGCCTTTGTGTCTTATGTGGTGAGAGTATGTGTTGGAGGTGTTTAGATGGGGATATGAAATGATAAGACCCCTTGCACACATTATGAATTGACCTATCTATGAACATGGGTACTAAGTGATATGTTATGGTTTCTGCGTTGTGCGCTTGATTACTATTCTCTACGTTATTTATGGAAATTTTAGGAACAATTGTCTGCCTTGAACTTGGCCTCTGGCCTTTTATGGTTGTGTCTTCATTAATGATGAAAACTGAGAGATTTATACCTTGAACTTGGCTTGTGGCCTTGATTGCTTTTGTCTGCCTTGTTTATTGCCCTAGATAAGAACAGGTATTTGCCTTGAACTTGGCTTTTAGCCTTGTATGGTTGTGTCTTCCTTGATGATGAAAACTGAGAGGTTTATGCCTTGAACTTGGCTTCTAGCCTTGATTGTTGTTGTCTGCCTTGTTTATTTGCCTAGATAAGAATAGTTGTATGCTTTGAACTTGGCTTCTGCATTGCCTTTGTGTGACTGCCTTTGTGTGTATGTCTGCATTGCTTTGTTTATGTCTTTGCACTGCCTTTGTGTATATGGCTTGTTAGGATAAGTAAGCTCATAGGTTCTTATTACACTCACACTTAAAGGGTTAGAGAATAAAAATACAGATACTAGTAACAACTAAATAAAACAGTGACTGCTTAACTTATACTAGTACCTAATCTAAAGCCTTACTTATTATAATGCATATACAAAAGCCTTACTTACAATAATACCTATACAAAAGCCTTACTTACAGTAATACCTATACAAAAGATAAAACATAACCATTTCTTGACTGCCAACGTTCATCTTCCAATTGTCCAATCATCAACTAGTAGCCCAAGTCGATTTTGAATCATTTCCATCTCTGCCACTGTCTCTTGGTTTTCAATCATGTATGTGATGCACTCCATTACTAAACTGTTAGGAACTACCAAATCAACTGGAAGGCTTTCTTGTCTGGCTAGGGCATCTTTTTTCAAATGTGAGATTTTATAAGAGTTTTGGCCCTTAACTCTCGTTATTTCAAGCATACAACTTTGCAAGCTTAGGAACACCTTATTTAGTGTAATAGGTGAAAGTTCATGAAAAGATAAAACAACTACAGCAACCAAATCCTCCACATTATGATATACCGTCTGCACTTGTATACTTTGAATTGCCCTGAACCAACCTAGATCATTAACATTCGTATCTAGGGAATTTGGTGGTTGATTAACCAGTTGAATATCAAAGCCACCTAAACTGGTTGCTGCCCTAACTGTGTTCTTAATATGAGGCTGGGCATTATCTTGTTGTATGAAGATTAGCGACTAGCACATCTTGGCCACTTTGCCCTTATGGCAGGAAGTATCTATAATAGATTAACATTATGTGAGTTGAATTATTGAATTAATATTACAATTGCCCAAATTAAGAAATGTAATTCTATAATTTATTTGGATTGCTGTTATAACTGCCCAGTTTCTGAAATGTAATTACAGAACAAATCAGGATCAATATAACAATTGACTAGACGTTGAAATGTAATTGCAGAACAAAGTAGTATATGGAGGTTACATAAACTGAAATTATCTAACTTAACAATCTGTTTCTAATGACACAAACTCACCAACTAATAATCTACTTTTACATGTCATACAAAGTTTAATAAATGTGCATACCTTATTTATTAGGCATAGCTTGATAACATCTTTAGTTATACTTTAATGGGTTTTGTCTCAAGAGTTCCAGCAGGCCTGTTTCGGCTAGTTCTTTGTGCTGCAACTATTTCAGTAAATGGGAAATTCTGATTTTCCCATCGAAAATGATAGTCCCATCTTCCCCGAAGATGGGCCTGCATACAACGCACATAAACATAACTTTCGTTATGAATTTCTTGCTTTTGCAAGTTTGGTGTGGTTCAACCTCTCCGGGAGTAAGGTAGAATCTGTGATTTGCTCGAGAAATGAAGAACCATTTCTCATCAATATGTATGGTGTTGTGCATGCTTTTGAATTTTATCATGTTGAGAATCCTATCAAACTCGATGGCTTCTATGTTGAATCTAAGGCGTTCTATCTTATTAGGAGCTGTTAGGTGAGGCCTTATACAATTGCTCTGTGCTTTGATCATACCCTCATCTACTGTTGGTCCTGAGACGTGGTTCAGGTGTAGAAGGGGGGGGGGGATTAATACACCTGAATACAGATTTCTTTCTCAAACGGCAAGTCAGCTCTAGCTGAATGTGCTATTGAGCTGAGTCAGATAGCCAAATATGCTTCAGATCACGTGGGCAGAAAAATCTTCTACTGAGTTCAGCTCTACTGACTTGAGTCAGTCGAATAGTCGTTCAGCATTAGAGTGTGTGCGGAAGTGTAGGCCCTATGAAACGTCTCGGTTAGAAAATACTGTTTTTTATGCTGAGTTTGTTGAAATACAGTTTGTATAGTATGAGCAGTTAAGGAAAGCAGTAAATCAACACAACAATTTTAAAGTGGTTCGGACACATTGGGTCCTACATCCACTGTCCTGACCAAAGCAGGATACTTGATATATTTATACTGAGCAAGTCTTAGTTGGTCTGTTCACTTGACAGACGCAAACCTTGAAGTTTATACTGAGCAAGTTCTTAGTAATCTGTACGCGGGACAGATTCTCTACTTATACTCGTAGTGACTTTTACAAGGGTTCAAACTTGAAGAGTTTGAGTCTTCTTCAACTAAGAGGAAGTTCTTACAAATAAGAACAGTTTCACAAGGGTGTGAACTTCCTCGAGGTTTCTAAGCTAAAGATATTACAATGAGCTTGCTTAGATAAGAGAAGGGGAACTGAATAAAACTCTAAGTGATGAACTAAAAGGGTTCTTCAATGGACGCAAGTTCTTCACTGGATTCTGCGTTGAGATTGCTAAGAGTTTGTGCGTAGATAGCTTGGGTTCCCGATGTCGTCTCTGCATGGCGACTTCTCTTATTTATAGTCGTCGATGGTGAATAGATCCGTTGGAGGGAGGTCTAGCCACGTGTCGGTATGACAAGGAAAACGGCTCCTTTAATTTTAACGTTGTTGAGTAGGTGCACTGTAGAGATTCTCCTCTTGAGAGCAGCTTTTGTCAGAGCAGTTGGTCGTTGTCGGCTCCTTATTAGTCGAGGTAGATGGTTAGGTGAGACTTGTCAAACATTAAGGTTGACTTCCTCTGAATCCTCGGACCTTCAACTGAAGTGACTTTCCTACTGACGTTCTTCTGAGCATTCAGTACATGGGCACGAATTCTTGAGCAGATTCAGCTGGGGATGGTTGTCCAGCTGACTTCTTCGATCCTGAGTTCTTCAGCTGAGCGTGAGGTCTTCTACTGAATCCTGCAGCTACTGAACTCTATCCTACTGAGTTCTAACAACTGAACTCGACTAGGCTAAACAAATACGAAGGTACAATATTCAGCTAGGGTTTTGGGATCTATCAAATCTATCAAATCTATAGGTTCATCTACTGAATCTTTATCCCAACAATTTCCCTCTATTTGATGATGCCAAAACCTATTACATCTTCTATTACAGAAAATTTGCTAAGGTTAAGAGCAAAAGCTACTGAATAGAATATCTATTATAAGGAAATGCTCCAGTCAACAAATCTCAGCTGACAAAGATAATGAAAACAAGAAATCAGAGCACTCACAAGTAAAGGAATATCACAGCAAACTTATGATATTATTTCATGTATCATAGCCAAGAAGAATTAAGATTGTTAAGAATAGCTGAATGAAACAGAGCATAACTTCCGTTAACATAGTTATAGCATGCTGATTCTACTGACATGTATCAGAGTTTATCAGAACATAACAAAACAAGTTCATATAAAAACAGGGCTGATACAAATAATCAAAGTTCAGAATAGATCATATAGTAGCTAATCATCAAATGTAAGTTCAGCATTTATCAATCATATCCCTAGGATGCAAGTTCCCCCTAAGAAACAATTTCCCTTTATATCATAAATGAGTTCTTCCCCCTAAGTATAGGCAATTTATCAGAGAAGAGTAAGACAACCATAGTTAATCAGTAGGGAATAATTCTAAGGCAAGTCAGATAAGATAAGTTAGAAGCTGATCACTGCGGTGATCAGTCGTACTGAAAAGTAAAGTACAGCCGTAAACACAATGAGTGATTGTCAAGGCTAAAAAGTGATGTGTCATATATGATGAAGAATTTACAGTACAATGACAATCTATCACTAAGAAGCTAGACTAGAAAAGAAAGATCAGTTGGGCTTCTTCTTGAATTGCTACATCCTCGCCCGGAAATCAGCTGACTTCTTCTCAGGGAGCTCAAGGTCATAGCTCTTATAAACTCTGTTCCTCAAGGCCTTGATTTCCACCAAGTCTTGTTCTACGTTCTGGCTCAGACCTCTGTTGTATATAACATTCTCGATCTCTTCTTCTATCTCCTTTTTGCAAAGATTATCAGCGTGCGTCATAGGTGGAGGTAGAGTCCGAATGGGAGGTGCCTTCAGTGTTTGACCGGACTGGTCAAGCAGAGTCTGAATCTCAGCTGGGAGTGTTGGATTCGCGACAGTCAGAAAATCTTTGAAGTAAGAGTCAGTATTAGAGGAATCTTCATTCCCGACTCTCCACACGTAGTACCGCTTGATGAATTCTACCTTCATCTGCTCCATTGTTAATTATGCTTGAGAGGCACCCAGTCGTCAGTTCGTTTGTAGACAATACGCTTCACCCGACCGAGGGGCTCTCTGCTCCTAAAGAAGCGGGAGGAGCGAGGGATACTTCTATCCTTGACCGGTACCCTCTCCCTGGCTTCTTTCTCTGTCCTCAGCCTGAGGGCTTCAAGGTCAGCTAGGCGGATTCTCTCCCTCGCCTCTCTCAGTTGCCTTGCCTCGACTGTCCTATCCAAGGCCCTCTCGCACGCATCCCATATTTCTTTGATCTCTTACTCTTGTTCTTTGGAAGGGACATGGAGGGAATGTGAGTTGTTCCTCTGAATTAGCAGGCGACTGAGTTTTTGACTGAGAACCTGAAGCTCCGCCTTGCTGATCAGTCTTGGACTTTTGAGTTTGGGTCTGCTGAGCTCGAGACTGTTGAGCTCTAGCAGCTGCTGATCTGGCCACTGCTGATCGTGATTGCTTTGAGGTTGTCGACCGCATTCGTGCAGATGCAGGAGAACGGATCTGAACCCCTTTCTTCTTTGTAGCTGGCTTATGTTTGGCTTCTTCCTCAGCCAGTTCTCTCGCGAGCTGTTCATCATAGGCAATCTGCTCTTCGCGAGATTTGAACTTCAGCTTTTTCTGAGCCTTGGGAGGGCTAGGGTCAGCAGGCGCCTTGCCCTTTCCCTTTTCAGCTCTCTCAGGTGTTGGAGGCGGCGAGCCTTCAGTTGGCAGATTTTCAAAGTAAGATGCCACCTCAGCTACAGCTTGATCAGATGCTCCTCCAGCTGCCACAATAATTACTTGTTCAGCTGCTGAGCTCGGCCCGCCCTGCTGATCTTCAGCTTTAAGGATAGATCTCAACTGTGCTGATCTAGATCCTTCCCCCTTTTTCGCATCATCAAGGAGGGTTGCTAGGGCCGTGACCTTCCTAGTCAATTCAGCTACAGAATCTTTGACCGAAGTCATTCCAGTAGCAATATTTGTCGCTACATCTGTGTACGACTCCCACCTCTTGTCATGCTCTTAATCAATGGCCTTCAGTATAGCATCTTTAGACTTGTCGAACTTGGTGAGGTAGTCTTGTACTGCAGCTAACGCGTTCTGCTCTATGGTTTGGCAGGAGGTATGCTGCTGAGTCAGTGCCTTGGATACACTGTCAGGTATGAAGGCATACCGTTCCTCCACTGCTTTCTGAACACGGCCTGATACAGTCGCCACTTCTTGAGAGAAGGATTTGGCTTGCGACTGTAGAAGAGTTTCGAATTGAGCGTTCAGGTCGGTCTTCTGAGCTGAAAGTGCCTTAGCGAGGATCACGTCTATATCAACAGAAATTAGCTCACTGATCCTCTGCACTTCAGCTGTTAGGTTGGTCAACGACTTGATCTGGGCCTTTGTGAACTTACTCCAGTTCTAGTTCACATCATCGGCAAGGTTCCGATTCTTATGAGCTTGTCGCTTGATCACCTTGTTAATGGACTCCATTGAGATGTCTTTGATCTCAGCAAACTGATATTGATGTTTCAGTTGCTGCTGGTGCTGAGTCGAAGACGGAGTCGGAATGATCTAGCCTGATGTAGACGGCGGTTGTGGCTGATCATTCCTGGGAGTTTGGCCTTCCGCAGATCCTCCCTAGTCTGCATCCTTAGGTGAGTCATCACGAGGAGGAGGAGGGGGAGAAGGAGGAGGCTGAGTTGATGAGGGCTCAGCTCCTTTAGTCCTGTTGTGGAGCAATATCAACATGACTGCTCTGAGGTCCTCCAATGAAGCAATATCTGAAGGCTCTTCGTAGCCTATCTCCTCTCACAGTGTCTGCTCTTCCTCCAGCAGAGTGGATAGAGACCTGACCCGAATGGTCTCTTCTAGCAGATCCCACTCTAAAAAGCGTATGCGCATCTGAATTCGAGCGCGGATCGCTATATCCACTAGATCAGGGTATGACCTGATCTCTGGAATCTCAGCAGCTACCTCATCTGTCACCTTCAGACGGGCATTAAGTATCGAGAGTGAAACTGAGGAAACCTCAGCGGTTTGAGTTTCAGCGTGAATGTCCGGCTGAGTTTCCTCTATGAAGACTGTCTTAACCTTATATCTGATGGTCACATCATGCTTTCCTGACCCAGAGTCCTCTATAGAAATAGGAGGGGAAGGTTGTACGTCTGAAGTAGGCTTCTTCAGAGTCTTCGACCTCTTCGTCTGAATGGGAACGGGAGACTGAGTGATTTCCAACGGACGCTTAGCAGCAGGTCCCTTACCGATAGATTTTTCAGCTGATGCTGCAGTGGTGAACTTCATCAGCCTAATGTCGAAGTAAAATGCGTTGACGAATGAGACTGTTCTGGGAAGATTCTCTTCGATCAAGACTGACACCTTGGTCCCATATAATAACTTCCCCTTAGGGATCAACTGCATCCCTTCTTCTGCGTCAACATACTTCTGCGACTGAGCTTTGAACTCAGCTCGAAAAAATGCATTCCAGTTGACTTTGGCAGCATCAACGATTGTCATCATGATTTTGACGCAAATTCTGTTGAGTTGGTCGTACGAGCCTGTTGAACTCGTGAGAATGTGGTTGACCACATATGCCAACCCTCTGTACTCAGGCAACAACTGATTCTTCGGGAACGCTGCCTTGAATACGTAGTTTGAGAGGCCACTGAACCGGCAGAGATACTGATCGATCTTTGATTCCTTATATCTGGTGACTGATGACCCTTTGTCTACCAAACCGAAGCTGTCGTGTAGACTCTTGGAGACATCTATCTGAGAAGCCCTGTCCTCCCACTGATTGGAAAGGACTTCTCTCTTCGCAATGACAGTAGAAATATCATTCGAATCGTCGTCGTTGCAGAAGTTGAGGAAGAACTCCGCAACCTGACGAGGGAGGAGATGACGCAGAGCACGTGAAAGGATCGAAAGAAGACCCGACCTCTCCAAAGCGTCAAACACGGGCGTCATGCATTCCACCCCATACGTTCTGACAGACTAAACTAGTTCAAACCAGACGCGCTTACCGAAAAGTATATCTTTTATTTCTATGGGGATCGCAACGTCTGAGATAGGTACAACTGATGCCATTGTATAATTGAAATCTGCAAAAACAAGGATTAATACTCGAAAAATAGAGTTAGTTACAGATTAAGTATTAAGAATTGCTTACCGAAGAAAAGGTGCTGAAAAGCAGTAGAAGTATAAATGCAAATAGAGAGCAAATGCAGAGCATGGATTTCTTCATTAATGGCGGATAAAGTAAGGCAGTTTTGAGATGAGTGTGAATATATATACTCAGATTGGAATCTAAGGCGGTTTTAGCTATACGGCTGAGATTAATCAGGTTTAAAACAGTGAACGGCTCAGATTGAATGTTATAATAGGTTATAATTACTGTGTCGCCTATAATCTCGCCTACTTATCTCTAACGCCTAAGTGATAAGGTGATATGACATGCATTTAATGCACCGAAGTCAGTTTTACAGAATGTCATGAGTTAATGAAAACAACATGCTTCAATGCAATAAGATGAACATTAAAGGCGGGAAATAAATGCTATGATATGCTGAATCACCAAAAGCTGAATTTAATACTCATAACCTATCAGCTGAACATCGTAGTCAGCTGATACCACGTTTGACGAATGCTGAGTATTCAGCTATACTGAATATAGGTTCCCCCTTACTGAGTACTTCTCGGATCATCTACTGAATCATATCAGTAGGATCCAAAAGAACTAGTTCTACTAAGAGATCATTGAATCTAGTCTCAGCTAGAGGTTTGGTCAGGATATCAGCTCTTTGCTTATCACTGTGGATCTTCTCCATTCTGATATCCTTTTTCTCGACATGATCTCTGATGAAGTGATGTCGAATGTCTACGTGCTTGCATCTTGTATGTAAAATTGGATTATGAGTGATTGCAATAGCACTAGTGCTATTGCAGTAGATCGGCACTTCATCTTGATGAATGTCGTAGTCTCTCAACTGTTGTCGAAGCCATAGTATCTATGCGCAACAGCTTCCGGTAGCCATATATTCAGCTTCAGTAGTACACGTTTGTTGGTCCCGAGAGCACGTTCAGGTGTAGGGGGGGGGGTGAATACACCTGAAAACCGATTTCTCAAGTTAAACACGAACAGTCCTTTTCAGGATAGCGTCTTACTGAACAGGTTCAGCAGACCAGATAAGCTGTTCTGAATCGTGTTGGCTGAGTGACTTACTCTACTGAGATCTGCTAGCTGACTAGAATTCAGTATCTTGCAGATAGAGTTCAGTGGTGCGGAATAGTGTAGGCCCAATTCAGTTGAGTTGAAAAACGTTTTTAATAAAATAGTTTCAGTAGATTAGTGCAATCAGTTAAGTTCGCTGAAACTCAGTTGAATGATTTAAGAAGGCTTTTCAATATGAACAATTAAATCAATGCAACAGTGAAAGAGAAACAGAACACAAGACACAGAGATTTTTAAAGTGGTTCGGACACAAAAATCCTATGTCTACTGTCCCGAATGATCAGGAAGCTATTTATTATACTGAGGTAGTCTTAGTTGGTTTGTACGCTGGACAAACTCTGGTCTTGAGATTTATACTGAGCAAGTCTCAGTTTACAAGGTTATCAAACTGAGTGTTTGAAAAACTCTCCAACTATGAAGGAGTTCTTTACAATAAAGAACAGTTCAAAGATGAACTCCTTCATCTAAGCTATGGATATATTCTATTGAGCTTAGGTTAGAGGGATAGGGAACAATGAAGTGGCTTCTAGAACGACGACCAGCTGAGTATGACTTGTGTATCGTCGTTTGGATACTAGAAGCTGTATTTAACAGTTCAGCTTGGTTCCCTAAGAGCTAGAATATAGTTTTTCGCCGGAGATGAATTCTTTGAACTTCTTGCGGAGAACTTAGGCTTTTCGAGTTTGCTCGTTTGAATGCTATGTGTATGCGATTTTGATTTTTCTTCGTGTGCGCTTCTCTTCTTTTTTTCAAATTTGATTTATCCCTCTATTTATAGAGAAGAGACTAGGAAAGATCCGTTGGAGAGGATGATCCTTTGTCTCTCTCTTTTGGGTAGCTAACGGCTCTTTTGTAGCATTTGCAAAGTCTTTTCCTTCTTTTTCGAAAAGTTGTTGACTTGCAGCTTTAGTAGGTGTAGGACAGGTGTCTGATTGTCATTGGTCGAGGTTCAGAAAGTGGTTGAGACAGAACGGACTTCAAGGAGATTTGAAGTTGACTTCTCTCTTCCTCGTACTTGACTATGCTGATTGTCTTTGAAAGATCTGACAGTTCAGACGACTGTCTGGCCGTTGCTGAGTCTGATCTTTGATTCAGTAGTGAACTCCTGCTGAGTCTGCTTTACTGAAGATCAACTCTGAGTACAGTGAACTACTCCTGCTGAGTTCAGTTCAACTGACTCCTTTGGGTATACTGCTCCTACTGAGTCCAGTATTTACTGAGTCTTCTACTTCTGGTGCTAAGGCGGATAAGCAACTGAATGCCTAAACCAGAGCAGAGGGTCTACTGAGTCTGAAACCTCAGAGACAAAAACAGGTTACAACTTAAAGGTTCACCGATCAAGATAGGGTTTTGGGATCTTCAAATCTTCAGACTAATTCAGAGCACAAGGCTGCTGAGTATCGGTTAGTCAAGAAGATAGAATCATTTCCCACTACATCTAATACTGCTGAGGATATAATCATCACCCAACAACGTTGCTACTGAGTGTTGTTTCTTTGGGAACCACGATATGAGCTTGCTACCGAGGAACTGACAAGTTCTTGAGGTTGACTTTCTGTCGATTCGGCAACCGGCATAGTCAGCATTAGAATAACTAGTTAGTTCAAGGTTATCATCAGCTGGATACCGTAATCCAACATCAGGTGTTCCCTTCAGGTATCAAAGAATTCTCTTCGCTGAATCGATATGACTCTTCTTAGGATTCGCATGAAATCTCGCGCATCCACCTACATCATAAGTTATGTCAGGTCTGCTGGCTGTAAGATATAATAAAGAACCAATAATAGCACGATAGTCAGTTGAGTTAACAGATACTCCCTCTTTGTCAAGATCAATCTTGAGATTGGTGTTCAAGGGTATCTTGATTGACTTGCTGGATTCGCAGCCGAACTTCTTGATGAGATCTCTAGTATATTTCACTTGATTTATGAATATTCCCTTCTTTGATTGTTTGACCTAAAGTCTAAGGAAATAATTCATTTCTCCCATCATCGACATTTCAAACTTTTTCTTCATCATATGCTCAAATTTCTGACACATGGTCAGATTCCTTGATCCAAAAATGATGTTGTTGGTCCAGAGATTAAACGTTCAGGTGTAGAGGGGGGTGACTACACCTAAAACACTTTTTCTCAACTTAAAACGCGAACAGTCATTTTTCGGAGGATGCCGTACTGAACATGTTCAGTATACCAAATAAGTTGTTCTGAATCGCGTGGCAGAGTGACTGACTTCACTGAGGCCTGCTAGCTGACTTAGCTCAGAATTCAGTACCGTTTAGCTGAAGTTCAGTAAAGTGCGGAAATGTGTAGGCCCAAATTCAGTTGAGTTAGAAAACGTTTTTAAGAAAACTGTTTCAGTATATTAGTGCAATCTGTTGAGCTTTGTTGAAACTCAGTTGAATGATTTTAAAAGATATTTTCAGTATGAACAGTAATCAATGCAACAGTAAAAACACAGATGACAAGCCATTTTAAAGTGGTTCGGATCCAACAATCCTACGTCCACTGTCCCGAAAAGATCAGGAGGTTATTTTATTATACTAAGTTAGTCTCAGTCGGTTTGTGCACTGGACACTGGTCTTGAGATTTATACTGAGCAAGTCTCAGTTTACAAGATATCAAACTTAAGTGTTTGACAAACTCTCCAACTATGAAGGAGTCCTTTACAATAAGGATCAGTTCAAAGATGAACTCATTCGTTCTAAGCTATAGATATGGTCAGTTAGGCTTAAGTTAGAGTGAAGGGAACGAGAAAGTGGCGTCTAGAGCGACGAATGGTTAAGTATAGACTCTGGGTTCGTATTCAGTCGCTTGGATACTAGAGGCTTATGGTCTGATTCAGCTCGGTTCCCTATGAGCAAGTATGTCGCCTTTCGCTTGAGATTACTCTATGAAGTTCTTGCGGAAATCTTAAGTCGATTCTGAGTTGCTCGTGATGTCTCATGTGTTCTTGTATGTGTCGTGAGCTTCAATTTGAAATCTTCCCTCTATTTATAGAGTAGAGATATGGATAGATCCGTTGGAGACGACGATCCATGTGTCTCTCTCTTTTGGGTAGCTAACGGCTCTTTCAAAGTATGGTGATAGAGTTCTTTCCCTCCATTTCTGGAAAGTTGTTGACTTGCAGCTTTAATCAGAAAGTAGACAGCTGGTTGCTTGTCGTTGGTCGAGGCTGAAGAATACTTCAAGGTAGATCTGAAGCTGACTTCTCTATACCTCGTATGACTCTGTTGATTTGACTTATGAGATCTCCTAACAGTCAAAAGACTGTCTAGCCATTGCTAAGTCTGATCTATGTTCAATAGCATACTCCTGCTGAGTTCAGCTCTACTGAAGATCGACTCTAGTTCAGTGAACTACTCCTGCTGAGTTCAGTTCCACTGACTCCTTTCGATATCTTTGCTCTCGCCGAGTCCAAGATTACTGCGAGTCTTGTTCTTATGGTACTGAGGCTGATAGTCTACTGAAGAACTAGCGGATAGAACTGAATGCATGACCCATGTCGAAGGGTGTCTACTGAGTCTGAAACTCTCAGAGACGAAACAAACAATTACAACAGAATGGTTCATCAGTCAAAGTAGGGTTTTGGGATCTTCAAATCTACTGAGCACTATGCTACCGAGTCATCTCCCAACAATTTGTGGAGGTACTAAATCATCTCCCAACAATTTTCCCCTAGTTGATGATGCCAAAACCTAACACTACAAAGTATCAGAAATAAACTCCTTACAAATATTACAAGTAGAATCAGTGGAGTTGTTCTTCAAGTGCTAGACTACTGAGGGAGTTCAGAGAAGAAATATCATAACCTATACAGAAATCTAACAGCAATTTCTCCCTTTCTAACAACAATCTCCCCCTAATACATCTATCAAACCAGAATCTATCAAGCTGAGTAAAAACTGACAGACATAGATATAAATATTCAGTGAGTGTGTGAGTCAGTAATCACTTGGGTGATTCTGAGTGTTAAGCATAAAATAACAAGGCCAAGTAGACAATAAGGTATTGTCAGGGCCGAACAACAATGATGTTTATATATCAGAAGAAAATTCAGTACAGTACATCAACTTGCTATTCTAGAGAAAAGAAAAACAAAGATACACAGAAGTTGTTATCTATCTCCCGAACAGCTAAATTCGCTCTTTAAAATCTTTAGACTTCTCTTCAGGAAGCGGCAGTCCATACATTATGTATGTATCTCTTCTCAGCTTCAGTATTGCGCCATGTCAGCAGGATGAGTCTCATCTAGATCATTGGCTTGAACAACACTTTAACCTCTCCTTCAATAACCCCAATATGTTGGGAACCATCGAGCTTCAGTGGTGGGGGCAGAGGTCTTAGAGTTAGGACTCTTGACATCAACCTTCTCAGCTAGGGCATTCTGAACTCTTGCATATATCTCTAGATCACTCTTCAGAAGCCACACAGCAAAGGTTATTGACTTGTGCATGTCAGGCCAATACCTCCAAATATAGAACCTCTTAATAAAGTCAGCTTTCAGCGTCTCCCACCTCTGAGTTCGTTCCCATGGCATCCAAGTATCAACTCTGGGCCATCTATGGATTTTGAGGTCTGTGGGCTTCCTGAGTCTTCTGTACTTATAAGGGATTTCAGCATTCTCAGGAACGCTTTGACTTGCTTCTTTCTTAGCCTTGATCCTAAGAGCCTCTAGGTCAGCGAGTTTGAGCCTTTTCCTTGCTTCACTTATCTGCCTGACTTCAGCTCCTCTGTCCAAATATCTCTCCATCTGATCCCAGATCTCTTTCATCTCTTGCTCTTGAGCCTTAGAGGGGGTATATGATGGAATGTGCTCTTGCTCCTCTTCTGAATCAACAGGTGTTGAAGATTTAGATTTTGAAGTACCCTGCTGACCAGTCTGTTGCTGCTGCTCCTTTTCTTTCTCTTTGTCAGCTTCATCGCTTATCTTCATATTTCTAGGGGGTAGCCTTGTCCCAGGCTTCCTTCCCCTCTATACTTTGGTTTTGCCTTTGACAGGCTATTTCTTTGGCTTATTGGTTGCCTTTGCCTCGGCTATCTCCCTTGCCAGCTTCGCATCAGCTGCAATCTGAGCCTCTTCCTCAGGAGATATAAACCTTCTGGTTCCTTTCTTCTTGGGTGGAGTAGGAAGAGGAAGAGGAACTTCTTCCTCTTAAGAGGCCTCCTCTGCGTATTCAGCAACCTCCTTTATAATATCACTTGGAGTTTGGGTTGCTGATTCTTTGGGTCTTGAGCCACTTGGACCGGTCTTAGCAGGCACTACAGCTCCTGCTGCTGAGACACCCTGGGCCTGACCCTGTTCTTGGGGAGCAGTGGGAGCTGATTGCTGAGTCTGAGTTGCTCCTGTCACTGTCCTAATTCCCCTTGGTGCCCTTGGTACCCTTTCCCTACCTTCCCCCTTTTTTGGCATCAGCAAATAGGCCAAGGGTAGGTACCTGCACCTTCTTATCCAGACTGGTATATGCTGAGGCAAGCTTATCCAAAGCATCCTGCAGTTTGACAAGTCTCTCGTGGAGTTCATTCCTCTCATCTGTAAGTTCTTCACTGTATTTCTTCTGAGAGTTCTCCACCACAGTCTGAATAGATTGCAACTTCAGATCTATCTTATCTTCTATGGACTTCTGAATTGTCTGGAGTCTGAGCTCAGCCGCCTGACTCATGGAAGAAATAGACTCTGTATGAGCTGACTGGGCTGCCTTATAATCTTCGAGAAGTTTTGCTTGGGCAGCTTCCATCAGCTTTTGTTGCCTTTCGAATTCAGCTCTCTGAGTGTCTAAAGCATCAGTCAAGATAGTGGAGAAGTCAGAAGCTGGAGATGTCTGAATAGATGTTCTGAGCTCTTTAATCTCAGCACTCTGAGCCTGAGTAGACTGCCTCCATGTCTTGTGGACGGCACGGGCAAGGAGTCGGTTCTGACCACATTGACTCCTGAGGGCCCTTGCCACAATCTTCGAACGTCAGCTCCTTGGGCTGGGCGCTACCTCAAAAGCAGACCCCAACAACAGCTGTATTGGGTTCGCGGACTGTGACGTACCAGCCGCCGACTGTCCTGGCGGGAGGATGCTGAGAGGTGGTTCAGCAGTTGTAGTAGTTGGAGCATCCTCCTCCAGTTGAGTTCCCTCAATAGGCTTCTCAGGGCCTGAATCATAGGGCGGGTCCTGATCGTCAGGATCAGACCAATCTGAGGGAGCGGCTGCTGAAGGGGGAAGACGGTCGTTCAGTAGAGCGAGCATGGTCACCCTCAGATCATCCAGGGAGCAGATATTTGCAGGCTCGGAATAGCCTATCTTCTCCCGGATCATAAGCTCCTCCTCATGGAGTTGTTCGCAGGAGTGGTGATGGATCAATCTATTCAGTGTTGACCACACCTGGAACCGGATTAGAGTATGAAACCTGGCCTGTCTTGCCAATATAACCAAGTCAGAGTGACTGGCTATCTCTGGGATGGCTTCTGAAACTTCTCGGGAGGCTCTAGATTGTAGAGCTGATGCCTCCATCCCGATGGTTTCTGACTCTGAGGCAGTCTCCGAATCCTCAATTTCTATCGTAGATGCTTCTTTCTCAGCAGATGGGATGCTGCTGAGCGGTGGAATGTCCAAGGGGATCTGAGTAGGAGTGATTGGATCAGCTTCTACCCCTTGGTCCACTACCTCACCCTGTTCAGTGGAGAGGGCCTTCTCCACTGACACTGTTTTCTTTGATGACTCTGCTTCGTCTCTGAGTTATAGGGGAGGTACAACCACAGCTTCAGTGACCTTCTTTTGTTTCTTGGTTGGCGTCTTCTGAGCTGCCTTAGGAGGTGACCTCTTCTTAGATGGAGTGGAGGTCTTCTAAGAGCCTTGCTTGGGCTCAGCAGGCCCTGAGCCAATTTGCTGAAGGGTTGTTGCCCTGCTCTGGAACCACCCCTTCTTAGGGTTGAAGAGCCCCTTTGTCAGCATATACTGCATGGTTAGCTCCACACAGGTCTTCAATCATTACGGAGAGCTTCAGTCCGTATAGGAGTTTTCCCTTCACGGCTAGGCAGTTAGTGCATTGATCAAATTTCGCTGCCTGAGTCATGAACTCCTTCAAGAAAAACTCTATCCAGTTAATCTTTGCATGGTCATAGATGGCCATCATCATCTGAATTTTTGGCCTTGACACTTGGTCGAATGACCCAGCCTGACTCGTCAGAATCTGAGTGACGATATAGGCTAAAGCTCTATACTTCGGGAGCATGACATTCTTTAGGAAAGCTGCTCTGAAGGTGGTAGGCTTCCCGCAGAATATCTCCAAATATTCATCCATTATATCATCCTTGTAGCCAACGGTGCTGAATCCCTCGCTCGGAAGCTAAAAGCTCCGCTGAAGAGCTTCTTTGATCAACATTTGTTTGATCTCCGACACAGCACGAGCGAGATCGGCTATATGGTGAATAATGAAGCGGCATCTGATGTCGCCGTTAACTGATTCTGATTTGAGATAGAGTTCAGCGATCTGACGCGGAAGGAAGTATGACGGCTTCCTTGAGAGAAAGGCCTCCAGCCCTGACGCCCTCAGCGCGTCGAATATCTCTTCCATAAAGTCAAGCTCGCAAGCGTCAAACTCCATTATTGGCTCACACCATACTCAATCCTTCTCGAGGATCTCTTGCATATCGAGTGGAACACTAACGTCCCTTCCTGCCATGATTATAATCTGCAAAGGAAAAATATCAGTATCGAAAGAAGAATATTATCAAGAACATATACGATACTGAATAATCATTAAGATTTACCAAAGTATTTCTGAAAGATTGTAAGAGATGTTTGCAAAAGGGATGAATGCTTTCTCAGAAATTCTAGGGTTGAAAAGTTGCTGAGAAAAATGGCGGTTTCTAAACTTTGAACGTGTTTTTATATGATCAAGAAGATGAACAATTATAAATCCATGGTTCACTTTGAATCTGCTTTATGAGATGGACGGCTAGGATTTAATGTTATAAAATAGGCAATGATCAGCTTAGCTGCCTAAGTCAAATTACAGTTGTATATAGCCAAAGAAGTAACTTGATTAGACATGCATTTAATGCGCCACAGAGTTCAACATACTTTACATAGAATGTCGTGTATTAAATGTAAATCGTTATATTAAATGATATTTTCTAAGGCATTGAATACGAAGTTGAATCTGAATCATTAATGCACAGAATATTTCATTGGCCACTGAGTAGAGATACGCAAACCTGTCAGCTGAACATCGTAGTCAGCTGATACCTCATGTAGATGGTTGCTGAGTCTCTATGTACTGAATAAGTTCAGTATTGAGAGTGAACATTCCCCCTTGCTGAATGCTCCTCTCCTGAATCCACTTACTGACTGGAGTCAGTAGGGTCCAGCAGACCTAGCTCTACTGAAAGTTCTCTGAATCTGGCTTCAGCTAGAGGCTTGGTCAGAATATCTGCCCTTTAATGGTCAGTATGAATCTTTTCCATCCTGATATCCTTCTTTTCGACATGATCACGAATGAAGTGGTGCCTGATGTCCACGTGCTTGCATCTAGTATGAAGTACAGGGTTCTGAGTGATTGTAATCGCACTGGAGCTGTCGCAAAGATCGGCACTTCATTCTGAATGACATCATAGTCGCGTAGCTGCTGTCTCAGCCAAAGGATTTGGGCGCAGCAACTTCCGGCAGCCATGTATTCAGCCTCAGTAGTTGACGTCGCTACTGAATGATGTTTCTTTGAAAACCACGAAATCAGCTTACTGCCAAAGAACTGACAAGTTCCAGAAGTTGACTTTTGGTCAATCCTACATCCTGCATAGTCAGCATCAGAATAACCACTTAGTTCAATATTATCATCTGCTGGATACCATAAACCCATGTCCGGTGTTCCTCTAAGATAGCGGAGAATGTTCTTCGCTGAGTCCATGTGACTCTGCTTGGGATTCGCCTGAAATCAAGCGCAGACTCCTACAACATAAGTTATGTCAGGTCGGGTAGCAGTTAGATATAATAATGAACAAATAATAGCACGAAATTCAGTATGGTCTACTGATACTCCCTCTTTATCAAGATCAATTTTCATATTCGTGTTCATCGGGATCTTGATTGGTTTGCCGAATGTGCAACCGAATTTCTTGATGAGGTCTCGAGTGTATTTACCTTGATTGATGAATGTTCCCTTCTCAGATTGTTTGACTTGAAAGTCGAGGAAATAATTCGTCTCTCCTATCATTGACATCTCGAACTTATCCTTCATCATTTTCTCAAATTGCTGACACATGATGACGTTCTTTGATCCAAAAATTATATCATCTACGTAGATCTGCACAAGTAAGATGGCGTCTTCCAGTCGAATGTTGAATAATGTGCGGTCTACTATGCCCTTCTGAAAACCTTACTGAAGAAGAAACTCAGACAGGGTATCGTACCAAGCCCTGGGTGCTTGTTTTAACCCATACAGAGCATTTCTGAGTCTGTAGACCTGATGTCCCTGCTGAAAGCCGGGAGGCTGTTCTACGTAGACTTCTTCTTTCAGTACGATGTTCAAGAACGCAGACTTCACATCCATTTGATAAACTCTGAATCGCTGATGTGTTGCGTAGGCTAGGAATAGTCTAATTGCCTCCAATCTTGCAACTGGAGAGAAAGTTTCGTCGAAATCTATTCCTTCGGCTTGACAGTAGCCTTTTGCCACGAGTCTCGCTTTGTTCCTTACTGTAACATTGTTTTCATCTCGCTTGTTCTTGAAGACCCATTTAGTTCCAATCACATGCTGATGTCGGGGTCGGTCAACAAGCTCCCATACTTCGTTTCTCGTGAACTAGTTCAGCTCCTCCTGCATAGCTATGATCCAATCAGCATCCTTGAGTGCATCCTCAACTGACTGAGGTTCTTCAATAGACAAGAAGCAAGAATATAATGCCATTTCTCCCTGACAAAATCAAGATCTTGTCTTTACACTTGTCGAAGGATCTCCAATAATCAGGTCAGAAGTGTGAGCGTCCAGCCACGATCGACGATGTTTCAACTCTTCATCTGAAATTTGTTCAACACAGGTAGTAGGTGAGTTAGGCATTTCAGTTGTACTATTCTGAGATTGAAGTAATTCAATTATGAGAGTTGGGTCTACTGAGTTACCAGGTTCAGGGGCATTTAGCTCAGGAACTTCATTCATTCCCCCTGAATTATTATCCTTAGTAGAGGTCTTAGTTACCACTTGGGTTTCTTCATCGACATGAGTTACCTAGGATTGACTATGTTCAGTAAAGTCAATTTGTTCAGCTACTTTTGCTGCTGGTTGAGATTCAGTTGTCTTATCATCAGTTTCCTCTTCTGAATCATCATCCTAACACAACTGGATCTTTTCAACTTTATCTTTTATGCTCAGATCCTGTAGTTGCTTACTGATGTCCTCAGATTCTGATTGTGAGTTCCTACTCCTGTCTTCAGTAGCAAACTCATTAAAAACAACATGAGGGCTTTCCTCCACGCAAAGGGTTCGGTGGTTAAAAACTCTGAAGGCTTTGCTGACCCGGGAGTATCCTAAGAAGACTCCCTGGTCTGACTTGCTATCAAAAGTCTTTAACTGGTCATTCCTATTATTGTGGATAAAGCACGAACACCCAAAAATATGGAAATAAGATATGAAAGGCTTCCTTCCGTTCCATAGTTCGTATGGTGTCTACTTATGTTGCTTAGTCAGTAGAGATCATTTCTGAGTGTAATATGCATTGTCAGTTACTTCTGCCCAGAATTTGGTTGGGAGTCCTGAGTCTGCGAGCAGGGTTCTTGCTGCTTCTTTGAGTGTTCTATTTTTCCTTTCAGCAACCTCATTTTGTTGAGGCGTGCGCGCGACAGTCGTCTCATGCTCTATGCCTTCACCTTTGCAGAACTCCTCCACCATCGAATTCAGGAACTCAGTTCCTCTGTCTGAACGTATCTTTATAATCTTGGTGTTCTTCTCGACACTGAGCTTTTTCAGAAGCGTAGGTAACTCTGTTTTGACGTCAGACTTGTTGGCAATAAATATGACCCATGTGTAGCGCGAGTAGTCATCAATGACCACTAAAGCATATTTTTTACCTCTGATCGTCATCGAAGAGACTGGACCGAATAAATCCATATGTAGCAGCTGAAGGATTCCATCAGTGGAAGGCGATGGAACATGTGGATTTTGTTTCTTTGTGTGCTTTCCCTTCAGACATGCTTCACACTGAGTGTCTTTGCTGAATACTTCATTCGGCAGTCCTCTTGCTAGAGCGTTTCTAGCTAGCTTGTTGAGCTTCTTGAAGTTGAGATGGATGAGTCTTCTGTGCCAGAGCCACCCTGTTCTGTTGTCGTTGTTCGCCAACAAACAAGCTTCAGGTTCAGCTGAGTTCCAGTCAGCTATGTAGATATTCTTTTTGCGGGAACCTGATAACATTGTTTTCCCTGTAGATTTATCAATGACATCACACAAACCAACATAAAAAATCACTCTATTCGAGTTCTCACAAAATTGACTAACAGAGGAAGATTATGCTGAAGTGCTTCAACATATGATACTCTTGGAACTGCTGTGGCGGTTCCAAGGCTGAGTGTTCCAAAGCCTTTGGTATAGCCTTTTGCGTTATCTCCAAACTCGATTCTGGGTCCTTCTTCAGTAGTATAATTCTTCAGTAGGTCCTTCCGGTATGTCATGAATCTTGAGCATTCACTGTCCACATACCAAGGGTCCTTGTGCACCTGCAAAATAGAATTATATTCAGGTACCCTTTATTTTTGAATTTGGGTCCTTAGATGTTAGTTTTGGAAACCCAAATCTGTCTCATGACCCTGGTGGTCTCAGACAATTTCTTTCCACTTTGATCAACATACTTGACCATCGGACTGGTGGATGCTGACTTCTGAAGCTTCACAGGTTCAGGAGTCCTGATTTCCTGAATTGGTGGACTGCTGAACTTTGCCTTCTGAACGGCTTTCTTCTTCCTTTTCTGACTTTTGGATCCTCTTTTGACTATAGGATCATAATAATATGACCCATACTGAGCTGGATATGTCAGTTGTGGAGGTCCATATTGATCAGACCATTTAACTCTGCTAGTTCCCCCTTGACTGAATATGGGTGATTTTGAGCTAATCTTCTTGTCAGAATGCTGATAGCTGGGATGAGGTGTCTTCATCTTCTGTTTGTTCTTTGCCAGGGGGTTCAAGATCTCAGCGTTGATAGTCTCCCCTTGAACAAATCTATCAGCTAGCCAGTTCTCTGAGCGTACAGGGGCAGATGAGGAGGCTCCATGACTGAATCAAAGTCCCTCCTTGCAGTGCTTAGGCTTGTTGCTGGCTAGCATTGCTTCAAGCTTCTTTTTAGCGCCTATGTACCGCTCTGTCATCAGATTCCTCCAGACATCATCACTTTTCTTAAGCGTTTCATGCTCGGTCTGAAGTCCTGACAAATCTTGCTTCGATGAGCTCGGTTCGGTATCTTTACGAGTCAAGTCATTGGTCGATGCGAGATCCCGATCTTCTTGATGCTGAGACTTGGCCATCAGAGAGTTAATCTCCTCCCTGAGTCTCAACACAAGTCCTTCTGACTCAGTAGCAACCTGACTTTCCTTAGAAAGTCTCTGATTTTCCACTTTCAGGGTATCCAACTCCTGAAGAGTCTTACTGAGCTGCAGGCTCATTTGAATCTGCTCGTCTAAAAGTTCTTCATAGGCAATCGAGACGTCCAGATTCTCTTCTACACCTGAAATAGTGTTGTGTGTGCAATGTGAAGAGGAGTTAAATGGAGCGTGAGAGTTTACCTCATCCTCTTCTCCTGCCATAAGACACTTTTCAGCATCTTCTTCAAGCTCTACGGCCATGAATGCTGCTTCACCATCTGATGAATCCATGAAGGAATCGACTTCATCTGAGTCGTCTGAGAGTTCACCAGCTATATATGCTTGACGCTTCTTGATGAACTTCTCCCTTCGAGCTTTGCGTGCTGCTCGCTCAGCTGTACTGAGCTCAGGACAGTCATACTGATAATGTCATGGCTTCTTGCAGTTATAGCAGGTGGTGACTCTTTCTTCTTTGCTCTCGCTGTCTTTCGACTGAGCTGAGTCTTCCTGTTTCCTGCAATCAGAAGTATGCGAGTCAGGAGTGCGCTTGGGTGTACATTAAGACTTACCCTTGGAGTCTCTGACGACTCTTGAGAGTTTTCTGCGCCTCTCCTTCTCCTTCTAATACTTTACGGCAAGCAGTGTGTATTTCTTAGCTAGGTTCCCTTCTTGTATGTCATTGAGTGACGGTTCTGCCTTGCTAGACGCGGGAGCTGCTGTGCTGACTGATGCTTTGAAAGCATGGTCGATTTGAGTGTCAACTTCAGCTCACTGCTTCCTTTGAGGTAGACCGAACTCGAACTCCTCAGCTTTTAGTTCTGAAAAGATATGATCAGGAGAAACAATATCTAAGTCAGAATGTCTCAGTAAAGTAGCGAATGGAGTCCAATGTCCGTCTGGCAGTGCTCTCAATATCTTGAGATTTATTTCTCGGTTGGAGAACGTCTTTCCCATCCCGTTGATGGTGTTCATCAGATCCGTAAATCTGACGTTAAGATCTTCAATCGTGTCACCAGGCATGAGAGACAGTCTCTCCAGCTTCTGAAGTTCCAGTGCCAGCTTGTTTGCCTTGATCTTCTAAGTCCCCCGACTCAATAGGGCTAGAGCATCCCAGAGTTCCTTCGCGGACTTGCAGTCCTGAACTCTCCCGAGATACGAATCACTCAAGGTGGTCAGTATGGCATTTCTGGAAACCCGTCTAAGTTGTGAAGCTTCTTCTCCTCAGGGGTGAAGAGACTTCTATCTTTGGGGATCTTCTTCTCGGTCACCATGCCTCCTCCTTGTGCTGGATCCTGGGTTTCGACACTATCAATCATGGGAACGATAAGTCCGTCCTCCAGTACCTCTGTCATGCTGTC
The DNA here is from genome assembly GCA_028984105.1 of Lavandula angustifolia. Taxonomy (NCBI): domain Eukaryota; kingdom Viridiplantae; phylum Streptophyta; class Magnoliopsida; order Lamiales; family Lamiaceae; genus Lavandula; species Lavandula angustifolia. Next base: position 21,065,501 of record CM054826.1, on the reverse strand, counting down.
GTGGAGGGAAGTCAGATGTGCCTCCATTCTGACTTGCCATACCCCGTAGTTCTCTACTGAGAACATGGGCACCATCTTGATTCCTGACATATCAGACATTGAAAATGGTGATATGAATGAAGAATGATATGCAGTGAAACATTTTCTGGATCTGTTCAAGTAGACCAGTTTCAGAATAACAAGACTCTTAGAGAACTCCTGCTCTGATACCAATTGTTGGTCCCGAGATTTAACGTTCAGGAGTAGATTGGGGAGGGGGGGTGAATACACCTGAAAACACTTTTTCTCACCGTAAAACGCGAACAGTCCTTTTCATGAGGATGCCGTACTGAACAGGTTCTTTAGACCAAATAAGTTGTTCTGAATTGCGTGGCAGAGTGACTTACTTCACTGAGGCCTGCTAGCTGACTTAGGTCAGAATTCAGTACCGTTCAGCTTAAGTTCAGTATAGTGCGGAAATGTGTAGGCCCAAATTCAGTTGATTTAGAAAACATTTTTAAGAAAACTGTTTTAGTATATTAGTGCAATCTGTTGAGCTTTGCTGAAACTTAATTGAATGATTTTAAAAGATATTTTCAGTATGAACAGTAATCAATGCAATAGTAAAAACACAGAACACAAGCAATTTTAAAGTGCTTCGGATCCAACAATCCTACGTCCACTGTCCCGAAAAGATCAGGAGGGTATTTTATTATACTGAGTTAGTCTCAGTCGGTTTGTGCACTGGACAAACACTGGTCTTGAGATTTATAGTGAGCAAGTCTCAGTTTACAAGATATCAAACTTAAGTGTTTGACAAACTCTCCAACTATGAAGGAGCCCTTTACAATAAGGATCAGTTCAAAGATGAACTCCTTCGTTCTAAGCTATAGATATGGTCAGCTGAGCTTAAGTTAGAGGGAAGGGAACGAGAAAGTGACTTCTAGAGCGACGAACAGTTAAGTATAGACTCTGGGTTCATATTCAGTCGCTTGGATACTAGAGGCTTATGGTCTGATTCAGCTCGGTTCCCTATGAGAAAGTATGTCGCCTTTCACTGGAGATTACTCTATGAAGTTCTTGTGGAAAGCTTAAGTCGATTCTGAGTTACTCGTGAATGCTCATGTGTTCTTGTATGTGTCGTGAGCTTCAATTTGAAATCTTCCCTCTATTTATAGAGCAGAGATATGGATAGATCCGTTGGAGACGACGATCCATGTGTCTCTCTCTTTTGGGTAGCTAATGGCTCTTTCAAAGTATGGTGACAGAGTCCTTTCCCTCTATTTCTGGAAAGTTGTTGACTTGCAGCTTTAATCAGAAAGTAGACAACTGGCTGCTTGTCATTGGTCGAGGTTGAAGAAAGTAGGTGGACAAACAGACTTCAAGGTAGATCTGAAGCTGACTTCTCCATACCCCGTAATTCTCTACTGAGAACATGGGTACCATCCTGATTCCTGACATATCAGACATTTTAAATAATGATATGAATGAAGAATGATATGCAGTGAAAATGTTTTCAGGATCCGTTCAAGTTGACCAGTTTCAGATAACTAGAGTCTTAGAGAACTCCTGCTCTGATACCAATTGTTGGTCCCGAGATAAACGTTCAGGTTGAGAGGGGGGGTGAATACACTTGAAAACTTTCTCAACTTAAAAGGCGAACAGTCCTATTCAAGAGAGTGCCTTGCTGAACAAGTTCAGTAGAGCAAGCAAGTTGTTCTGAATCGCGTGGACAGAGTGACTGACTATACTGAGGCCTACTAGCTGACTGATGTTAGAATTCAGTATCGTTCAGTAAGAGTTCAGTAGAGTACCAAAATGTGTAGGCCCGATTCAATTGAGTTTGAAAACATTTTTATTAAAACTATTTCAGTAGGTTAGTGCATTCAGTTAAGCTTTCTGAAACTCAGTTGTATGATTTTGCAAAGTAGTTTTCAGTATGCACAGTAAAATCAATGCAACAGTAAAAACATAACACAACGATTTTAAAGTGGTTTGGATATCAAACAATCCTACGTCCACTGTCCCGAAAAGATCAGGAGGCTATTTTATTATACTGAGTTAGTCTCAGTCGGTTTGTGCACTGGACAAACACAGGCCTTGAGGATTATACTGAGCAAGTCCCAGTTTACAAGGATCAAACTGAAGTGTTTGACAAACTCTCCAACAATGAAGGAGTTCTTAACAATAAGAACAGTTCAGGATGAACTCCTTCGGGTCTAAGTTATGGATATATTCAGTGGAGCTTTGGTTAGAGCGAAAGGAACAAGAAGGTGGCTTCTAGAGAGACGAATAATGAGGAATAACTCTCTGGGTTCATGTTCGGTCACTTGGATACTAGAGGCTATTGATTCTATTTCAGCTTGGTCCCCTCGAGCAAGGTTGTCGCCTTTCGCTTGAAGTGTTTCTTTGAAGTTCTTGTGGAAAGCTTAAGTTCTTGTAAGTATCTTGCTCGTAATCACTCGTTCTTTCTCGTGTGTTGTTCTGCGATTTGATTTTTCCTCTATTTATAGAGGTGAACCATGGATAGATCCATTGGAAACGAACGATCCACGTGTCACTCTCTTTTGGTAGCTAACGACTCTTTTAAGGAATCTTGCAGAGGCGTAGAAAGTAGTTGAGACATGCAGACTTCTAGTGGTTGACTTGCAACTTTTATAAGAACTTTGACAGCTGGCTGCTCATCATTGGTCGAGGCGTAGAAAGTAGTTGAGACATGCAGACTTCTAGGTAGATATTGAAGCTGACTTCTCTGATAACCTCGGACAACTCTACTGATTTAACATATAAGATCATCTGACAGTCAAGGAAACTGTCAGGCCGTTGCTGAGTCTGACCTGGGTTCAGTAGTATACTCCTGCTAAGTCCAACTCTACTGAAGGTCGACTATGAGTTCAGTGAACTGCTCCTGCTAAGTCCAGTTCTACTGACTCCTTTCAGTATGCTGCTCCTGCCGAGTCCAACACTATTGAGTATGAATACCTCTCAGTATGCTTGTTGGTCCGGAGACGAGTGTCAGGTGTAGAGGGGGGGGGGGATGAATACACCTGATTACAAGTTCTTTTTCTCAAACACGAAGGACAGTTGAGCTGTAGGTGTGCCAAATAGTAACCTTCTGATCGCGGGTCAGGGTGGGTCAACTACTGAGTTTCTCCTACTGACTTTTATCAGTATTTGATTCTCATTCGGAGACTTAGTGCGGATAAGTGTGTAGAGTCCGAAGACTTCATCTCAGTTTGAAAACGTGTTTTTCACAAGTTAAATAATTTTGGCTAGTGCACTTCTCAAATACGTTTTATGCAAAGTATGAGTTTGTAAGATGATTTTGAATGTAGTGCAATAAAACAGTAAATGACACAAGCGATTTTTAACGTGGTTCGGATACGCAAGATCCTACGTCCACGGTCCTGATGAACAGGAGGTCTTGTTGATTTATCTGAGCAAGCCTCAGCAAGGTATCTTTGCACTGGACAGACCCTTCTAAGTTATAGTCCTTAGCGACTTTACAATCCAAACCTAAGTTTGAAGAGGAGGGGATTTTCTCCAACAGTGAAGGAGTTCTTACAATAAGAACAGTCACGAAATGTGAACTCCTTCGAAGGTTCTAAGCTATAGATATGAAATATTGAGCTTAGGTAGAGAAGAGGGATCTAAAGAAATAACTCTAGAGAGAAGAACTAGAAATATTCTAATAAGGCAAGTTCTTCGTTGGATCTTTGTGAAAGGCGCTAGAGTGTTTTCAAAATCTTGAGCGTGTAATCCCTTTGATATCCCGTGTGTGGAGCTCGAAAATGCTTCTCTATTTATAGTTGTGACCTAGGCATTTATCCGTTGGAGAGGACGAAGCCACGTGTCACAAACATCTAAGGAAAACGACCATATGTTCGAAATGTTGCCGCAGAGTAGTTGGTTACTGTGCATGAGAGCAACTTTAGTTGGTCAGAGTAGGTAGAGCTTAGACTGCTTCCCATTGGTCGAGGTTTGTGGTAGGTGAGACTTGTCAGACATCGGTCTTCATCGGAGTTGACTCTCACTCATCCTCGTATGATCTTCTGCTGACTTTCGAATAAAGTTAGACTGGGGTCGTTTCCTGTCGGATACAGTAGACCTGATATGATCTTTGTCTTCTTCGTCTGAGTCTGCTGAAAAACAAAACTTCTACTGAGCGGGATCAACTGAAGACTCTGAAGGTACTGAGCTTGAATATTGTGTTCTTCTACTGATGTAGGTCAGCTGATGAGATGTCTTCTACTGAGCAAAGTCAACTGATGACCGGTGAACACAAGCTCTTACAATGATGACATGGGGTTCTGGAAAGTAACTTCCTACTAAAGATCAATCCAACACTTACCCCGTACAGGACTTAGACAAAAACGATAATGAAAAATATAATCCGTCTAGCCTATTACATCATCTAGTCCTATCGACACTACACAAATGATACAAGACGGTTTTGGGATCTTCAATTCCATAGTAATGAAAAACTATGAGTTCCCCCATTACCGATAAACAGATAGGTCCTATTATAAGAACTACTGATAAAATAATACTAAGTATCCTCTAAGTGGTTGTTAAGACAAACCACTGACTCATAACACAACAATGCTGCTCCTGTTGAGTCCAGCACTACTGAGTCTTTACTCCATGGTACTGAGGCGGATAGTCAACTGAAGGATCAGCAGACAGAACTTGGAGCTTGAACCATGCTGAAGGAATGTCTACTGAGTCTGAAACTCTCAGAGACTAAGGCATTACAATTACAACTCAATGGTTCACCAATCAAATTAGGGTTTTGGGATCATTAAAATCTTCTAAACAATATACTACTGAATCATCTCCCAACATCAACTTAGTATCAGTCTTGAAGTTTGAACGAAGCCTCACCTACCAAGTAACCTCAACCAATGAGGAACTGCCAACACTGTATTTATCCTGACATAAAATTCTAGTCAACATCTGAAGTTTGAAAAAGAGAGAACCTCAACAGTGTAATTCAAATTGCAAGAAGACCGTTTTGATTGTCGTCATGTGACACGTATCTAGGTTCCCTCTAATGCATCTATTCACAAGTTTGTTGGTCCCGAGTCAAACGTTCAGGTGTAGGGGGGGTGAATACACCTGAAAACTTTTTTCTCAAACTCAAAACGCGAACAGTCCATTTTACGAAAGATGTCTACTGAATGAATTCAGTAGACCAAACAAGCTGCTCTTGATCGCTTTGACAAAGAGACTGAGAGTGCTGAGCTGTGCTAGCTGACTGGAGTAAGAATTCACAAGCGTTCAGCAGCTGTTCAGTAGCGTGCGGAATGTGTAGGCCCAATTCAGTTTGTATTGAAAATGTTTGTTTATTAAAGCCGTTCAGTAGATTAGTGCAACGTTTTAGCTTTATATTGAAATCTGCAGTTGTATGATTTTATAAAGATATTTTCAGTTATTAACAGTTATATCATGCAACAGTTAAATGGCACAACAATTTTTAAAGTGGTTCGGATACACAAGATCCTACGTCCACTCGTCCCGAACAAAACAGGACACTATTTTATTATACTCGAGTTAGTCTCAATTAGTTTGTTCGCAGGACAAACTTTAACTTGTGATTATACTGAGCAAGTCTCAGTTTACAGGGTCAAACGGTAAGGTTTGAATGTATCTCCAACTATGAAGGAGTTCTTAACAGTAAGAACAGTTCAATAAATGAACTCATTCAGTTTAAGCTATAGATATTACAATGAGCTTAATGTTAGAGGGTGAGAATGAGAAAGGCTTCTAGAGCGAAGAACAAAGAGATTAAACACTTTGGGCTCGTGTTCTTCACTTGAATAAATGCTAAGTGTTCTAGAGCTTTAGTTCGTTGTATGCTTGAGTTCCCGTATGGTCATTTGTATGATCATGTAGTGCGACTTGAAAGACCACGACCTTCCCTCTACTTATAGTAGTGAGCGTGAATAGATCCGTTGGAGACGAACAGTCCACGTGTCACTCTATATAGGTAGCAAACGACTTCTTTTCTTTGAATTCTGTAGAGTCTGCTTCCTTGCAGAAACTGGTTGACTTGCAGCTTTTGTTGGAGACTTTACCAGCTAGTTGCTTGTCATTGGTCGAGGTATAGAAAGTAGTTGAGACATATTCAAACTTCAAGGTTGATACTGAAGCTGACCTTTCTCAGATGTACAACCTCGAACAACTCTATTGAATCTGACTTTGAAGTCCACTGTCAGTTAAAGCAACTGATAGGCCGTTGCTAAGTCTGACCGAAAGGTTCAGTATATTGCTCATGCTGAGTCCAACACTACTAAGGGCCAAGACTCTGAGTTCAATAAACTCCTGTTGAGTCTAGTTCTACTGACTCCTGAACACCTTTCAGTATGCTGCTCCTGCTAAGTCAAGCCATACTGAATCTGTACTCCATGGCACTGCGGCGGATAGTCTACTGAGGGACAACAGGCGGAACTTCAGAGCCAGACCATGCTGAAGGCGAGTCTACTGAGTTTGAAAAACTCAAAGACAAAGGCGTTACTTTTACAAGGAATGGTTCACCAATCAAAAAGAGTTTTGGGATCAGCCAAATCATCTAATCACTAAACAACGGGTGAATCATCTCCCAACAAAGTCAGAACTATAAATAGAGAAAATTCATCCATGCATGAAGATAACGGGAACACAAGCATTTAAAACACACAAGCACTAGTGAATTCAAAGAAAACTTAGCTGAGAATATTAGAACCAATAACCTATTATCTATATTCTCCCCTCTAGAGTAATCTAATTTTATTCTCTATACTTCTAACCCTATCTTGTTAGATCATAAGCTTAATCCGAAGAAGATCATTTTTGAACTGTTCTTATTGAAGAACTCCTTCCTAGTTGGAGAGAAACCCTCAAACTTTTGTGTTTGAACCCATTGTAAAGTCACTAGGGCTCTAACTAGTCAAGATCTGTCATGCACACGGATCAACCGAGATTTGCTCAGTATAATCTACTCCCTCTGTCCCAAATATATATGCCTACTTTCCTTTTTCCTCTGCCCCAAATCTATATGACTATTAGCAATTTTTTGTATCTAACTAAATCTTTCACCAACTTTAATAGATCTAATTAATATGATAATATAGAAAAAGACTACTTTATCCAACTTTTATTATAGCAAACACAATTACGACATTAACTTTTTAGTAATTTACTTTAATTTACTCAAATTTCAATACCAACATTTATCTAACTTTCATATCATTAATTTTTTTCTTAATTTATGCGAAAAAGTAAATGGACATATAAAATAGGGACGGAGGGAGTATTTAAGAAGTCTTAGAATCTGGAAAGTGGACGTAGGATCTTATATATCTATATCACTCTAAAAATTTGTGTCATTAACTGTTACATTGCTTACTGTTCATATTGCACAAAATCGCTTTTATAAAATCATAGAAGTGTAGATATTCAGTAAACTAGAAAGACACACATACTAAACTGGAACAGTTTTCAGTAGTAAACGTTTTTTTTATAAAGAGACAATTAAAACTTGAGCCTACACATTCCGCACTAAATTCGAATATTGAATCACTAGTCTACTGACATAAGTCAGTAAACTGTGCTCAGGATACTGAATCACTCAGCCACGCGATCAGAGAGCTTCTGTGGCAAGCTGAATTCCTTCGAAAATTCAGTAGTAACTAACTCTCGTGTTTAAGTTGAAAATTGTACTCAGGTGTATTCATCGCTCTCTATACCTAAAGACTTATCTCTAGACCAACAGACCGTCTAAATAATATTATCTTATTTTCTGAAAAGAAAATAAGATACCATTAAAAATAACAAAAGTCATATATACCCACAATATTTATATATAATTTTTTTAAAAAAAATTCATGCTAAAAAGAATAAGACAATATTAGTGGGAGTTTGTGACGTAGTGAGCAGCCGTTAGTGGATAATGGTTTCCATGGAAAGTCGAAGACCGATTAGAAATGGGAAGAGTTCGTATTAATTTGCTCAGACCTTATGTCCCATTTTTTTGTGTCCCATTTGTATCTTACTGTCATTTTTAACTGTAAGTATCTAGGTGCTTACGGTTTGAATTTTAAGGTTACCGTAACCACTTAGGTCACCTAGGTTAAAAAGTTAAAAATGACAATGAGACATGAATGGGCAAAAAAATGGGACAGGGAATCCGGACTGATATTAATTCATACTGATGGAGTTATTCTTTGATTTCTCAAGAACTTATCTGATAAGCACTCAAACTTATCTTCTGACGTTCCGATTTAATTTACATGATGAGTGAAGAAGCCATAGAGAGCGGCATTTGCTTCAATAGTTCAATTCACAACTTTCCCTTTCTCCCGATCAAAAAGCAGGCGCCTCTCTCTTCCTTTTCTTTTCTACCCTTACTTTTTCTTGCTCATTTGATTTCTATTCTGTTCAAGCATAAGAAGAATCCTTCGATCCTGGGTTTCAACATCAGAGTTGGTTACAAGGATTCGTATCTTCGGAAGTTCTGATTTTATACGTTGAGTTTATCTCTGAAGTTTTATTATATTTGATATAAAATTATGTACATTTGCTTTTTCACTTTACTACCGAGTCTCATCATGCTGTGCAGCTAAAATTACAGTTGTTTTTCCTTTAGTTTCCAATTTGTTTGATGATCGTCTTTCTGAAGAAAATAAGTTCAGTTGTTATTTTGTTGATTGAGAATAAGATATTTTGTTAAAACTTGACAAGTTTATTGATGTTTTGTTTCTTACTGTATGTGAAATTCTTGCTTTTAGGGGATAACTGCTGGAAATGTCTCTCTGTAAAGATCTCATTTTCTTGATACTGCAATTCTGTGATGAGGAGAACCTTAAAAAGACTGCACACATGTGAGTTGGGTTGGTTCGACTAGTTCGGGTTTTTCAGCATTTGTCGTCTAACTTATGTAGTGCCTTCTCCAATAGGCTTGAGCAGGAAACAGGCTATTTCTTTGATTCGAAGTATTTCGAAGAGCTGGTGCTAAATGGAAGCTGGGTGGAGGTAGAGAAGTATCTCTCAAGCTTCACAGTAGTTGAAGATAACAAATACTCGACAAAGATATATTTTGAGATCCGGAAGCAAAAGTTTCTCGAGGCCCTAGACAAGTATGATATTAATGCTGTTTACTTGAAATATGAAATGCCAATTACTTCTCCTTCTAATGTTCTCGGGTTGTTTCTCACGTTGCATATGTCGATTCCGTTTGACAGGCACGAATCATCTCTGGCCTTAGACATTCTTCTCAAAGATCTTAAAGTTTTTGCACAATCGAACAAGGAATTGTACAGAGATATGGCACAACTCTTGGCACTAGATGACTTCAGGTACTATGGTTTAATTGTAACTGTAAAAAACTGCAAGTGTTGTGAATTATTGGTGGTGGCCTTATAAAATATCTTATATTTGAGTGGAGGCATAGGCTAATGAATGCATGTCTCTGCTGTTAGCCTACAACAGAGGGTAAAATGCCCACAAGAGTTAATAAAAGATTTTAGCTCAATTTTCTCAAATTTGGATTACAATAAGTACATGTGCAGTGCAGGTGATCTGATTAGAAGAGGTGTAGAATTTGTTGAGGAACTCTTCGAATCAAATAAATACAAAATTATAATATGAGGAAAATCCTTAAATGAGAATAGATCAAATCAACAATATTGACACTACAGCTCTTTAAGAAGATATATCTCTATGTATGGTAATCTAACAGGGAGAATGATTCACTCGCCTTTTATGGAGATACATTAACCGCCAGAAAAAGGATCCTCAGTGAACTTAGGTCTGTCATTGAGGCGAATCCCCTCCTCCAAGGAAGAACAAGGTTTCCTCAGATAAACAAGTCAAGGTTAAGGCGCCTGATTAATCAGAGGTACTCCCATCCCTTTGATAGTTATATGTTCCCTTTTCATGACTTGACTATAATGTTATCATGCAGTTTGAACTGGCAGCACGTTCACTGTACACACCCGCACCCACAGCCACACATCGACACCCTCTTTACAGACCACAAGTGTCCTGGACCAGATAATATGCAGGATCAATTGAAGGACTGCTCATTGGTATGGTTTGGAGAATGAACTGCCCATGGAAAATACGTATTATGCTGATTGATTCAATTCTTCTACAGCTGCCTACGGCCGTGACAGCGTCTGCATTACCCCTCTCAAGTGACTCAACTTCTAGCCAAACATCAGTGACCAAGTCTATTATTACTGCCGCAAGTGTGAACCTTGGGACCCTGTCCAGCCAAGGTGGTCTCTGCATTCATTTTATGCATTGTTATAACACTTAATTTTTTTTACTTTGTGTTTGTGCTCTAGACTGAAATTTGTATTTCGGATTTGGTATTTTAGGTGATGGTAAGACTTTCCATGATGCCTCCATCATAATGTCAACAGAACCTAAGAATGAGGTCGGTCCCTCTTTAGGCTATGGATCATCACTTTTGGGGGGGGGATAATTTTTAGTCCATTATGTAGGCTCCTTTCCACTTTTAGTCCATTATGTTGGTTAGGGCCAATTTTGGTCAATTGTGTTGGTAAATAGTCTGATTTTGGTCCGTTTTGATAAATTGGACAAAATTGTACAATTTTTGTTCTTTTCACGCATGTACACACCCCAAAAATTAGAGAAATAAATAAATTCTCACGCGCGAATTTTTTAAAAAAATGTTCTTATGTTGTGAAATTAAAAATAAAGTTATTTCACAATAAGATTTATTTTATTTTTAATTTTTTTAATTATCGACGTGTATACACAGTGAAAAAAAGACTCAAATTGGACAACTTTGTCCAATTTTGCAAAACGGACAAAAATCGGATTTACCAACCTAATGGTCCAAAATTGGCCATAGCGAACATAACGGACAAAAATTGGACAGACGCCAACATAATGGACCAAAATTGGTTTCTTCCCACATTTTGGACTATAGTTATGAGGTCTTTTAATTTGTACTGTCCTCAGGTTTCTCGAACAATATATGCAGGTGGAATCACTTGCAGACACTCCGATCCATTGTCAAGCTTCTGAGAATGAGCTTCCTATCGAATTTCCCAGGACGGTTCAACGAATTATAAATATAGGATCTTCCTTGAGTACCATGGATTTTCACCCTGTTCATGAAGCTCTGCTATTAGGTTTACAGTGTTGATAGTAAAGTTCATGTTTTCCCAAGCTGTTAATTTCAATAACTCATGGTGCTTCTGGTCTATTATTGTTTAGTTGGAAAAAGTTCTGGGGATGTAGAAATCTGGAATGTTGCTTCTCCGGAGAAGTTGTTCGAAATAGAATTTATGATCAAGGACAGTACTTTACTCTCATGGGTGTTAATGGTACAGCTCTTCTATTCAACCCATTATACCCGCTCACTCGCTCTGGTTGCAAGAGAAGATAGGTTATAAAATAGAATTGTGTCTAATCAGGAGAAAATGGAGAAAAGTTCTGGTGTCTCTGTTAAGCGTGTACTATGGAGCCCCGATGGTTCTCTATTCGGTATTCTTGTTTCCTTTAACTGGTGTTTATATCTGTCTTAGGCCACTGGAACTGTGATCTAACATGAGTTTTGTCAATAACAGGGGTTGCATATTCAAACTGTATGTTACATTTGTATATGAAGACTGGCAGTTACTTTGAGAAACAATGGGAGGTAGCTCCATTAACTTATCCTTTCTGTGATTTTAGATTTATGTTCAATCCTTTAAATTGAGCTTTCTATCCAGATTGATGCACATCTTGGCAGTGTGAATGATCTAGCGTTCTCTAAGCCGCACGACAAGTTTGTTGTCATAAGCTGTGGTGATGACAAGTTGATACAGGTAAGCAAACAGTAACATAAGTTAGCACCTAAGAAGCACGGATACGTTTGTCTTGGCGGCGTATCAGTATACGAGACGTTTCCGATACGGATACTCTTCGGATACGGTTGGGATACGGCCTAAAACGTTTCCTAAACGTATTGCATTTTTCCATTTTTTATTAATTATTTTTAATAATAGAAAACGTGTAAAAAAACATTTTTATGTGTATTTTTTATTTATTTAGCCTCCATTTACAGATTTCGGTAGCGGGTTGGGAACTTGGGCTGATTATTTTAATATTATTATGATTTTGATGAAATTAATTAATTAAATGTAATGGGTAGGTAGTGGGTTGACTATGAAATTAACTAATTAAATGTATATTATATTGTATTATATAATATTAAAATAATTTAAAAAAAAAATGTATTCCAAACGTATCCATACCCTGCTTTTTTGAAAATTGGCATATCGCCGGTTTCCGTATCCTTATCCCTGTATCCATTTCCATGCTTCTTAGGTTAGCACTTCTTATAATGAATAATGATAGACCCTCAATCAGATTTTCTTCTCAAGGTTTGGGATGCAGTGACTGGAGCTAAACTGTACACATTCGAGGGACATGGGGCTCCAGTGTACTCTATATGCCCCAATTCAAAACAAAATGTCCATGTGAGAGTATAATTATTATGTTGACTTCCTGTTTTTTTACCCTTACAAAAGAGTATGTTAATAATCATCCGCCTTATGATAAACAAACAGTTCTTTTTTTCCGTCGCAATAAGTGGGGAGATAAAAGCATGGTTGTTTGACAACACAGGGTCAAGGGTCACTTATGACACGCCTGGTTTCTCTTGCATGAGAATGGCTTATAGTACCGACTATAAAAGGTGAGTGACTGAAGAACTTATCTATTAGCCTATATGTGCTGATATGTTTCTCAGGCTATTTTCATGTGGGACGAACAAAAATGGGGACTCCTATATTGTCGAATGGAATGGGATAGAAGGCAATATCAAAAGAAGTTACAATGGACTTAGCAAATGCTCTTCGTCTATCGTTCAATTTGATACTAGCATCAACCGGTTTTTGGCAGCTGGAGACGAGCATTTGATCAAAATATGGGACATGGACAGTGATGGAATTTTAGCATTTCTTGATGCAGATGGAGGTTTGCCTGTAAGTTTATTGTACTATTTGATCTCTTTAGATTTGGTTAAGCTGTTGCTACAGGGTCTTATTAGAGTTTGAATATGCATAGGTGAACCCACATGTTCATTTCAGTAAGAAAGGGAATCTGTTGGCTGTTTCTGCTGATGATAATCAAATAAAGATCTTGGCGAATGATCGCGGTTGTCAGCTCCTGCAAAAATCTACCTTTGTTTCTGGTGGATGTCTAACAGAATCCTTCAGAAAGGTCAGTAACTCTCATTAGTTTGTTTTGTGCTACAAAAACTAACTTTCCTCGAAATGCTTGTGTTTTGTCTCAGCTTTCTGTAGATCCGTTGCAAGAAGTTCTGAGAGGCGATGACACTACAGTAAGTGGTCTTTGAATGGCTCACCTGTGTTTCTATTTGTCTTGATGATATTTTACTGTCCGCGGTCTTGATTAACAAAGAATTTGGTAATTCAATAGGAAGAAGGATATGTAAAACCGGAAGGGCCTGCAGAATCTAATACCAAAATGGAGATGCCGGACATTTCGAAAATAGTTGAAGTTTCTCGCTGCCAATCCGTGTTGCTCACATCTGAATTTAAGACTAATCTGGTATGGGCTGTTACTTTAATAATAACCACTTAATCTTTGTGAGAGAATTAGAAGGGGAAGTTAGTAACCATTTGGTGGCTGCTGCAGATACGGAGATTGGCATACACTCATGCAGGTAATGGCATTCTTGCATTAGCAGAAGATGGCACTCATCTACTATGGCGATGGCCGAAGAGTGATCATAATTCGAGTGATGAGGTGTGATTTTGTCTTACAATTGATCTTTATGGGATTTTGTCTGCAAAACTATAGCGGGACGGAGGTAGTAATTCTCAACTTTTCTTGAACTAACTACTGTTCTGCTGCAGGCAACTACAAAGTGTGCCCCTCAGTTATGTCAACCGAAGAGTGGTTTACTAATGATTAACGATGTTCCGGAGAAGAGCACGGATGTAGTTACACCATGCTTTTCGTTGTCTAAGAACGATGCTTATTTAATATCAGCATCAGGAAGAACGGTTAATTTGTACAATGTGTTGGTATTCAAGGTAATAAATACACTTGTTTAACTAACTTGTTAGTGTGCTATTTGGCAGAAGATATATGCTGAGTAAGTATTGTGCAGAAAATGAGAAATGTGCTGCCTCCTCCGCCTGCTTCAACATGTCTCCTTTTCTATCCACCTGATAACAACATAATAGCTATAGGCATGGATGACTCGACCATTCTCATCTACAACATACGTGTTGATCAGGTTACATATTCCACTGCCATTAGAATTAGAACATGCACCCTTTTTTGCACTTATCATTCTTTTTCCGTCATTTTGCAGTTAATAAGTAAGCTCGAGGGGCATTCCAAAAGAATCAGCGGACTAGCTTTCTCGACCAACTTACATGTACTAGTCTCATGCGGAGTCGACACCGAGGTTAGCTTGGCTTAGCTTAGCTACTTGTTTCAACATCTCGAGTTGAAACTTCTAATTAACATCTTAGTGCAGATTGTTCTGTGGGATAGTGTTAGGTGGGAGAAAAAGAAAAGCACGGTGTTGCAAATCTCAGTTGGGCGGGAGCTTTCGGAGACCAATGTGGAACTAGACAAGGAGCAAACACAGTTTCTTGCAGTACACGAGACTCAAATTGCAATATATGAAACGATAACACTTAGACGTGTGAAGCAGTGGAGTATTGGCAACTTGTGTACGCGGATTTCCCATGCAACATATTCTTGTGATAGCCAAATGGTGTACGCTGCCATGAGAGACGGGATCCTCTTAATACTCGGTACTTCAGACCTTGCTCCACGGTTTGAGATCAATCCATGTGCATACCTTCCTCCCCGTCTCAGGTAACTTATAATTGGATCCGTCCGGATTTGACTAGGCAATAAGAATTAATGAACATTGAATTGTTTTGGCAGTTGTTATGTGGATCCTGTTGTGGTTGCTTCTCATCCACAGAAGCCATATCAGTTTGCGTTGGGGTTGTCTGATGGTAGAGTGGTGATAATCGAGCCCCATGAAGAATCTCAAGGTAAATGGGCAGCCAATGTTGAAGTTCCCTAGATTTAAGTCCAGCAAAATGTCGTTTCAATCAAATATTATCTCTTGGTAGCTTGTTTTTAGTTGTATTTCTGTTTATGCAATTACTGTTACTATCAACATAACTATTTGAAGTGATGGAATAATAACATACTGATATAGTGATATTTCATTAATGGTACTAGGAAGGACTTGAAATATATATATATTGTAGCAGCATTTTGGTTTGGCAGCAGATGCATAGCTTATTACACTGGCTGCTGTTCCTCGTACTGCTGGTATTGGACAAATTGATTCTTAATCTTTGTTGAGATGTTCTTCAACATCTAGTTCACTTTGAACTGTCTCCAACATTTTTAACACAATCGATTTTCTGTATATATCATGCGAAACTTGTTATGTTGGTGGCTCAAATCCTATTAGAGTGTTATCCCACATCGAAGAATTAATGATGAATAGATAGGTTCTCTAGTTATTTTAAGTGTGCTTCTACACGTCATAGCACACACGTTATGAGATTAATTAGTTATGTTTTTAGGGGTACGTGTTTTTTGGCCTAGGATCATATTCCAGAAGTTCATTTTGTATTTTTCTTTTTATTAGTAGATTCTTTCTCCACAGTCCGTGGTTGTAGGTCTATTGACCGAACTACGTTAAATTCTCTATGCCGCATTATTTTCTCTTCATATTAATCTTTATTATTGTCTCCGTCGGGTTTTAAAAACCTGTTTGTTACGTTTTTGATTTATCTCATCAAAAGCAATATTCTCTAAATCAGAAACAATTCAGTAGATCAGACAAAGAACACAGAAAAATTGCAGTGACTTGAATGCCAACACATTCAAGCACCTATGTAAAGATTCTCTTTATCAACTTTCCAGAAATAAGGAAAGAAACCAACCTCATCATAAATGTCAGATAATGAGTCATGAATCAACATGTGTTGATAATGGTACACTGATTTCTATCTTTATTTTGGATTACATTTGTTATATATGAAAGACACTACTAAACTAAAGATCATAGAAGCTCGATGAAGCCGAAAAAACGACTAAATTCAGGTATACTGAATCTTGATGAGATTTTGCTAGTTCAAAAATCTTTCAGGTTTAGGAAATGTTTGAATCCTCGAATGAGAGCGGGTGCTCTAAGAGCTCTGCAAAAGATTGGAAATTCAAGTTTCATCACTATCAATGTTCGGGTCTCATTGAGTCATGATCCATCTACAGGAAAAATAAATGATGATTTCCACATGATCATCAACATTCTTCATCACAAACTGAGGCTTGGGCTCCATAGAACTATATAAAGTTCTCCTAACTGCTTTAAAACCTACCTTTTCCGATTCTCGGTATTTTGATAGTGCATGTTAGGTTATTTAGGTTATCTGCAGTGCCAATCTTTTCAATCATCACGTCTCCTCATTTTACGATTTCCCGTATAATATGGTACTTTCTTTCTATGTACTTTGTCGCCTTATGGGTTCTATGTTCCTTCGAGTTTGCCACTACACTTGAGTTATCACAATACACCGTGATACCCTTGGGCAAACTAGGAACAATGTCTAGATCCAAAATAAAGTTATTAAGCCACACAACCTCCTTGGAGGCGCCACATACTCTGCTTCCATAGTAGAGTTCGCAATGCATTTATATTTTGTACTCCTCCATGAAATGACTCATCATCCCAAGGTAAACAAATAGCCCATGGTAGACTTCTTTGTCCCTGTCATTCTAGAAATCTAAATCTGTATAACCCATAAGGACTAGATTGTGTGACCGATAAACAAGCCTATAGTCTCTAGACTTTTTCAAGTATTTGAGTATATGCTTGTTAGTAGTCAAGTATGCCTGTCTAGAGTTACTGATATCTTGAGATTATGCATGCTAATTAACATATATCTAGACTCGTACACAGTATAACATACACGAGACTGGCAACAATGGAAGCATATGGTACCAATCTCATATCCTCTCTCTCTTTGGTAGTCTTAGAGCACCACTCTTTAGATAGAGGAACACCATATTTGAAAGGTAGCAATCCTTTCTTGGCGGTTCGCGTGCTGACACAAGCAACAATTAGTCAGTTTAGAATGCTTGAGATAAGTTCAACATCTTTGTTGGTTCAGAGAAGAGTTTTCAGGTGTTCGCGGGTGTGTGATTACACCCGAATCCATATTTTAACTCAAACGCACAATTCCGTCTTTTACTAAAGTTACTTATCGAATCAGAGATGCATCTCGTCAAGTTAGCTTTCCGTTCACTGATTGAAGTCAGTTTACAAGCAATTCAGTAAGAGTATGAGTGCGGAATGTGTAGGCCCAAATTTTATCGTCTTCTTAGAAAAATCTTGCTTACAAAAAGGGGTTTAGGTTTATGCTTGTGCACGTTTTAACGAGTTTTACTGAAAACCAACATTTGTATGATTTTGTAAATCAATTTTATGTTGAGAGGATAGAATGCAATAAAACAGTAAATAACGTACAGATTTATAGTGGTTTGGATACTGAAGACCTTGTGCCACTTTTCCGTTTCCAAGATGGCTTGTATTATACTAAACAAGTTTAGTTGATCTATACACACTATAGATCTTGACTTAGGGGGTGTTTGGTTCATGGGTATCCTGCCCTACTATGGGTATCACCCGAGTTTGATACTCATATATCGTGTTTGGTACGTGGGTATCGGTACCCTACTCTGGGTATCAAACCCATATAGGTATGAATTTTTTGATACCCAAGTGATTGGTGGGTATGAGTTTTGATACCCATATGGGTATCAAAATTATATTTTATGTTTTATTTTTTAAAATTGAAATTTATTTTTATAATATTATTTAATAAGAATAATGATATAAATATATATTTTCAATTTTATAAATAACAAGTATCAATAGTTAGAAATATTTTAGCATGAATATAAAAATATTTTTATAAAAAAATATATACACTTATGTTTGAAATAAATAACTTTATAAAAACATAAATTTATAATTATTAAATAAAACTTAAAATTTATCAAATAATAAACATTATTTGTTGGGTTATGAGTCAGTAGGAGATATTCAGCAGCTAATGGGTTAAAATAATATTGGGGGAAATCGTAGTAGTACTATGGAATTAAAGATCCCAAAACCCTGCTGATATCAGTAGTGTAGTGTCGATAGGACTAGATGATGTATGGGCTAGACTATTTTTATTTTGTTTATACTTCTGTCTATGTCCTGTACGGGGTAAAATGTTGGATTGATCTTCTGTCGAAGTTACTTTCCAGAACCCCACGTCATCAGTGTAATTGCTTGCGTTCTTAAGTCATCAGCTGATCTTCGCCTCAGTAGAAGACATCTCATCGGTCGACGTACATCGCGAGAAGAACTCTATGCAAGCTCAGTACCTTCGCAGTCATCAGCTGACCATACTCAAGAGAATCTCTTGTCAGCCGACTCAGACGAAGAAGACAGAGACTGCTTGAAGTCTACTGTATCCTACAAGAAACGACCCAGTTGTTCAAGTCTTTTCGAAAGTCAGCAGAAGACCATACGAGGATTAGGGAGAGTCAATTCCGATGTCTGACACATCTCACCTACCACAAACCTCAACCAATGAGAAGCCGCCAAAACATATCTGCTCTGACCAACTAAAGCTGCTCTCATGTACAGTGTCCAACAACTCTGCTGCAACAATTCGAATTTATGGCCGTTTTCTTTGGAAGCTTGTGACACGTGGCATCGTCATCTCCAACGGTCATATGCCTAGGTCACAACTATAAATAGAGAAGAAATCTGAGCTTCACGCACGGGATATCAAGGGAAAAACGCTCAAGCTTTCAAACGACTCTAGCGCATTCAAGATCAATCCAGCGAAGAACTTGCCCAATAGAAAATCTTTAGTTCTTCTCTCTAGAGTTCTTTAGATCCCTCTTCTCCAGCTAAGCTCATTGCCAAATCTATAGCTTAGAAATTCGAAGGAGTTCACTTTTAGTGATTGTTCTTATTGTAAGAACTCCTTCCTAGTTGGAGATTATCCCCTCCTCTTCAAACTTAGGTTTGAATTGTAAAGTCGCAAAGGACTATAACTTAGAAGGGTCTGTCCAGTGCACAGATTGCTTGCTGAGGCTTGCTCAGATAAATCAACAAGACCTCCTGTTCAGCAGGACCGTGGACGTAGGATCTTGTGTATCCGAACCACGTTAAAAATTGCTTGTGTTATTTACTGTTTTATTGCATTGCATACAAACTGATTACAAAATCATAACTTTGCATAAAACGTATTTCAAAGCGCACTAGCCAAAATACTTTATCTTGCGAAAACACGTTTTCAAACTGAGACGAATCTCCTGGCCCCACACTCTTATCCCCACAACGTCTGCGACTGAGTTTCAAAGTACTGACAAAAGTTACTAGGAGAGCTCAGTAGTTGGCACACTTCTGACCCGCGATCGAAGGTTACTATTTGGCACTGTTCATCAGTTGCAACCTACAGCTCAGCTGTCCTTCGCGTTTGAGAAAAGAAACTGTGATCAGGTATATTCACCCCCCGCCTCTACACCTGACTATCGTCTCCGGACCAACGATTGGTATCAGAGCAACGGTGTTCTTCTGATCATCGGTTTTGTAACTACTGGTCTACTCGAACAGATCCTGAAAACGTTTTTCATTGCACAAGCATCTCTTCATACATCCTTATACTCTTACCCATAATATCTGATATGTCAGGTATTCGGATGGTACCGATGTTCTCAGAAGAGAACTACACGGTTTGGCGTGTGAGAATGGAGGCGCACCTCACATCGATGCATGACAGCATGACGGACGTCCTTGAGATATTCCCACGATCGATAGTGTACAATTTGTTGCTGCGGGAGGTGTAGGGGCACAGACTGGTGCCAAGGTTGCAAAAGACAAATCTGCCTTCACACCAGAGGAGAAAAAGCTGTACAACCTCGACCGAGTTGCACGTAATGCTATCCTGACAATGCTCAGCGATTCACACCTCGGGAGGGTGCAAGACTGCAAAACGGCAAAAGAACTTTGGGATGCCCTGGCTGTACTGAGCCAAGGAACCCCGCAGATTAAGGAAAACAAGCTCGAATTAGAGCTTCAGAAGTTCGACACCTTTGCCATGGAGCCCAACGAGACCATTGACGAGCTAAGCGTCAGATTCACAAATCAAATCAATGTGATCAACGGACTGGGAGGACGTTCACCAACAAAGAGATGAACACAAAGATCCTAAGAGCCCTACCTCGACAGAAGTGGCTTCCTTTGGCTACTTATTTACGTCGCTCAGATCTTAATGCTCTAACTCCTGATGTTATCTTTTCAGAACTAAAGACGGAGGAATTTGAGCATAGCCTACCCCAACGATGTTCAAGCGCTCCAGCTGACACTCAGATTGATCATGCTTTTAAAGCAACAGTCAGCAAAACTGGAGTCAAACCAATTTCTTCAAGCAAGGCAGTAGCCACAATAGAAGCAAAGTCCTCTGAGACCTCTACTACTGACCAACTTGCTCTTATGGCTCTCAAATATCAAAGAGAAAAGGAGAGAGTCAGAAAGCTGAAGAAATATCACAGAGATTCTTCATCAGGTAAGAAAGATTATCAAAAAAGGGAAGAATCTAAACCTTCTACTGACTGCAGGAACACAGAACCTGCTGCTAGTCCATCCAAAGACTCAGCTGGAAAAGGCAGCAGATCATTTGTCTGTTACAACTGCAAGAACGAGGGACATTATCAGTACGACTGTCCCGAACTCTCAGCTGCTCAAAGAGCAGAACGGCAGGCCAGACGTGAAAAATTTGCCCGAAGGAGGCAGGCCTACATAGCCGGAGAGATATCTGATGACTCAATCGAGGAAGATACATTCATGTATTCTTCTGAAGACGAAGCTGCATTTGTTGCCTTTGAGATCGGAGAAACAAATCCTGAAGAAAATGCAGAATATTGTTTGATGGCCGGAGAAGAGGCTGAGGTAAATTCTAAACTTAATTTAACATCTTCTTCTCACAGCACACACGACACGTGCTCGGTCACAGATGAGCCTCTAGATGTGGTACAAGCCTATGATGATCTACTAGAGGAGCAGATTCAGCTGAGCAGAGAGTTCAGCAGAACCATTCAGGAACTGGAATAGGTAAAGGCTGAGAATCAGAGACTTTCTTCTGATTGTCAGGTCTCTACTGAGTCTGAGAATCTTGTTGTGAGACTCGAGGAAGAGATTAAATCTCTTATGACTAAGTCTCAGCTTCAAGAAACTCAGATATCAGTTCTGACCAAGGACAATTCTGAGAAAGATACTGAGATAGCCCGACTCAGTCAAAAGCTCGCAGAAGTTGAAAAGGATTATGAGTCACTTCAAAGAAGTGATGAAGTTTGGCGAGGACTGATGACTGAACAGTACCTAGGAGCTAAGGAGAAGTTGGAAAGCATGCTTAGAGATCAAAGGCCAATAGCTATGAAAGAAGGACTTGGCTATACTCACGAAGCTTCCACTTCAACGTCAAAAAGCTCAGAAATGCTGGTTGATAGGTTCGTCAGAGGAAAGGTTCAGGCTACTGACTCAACACCTCAGGCGAAGAACAAACAGAAGATAATAGCACCTCAGCCGAGCAACAAGAAGTAACTGACCAAAGGTTCCAGCCCCAGGACACCATGATCAAACTCAGGGGGAACTAAGAAGGTCAGGTGGGCAGAGCAGTACAGTGAACCACTATATGAACATTCAGCTCAGTATGGTTCGTACTACTATGAGCCCAGGGTAAGGAGAAACACGAAGCATCAGAAGAAGAAAGCTCCTGAACCCAAAACCGCTAGAAAGTCAGTATCTCCAAGTCCTGTGGAGAAGAAAGCTGACAAGGTTCAGAAGAAGAAGTCTCAGACTTCTAAGGTCCCTAGACAGATCTGGGTTCCGAAATCACCCACTAACATGTAAGGACCCAATTGAACCAAAGGGTACCTAAAAATGTTTCTGTTTTGTAGGTGTATAAAGACCTTTGGATTGTGGACAACGGCTGCTCAAGACATATGACTTATCAAAAGAGCCTGCTGACCAATTACATACAAGAAGATGGTCCCAGAATTGAGTTTGGTGATAACTCCAAAGGCTATACAAGGGGATACGGAACACTGAATATTGGGACTGCCTCAGTTCCAAGAGTAACATATGTTGAAGGACTTCAACATAATCTCCTTTCTGTCAGTCAATTTTGTGACAATCTGAATAGAGTTATCTTTGACGCTGGTTTCTGTGATGTTGTTGTTAAATCTACAGGGAAAATAGTGTTATCAGGTTCGCGGAGAAAGAATATTTATGTTGGAAACTGGAAAACCGCAGAACCTGAGGCTTGCTTACTCGCACAGACGAAATCCAGTGACAAGACAGGATGGCTGTGGCACAAGAGACTCAGTCACCTGAACTTCAACACTATGAACAAGCTAGCCAAGAACTCTAAAGTCAGAGGACTGCCCAATGAATAGTTTATCAAAGACAGAAATTGTAAAGCATGTATGAAGGGAAAGCAGACAAAGAAAAACAATCCACCAATTCCGTCACCTTCCACTGATGGAATCCTTCAACTACTGCACATGGACCTATTCGGGCCAGTCTCTCTAGTGACTATAAGAGGCAAGAAGTATGCCCTAGTCGTTATTGACGACTACTCGAGATATACTTGGGTTATCTTCATAGCCAACAAATCTGATGTCCAGACTGATCTACCCAATCTGCTGAAGAAACTCAGTGTGGAAAAGGACATCAAGATGAAGGAATAAAAAGGAAGAAACGATACCTCCTCCTTGTGTGTTGTCGCGGCCCGATTGTTGCTCCTGTGTCGATCTTCGTGTGTCCGGCTTTTCCCCGGGTGGCGAGATCCGAAGAAAATAAATTTTTCTCTCTAAACTCACGCCTCTCGATTTTTATGAATCAATTGTGTGAGTTTCGAAAATACCAATATATATACTTCAAAAACCTATATAATATTAATATATTTGTACCCATTAATTTAATTATAATCCAATGGGCTTTATTAAATCAATAATATAATTAATTAATTTATTGGGCTACTAATATTTATCAATTAATTGGCCCACCAATTAATTCCGAATAAATAACATTATTAAATAATGTAAAATACATTAATCTATTAATAATGAATTTTGAGAGATAATAAATTACTAGGCAACTAATGGGCGGATCGGGGATCCAATACAAGAAATAAAGTGGGCCTCCAATTAATTAATTATCCATGCTCACGGAGCAAAATTAATTAATTAACACGATTCATTCCATAGAGAATCGTGCTGACTTACCCCTTTATCCCAATTTGAGCAAGGGCTTGTATTTTTAGACTTAATCGATCTCGTATTTAAGATAGAAATATCCGTTAATTAATTAAGCTTACGATGCTTAAATTAATTAACATCTTATATTCCGAGTAGTACCACTCGACCTTATTAACACACCTGAACTTAATCAACGGCCGGGTTTAGTGTGCTAATCCTTTCGAGTTCCTCGGGGATATTATCAACCCATTTTACTAGGATACGGATGCAAGATACGGACAACCATGAGCCACAAATAACTACTAACACCCAAGATACGTAGATCCGGTCGCTCATTGGACGTTCACCATAGTAGGTCAAAGTGATAGATAGCCAAATGCACTCACTGAAGTCTTACCAAGCTTAAGACTAGCTAAGTCACCGAGATCTTGGTTCTCCACTAAGGTCGAAGGAGAACACATCTCACCGTGATCGTCAATACACCACCTTAAGTGTACCAAGAAAGACAACAACTAAGACAACCCTTCTTATCTAAACTGACTTAAACCGACAACTTATCCTTAAGTTATCTCATTGTGATAACTGTTTATATCTTGTAAGTTCAACCAATTTGTGTTGTCTTCTGTGATACCCGACACACCACACAAATCTAACTTTTATACAAGATAAAGGATAACATGTGCAAATATACATATTTATCAGATAGGAGAATAAAACAGTGGTAAGGATAAAAACACATTGTATACAAGCATAAAAAGTGCTTCCAGTATACAAAATCCCAACAATTCTCCCACTTATACTAAAGCAAACTTTTAGTATACAATGTGTCAATTCTAGGTACAAACTAGTACCCTGTTATCTATCCTATCTATCACGACATCTTCTCCCACTTATACAAAAGTTTCTGTAGTCCTAAGTGGGGGCATCTCTACCATCCCAAAGCCACAAACATGCTTCTCGTAAGGGTGAGTGGTAAGCTCTTCGTGAAAGGATAAGCTAAGTTTACTTCGGTTCCAATTTTGTCAATCACCATGTCACCTCGATTTACGAATACTCGTATAATGTGGTACTTCATGTCTATGTGTTTAGACGCCTTGTGAGATCTAGGTTCCTTTGAATTTCCAGCACCGAGTTATCACAATAAATTTTGATAGTCTTAGGCAAGTTGAACAATATCAAGATCTGGAGGAAATTCTTGAGCCAAACTGCTCTTTCGAAGCTTCGAAGCGCCTACATACTGTTCCATGGTTGAGTCCGCAATGCATTTACGCTTTGCACTCCTCCATGAGATGGCTCCACCTCCCAAGGTAAACACATAACCCGAGGTAGACTTCTACTGCTCTGTCGGCCAGAAACCGATTCGTATAACCCAAAGACACTAGACTATCGACGGTAAACAAGCCTATAATCTCTATCCGTTTAAGGTACTTGAGAATATGCTTGACCGCATCCAATGTTCCTTTCCGGGGGTTAGACTGATACTTGAGACCATGCTTACAAGATATGAGATATCTTCTCTCGTACAAAGCATCGCATACATGAGGCTACCGGCAACGGAAGCATATGGTACTAGCCTCATACTTTCTATCTCTTCGGGCGTTTTAGGGCACGATTCTTGGATAGAAAAATGCCATGTCGAAAGGTACCGAACCTATCTTGGCATTTTGCATGCTAAAACGAGCAATAACAGGTTGTCAATGTAGGACATTTGTGACAAGCTTAACATCCTTCTTCGGCGATCTCGAATAACATTGATCCCAAGGGATGTAAGCGACTTCACTAAGTCCTTCATTTGAAACGCTCGGATAACCACGTCTTTACGTCCGATAACACTTCAACATTATTGCTAATGAGAAGGATGTCATCTACATAAAATGCAAGAAACACCACCGATCTGTTAACACAAATACGTTACACACACCTCGTTAGGGACAGGATACAAATCCATAGGATTTGACTACCTCGTCGAAAACGCCGGTGCCATAACGGAATCTTGCTTAAGTCCATGAATAGACTTCTTAAGCTTCCAAACTAGATGCTCTTCGCCCTCCTTCACATAACCATCGGGTTTCATGTAGATGTCCCTACCTTTTTCTAAGGTGACCGTTTAGGAATACGGTTTTGACATACATTTGCCGGATCTTCGGTTTCATGTGAGGATATGGCAAGGAGAATCCAAATGGACTTGATCATTGCTATAGGCGAGAAGGTCTCTTCGTAATCGATACCTTCTTGGTAAAACCTCGCCACTAGCATGGCCTTAAACGCCATGATCTCTCCATACGGTCCTCTCTCTTTCTCTTGTATACCCACTTACTACCAATAGCATTGCAGCCCTCGGGTAGTTCGGTGATCTCGTATACATCCATATCGGTTATGGACTCAAATTCGAGTCCATGGTGATTCTCCATGAATCTGCATCTACATCTCCCACTTGTTCGTTGTAAGTCCAGGGATCCACGGTATCTTGTTCATCTACGGGAGATAATTAAACGTCTCCCTAGTGAACATATACGATCAGTTAAATATCACCCTCCCACTACGTCGAACAGATATCGGGAGCGTGTTAACGGATGTGCAGTTACTCGTGGAGTACTATCTTGCACAACGGCCGTTCAAGTGGAACTCGACCACCTTGTAATTCCTCAAGGATGATGTCGACTCGAGATTTATGGTTACTAATGTAATCCTCTTCTAAGAACCGAGCGTTAGGGCTAACAACGATCTTCGTTCTTTAGATCATAAAAGTATCCACCCTTCGTTTCCTTCGGAGCCTTATGAACAACATCACTCGAACTTGATTCCAATTTGTCGGCTGCCTATTCAAGACATAGGAGGATAACCCCAAATCCTTAAGTGGTGCATACTTGGGTTTGTGCCCGCTCCACAACTCGAAAGGAATCTTTTGTACCGACTTGGAATGCACACGGTTCAAGCAAGTATGCCGCAGTCTGGGCATATCCCCGAGAGGAAACCGGCAAAGTTGCATAACTCATCATCGACCGAACCATCTCTAAGAAACTCGGTTCCTTCTCTCGACACACCATTGCGAGGCGTGTTGGTCGGTGGGATGTAATCCCACATTCGTCAAGTAGTCCTTGAACTCGTTGGATAGGTATTCCCTACACGATTAGATCGCAGTTGTTTTGATTTCTTTACCTAGCTTCTTCTCCTTTGCCTTGAATTCCTTAAAGGTTTCAAAGCAATCCAACTTGTGGCGAAGAAGGTAAACATATCCATACCTCGAGTAATCGTCGGAAATTTTTGACTGAAGTACTCATACCCTCCACGAGCTTGTGTAGACATAGGCCCACACAAGTCGAATGTATCAAACTTAATACTTCTATGGCTCTATAACGCTTAGCCTTGAAAGGCCTAGTCATCATCTTTCCTTCCAAACGAGTTTCGCAAGTTGGAAATGGTTCAATCTTGGAGAGACTCCAATAATCCATATTCCACCAACCTCCGAGTCTGTTAAGATTGATATGACCTAGTCTTAAGTGCCAGATAAGTTTGGTTTACCTCGAAGATTCTTTCCTCTTCTTAGGATTTGATGATGAGGAAGCAACATTAACATAATTAGGGATTACAAGTAATAGTATATAAAGATCCGTTTAATAGCCCAACACGATGAAATCATCGTCTTTCATGATAGAAACATCACTATCAAAACTTGATTTATAACCATCCATGATGTAGAGTTTTGAAACAAAATTATGTTTCGCTAAACTTCGGGCACATATAAAACATCTTTAAGTACTAAAACAGAACTATCAAAAGATAGATGTAGATCTCCAATGGCAATTGCAGAGAACTCTCGATCCATTGCCCATTGAGACTACCACCTCACCATCACTCAATTGCCTTTTCGCAAGAAACCTTGCAAGGTGTAACAAACATGATCGTGCCCCGAATCCACACCCATTCATGGGTAGAAGAGGAAACGAACAGTTCGATTCAAGAGCGACTCGTGTCTCTTTCTGTTTTGCCTTGACATCCGGATTATAATTCTTCCAGTGTCCTTTCTTACCATTCTTGAAGAACCTTCCTTTCTCCTTTGACATTTGCATGTCGCCGGTAAGGACCGTCTTCTTACTCCCACTGCTCTTCTTGAAATGTCCACCCTTTCTGTTCTTTTTCGGTTTCCGCATTTCGAGGATTCCATGAACTACTAAGGATATTCAAGACTTGAGCACTCTTGCCCTTTTCTATAACTTCTTTGACCGCTACCAAAGATTTGAGTAACATACTCATAGTAAACTCGTTTTAGACATAGCGGTCCTAAAACA
Source organism: Lavandula angustifolia (assembly GCA_028984105.1). Lineage (NCBI taxonomy): Eukaryota > Viridiplantae > Streptophyta > Magnoliopsida > Lamiales > Lamiaceae > Lavandula > Lavandula angustifolia. The sequence goes on along the minus strand of CM054826.1, from coordinate 21,037,902 downwards.
AAGTTCATATAGGACCTTTGCAGAGCTTTTATTGGGAGAGGTAAGATATCTCTTCCACTTTATAAAATTATTTTAAAATTGTTAAACCCGTTAGGGTTTAGTTGGTGAGACTGTTTAGGAACTCGAAAAATAAAACATTCGAACTAGACATATATCGAAAAATATAAATTAAAAGCATGTATAAAATTAATATTTGCACATAATTCGTAATTAACAATCATTGTAACCTTTTGAAAAACCAATGACGTTAAATACTCGAATAGCCCTAAAGATCACACTCGCAAGCCACTCGGTGGACGTTTACTCGTGTACCCCTAGACCAAGCTATATACCTAGCTCTTTAATTCCAATCCACGCCTAGGTTCTTAAGACGAATGGAATTAATAATCCAATATCTCCGGACCATGTCACTATTAAAACGCGGAAGGGACTTCTCGGAAGTTGTACCGCGGTGACATCTAAGCTTTGACCATTAATTTGACCAGAATTAACATCAAATTCTCGAAATTGGCATACTTACGCGAACCATTACCGCTTTCAATTTGATTTAATTAGCCATCTTATTTAATTATTATACTTGCTAGAGTACTCGTGTTTACTAGGCACGCAAGCCACTCAGGTGGACGTTTACGGCTTCGCTCCCACTACTCAATAATAATTAAATATTATATTAGAAAACCCATCTCACAAAACTCGTGGTTCAAAAATACAAGCAAGCCACTCAGGTTGACGTTTACTCATATAATTGTTCCACTTTTGTGTAGGGTCCAATTAATGGAGGTCCAATTAAGTGTTTAATATCCAAATTAATGGAATCTAATTAAACATTTAATTTAAATTGCTTAGTCTTTTTATTAAAAAGGTTTGTAACTAATTATGCATATCACATAATTCCTAAAGCATGCTATTTCTAAGCGCATATAATAAAACGTGCTCGCGAAAAATAAAACATGCTTTAGCAACGACATAAATCCTATTTACATGCTTTTCTAGGCGCAATTAATCACATAATCGCATGCTAAAGATAATTAAAAATAAATACGCAAATAGGAAATTTAAAATCGTTATCGGGCTTTAAAACACGTAATTCCTCACTATTACATTGCCCGATCAAAATACGGATCTTCGAAATCTTGAAAATCTTCGAACGGAAACTGCGCAAAACGCATCGAACGTCGTCGCCACGTCATCGAGGGGGCCTACGTGGCGGTCAACGGGGCGCACACGCAGCGCCAAATCAGCAGGGCCGACGTGGCGCGCCACGCGGCGCGCCACGTCGGCGTTTCTTCAACAAAAATCACGCCGGAAAAGCGCCGCGCCGCCGCGGGCTAACCCGTCGTCCGACAACTGCCGCCTCCCGACCGCGCGCCACCTCCCCGACCAGGCCGCGCTCGAAACGCTAGAGCACGGGGCGGAATGGGGCGGAGTGATGGCTAGGGTGGCGTGCTTTTTACGTACAACTTATTTGACGCAAAAAAAGGGAGGGGCGGGGCGCAGCCTTCCCGGCCAAGCCGGAGTTCCGCCACCATCCTCGCCACCCCTGACATCCTCGGACGTCCGAACGTGCAAAAGGCCGGCGATTCGGGCGACGGAATTGCGAATAAATGGCCCGCCGCCGCGCCTCGCCTTAATTCTTCGTTTCCGAGCGCGATTCGATCAATTGAAAGAGGGAAAACGTAATTGGAACACTCACGACCACCAACGGATTCGGCCGAGATTAGTTCCTCAATTTCCCGAATTTCAAACGATTCGCCGTAACGAATTCATAACGAGCATACTTGGGGACGTCAATTTCGGGCATTCGGATCGGATGATCCCATACGACCTATCAACGCGAAGCTCGTAACACGAGGATTCCATAGGTCCAAGCCTATCGGAATCCGACCCGAACCCCGGGAATGGCTAAAATGCGGCGGAACCCTAGAAAACTAGGGTTTCTGGCCAATTTGGGAATTTGGAAGCACGACCACTTCTCCTTTCCGACGCTATTCTGGACAAACCAGAAATCGGAATGGGCTTGTGACCTATCCAGACGAAGCTAACGAGAATATGAACATACCTATCTGAACGGATCGGAATTATACTGTAGCACGCGCCTCACGCGGTGCCGCAAGTCGGCGGTCGTGGTTCCGCAAGAAACTAGGTTTTCGCCCTTCCGCTCCGTCGCGCCTCGATTTTGTGCCAATCGGACCAATACAGTACAACAAACAGTACAATCACATAGCACATTGATCCTATCAACTACTCGTGGATTTTCTCACGAGAAAAACATTACACGGGGTCAAAAAATGGCTGCAGCCCAAACACGAAAATAAGCCCGATAACGACGGAATAAAAACTAATTATGCAACAATCAGAGCCTTAAACCGGCTCGATACAATTGAAGGAATATAAAAGGAAGAAATCGATACCTCCTCCTTGTGTGTTGTCGCGGCTCCGATTGTTGCTCCCGTGTCGATCTTCGATCCGTGTCCGCGACTTTTTCTCCCTCGGGTGGTCAGAGAATCCGTAAGAAAATAAATTTTTCTCTCTTAAACTCACGCCACTCTGATTTTTATGAATCAATTGTGTGAGTTTCGAACGAATACTAATATATATAGGCTTCAAAAACCTATATAATATTAATATATTTGTAGCCATTAATTTAATTATAATCCAATGGGTTCTATTAAATCAGCCCATAATATAATTAATTAATTTATTGGGCTACTAATATTTATCAATTAATTGCTAATTAATTCCGTATAAATAACATTATTAAATAATGTAAAATACATTAATCTATTAATAATGAATTTTGAGAGATAATAAATTACTAGGCAACTAATTGGGCGGTATCGGGGATCCAATACAGAAATAAAGGGGCCTCCAATTAATTAATTATCCATGCTCCAAAGCAAAATTAATTAATTAACAGTATTCATTCCACTAGAGAATCGTGCTTGACTTACCCCTTTATCCCAATTTGAGCAAGGGCTTGTATTTTAACTTAATCGATCTCCGTATTTAAGATAAAAATATTCGTTAATTAATTAAGCTTCTGATGCTAAATTAATTAACATCTTATATTTCTGAGTAGTACCACTCGACCTTATTAACACACTGAACTTAATCAACGGGGGTTTAGTGTGCTAACCTTTCGAGTTCCTCGGGGGATATTATCAACCCATTTTACTAGGATACGGATGCAAGATACGACAACCGCTGAGCCTACAAATAACTACTAACACCCAAGATACGTAGATCCGGTCGCTCATTGGACGTTCACCATAGTAGGTCAAAGTGATAGATAGCCAAATGCACACTGAAGTCTTACCAAGCTTAAGACTAGCTAAGTCACGAGATCTTGGTTCTCCACTAAGGTCGGTTAGGAGAACACATCTCACCGTGATCCGTCAATACACCACCTTAAGTGTACCAAGAAAGACAAGCAACTAAGACAAGCCACTTCTTATCTAAAGCAGCTTAAACCGACAACTTATCCTTAAGTTGTCTCAGCTGTGATAACTATTTATATCTTGTAAGTTCAACCAATTTGTGTTATCTTCTGTGATACCCGACACACCACACAAATCTAACTTTTATACAAGATAAAGGATAACATGTGCAAATATACATATTTATCAGATATGAGAATAAAATAGTGGTAAGGATAAAAACACATTGTATACAAGCATAAAAAGTGCTTCCAGTATACAAAATCCCAACACAAGATACACAGAATTCGCTCAGACAGAGGAATAGAATTTCTCAACTCAGTAGTTAAAGAGTACTGCGATAAAGAGGGAATTTAGCACGAGACATCAGCAGCTCGCACCCCTCAGCAGAACGGACTTGCTGAACGTAAAAACAGAACACTCAGAGAAGCAGCAAGAACGCTCCTAGCAGACTCTGGACTACCCTCAAAGTTCTGGGCTGATGCTACTGACACCGCCTGCTATACTCAGAATTGCTCACTGCTTACACAGCAATACATGAAGACACCCTACGAACTATGGAAAGGGAGAATTCCTTCTATTTCTCATTTTCATATTTTTGGTTGTCCGTGCTTTATCCACAATAATGGGAAAGATCAGTTGAAGGTCTTTGATAGCAAATATGATCAAGGAGTATTCTTAGGATACTCTTGAGTCAGTAAAGCCTTCAGAGTCTTTAACTATCAGACTCTTTGCGTTGAGGAAAGCCCTCATGTTGTATTTGACGAGTTTGTTACTGAGAACAGGAAACCTTCAAAGACAAATACTGAGGATTCAGCAGCCAGCTACAGGATCTCGCACTAAACGACAAAGCTGAAAAGATCCAGTATTGTTGGGATGATGAGTCAAACGATGAAGAAATACAGACTCAACCAACAGGCGATGTGGCTGACCTGGTTGATTCTAATGAATAGAATCAACAGCAGGTAATAACGGTCTATGAGGAAGCCCCAGTGGTAACTGAGACCTCTACTGAGAATATAAACTCAGGGGGAACGACTAATGTTCCTGAGCGAAATGCCCCTGAACCTGGAAACTCAGTAGATCCTAACCTTCTTACTGAACTAATGCAATCATAGAACAGTACAACTGAAATGCCTAACACACCTACTGAATGTGCATAAGTAGTATCAAAAGAAGAAGCCAGACTCAGACGTTTATGGCTCGACGCTCACTCTTCAGATCTTATTATTGGAGATCCATCAACAACTATCAGGACAAGATCTAGATTAAGTCAAGGAGAAAGCTCACTTTATTCTTGTTTCTTGTCCACAGAAGAACCTCAATCAAAAGAGGACGCACTCAACGATGTTGGCTGGATCATTGCAATGTAAGAAGAGCTAAACCAGTTCGTTAGAAACGAAGTTTGGGAGCTTGTTGACAGACCTAGACATCAACACGTGATTGGTACTAAGTGGGTCTTCAAGAACAAGCGTGATGAAAACAACGTCATTGTCATAAATAAAGCTCGACTAGTTGCCAAGGGATACTGTCAAGCAGAAGGAATCGACTTTGATGAAACGTTCGCTCCAGTCGCCAGATTGGAAGTCATTCGTCTGTTCCTAGCTTATGCAACGCATCAAAGATTCAAAGTATATCAGATGGATGTAAAGTCAGCTTTTCTGAATGGCGTACTGAAGGAAGAAGTCTATGTGGAACAACTGCCCGGCTTTCAGCAGGGACATCAGGTGTACAGACTGAAGAAAGCTCTGTACGGGTTAAAAGAAGCACCCAGGGCTTGGTACGATACCCTATCAGACTTTCTACTTCAGAAAGGTTTTCAGAAGGGGACAGTAGATCACACCCTATTCAGTATAAAGTCAGGAGATGACATCTTACTGGTGCAAATCTACGTGGACGACATCATTTTCGGATGCAAAAACGTGACGATATGTCAGCAGTTCGAGAAAATGATGAAGGAGAAGTTCGAGATGTCCATGATGGGCGAAATGAATTATTTCCTTGGATTCCAAGTCAAGCAATCACCTGAAGGAATATTCATCAATCAAGCCAAGTACACTCGAGATCTCCTGAAAAGATTTGGCTGCGACTCGAGCAAGCCAGTCAAGATCCCCATGAATACTAATTTCAAAATCGATATAGACAAAGAAGGAGCTTCTGTTAACTCAACTGATAATAGAGCTATTATTGGCTCCTTATTATATTTAACAGCAAGCAGACCTGACATAACTTATGCTGTAGGTGTATGTGCAAGATTTCAGGCAAATCCCAAGCGAAGTCATCTAGACTCAGCAAAGAAGATTCTGCGATATCTAAAAGGAACACCTGACGCAGGTTATGGTATCATGCTGATGATAATCTTATACTAACAGGTTATTCTGATGCTGACTATGCAGGATGCAGGATAGATCGAAAGTCAACTTCTGGAACGTGTCAGTTCCTAGGCAGCAAGCTAATATCTTGGTTTTCAAAGAAACAACATTCAGTGGCAACGTCCACTTCTGAAGCTGAGTACATGGCTGCTGGAAGTTGATGTGCCCAGATCCTTTGGCTTCAACAACAACTGCGAGACTATGTTATATCTCAGGATGAAGTGCCCATCTACTGTGACTCCACCAGTGCTATTGCTATAACTCAGAATCCAGTTCTTCATACGAGATGCAAGCACGTGGATATTCGACACCACTTCATCAGAGACCATGTCGAGAAGAAGGACATCAGAATGGAGAAAATCCATACTGACAAATAAAGGGCAGACATACTGACCAAACCACTAGCTGAGAACAGATTCAGAGAATTATCAGTTGAGAGGTCTACTAGATCCTACTGAATCTTATCAGTAGAAGCACAACAATTGATGTCAGTAGAAGCCAACTACTGATGATAACAATTGGTGTCAAGTGCAGAAATCAGTACGACAGGTCAGAAGACTCATTACTTGATTCAGTCGGGTGAATCAAACAGTACACAGTAAGGGGGAACGTGGTCATCAGCACATCCTTTGTCCTCCTGAGTCAAAACGGTAACTAGCTGATCGTAAAATCAGCTGAAGAGGTTTGCGTAGTTTTATGTACTTAACATTATCAGAAGCATGCTTGCATTTATTATATCAGTCGCTTGCATTTATTATATCAGTCGCTTGCATTTATTATATCAGTCGCTTGCATTTATTTCCCGCCATTAATCCTTTAAGGTTTAAGTCAGTAGGAAACCGTTTTCATTTAAAAGGCTTAGACTTTAATGCTGCCTGCAGCGCATTTAATGCATGTCTTCTCAACTTACCTTACTGCGCATATGCCTACGTGGGTCTAGGTTAGAGGCGGCTTGTGTAATCATTCCTTTTATAATATCAAATCTCAGCCGTCATTTTAAAAATGAGATTAAGTTTCAGCCGTTCGATCAAAACCGTATGATATGCAAATCTCATAAAATCTCGCGCTTATATCTCTAACTGCATCTGTTTGCCATTTTCACATTTCAAGAGCTTTTGCATTCAGTTTTCTTTCAAACTCCTGTGTTCTTAAACTGCTCTGCATTATTTCCAAGCTCTCCGTTATTCGGTAATTTTTTCTTGAATCTTGCTTTAAAACTCCACTAACTTACTCTATTTTCAAGTGCTAACGAGTTTTTCGCAGATATTCATGGCGACCGTGATGACCCCACCAAACATCGACGAGATCATCTTGTCTCGTATTCAGTTCGAGCCGACGATGGTCCTGCACCAGGCGGAACTTCCGTTTCTTGAGCCCGTCTTCACGGCTCTCGAGACTTTTGGCCTTGAGCTTCTTGTCGCCAAGCACCCCAAAGCTTATTTGCCTCGACAAGTTGCGGAGGTATACTACAATTGGAGATCCGATGAGGATACAGGCGCAAAGATGTTATGTTTCTCATACATGAAGGAAGTGATCCCTCCGACTTGGGAAGCCAGTCATCATGTTATCGATCTCCGAGCCACCGTAGAATTGACTTTTGATCTTTCGGCTCGAGGAGTCTCACCTGTTGGATATAAGGAGAAGGAGATTAACTCCTATGTTCAGAGGTTCTGCGGCAGAGACGACATTGTCTTCAAGTCAGCGCTACCGAAGAATCAGTTGCTACTAGAATACCGCGGGCTCGCCTACATCGTAACTCATATTCTTACGAGCTCCGTTGGTTCATTTGATCAGCTATCCAAGCCTCGACTCCAACTGATGATGATCATAGATGACGGAGTCCGAGTCAACTGGACTGATTTTTATGTGAATGAGCTTAAAGCTCAAGCTCAGAAGTTCGCAGCCACACCCACAGGAGAGAGGAGACTAATTAGTGTGGGAAAGCTGCTGTACGGGACGAAGATGTCCGTAATAATCAAAGAATCTGTATCGAATCACTCAGCCTTTGCTAATTCGAGATACTTTGACAGCAAGCTCATCAAATTCAAGACTAGAGCCGCTGCTGAAAAGTCTATCGGACGAGGGCCACTTGAACAGAAACGTGTCACATCTGACTTGCCCCCTCGTGCCGACCCACCCAAGAGGAAGAGGCTCAGCAAGACTGGACCTTCTGAGGTTCCTGCAAAACCTGCCTCTCCTCCACCCACTCGGGAGGAACCAATACTTGATACGGACATTAGCATAGAAGGTGCCACCTTGAAGGACAAGGTCCAGCGCATCAGTTCTGAAGAGACCCAGTCGGACACTGTCGGACCGACTGAGGAAACTTCCTCTGAATGGACGACCATGCAGTCGACCCGCCTCCGAGCCACTGGAGAGGTCACTGCTCAGATCCCTGAGATTGCCAACCACAGGGATCTGGTTGAAATTGCTATAAAGGCAAGGACTCAGATGCTACTGAGATTCCTCAGCTGGGACGTCCTTGAGGAGCTGCTTAGGACGGAGTCAGCTTTGTCCCTACTGACAGAAGAACAGAGCTTGTAATCAGCCATTGGGTTTGGGGAACCCGCTGATCTAGCATCACTCGTAGATCTTCGCGCTGCTATGCTCTATCTACTGAGCTTAAGATCCTCAGAACCTGTCAACAACCCTTCACCTCCATCTCATCACGACAACGACGACAATGACGATGATGATGATGATATGGATCAGGCACCACCCAAGGAAGCAGATTTGGGAGGATCTGCAGAGGGTAACACTCCCCACGAGCAGGGCAAGTCACCACCACCTTCTACATCAGGTGATGCCCCGGTTGCCTCGAAGCTTAGTCGAGCGCATCAACTCACGACATCTGAGCAGAGGCTCGGGACTAGCAGCTATCAGATAAAACCTATTGGTTTTCGTGACCTCCAAGTCAGTCAACAAAGCCATCAAGCGACAGGGAGACAAGAATCGTCTCCTTGCCAAGGACGTACATCTCAAATGGGCTCAGTACACCAAGGCCCAGAACGAGAAAGTTGACCGACTTGCAGCAGAGGTGAAGAAGGTCTCAGAAGCTCCTACTCCTTCTCTCAATATTCAAGAGATAGTCGAGACTGCCCTCGCAGCTCAGAAGGCGGACTTAGCCGTTCAGAGTCAGCAGCTCCTACTCTCTCAGCAGAAATCATTCTCTGAATAGCTGACTCAGAGTCTTGCGGCAGTCCAAGCCACAATGGACGAGCGCAACAAAGTGGCCTTCTCCTGCCTTCAAACAGCTATAAAACAACAGGCGGAGGCCCTCAAGCTTATTCAGAAGGAGATGACAGAATCTCATGATGAGTCTCTCCTACAACTGAGACAGGAGTCCGCAGCACAAATCAAACACATACGTGCTGAACAGGAGAAAGACTGGGAGCACTACTGCGACGCTATCAAAGACTTCGAAACAACCGCCACCTCCATTAAGAATATATGCTACAATCTGGAGAAGGAGGTAATTACCATCCGCACTCGCCTCTCCCTGGCTGATGATGCCAAAAAGGGGGAAGGAGTAGAGGAAGAGGAGAAAGTTGAGGCGGATCAGGCTCAGGCGGAAGGAGGACCAGAAGTCCAAGCAATAACTAAGGGGGAAGGTTCAGCTGTTCAAGCTGGAACCATCTCAGTACCCCCTTCCCAAATCGTCCAAATCCCATCTGTCCAAACGAATGTGGTTGAGCCAACTGCTGAATCCTCAGCTCAACATATCGAGGAGGTCGTACAGTTCGTCGACCAAGAGGACGAGCCACTGCCACTGCAGAGGCCGGGGAAGGAGTTACCACTAAAGCTACTCCTCCATCTTCCCCGACGCCTAAATTTAGATCAAAGGCGGAGCAGGAGGCATTCGATCAACGTGTTGCTCAAAAACTTCAAGATGAACTCGATTATGAGCAACAGATCGAAGAAGAAGCTAAGAAGCCCAAGAAGCCTATTGGCAGAATCGCCAAAAGCAAAGTCAAGAAGCTCCTGGATGAAGAGAAGAGAAAAGCTCAGGAGGAGCTGGCTAAAGCTTCTGCCACTAAAGTCCTACCCTTGGCTCAGAGTACTGATATTCCTACACTCACTCCAGAGCAAGAGGTAGAGGACAGAGCCACCTAAGAGGCTACGCTGAAAGGACTGAATCTCCGGAGAGGAGACACTAGATCAGCAGCCCTCAAAGAAAAGAAGAGATTGGAAGATCTGGCCAAGATCATCGAGATGACTGACAAGATGGCCAGTGAACCAGTCGTAGATTGGAAGAGACAAATTCCAAGGTCATCCAAGTTCTACAGGAGAGGCGCTCCCAAAGGAACTTATATGAAGAAAACCCCTTCTCCTCATGTAGACAAATGGGTACCTTTGGAGCTAAACGAGCAATGGGAGGAATTGAAGGAGGAATTCATCAAGGGATACTATGTATGGGGTTTCTATCCTTCTGGGATCCCGGCTAATCAACTGTTCGACGAATTTATTCATCAGTATAATGCCCGGCTCAGAGCTCAAATTCTGCTGATCCTAGAGAAAGAGAAGCTACCTCTCAGAGCCCCTGCATTCAGACGCATCCCTCCTCCACGGACGACTCGTGGCGTATTATGCACGAAGGAGATAGAAGACGAGATCAAAGCAGCAGCTTATCACCATGACCTTAGTTCTGATCTACCTGCTGATCTCGAGGAAATCCAAACTCTGCGCGCAAGGATCTATAAATACTATGGTTTGGACCCTCCAGCTGATAGGTCTGCAGATTTTCAGAGCAGAACAAAGAAGTTCAGACATCAGCAATAGTCTTCTGATCCTTTCCTTCTTTTGTATAGAGATAGGAACCTTGTAATGTACTTGCTCATATATATCAGTTCCTATTTCTAGTCAGACAATTACTCATTATCTTACGGCCCTTGTTTTGTTTGTGATATCACAATTGATCACTTAAGTGATCTGACACACACTCACACATAACCGTTTCTCTGATTTTGCCTATCTCTCACAGCTGACCTCATGAGTTAACTGATTCAGTTTTACTGAAGTCTTAGGGGGAATTGTGTTGTATCATCTAGAGGTTTTGGCATCATCAATTAGGGGGAAATTGTTGGGTTATGAGTCAGTAGGAGATACTTAGCAGCTAATGGGTTAAAATAATATTGGGGGAAATCGTAGTAGTACTATGGAATTGAAGATCCCAAAACCCAGCTGATATTAGTAGTGTAGTGTCGATAGGACTAGATGATGTATATGCTAGATTGTTTTTCTTTTGTTTATACTTCTGTCTATGTCCTGTACGGGGTAAAATGTTGGATTGATCTTCTGTCGAAGTTACTTTCCAGAACCCCACGTCATCAGTGTAATTGCTTGCGTTCTTAAGTCATCAACAGATCTTCGCCTCAGTAGAAGACATCTTATCAGCTGACAGACATCAGCAGAAGAACACTATGCAAGCTCAGTACCTTCGCAGTCATCAGCTGACCATACTCAAGAGAATCTCTTGTCAGCCGACTCGGACGAAGAAGACAGAGACTGCTTGAAGTCTACTGTATCCTACAGGAAACGACCCAGTTGTTCAAGTCTTTTCGAAAGTCAGCAGAAGACCATACGAGGATTAGGGAGAGTTAACTCCGATGTCTAACACATCTCACCTACCACAAACCTCGACCAATGAGAAGCCGCCAAAGCATATTTGCTCTGACCAACTAAAGCTGCTCTCATGTACAGTGTCCAACAACTCTGCTGCAACAATTCGAATTTATGGCCGTTTTCTTTGGAAGCTTGTGACACGTGGCATCGTCGTCTCCAACGGACATATGCCTGGGTCACAACTATAAATAGAGAAGAAATCTGAGCTTCACGCACGGGATATCAAGGGAAAAACGCTCAAGCTTTCAAACGACTCTAGCGCATTCAAGATCAATCCAGCGAAGAACTTGCCCAATAGAAAATCATTAGTTCTTCTCTCTAGAGTTCTTTAGATCCCTCTTCTCTAGCTAAGCTCATTGCCAAATCTATAGCGTAGAAATTCGAAGGAGTTCACTTTTAGTGATTGTTCTTATTGTAAGAACTCCTTCCTAGTTGGAGATTATCCCCTCCTCTTCAAACTTAGGTTTGAATTGTAATGTCGCTAAGGACTATAACTTAGAAGGGTCTGTCCAGCGCACAGATTCCTTGCTGAGGCTTGCTCAGATAAATCAACAAGACCTCCTGTTCAGCAGGACAGTGGACGTATGATCTTACGTATCCGAACCACGTTAAAAATTGCTTGTGTTATTTACTGTTTTAATGCATTGCATATCAATTGATTACAAAATCATAACTTTGCATAAAACGTATTTCAAAGCGCACTAGCCAAAATACTTTATCTTGCGAAAACATGTTTTCAAACTGAGACGAATCTCGTGGCCCCCACACTCTTATCTGCACAACGTCTGTGACTGAGTTTCAAAGTACTGACAAAAGTCAGTAGGAGAGCTCAGTAGTTGGCACACTTCTGACCCGCGATCGAAGGTTACTATTTGGCACTGTTCATCAGTTGCAACCTACAGCTCAGCTATCCTTCGCGTTTAAGAAAAGAAACTGTGATCAGGTGTATTCACCCCCCCCCTCTACACCTGACTATCGTCTCCGGACCAACATTATTATTTAAAAATATTTAAACATAATTTATCAAAATGTTTTTAATTTAATAAAAAGTAAATACACTAATCTCATAAAAATATATAATAACATAATAATATTAAATAAAACTTATTTTGTCAAATAATAAACATTATTGTATAAAAATATTTTAACATAATTTATAAAAATGTTTTTATTTTTTATTAAAATAAATATTCAACAATCGTAAAAATATGTATAAAGTATCTTTACAATTATGTTTTAAAATATTGTATTATTTTTTTGTAAATAATCAAATAAAAGATAATGTACTTTTTATTAAAATATTCTTGTATTAAATTTCACAAAATAAAAAAACATGACTCATGTCATTATTATTTATCACGTTTGAATATTTAAAAAATTATCATAATTTTTTTATATAAAATTATTCATTCCCATTGAAGCCTAAATACAACCAAACATCATATTTGGTTATCATACCCATTCACTAGCAAATTCCAAAAATCTTTAAAGGAATTACTCATACCCATACCCAATCATCCTACTATCATACCCATTACCATTGCCATACCCGAAATCTTACCAAACGACCCCTTAGTTATAGTCCTACGTGACTTTATAGGATTCAAACACGTAGGATTTGAGAATATCTCCAACTTGAATGAGTTCTTACAATAAGAATAGTTCTGAAACTAAACCCCATCAAATCTATGCTTAAGATATGTCTCGAGTTGCTTAGGAAAATAGAGCGAGGAGCTAAATCACTTTAGAGTGAAGAACTAAGGAATATGTAAAATGTCTATCTGAGCTATTCGATGGGTTTGCTTCAAGAATGCTAGAGTATGTGAGAGTTTGATCGTTTGTGTTCCTAGTGTCTTCATAAAAAAGAACTCCTTTATTTTTAGTTATGGCTGGTAAACAGATTCGTTGGAAAGTGATTTAGAAGAATATACAGCTGACTGCAAAGGATGATCAAGCAAAAATCAAGAAGCTTAGAGCAGATATCTACAACTTACACGGACTGCAACATCGAGAGGCAAAATCAGTTGATTTCAAGGCGAAATTGCAGAAGTTCGGAGTGAAGGAGTAGGTGACTGATAGAAATTAGAGGGGAATAATTGTACCTTCCTCCTTCGTATGTTGTTGTAGCTCTGATTGTTGCTCCTGTTCAGATCTTCTGATCTGTGTATCGGCCTTTTTCTTCATCTGGGTGGTCAGTGAACTGAATAAAATAAGATTTTGTCTCTCTCAAAAACGAGGTATGTGCGTTAATGTGTGTGCCTGTGTTGATTATGAACAGAATACTAATATATATAGGCTTCAAAAGCCAATATTATATTAATATTTGTAGCCCATTAATTTAATTATATCGCTAATGGGTTTCTACATAATTAGCTCATAATATAATTAATTAATCTATTGAGCTACTAATATTTATCAATTAATTGGCCCAATCAATTAATTCCAGATAAATAACATTATTAAATAATGTAAAAATACATTAATCTATTAATAATAATAATTTCTGAGAGACAATAAATAACTAGGCAATTAATTGGGCCAGATCAGGGATCTAATACAAGAAATAAAGTAGGACCTCAAATTAATTAATTTCTATGCTCAGCCTAGAGCAAAATTAATTAATAAACACATATTCATTCCACTAGAGAATCCGCGCTGACTTACCCCTTTATCCCAAATTGAGCAAGGGCTTGTATTTTAGACTTAATCGATCTCCGTATTTAAGATAGAAATATTCGTTAATTAATTAAGCTCATTGACAGCTTAAATTAATTAACATCTTATATTCCTGAGTAGTACCACTCGACCTTATTAACACACCTGAACTAAATCAACCGGCCGGGTTTAGTGTGCTAATCCTTTCGGGTTCCTCAGGGGATATTATCAACCAATTTTACTAGGATACGGTTGCAAGATACAGACAACTAGCCTGAGCCACAAATAACTACTAACACCCAAGATACGTAGATCCGGTCGCGATGACGTTCACCATAGTAGGTCAAAGTGATAGATAGCCAAATGCACTCAGCTGAAGTCTTACCAAGCTTAAGATCAGCTAAGTCACCGAGATCTTGGTTCTCCACTAAGGTCAGTTAGGAAAACATATCTCACTGTGATCCGTCAATACACGACCTTTAGTGTACCAGTAAAGACAAGCAGCTAAGACAAGCCACTTCTTATCTAAACAGCAGCTTAAACCGACAACTTATCCTTAAATTGTCTCAGCTGTGATAACTGTTTCACTAATTTGTGTTGTCTTCTGTGATACCTGACACACTACACAAATCTAACTTTTATACAAGATAATGGATAACATCTGCTGTTGGGTTATGAGTCAGTAGATGATACTTAGCATTTTATTGGGTAAAATTATATTGGGGGAAATCGTAGTGTTCATACTATGGAATTGAAGATCCCAAAACCCAGCTGGTATCAGTAGTGTAATGTCGATAGGACTAGATGATGTAATAGGCTAGACTGTTTTCTTTTTCTTTATATTTCGCGTCTATGTCCTATACGGGGTAAAATGTTGGATTGATCTTCAGTAGGAAGTTACTTTCCAGAACCCCACGTCATCAGTGTAAGAGCTTGTGTTCTTAAGTCATCAGCTGATCTTCGCCTCATTAGAAGACACCCATTATCAGCTGACAGACATCAGTAGAAGAACCTTATACAGAGCTCAGTACCTTCACAGTCTACAGCTGACTACACTCAGTAGAATATCTTATCAACAGACTCAAATGAAGAAGACAGAGACTGCATCAAGTCTACTGTATCCGACAGGAAACGACCCAGCTTTTAACATCACTCGAAAGTCAGCAGAAGATCATACGAGAATAAGTGAGAGTCAACTCCGATGAAGACCAATGTTTGACACATCTCACCTACCACAAACCTCGACCAATGAGAAGCCGTCAACTCATTATCTGCTCTGACCAACTAAAGCTGCTCTCATGAACAGTATCAACAACTCTGCTGCAACAATTTGAATATATGGTCGTTTTCTTTGGAAGTTTGTGACACGTGGCATCGTCCTCTCCAACGGGAAAATGCATGGGTCACGACTATAAATAGAGAAGAAAATCCAAGCTTCACGAATGGGATATCAAGGGATAAAACGCTCAAGCTTTCAAAACACCTCTAGCGCATTCAAGATAAATCCAGCGAAGAACTTGCTTACAAAGTGCACTCTTATCCGCACTAAGTCTACGACTGAGAATCAACCACTGACAAAAGTCATATCTTGCATAAAACGTATTCATAACAGTGCACTAGCTAAAACTGTTTGAGTTGTGAAAATCACGTTTTCAACTGAGACGAATCACCGGCCCTACACTCTTATCCGCACTAAGTCTACGACTGAGAATCAACCACTGACAAAAGTCAGTAGGAGAGACTCAGTAGTTGGCTTACTCTCTTACCCGCGATCGAAGGTTACTATTTGATATTGTTCATCAGTTGCATCCGACAGCTCAGCTGTCCTTCGCGTTTGAGAAAAGAAACAGTACTCAGGTGTATTCACCCCCCCCTCTACACCTTACTCACATCTCCGGACCAACAATTGGTATCAGAGCCTAGGTGTTCTTCTGATCATCGGTTCTGTAACTACTGGTCTTCTCAAATAGATCCTGAAAACGTTTTTCACTGCACAAGCATCTCTTCATACATCCTTATACTCTTACCCATAATGTCTGATATGTCAGGTATTAGGATGGTGCCAATGTTCTCGATAGAGAACTATATGGTATGGCGCGTGACAATGGAGGCGCACCTAACATCGCTGCATGACAGCATGACGGATGTCCTTGAGACAGAACCCATCATTCCCATGATCGACAGTGTACAATTTGCAGCTGTGGGAGATGTAGGAGCACAAACTGGTGCTAAAGTCGCAAAAGATAAATCAGCCTTCACGCCAGAAGAGAAAAAGCTGCACAACCTCGACCGAGTTGCGCGTAATGCAATACTGACTACGCTCAGTGATTCACACCTCGGGAGGGTGTAAGACTGCAAAATGACAAAGGAACTTTGGGACGCCCTGGCTGTACTGAGCCAAGGAACCCCGTAGATCAAGGAAAATAAGCTCGAACTAGAGCTACAGAAGTTCGATACATTTGCCATGGAGCCCAACGAGACCATTGACGAGCTAAGCATCAGATTCACTAAGAGATGAACACGAAGATCCTGAGAGCGCTACCTCG
Source organism: Lavandula angustifolia (assembly GCA_028984105.1). Lineage (NCBI taxonomy): Eukaryota > Viridiplantae > Streptophyta > Magnoliopsida > Lamiales > Lamiaceae > Lavandula > Lavandula angustifolia. The sequence continues at coordinate 21,021,270 of CM054826.1, read as the reverse complement.
ACTGAAGTGGCTTCCTTTTGCTACTTATTTACATCGCTCAGATCTTAATGCTCTAATTCCTGATGTTACCATTTCAGAATTAAAGACGGAGGAATTTTAGCATAGCCTACCCCAACGATGTTCCAGTACTCCAGCTGACACACAGATTGATCATGCTTTCAAAGCAACAGTCAGCAAAACTGGAGTTAAACCCATTTCTTCCAGCAAGGCAATGGCCACGACAGAAGCAAAGTCCTCTAAGATATCTGGCACTGACCAACTTGCGCTTATGGCTCTCAAATATCAAAGAGAAAAAGAGAGAGTCAGAAAGCTGAAGAAATATCACAGAGATTCTCCCTCAGGTAAGAAAGATTATCGAAAAAGGGAAGAATCTAAATCAACTACAGATTGCAGGAACACAGAACCTGCTGTTAGTCCATCCAACGACTCAGTCGGAAAAAGCAACAGAACGTCTGTTTGTTACAACTGCAAGAAAGAGGGACACTATCAGTATGACTGTCCCGAACTCTCAGCTATTCAAAGAGCAGAACGGCAGGCCAGACGCGAGAAATTTGCCCGAAGGAGGCAGGCCTACATCACCGGAGAGATATCCGATGACTTAATTGAAGAAGTTACATTCATGTATTCTTCTAAAGACGAAGCTGCATTTGTCGCCTGCTTCTTTGAAAACAAGAAATCGGCTTGCTGCCTAGGAACTGACAAGTTTCGGAAGTTAACTTTCGATCTATCCTGCATCCTGCATAATCAGCATCGAATAACTCGTCGCATTAAGTTATCATCGCTAGGAATACCATAACCCAAAGATCGGGTGTTCCTCTTAAATAGCGCAGAATCTTCTTCGCTGAGTCTAAATGACTTCGCTTGGGATCTGCTTGGAATCTTGCGCATACACCTACAGCATAAGTTATATCAGGACGGCTAGCTGTTAAATAAAGTAAAGAGCCTATAATAGCCCTATAGTCAGTAGAGTTAACAGAAGCTCCCTCTTTGTCTAGATCGATTTTAAAGTTCGTGTTCATGGGGATTTTGACTGGCTTGCTCGAGTCGCAGCCGAATCTTTTGAGAAGGTCTCGAGTGTATTTGGCTTGATTGATGAAGATTCCTTCAGGTGATTGCTTCACTTGAAATCCAAGGAAATAATTCATCTCTCCCATCATGGACATCTCGAATTTCTCTTTCATCATCTTCTCGAACTGCTGGCATATGGTCTCATTTCTGCAGTCGAAAATGATGTCGTCCACGTAGATTTGCACCAGTAGGATGTCATCTCCTGACTTTATGTTGAATAGGGTGCGATCTACTGTCCCCTTCTGAAAACCTTTCTGAAGTAGAAAGTTTGATAGGGTATCATACCAAGCCCTGGGTGCTTGTTTTAACCCATACAGAGCTTTCCTAAGTCTCGTACACTCGATGTCCTCGCTGAAAGCCGGGCGGTTGTTCCACGTAGACTTCTTCCTTGATGCGCCGTTCGTAAAAGCTGACTTTACATCCATCTGATAGACTTTGAAGCCTTGATGTGTTGCATAAGCTAGGAATAGACGAATGGCTTCCAATCTAGCGACTGGAGCGAACGTTTCATCAAAGTCAATTCCTTCTGCCTGACTGTATCCCTTTGCAACTAGTCTTGCTTTATTTCTGACAATGACGTTGTTTTCATCTCGCTTGTTTTTGAAGACCCACTTAGTACCAATCACGTGCTGAAGTCTAGGTCTGTCAACAAGCTCCCATACTTCATTTCTGACGAACTGGTTCAGCTCTTCTTGCATAGCAATGACCCAGTCAGCATCTTTAAGTGCGTCCTCTATCGATCGAGGTTCTTACGTAGACGAAAAACAAGAGTAAAGTGAGCTTTCTCCTTGACTTAATCTTGATCTCGTCCTTATAGTTGCTGATGGATCTCCAATGATAAGATCTGGAAGAATGAGCATCGAGCCACGAACGCCGGAGTCGGGCTTCTTCTTCGGATACTACTTCGCACAGTCAGTAGGAGTGTTAGGCATTTCGCAGTAGTGCGTTCGCGATCGTAGCAATTCGGTAAGAAGGTTAGGATCTACCGAGTTTCCGTGTTCGGGGGCATTTAGCTCGGGAACATTAATCGTTCCCCCCGAGTTTATATTCTCGGTAGAGGTCTCGGTTACCACCGGGGCTTCCTCATCGACCGATGTTACCTCGTTGTTGATTCCCGTTCGATAGAATCAACTAGGTCGCTACATCGATTGTTGGTTGAGTCCGAGTTTGTTCATCGTCCGACTCATCGGAAGTCCGAGATCCCGTAGCTTGCTGCCGACATCATCGCATTTGACTCTGTTTCTTTCCCCGTTCTCGGTAACAAATTCATCAAAAACAATATGAGGGCTTTCCTCCACACAAAGAGTCCGATAGTTAAAGACTCTGAAGGCTTTACTGACTCGAGAGTAACCTAAGAAAACTCCTTGATCAGATTTGCTATCAAAGACCTTCAGCTGATCTTTCCCATTATTGTTGATAAAGCAAGGACAGCCGAAAATATGAAAATGAGAAATAGAAGGAATTCTCCATTTCTATAATTCATATGGTGTCTTCATGTGTTGCTGAGTGAGTAGTGAGCGATTCTGAGTATAGCAGGCGGTGTCAGTAGCATCAGCCCAGAACTTCGAGGCTAGTCCAGAATCTGCGAGGAGCGTTCTTGCTGCTTCTTTGAGTATTCTGTTCTTTCATTCAGCAAGTCCGTTCTGCTGAGGGGTGCGTGCAGCTGATGTCTCATGCTTAATTCCCTCTTTATCGTAGTCTGTCTTAACTACTGAGTTTAGAAACTCTGTTCCTCTGTCCGAGCGAATTCTTTGAATCTTGATGTCCTTTTCCACACTGAGTTTCTTCAGCAGATTGGGCAACTCAGTTTGAACATCAGATTTATTGGCGATGAAGATGACCCAAGTATATCTCGAGTAGTCGTCAATAACGACGAGGGCATACTTCTTGCCTCTTATAGTCATCGGAGAGACCGCCCGAATAGGTCCATGTGCGGCGGTGAAGGATTCCATCTCGTGGAAGGTGACGGAATAGGTGGATTGCTACTCTTTGTTTGCTTTCCCTTCGGGCATGCTTCACAATTTCTCGTCTTTAACGAATGATTCGTTGGGCGGTCCTCCGACTTTGGAGTTCTTGGCTAGCTTGTTCATGGTCTTGAAGTTCAGGGGGTCGAGTCTCTTGTGCCATAGCCATCCCGACTTGTCACCGCATTTTGTCTCGTGCTAGTAAGCAAGCCTCAGGTTCTGCGGTTTTCCAGTCTGCAACATAGATGTTTTTCCTCCGCGAACCTGATAACACTGTTTTGCCTATAGATTTGTCAACAATATCACAGAAACCAGCGTCAAAGATTACTCTATTAAGATTATCACAGAATTGACTGACTGAAAGGAGATTATGTTGAAGTCCTTCAATATATGTTACTCTTGGAACTGTGGCAGTCCCAATTGTCAGCGTTCCGTATCCCCTTGTATAGCCTTTGGAGTTGTCACCGAATTCAATTCTGGGACCATCTTCTTGTACGTAGTTGGTCAGCAGGCTCTTCTGGTAAGTCATGTGTCTCGAGTAGCCGCTGTCCACTATCCAAGGGTCCTTATGCACCTGCAAAACAGAGGCATTTTTAGGTACCCTTTGGTTCAGTTGGGTCCTTACTGGTTAGTGGGTGATTTCGGAACCCAGATCTGTCTAGGAACCTTAGAAGTCTGAGACTTCTTCTTCTGAACCTTGTCAGCTTTCTTCTCCACAGGACATGGAGATACTGACTTTCTACTGATGATTTTGGGTTCAGGCGCTTTCTTCTTCTGAGTCTTAGCGCTTCTCCTGACCCTGGGCTCATAGTAGTACGAGCCGTACTGAGCCGGATGCTCATATAATGGCTCTGTCATCGTTCCGCCCATCCGACCTTCTTGGTTCCCCCCCCGAATTTGATCGCGGTGTCCTAGGGCAGGAACCATTTGTCAGCTGTTTCTTATGATTGCTCGGCTGAGGTGCAATCATTTTCTGTTTGTTCTTCGCCTGAGGTGTAATGTCAGCAGTTTGCACTTTCCCCTTGATGAACCTATCAGCCAGCGATTCTGAGCTTTTAGAAGTGGAAGCTTCGTGAATATAACCAAGGCCTTCTTTTACAGTAGTTGGCCGTTGTGCTCTGAGCATGCTTTCTAGCTTCTCCTTAGCTTCCAGGTACTGTTCAGTCATCAGTCCTCTCCAGACCTCATCACTTCTCCTGAGAGAATCATAGTCCTTCTGTACGTCTGAGAGTTTCTGACTGAGTTGGGCTATTTCAGTCTCTTTCTCAGAATTGTCCTTAGTCAAGACTGAGATCTGAGTCTCTTGAAGCTGAGACTTAGTCATAAGAGATTCAATCTCTTTCTTGAGTCTCGCAACTAGATTCTCTAACTCAGTAGAGACCTGACAATCAGAAGAAAGTCTCTGATTCTCAGCCTTTACCTGTTCTAGTTCCTGGATGGTTCTGCTTTGAACTCTCTCGCTCACCGAATCTGTTCCTCTAGTAGATCGTCGTAGGCTTGTACCACATCTAGATGATCATCTGAGACTGAGCACGTATCGTGTGTGCTGTGTGAAGAAGAGGTAATATTAAGTTTAGAATTTACCTCAGCCTCTTCTCCGGCCATCAGACACTGTTCGGCTGATTCCTCAGGAACCTTCTCTCCGACTTCAACAGCTATGAATGCAGCTTCATCTTCAGAAGAATACATGAATGTATCCTCTTCAATTGAGTTGTCGGATATCTCTCCGGCTATGTAGGCCTCGCCTTCGCTTGGCAAATTTTTCTCTTCGGCTCGCCGTTCGCTCTTTGAGCGGAGAGTTCGGGACAATCATACCGATAGTGTCCCTCCTTCTTGCGGTTGTAGCAGGTGGATGTTCTGCTTGCTCTTACCAGTGAGTCTTTAGACGGACCGGCGACAGACTCCGATTTCCCGCATTCGGTAGAAGGATTAGATTCTTCTTTCTTATGATAGTCTTTCTTACCCGAAGAAGAATCTCGGTTGTATTTCCTCGGCCTTTCGACTTTCTCCTTTTCCCTCCGATATTTGAGAGCCATCGGTGCTAGGCCGATCGGGGCCTAGAGTCTCGGAAGACTTTGCTACCGATGTGGCCACGGCTTTGCTTGAGGAAATAGGCTTGGCTCTGTGTGTTGCTGATCGTTGCCTTGAAGGCATGGTCGAACCGTGTGTCACCTGGAGCGCTTAAGCACTTTTGGGGTAGGCTATGCTCGAATTCCTCCGATTTTAATTACGAAAATATAACATCGGGAGTTAGAGCATTTAGATCGAGCGACGTAAATAAGTAGCAAAAGGAAGCCACTTCGTCGGGGCAACGCTCTCAAGATCTTAGTGTTCATCTCCTTGTTGGTGAACGACCTCCCGGCCCATTGATGATATTGACTTGATTGGTGAATCCGACACTCGGCTCGTCAATGGTTTCGTAGAGGCTCCATTGCAAAGGCGTCGAACTTCGAAGCTCTAGCTCGAGCTTGTTTTCTTTTATCTCGAGGGGTTCCATGTCTCGGTACGCCCAAGGCGTCCCATAGCTCTTTCGCCGTTTTGCAATCCTGTACCCTTCCGAGGTGTGAGTCACTGAGCGTAGTCTGTATGGCATTACGTGCAACTCGGTCAAGGTTGTGCAACTTCTTTTCTTCAGGCGTGAAGGCAGATTTATCTTTGGGAACCTTAGAACCAGTTTATGCTCCCGCGCCTCCTCCAGCAGCAAATACTAAGCTGTCGATCATGGGAATGATCGGTCCTAACTCTAGGACATCTGACATGCTGTCGTGGAGTGACGTTAGGTGTGCCTCCATACGTACGCGCCATACCGTGTAGTTCTCTATTGAGAACATCGGTACCATCCTAATACCTGACATATCAGACATCGTAAGAGTAAGAGTATAAGGATGCTGAAAAGATGCTTATGCAGTGAAAACAGTTTTCAGGATCAGTTCGAGAGGACCAGTATTTTAGAACCGGCGATCAGTTGAACACCGTGAGCTCTGATACCAATTGTTGGTCCGGAGACAAATATCAGGTGTAGAGGGGGGGGTGAATACACCTGAGTACCGTTTCTTTTTCTCAATGAAGGTCAGCTGAGCTGTTGATTGCAACTGATGAACTGTGCCAAATATACCTTCGATCACGGGACAGAGTGAGTCAGCTACTGAGCTCTCCTACTGACTTTTGTCAGAACTTCGAAACTCAGTCGGAGACTATAAGTGTGCGGATAAGTGTGGGGCCCGGAGTTTGTCTCGTTTTGAAAACGTGTTTTCGCAGATTAAATCTTTTGGCTGTGCGCTTTATAAAATACGTTTTATGCAAGCTTATGATTTTCAAGTCAGTTGAATGCTATGCAATAAAACAGTAAAAGAACATAAGTGATTTAACGTGGTTCGGATACGCAAGATCCTACGTCCACGGTCCTGAACAAAGCAGGAGAACTTGTTGATTATTCTGAGCAAGCCTCAGCAGGGATACTGTGCACTGGACAGTTCTCTCTAAGTTATAGTCCTTAGCGACTTTACAATCCAAACCTAAGTCTGAAAGGGAAGGGAATATTCTCCAACTGAGAAGGAGTTCTTACAATAAGAACAATTCACTAAATGTGAACTCCTTCGAATCTAAGCTATAAATATGACAATGAGCTTAGTCTAGAGAAGAAAGGGATCTAAGAACTCTAGAGAGAAAAATTGAGAAATCTTCTAAGTACGCAAGTTTTCCTCTAGATGATCTTTGAGTGTTCTAGAGCGTTTGTGAACTTGAGCTTGTCCCTTCGAAATTTCGTCACTCGGAGCTTCAAAAACTTCTCTATTTATAGTTGTGAGTTATGGCATATGTCCGTTGGAGACGACGATGCCACGTGTCACAAGCTTCCAAGGAAAACGGCCATAATTCAAACTTGTTGCAGCAGGGCAGTTAATGCGCTGTTCATGAGAGCAGCTTTACTGTGTAGAGTAGGTAAGCATTGTCGGCTTCTCATTGGTCGAGGTTTGTAGTTGGTGAGAATGTCAGAGTTGACCGTTCAACATCCTCGTATGTCTTCTGCTGAACTTTTCTAAAAGACTTGAATAGCTGGGTCGCTTTCCGTAGGATACGATGAGCTGAAAAGTCTCTGTCTTCTTCATCGAGTCGGCGACAGGGCATCTACCGAGTAGGTCACCGGCGATCGAGAAGGTACCGGGCTTGCATGAGTTCTTCTGCCGATGGCTTATCACCGAGTTGGCTTCTACCGAGGTTTACTCGGTGATGATCAAGAACGCAAGCGATTACACTGATGACGTGGGGTTCTGAAAAGTATCTTCGATAGAAGATCAGTTCAACAATTACCCCATACAGGACTTAGACAAGAATATAAAAACGATTACAACAAGTCTAACCTATACATCAGCTAATCCTAACGACACACTAATCTACTGATATCAGCTAGGTTTTGGGATCTTCAATTCCATAGTACTACTATGATTTCCCCCAATTTTCTTTTAACCGAACAACAGCTGAGTATCATCTACTGACTCATATCCAACAAAGGTCTTTGATAGCAAATCTGATCAAGGAGTATTCTTAGGATACTCTCGAGTCAATAAAGCCTTCAGAGTCTTTAACTATCGGACTCTTTGCGTGGAGGAAAGCCCTCATGTTGTCTTTGATGAGTTTGTTACTGAGAACAGGAATTCTACAAGGACAAATACTGAAGATGTCAGCAGCAAGCTACAGAATCCCGCACTAAACGATAAAGCCAAAAAGATCCAGCATTGTTGGGATGATGAGTAAGACGATAAGGAAATTCAAACCCATCCCACAGGCAATGTAGCTGACCTGGTTGATTCTACTGAACAAAATCAACAACAGGTAACAATGGTCGATGAGGAAGCCCCAGTGGTAACTGAGACCTCTACTAAGAATATAAACTCAGGGGGAACAACTGTTGTTCCTGAGCTAAATGCCCCTGAACCTGGAAACTCAGTAGACACTAACCTTCTTATCGAACCGCTACGGTCCACGTAACAGACGATCGAAATGCCTAACACACCTGTTGACTGTGTAGAAGTAGTGTCATAAGAAGAAGCCAGACTCAGACGTTCATGGCTCGACGCTCACTCTTCTAATCTTATTTTAGGAGATCCATCAGCAACAACCAGGACGAGATCTTGATTAAGTCAAGGAGAAAGCTCACTCTATTCTTGTTTCTTGTCTATAGAAGAACCTCAGACAATAGAGGACGCACTCAATGATGCTGACTGGATTATTGCCATGCAAGATGAGCTGAACCAGTTCGTTCGAAATGAAGTTTGGGAGCTTGTTGACAGACCTAGACATCAGCACGTGATCGGTACTAAGTGGGTCTTCAAGAACAAGCGAGACGAAAACAATGTCATTGTTAGAAACAAAGCTCGACTTGTTGCCAAGGGATACTGTCAAGCAGAAGGAATAGACTTTGATGAAACATTCGCTCCAGTCGCTAGATTGGAAACTATTCGTCTGTTCCTAGCCTATGCAACGCATCAGAGATTTAAAGTATATCAAATGGATGTAAAGTCAGCTTTTATGAACGGCGTACTGAAGGAAGAAGTCTATGTGGAACAACCGCCTGCCTTTCAGCAGGGACATCAGGTGTCTAGACTTCGGAAAGCGATGTATGGGTTAAAACAAGCACCCAGGGCTTGGTACGATACCCTATCAGACTTTCTGTTTCAGAAAGGTTTTCAAAAGGGGATAGTAGATCGCACCCTATTCAACATAAAGTCAGGAGATGATATCCTACTGGTGCAAATCTACGTGGACGACATCATTTTTGGCTGCAGAAACGTAACTATATGTCAACAATTCGAGAAAATGATGAAGGAGAAGTTCGAGATATCTATGATGGGCGAGATGAACTACTTCCTTGGATTTCAAGTAAAGCAATCATCTGAAAGAATATTCATCAATCAAGCCAAATACACTCGAGATCTCCTGAAGAGATTTGGCTGCGACTCAAGCAAGCCAATCAAGATCCCCATGAATACGAATTTCAAAATCGATCTAGATAAAGAGGGAGCTTCTGTTAACTCTACTGATTATAGAGCTATTATTGGTTCTTTATTATATTTAACAGCAAGCAGACCCGGTATAACTTATGCTGTAGGTGTATGTGCAAGATTTCAAGCGAATCCCAAGCGAAGTCATATGGACTCAGCAAAGAAGATTCTGCGATACCTGAAGGGAACACCTGACGCAGGGTTATGGTATCCTGCTGATGATAATCTTATACTGACAGGTTATTTTGATGCTGATTATGCAGGATGCAGGATAGATCGAAAATCAACTCCTGGAACGTGTCAGTTCCTAAGCAGCAAGCTGATATCTTGGTTCTCAAAGAAACAGCATTCAGTGGCAACGTCCACTACTGAAGCTGAGTACATGGCTGCTAGAAGTTGATGTGCCCAGATCCTTTGGCTTCGACAACAACTGCGAGATTATGGTATATCTCAGGATGAAGTGCCCATCTACTGTGACTCCACCAGTGCGATTGCTATAACTCAGAACTCAGTTCTCCATACGAGATGCAAGCACGTGGATATCCGACACCACTTCATCAGAGACCATATCGAGAAGAAGGACATCAGAATGGAGAAAATCCACACTGACAAACAAAGGGCAGACATACTGACCAAACCACTAGCTGAGAACATATTCAGAGAATTATCAGTTGAGCTAGGTCTACTGGATCCTACTGAATCAAGTCAGTAGAAGGAAACAGTACGACATGTCAGAAGACTCAGTACTTGATTCAATCGGGTGAATCAAACAGTACACAGTAAGGGGGAACGTGGTCATCAGCACATGAAATGTCCTCCTGAGTCTAAACGGTAACCAACTGATCATAAAAGTTCAGCTGAAGAGGTTTGCGTAGTTTTATATACTTAACTTTATCAGAAGCATACCCGCATTTATTAGTCGCTTGCACTCAGTAGTTAATGAACATTTATTTCCCGCCATTAAATTTTTAAGGTTTAAGTCAGTAGGAAACCGTTCTCATTTAAAAGACTTAGATTTTATTACTGCCTGCAACGCATTTAATGCATGTCTTCTCACCTTACCTTAACTGCGCATATCCTACGTGGGTCTAGATTAGAGGCGGCCTTAGTAATCATTCTATTTATAACATCAAATCATAGCCGTCATTAAAACGCGAGATTGAATTTCAGCCGTTGGATAAAAATCGATTGATATACATATCTTATAAAATCTCTCGATCATCACTCTAATCTATCTTTTTCGCTATTTGTATTCTCAAGAGCTCTCCGCATTCAGTTTATCATCTTCTCTTTAACTGCTTTGCATAACTCTCAAGCACTGTGTAATACGGTAATTTCCTTGCTCTCTGCTTAAACCTCTACTGACTTACTCTATTTTCAAGTGCTAACAAGTTTTTTGCAGATAATCATGGCGATTGTAATGACCCCACCGAAAATTAAAGAGATCATCAAGTCCAAGATCCAGTTTGAGCCTACGATGGCTCTTCATCAGGCGGAGCTTCTGTATCTTGAGCCCATCTACACGGCTCTTGAAGCATCCGGCCTAGAGCATCTTGTCACGAAGCATCCCAAGGCGTATCTCCCTCGACAAGTGGCAGAGGTCTACTATAACTGGAGATCGGTAGAGGATACAGACGGGGAAGTATCCCTATTCGCATATATGAAGGAGGTGACCCCTCAGAAGTGGGAGTCCGATCACCACGTCATCGACATCCAGGCCGCGTTGCAAGCATCCTTTGATCTTCCGGCCCACGGAATCTCCCCAATTGGATATAAGGAGAAGGAGCTGAACTCCTATGTCCAAAGGTTCTGCGGCAGAGATGACATCACATTCAAATCTACGCTGCCAAAGAACCAGCTTCTACCAGAGTACCGTGGGCTCGCCTACATCGTCACGCATATACTGACGAGCTCCGCCAGTTCCTTCGATCAACTGTCGAAACCTCGACTCTAGCTGATGATGGTTATAGAGGATGGAGTCCAGGTCAACTGGTCAGAGTTCTATGTGGCTGAGCTGAAGGCTCAGGCACAGAAGTTTGTTGCCACACCTACTGAAGAGAGAAGACTCATTAGTATGGGCAAGCTTCTGTACGGGACAAATATGTCCGTACTAATAGAGGACTCAATATCGAATCATGCAGCCTTTGCTGATTCCAGATACTTCGACAGCAAGCTCATTAAGTTCAAAACTAGAGTCGCTTCTGAGAAGTCAGTCGGGTGAGAGCCAGCCGCATAGAAGAGAGTTACTGCTGACTTGCCCCCTCGCGCCGACCCACCTAAGAAGAAGAGGCTAACTAAGGCTGGAGCGTCTCAGGCTCCAGCAAAGCCTGTTTCTCCCCCACCTACTCAGGAGAAGAATATACTAGACGCGGACACATGCATTGAAGGTGCCACGCTCAAAGACTAAGTCCAGCGTATCAGCTCCGAGGAGACACAGTCGGATAATGCCGAACCGACTGTGGAAACATCTCCTGAGTGGACGACCATCCAGTCGGCTCATCTCCGAGCCATAGGAGAAGTATCGGCACAGATCCCGGAAATCGCAGAACACCCGGATCTGGTCGATATTACAATCAGGGCGAGAACACAGATGCTGCTGAGATTTCTGAGTTGGGATGTTTTGGAAGATTTGATAATGACTCAGTCAACATTGTCCTTACTGATGGAGGAGCAGAGCCTTCAGTCAGCAATCGGGTTTGGAGAACCCGCTGATCTTGCTTCATTTGAGGATCTGAGAACCGCAATGCTTTATCTACTCAGCTTAAGATCCTCAGAACAGCACATCAGCAGCCCATCGCCGCCATCCCATCATGACGATAATGATGATAATAACGATGATGTGGATCAGGCACCCAAGGAAGCAGACCAGGGAGGATCTGCTGAGGGTAAAACTCTCAGCGAGAAGGGCAAATCACCACCACCTCCATCGACATCAGGCGATGCTCCTATTGTCTCGAAACCCAGTCGAGAGCAACAACTCACCGCGTCTGAGCAGAGGCTCGGAACCAACTCTTATCAAGCTCAACCAATCAGTTTCGTGTCCTCAAAGTCTGTCAATAGAGCCATCAAGAAGCAGAGAGACAAGAATCGTCTCCTTGCAAAGGACATTCACCTGAAATGGGCTCAGTACACAAAGTCTCAGACTGAGACAGTTGACAAGCTTGCCAGCGAGGTAAAGAAGGTCGTCGAAGCTCCTACTCCATCTGTCAATATTCAAGAGATTGTCGAGACCGCCCTCGCAGCTCAGAAAGCGGACTTAGCCGCTCAGAGTCAGCAGCTTCTCCAAGAACAGCATAAGATATTTTCTGAGCAGCTGACTCAGAGCCTCGCTACAATCCAAACCACTATGGATGAGCATAACAAGATGGCCACCTCCAGCTTAGAACAAGCCATAACTATTCAGGCGGAGGCCCTCAAGCTCATTCAAGCTGAGATGACAGGTTCCCATGACAAATCCCTCCTGAAGCTGAGACATGAGACATGAGCTCAGATCAAACAGATTCGTGCTGACCAAGAGAAAGATTGGGAGCACTACTGTGATGCTGTCAGGGATTTCGACACCACAACCACCTCCATTAAAAATATTCTTTTCAAGTTGGAGAAGGAGGTGTCTGCCATCCGCGCTCATCTGATGTTGGCTGATGATGCCAAAAAGGGGGAAGATAGGAATGAGGCGGAGAAGGCTAAGGTGGATAAGGGAGCAAAGGCAAAAGTAACTGCAGAAATTGCCAAGGGTGAAAGCTCAGCTACTCAAGCTGAAGTCAGCCCTACACCCACTCCCGAAGTCCAATGTCTGGCCATCATACCACTGACTCAGGTGCCAGAGCAGACCGGAGGATCTTCCTTGGCTCAGCACATTGAGGAGGTCCCGAGGTATGTGGACCAAGACGATCAAGACGATGAACCACTGCCACCGTAGAGGCCGGGGAAGGAGAAAGCTACTGAAAATACTCCACCACCTTCCCCGATGCCCAAATTCCGATCTAAAGCGGAGTAGGAGGAGTTCGATAAGAGAGTTGCCCAGCAACTTGAGGATCAACTCGACCTTGAGCAACGCCTTGAAGAAGAGATCCAGAAGGCTAAGAAGCCCAGTAAGCCTGTAGGTAAAATTGCTAAGGGCGCAGCCAAAAAGCTTCTGGATGCTCAGAAGAAGAAGAAAGCTCAGTAGTCAGCTGATGATGAGGCTATCTCCGATACTGACAACATACCCCTAGCTCACAGAATGGCAGACATTCCAAAACTAACTTCTGAGTAGGAGGCGGAGGACAGAGCTACCTGGGAGGCAATGCTGCAAGGACTGAATCTTCGGAGAGGAGACACTAGAGCAGCTGCCCTTAGAGAAAAGAAAAGGCTGGAAGATTTAGCCAAGATCATCAAAGCTACTGATAAGATGGCCAATGAACCCGTCATTGACTGGAAGAAGCAGATACCCAGGTCATCCAAATACTACAGGCGAGGCGCTCCGAGAGCTACATATCAGAAGAAAACTCCTCACCGCCATGTAGACAAGTGGATACCATGGAATCTGAACGAGGAATGGGAGGAACTCAAGATCGAGTTCATCAAAGGGTATTATGGTATCAGTGCTATCCTACTGAGATTTTGGCAAATCAGCTGTTCGATGAATTTCTTCATTAATCAAACGCAAGACTCAGAGCACAAGTTCACATGATCCTTGCTAAGGAGAAGCTGCCACTAGTTGCTCCTGCATTCAGAAGAGTACCACGTTAAAAATTGCTTGTGTTGTTTACTGTTTTATTGCATTGCATACAAATTGCTTACAAAGTCATAACTTGCATAAAACCTATTCATAAAAGTGCACTAGCCAAAACTGTTTTACTTGTGAAAATCACGTTTTCAACTGAGACGAACCACCGGGCCCCACACTCTTATCCGCACTAAGTCTACGACTGAGAATCAACCACTGACAAAAGTCAGTAGGAGAGACTCAGTAGTTGGCTCACTCTCTGACCCACGATCGAAGGTTACTATTTGGCAATGTTCATCAGTTGCATCCAACAGCTCAGCTGTCCTTCGCGTTTGAGAAAAGAAATAGTACTCATGTGTATTCACCCCCCCCCCCCCGCCCTCTACACATGACTCTCGTCTCCGGACCAACTTGTGCAAATATATATATTTATCAGATATGAGAATAAAATAGTGGAAGGGACAAAACACATTGTATACAAGCATAAAATTTGCTTCCAGTATACAAAATCCCAACAATTCTCCCACTTATACTAAAGTAAAATTTTAGTATACAATGTGTTAATTCTAAGTACAAACTAGTACTCAGCTATCTATCCTATCTATCACTGCATCTTCTCCCACTTATACAAAGTTTCTGCAGTCCTAAGTGGGGAGCATCTCTACCACTCCTAAGCCACGAACATGTTTCTCGTAAGCGGGGAGTGATAAGCTCTTCGTGCAAGGATTAGCTAGGTTTTCTTCAGTTCCAATTTTGTTAATCACCACGTCTCCTCTATTTACGAATACTCGTATAATGTGGTACTTCCTGTCTATGTATTTAGACGCCTTGTGAGATCTAGGTTCCTTAGAATTTTCCACTTCACCCGTATTATCACAATAAATCGTGATTGTCTTAGGCAAATTCTGAATAATATCAAGATCTAGGATAAAATTCTTGAGCCAAACTGCCTCTTTCGAAGCTTCTAAAGCAGCCACATACTCTGGTTCTATGGTTGAGTCCGCAATGCATTTCTACTTTGCACTCCTCCATGAAATGGCTCCACCTCCCAAGGTAAACATATAACCCGAGGTCGACTTCTTTTCGTCTCTGTCAGCCTGGAAATCCGAGTCTGTATAACCCAAATGTACTAGACTGTCTGACTGGTAAACAATTATATAATCCCTAGTCCGTTTAAGGTACTTGAGAATATTTTTGACCGCAGTCTAGTGCGCTTGTCCACGATTAGACTGATATCTTGAGACCATGCCTATAGCATATGAGATACCTGGTCTCGTACAAAGCATTGCATACATGAGGCTACCGACAGCGGAAGCATATGGTACTAGCCTCATACTTTCTATCTCTTCAGGCGTTTTAGGGCACTGATTCTTAGATAGAAAAATGACATGTCTGAAAGGTATTGAACCTCTCTTGGCATTTTGCATGCTAAAACGAGCAATAACAGTATCAATGTAGGACGCTTGTGACAAGCTTAACATCCTTTTCTGGCAATCTCGGATAACCTTGATCCTAAGGATGTAAGCAGCTTCACCCAAGTCCTTCATTTGAAACTGCTCGGATAACCATGTCTTTACGTCTGATAACAATTCAACATTGTTGCCAATGAGAAGGATGTCATCTACATAAAGTGCAAGAAACACCACTGATCTGTTAACACAGATACGATACACGCACACATCCTTAGGACAGGATACAAAACCATAGGATTTGACTACCTCGTCAAAACGCTCGTGCCATAACCGCGAAGTTTGCTTAGTCCATAAATAGACTTCTTAAGCTTCCAAACTAGATGATCTTCGCCCTCCTTCACAAAACCATCTGGCTGTTTCATGTAGATGTCTCTACCTTTTTCAAGGTGACCGTTTAGGAATGCGGTCTTGACATCCATTTGCCAGATCTCTAGGTTCATGTGAGCTGCTATGGCAAGGAGAATCCTAATAGACTTGATCATTGCTACGGGCTAGAAGGTCTCTTCATAATCGGTACCTTCTTTCTGGGTAAAACCCTTCGCTACTAGCCTGGCCTTAAATGCCATGATCTCTCCATTCAGTCCTCTCTTTCTCTTGTATACCCACTTACTATCAATAGTCTTGTAGCCCTCAGGTAGTTCAGTGATCTCGTATACATCAATATCAGATATAGACTTAAATTTCGAGTCCATAGCGATTCGCCACGAATCTGCATCTACATCTCCCACTGCTTCGTTGTAAGTCCAGGGATCCACGATATCTTGTTCATTTGCAGGGAGATGATCAGACATCTCCCCAGTGAACATATACCGATCAGGTATAAATATCACCCTCCCACTACGTCGAAGAGTGTCAGACGCTGTGTTAACAAATTGTGCAGTTGGTCGTGGAGCTCTATCTTGCACAACTGGCTCTGTGAGTGGATCTCGATCACCTTGTAATTCCTCAAGGATGATCTTGACTCGAGACTTGTGATTACTAATATAATCCTCCTCTAAGAACCAAGTGTTAGTTCTAACAACGATCTTCTGTTCTTTAGGATCATAAAAGTATCCACCCTACGTTTCTTTCGGATACCCTATGAACAACATCACTTCTGAACGTGATTCCAATTTGTCGGCCTGCCTATTTAGTACATAAGCAGGATAATCCCAAATCCTTAAGTGGTACATACTGGTTTTGTGCTCGCTCCACAACTCGAAAGGGATCTTTTGTACTGACTTGGAATGCACACGGTTCAGCAAGCATGCTGCAATCTCTAGGGCATATCCCCAAAAGGAAAATGGCAAAGTTGCAAAACTCATCATCGACCGAACCATCTCTAAGAGAGTTCGGTTCCTTCTCTCTGACACACCATTCTGCTGAGGCGTGCCCGGTGCTGTCAGTTGGGATGTATTCCCACATTCTGTCAAGTAGTCCTTGAACTCACTGGATAGGTATTCCCTACTATGATCAGATCGCAGTGTTTTGATTTCTTTGCCTAACTTCTTCTCCACTTCTGCCTTGAATTCCTTAAAGGTTTCAAAGCAATCCGACTCTTAGCCATGAAGGTAAACATATCCATACCTCGAGTAATCATCAATAAATGTGACGAAGTACTCATACCCTCCACGAGCTTGTGTAGACATAGGCCCACACAAGTCAGAATGTATCAAACTTAATACTTCTGTGGCTCTATAACCCTTTACCTTGAAAGGCCTAGTCATCATGTTTCCTTCCAAACAGGTTTCGCAAGTTAGAAATGATTCAACTTGGAGAGACTCCAATGATCCACATTCCACCAACCTTTGAGTCCTGTTAAGATTGATGTGACCTAGTCTTAAGTGCCACAGATAAGTTTGGTTTACCTTAGAAGACTCTTTCGTCTTCTTAGGATTTCATGATGAGGAAACAATATTAACAGAACTACGCGGTTTACAAGTAATAGTATATAAAGATCTGTTTAATGGTCCACCACAGATAAAATCATCGTCTTTAATGATAGAAACATCACTATCAAAACTTGATTTATAACCATCCATGGTGTAAAGTTTTGAAACAGAAATAATGTTTCGCCTAAACTCAGGCACATGTTAAACTTCTTTAAATACTAAAATAGAACTATCAAAAGATAGATTTAAAACTTCAATAGCAATTGCAGGAACTCTCGATCCATTGCCCATTGAGACTACCACCTCCCCATCGCTCAATTCTCTTTTCTGCAAGAAACCTTGCAAGGTGTAACAAACATGATCAGTTGCCCCCGAATCCACTACCCATTCGAGGGTAGAAGAGGAAACTAGAACAGTCTCAGTTACAAGAGCGACTCGCGTCTCTTTTTGTTTTGCCTTGACATCTGGATAATAACTCTTCCAGTGTCCTTTCTTACCATAATTGAAGAACCTTCCTTTCTCCTTTGACATTTGCATGTCGCCGGTAAGGACCGTCTTCTTTCTCCCACTGCTCTTCTTGAATTGACCACCATTTCTAATCTTTTTCTGGTTTCCGCCTTTCGGAGGATTCCTTGAGCTACTATGGATATTCAAGACTTGAGTACTCTTACCCTTTCCTATAATCTCTTTGACTGCTACCAAAGATTTGAGTTACTCATAGTAAACTCGTTCTTAGACATAGCGGTTCTAAAACATAAGTTCTTATAAGACCTTTGTAGAGCATTTATTGGAGAGGTAAAATATCTCTTTCACTCTATGAAATTATTTAAAATTGTTAAACCGTTAGGGTTTGGTTGGTGAGACTGTTTAGGAACTCGAAAAATATTCGAACAGACATATCTTAAAAAATACAATTTAAAAGTATGTATGAAAATCATATTTGTACATAATTCGTAATTAACCATCATTGTAACCTTTTAAAAAACTAATGATAGTTAAATACTCGAACAACTCTAGGAATTCCACTCGTAAGCCACGCAGGTGGACGTTTACTAGCATAACCCTAAACCAAGCTATTTACCTAGCTCTTTAATTTCAATCCACGCCCAGGTTCTTAAGACGAATGGAATTAATAGTTCGATATTCTGGACCATGTCACTATTAAAACGCGGGAAGGAACTTCGAGGGAAGTGAATTGTACATGCGGTGACATCTAAGCATTGACTATTAATTTGACCAAATTAGAATCAAATTCTTGAAATTGACATACTTACTCGAACAATGCCGCATTCAATTTGATCTAGTTAGCCATCCTATTTAATTATTACCTTCTAGAATACTCATGTTTACTAGACACGCAAGCCACGCAAGTGGACGTTTACAGCTTTACTCCCACTACTCAATAATAATTAGATACTCCCTCCGTTCCACTCCATTAGTCCAGTATTCATTTTCGTGTTGTTCCACTCCATTAGTCCACTTTCCTTTTTTAACTTAAAATAACACTCTTATATATTCTAGTGGACCCCACTACTTTATACTACTTTACACACAATAAACAACTTTCTTAATCTCCGTGCCGAAAAGAAAGTGGACTAATGGAGTGGAACGGAGGGAGTATTATTTTGGAAAACTCATCTCACAAAACTGGTAGCTCAAAGATGCAAGCAAGCCACGCAGGCGAACGTTTACTCACATAATCTTACTACTTTCGTGTAGAGTTCAATTAATGGAGGTCCGATTAAGTGTTTAATATCCAAATTAATGGAATCTAGTTAAACGCTTAATTTAAAATTGCTTAGTCTTTTTATTCAAAAGGTTTGTTGAGAATCATGCATCACCATATAATTCCTAAAGCATGCAATTTCTAAGCGCACATAATAAAACGTGCTCGCGAAAAATAAACATGCTTTAAAATGAATTAAATCTTATTTACATGCTTTTCTAAGCGCAATTAATCACACAATCGCATGCTAAATCATAATAATAAATAAATGCGCAAATAGGAAATAAAAAGGTCGTTATCGGGCTAAAAACAAACAGATAATTCCTATCTATTACATAGCCTGAACAAATACAGATCATTGATATCTTGAAAATCTTCGTATATGAAAACTGCATCGAAAAACTGTCTCGTGCCACGTCATCAGGGCTTCTGCCACGTGTAAGACACGTGGCAGACACGTGCTAGAAGCGCCATGTCATCATCATCTTCCTCCAGAAATCACTGCTGCTGTTCAGCGCTACCCGCCGCCGCCTTTGTCTCCTACCGCCCGCATCGCAACCGTGCCGCATCCCCACACATGCGCCGCCGCCTGCAATAGTAGGAATCGCGCCTGCGCGTGACCGCGACTCTCTACAGCAGACGCGCGGCTGTCGTGCCCTCCTGGGCCTGGCGCTGTCGTCTTCATCCTCTCCCGTCGCCCCTAGGCATGACCCACACGTCTGGGCGGCCTATATCCGACGACAATTGTTGCTGCCGTGATGGGAATCAAGCGAATTTCGAATCTCATCGCCTGCGAGCTTCGCCGCTCAAATTACGTATTCTCGTGCCGCAATTCGATCAATTGAAACATGGGTAATGATCCTTGGACGATTTTTGGCCACCGTGAACGGATTCCGGCCAAAATCATCCATCGATTTCCCTCAATTTTCAAACAATTCGCCGAAAAAAATTAGTTGTGAGCAACAAACTTCAGACATCGATTTCAGTCGCATTCGGGATCAGTTAACCCCATACGATATATCAACACGAAGCTCGTGAGACGAGGAATCCAGCGGTTCAAGCCGATCTTCAATCGGACGCCGGATGCGCAGGAAATCGCCGCCGCAAGATGCGGCGGAACCCTAACCAACCTAGGGTTTTTGGCCAGGTTGGGGATTTCTGGGGAGCACGACCACTTCTCCTTTCCGAAGATATTTCGGACAAACCAGATATTGGAATGGGTCGTGCGACCTATCCCGATGAAGCTAACGAAACAACGAACAAAAATATAAGAACGGATCGAAAATATAAGTTGGCATGCGCCCCCACGCACCTCTTGAAGATGACGGTAGTGTTTTGCCAGAAACTAAGGTTTCGCCCTTTTTTCGTCCTTCCGCACCGTCGCGCCTTCGCCTCGATTTTCATGCCTCTCGGACCAAAAATATAGTACAAAACAAAAATATATGTATACATATTGGTCCTATCAACTACTCCTAGATTTTCTCACGAGAAAAATGTTACAACGGTGTCAAAACAGTGGCTCGCATGCCACCCCAAACATGAGAATTAACCCGATAACGACGGAAATAAACCCGAATCATGCTCCTAGAAGCAAAAATCAGAGCCTAAACCCGGCTCTGATATCAATTGATAGAAATTAGAGGGGAAGATTTGTACCTTCCTCCTTCATATGTTGTTGTAGCTCTGATTGTTGCTCCTGTTCAGATCTTCTGATTTATGTCCCGGCCTTTTTCTTACTTTGGGTGGTCAGAGAACTGAAGAAAATAAGATTTCTGACTCTCTCTCAAAAATGACGTATGTGCGTTAATGTATGTGTGTCTGTGTTGATTATGAACAGAATACTAATATATATAGGCTTCAAAAGCCAATATTATATTAATTTGTAGCCCATTAATTTAATTATATCCTTAATGGACTTCTACATAATTAGCCTATAATATAATTAATTAATCTATTGTGCTACTAATATTTATCAATTAATTGGTCTAGCCAATTAATTACAGATAAATAACATTATTAATTAATGTAAAAATACATTAATCTAATAATAATGATTTCTAAGAGACAATAAATAACTAGGCAACTAATTGGGCCATATCTGGGATCTAATACAAGAAATAAAGTAGGGTCTCAAATTAATTAATTATCTATGCTCAGCCCAGATTCATTCCACTAGAGAATTCGTGCTGACTTACCCCTTTATCCCAAATTGAGCAAAGGCTTGTATTTTAGACTTAATCGATCCCCGTATTTAAGATAGAAATACCCGTTAATTAATTAAGCTCACTGACAGTTTAAATTAATTAACATCTTATTATGTTCCTGATTAGTACCACTCGACCTCATTAACACACCTGAACTTAATCAATCGGCTGGGTTTAGTGTACTAATCCTTACGAGTTCCTCAGGGGATATTCTCAACCCATTTTACTAGGATACGGTTGCAAGATACAGACAACCAGCCTGAGCCACAAATAACTACTAACACTCAAGATACGTAGATTCGGTCACGATGACGTTCACCATAGTAGGTCAAAGTGATAGATAGCCAAATGTGCTCAGTTGATGTCTTATCAATCTTAAGACCAGCTAAGTCACCGAGATCTTGGTTCTCCACTAAGGTCAGTCAGGAGAACATATCTCACTGTGATCCATCAATACACCACCTTAAGGGTACCAGTAAAGACAAGCAGCTAAGACAAACCACTTCTTATCTAAACTACAACTT
This sequence comes from Lavandula angustifolia, assembly GCA_028984105.1. Classification (NCBI taxonomy): domain Eukaryota; kingdom Viridiplantae; phylum Streptophyta; class Magnoliopsida; order Lamiales; family Lamiaceae; genus Lavandula; species Lavandula angustifolia. The sequence goes on along the minus strand of CM054826.1, from coordinate 20,999,734 downwards.
AAACCAACAACTTATCCTTAAGTTTTCTCAGCTGTGATAATTGATTATATCTTGTCAGTTCAACCAATTTGTGTTGTCTTCTGTGATACCCGACACACTACACAAATCTAACTTTTATACAAGATAAAGGATAGCATGTGAAAATATATATATTTATCAGATAGGAGAATAAAATAATGGTAGAGACAAAACACATTGTATACAAGCATAAAATTAGCTTCCAATATACAAAATCCCAACAGTGACTAGTCTAGAGTATATTTTGATAGTTTTAGCATTGATTCATGTACTTTTTACCTCTCTTATCTCAATGAAATCAGTACTACCTCTTTTGGCCTACAACTACTCATTGTTGCATTGGCCTCATCATTTTAATTGAAAACTATTGATCACTCTAGTGATCACTGAAACACACTTACAATTATGCTTTATTGTCATATTCTTTCTACTGCCTTCAGTACATCTTTTTGAGCTATAATGGTTTTGACATCATCAAATAGGGAAAATTGATCGGTGATGGTTTATTATACTCTCTTCGTCCGCTATTCTTGTATTAGTAAGTTTCGGCGCGATGGTTAAGAAAGTGGGTGGAAATTTGTTAAAGTGGTGGGTCCACTATTTAAATTCATTGTGGTCCACAAGTTTTTTTCTTTTTTTAAATGAAGACAACAATAGCGGGATAACCAAAAAAGGAAAGTAAGACAACATTAGCGGGACCGAGTGAGTGATTTGAAGGTCTCAAAACCCCTAGTTGAGTGATGAATCGATATATTGTAATAGATGTATAGCTTAGCTAAGCTCAATATGTTATGAGCTCAGTAGGCTAGATAACGTTTCAGTCAATATTGTTAGACTCAGTAGATTATTTTGATCAGCAATCTCCGGAACTCAGTTGTGACTCAGACGGATCTACTGTAAGAGTGTTATGGAGTCAGTATGAAGGCATCTGTCAACGTGTTGAAGATATCAGAGAATATTAGTAGAGAACTTTCAGTAAAGTATCCGAGGTATCAGAGCAAGTTAACTCATCATCAAATTTGGAGTTTGAATGAAGTCTCACCTGTTGGAATTTTGTATACTAGAAGCAACTATTGGGTGATGATTCCATCCTCAGCACTGTTTCACTCAGTGGGAAATGATTCGGTCTTAGACACTGATCTTAAGCTCAGTAGCCTTGTGCTCTGTACTTGTCTGAAGATTTGAAGATCCCAAAACCCTATCTGAATGATGAACCATTCCCTTGTATCTGTTTTGTCTCTGAGGTTTCAGACTCAGTAGACTCTCCTCTGGTCAAGGCGCTCAGTAGCTTATTTGCCTCAGCACCAGTGCAGAAGACTCAGTGATACTTGGACTCGGACAGAGCAAGATGCCGAGAGAGTCGATTGAGCTGAACTCGACGCAGAGTAGTTCACTGGACTCAGAGCTGATCTTCAGTAGACTTATCTCAGCAGTCTATCTACTGAATACAAGGTCAGACTCAGCAACGGCAGATAGTCTTCAGGACTGTCAGAATCCTTTGAAAGACAATGAGCATTGTCATGTACGAGGAAGAGAGAAGTCAGCTTCAGTCTGTCTCGAAGTTTGTGCTGTCTCAACCACTCCATCCACCTCGACGAATGACAAGCATACACGTGTCTTCTCACCTACTAAAGCTGCAGTCAACCTTTTACCTAAAAAGGTGGGAAAGTACACTGTTACCTACACCAAAAGAGCCGTTTGCTACCAAAAAGAGAGAGAGAGAAGAAGATCGTCTCCAACGGATCTATTTCAATCTCTGCTCTATAAATAGAGGGATCATTCAAGATTTGAAGCACTCAAGAAACCAAGAACAAGAGAGAGCGCGAAAAAGAGCGAATTCCAAAGAACAAAGTCTTAGCAAGAACTCGAAGAACAATCTCCGGCGAAAGACTACATTCTAGCTCATAGGGAATCAAGCTAAACCAACATATAAAGCCTCTAGTATCCAATCGACGTTACACGAACTTATAGCTTACCTTCAGCTGTTCGTCGATCTAGAAGCTACTCTCTCATATTCCCTATCCCTCTAACCCTAAGCTCAACCGTTCTTATCTATAGCTTAGACGAAGGAGTTCACATTTGAACCCAATCCTTATTGTATAAGGACTCCTTCACTGTTGGAGAAGTTTGTCAAACACTTTAAGTTTGATAGTGTTGTAAACTGAGACTTGGATCAGTATAAAAACCAAGACGCGGCTTTGCCCAGTGTGCAAGCTGATTGAGACTAACTCAGGATAATAAATAGCCTCCTGATCATTCGAGACAGTGGACGTAGGATTTGAGCGATATCCGAACCACTTTAAAAATCCTGTGTCTCTTACTGCTTTCTTAACTGCTGCATTGATTTTACTATTCATACTGAACATCATATTTAAAATCAATCAACTGTCTCAGCATACTGAACTTTTAATCTACTGAACTGAGACTTAAAACGTTTTCTCACAAAAACTGATTTGGGCCTACACTATTCCGCGCACTGAACTCTTACTGTAGATACTGAATTCTGACCTAGTCAGTTAGCAGATCTCAGCTGAGTCAGTACTCTTAGCCTTTAACTCGATTCGGGTTATGCAGTCCTGCTCCGCCGAATCTGATGCGGACACCATCCTGAATAGGACTGTTCGAGTTCGAAGTTGAGAAATCGAATCAGGTGTATTCACCCCCCCCTCTACACCTGACCGTACACTCGGGACCAACAATTGGTATCAGAGCGGGAGTTCTTTGACTCTTGTTATCTTTGAGACTGGTCTATTCGAACGGATCCAAGGGAAAACGTTTTCACTGCATATCACTCTACATTCATATCTATATTCTTCATGGCTGATATGTCAGGTATAAGGATGGTACCCATGTTCTCGGTGGAGAATTATGGAGTATGGCGAGTCAGAATGGAAGCACATCTGACATCCCTCCATGACAATATGACTGAAGTGCTTGAAGATGGACCTATCGTTCCCATGATCGATAGTGTCGTAACTCAGGACCAAGCTCAAGGAGGAGGAATGGTGACCGGGAAGAAGATTCCCAAAGACAGAAGTCTCTTCACTCCTGAGGAGAAGAAGCTTCACAACTTAGATCGAGTCACCAGGAATGCTATACTAACCACCCTTAGTGATTCTTATCTTGGCAGGGTTTCGGGAATGCAAGACTGCAAAAGAACTCGGGACGCTCTAGCGCTACTGAGTCGAGGGACTCGAAGATTAAAGCGAATAAACTAGCGCCGGAACTCCAAAAGCCGGAAAGCTTGTCTCTCATGCCCGGTGACAAAATCGAAGATCCGAACGTCGATTTACCAATCGATGAACTCTATCAATGGGCCGGGAAAGACATTCGACAACCGAGAGATGAATCAAGATTCCGAGGGCACCGCCGGATGGACACCTGGACACCTTTTGCCACTCTATTGCGACATTCCGACTTAGATGCTTGTGTCTCCCGACCATATCTTTTCGTAATTACAGTGCAGAGGAGTTTGAGTTCGACAGACCTCAAAGAAAGCGGAGAGCCGAAGCGACACAAAAATCGACCATGCTTTCAAAGCATCGGTCAGACAAAGATCTCCAACAACGAGCAAAACGACGAGTAAAACCGAACCTTCACTCAATGATCTACAAGAAGGAAGTCTCGCTCGAAGTATGCGCCGCTCGTTGTAAAGTATCGAAGGAGAAGGAGCGATGCGGAAAAGTGACTAAAGCCTATCGGGAAACGAAAGGTAAGTCAAATTATATGTCGAAACACACTCCGAACTCACAATCTTCCGAATGCGAAAAGAAAGATGACTCGAACCATCAAAGAATAGCGAAAGCAAAGAAGAAAGAGTGATCGCTTGTTACAACCGCAAGAAGCCGGGACATTATCGCATGATTATCCCGAGCTCGTAGTGCCGAACGCGCGAAGACGTAAGGCAAGGAGAGAGAAATTCGCCCGAAAAAGACAATCCTACATAGCTGGGCGAAATCTCGGACGACTCAGAAGAGGTCGACTCCTTTATGGATTCATCGGACGATGATGCAGCTTTCATGGCCTTAGAGCTTGAAGCTGAAGAATCAGCTGAAAAGTGCATGATAGCAGGCGAAGAGGATGAGGTAAATTCTCATGAACCACTTAACTCCTCTTCACACTGCACACACGACACTATTTCAGGGGCAGATGAGAATTTGGACGTTGCGACCGCATACGAAGAACTGCTCGACGAACAAATTCAGATGAGTCTGCAGCTCAGCAAGACTCTTCAGGAGTTGGATACCCTGAAAGTAGAGAATCAGAGACTTTCTCAGGAGAGTCAGGTTGCTACTGAGGCCGAAGGACTTGTGTTGAGACTCAGGGAGGAAATAAACTCTCTGATGGCCAAGTCTCAGCATCAAGAAGATCGGATTTCGGTTTTGACCAATGACTTGACTCGTAAAGATATCGAATCGAGTCTCGCTGAAGCAAGAAATGTCGGGACTTCGGACCGAGCACGACACACTGAAGAAGAGTGATGATGTGCCGGAGGAGCCTCGATGACCGAGAGGTACATGGGTGCTGAGAAGAAATTAGAGGCTATGCTAGCAAGCAATAAGCCAAAGCACCGCAAGGAAGGACTTGGATTCAGCCAGGGGAGCTTCCTCATCCGCCCCAAGACACTCGAAGTACGGCTTGCCGATAGGTTTGTTCAAGGGGAGACTATGAACGCAAATATACCGAACCCCCTAGCAAAGAACAAACGGAAGATGAAAGCACCTCATCCCACACATCGGCATTCCGACAAGAAGATCGGTGCCAAGAAACCCCGGTTCGCCAAGGGGGGAACCAAAGAAATCAAAATTGGCGGATCAAGATGGACCTCCAAAGCCGACACATCCAGATTCGGTATGGGTCATACTATTATGAACCTATAGTCGAAGAGGCTCCAAAGGTCGAAGAAAAAGAAAGCCACACGTAAGGCTAAGGTCGGCAGTCCACCACTCGAAGATTAGGACTCCCGAACCTCGGAAGCCTCGAAGTCACCTATGACCAGCCAAGTGGTCGATATGTTGACTCTAGTGGAAAGAAGATGTCCCGAAACCATCGGGGTTGTTAGACAGATTTGGGTTATGAAAACTAACATCTAAGGACCCAAAATCAAAAATAAAGGGTACCTGAATATAATTCTGTTTTGCAGGTGCGTAAAGACCCATGGTATGTGGACAGCGGATGCTCAAGACACATGACATACCAAAGGAGTCTCATCGAAGAATTATATCACCGAAGAAGGACCCGGAATGAGTTCGGAGACAATGCAAAAGGCTATACCGGAGGATATGGAACACTCAAAGCATTGAACCGCCAACGTTCCAAGAGTATCATATGTTGAAGGACTTCAGCATAATCTTCTCTCTGTTAGTCAATTTTGTGATAACTCAAATAGAGTGATATTTGACGCTGGTTTCTGTGATGTTATTGATAAATCCACAGAAAAAACAGTGTTATCAGGTTCGCGTAGAAAGAACATATATGTGGCTGACTGGAACTCAGCTTATTGGCGAAGAATGACAACCGTACGGGGTGGCTATGGCACAGGAGACTCAGCCATCTCAACTTTAAGACGCTCAACAAGCTTGCAAGAAACACTCTAGCAAGGGGACTGCCGAATGAAGTATTCAGCAAAGATACTCAGTGTGAAGCATGTCTGAAGGGAAAGCAAACAAGGAATCAAAATCCTCCAGTTCCATCGCCTTCCACGGATGGAATCCTTCACCGCTACATATGGATTTGTTCGGTCCGAGTCTCCCCATGACGATCGGAGGCGTAAAAATATGCATTAGTGGTCATTGATGACTACTCGCGCTACACATGGGTCATATTCATTGCCAACAAGTCCGACGTCAAACAGAGTTACCAACGCTTCGAAAAAGCTCGGTGTCGAGAAGAACACCAAGATCGAAAAATACGTTCGGAGACGGGAACCGAGTTCCTTAATTCCATGGTAGAGGAGTTCTCGCAAGCGTAAGGAATAGAGCATGAGACTTCACTGCACGCACACCTCGGCGAGAATGGAGTTGCTTTGAACGAAAGAACGTAACTCTAAAAGAGGCAGGCTAGGACTCTACTCGCAGACTCGGGACTCCCAACCAAATTCACGGGCGGAAGCTACCGATACGCATGCTACACTCGTAACCGATCTTTACCGACAAAGCGAGCATAAGAGAACACCATATGAACTATGGAACGGCAGGAAGCCTTCTCTATCTTATTTCCATATCTTTGGTTGTTCATGCTTTATCCACAATAATGGGAAAGATCAACTCAAGACTTTTGATAGCAAGTCGATCGGGGAGTATTCTTAGGATACTCTCGGGTCGAGCAAAGCTTTCGGAGTATTCAACTATCGGACTCTTTGCGTGGAGGAAAGCCCTCATGTTGTTTTTAACGAGTTTGCTATCGAAGACAGGAGCAATAACTCAAATTCCGAATCCGAGGACATCGGTAAGCGGCTACAGGGATCTAAGCTTAAAAGACAAATCGAAAAGATCCAGCCTATGTTGGGATGATGATTCGGACGAAGAAACCGAAGACAAATCTACCGAATCTTAACCAGTGAGCAAGTAGGCGAGCGATTGATTCTCCCAAACGGAATCAATCCCGTGTAACTCAGGTCGATGAGGAAACCGTAGAGGTAACCGAGACCACTACCGAGAATAACAACTCGGGGGGGAACATCCAAGAATGTTCCCCGAGCCGAATGCCCCCGAACCTCGGTGACTCAAGAGATCATACTCTTATCACCGAAATTCTTCAATCTCGTAATAGTACAACCGAAATGCCTAACTCACCTACTATCTCGTGTTGAACAAATTTCGGATGAAGAGTTAAAACATCGTAGATCGTGGCTAGATGCTCACACCGCCGATCTTATAATTGGAGATCCTTCAAAGACATGTCAAGACAAGATCCAGATTCTGTCAAGGAGAAAGCGCATTATTTTCCTGCTTCTTGTCTACTGAAGAGCCTCAGAATATTGAGGATGCACTTAAAGATGCTGACTGGATTATTGCTATGCAGGAAGAGCTGAATCAGTTCATGAGAAACGAAGTATGGGAGCTTGTAGACAGACCCCGGCATCAACATGTCATTGGAACCAAATGGGTCTTCAAAAACAAGCGAGATGAAAACAACGTTATAGTCAGGAACAAAGCAAGGCTCGTGGCTAAAGGCTACTGTCAAGCTGAAGGAATAGATTTCGATGAAACTTTCGCTCCAGTTGCAAGATTGGAGGCAATTAGACTATTCCTAGCCTACGCAACACATCAACGATTCAGAGTTTATCAAATGGATGTGAAGTCTGCTTTCCTGAATGGCGTGCTGAAAGAAGAAGTCTATGTGGAACAACCGCCCGGCTTTCAGCAGGGACATCAAGTATATAGACTCAGGAAGGCTCTATACGGGTTAAAACAAGCACCCAGGGCTTGGTACGATACCCTGTTTGAGTTTCTTCTTCAGAAAGGTTTTCAGAAAGGCACAGTAGACCGCACTCTATTCAGCATTCGACTGGAAGAAGACTTATTACTTGTGCAGATCTACGTGGATGACATTATATTCGGATCAAAGAATGTCATCATGTGTCAGCAATTTGAAAAGATGATGAAGGATAAGTTCGAGATGTCGATGATGGGTGAAATGAACTACTTTCTTGGTTTTCAAGTCAAGCAATCCGAAAAGGGAACGTTCATCAACCAAGGCAAATACACTCGAGACCTCATCAAAAGATTCGGCTGCACATCCGGCAAATCAATCAAGATCCCGATGAATACGAATATGAAGATAGATCTTGATAAAGAGGGAGTATCAATAGACCAAACTGAATACCGTGCTATAATTGGTTCTTTATTTTATCTAACAGCTACTCGTCCTAACATAACTTATGCTGTAGGTGTCTGTGCTCGATTTCAGGCGAATCCCAAGCAGAGTCATATGGACTCAGCAAAGAAGATTCTCCGCTATCTACGAGGAACACCTGACATGGGTTTACGGTATCCAGCTGATGATAATATTGAACTAACAGGCTATTCTGATGCTGACTATGCAGGATGTAGAATCGACCGAAAATCAACTTCAGGAACGTGTCAGTTCCTAGGTAGTAAGCTGATCTCATGGTTTTCAAAGAAACAGCACTCAGTAGCCACGTCAACTACTGAAGCTGAATACATGGCTGCCGGAAGTTGTTGCGCCCAAATCCTTTGGCCGAGACAAAGGTGAGAGACTATGACGTCATTCGAATGAAGTGCCGATCTTCTCGCGACAAGATACCGGTGCTATTGCAATCACTCGAATCCTCGTTCTTCACACGAGATGCAAGCACGTGGACATCGAACATCACTTCATTCGTGACCATGTCGAAAAGAAGGATATCGAAATGGAAAAGATCCATACCGACAAACAAAGGGCCGATATACCGACCAAGCCTCTAGCTGAATCCAGATTCAGAGAACTTTCGGTAGAGCTAGGTCTGCTGGACCCTACCGACCCCGGTCCGTAATAAGGTTTCGGGAGAGGAACATTCCAGGTGAGGGGGAATGATCACTTTCGATCGAGTAAGTTCAAGACGTAGAGATTCGAAAAACCATCTACACGAGGTATCACCGACTACTATGTTCAGCGACGTGTTTGCGTATCTCTACTCTATAGTATCTAATGCAACAATGATAAGCATTTATTATGGAGATTCAGCATGATTTAAATATCTCTTAGTTTGTCATTTATTGATAACAGATTACATTTAATACACGACATTCTATGCACAACTTTGCTGAACTCTGTGTGCATTAAATGCATGTCTTATCATAGTTACTCTTTAGGCATGTTTACAACTTGCATTGACTTAGACGGCTTTTGTGATCATTACCTTTTATAATATTGAATCTTAACCGTCCATCTCATAAAGTAGGTTTAAACTCAGCCTTAGATCGATAACTGTTCATCTTCTAGATATGTACATATTTCGATCAAATCTTAAGAATCGCCATATTCGCACTTAACATTTCGATCATATCTTACCTCCGAAAAATCCGAGAATACCTTTGTGCAAAAACCCTCATTTGCTTACTTTCACCTCGATCAAATTCTCGGTATGCCTACATGAAGTTACTTATGTGTTGATCATTATTCATTAGTATCATGTATAAAAATGTTTTATTTAAAAATCAATACTGATAACAACTTCGTGTAACAGGTACAATGGCGGAAACCAATATCTCTATGATATCTCCAGCTGATATGCAGAACATTCTGGAGAAGGATCGCGTGTGGTTTGAACCCACCATGGATTTCTATTCATGCGATCCGGGAGTACATGGATGATATATTCTCGCCTGCGCGAGTCGTGGCCGGAGAAATTTCTGTCAAGGAGGCCTTCGTTCTTCCTCCCGAGATAGGTTGCAGAGCTGTACTTGAATTCAGACGCAGTGTCTGGAGACATAGTGGCAAGATTTGTTGCTCATTCTATCCAAAACGCCACTACGGAGCTGAAGCAGATGTCCATCAAGGATGCTTTGAAGCGGAGTTTTGATCTGCCCTCCGAAGGGACCAGCATGCCGGGTACGGAGACGACCGAGTTGATGAATATCTTACTATCTTCTCGTGGAAAGCCCACTACTTTCGTAGCTGCTTTTCCAAAGAACAAAGATGTTGCCTCGGTTCGTGGCACTTGCTTATATAGTGACGCAGCCTACCGACAAGCCAAGCGGGGTCGTTTGACCAGGTGTCGAGGCCTAAGATTCGATGATGATGGCCATATACGATCGAGCCCGATTAATTGGACGGAGTTCTTTCTCCGAGAATTCATGGCTCAGCCGCTAAGTTCGACAAGGCATCGAACATGCCGAGCGCAAAGGGCAAATTGCATGTATGGACTCAAACTGTCCATCATGATCGAAGATTTATGTGGATCTCGAGCCTATCACCTACAGGTGACAAGGAGTACTTCAATGTGAAGAAGGTCGGATTTCACAACAAGACAAGAAGCGCTTCGGCAGATAGGGTCGGGACCCTCGAGCGGTCTCTCGCAATCAAAGCCTCAAGAGGCTACGCCTACAAAGAAAAGAACCCCTCCCGCTAAAACTCCTAAGGCACCGGCAAAGAAACCGAAGAAAGCCGTTGAGGTGCCGGCTGCGAGGAGGTTCCGAAGTGCCTCGCCGAACGGGCTCCCCGAGAGGACTAAGCCCCCGCACTGGTTGATGAGTCCGAGTCTTCCGAGAAGACTCGGTCGGTGGGAGAAGATCGTCTCCACCGAAAGAAACCAACGGGATGCTTCGAAGCTCGTAGCGCAGATATTCGAGTGCCTAGACAGGCCCTAGCCCCCTTTCTCGTCCCTCCACTCGGCTCGGTCCCTCCAACCGAAGAGCGACTTCACACATAGACTTGGAGTCTCGAGACGCATCCGAAGGTGAATCAATCGGGATGGAAGCTTCAATGATCTTATCTCGAGCCTCCCGTGAGATCCTTCAACGATACCGGGAGCTTGCCGATCATTCGAGACTTGATGATCATTGCCAAAACAAGACAAGGCTCCACATGCTTCTTCGCTTTCGGGAGTGGCCGCATCTACTTCGCCTTGTTCTCCACTACTCCCGTCAGGCAACTCCACGAAGAAGAGATGAAGTTGAGGCAACAAATAGGCTACTCGGAGCCTGCCGACCTCGGCACCATGGAGAATCTAAGGGCCGCTATGCTTGCGATGATATATGACAAACAAGCGAAGGCTCAAGCACCTCGAATAGGTCGGATCATGACGACCAGGACCCACCCAAGGATTCGGGCCCCGGACAACCCGATAAGGGATCACTCAGGACAAGGATACACATGCCGACATTCCCGATATTCCTCTCGGTATCCTTGGTCCCGAGAAGTCCAAGGCTGGTGCTTCGTCCTCGGCAGAGCCCGCTCGGCTCTTCTTTGCCGATCGACTTTCGAAGCGGCGCCCGGCCCGGACCGCAAAGAGATCTCGATCGGTGGCAAAAGCCTTAACGCTCAAGGGATCAAAAATCAAGATCTTGCGAAGGCTATCCATAGGACATGGAAGCGGTGCTCGCTCAAGCCACGACTAAAGAACTTCGGGGCTGAAGTCTTCGTCTCTTCATCGGCCGCCCCGATGTTTCCGCGCTTATTTCGTAAGCGTTGGCTCGGCAAGAAGTCAAATTCGAAGCTCGGCTCAAGATCTTTCAGGAGAGCCAAGCCAAGCTACTTGATGAATTTTTGGCTTCTAAACTAGCTCATACTGACGCTATCACTGAACAATCCGAGGCCACTGAACAAAGACTTGAGAATATCCAACTGGCCTTGGAAGACAAGATCACTGAGAAGCTGAAAGACTTCAAGGAAGCAGCTGACCTCTCTCACAAGCAGTACAAGGAAGACCTTTCCATGGAGAGGAACGAGTTGCATGAGGCTCTGACTAAGCTCCACCATCGTCTTGATGAGCTGTCAACCTCCTATAAAAGTCTGAAGAAGTCAGTCCTAGTCCCTACCCCGGTGCTCATTGATGATGCCAAAAAGGGGGAAAGTGAAGGAAAAAGGGAAGGAAAGAAGAGTACTGAGAAGCTGACTCCCACCAAAAGTCCAAAATCTAAGGGGGAAGCTACACTGAAGTCATCCCAGACTCAGTCTCAGAAGGGTGAGGCCCAGGGTATTTCGACTGCGAGCACAGCTGAAACCGGCCCAAGTGGCTCAGGACCCCGACGGACTACTCGGGCAACCCAGAACTCCCAAAGATATTATTAAGGAGGTTTCCGAGTACGCCGAACAAAGCGGTGGAGGACTCAGAAGAAGAAGAGGCTCCTCTTCCACCACCAATTCAAGAAGGCAAGGGCAAACAGAAGCTTAAAATTCCAACCCCTCCAGCAAAGAGATTAAGATACATATCTGCTGAGGAGGAAGCCCAAATAGCTGCGGATGAGAAGCTGGCCAGAGAAATTGCAGAGGCCGAAGCAGCTAACAAGCTAAAGTCTAAGCCTCGCCAAAGGAAAGACTAAAGCCCCATCCGGAGGAGGAAAGAGAACCGCTAGACGCCTCCGAGAAAGCTCATCATAACGAGATGAAGAGGACGAGAGAAAAAGACAAGGAGCAGCAGCAGAAGAGTACTGAAAGGCAGGGTACATCCAAATCTAGATCTAGTACCCCTGCTGAATCAGAACAAGCTCCTCAGAAGCCTCAAGAGCAAGATGCAGAAATTGAAGAAATCTTTGCTCGGATGGATAGATATCTCTACGAGAGGAGAGGAAGCTAGACATATAGAGGCCGCCGACAGAGGATACATTTGGCGGACCTTGAGGCACTCGGGAAGCGTGCGAACAAGAGGCCAGCCGAGAGTTCCTTCGAAAGCCGACATTCCTTATCGATACGAAGGTTTAGGAAGCCAAACGATCCGAAAACACATAGATGGCCGAGATCGGACGAATGGATGCCTATTCGGTTTAATCGAGAGATGGGAATCGGCCAAGATAGAGTTTATCAAGAGAAATTATTTCCGGCGATTCGGCTCGAAATGTCTAAGGCCGATGCCTATGTCGAGTGGATGACCATTACCGAACCCGATCTTTACCCATATATGCACGAGCAAGAATCGAAGGGGTAGTAGTCAGCGTTCCTGAAGCAAGGATCATTCCTCCACCTAGAAGACAAGACGACTCAGTACATCTCGGAATGATTGAACAAGAAGTGAAGAATGCTTTGCGTTGAACGCAGGTCTAGAACAAGATGATCCAACGAGACTTCGCCGAATACACGGGCCGAGGAAGAACACGTTCGTAATGTATGGAGTCCCACAGCCTGAAGATAAATCCCAAGGTTTCATGAATAGGATTCAGCAGTTTAAGGGTTCTCCTTCTTAGTTCTCTTTTTAGCTTAGCAAGATTTGTAATGTACTGAACTATTTATCATATATATACAAATCTTCTTTTGGCTCTGACAACTACTTGTTGTCTAAATAGCCGTGTTTGCTTTATGCTTTAACACTCAGAATCACTGAAGTGATTACTGACACACACACACTTTGTTTATTTACTTGTTAGTTTTTGCTCGGTTAGATCTCTGATAGACTAGACTTTCGAAGAGTTATTATTTCTCTTAAGGGGAAATTGTTGCATGGGGGAAATTATTGTAAAGGGGGAAATTGTTCTACCCTGTCTCCCTCAGTAGTCTAGCACTTACCAGACAACTCCACTGATCCTACTTGTAATATTTGTAAGGAGCTCTGTTTCTGAGTAAGTTAGTGTTTAGCATAGTTGATAGGACATAGATGATAGGTTTTGGCATCATCAAATAGGGGGAAATTGTTGGGTGATGATTCCATCCTCAAGATTTGTTTCACTCAGTGGGAAATGATTCGGTCTCAGACACTGATCTTAAGCTCAGTAGCCTTGTGCTCTGTACTTGTCTGAAGATTTGAAGATCCCGAAACCCTATCTGAATGATGAACCATTCCCTTGTATCTGTTTTGTCTTTAAGGTTTCAGACTCAGTAGACTCTGCTCTGGTCAAGGCGCTCAGTAGCTTATTTGCCTCGGCACCGGTGCGAAGACTCGGTGATACTTGGACTCAGCGGGAGCAAGATATCTTTGAGAGAGTCGGTTGAACCGAACTCAGCGGGAGTAGTTCACTGGACTCAGAGCTAATCTTCAGTAGACTTATCTCAGCAGTCTATCTACTGAATACGAGGTCAGACTCAGCAACGGCAGATAGTCTTCAGGAGTGTCAGAATCCTTTGAAAGATAATCAGCATTGTCATGTACGAGGAAGAGAGAAGTCAGCTTCAGTCTGTCTCGAAGTTTGTGCTGTCTCAACCACTCCATCCACCTCGACGAATGACAAGCATACACGTGTCTTCTCACCTGCTAAAGTTGCAGTCAACCTTTTACCTAAAAAGGTGGGAAAGTACACTGTTACCTACACCAAAAGAGCCGTTTGCTACCAAAAAGAGAGAGAGAGAAGAAGATCGTCTCCAACGGATCTATTTCAATCTCTGCTCTATAAATAGAGGGATCATTCAAGATTTGAAGCACTCAAGAAACCAAGAACAAGAGAGAGCGCGAAAAAGAGCGAATTCCAAAGAACAAAGTCTTAGCAAGGACTCGAAGAACAATCTCCGGCGAAAGACTACATTCTAGCTCATAGGGAATCAAGCTAAACCAACATATAAAGCCTCTAGTATCCAATCGACGTTACATGAACTTATAGCTTACCTTCAGTTGTTCGTCGATCTAGAAGCTACTCTCTCATATTCCCTATCCCTCTAACCCTAAGCTCAACCGTTCTTATCTATAGCTTAGACGAAGGAGTTCACATTTGAACCCAATCCTTATTGTATAAGGACTCCTTCACTGTTGGAGAAGTTTGTCAAACACTTTAAGTTTGATAGTGTTGTAAGCGAGACTTGGATCGCATATAAAAACCAAGACGCGGCTTTGCCCAGTGTGCAAGCTGACTGAGACTAACTCAGGATAATAAATAGCCTCCTGATCATTCGGGACAGTGGACGTAGGATTTGAGCGATATCCGAACCACTTTAAAAATCCTGTGTCTCTTACTGCTTTCTTAACTGCTGCATTGATTTTACTATTCATACTGAACATCATATTTAAAATCAATCAACTGTCTCAGCATACTGAACTTTTAATCTACTGAACATAGACTTAAAACGTTTTCTCACAAAAACTGATTTGGGCCTACACTATTCCGCGCACTGAACTCTTACTGTAGATACTGAATTCTGACCTAGTCAGTTAGCAGATCTCAGCTGAGTCAGTACTCTTAGCCTTTAACTCGATTCGTAACGGTTGTGCAGTCCGCTGAATCAGTTTCGATCGGACACCATCCTGAATAGGACTGTTCGAGTTCGAAGTTGAGAAATCGAATCAGGTGTATTCACCCCCCCCTCTACACCTGACCGTACACTCGGGACCAACAGCAACCTTTTTGCTTATATACAATGTGCTTTCCTTTTCACTATTTTATTCTTCTATCTGATTAATTATAAGAGTTAGATTGTGTAGTATGTTGTAGATCACAGAAGACTGCACAATTGATTGAATTAACAAGACATAAACAGCTATCACAACTGAGACAACTTAAGGACAAGTTGTCGGTTTAAGCTGCAGTTTAGATAAGAAGTGGTTTGTCTTGGTTGCTTGTCTATACTGGTACATTGAAGGTGGTGTATTGATGGATCACAGTGAGACGTGCTCTCCTAACTGACCTTAGTGGAGAACTAAAGATCTTAGTGACTTCACTAATCTTAAGCATGATAAGATTTCAGTTGAGTGCTTATAGCTATCTATCACTTTGACTTATTATTGTGAATATCATTGCGACTCGATCTACGTATCTTGGGTGATAGTATTTATTTGTAGCTCAAGATGGTTATCTGTATCTTGCATCCGTATCCTTGTTAATTGGGTTGATAATATCCCCTAAGGAACTCGTAAGGACCCGGTTGGTTGATTAAGTTCAGGTGTGTTAATGATGTCGAGTGGTACTACTCAGGATTATAATAAAATGTTAATTAAGTTAAGTTGTCGGTGGGCTTAATTAATTAACGAATATTTGTTTCTTAAATACTGAGATCAATTAAGTATTAAATATAAGCTCATGTTCAAGTTGGGATAAAAGGATAAGTCAGCACAAATTCTCTAATGAAATGAATATGTATTTATTAATTAATTTTGCTTTGGGTTAAGCATAGATAATTAATTAATTTGATGTCCGGTTTTATTTATTGTATTGGATTCCTGGTCTGGCCCAATTAGATGCCCAATATTTATTCTACTCTCTCGGGAATTATTATTAATAGATTATTGTATTTATACATTATTTAATAATGTGAGAATTATTTATCTGGATCTAATTGGCTAGGCCGATTAGGCTGTTATCATTCATATACAAAAAGAAAACGTGATAACGTGAGTAATGAGAGATACAATCAAAAAATTCATTCCTCTCAGATCTCTGTCCACACGGAGGAGAGGAATGGTCGGGACACAGTCTAGAAGCTCCAGACACACGAGCGAAATCAGAGCTTTCCAAGGACACAGGTATGAATTCGTCCTCCCAATCCTTCATCACCTACCAATAAACCACGACCAATAAGGAGCTACAGTCAACCTCCATAATCTAAAGAAGAGAGAATCTCTGGAGTAACATTGAAATTGAGATGGTTGTTTTGCTTGCATTATTGCCAAGTGTCTATGTCCTCTCCAGCGGATCTATTCATGGCTTAAGACTATAAATAGAAATCGATCTTTAATCGTTGAAGACATAGGAAATACAAAGCATTCAAGCATATATGCTCTAGCATACTCAAAACAAATAAAGCGAAGAACTCTTGAAAGAACTCTTGAACCGATAGTATTTGATATAGTTCTTCTCTCTAGAGTAATTTTAGTTCTCTTTTCTACAGGAGTGTATTACCTATAACCTGTGTTATGAAAATCGGCCCGGCCCGGCCAGTTGAACCGGTCCAATCGGGAATCGGTAATAAATTCGGGCCGGGTTGGATATAAACTCGTTTTTGCAATTGACCCGGTGTGATCCGGCCGAATCAACCGGTTGAACCGGAATTCGGTACCGGGTTCGGCCCTGTTTGGCCATTTCATATAATAAATATTTTTTTTCTATTAAAAATGTAAGGAGTAGGAGTCAAACCCTTCCCCTCTAACAATTTCATGCATGACTTCACCACTTGGCCAAACAACCTTGTTGTCAAATTATCATAATTAAATTTACTTGAGCTATTCTACGCACCCTTCAGTCACGCACTCCTCGGGTTGACCCAGCGGTTCAACCGGTTCGACCGGATGAAGCAGTAAATTTATGTTTTTCGGGTCGATGATCGGGCCGGTTATGAGAACATAGCCTATAACAATATTTTGGAAAGTGGGTTTCAAATTTCATTCGTGTTCTATATTTCCAAACTCATCTTTCTGCCAAATTGGTGAAAATTGATTCAAAATTTCCCTATAGGATTCAACCCGCTTGTGTAGGATTTTGCCTCGCCACCTTTATGCCGCCTTCGTCTTGCTATTTTCAGTTCCGTTCGCCGACGTTACTGCGTTTAATTAAACAAATCAAAATTTGAAGAGTCGCACCGACAAAACTGTAATAATTAAACAATCTACCAATTGTTTCGATCAAATAAGAACAACCTGTTTCACTGTCGTGTCAAATCTATCTCGTTGATTGAAGCGAATAGCCAGTTGAAGGTATGAATTTAGTTCTCTATCTTCACCATATCAACTATCAACATCATTTCAGAGTCCACTGGGGGCCACTCTTCTACTAAAAAGCTGAACAAGTCAGTTCAATACTTTTTCTTTTGAAAGTTGAAAACTTTGTGTTGTTTTTAAAAGTGTATTTATAAAATTATTTATAATGATTGAATATTGATTTTGATTTGTCCGTTTCGAATTCCCATGAACATCGCCTCCCTTAACTTTGTTCGAATTAGCCGCCGACAAGCATTACGATCTATATGGGAGAAGAGCTCCTACCCCTGTCATCACATTTTCCTCCATTATTGAATTGTGTAAAGTCGATAATTAAATGAATATATGGCTCCAGCTCAATCATCAATATAAGAGGGAAATGAAACCGCAACTACGCAATGAAACCAGGGCCGCGCTATTTCGCCACCATCATTGATTCTACTCACAAAGGAGCCTCCTCTTTTCTACTCCCACCGAGGTTGTGCACTTTCTTTTCGGCACCGTAATTTAAAAAAGTTAGTGTAGATTGATAAAGGTGTGAGACTTATACATTAATTAATAATTTATAATTAGTTTGTGAGTTAGAGGTATGAGACTTATTTAATTAATTAATATTTTTAAGTTGATTTGAGTTATTAAAAGTGTGAAACATACTTCCTTTTTCAGAAAATGGACAAGTTGGGTAGAACAATCCGAAAAAGAATATTGGACAAGTTCTAAAGATTTCTTGTACTCATACATAAGTCATCAAGCATCCGTTTTCATTAGTAGTGTTTTATTTTTAAAAATGGTAAAAAATTTGTGGTCATTGCCTAAAAGAAACAAGACACTACTAATGGAGCAAAGATGATATAATTTTTTTTAAAAGTGTGACATATAACACACTTAAAAATTGAAAGTGAAAACACACAAGTGTACCAATTTCGAATATCCAAATCTCCAATCTATTTCAGTATTTCATATTTGCAACAAAAAGTTGGGAATTTCAAATTCTACTAAGATTTTTCAAATTAAATTACGACCAATCCAAACATATATTTTTATTAAGTAGAGGCTAATCTATCCTTGTAATAAAATATTAAAACCAGAACTATCCTTACAATTGTTCCAACACCAAGCAAATACACGACTAGGAAAACACAAATCATTAGTACGACAGTTCTAATTTACATTTTTGAAGTGTGTTAGGAAGTTTGAAAAATGTGACAAACAGCATATGAAGACGTCAGCGCAAGGATAACAAGTTAGCAGTAATGGAGTTGGTGTCTGAACAACGGGAGCAGCAGGAAAGAAAGCTAAAGAAACCTGCTTCTGTGGGTTGAGCTATATCTCTTTCTCGCTTTTGCAGAACTCGGACGAACTCATCCCAGCTTAGATTTCCATCTTTATTCGTATCGAAAACATGGAAGATGACATTCACAACATTGTCACTCATAGAGATCCCACACACCTGCAAAGGATTACGTAAGAGTCCAAACTATGCCGGACTGACTACTGATGAATTATTTCCATGGTTTAAAATAAGATATATACTCCCTCCGTCCCATTTAAAGCAACGCATTTTCCTTTATGAGACACCACACTTAAAGTGATACGTTTATGAAAAAGGAAATAACTTTTAAAAAAAATACTCCCTCTGTCCCATTTGGAACGACCCGTTTTCCTTTTCGAAACGTCCCATTTGAAATTAACCTGTTTCCGAAAAAAGAAATAATTTTTCAAAACAATTACATTATCTCTCCTACTTTGTCATCTATCACTCATTTTATCTCTCCTACTTTTCTCACTATCTCACTCATCTTCTCTCTCTTACTTTATAATATACTCATTTCTTATACTTTATCATCTACTTTCTTAATTTGCGCACACTAAAGAAACGAATTGTTTCAAGTACTACATTATCTTCTACTTTTTATTTATCTCTCCTACTTCTCTCATACTTTATCATCTTTATCTCATACTTTATCATTTACTCTCTCAGTATCTCACTCATCTTCTCATCTTACTTTATCATTTATTCATCTCTCATACTTTATCATACACATTTTTTATTCATGCGCCAAAAAGAAACGCTTCGCTTTAAACGGGACGGAAAGAATACATACATGGTATCCGCTAGTGTACGTGTGAGTGATTAACTAGAAGAGGAGTGAACAGTTTGGTCAGGATACTAAAAGCTAGAGCAATGTAATGTGCACACCCAAGGAAAAAGCAGGTGCAGATGAAATATCAAAGTTCAGAATTTAGCTTTTAGAAGCAAAACAGGTATGGGCACCTACTTGTTGGGCAGCTCGTTGTAGATCCTTCCTTGACAGCAATCCATTTACATGTCCAAAACTAAATAGTGCCAAAGAGAAGGGCTGCAATTTGTTTCCGCAGCTCAGCAAAACTTTTAAATTCCTCAGGCGTAATCTGAATATTGTGAATATGTGGCTGATTATCTAAATCATCAACACGGTCCAGCAGCTTACTTAGGTGCTTCAAATCGGCTGATGCGACCATGGACAGCGCGAAGTCCTTGGCAGATATGGTTCCTCGTAACTTATAATCATAATGAGCAAATTCTAGATTAACCATCTGCAAAGTGCCCAAGAAAATTAATTGACAACATTAGTGCAGCAAAAAAAGAAAAAAAGGGATAGAATTAATGAAATCTATGCTAACAAGGACTTCCATGATTCATTTTGAAATTCAATTGCATGCGACAGTAATTACAAGGATATATCATCATTCACAAAAAACATAAGAACATGAACGATGCAGACAATAAAACATTTCAAAAGACAAAATAAGTAGCCTTCATCAAACAATGACTTGATTGGTTCGGTCCAATCAGTTCAAGCTAAGAGGTACCTAAGTTGGAGTTCTAAACAGACTATAATTTAATGTTTGTGCCAGAACACTAATTATCTAAAAGTCTGTTCCAGAAATGAAAAAGAAAAAAGAAAATTAATTATAACTTATTCATTATATCAATAAATAAATTAAAGTACATCACTGCATGAGCTGGTGAGAGAATTAATAAATACGGTAGTGTAACAAAGCACTTCAACTGTTAACCAATACAGCATGGGATACTAATTCTTGTGAGGTAAACTATTTTATGTCAACTAATTTGTTAAATTCAGTTAACTTACTTCATCATGCAGATCTCTTAAGAATTGGACAAATTTGTCATGCTCGAGAAGGTGCTTGCCATCCTTTCCAAAAAAAAGCTCGAGCAAGCCTCCATTTTCCACTGAACCACCCAACTTGTGGCCTGCACGAAGTCCATCGCAGTGGACAGCCCCTTGCCTATTGTGAGCTTGCATCAAGGTCATCACTTTTTTAAACTCCTCTATGTCAATTGCACTATTGCAGAAGAAAATAAAATGTGAGGAAATTGCAATACTGTTTTCAAATATTATAAAACAGAGCATAGAAATAATGAACATAATGAAAGGAATATCCAAGTGCCAAATCTGAAGGGTGAACAGAAATTTCGACATGGACTAGGCCCAGAAAATTCAGTCTAGGTATTTTGATTGTGCAGACTGCTTGTCTGGTCAAACCGGTACCTACCCATTGCAGTCCTGGTCAAACATCTTGAATGTTACCGAAAAACTTGATTCTGGTATACTCAGAAGTGTAACAAAGAATAAGTACCTGTTGCAAATCCTTAGAAGATTTAGCCATGCAAGCAGCAATTTTTCAAAGAGAATGTGCAACGCAGGAAACCATGATGTTCCACGAGAGAAGGCACAATAGACAAAGACACAGAAGCCTAAAGGGGATAGGCCAAAAAGATAAACAAAATACATAAATAATTAAAAGGCTGTGATGCCCTCATAATACAAACAGCAGTCGTAACTTACTCTTTGAATGATATTAGGCCATCACAATTTGTGTCGAAGAGCATAAAGAAAGATGATGATGCACAACGCAATGCACCCGGGCTCCTTTCCCCTCTGAGATATCCATCTCTTACAAGGTTAGATTCAGATGGAGGGAATACAGGAATCAGTGCTCGCATCAGATCAGCTGGTTTCATAAAAATTTCTCCATCATCAGCACGAACTGATGCAAAATACTCAAACACCTTCAGAAGGAAGATGATGGGTCATATATTAAACTAAATATTATATAAAATTAAGTTAGGATGAAATATAAAGAGAACAAGAGTTGCAAGGCTTTATAACTAATGACATGGATGAAAAGAAGTTTGAAGCATTTGGTTCAAAGTACCTAAACAATTGTAGGAACACCAAGAGAAGACTAAACACTTACGTTCGATTAGTAGTAGAACTATTTAGTTTTTGTGCTCTAGCCTTATTACTTGTCATCTTTCTCCAGGTATACAATTTAACTTCATCACTATTTTATATTTCTATTTTTTAGTTAAACCATACAAGTTTCAGTTCAAAGTTGATCGTTTCAAGTTTGAAACTAAAAGCTCTAGCTGCTTCTTTGCCTTCCAATAAAATGACCTATGTAGTCTATTCTGCTATTCTTCCTAGTTGCGGAATTGAGAGTATAGAGTCTATACCAATTGAAGGTTTTATCAGCAGTCCAATCGATTATATTAAGTTCATGTCATGCCAATATCACCTCCAGTAATTTGTGGCAAGTAGCTCATCTTGATAGCACAAGGAAAATAATTCTACTAACAATAGGAACTTAGTGTGAGTTTTCATATACCAGTATTTTTACAATCAGACTTATAGTCCCTCTTCAAAACCATGCCTGATTTCACCACATATGCTCTAAATTTAGTTTTTCAATTAAGAACTACACATCCTAATGCAAAGTTGAGGATTTATTTGTTCTTCTCTTCCTTTGGCGACTATGCTAGCATAGCACTGACATATTTTGACTAGTAAATTCCTTATGAACTCTAAATATCAAGATCTTTTATAAGTCAAAGACATAACAAAAGGGATCTGATCTATGTTGCATAGACACGGGACACGTGACACGTGATAGGACACGATACGGACACGAGACATGGTATTTTATAAAAGCTTAGGACACGACACGGCAATTTGACACGCCGTTTAGAGTGTAAAATCAATTAATTTTGTATTTTTCATTAGAATTAGGTGCAACGTATACTGAAACATATGATACACCGAAATTGGAGTGTCGTATCGTGTCCGACAAGTAGTCGACACGATACGTTGAGGTTTTCTGAAGGTCCGTGCAACAGAGGATCTGATTGAACCTCGGGATTGTTCAGCCTCACTTGTCCTTTCACTTGCATAAAAAATTGACAGCGCCAATGTTAACCGTGAAACCACTTTGTGATTCTTTACATAGTCATTTCGATGGAGGATGTGCACAAAAAGAATAGACTCCATAACTAATCAAATACGACAGAATGCTCAAATTGCTCCAATCATTTTTAGCACAAATTAGGGGCAGCTCATAATTCCCGTATAGTAATTCGGATGCAGATACATTAATCAGATAAGAAAAATATACCTTCTCAGGAGGACTACGCATTCTGATGCGCTTCTCATAATTAAAGAATATTTTCCTTCTATATGCTTCTGCACAGCACCGTACAAGCAATCTTTGTCAACAGAAAAGCAAATCAACTCTCAAGAATAAATCCTTGCGAAAAGCTTCACCATTTATTTTACCTCCAAAGAAAAATTTAGATTCATTATTTCGGTTCTGCGAGCTTCCTGAAAGGGCGGCAGCCGGGGCTGGCGCTGCGCAGTCAGCGAATGATACATGCGGCGGAGAGGAAGAAAATAAGTGAAGAGAAAGGGCGAGGATAGAGCTGGTAAATATTCCGGCCGAAACCCATCCTAGTAAATTGCTTTTCTGATCGCCGTTAGGGTTCTTCTGAAGGTGCGCAGATTCAGGGGACGGGGTAGCGGAAACTAATTGACGGAATTGGAGACGTTTCACGGTGTAGAGGTGGTGGAACGGTGTGGCGGATCGTCGGAGAGCTGACCAACCAGACATAATTCCCAATTAGTGAGTTTCAGCTGGTACGCCGAGTTTGAGAAAATATCATTTTTTTTGGTGATTTGTTGTCTATGTCTGATTTTCATCATTTAATGTAGTTTGATTTTGGTTATTTATTTTTTTAGTGAGTCTGATTTTGGTTCTTCGATCAAGAGTGTCCGTCCAATTAAGGCGTGAGTATTATACTCTTTTTGGAGGACCAAAATCAAGCTTATTTAAAAGATTAAGGATCAAAATTGAATATATCACATTGAAGGAGCAAAATCGAACTAATATAAAGTTGGAGGACTATAATTGGATCCTGCCACATTAGAGGACCAAAATTAGACCAATATAAAGTTGGAGGACTAAAATTAGACCCTGGTATATTAGAGAATCAAAATCAGACCAATGACACAATGAAAGACTAAAAATGATATTTTCTCCAAAATATATATAATCTCAAAATTTGAAATATTTTGAGAACGAATACCACAATATTTTAAACTTTTTTAAAGAATATGGATTTTACCAATTTCCCTCGTCTTTTTCAATATCATATTTCTTCATTATTAATAAATATTAGATGAACCCAAAAAAGATTTATTAAGCATAACACAAATAAACAAGATTAAACTGTGATCACAAGTAATTCTCGTCGAATAAAAGTCAACATCTTAGCACAAATCTAAATAAGGTAATTGCAACCTATTTGTATCTTTCTTCCCTCGCTTGAACTTCTCCTTCTTCGCATCCCTTATTGCCTCTAATTGTGATGTAGATATCTCTTCAGTACCAAGAGATTGTGTCATGTGAATTCTTGCATTATCAATTCGGATATTCTGAGTCAAACTCTTTTTGCTTACTCCACCAATTAATTGCCGATAGAGTGAAGGATCTTGAGATAATGGTTGCTTCGAGGTCCTTGAGGCATCACTATGAGCTGGAATGGTAGGAGTGTTCTTACTTTTAATCTGCAGCAAACTTGTAAATTCATTTATTTAAACTCATTTGATGACATTTGAATTGATAAGTTCATATATTTACACTAAAAACATTGGCATTCGATGCATCTACTTGGGTGGAAGCATTTTGATTATCATCTTTTGAACTTTTGACGGATGAACTATACATTTTCTTATGTCATTTGCCCTACAACAGTGAGATATATCAATTATACTAATCACTTAATACCTTACTACTAACCAATCAGTTAATACTAATATACATGTGATTCACTCGACTTAGTAGTTATTTTATCCACATGAGATTTTGTTCCTTTTCTATACACCTATGCAACTCAATTAGGAAAAATTATAAATGAGACATAAACATTCAATAGTCTACGAATGCTTAATTATTATACCTGCTATTTACTTGCTTCAGCTGTTGTTGACAAATTACTTGCACTTGATGCTGGAAAACTCATATCAATGATAGTAGTAGTAGCAGCAGCACCAAAAATATTCAAGGGAGTTAAATTCATTTATACAACACATATGTAATTAAGTTTAAATGTTATAACAACATATTCTCAACTACTAGACAGTAATGTTTCTGAAGTAGAACTTAAACTAGAGAGGAAGACATTGCTCGGCTAAATAAAGTACTCAAGAAGGTAGCAGAAACTCAATAATGAAAAACATACAACTAATTCACCATCATAAATAACAACAGCCAAATAGCCAACCAAGAAATTTGATTTACATAACTAGGAAGTAAATCATCAATCAGTGAAATACCTGACTACTTGCAGTCAAAATAGGAAAACACACATCTACCTCTTGTTCCATCGGTGAAGTGGTTGTTAAAGGCTGTCTTGAGTATTCATCTCCTAAGAAAATAAAAACATAGGAGACGTATTTAAGAAGAAAAATAATTCATAAATAATTAGATACTCTAAACCTGAAGTTCCATGAATATCTCATTAATATCATCCATCATTTGAACGGTCCCAATAATACTTGAGGTCGGCAAATCCGTCAAATTAATCTATGCAACATACTCTCTCCGTCCCAAACATATATGCCTATTTGATTCTTCACACATATTAAGAAAAAATTTAATGATATGAAAGTTAGATAAATGTTCGTATTGGAATATGAGTAAACTAAAGTAAATTACTAAAAAGTTAATGACATAATTGTATTTGCTATTATAAAAGTTGGATAAAGTGGTCTTTTGCTATATTATCATATTAATTAGACCATAAAAGTTAGTGAAATATTTAGTTAGGAACAAAAAAAATTGCTAATAGGCATATAAATTTGGGACAGATGAAAAAGAAAAGAAGGCATATATATTTGGGACGGAGGGAGTATTATGTAATTATAACATGTAT
Source organism: Lavandula angustifolia (assembly GCA_028984105.1). Taxonomy (NCBI): domain Eukaryota; kingdom Viridiplantae; phylum Streptophyta; class Magnoliopsida; order Lamiales; family Lamiaceae; genus Lavandula; species Lavandula angustifolia. The sequence continues at coordinate 20,974,229 of CM054826.1, read as the reverse complement.
TTAACAATGAATAACTAAATTAATTAATATGATACCTGAATATTTATCGTATCTTCATTTATAACATTACTCCTCAACATTTCCTATTTTTTAAGTGGGCAGCCTATGGTGTTGTGTCCTTCTACTCCACAGTGACCACATTTGCAGGTTTTTTGTTGTCTCTTCAATTTGTTTAGATTAGACTTTGAAATCTGAGCTACCTTCCCTCGCAACTTTCTTTTTTGACTTGAGATTAGTTCATCAGCCTCTTTTCTCCTTTTTGTTTCAGGCCTACCAGCTCCTCTATCCTCATTAGGAGGCAAAGTTGGTATAAAATTGGATTTTGCCCACTTACACTTGCCATTGATAGGCACTATATGTTGGATTTTGTATACTGTAAGTAAATTTTATGCTTGTATACAATGTGTTTTGTCCCTACCACTATTTTATTCTCCTATATGATAAATATATATATATATATTTGCACATGTTATCCTTTATCTTGTATAAAAGTTAGATTTGTGTGGTGTGTCAGGTATCACAGAAGACAACACAAATTGGTTGAACTAACAAGATATAAACAGTTATCACAGCTGAGACAACTTCAGGATAAGTTGTCGGTTTAAGCTGCAGTTTAGATAAGAAGTAGCTTGTCTTAGCTGCTTGTCTTTACTGGTACACTGAAGGTGGTGTATTGATGGATCACAGTGAGATGTGTTCTCCTAACTGACCTTAGTGGAGAACCAAGATCTCGGTGACTTAGCTGGTCTTAAGCTTGGTAAGACTTCAGCTGAGCGCATTTGGCTATCTATCACTTTGACCTACTATGGTGAACGTCATCGCGGCCAGATCTACGTATCTTGGGTGTTAGTAGATATTTGTGGCTCAGGCTGGTTGTCTGTATCTTGCAATCGTATTCTAGTAAAATGGGTTGATAATATCCCCTCAGGAACTCGAAAGGATTAACACACTAAACCCCGCCGGTTGATTAAGTTCAGATGTGTTAATAAGGTCGAGTGGTACTACTCAGTGTTGGTCCGGAGACGAGAGTCAGGTGTAGAGGGGGGGGTGAATACACATGAGTACTGTTTTTTTTCTCAAACCGAAGGACAGCTGAGCTGTTGCATGCAAATGATGAACAGTGCCAGATAATAACCATCGATCGCGGGTCAGAGAGTGAGCCAACTACTAAGCTCTTCTACTGACTTTAGTCAGTGGTTGATTCTCAGTCGAAGACTTAGTGCGGATTAGAGTGTGGGGCCCGGAGATTCGTCTCAGTTGAAAACGTGATTTCCTCAAGTCAAAACAATTTTGGCTAGTGCACTTTTAAGAAAATGTTTTATGCAAGATATGATATTGTAAGCAGTTTGTATGTAGTGCAATAAAACTGTAAACAACACAAGCAATTTTTAACGTGGTTCGAATACGCAAGATCCTACGTCCACGATCCTGCTAAGGTATCTGAGCAATAAAACAGGAGGTCTTGTTGATTAATCTGAGCAAGTCTCAGCAAGGTATCTGTGCGCTGGACAGACCCTTCTAAGTTATAGTCCTTAGCGACTTTTACGAATCAAACCGAGGTTTGAAGGGGAGTGGAATTTCTCCAACTAGAAGGAGTTCTTACAGTAAGAACAATCACTAAAAGTGAACTCCTTAGAGAATCTAAGCTATAGATATGAACTTTTGAGCTTAGTTAGAGAAGAGGGATCTAAAGAACTCTAGAGAGAAGAACTAAGAGTAGGGGTGCAAATTCGGTTGCGGTTATTCGGTTATAACTGTTACCGAACCGTTACCGCCGGTTATGGTTAATCGAATAACCGAAGTTCGGTTAACGGTAACGGCAACGGTTAATGAATTGGGTGCATCAACGGTTATCGGATTAACCGAACGGTTAACGGTTATAACCGAATAACCGCCCAACAACTAGTTGACTGAAAGCGACATTGCAGGCAAGTTGGTTAACAAAAAGTGGATCCAATCTGTTTGAACATCCCCGGATCCAATCAGCAGTAGTAGAGAGTCCTCTTCCCCCAACCGTCTGAAGTCACTTCCACAGAGTAGGGAGTAAAGGCAGGCCCTGCTCACTTTGATTTTTCTCATCTGGTTTTGGTCTATGGGGCGGAAAAGTGGTCTTGGAAGCAATCTGTCTCAAAACCATGGTGATTGACAGTATGAATGCATTCCCGAAGGGGTTGCTTCGATAGGTGGAGCTAAGCGGTTTCTTTGGTAGGGAATGAAGCCTTTCCTTGGGAAGATAAGGACTGCATCCACCAGCGACTGCGCCAAGCCTCCACTTCTTCATCCATTCGGACCATTCCCAGTGCAAGACTGCAACTTGTTCATTGGTTTAGGGAACTCAGTTAATTTGGGTTAATCGATTAATCGTTCGGTTAGGTTAATCGGTTAAACCGAGTCCAAACGGTAACGGCAACGGTTACGAGAATATGGTCTTTTTCGGTAACGGTTAACCGAAAAACGGTAACGGTTAACCGTTACCGAACCGTTTTGCACCCCTAACTAAGAGTATTCTATTGAGCAAGTTCTTCGCTGGATTTCTCTTGAATGCGCTAGAGTTGTTTTGAAAGCTTGAGTGTTTTTATCCCTTGATATCCCGTGCGTGCAGCTCAGAGATCCTTCTCTATTTATAGTTGTGACCTAGGCATATGTCCGTTGGAGACGACGATGCCACATGTCACAAACTTCCAAAGAAAATGGCCATAAGTTCGAATTGTTGCAGCAGAGTTGTTGATATTGTTCATGAGAGCAGCTTTAGTTGGTCAGAGCAGGTATTGCGTTGATGGCTTCTCATTGGTCGAGGTTTGTGGTAGGTGAGATATGTCAGACATCGATCTTCATCGGAGTTGACTCTCACTCATCCTCGTATGATTTTCTGCTAACTTTCGAGTGATGTTAATAGCTGGGTCGTTTCCTGTCGGATACAATAGACTTGATGTAGTCTTTGTCTTCTTCGTCTGAGTCGGCTGGCAAGATATTCTACTGAGTGTAGTTAGCTGTAGACTGCGAAGGTACTGAGCTTTGTATAAGGTTCTTCTATGCGATGTACGTCGGCGATAAGGTGTCTTCTACTGAGGCGAAGATCAGCTGATGACTTAAGAACACAAGCTCTTACACTGATGACATGGGGTTCTGGAAAGTAACTTCCTACTGATGATCAGTCCAACACTTTACCCCGTACAGGACATAGACATAAAAGATACGAAATCAACAGTCTAGCCTATTACATCATCTAATCGTATCAACACTACACTACTGATATCAGCTAGGTTTTGGGATCTTCAATTCCATAGTATACACACTACGATTTTCCCCAATATTATTTTAACCCAATAAAATGCTGAATATCATCTACTGACTCATAACCCAACAATTTCCCCCTAATTGATGATGCCAAAATCTCTATAATCTAAACTACTGATAAATAAAATGACTTCAGTTAAAAACTGAGCAAATAACTTAAGGAAACCAGCAGCTGACAAATAGGCACATCAGAGAAACGGTTATGTGTGAGTGTGTGTCAGATCACTTTAGTGATCAGTTGTGATAAACAATAACTCAAACAAAAGCCTTAAGATAATGAGTGATTGTCTGGCCAGAAGAAGGAACTGTTATATATGAAATGAGTTACAGAGTTCCTATCTTCTATACAAAAAAGATACGAAGACAGCTGCTAACGTCTGAACTTCTTCGTCTTGTTCTTGAAATCCGCAGACTTGAGGATCCAATCCGTAATACTTGTAGATTCTGGCACGCAGAGTTTGGATTTCCTCAAGATCGCTTGGCAGCTGAGAACTAAGATCATGATGATAGGCTACTGCATCGACCTCGTCTTCAATCTCCTTGGTGCATAAAACACCACGAGTGGTTCTGGGAGGAGGTACTCTTCTGAATGCAGGAGCAACTAGTGGCAGCTTCTCCTTAGCAAGGATCATATGAACCTGTGCTCTGAGTCTGGCGTTTGATTGATGTAGAAATTCATCGAACAGCTGATTTGCCGGAATCTCAGTAGGATAGCACTGATACACATAGTACCCTTTGATGAACTTGATCTTGAGTTCCTCCCATTCCTCGTTTAGATTCCATGGTATCCACTTGTCTACATGGCGGTGAGGAGTTTTCTTCTAATAAGTAGCTCTCGGAGTGCCTCGCCTGTAGTATTTGGATGACCTGGGTATCTATTTCTTCCAATCAATGACTGGTTCATTGGCCATCTTGTCTGTAGCTTCGATGATCTTGGCCAAATCTTCCAGCCTTTTCTTTTCTCTAAGGTCAGCTGCTCTAGTGTCTCCTCTCCGGAGATTCAGTCCTTGCAGCGTTGCCTCCCAGGTGGCTCTTTCATCCGCCTCGTGCTCAGGAGTTAGTTTCGGAACATCTGACATTCTTTGAGCTAGGGGTATTTTGTCAGTGTCAGAGATAGCCTCATCATCAGCTGACTGCTGAGCTTTCTTTTTCTTCTGAGCATCCAGAAGCTTTTTGGCTGCGCCCTTAGCAATTTTGCCTACAGGCTTCCTGGGCTTCTTAGCCTTCTAGATCTCTTCCTCAAGACGATGCTCTAGGTCGAGCTAATCCTGAAGTTGCTGAGCAACTCTCTTGGCGGAGCGCCTTATATCGAAATTTGGGCGCCGGGGAAGGTGGTGGAGAATCTTCAGTAGCTTTCTCCTTCCCCGGGCTCTGCGGTGGTAGTGGTTCGTTGTCTTGATCATCTTGGTCCACATACCTCGTGACCTCCTCAATGTGCTGAGCCGAGGAAGATCCTCCGGTCTGCTCTGGCACATGAGTCAGTGGTATGATGGCCAGACATTGGACTTCGGGAGTGGGTGTAGGGCTGACTTTAGCTTGAGCAGCTGAGCTTTCACCCTTGGCAATTTCTGCAATTGCTTCTGCCTTTTCTCCCTTATCCACCTGCGCCTTCTCCACCTCATTCTTATCTTCCCCCTTTTTGGCATCATCAGCCAGGGTCAGATGAGCACGGATGGCAGACACCTCTTTCTCCAATTTGAAAAGAATATTTTTGATGGAGGTGGTGGTGGAGTCGAAATCCCTAATAGCATCACAGTTGTGCTCTCAATCTTTCTCTTGGTCAGCACGTATCTATTTAATCTGAGCTGCTGTCTCCTGTCTCAGTTTCAGGAGGGACTCATCATAAGAATCTGTCATTTCAGCTTGAATGAGCTTGAGGGCCTCCACTAGAGACAGGCTTGGTTATGGCTTGTTTTAAGAATCTGGCAGACACCTCTTTCTCTTGGTCAGGCTTGGTTATGTTTGAGGGACTCATCATAAGAATCTGGCGACACCTCTTTCTCTTAGTTATGGCTTGTTTTACACTGGAGGTGGCCATCTTGGTACGCTCATCCATAGTGGTTTGGACTGTAGCGAGGCTCTGAGTCAGCTGCTTAGAAAATTTCTTATACTGTTCTTGAAGAAGCTGCTGACTCTGAGCGGCAAGGTCCGCTTTCTGAGCTGCGAGGGCGGCCTCAACTATCTCCTGAATGTTGATAGAGGTAATAGGAGCTTCTGCGACCTTCTTCACCTCGCTGGCAAGCTTGTCAACTGTCTTAGTCTGAGACTTGGTATACTGAGCCCATTTAATATGTACGTCCTTGGCGAGGAGATGACTGTTGACAGACTTGGAGGACACGGAACTGATAGGTTGAGCTTGGTAAGAGCTGGTTCCGAGCCTCTGCTCAGAAGCTACGAGTTGTTGCTCTCAACTCGGCTTCGAGGCAATTGGGGCATCACCTGATTTCGGCTTGGGTGATGGTGATTTGCCCTTCTCGCTGGGAGTTTTACCCTCAGCAGATCCTCCCTGGTCTGCTTCCTTGGGTGCCAGATCCACATCATTGTTATCATCATTATTATCATTGTGATGGGATGGCGGCGATGGGCTGACGTGCTGATCTGAGGATCTTAAGCTGAGAAGATAAAGCATTGCAGCTCTTAGATCCTCAAATGATGCAAGGTCAGCGGGTTCTCCAAACCCAATTGCTGACTGAAGGCTCTGCTCCTCCATTAGTAGGGACAATGTTGACTAAGTCATTATGAGCTCTTCGAGTATATCCCAACTCAAGAATCTCAGCAGCATCTGTGTCCTCGCCCTTATCGCGATATCGACCAGATCCATATGATCAACGATTTCTGGGATCTATGCCGATACTTCTCCTGTGGCTCGAAGACGAGCCGACTGGATGGTCGTCCACTCAGGAGATGTTTCCACAGTCGATTCGATCTCATCCGACTGTGTCTCCTCAGAGCTAATACGCTGGACTTTTTCTTTGAGCGTGGCACCCTTAATGCCTGTGTCCGCATCTAGTATGTTCTCCTCCTGAGTAGGTGGAGGAGAGACCGGCTTTGCTGGAGCCTCAGACGCTCTGGCCTTAGAAAATCTCTTCTTCTTAGGTGGGTCGGCGCGAGGGGGCAGGTCAGTAGTGACTCTCTTCTGTGTAGCTGGCCCTCGCCCGACTGACTTCTCAGCAGCGGCTCTAGTTTTGAATTTTATGAGCTTGCTGTCGAAGTATCTGGAATCAGCAAAGGCTGCATGATTCGATACTGAGTCTTCTATCAGTACGAACATCTTCATCCCGTACAGCAGTTTGCCCACACTAATAAGTCGCCTCTCTCCAGAGGGTGTGGCGACAAACTTTTGCCCTTAGCCTTAAGCTCAGCCACGTAGTATTCGGTCCAGTTGACCTGGACTCCATCTTCTATGATCATCATCAGCTGAAGACGTGGCTTTGACAGCTGATCAAAGGAACCGGCAGAGCTCGTTAGTATATGTGTGACGATGTAGGTGAGCCCGCGGTACTCAGGTAGAAGTTGGTTCTTTGGCAGCGCGGATTTGAATGTAATGTCATCTCTGCCGCAGAACCGGTGGACATAGGAGTTCAGCTCCTTCTCCTTATATCCAACTGGGGAGATTCTGTGGGCCGGAAGATCGAACGATGCTTGCAGCGTGGCTCGGATATCAATGTCATGGTGATCGGACTCCCACTTCTGAGGGGTCACCTCCCTCATATAAGCGAACTGGGATACTTCCCCGTCCGTATCCTCTACGGATCTCCAGTTGTAGTAAACCTCTGCGACTTGTTGAGGAAGATAAGCCTTGGGATGCTTTGCGACAAGAAGCTCGAGGTAAGACGCTTCCAGAGCCATGTAGATAGACTCAAGGTATGGAAGCTCAGTCTGATGAAGAGCCATCGTCGACTCGAACTGGATCCTTGATTTGATGATCTCATCAACTTGCGGTGGGGTCAGTACAATCGCCATGATTATCTGCAAAAAACTTTGTCAGCATTTGAAAATAGAGTAAGTCAGTAAAGTTTTAAGCAGAGAATAAGGAAACTTACCGTATTATAGAGAGCTTGAGAGAAATGCAGAGCAGTTGAAGAGGGAATGAGAAACTGAATGCAGAAAGCTCTTGAGAATGAAAATGGCGAAAAAAAATAAAAAAAATAGATTAGAGTGGTGATCGAGAGATTTTATAAGATATGCATATCAATTGGTTTTGATCCAACGGCTGAAATTCAATCTCGCGTTTTAATGATAGCTATGATTTGATGTTATAAACGGAATGATTACTTAGGCCGCCTCTAATCTAGATCCACGTAGGATATGCGCAGTTAAGGTAAGGTGAGAAGACATGCATTAAATGCGTTGCAGGCAGCATTATAGTCTAAATCTTTTAAATGAGAACGGTTTCCTACTAACTTAAACCTTAAAAATTAATGGCGGGAAATAAATGCTTATTAACTACTGAGTGCAAACGACTGATATATTAAATGCGAGCATGCTTATGAGAAGGTTATTTAAAACTACGCAAACCTCTTCAGCTAAACTTTTACGATCAGCTGGTTACCGTATAGACTCAGGAGGACATATGAAGTGCTGATGACCACATTCCCCCTTACTGTGTAGTGTCAGATTCACCCGACTGAATCAAGTACTGAGTCTTCTGACCTGTCGTACTGTTTCCTACACTTGATTCCAATTATTGCTTTCTACTGACTCGATTCAGTAGGATCCAGTAGACCTAGCTCAACTGATAATTCTCTGAATCTGTTCTCAACTAGTGGTTTGGTCAGTATGTCTGCCCTTTACTTGTCAGTATGGATTTTCTCCATTCTGATGTCCTTCTCGACATGGTCTCTAATGAGGTGGTGTCGAATATCCACGTGCTTGCATCTTGTATGGAGAACTGGGTTCTGAGTTATGGCAATTGCACTGGTGGAGTCGCAGTAGATGGGCACTTCATCCTGAGATATACCATAATCTCTCAGTTGTTGTCGAAGCCAAATGATCTGGGCACAACAACTTCCAGGAGCCATGTACTCAGCTTCAGTAGTGGACGTTTCCACTGAATGCTGTTTCTTTGAGAACCAAGATATCAGTTTGCTGCCTAGGAACTGACATGTTCCAGAAGTTGACTTTCAATCTATGCTGTATCCTGCATAATCAGCATCAGAATAACCTGTCAGTATAAGATTATCATCAGCAGGATACCATAACCATGCGTCAGGTGCTCCCTTCAGATGTCGCAGAATCTTCGTTGCTGAGTCCATATGACTTCGCTTGGGATTCACTTGAAATCTTGCACATACACCTACAGCATAAGTTATATCAGGTCTGCTTGTTGTTAAATATAATAAAGAACCGATAATAGCTCTATAATCAGTAGAGTTAACAGAAGCTCCCTCTTTGTCTAGATCGATTTTGAAATTCGTGTTCATGGGGATCTTGACTAGCTTGCTTGAGTCGCAGCTAAATCTCTTCAGGAGATCTCGAGTGTATTTGGCTTGATTGATGAATATTCCTTCAGGTGATTGCTTTACTTGAAATCCAAGGAAGTAGTTCATCTCGCCCATCATAGACATCTCAAACTTCTCCTTCATCATTTTCTCGAATTGTTGACATATCGTCATGTTTTTACATCCGAAAATGATGTTGTCCACGTAGATTTGCACCAATAGGATGTCATATCCTAACTTTATGTTGAATAGGGTGCGATCTACTGTCCCCTTTTGAAAACCTTTCTGAAGCAGAAAGTCTGATAGGGTATCGTACCAAGCCTTGGGTGCTTGTTTTAACCCATACAGTGCTTTTCCAAGTCTGTACACCTGATGTCCCTACTGAAAGCCCGGCGGTTGTTCCACATAGACTTCTTCCTTCAGTACGTCGTTCAGAAAAGATGACTTTACATCTATTTGATATACTTTAAATCTCTGATGTGTTGCATAGGCTAGGAACAGACGAATATCTTCCAATCTAGCGACTGAAGCGAAAGTTTCATCAAAGTCTATCCCTTCTGCTTGACAGTATCCCTTGGCAACAAGTCGAGCTTTGTTTCTGACAATGACATTGTTTTCATCTCGCTTGTTCTTGAAGACCCTCTTAATACCGATCACGTGTTGATGTCTAGGTCTGTCAACAAGCTCCCAAACTTCGTTTCGAACGAACTGGTTGAGCTCATCTTGCATGACAATAATCCAATCAGCATCATTGAGTGCATCCTCTATTGCCTGAGGTTCTTCTATAGACAGGAAACAAGAATAAAGTGAGCTTTCTCCTTGACTTAATCTAGATCTTGTCCTGATAGTTGCTGATGGATCTCCTATGATAAGATTAGAAGAATGAGCGTCAAGCCATGAACGTCTGAGTCTGGCTTCTTCTTCTGATACTACTTCTGCACAGTCAATAGGTGTGTTAGGCATTTCAGTCGTGCTATTCTATGACTGTAGCAGTTTAGTAAGAAGGTTAGGGTCTACTGAGTTTCCAGGTTTAGAGGCATTTAGCTCAGGAACAGTAGTTGTTCCCCATGAGTTTATATTCTCAGTAGAGGTTTCAGTTACCACAGGGGCTTCCTCATCAACCATTGTTACCTGATGTTGATTCTTTTCAATAGAATCAACCAGGTTAGCTACATTGCTTGTGGGATGGGTCTGAATTTCCTCATCGTCTGACTCATCATCCCAACAATGCTGAGTCTTTTCGGCTTTGTCGTTTCTTCTTAGATTTCCTGTCCTCAGTAACAAACTCATCAAAGACAACATGAGGGCTTTCCTCCACGCAAAGGGTCTGATAGTTAAAGACTCTGAAAGCTTTACTGACTCGAGAGTTTCCTAAGAATACTCCTTGATCCGATTTTCTGTCAAAGACCTTCAACTGATCTTTTCCATTATTGTGAATAAAGCAAGGACAACCAAAACTATGAAAATGAGAAATAGAAGGAATTCTCCCTTTCCATAGTTCGTAAGGTGTCTTCATGTGTTGTTGTGTAAGTAGTGAGCGATTCTGAGTGTAGCAGGCGGTGTCAGTAGCATCAGCCCAGAACTTCGAGGGTAGTCCGGAGTCTGCTAGGAGCATTCTTGCTGCTTCTTTAAGCGTTCTGTTTTTACGTTCAGCAAGTCCGTTCTGCTGAGGGGTGCGAGCTGCTGATATCTCGTGCTTAATTTCCTCCTTTTCGCAGTACTCCTTAACTACTGAGTTGAGAAATTCTGTTCCTTTGTCTGAGCGAATTCTTTGAATCTTGATGTCCTTTTCCACACAGAGCTTCTTCAGCAGTTTTGCCAACTCAGTCATGACATCAGATTTGTTGGCTATGAAGATGACCCACGTATATCTAGAATAATCGTCAATAACGACGAGGGCATACTTCTTCCCTCTTATTGTCACTGGAGAGACTGGCCCGAATAAGTCCATGTGTAGCAGTTGAAGGATTCCATCAGTGGAAGGTGACGAAATTGTTGTATTGCTGTTCTTTGTCTGCTTTCCCTTCAAGCATGCTTCACAGTTTCTGTCTTTGATAAACGATTCATTGGGCAGTCCTCTGACTTTAGAGTTCTTGGCTAGCTTGTTTATAGTCTTGAAGCTCAGGTGGCTGAGTCTCTTGTGCCATAGTCATCCTGCCTTGTCACTAGATTTTGTCTGTGCAAGTAAGCAAGCCTCAGGTTCTACGGTTTTCCAGTTTGCAACATAGATATTCTTTCTCCGCGAGCCTGATAACACTATTTTCCCTGTAGATTTGTCAACAATTTCACATAAACCAGTGTCAAAGATAACTCTATTCAGATTGTCATAGAATTGACTGACAAAAAGGAGATTATGTTGAAGTCCTTCAACATATGTTACTCTTGGAACTGAAGCAGTCCCAATATTCAGTGTTCTATATCCCCTTATGTAGACTTTTGAGTTGTCACCAAACTCAATTCTGGGACCATCTTCTTGTACGTAGTTGGTCAACAGGCTCTTTTGATAAGTCATGTGTCTCGAGCAGCCATTGTCCACTATCCAAGGGTCCTTATGCACCTGCAAAATAGAGACAGTTTTAGGTACCCTTTGGTTCAGTTTGAGTCCTTAAGTGTTAGTGGGTGATTTCGGAATCCAGATTTGTCTCGGGGCCTTAGAAGTCTGAGACTTCTTCTTCTGAACCTTGTCAGCTTACTTCTCCACAGGACTTGGAGATACTGACTTTCTGGCTGTTTTGGGCTCAGGAGCTTTCTTTTTCTTAGGATGTGTGCTTCTCCTGACCCTGGGCTCATAGTAGTACGAACCATACTGTGCTGGATGCTCATATAGCGGTTCATTGTACTGCTCTGCCCATCTGACCTTCTTGGTTCCCCCTGAATTTGATCGTGGTGTCCTGGGGCTAGAACCTCTGGTTAGTAGCTTCTTATTACTCGGCTGAGGTGCAATCATCTTCTGTTTGTTCTTCGCCTGAGGTGTTGAGTCAGTAGCCTGAACCTTCCCTCTGACGAATCTATCAGCCAGCATTTCTAAGCTTTTTGACGTTGAAGTGGAAGCTTCATGAATATAGCCAAGTCCTTCTTTCATGACTGTTGGCCTTTGAGCTTTAAGCATGCTTTCCAACTTCTCCTTAGCTCATAGGTACTGTTCAGTCATCAGTTCTCGCCAGACCTCATCACTTCTTCGAAGTGATTCATAATCCTTTTCTACTCATGCGAGCTTCTGACTGAGTCGGGCTATTTCAGTATCTTTCTCAGAATTGTCCTTCGTCAGAGCTGATATCTGAGTTTCTTGAAGATGAGACTTAGTCATAAGAGAGTTAATCTCTTCCTTGAGTCTTACAACAAGATTCTCAGAGTCAATAGAGACCTGACAATTAGAAGAAAGTCTCTGATTTTCAGCCTTTACCTGTTCCAGTTCCTGAATGGTTCTGCTGAACTCTCTGATCAGCTGAATCTGCTCCTCTAGTAGATCATCATTAGCTTGTAGCACGTCTAGAGGCTCATCTGTGACCGAGCATGCGACGTGTGTGCTAGGTGAAGAAGAGGTTATGTTAAGTTTGGAATTTACCTCAGCCTCTTCTCCGGCCATCAAACAGTACTCTGCAGTTGATTAAGGATCTGTCTCTCCGATCTCAATGGCGACAAATGCAGCTTCATCTTCAGAAGAATACATGAATGTATCTTCCTCGATTGAGTCATCGGATATCTCTCCGGCGATGTAGGTCTGCCTCCTTCGGACAAATTTTTCTTTGAGCAGCTGAGAGTTCGGGACAGTCGTACTGATAGTGTCCCTCTTTCTTGCAGTTGTAACGAACATACGTTCTGCTGCTTTTTTCGGCTGTGTTCCTGCAATCAGTAGTTGATTTAGATTCTTCCCTTTTTCTTCGGTTTTCTGACTCTCTCCTTTTCTCTTTGATATTTGAGAGCTATCAGTGCAAGTTGGTCAGTGCCAGATGTCTCCGAGGACTTTGCTTTCGTTGTGGCTACTGCCTTTCTTGAAGAAATGGGTTTGGCTCCAGTTTTGCTGACTGTTGCTTTGAAAGCATGATCAATCCGTGTGTCAGCTGGAGCACTGGAACATCATTGGGGTAGGCTGTGCTCGAATTCCTCCGTCTTTAATTCTGAAAAGATAACATCAGGAGTTAGTAGAGCATTAAAATCTGAGCGACGTAAATAAGTAGCAAAAGGAAGCCACTTCAGTCGATGTAGCGCTCTCAGGATCCTTGTGTTCGTCTCTTTGTTAGTGAACGTCCTCCCCAGCCCGTTGATCACATTGATCTGATTAGTGAATCTGACGCTTAGCTCATCAATGGTCTCGTTGGACTCCATGGCAAATGTATCGAACTTCTGTAGCTCTAATACGAGCTTGTTTTCCTTGATCTGTGGGGTTCCTTGGCTCAGTACGGCTAGGGCATCGCAAAGTTCCTTTGCCGTTTTGCAGTCTTGCACCCTCCCGAGGTGTGAATCGCTGAGCGTAGTCAGGATTGCATTACGCGCAACTCGGTCGAGGTTGTACAACTTTTTCTCCTCTGGCGTGAAGGCTGATTTGTCTTTTGCGACTTTACCACCAGTTTGTGCTCCTATAACTCCCACAGCTGCAAATTGTACGCTGTCGATCATGGGAATGATGGGTTCTTTCTCAAGGACATCCGTCATGCTATCGTGCAGCAATGTTAGGTGCGCCTCCATTCTCACGGGCCATACCATATAGTTCTCTATCGAGACATAGTGCCATCCTAATACCTGACATATCAGGCATAGTGGGTAAGAGTATAAGGATGTAGGAAGAGATGCTTGTGCAGTGAAAAATGTTTTCAGGATCTGTTCGAGAAGACCAGTGGTTACAAAACCGATGATCAGGAGAACAACATTGCTCTGATACCAATTGTTGGTCCGGAGACGAGAGTCATGTGTAGAGGGGGGGGGGTGAATACACCTGAGTACTATTTCTTTTCTCAAACCGAAGGACAGCTGAGCTGTTGGATGCAACTGATGAACAGTGCCAGATAATAACCTTCGATCGCGGGTCAGAGAGTGAGCCAACTACTGAGCTCTTCTACTGACTTTAGTCAGTGGTTGATTCTCAGTCGAAGACTTAGTGCGGATTAGAGTGTGGGGTCCGAAGATTCGTCTCAGTTGAAAACATGATTTTCTCAAGTCAAAACAATTTTGGCTAGTGCACTTTTAAGAAAACGTTTTGTGCAAGATATGATATTATAAGCAGTTCCTATGCAGTGCAATAAAACAGTAAATAATACAAGCAATTTTTAACGTGGTTCGGATACGCAAGATCCTACGTCTACGGTCCTGCTGAACAAGAGGTCTTGATGATTAATCTAAGCAAGCCTCAGCAAGGTATCTGTGCGCTGGACAGACCCTTCTAAGTTATAGTCCTTAGCGACTTTTACAAATCAAACCGACGTTTGAAGGGGAGGGGAATTTCTCCAACTAGAAGGAGTTCTTACAGTAAGAACAACCACTAAAAGTGAACTCCTTCGAGAATCTAAGCTATAGATATGAACTTTTGAGCTTAGCTAGAGAAGAGGGATCTAAAGAACTCTAGAGGGAAGAACTAAGAGTATTCTATTGAGAAAGTTCTTCGATGGATTTCTCTTGAATGCGCTAGAGTTGTTTTGAAAGCTTGAGTGTTTTTATCCCTTGATATCCCGTGCGTGGAGCTCGGAGATCCTTCTCTATTTATAGTTGTGACCTAGTCATATGTCCGTTGGAGACGATAATGCCACGTGTCACAAACTTCCAAAGAAAACGGCCATAAGTTCGAATTATTGCAGCAGAGTTGTTGATACTGTTCATGAGAGCAGCTTTAGTTGGTCAGAGCAGGTATTGCGTTGACGGCTTCTCATTGGTCGAGGTTTGTGGTAGGTGAGATATGTCAGACATCGGTCTTCATCGGAGTTGACTCTCACTCATCCTCGTATGATTTTCTGCTGACTTTCGAGTGATGTTAATAGCTGGGTCGTTTCCTGTCGGATACAGTAGACTTGACGTAGTCTTTGTCTTCTTCGTCTGAGTCGGCTGACAAGATATTCTGAGTGTAGTCAGCTGTAGACTGCGAAGGTACTGAGCTTTGTATAAGGTTCTTCTACTGATGTCTGTCAGCTGATAAGGTGTCTTCTACTGAGGCGAAGATCAGCTGATGACTTAAGAACACAAGCTCTTACACTGATGACGTGGGGTTCTGGAAAGTAACTTACTACTGATGATCAGTCCAACACTTTACCCCGTACAGGACATAGACACAAAAAGATACGAAATCAACAGTCTAGCCTATTACATCATCTAATCTTATCAACACTACACTACTAATATCAGCTGGGTTTTGGGATCTTCAATTCCATAGTATACACACTACGATTTCCCCCAATATTATTTTAACCCAATAAAATGTTGAATATCATCTACTGACTCATAACCCAACACTCAGGAATATAAGATGTTGATTAATTTAAGTTGTCATTAAGCTTAATTAATTAACGGATATTTCTATCTTAAATACGGAGATCGATTAAGTCTAAAATACAAGCCCTTACTCAATTTGGAATAAAGGGATAAGTCAGCACGGATTCTCTAGTGGAATGAATCTGTGTTTATTAATTACTTTTGCTCTGGGCTGAGCATAGATAATTAATTAATTTGAGGCCCAGCTTTATTTCTTGTATTAGATCCCTGATCTGGCCCAATTAGTTGCCTCGTTATTTATTGTCTCTTAGAAATCATTATTAATGGATTAATGTATTTTTTACATTATTTAATAATGTTATTTATCTGGAATTAATTGGCTGGGCCAATTAATTGATAAATATTAGTAGCCCAGTGGATTAATTAATTATATTATGGGCTAATTATGTGGAAGCCCATTAGAAATATAATTAAATTAATGATCTACAAATATATTAATATTATATTGACTTTGAAGCCTATATATATTAGTATTCTGTTCAGAAACAGAACATATATATTCACAAATTCTGAGACGCCGAGCGTGACTTTGTGAGAGACAATAATCTTAAATTTTCTTCAGTTCTCTGACCACTCAGAGGAAGAAAAAGGCCGGGACACAGATCAGAAGATCTGACATACGAGCAACAATCAAAGCTGCGACAACATACGAAAGAGGAAGGTAATTGTTCCTAACCTTATATTTCCTTCACTATAAACTCTCCACACAACTTCTTTTAAGTGGCCACGTGGTAACAATCGCTCACAAATCCCACCGAATCCCATCCTTGCTCAGTAATAGCAGCCACAACATGGTCCCAAGCCCTACACCCACATGTCCTTCCCCAGATATCTACACTAACCCGAGGTTTTTTTAATAAATAATTTACATAATTATTAATATATTAATTACAATAACATACATACCTGAAGTGTCCAAACGGGTCCTTAAAAGTGATATTTTGTAGTACATTTATCTATGGTCCTCGGAATGAATCCGGTGAAGTTCTTCAATGCCCCATATGTGTAGGCACCCCAAGAAAACTCATTAAACACACTTAAATCATCCGCTAGCACCCAAATTCATGGCTCGATCTTCCTCGATCCAGCATACCCTAGTACAAAGATGTATAAGGCTAGGATATGAGCGATCTTTAAGTAACCCGTCTCGTTTAAAGGTAATTGTCGTTTTTCAAACCAACTGAGAAGATCGTAAGCAGTTATTATCAGCTTATTCCGATCTTCATTATCGGTTCTCGACTTATCTCGTTGGATCTAAAGGTAAAGATGTGACTCAGATGAGTCAAGAGGTATAGCCGGATCAAAGCAGCATGGACCGAGCTTAAATCCCATTACTAGAGCATACTCATAGTGAGAAAATCCTACGTAATATCCAGAAATATGAAACCAAAGGTACAATTCGGCATTATTTTCATATACTATCTCGTAGCTCATCAGCTTGTGAAGAGCTCTAGATGCGCTTCTATCTTTTCTCCAACTAAGCAAGTGGTCGAAACACCTAACCTTGAACACGTCTACAAGATTATCAACTCCTACTTTATATAATATTTTCTCAATGGTCTTCAACGCTTCAGGCTTATATATAAATTTATTTTTGGAGTCATACCCCGAACTTGTAACCTCTTTCTAGTGGGGCTGCTTTACAAAATAAAAATAATAAATGAAGCACCACATTAATTTACCCCAAATAATAAATTGACCAAAGTTATAAATTTATCAAGAGAAAAGAAATATACCAACAACTTGCGTACGTAATTGTAATAAGATCATGTTATTTCATTTTGATTAATCCATTAATTATCTCAGGAGACCACGTCTCTTTATTTAACCAACATTAATGATGATTGATGCACCACACTTATTTAATTATACATGTTGATCTTTTAAATAAGTGATAATTTAACATTGTGGATGGATAAAACAAGTTAAGTATCGAAGGTCGGGAAAACAAGGTAACCTTTGGCATTACACTTGATTTTTCACAAATTTTCGATTGATTTCCGCGTGGATCTGTTGGGATTCAGAAAGCAAGAGAATATTTCAATTGAGCGTGAAAATGACATATGTTGAGTTTTAGTTAGGTATTTATTGCAACCTTCTATTGCACGAATAATACTTTTGTTTGTGCATTTCATGCTACTAAAGGTACCTACGTTGGAGGAGGTGGCATAAATGTAGGTGTTCACATTTTCTCTGCAAGTCATGTTGGTGCCACCTCACCATTTTGTCATCTTCTCAACACTTCTCTCTTATTTGTGTATTTCAATTACGTATTTATCAGCTTTTCTGCATGCAAGAAAACCATATTTAGTTGGCTTGTTTGAATGAACATGAAAGTCCTCCTCAGGCATGCTCTATTTTTCTACCAAGTCACAGAGTTACGCTCACAAAGCGAGACTTCTGAGCATGAATGCATTTTCCAAGTCCCGCTCAATCATGCTATACTTTTCTGCCGAGTCACGTTCATAGAGTGGGACGTCTAAGCACGAGTGCATTTTGAATTCATTGAACAAAATATGGGTGGTCATGATCCTCTTAAGGACATAAGACGGTCATTGAACATGACCTACATTACAATAAATTTGCAGATAGAATATAAACATCTAGTTTTTCGTATTCAGTTCTTGGTATTTGAAACAATCATTCAAAAATGTCAGATTTTTGTACTTTTGGCTATTTAGTAAATGAAATTATAAAATTGGCCATATGTGTTCTTCATTAAACAAATATGACTACATTTGTATATTAACACTATTTTACTCTTCTCAACCAACAATTTATACTCCCATCAATAATATCCAACCAACCTAACTTAAATTTTCTTTTCAATTTAAGAGATCTATACCAAATACATTAATATTATTTTATATCTCAAATTCATATTATAATTGAGTACACAATCAAAATTTTAAAGAAAATGGATTTGAAATTTGTTATTTTAAGGAAAAAAAATTTTGTCTATGAAAATATAATAATATTCGACTGTACATGTAGAGAAAAAACAGATAATTTTTATGAATTTTAACAAATTAATTATTATTATAGTCATTAACATAAATTTATCTTACTAACTCTACAAACACCAAATAAATGATATGACATTTGTCAATAACATTATGGCCGAATAAATTGATCCCAACATAACCTTAGATTGACAGACTAACCAAGGTCATGAAAAAAAGTTTCTTTTTGATTTATTTTATTTTAATTTTTGTGAAAATGATTGGTGGCTTGTCATCGATGGTGATGGACTAAGACCTACCCAAGTACCCATCTTTGTGTACATGTAATGCAATATTATGAAGGTGGAGTGTAATTAAAATTTAGCTTTTTTTTTCTTAGAAGGAAAAAATTTGTTATTATTGGGCCTGAACGAAGGGGTAGTAGGCCTAATATACAGTTTCAATATTAGCTGCTGCAAACGAACTAGGGTTTCTATTCAGAGCGCTGCCATGGCGGAACAGGTAAATCTTTCTTCTCTCATTATCGATGTTTATGTTCGTATGTGATGAAAAAGTTGTGTTTCAATCGTTTTCCAGACCGAGAAGGCCTTCTTGAAGCAGCCTAAGGTATTCCTTTGGTGAACATCCCTTTCCGATTCCGTAATGTTAGATAATCTCCAAATGCTTCTCTACTAACTATTTCTATTTCTGTTGATCTTTGTTTTAATCATGTAATAATCTAGTAGTATTATTAACTATGTAATGTGTTTTATTACAATTTACTGTCGGTTGTAGCTCCAAGAAGTCAGGAAAGGGTAAAGTGCCCGGGAAGGGTGGCAACCGCTACTTTAAGAGCATTGGCCTAGGCTTTAAAAACACCGCGCGAGGCTTCTGAAGGTCATTATCTTTCATTGTAAATTTCTATAAAATACTACTCCTTTATTTCTCATAGAAACTGTTTTGTTTTCCTTTCCTTTTCGAACTGTCACATAAAAAGTATTTATTTCTTAAAAAGATAAATAATACGTTGACCAAAATTAGCAAGTCAAATAATATACACCATATAATCTCATTTTCATAATTTCTGTGTCCCAAAGAAATGAGACACTTTAGAAATGAGACAATTTCTATAGGACGGATGGAGTACTACCTTTGTTCCACTACTTCTTTTCGACACGGGAATTTAGTTAACTTAGTTATTGTAGATGATAAAACATCAGAGAGGGTAGATAATAAAGTAGGAGAGAAAATATGAATGAGATAACGAGAGGGTTGATGAAAAAATGTGAGAGAAAATGATTGAAATAATGATAAAATAGATAAAGTATGAGAGAAAAACTGAAAAAGTAAGAGAGAGTGAATTAAATTTTTGCTGAATTAGGATATGAGTGATAAATAGTGGGATATCCCAATTGGGAAAGCGATTTAGAAATATACGGTTTTGTGGTTATGAATAATCTTATAGGGCTTTGGCGATACGTTTTACTAGTTCTCTTAGTTTTTCAACTGGATATGTTTTACTAGCTCTCTTAGTTTTTCAATTGGGTATATGTTAAAGGTACATATATTGACAAGAAGTGCCCCTTCACTGGAGATGTGTCGATCAGAGGTCGTATCATCGCCGGAACTTGCCACAGTGCGAAGATGGTGAGAACTATCATTGTGAGACGGAACTACCTACACTGGGTGAAGAAGTACCAAAGGTATGAGAAGAGGCATTCCAATATACCAGCACACATATCCCCTTGCTTCCGCGTGAAGGAGGGAGACCATGTCATCATCGGTCAATGCAGGCAAGCACCACATCCTCTCTTGAGATTGAGATAAGATTTCTTGTGGGATATACTTGATGGTCTTCTTTAATTATTGTCTTGCAGGCCTTTGTCCAAAACCGTGAGGTTTAACGTTCTTAAGGTTGTTCCAGCTGGTTCTGGTGGTGGGAAGAAGGCGGATTTTAGCAGTTCATCAACTTTACCTATTGGTATTTTAATGATGATGGTGATGGTTATCGACTAGAGTATTTGAGTTAATTCTTCCCAAATACCAGTAATGCAGTTTTTACTATCAACGTGATTTACATATTGTTTGTGGCTTTTCATCTTCCTGTCTTTTTATTATTATTATTTTTTTTGGGTAGCTCGCTGTCGCTACCGAAGTACGGCTGCGGGTTACCTCGTCATCCAAAAAAAAAAAGATAATTTATATCTACAACTTTTTAAACCAATAATTTGAAGTGCAACTTCCGATTAGAAAAGAGTTATCTTATACCCCCAAAAACATTCTAAGTCAAATAGTGTTCCGAATTATTTGTCCATTCTGTCAAATAATCTTTTAATCGTAGTTTGTAAAAAATTATAATTACCATTTTCATCTTATGAGGATCAGAACTGCCAAAACTCATAGAATCCCGTATAAATTGAAGCAAATCAGCAACTTTTTTCAACTTCCTTTCTTAAATACTTCATATAATCTTTTTTTATTGAAAATAAATTGTCTTAACATATTTCCAATTGACTAAACGATATGTTTTTCTATCTCACACGTCACATACAATTACATCAGTTTGAAAAGATTTTTAAAGTAAGATACAAGTGCCTGAGCTCGAATGAAGCAACCCGCTCGAAATTGTTCCTAATTCATTTGTGATTTTCTGGATTTATGAATAAGAAGAAACGTGTAGGAGAGTGTGAGAGAATTTGAGAAACAAAGTAGCGAGTGTTGCAATTTTCTGATATCATTTCTCAAATCAAAATCCTACTTAATTAAGCAAACACGTAACAAAGTAGAGAAATGAAAGACAACTTAAAACTAAATGAAATAACATATGGACCCTCAGCCATTTTTAGCCAATTTTAGTATCATCTGGGCTTCACTCTATTTAATTCCACTTCTAACTTTTGAATTACTTCTTTCTCGAACTCATTCTTGACCGGATTGTGACAATACTCCCCTCATTAAGGAGTCTTCTCCTTAAATGAATAATAAGACAATTCCGATTCTTATCATAAGCGGGAGCGATCGTTAGATCACGAGGGAATCTAAAAATGTTCACACTTCAAGTGTTGTATTGTGTGTCCTTGTGCATGTGTGTTTCTTTTCTCCTATAAGGAGGAAGAAGAGAGTGAGTGTTGGGTGATGATTTGTAATAGAAGATTTGTATGATTACAAAACCTTAGATGATTGATGAACCATAATGTAATAGATGTTCAATTTAGTTAAGCTTGGTATGTTAGGAGCTCAATAGACGAGATTATTATTTTTTCGGGAGCTGTTTGGAGCTCAGTAGTATATCTTTTCAACAATGTTTGAAGACTAGTGAATTGAAGACTTAATATGATTCAGTTCAGATCTGTAGACCTACTGAATGTGTGAAGTGAAGTCAGTAGAGCAACGGTCAGCTGACAAAATACAAGAAGAATGTTAGTAGATATGACAACTGAGTAAAGTATCCAACACTGTACCCGCTTTGACAAAAAGCTACAGTTAAAGCTCTGATCTCTGAAAAAAGAGAAAATTTCTACATTAAAATTGAAATTAAAGAAGATCATTTTGTTCGTCGTGTAGCTACAGTATCTTCCAACGAATCTATTCACCATCCATGACTATAAATAGAGGAGTTTTTCATTTTAATGAAGATACAAAAAACGGGAAAACAAACGAACAAGCTCTTACATACTCTAGTATCATTAAAGCAAACACAAGCGAATAATCGAGACAGTGTTGTAAACCCCTTAGTTCTTCGCTCTAGAGTGGTTTACTTCCTTTTGGTCCCGGTAAGATTTCAGGTGTATTGGGGGGGGGAGGATACACCTGATGTCAAACTTTTGCATTTTCAGATCAGAGAGACTAACTGATAGTGAGTCAGTCAAAAAATATGTTAGACCTTTTTGTAAAAATGCTTTTCGTAAATGTAACGATAAGCGATATGATAAGATATGAGATCCAATGAACAGTAAGCAGAGTGCAATGAAATAGTAAAGAACAACGATTTTATACTGGTTTGGATTCACAATACCCTACGTCCACTCTTCTGCTTCCTAGGAGGAATCCACTAATGGATACTCGTAGGCTGATGAGCACAGATGAATACAAACAATCAAACAATCTGAAAACTATCTATCAATCTATCGAACAAAGTCTTTCTAAAAAGATATCAAGTTGAGGTTTGATGAGCAAGCTAGTACACTTTGATTATGAACAACAGAGGAATTTCTTGACAAGAGAACTATGAATATTATAGTAAAAGATTGTTCTTTTGCTTTGAGTAGGCTTGAGCTTCTTGAAATTCTGTAACCTCTCAATGTGAGGCCTTCTGCTACTTATAAGCGAGCTAGGGAAAAGATCCGTTGAATAAGATTGATGTCTTATTGGCTCCGTGTTGACAACGGTCTTACACATTGAATGCAAGAACACGTGTTTTGCTCTGCTTGCTTATGTGGATTCTGTACAAAGTATTGTTCTGTCGCCTTTGAATAGGGTTGACATGCCGGCCTGAGATTGGTTAATGTTGATCTGATAATTGTTGTTTCCTCTGTTGACCATCTTCCTTTGAATATCACGCCTCGTACATTGTACTATCTTCACATTTGAATATCTCAGTTCAGACCGGTGAAGATTCTGATCCAAGATCTGTTCAGCTTGAAGATGTCACCTTATCAAAGTTGAACTCAGTCAGTTCCACTAGTAGAACTATCATAACCTGAACTAACTTAGTCTGAGAAAACATTCAGCATGACTATACGGACACGGGCTGAAAACAATCTAGTAAAATACATCAGACCGATTCATCGACTAATAGGGGTTTGAGATCATTACAAACTTTTACTTCCCAACAGTTCCCTACCTCTATTTCCCTAAGCTACCCGTGACATATCTTAAGCTTAGATTTGAGGGAGTTTAATTTTTGAATTGTTCTTCTTATAAGAACTCCTTCTAGTTGGAAATACTCTCAAACCCTGCGTGTTTGAACCCAGTAAAGTCCCTTAGAACTATAACTAAGTCAAGATTTATCCTATGCATATATCGACTGAACTTGTTCAGTATAATACAAGCCCTACTAGAATCAAGAAAAGTGGATGTAGGAACTTTAGTACTCGAGCCAATATAAACCTGCCTGTTATTTACTGTTTCATTGGTTTAGTGTTCATTCAACATAAAATTGCTCTACAAACCATACAACTGTTAAATTTTAGTGAAATCCCAAGATATACACAAGCATAAACTTGAACGTTTTCAGTAAACATTTTTCAAAGAGACGATAAAATTTGAGCCCAAATATTGAATCGCTTGTTGACTTCATTCAATGTACAATATTATGTATATTGAATCACTTTACCCATGCGACCAGAAAGCTTAGTTAACGAGTTGAATTTCATTCAACAAGTACACTCAATAAAAGTGTTGGTCCAGAGACGATCCTTCAGGTGTCAGGCGGGGGGTGAATACACCTGAGTGCAGATTTCAACTCAAACGCGAAAGTTAGTGCTACTGAACTAGTCAGTTTGCCAAATAAGTTTTCTAGATCCCGTAGGCAGAGTATCCTTCTGCCGAGTTCTATCTACCGACTTCGGTCAGTGAACAGTAGCTCATCAGATATAGTGTGCGGAAGTGTAGGCCCAAAAAATATTCATCTCAGTTTGAAAACTCGTTTCATACTAATTGATTTAATGTCAGTTTGATGCAGTATGAACAGTAAATAATGCAACAAAAAATCGACACAAGCAATTTTTAAAGTGGTTCAGATATACTGGATCCTACATCCACTGTCCTGAATAAAACAGGAGTTCTTGAAATAATTTATACTGAGCAAGTCTCAGTTGATCTGTGCATTGGACAAATACCCTAGTTATAGTCTTAGTGACTTGATCTGTGGCAGGACAGATACTCTACTTATAGTCGTAGTGACTTTACAAGTTCAAACACAAGGGTTTGATTTTCTCCAACTATGAAGGAGTTCTTACAATAAGAACAGTTCAGAAAGATGAATTCCTTCGAGTTTTTCTAAGCTTATGATATTACAATAAGATTGCTTAGAATAGAGAATGGGAACTAATGAATCTCTAGAGTGAAGAACTAAGAAGATCTCTCTGTATGCAAGTTCTTCGCTGGGTTCGTCTTTGAGTTTGCTAGAGTGTTTTTTTGCTCGAATGCTTTGGTTCCTTATGTTATCTCTCTGCATGAAGACTCTTCTCTATTTATAGTCTCGACGTATAAATAGATCCGTTGGAGGGAGTCTAGACACGTGTCGAAAATAACAAGAAAAATGACCATCTTTAATTTGAATGTTACTGTAGAGATTCTCTCCTTTTCAGTCTAGGAAGCAGCTTTACGTCAGAGCAGGTACAGTGCTGGCGGATTCTCATTAGTCGAGGTTAGGGAGTAGGTGAGGTTTGTTCAAACTCCAAGAGCATACTGAGTTGACTTCCTCTGATTCCTCAAACCTTTTACTGAATTAACATTCTTCTAAGAAGTTCAGTGCGCGACTCGAATTCCTTTGCAGATTCAGTGGGTTACAACATTTCCAAATAAGTTCCTAATGCTGAGTTCTTCCAGCTGCACCACAGATGTTTTACTGAATCTATCAGCTACTAAACTCTTGCTAGCCTACTGTGTTCCTAACATGCTGAACTCAATTAAGCTATTACATTGGTGGATTTCTTGATCTGGTTTTCTTTCCCTTCATGCATACTTTACAACTCTTATGTGTCTTGAATACTTCATTGGGCAGTCTCGGACTTTAGCATCTCTTGCTAGCTTGTTCATCATTTTGAAGTTCAGATGACTTAATCTTCTATGCCACAGTCATGCTATTCTGTCATCTGACTTTGTGTGTGCTAGCAAGCATTCAGGTTCAGCGGTATTCCAATTAACATAGTATATATTTCTTCTCCGCGAGCCTGATAACACAGTTTTTCTAGTAGATTTGTCAAGAACATCACAAAAACATGCTCAAAAGTCACTTTATTAGAGTTATCATAGAATTGTCTGACTGAAAGGAGATTATATTGAAGTCCTTCAACATATGATGCTTTGGGAAGTATTGCAGTTCCTATTTTCAGTGTTCCGTATCCTCTTGTATATCCTTTGGAGTTGTTACCAAAATCAATTTTGGCTCCTTGCTGAACGTAGTTGGTCAGCAGATTTTTTTGATGCGTCATGTGTCTTGAGCGCCTGCTGTCCACGATCCAAGGTCCTTTAGCATCTACAAAATAAAAATTCAAGTACCCTTCGGGTTCAGGTTGGGTCTTTAAAGGTTAGTGGATTTGGGGACCCAAATCTGTTTGATAACCCTGGTGGTTTCGGATATCCTCTTGCCCTTGTTGTTGAAGGAAAATTGAGGGTTAGAAACTGATACCTTACTCCTTCGTATGTTGTCACGGCTTTGATTATTGCTCCTGTGTTAGATCTTCTAATCTGTTTCCCGGCCATTTTCTTTCTCTGGGTGGTCAAAGAACTGAAGAAAATAAATTACTGTCTCTCTCTCTTACACGCGTGCGTGCGTGAGTTTTTGTGTGTGTGCGTAATTTGTTTCTGAACAGAATACTAATATATATAGGCTTCAAAAGCCAATATAATATTATTATATTTGTAACCCATTAATTTAATTATATTTCTAATGGACTTCCACATAACTAGCCCATAATATAATTAATTAATTTACTGGGCTACTAATATTTATCAATTAATTGGCTCAACCAATTAATTCCAGATAAATAACATTATTAAATAATGTAAAAATACATTAATCCATTAATAATGATTTCTGAGAGACAATAAATAACCAGATAACTAAATGAGCCAGATCAGGGATCCAATACAAGAAATAAAGTTGGGCCTCAAATTAATTAATTATCTATGCTCACCCGAGCAAAATTAATTAATAAACACGGATTCATTCCACTAGAGAATATGTGCCGACTTACCCCTTTATCCCAAATTGAGCAAGGGCTTGTATTTTAGACTTAATCGATCTCCGTATTTAAGATAGAAATATCCGTTAATTAATTAAGCTCACCGACGACCTTAAATTAATTAACATCTTATATTCCCCGAGTAGTACCACTCGACCTTATTAACACACTCGAACTTCATCAACCGGTCGGGTTTAGTGTGCTAATCCTTTCGAGTTCCTCAGGGGATATTATCAACCAATTTTACTAGGATACGGCTGCAAGATATAGACAACCAGCCTGAGCCACAAATAACTACTAACACCCAAGATACGTAGATCCGGTCGCGATGACGTTCACCATAGTAGGTCAAAGTGATAGATAGCCAAATGCACTCAGCTGAAGTCTTACCAAGCTTAAGATCAGCTAAGTCACCGAGATCTTGGTTCTCCACTAAGGTCAGTTAGGAAAACATATCTCACTGTGATCCGTCAATACACCACCTTAAGTGTACCAGTAAAGACAAGCAGCTAAGACAAACCACTTCTTATCTAAACTGCAGGTTAAACCGACAACTTATCCTTAAGTTGGCTCAGCTATGATAACTGTTTATATCTTGTCAGTTTAACCAATTTGTGTTGTCTTCTGTGATACCCGACACACTACACAAATCTAACTTTTATACAAGATAAAGGATAACAAGTGCAAATATACATATTTATTAGATAGGAGAATAAAACAGTGGTAAGGACAAAACACATTGTATACAAACATAAAATTTGCTTACAGTATACAAAATCCCAACAATTCTCCCACTTATACTAAAGTAAACTTTAAGTATACAATGTGTCAGTTCTAGGTAGAAACTAGTACTCAGCTATCTCTCAGCTATCTATCCTATCTATCACTGCATCTTCTCCCACTTATACAAAAGTTTTTGTAGTCCTAAGTGGGGGGCATCTCTACCATCCCTAAGCCACGAACATGCTTCTCGTAAGCCGGGAGTGGTAAGCTCTTCGTGAAAGGATTAGCTGGTTTGAATTCAGTTCTAATTTTGTCAATCACCATGTCTCCTTGATTTACGAATACTCGTATAATGTGGTACTTCCTGTCTATGTGTTTAGACTCCTTGTGAGATCTAGGTTCCTTAGAATTTGTCATTGATAAATCGTGATCGCTTTTGGCAAATTCTGAACAATATCAAGATCCAGGAGGAAATTCTTGAGTCAAACTGCCTCTTTCGAAGCTTCTGAAGCAGCCACATACTCTGTTTCCATGGTTGAGTCCGAAATGCATTTCTGCTTTGCCCTCCTCCATGAAATGGCTCCACCTCCCAAGGTAAACACATAACCCGAGGTAGACTTCTTCTCATCTCTGTCAACCTGGAAATCTGATTCTGTATAACCCAAAGACACTAGACTGTCTGACTGGTAAACAAGCCTATAATCTCTAGTCTGTTTAAGGTACTTGAGAATATGCTTGACCGCAGTCCAGTGTTCCTTTCTAGGGTTAGACTGATATCTTGAGACCATGCCTACATCATATGAGATATCTGCTCTCGTACAAAGCATCGCATATATGAGGCTACCGACAGCGGAAGCATATGGTACTAGCTTCATACTTTCTATCTCTCCAGGCGTTTTAGGGCACTGATTCTTGGATAGAAAAATGCCATGTCTGAAAGGTACTAAACCTCTCTTGGCTTTTTGCATGCTAAAACGAGCAATAACAGTGTCAATGCAGGACACTTGTGACAAGCTTAACATCCTTTTCTGGTGATCTCGGATAACCTTGATCCCAAGGATGTAAGTAGCTTCACCTAAGTCCTTCATTTGAAACTGCTCGGATAACCACGTCTTTACGTCTGATAACACTTCAACATTGTTGATAATGAGAAGGATGCCATCTACGTAAAATGCAAGAAACACCACTTATCCGTTAACACAAATACTGTACACACACCTCGTTAGGACAGGATACAAATCTATAGGATTTGACTACCTCGTCGAAAATGCTGGTGCCTTAACCGGAAAGCTTGCTTAAGTCCATAAATAGACTTCTTAAGCTTCTAAACTAGATGCTCTTCACCCTCCTTCACATAACCATCTGGCTGTTTCATGTAGATGTCCCTACCTTTTTAAAGGTGACCGTTTAGGAATGCGGTTTTAACATACATTTGCCAGATCTCTAGGTTCATGTGAGCTGCTATGGCAAGGAGAATCCAAATGGACTTGATCATTGCTACAGGCGAGAAGGTCTCTTCGTAATCGATACCTTCTTTCTGGGTAAAACCCTTTGCCACTAGTCTGGCCTTAAACGCCATGATCTCTCCGTTCGGTCCTCTCTTTCTCTTATATACCCACTTAATACCAATAGCCTTGCAGCCCTCAGGTAGTTCAGTGATCTCGTATACATCCAAATCAATTATGGACTTAAATTCTGAGTCCATGACGATTCGCTAGGAATCTGCATCTATTCCTCCAACTGCTTTGTTGTAAGTCCAGGGATCCACGGTATCTTGTTCATCTGCCGGGAGATGATGAAACGTCTCCCCAGTGGACATATACCGATCAGGTGTAAATATCACCCTCCCACTACATCGAACAGTGTCAGGCGTTGTGTTAACAGATTGTGCAGTTACTCGTGGAGTACTATCTTGCACAACTGGCTGTTCAAGTGGAACTCGACCACCTTGTAATTCCTCAAGGATGATGTCGACTCGAGATTTATGGTTACTAATGTAATCCTCTTTGAAGAACCGAGCGTTAGGGATAACAACGATCTTCTGTTCTTTAGGATCATAAAAGTATCCACCCTTCGTGTCCTTCGGATACCCTATGAACAACATCACTTCTGAACGTGATTCCAATTTGTCGGCCTGTCTATTTAGCACAGAAGCAGGATAACCCCAAATCCTTAAGTGGTGCATACTAGGTTTGTGCTCGCTCCACAACTTGAAATGGGTCTTTTGTACTGACTTTGAAGGCACACGGTTCAGCAAGTATGCTGCAGTCTCTAGGGCATATCCCCAAAAGGAAACTGGCAAAGTAGCATAACTCATCATCGACCGAACCATCTCTAAGAGACTTCGGTTCCTTCTCTCTGACACACCATTCTGCTGAGGCGTGCCCGGTGCTGTCAGCTGCGATGTAATCCCACATTCTGTCAAGTAGTCCTTGAACTCATTGGATAGGTATTCCCTACCACGATCAGATCGTAGTGTTTTGATTTCTTTACCTAGCTTCTTCTCCACTTCTGCCTTGAATTCCTTAAAGGTTTCAAAGCAATCCAACTTGTGGCGAAGAAGGTAAACATATCCATACCTCGAGTAATCGTCAGTAAATGTGACGAAGTACTCATACCCTACACGAGCTTGTGTAGACATAGACCACACAAGTCAGAATGTATCAAACTTAATACTTCTGTGGCTCTATAACCCTTTGCCTTGAAAGACCTAGTCATCATCTTTCCTTCCAAACAGGTTTCGCAAGTTGGAAATGGTTTAATCTTGGAGAAACTCCAATGGTCCATGTTCCACCAACCTCTGAGTCCTGTTAAGATTGATGTGACCTAGTCTTAAGTGCCACAAATAAGTTTGGTTTACCTTAGAAGACTCTTTCCTCTTCTTAGGATTTGATGAAGAGGAAGCAATATTAACAGAACTACGCGGTTTACAAGTTATAGTATATAAAGATCCGTTTAATGCACCACCACATATAAAATCATCGTCTTTCATGATAGAAACTTCACTCTCAAAACTTGATTTATAACCATCCATGGTGCAGAGTTTTGAAATAGAAATAATGTTTCGCCTAAACTCAGACACATATTAAACATCTTTAAGTACTAAAACAAAACTATCAAAAGATAGATGTAAATCTCCAATGGCAATTGCAGGAACTTTCGATCCATTGCCCATTAAGACTACCACCTCGCCATTGCTTAATTGCCTTTTCTACAAGAAACCTTGCAAGGTGTAACAAACATGATCAGTTGCCTCCGAATCCACTACCCATTCGTGGGTAGAAGAGGAAACCAGAACAATTTCTGTTACAAGAGCGACTCGCGTCTCTTTCTGTTTTGCCTTAACATCTGGATTATAATTATTCCAGTGTCCTTTCTTACCACTCTTGAAGAACCTTCCTTTCTCCTTTGACATTCGCATGTCGCTGGTAAGGATCGTCTTCTTACTCCCACTGTTCTTCTTGAAATGTCCACCCTTTCTGCTCTTTTTCTGGTTTCCGCCTTTCGGAGGATTCCTTGAACTACTAGGGATATTCAAGACTTGAGCACTCTTGCCCTTTCCCATAACCTCTTTCACCGCTACCAAAGATTTGAGTAACATACTCATAGTAAACTCGTTCTTAGACATAGCGGTCCTAAAACAGAAGTTCTTATAGTACCTTTGCAGAGCATTTTTTGATAAGGTAAGATATCTCTTCCAATTTATGAAATTATATAAAATTGTTAAACCCGTTAGGGTTTGGTTGGTGAGACTGTTTAGGAACTCGAATTTTTTTTCGAACAAACATATTTGAAAAATATGATTTAAAAGCATGTAGGAAATTAATATTTGCACATAATTCGTAATTAATAATCATTGTAACCTTTTGTAAAAACAATGATATTAAAAACCTCGAACGGCTCTAGGAATTCCACTAGCAAGCCACGCAGGTGGACGTTTACTAGCGTAACCCTAAACCAAGCTATTTACCTAGCTCTTTAATTCCAATCCACGTCTAGGTTCTTAAGACGAATGAAATTAATTGTTCGATATTCTGGACCATGTCACTATTAAAACGTGGGAAGGGACTTCGAGGGAAGTGAATTGTACCTGCGGTGACATCTAAGCATTGATCATTAATTTGACCAAAATAGAATCAAATTCTCGAAATTGACATACTTATTTGAACCATGCCGCATTCAATTTGATCTAATTAGTCATCCTATTTAATTATTATCTTCTAGAGTACTCGTGTTTACTAGGCATGCAAGCCACACAGGTGGACGTTTACGGCTTCGCTCCCACTACTCAATAATAATCAAATATTATTTTGGAAAACTCATCTCACAAAACTTGTAGCTCAAAGATGCAAGCAAGCCACGCAGTTGGACATTTACTCACATAATCTTACTACTTTCGTGTAGAGTCCAATTAATGGAGGTCCGATTAAGTGTTTAATATCCAAATTAATGGAATCTAATCAAACATTTAATTTAAAATTGCTTAGTCTTTTTATTCAAAAGGTTTGTTACGAATCATGCATATCCACATAATTCATAAAGCATGCAATTTCTAAGCGTACATAATAAAACGTGCTCGCGAAAAATAAAACATGCTTTAATACGACGTAAATCCTATTTACATGTTTTTCTAAGCGCAATTAATCACATAATTGCATGCTAAAGCATAATAATAAATAAATTCGTAAATAGAAAATTTAAAACGTCGTTATCGAGCTTAAAAACACAGATAAAAATTAAATCTATCTATTACATTGGCCGATTAAAATACAGCTCTTCGATCTTCAAAATCTTCGAATTTAAAAACTGCATCGAAAACTATCATTGCCACATCATCAAGGGGTTTGCCACGTGGCAGACACGTGGCAGACACGTGTACCCTGGTCAACAAAGGGCTGACGTGGCGCGCCACGTCAGTGCCACGTCAACATCATCTTCAACAACACAAAAACCGCCGCTGCCGCTGGTTTTCTTCCCGCCACCTCTGTAGGCCGGTTCTCAGCCACCCACCGACGTGATTGTTGTCGCCCGGCTATTGTGAGACAGGAACCGCCGGCCTCCTCCGCCGGAAGGGGCGATGTTCGGGACTGGAGATGAAGCAGCGCGCGGCTTCGCGCCGCCTCCCGCCGGCAAGTCCGGCCGTGCACGACAGCCGCATCCCTTCCAGACGTCTGGGCTGTGTAAAACAGCCGCCAATCGCCGACGTTACGAGAGTTCTGCGCGATGAATCGCGCCCCCGCCTTCGCCGCCTTCGCCGCCCGAATTCTCCCCTTTCCGAGCCGTGATTCGATCAATTGAAAGAGGGGAAATGTAACTGGAACACTCACGACCATTGGGTAACGGATTTTGGCCGAGATTAGATCCTCAATTTCCCGAATTTCAAACGATTCGCCGGAACGAATTCATAACTAGCAGCCAATTTAAGCCATCGATTTCGGTCGCATCCGGGATTGGATGATCCCATACGACATATCAACACGAAGCCTGTGTGACGAGGAATCCAGCGGTTCAAGCTGATCAGAAATTGGACCCCGGACCCGTCGGGAATCACCGCCGCAAGATGCGGCGGAACCCTAGCCGAATTAGGGTTTTCTTCCAATTTGGGGCTTTTCTAGACAGCACGACCACTTCTCCTTTCCGACGCTATTCCGAACA
The DNA here is from genome assembly GCA_028984105.1 of Lavandula angustifolia. Taxonomy (NCBI): domain Eukaryota; kingdom Viridiplantae; phylum Streptophyta; class Magnoliopsida; order Lamiales; family Lamiaceae; genus Lavandula; species Lavandula angustifolia. Next base: position 20,941,784 of record CM054826.1, on the reverse strand, counting down.
AACCAGAAATCAAAATGGATCGTGGGACCTATCCAGATGCAGCTAACGAAAAAACGAACAAAGCTATCCAAACTGATCGGAAAAATTCGTTTACACGTGCCCCCACGCGCCATCGCAAGTCGGCGGTCGTGTTCTGCCAGTTTTTAGGGTTTCGCCTTTTCCGTCTTTCTGCGCCGTCGTGCCTCGATTTTCATGCAACCCGGACCAAAACACAGTACAAAAATGTACAATTACGTAACACATTGGTCCTATCAACTACTCGTGGATTTTCTCACGAGAAAAACGTTACAACGGGGTCTAAACAGTGGCTCACAGACCGCTCCAAATACAAAAATTAACCCGATAACGACGGAATTGAACCCTAATCATACACCTAACAACAACAATCAGAGCCTAAACCAGGCTCTGATACCAATTGAAGGAAAATTGAGGGTTAGAAACCGATACCTTCCTCCTTCGTATGTTGTCACAGCTTTGATTGTTGCTCCTGTGTTAGATCTTCTGATCTGTGTCCCAGCCTTTTTCTTCCTCTGGGTGGTCAGAGAACTGAAGAAAATAAATTAGAGTCTCTCTCTTTTACACGCGTGCGTGCATGAGTTTTTGTGTGTGTGCGTAATCTGTTTCTGAACAGAATACTAATATATATAGGCTTCAAAAGCCAATATAATATTAATATATTTGTAACCCATTAATTTAATTATATTTCTAATGGGCTTCCACATAACCAGCCCATAATATAATTAATTAATTTACTGGGCTACTAATATTTATCAAATAATTGGCCTAGCCAATTAATTCCAGATAAATAACATTATTAAATAATGTAAAAATACATTAATCCATTAATAATGATTTGAAAGAGACAATAAATAACCAGACAACTAATTGGGCCAGATCAGGGATCCAATACAAAAAATAAAGTTGGGCCTCAAATTAATTAATTATCTATGCTCAGCTCAGAGCAAAATTAATTAATAAACACAGATTCATTCCACTAGAGAATCTGTGCCGACTTACTCCTTTATCCCAAATTGAGCAAGGGTTTGTATTTTAGACTTAATCGATCTCCGTATTTAAGATAGAAATATCCGTTAATTAATTAAGCTCACTGACAACTTAAATTAATTAACATCTTATATTCCTGAGTAGTACCACTCGACCTTATTAACACACATGAACTTAATCAACCGGCCGGGTTTAGTGTGCTAATCCTTTCGAGTTCCTCAGGGGATATTATCAACCTATTTTACTACGATACGGTCCGTAAGATACACACAACCAAAGCATGAGCCACAAATAACTACTAACACCCAAGATACGTAGATCCGGTCGCGATGACGTTCACCATAGTAGGTCAAAGTGATAGATAGCCAAATGCACTCAACTGAAGTCTTACCAAGCTTAAGATCAGCTAAGTCACCGAGATCTTGGTTCTCCACTAAGGTCAATTAGGAAAACACATCTCACTGTGATCCGTTAATACACCACCTTAAGTGTACCAGTAAAGACAAGCAGCTAAGACAAGCCACTTCTTATCTAAACTGCAGCTTAAACCGACAACTTATCCTTAAGTTGTCTCAGCTGTGATAACTGTTTATATCTTGTCAGTTCAACCAATTTGTGTTGTCTTCTGTGATACCCGATACACTACACAAATCTAACTTTTATACAAGATAAAGGATAACATGTGCAAATATACATATTTATCAGATAGGAGAATAAAACAGTGGTAAGGACAAAACACATTGTATAGAAGCATAAAATTTGCTTCCAGTATACAAAATCCCAACAGTTGTTAGCTGATCTCTCTGCTGAGCTGGGAGATGATGACTTCTTTAATTATGAGGTTCAAGTTTCTTCTTCTTCTGCTGAACCATTGGGCTTTTGTTTCTGCACTCATAATTTATGATCCATACTGAGTTGGAATTGTCCACTGTGGGTGGCCATACTGTTCTGCCGATCTGACCTTCTTGGTTCCCCCTGAATTGGATCTAGGTGTTTTGGGGCTTGAACCTCGGGTCATCTTCTAGTAGCTGGGCTGAGGTGCTTTCATCTTCTGTTTGCTCTTTGTCTGAGGGGTTAAGGATTCATCATATTAAGTTCCCCCTTGGAAAAATCTGTCAGCCAGTTGTTCTAAGCTTTTCTATCTAGAAGTAGTTGCTTCATAAGTATAACCAAGTCCTTCCATCGTAGAACATGGTCTCTGTGATCTCTGCAACTTCTCAAGCTTTTCTTTAGCTCCTATGTTTTGCTCAGTCATTAAGGTTCTCCAAACCTCATCACTTTTCCTCATAGCTTCATACTCAGCTCCAGACTGTGTAAACTTATCTTTTAGACTGGCAATTTCAGTCTTTTTCTTAAAGTTATAGTTGGTCAGAACTGAGATCTGTGATTTTTGTTGTTGAGACTTAGTCTTCAAAGAATTTATCGCTTCCTTTGTCTTGAAACAAGTCCTTCAGACTCAGTAGAGTCCTGACTCCTCCTCGAAAGTCACTGATTTTCAGCTCTTAGGAGTTCTAGCTCCTGAAGTGTTCTACTGAACTGATTGCTCATCTGAGTCTGTTCTTCCAGCAAATTTTCATATACAAGAACCACATCCAAAGGTTCACTTGCAGCAGAGCTTGTGTCGTGTGTGCATGGTGACGAGGAGCATATATTAGAATTAGAATTTATCTTAGCCTCTTCCCCAACCATAAGACAAAGTTCAATATCTTCTGCTTCGATTGCCATAAACACTGCTTCATCATCAGATGATTCCATGAATAGCTCTTCGTAGCTTGTGCAATCGGATAGTTCTCCGGCTATGTAGGCTTGCCTTTTTCTAATGAACTTGTCTCGCCTGACTTGCCTTTCAGCTCTTTCAGCAGCCGTGAGCTCTGGATATTCATTTTGATGATGCCCAATCTTTTGCAGTTGTAGCACGTTAAGCTTCTGCCTTCTTTCCTTGGTGTATCATTCTGTCCAGTGGAGGCAATCTCCATGTTCCTGCATTCAGGTAGAGATTTAGATTCACCTTTCAGATGAACATTTTCTCTCTTACTTTGATTGTTTTTTGAAGCTCTCCTCATTTTCATCTTTCTGAGCATGTCCTTCTCCTTTTTCGTATTTAACTGAAAATAGAGCGTATTTCTTAGCTAAGTTATCAGCGGTTGGGATCGTCATTGAGCTTCCAGCTGATTGACTTGTGAATGAGGGTCTTGCTCCAGGTGTGCTGACTGTTGCCTTATATGCATGATCCATTGTCATTTCAGTATCAGCACTGGGGGTATGCGGAAGATTGAACTTAAACTCCTCTGCTTTCAGTTCTGAAAATATATAATCAGGAGTAACATAGCTTAACTTAGTTCTTCGCAAACAAGTAGCAAAAGAATACCACTTGGGCCTAGTAAAAGCCCTAGGAATTTTGGTGTTGGTCTCCTTGTTGCAGAATGTTTTCCCGAGCCCATTCATGATATTGATCTGATTCATGAATCTAACACTGAAATCACCAATCGACTCTCATGGAATCATTGCAAATGCTTCGAGCTTTTGCAACTCCAACTCCAGTTTGTTTTCCTTGATTTGTGGAGTTCCTTGGCTCAGCACTGCAAGAGCATCCCAGAGCTCCTTTGCAGTTTTGCAGTCGTGCACCCTTCCAAGGTAAGAATCACTAAGGCTAGTCAGCATTGCATTAAGTGCGACTCGATCGAGGTTGTGCAGCTTTCTCTATTCAGATGTGAAGATGCTCTTGTCCTTGGGAACCTTTGCACCGGTTCTGACACCTAGTGCTGCTACAGTTGCAAGTTCAATGCTGTCGACCATTGGAAAAAATAGGTCCTTTCTCCACGACGTCATTCATGTTGTCATGCAGCGACGTTAAGCGCGTCTCCATCCTTACACACCACCCCGCGTAGTTTTCAACTGAAAATATGGGTACCGTCATTACACTTGAAATATCAGATATTTTGAAAAATATGGTATATGGTGCTATGAAGAGTTGCAAATGCAGAGAAAACGATTTTCAGGATCTGTTTGAGTAGACCAATATTCAGAAAACGATGATCAGAAGAAGATACCAATTGTTGGTCTAGAGACGAGCCTTCAGGTGTAGAGGGGGTGTGTGTGTGTTTGAATACACCTGAGTGCAGATTTCAACTCAAACGCGAAAGTCAGTGCTACTGTATATTGCTATTGAACTAGTCAGTATGCTAAATAAGCTTTCTAGATCGCGTGGGCAGAGTATCCTTCTGCTGAGTTCTATCTACTGACTTCAGTCAGTGAACAATAGTTCAGTATCAGATATAGTGTGCAGAAGTGCAGACCCAAAAATATGTTCATCTCTGATTGAAAAGCCATTTTATGCTTGATTAAAAGTCAGTTTTATGTAGTATGAAGAGTAATCAATGCAACAACAAATCGACACAAGCAATTTTTAAAGTGGTTCGGATACACTGGATCCTATGTCCACTGTCTTGAACAAAGCAAGAGTTGTTGAATTAATTTACACTAAGCAAGTGTCAGTTGATCTGTGCACTGGACAGATACCCTAGATATAGTCTTAGTGACTTGTTCTGTGCGCTACACAGATACTCTACTTATAGTCATACTGACTTTACAAGTTCAAACACAAGGGGTTGATTTTCTCCCACTATGAAGGAGTTCTTACAATAAAAATAGTTCAGAAAGCTGAATTCCTTCGAGTTTTTCTAAGCTTATGATATTACAATAAGACTTCTTAGAATAGAGAATGGGAACTAAAGAATCTCTAGAGTGAAGAACTAAGAAGATCACTCTGTATGCAAGTTCATCGCTGGGTTCGGCTTTGAGTTCGCTAGAGTGTTTGTTTGCTCAAATGCTTTGGTTCCCGGTGTTATCTTCTCTGCATGAAGACTCTTCTATATTTATAGTCTCGACGTATGAATAGATCCGTTGGAGGGAGTCTAGGCACATGTCGAAAAAGACAAGAAAAATGGCCATCTTCAATTTGAATGTTACTAAAGAGATTCTCTCTTTTTCAGTCTAGGAAGCAGCTTTACGTTAGAGCAGGTACAGCACTGGCGGCTTCTCATTGGTCGAGGTTAGAGATTTGGTAAGGTTTGTTCAAAATCCAAGAGCATGCTAAGTTGACTTCCTCTAATTCGTTGGACCTTTTATTGAATTGACATTCTTCTAAGAAGTTGAGTACGTGGCTCGAATTCCTTTATAGATTCAGTGGGTTATAACATTCCCAAATGAGGTCCTACTGCTGAGTTCTTCAGGCTGAACGATAGATGTTCTACTGAATCTATCAACTACTAAACTCTAGCTACCCTACTGAGTTCCTAACAACCTGAACTCAACTAAGCCATTTGTTGGTCCAAAGACGAGCTTCAGGTGTAGAGGGGTGTGGGGTGGGGGTGGGGGTAGGGGGGGGGTGAATACACCTGAATGCAAATTTCAAACTCAGAACACGAAAGTTAGCTTTAGCTGAAGATTGCAACTGAACTTGTCAGTTAGCCAAATATGCTTTCTCGATTGTGTGGGCAGAGATTCTCCTACTGAGTAAAGTCCTACTGACTTATGGCAGTGACTAGTAATTCAACAATAAAAGTTGTGTGCGGAAGTGTAGGCCCTTAAAATCCTCTCAGTGAAAATTCGTCTTATGCGTGTTTGATTAAAACTTAGTTGTATGCAAAATGAACAGTTAATCAATGCAACAGTTAAAATCAACACAAGCGAATTTTAAAGTGGTTCGGACTATAATGAGCAAGTCTCAGTTGATCTATTCACATGACAGATTCTCACTTGTTTGCATATACTGAGCAAGCCTCAGTCAATCTGTACGCAAGACATATATCTACTTATAGTCATAGTGACTTTACAGTTCTTAACCTTTATGGTTAGAATTTCTCCAACTAAGAAGGAGTTCTTACAATAAGAATAGTTCAAAAGATGAACTTCTCCGAGGTTCTAAGCTATTGAATATTACAATAAGCACACTTAGATAGAGAAAAGGGAACAAGTATTTCTCTAGAGAGAAGAACTAAAGAAGATTTAATTCAAGTGCAAGTTCTTCACTGAATATTGCAGTGAATTCGCTAGAGAGTATGTGAGCTTTGATTGCTTTGGTTCCTGGTGTCTTCGATTTGTAAATAGATCCATTAGAGGGAGTCTAGACACGTGTCGAATAAGACAAGGAAAACGGCCATATGAATTTGAAAGTTGAAGTAGAGGTACTATAGAGATTTCCTCTTTTTCTGTGTAGGAGCAGCTTTATGGCAGAGCAGGTAAGAACGCTGTCGGCTCCTTATTGGTCGAGGCATGAGTGTAGGTGAGGCTTGTTCAAACTCTAAGAGTACGATGAGTTGAGTTCCTCTGAATCCTCGGACCTTTAACAGATGTATCTTCTATTGGCATCCATCTGATCAATTCAGTTCGCAGACTCAAAATCCTTTGCAGATTCAGTTGGTCGATAGTTGTCTAATTGACTTCCTCGATACTGAGTTCTTCGGATGAGTGCAGAATCTTCTACTGAGTGCACAACTACTGAACTCTAGCCTCCTGAGTTCTCAACAGCTGAACTCAACTAAGCTATTAAAATATCGAAGGCTCATCATTCAGCTAGGGATTTTGGGATCTTCAAATCTTATCATACTGAATCTCATCCCAACAATTTCCCCCTATTTGATGATGCTAAAACCTTTTACAAACTACTAATACTGACTACGCTAAAATCTATTACAAGGTAATCTAAGCACAATATCAGAGTAAATAGAGAAATAGTGCTCTTACAATAAGACTATCTCTATCAGCAAGGATGACTATCTAATCAATACAGATGCTAACAATTTCCTCCTATCAAAGAGAAAAAGCAGTTATGTGAGTATGGGTGAGATGATCAGTAGTGTTGAAAGATAAAAATACAGTCAAGTGACAATGAGTAGTTGTCGAAGGCCAAAAGAAAATGATGTCATAAATGATCTGAGAAGATTACAAGTACATGACGATCTAATTCTATAAGCTAGAAGACTATCAGCTGGACTTCTTATTGAATAGTTGCATGCGCGCCTTGAAGTCAATAGACTTCTTCTCCGGAAGCTCAAGGCCATAAGCTGAATATACACGTTTCCTCAGGGCCTTGATCTCTTCTCTGTCTTCATCAACATCCTTATCCAGATCTCTTCTTCTGATAACATCACTGATTTCTTCCTCAATCTCCTTCTTACAAATGTTATCTTGAAGCGTGAGAGGAGGAGGTAAGGTTCTGAACTCAGGTGCCTTAAGAGTCTTACCTGATTGTTCTAGAAGGGTCTGGATCTCAGCGTAGAGTGGGGAATCCATTTTCATCAGAAATTCTTTGAACTTATTGTCTGCATCAGTTTGTTCATCAAATATCTTCCAAATGTAGAATCTCTTGATGAAGTCTATCTTCATCTGTTCCCAACGTTGATTGGTCTTGTATGGGACCCACTCGTCAGTCTTCTTGTAAATCACTCTCTTCACCTCATTCACATGTTCTCTTCTCTTGAAGAATTTGGAGGTGGTAGGGACACTACTGTCCTTCTCTGGAACTCTCTCTCGTGCTTCCTTCTCCGTCCTTAGTTTGAGAGCCTCGAGATCAGCTTGATGTAATCTCTCTCTAGCTTCTCGATCTGCCTGGCTTTAGCTGTTCTGTCCAATCCTCTCTCACAGATATCCCATATTTCTTTCAATTCAACCACCTGTCTCTTCGAGAGCTCAGTGGAAGGCATATGCTGCTGATCTTCTGAGTCACTCGGTCCCACAGATGTAGACTTCGGTGCCTCAGGCTTCTCAGATTGTTTGGACTTTGGAGGAGTTTGAGAAGTTGACCTGGCTTGCCTAGGTATTACAGATCTTATTAGGGTAGGAACTGGAGATCGAATCTGAACACCTTTCTCGGCTTTGGTTTGCTTCTTCTCATCAGGCTTCTAAAGTTCTCGTGCCAGTTGTTCATCATAGGTAATCTGTTCCTCACGCGTTTTGCACTACAACTTCTTTGGTTTCGAAGGGCTTGGAGAAGCAAGGGCTTTGCCTTTCGCTGGTGACTTGAGTGGTGGCTCCTCTTCAGTAAAAACTTCTATGAATTTAGCCACTTCAGTAATAGCTTCACCAGCTGGCTCTCCTGAGCCTTCACCCTGTTGAGCTTCTTCCCCCTTACTTGTTGCTGCAGCTGAGCTGGGTCCTGCCTCTTCAGAATTTTAGAAGGGTCAGTAGTTGTGCATTCTTACTACTTTCCCCCTTTTTGGCATCATCGATCAGCGTTGCCAGGGCAGTAAACTTCTTGTTGAGCTCTTCGGTAGATGAGCTGATGGTTTCAAGAGAAGCTACTACATCTCCTGCTGCATCAGTATATGAAGTCCATTTTTTGTCATGCTTTGATATCGGTAGGAGTGCTGATCTTCTGTACTTCATTAGATAAGTTGCCCAACGTCTTGGTCTTAGCTTCAATAAATTAGCTCCATTTCATGTTCACGTCTGCCGTGAGGAGACGGTTCTTATGACCTTGACGTTTAATTTACTTATTTTTTTATGCCACTTTGAGATCGTTAATCTCAGCAGCTTGATAAAGCGACTGCTTCTTTGCGCTTGATGATGGAGGAGAAGGTGGCGAGTCATCCCTGGAAGATTTTCCCTCAGCAGAGCCTCCCTGGTCTGCATCATTGGGTGGTGAATCATGATGCGAGTCAGACTGAGTCATGGCTGAGTAGACTTTTCTGGTTGCCCCTTCTAACTCAAGAGCATAAGCATGGCGGCGCGAAGATCTTCCATAGACACGATGTCAGCAGGCTTGCCATAACCTATCTCCTCTCTGAGTGTCTTCTCTTCCTTTGCCAGTTCAAAGACTGTCCTGAGGTGGATCGTCTCATCTAACAGATCCCATTCTAAGAACCTGAGGCGAATCTACACCCTCGCTCTTACTGCAAGGTCTAAAAGATCAGCATGATCAATGTTCTCGGGAATCTCATCAACAATTTCCTCAGCAGCTCTGCTTTGAGCTAGCGGTACTAAGGTAGGGATTGATGTGGAGATCTCAGTCTGATGAATGTCAGCTTAGATATCTGACTGAGTCTCCTCGGAATGAATCCGCTTGACTTTGTCTCTCAGAGTCACGTCCTCCTGACCGGACTCTGAATCCTGAATCGAGACTGTCTCAGGAATCACTACCGAAGGTTCTACTTTCTTCACCACCTTCCTCTTCTTCTGCTGAGTCGGGGGGGGGATATCCTGAGATATTATCAGAGGATGCTTATCATGCAGTCCTCGGCCTAATGATTTCTCAACTGCTGCTGCATTGGAGAACTTGACGTTCTTCTTGCCAAATAAGTATGCATCAGCGAAGACCACTCTTCCCTGGCAGTAATCTTCAATAATGTTTGACACTATAGCAACTTGTGTGGGAATAATAGGGTTTACAGTAAGGCTACCTTCCTCCTGGTGTGTTGTCGCGGCTCCGATTGTTGCTCCTGTGTCAGATCTTCTGATCTGTGTCCCGGCCTTTTTCTCCCTCTGGGTGGTCAGAGATCTGAAGAAAATAAATTTATTCTCTCTCTATAAACTCACGCCACTCTCGATTTTTATGAATCAATTGTGTGAGTTTCTGAACAGAATACTAATATATATAGGCTTCAAAAACCTATATAATATTAATATATTTGTAGCCCATTAATTTAATTATAATCCAATGGGCTTCTATTAAATCAGCCCATAATATAATTAATTAATTTATTGGGCTACTAATATTTATCAATTAATTGGCCCACCAATTAATTCCGAATAAATAACATTATTAAATAATGTAAAATACATTAATCCATTAATAATGAATTCGAGAGATAATAAATTACTAGGCAACTAATTGGGCCGGATCGGGGATCCAATACAAGAAATAAAGTCGGGCCTCCAATTAATTAATTATCCATGCTCAGCCCGAGCAAAATTAATTAATTAACACGGATTCATTCCACTAGAGAATCCGTGCTTGACTTACCCCTTTATCCCAATTTGAGCAAGGGCTTGTATTTTAGACTTAATCGATCTCCGTATTTAAGATAGAAATATCCGTTAATTAATTAAGCTTACTGATTGCTTAAATTAATTAACATCTTGTATTCTCGAGTAGTACCACTCGACCTTATTAACACACTCGAACTTAATCAACCGTACGGGTTTAGTGTGCTAATCCTTTCGAGTTCCTCGGGGGATATTATCAACCCATTCCCGGGATACGGCCGCAAGATACGGACAACCGGCTGAGCCACAAATGACTACTAACACCCAAGATACGTAGATCCGGTCGCTCATTGGACGTTCACCATAGTAGGTCAAAGTGATAGATAGCCAAATGCACTCAGTGAAGTCTTACCAAGCTTAAGATCAACTAAGTCACCGAGATCTTGGTTCTCCACTAAGGTCGGTTAGGAGAACACATCTCACCGTGATCCTTCAATACACCACCTTAAGTGTACCGGTAAAGACAAGCGACTAAGACAAGCCACTTCTTATCTAAACTGCGGCTTAAACCGACAACTTCATCCTTAAGTTGTCTCAAATGTTAAATGTTTATATCTTGTCAGTTCAACCAATTTGTGTTGTCTTACGTGATACCCGACACACCACACAAATCTAACTTTTATACAAGATAAAGGATAACATGTGCAAATATACATATTTATCGAGATAGGAGAATCAAACAATGGTAAGGACAAAAACACATTGTATACAAGCATAAAAGTGCTTCCGGTATACAAAATCCCAACAATTCTCCCACTTATACTAAAGTAAACTTTTAGTATACAATGTGTCTATATCTCGGCTATCTAGGTACAAACTAGTACCCGGCTATATCTTAGCTATATATCCTATCTATCACGACATCTTCTCCCACTTATACAAAAGTTTCGTAGTCCTAAGTGGGGCATCTCTACCATCCCAAAGCCACGAACATGCTTCTCGTAAGCCGGAGTGGTAAGCTCTTCGTGAAAGGATTAGCTAGGTTGACTTCGGTTCTAATTTTGTCAATCACCGTGTCACCTCGATTTACGAATACTCGTATAATATGGTACTTCCTGTCTATGTGTTTAGACGCCTTGTGAGATCTAGGTTCCTTAGAATTTGTCATTTGCACCCGCATTATCACCATAAATTGTGATAGTCTTAGACAAGTTCGTAACAATATCAAGATCCTGGAGGAAATTCTTGAGCCAATTGCCTCTTTCGAAGCTTCGAAGCGGCCCACATACTCTGCTTCCATGGTTGAGTCCGCAATGCATTTCGCTTTGCACTCCTCCATGAAATGGCTCCACCTCCCAAGGTAAACACATAACCCGAGGTAGACTTCTACTCGTCTCTGTCGGCCTAGAAATCCGATTACGTATAACCCAAAGACACTAGGCGTCATTCGGTAAACAAGCATATAATCTCTAGTCCGTTTAAGGTACTTGAGAATATACTTGACCGCATCCGATATTCCTTTCCGTGGTTAGGCCGATATCTTGAGACCATGCCTACGGCATATGAGATATCTCGCTCTTGTACAAAGCATCGCATACATGAGGCTACCTAGGCGGCGGAAGCATATGGTACTTGCCTCATACTTTCTATCTCTTCGGGCGTTTTCGGGCACCGATTCTTGGATAGAAAAATGCCATGTCTCGAAAGGTACTAAACCTCTCTTGGCTTTTGCATGCTAAAACGAGCAATAACGGTGTCAATGTAGGACACTTGTGACAAGCTTAACATCCTTTTTTCGGCGATCTCGAATAACCTTGATCCCAAGGATGTAAGCGCCTTCACCTAAGTCCTTCATTTGAAACTGCTCGGATAACCACGTCTTTACGTCGATAACACTTCAACATTATTGCTAATGCGAAGGATGTCATCTACGTAAAATGCAAGAAACACCACCGATCCGTTAACACAAATACGTTACACACACCTCGTTAGGACGGGATACAAATCCATAGGATTTGACTACTTCGTCAAAACGCTGGTGCCATAACCGGAAATCTTGCTTAAGTCCATGAATAGAATTCTTAAGCTTCCAAATTAGATGCTCTTCGCCCTCCTTCACATAACCATCTCGATCGTTTCATGTGGATGTCCCTACCTTTTTCAAGGTGACCGTTTAGGAATGCGGTTTTGACATACATTTGCCAGATATCTAGGTTCATGTGAGCTGATATGGCAAGGAGAATCAGAATGGACTTGATCATTGCTACAGGCGAGAAGGTGTCTTCATAATCGATACCTTCTTTCTGGGTAAAACCCTTCGCCACTAGTCTGGCCTTAAACGCCATGATCTCTTCATTCGGTGCTCTCTCTTTCTCTTGTATACTCACTTACTACCAATAGCATTGCAGCCCTCGGGTAGTTCGGTGATCTCGTATACATCCATATCGATTATGGACTCAAATTCCGAGTCCATGGTGCATCTACATCTCCCATTGCTTCGTTGTAAGTCCAGGGATCCACGGTATCTTGTTCATCTGCCAGGAGATAATTAAACGTCTCCCTAGTGAACATACCGATCAGGTGTAAATATCACCCTCCCACTACGTCGAACAGTGTTAGGAGCTGTGTTAACAGATTGTGCAGTTACTCGTGAAGTACTATCTTGCACTACTGGCTGTTCAAGTGGAACTCAACCACCTTGTAATTCTTCAAGGATGATGTCGACTCGAGATTTATGGTTACTAGTGTAATCCTCTTCTAAGAACCGAGCGTTAGGGCTAACAACGATCTTCTGGTTCTTTAGGATCATAAAAGTATCCACTCTTCGTTTTCTTCGGATGCCCTATGAACAACATCACTTCTGAACGTGATTCCAATTTGTCGGCCTGCCTATTTAGCACATAAGCAGGATAACCCCAAATCCTTAAGTGGTGCATACTGGGTTTGTGCCCGCTCCACAACTCGAAAGGGATCTTTTGTACCGACTTGGAATGCACACGGTTCAGCAAGTATGCTGCAGTTTCTAGGGCATATCCCCAAAAGAAAACTGGCAAAGTTGCATAACTCATCATCGACCGAACCATCTCTAAGAGACTTCGGTTCCTTCTCTCTGACACACCATTCTGCTGAGGCGTGCCCGGTGATGTCAGCTGGGATGTAATCCCACATTCTGTCAAGTAGTCCTTGAACTCGTTGGACAGGTATTCCCCACCACGATCAGATCGTAGTATTTTGATTTATTTACCTAGCTTCTTCTCCACTTCTGCCTTGAATTCCTTAAAGGTTTCAAAGCAATCCAACTTGTGGTGAAGAAGGTAAACATATCCATACCTCGAGTAATCGTCAGTAAATGTGACGAAGTACTCATACCCTCTACGAGCTTGTGTAGACATAGACCCACACAAGTCAGAATGTATCAAACTTAATACTTCTGTGGCTCTATAACCCTTTGCCTTGAAAGGCCTAGTCATCATCTTTCCTTCCAAACAGGTTTCGCAAGTTGGAAATGGTTCAATCTTGGAGAGACTCCACTGATCCATATTCCACCAACCTCTGAGTCCTGTTAAGATTGATGTGACCTAGTACTAAGTGCCACAGATAAGTTTGGTTTACCTTAGAAGACTCTTTCCTCTTCTTAGGATTTGATGATGAGGAAGCAATATTAACAGAACTACGCGGTTTACAAGTAATAGTATATAAAGATCCGCTTAATGGTCCACTACGGATAAAATCATCGTCTTTCATGATAGAAACTTCACTATCAAAACTTGATTTATAACCATCCATGGTGCGAGTTTTGAAACGAAATAATGTTTCGCCTAAACTCGGGCACATATTAAACATCTTTAAGTACTAAAAACAGAACTATCAAAAGATAGATTTAAATCTCCAATGGCAATTGCGGGAACTTTCAATCCATTGCCCATTGAGACTACCACCTCGCCATTGCTCAATTACCTTTTACGCAAGAAACCTTGCAAGGTGTAACAAACATGAACAATTGCCCCGAATCCACTACCCATTCATGGGTAGAAGAGGAAACCAGAACTCAGTTACAAGAGCGACTCGCGTCTCTTTCTGTTTTGCCTTGACATCTGGATTATAATTCTTCAAGTGTCCTTTCTTACCATTCTTGAAGAACCTTCCTTTCTCCTTTGACATTTGCATGTCGCCGGTAAGGACCGTCTTCTTACTCCCATCTGCTCTTCTTGAAATGTCCACCCTTTCTGTTCTTTTTCCGGTTTCCGCATTTCGAGGGATTCCTTGAACTACTAGGGATATTCAAGACTTGAGCACTCTTGCCCTTTTCTATAACCTCTTTGACCGCTACCAAAGATTTGAGTAACATACTCATAGTAAACTCGTTCTTAGACATAGCGGTCCTAAAAAAAATTCTTATAGAACCTTTGCAGAGCATTTATTGGGAAGGTAAGATATCTCTTCCACTTTGTAAAATTATTTAAAATTGTAAACCCGTTAGGGGTTTGGTTGAGTGAGACTTGTTTAGGAACTCGAAATTAAAGTTTTTCGAACGGACATATCCGAAAAAATATAAATTAAAAGCATGTATAAAATTAATATTTGCACATAATTCGTAATTAACAATCATTGTAACCTTTTGAAAAACCAATGATGTTAAAAACCTCGAACCGCTCTAGGAATTTCACTAGCAAGCCACGCAGTGGACGTTTACTAGCGTAACCCTAAACCAAGCTATTTACCTAGCTCTTTAATTCCAATCCACGTCAAGGTTCTTAAGACGAATGGAATTAATAGTTCGATATTCCGGACCATGTCACTATTAAAACGCGGGAAGGGACTTCGAGGGAAGTGAATTGTACTGCGGTGACATCTAAGCATTGACCATTAATTTGACCAAATAGAATCAAATCCTTGAAATTGACATACTTACTCGAACCATGCCGCATTCAATTTGATCTAATTAGCCATCCTATTTAATTATTATCTTCTAGAGTACTCGTGTTTACTAGGCACGCAAGCCACGCAGTGGACGTTTACGGCTTCGCTCCCACTACTCAATAATAATCAATTATTGTTTTGGAAAACTCATCTCACAAAACTGGTAGCTCAAAAATGCAAGCAAGCCACGCAGTGGACGTTTACTTACATAATCTTACTACTTTCGTGTAGAGTCCAATTAATGGAGGTCCGATTAAGTGTTTAATATCCAAATTAATGGAATCTAATTAAACATTTAATTTTAAAGTTGCTTAGTCTTTTTGTTCAAAAGGTTTGTAACGAATCATGCAATCACACATAATTCCTAAAGCATGCAATTTCTAAACGCACATAATAAAACGTGCTCGCGAAAAATAAAACATGCTTTAATAAAGACATAAATCCTATTTACATGCTTTTCTAAGCGCAATTAATCATATAATTGCATGCTACAAAGATAATTAAAAATAAATACGCAAATAGGAAATATAAAATCGTTATCGGGCTTTAAAACACGTAATCCCTAACTAATACATTGCCCGATCAAAATACGAGATCTTCGAAATATTAAAAAATCATCGAATCTGAAATCGCCGAAAATCGCACCGAACTGTCGTCGCCACATCATCGGGGGGGTCCGCCACGTGGCGTCCACGTGGCGCATGCATGGACGCCAACTCGGCTAGGGCGACGTGGCGGCCACGTCACCGCCACGTCATCATCGTCTTCTTCAGCGAGAAGTCGCCGCCGCCGACGCTCCGGGCCGCGCCGCGCGCGCCGTCGATTGGGGAGGGTGCCGCCGCGGCCTCCCACCCCTCTCCGTCCGGGGCCGCCGCGCGGAAAACGGGCCGGGAGCGCGCGCGGCCCGCGCGTTCTGCGCTGTCGCTGCGCCGCGCGCAGCCGCCGCCTCCCGCCGCCTCGTCGATCGTCCCCGCCCCTTCCGGATGTCTCACGGACGTCTGGGGCCGTGTGAAGAACAGCCCACTGGAGCCGCCACCGCGGCCGTTTTCTGCGCGATAAATCGCGCCTCCCGCCGCCGCCGCCTTCGCCGCCCGAATTCTCCCTTTCCGAACCGCGATTCGATCAATTGAAAGAGGGGAAATGATGTTGGAACACTCACGACCACCGGGTAACGGATTCCGGCCGAGATTAGTTCCTCAATTTCCCGAATTTCAAACGATTCGCCGGAATGAATTCATGGTGAGCAGCGAACTTCAGACGTCGATTCCGATCGCATCCGGGATCGGATGATCCCTTGAGACCAATCGACGCGAAGCTCGTAAGACGAGGATTCCAGCAGTTCAAGCCGATCGTCGATCCGACGTTGGACGCGCCGGGAATCTCCGCCGCAAGATGCGGCGGAACCCTAGATAAACTAGGGTTTTCGCTGCGAAAAATTGATTTTCGTCGTCTCGTATTCCGTGTCTCCCGGACCAATTACAGTACAATTAAAATACAATCACATAGCATATTGATCCTATCAACTACTCGTGGATTTTCTCACGAGAAAAACGATACAACGGGGTCAAAAAACGGTGGCTCGCAGGCCGCCCCCAAACACGAAATAAGCCCGATAACGACGAAATAAAAAACGATTAAACAACAATCGAGCCTAAACCTGGCTCGATACCAATTGTAGGAATAATAGGGTTTACGAGTAAGGCTACCTTCCTCCTGGTGTGTTGTCGCGGCTCCGATTGTTGCTCCTCGTGTCGGATCTTCCGATCTCGTGTCCCGGCCTTTTTCTCCCTCTGGGTGGTCGGAGATCCAAGAAAATAAATTTATTCTTTCTCTATAAACTCACGCCACTCTCGATTTTTATGAATCAATTGTGTGAGTTTCTGAACAGAATACTAATATATATAGGCTTCAAAAACCTATATAATATTAATATATTTGTATCCCATTAATTTAATTATAATCCAATGGGCTTCTATTAAATCAACCCATAATATAATTAATTAATTTATTGGGCTACTAATATTTATCAATTAATTGGCCCACCAATTAATTCCGGATAAATAACATTATTAAATAATGTAAAATACATTAATCCATTAATAATGAATTCTGAGAGATAATAAATTACTAGGCAACTAATTGGGCCAGATCAGGGATCCAATACAAGAAATAAAGCTGGGCCTCCAATTAATTAATTATCCATGCTCACCCAGAGCAAAATTAATTAATTAACACGCATTCATTCCACTAGAGAATCCGTCTTGACTTACCCCTTTATCCCAATTTGAGCAAGGGCTTGTATTTTAGACTTAATCGATCTCCGTATTTAAGATAGAAATATCCGTTAATTAATTAAGCTTACTTGACGCTTAAATTAATTAACATCTTGTATTCTCGAGTAGTACCACTCGACCTTATTAACACACTCGAACTTAATCAACCGGCCGGGTTTAGTGTGCTAATCCTTTCGAGTTCCTCGGGGGATATTATCAACCCATTCTCGGGATACGGCCGCAAGATACGGACAACCGGCTGAGCCACAAATGACTACTAACACCCAAGATACGTAGATCCGGTCGCTCATTGGACGTTCACCATAGTAGGTCAAAGTGATAGATAGCCAAATGCACTCAGCTGAAGTCTTACCAAGCTTAAGATCAACTAAGTCACCGAGATCTTGGTTCTCCACTAAGGTCAGTTAGGAGAACACATCTCACCGTGATCCTTCAATACACCACCTTAAGTGTACCAGTAAAGACAAGCAGCTAAGACAAGCCACTTCTTATCTAAACTGCAGCTTAAACCGACAACTTCATCCTTAAGTTGTCTCAGCTGTGTTAAATGTTTATATCTTGTCAGTTCAACCAATTTGTGTTGTCTTCTGTGATACCCGACACACCACACAAATCTAACTTTTATACAAGATAAAGGATAACATGTGCAAATATACATATTTATCAGATAGGAGAATCAAACAGTGGTAAGGACAAAAACACATTGTATACAAGCATAAAAGTGCTTCCAGTATACAAAATCCCAACAACTTGCCCTTGGGAATGAGTTGCATGCCGGAGTTGTCTTCATTGGCAGTGAACTTCTGGAGCTGAGCCTTGAATTCAGATCTGAAAAAGGCATTCCCGTTGACATTGACTCCATCCATGATGGCCATCATTATCTGAATCTTAACTCGGGATAATTAATTATAAGATCATGCTGAACTAGTCAGTATGTGATTCAAGATATAGGCCATACTTCTATATTCAGGGAGCAGCTGATTTTTCAAAAATGCTGCTTTGAATACCACGTTCTCCTGACCATTGAACTTGCATAAATACTGATTAATGGAAGACTCCTTGTAGCCGATCAGACAAATCCCTTCATCAGGCAGACTGAAGTTCTCGAGAAGACACTTAGGAATATTGATGTTTGTAATCTTCTCTGTTCAGACGTTGGTGTTAGTCTCTTATAGATAGTTGATGCAAGTAATATCAGTGATCTCGTCGTCTTGCCGAAATTCCAGGAAGAACTCGGCAAGGCAGTGAGATGGAGACATAGAAAGCACATTCGTAAGACCAGAGGACTCGAGTGCATCAAAAATGATGTACATACACTCCACATTGCAGGATCTGAAGGAGAGAGCAGGTTCGAACCACACTCTCTTGTTGTGTAAGATCTCCTGCATGTCGGAGGGAATGAGGACATCATTGTTCGTGGACGTCGCCATTGTTGATGATAAAAACTGAATCTACAAAAACAAAGTTAGCACTCAAAAATAGAGTGAATTAGTAAATATCAGAAGCAGTTTAGAAGATTTACCGAAGGATTTATGCTTGAATGTGATGGATTTCTAAAGAACAATATTTGCAGAGCACAAGATCGTTCGTAAATGGCGAAACGTATTTTAGATGAGAGATACATAGGAATATATATGTACCTGAATATGAACGGTTTTATTCCATGGCGATAGAGATTAATCAGTTTTTAAAAAGTGGACGACTCAGATTAAATGTTATAAAAGGTTATGATTACTGGCCACCTATAATCTTGACCTACTTATCTCTATCACCTAATAGGTAAGGTGAAATGACATGCATTTAATGCACCGCAGTTAGCATATGGAATGTCGTGCGTTTAATGAGAACGAAATGCTTAATGACATACGATGGACATTAATGGCGGGAAATAAATGCTATAACATGCTGATCACCAAATGCTGAATAAATACTCAGAGCCTATCAGTTGAACATAGTAGTCAGCTGATACTACTGTGAAGACGAAGTATCTCAGCAGTACTGAGAGTAAGTTCCACCTTACTCAGTAGCCTCTGGATCGTCTTGCCGAATTGAGTCGGTAGGGATCCAAAGAGACTTAGTTCTACCGAGAGTTCGTTGAATCCGGTCTCGGCTATAGGTTTGGTCAGAATATCAACCCTTTGCTTATCAGTATGGATTTTCTCCATTCTAATGTCTTTCTTCACGACATGATCGCGAATGAAGTGATGTCGTATGTCCACGTGCTTGCACCTTGTATGTAGAACTGGGTTCTGAGTGATTGCAATCGCACTAGTACTGTCGCAGTAAATCAGCACTTCATCTTGATGTATGTCGTAATCTCTCAATTGTTGTCTAAGCCACAGTATCTGGGCGCAACAACTTCCGGCAGCTATGTATTCAGCTTCAGTAGTGGACGTAGCTACTGAATGTTGTTTCTTGGAGAACCAAGATATAAGCTTACTGCCAAGGAACTGACATATTCCTGAGGTTGACTTTCTGTCGATTCGACATCCTACATAATCAGCATCAGAATAACAAGTCAGCTTAAGATTATCATCAGCAGAATATCATAACCCAACATCAGGTGTTCCTTTAAGGTAACGGAGAATCTTCTTCGCTGAGTCTACATAACTCCACTTGGGATTACCTGAAATCTTGCGAATACACCTACAACATAAGTTATATCAGGTCGGCTAGTTGTTATGTATAGGTAGGAACAAATTATAGCACTGTAATCAATTGAGTTTACAGATACTCCCTCTTTATCGAGATTAATCTTGAGATTAGTATTCATGGGTCTCTTTACTGATTTGCTAGATTCACAGCTGAACTTTTTGATGAGATCTCTTGTGTATTTAGCTTGATTAATGAATATGCCATTCTTGGGTTATTTAACTTGAAGTCTAAGGAAATAAGTCATTTCTCCCATCATCGACATTTCAAATTTTTCTTTCATCATCTTCTCAAATTCCTGACACATGGTCAGATTCCTAGATCCAAATATGATGTTGTCCACATAGATTTGCACCAATCGGATGTCATCTTCTGACTTGATAATGAATAGGGTACGATTTACTGTTCCTTTATGAAGTAGAAAGTCTGATAGGGCATCGTACAAAGCCTTTTTTGCTTGTTTTAACGCATGCAATGCTTTCTTAAGTTTGTAAACTTGATATCCCTGCTGAAATCTGGGTGGTTATTCAACGTAGACTTCTTCCTTTAGTGCGCCATTCAGGAAAGCTGACTTCACATCCATCTGATAGACTTTGAACTACTAATGTGTTGCATATGCTAGGAATAGACAAATGACTTCCAATCTTGCAACTGGAGCGAACGCTTCGTCGAAGTCTATTCCTTATGCTTGATAGTATCCTTTGGCAACAAGTCCAGCTTTATTCCTGACGATGACATTGTTTTCATCTCACTTGTTTTTGAAGACCCACTTTGTTCCTATCATGTGCTGATGTCTAGTTCTGTGTACAAGCGTCCATACGTCATTTCTGGTAAACTGGTTGAGCTCCTCTTTCTTAGCAGTGATCCAGTCAGCATCATTCAGCGCATCCTCAATCGTTTGAGGTTCTTCAGTAGACAAGAAGCACGAGTACAAAGTACTTTCTCCCTGATAGAATCTGAATCTTGTCTTAACACTAGCTGAAGGATCTCCGATTATAAGATCTGAACTATGAGCGTCTAACCATGAAAGTCGGTCTATTGTTACTTCATTTGGAATTAATTCTACATAGATAGTAGGAGTATAAGGAATTTCAGCTATACTATTCTGTAATTGAAGCAATTCAGTAACAAGATCAGGTTCTACTAAGTCACCAGGTTTAGGGGCATTTAGATTACCAACATTAATAGTTCCCTCTGAGTTGTTATTCTCAGTAGAGGTCTCAGTTACCACTGGGGTTTCTTCATCGAACTGAGTTACCTTGGATTGATTCTGCTCAGTAGAATCAATCTGTTCAGCTACACAGCTTGTTGGTTGATTATGAATTTCATCGTCTGAATCATCATCCCAATAATGCTGGATCTTTTCGATGTTATCTTTTAAGCTCAAATCTTGTAGCTTTCTCCTGACCTTTTCCGCTTCTTGCTGAGAGTTTGACTTTGGTCCTCAGAAGTAAATTCATCAAACACAACATGAGGGATTTCCTCCATGCAAAGGGTCCGGTAGTTACAAACCCTGAAAGCTTTGCTGACCCTGGAGTATCCTAAGAAAACTCCTTGGTCTGACTTGCTATCAAAGACCTTTGACTGGTTCTTTCATTATTGTGGATAAAGCACGAACAACAAAAATATGAAAATAAGAGATAGAAGGAGTTCTCTTTTTCCATAACTCACATGGTGTCTTCATGTACATCTGAGTCAGTAGTGATCGGTTCTAAGTGTAATAGGCAGTGTCAGTAGCCTCTGCGCAGAACTTCAATGGTAGACCCGCGTCTACGAGTAATGTTCTTGCTGCTTCTTTAAGTGTTCTATTTTTCCTTTCAGCAAGACCATTCTGCTGAGGCGCACGTGCCGCTGAGGTCTCGTGTTGAATTCCTTTGGCTTCGCAGTAGTCCTTCACCATTGAGTTCAGTAACTCTATTCCACGGTCTGAGCGTATCCTTTGAATCTTGATATCCTTCTCGACGCTTAGTAATTTCGGCAGTTCAGATTTGACATTAATTTGTTGATAATGAACATCACCCATGTACATCTTTGTTGGTCCCGAGTCAAACATTCAGGTGTAGGGGGGGGATGAATACACCTGAAAACTTTTTCTGAAACTTGAACGGGAACAGTCCGATAACGGAGATTATCTACTGAATGAGTTAAGTAGACCAGACAAGCTGTTCTAGATCGCGTGGACAAAGTGACTGAAGGTGCTGAGCTCTACTAGCTGACTAATGTCAGAATTCGGAAGCGTTCAGTAGGGTTCAGTAGCGTGCGGAAAGTGTAGGCCTAATTTAGATTGGTTGAGAACGTTTGTTTATGAAAACTGTTTCAGTAGATTAGTGCAGTCAGTTAAGCTTTGTTACTGAAACTCAGTTGAATGATTTTCTAAAAGGATTTTCAGTATGAACAGTAAAATCAACACAACAGTTAAGAACACAGAGACTTTTAAAGTGGTTCGGATACACAAGATAACACGTCCATTGTCCTGAACCAAGGCAGGAAGCTATTTTATTATACTGAGTTAGTTTCAGTCGGTTTTTTCACTCGAGAAACACCATCTTGTGATTATACTGAGCAAGTCTTAGTTTACAGGGTCAAACAAAATTATGTTTGAATGTATCTCGAACGATGAAGGAGTTCTTAACACTAAGAACCGTTCAATAAATTGAATTCCTTCGGTCTAAGTTATAGATAGATACAATTGAGCTTAGATTAGAGGGAAAGGGAACAAGACAAGCTTCTAGAGTGAAGAACAGTGAGGAATAATCTCTTTGGGTTCGTGTTATTTACTTGGATGCTTAAGGCTTGAGTTCTATGTAAGCTTGAGTTCCCTTACAGCAGGTGTATGCTTTTCACGCTAAGATATATCTCTAAAATTCGTCGCGTATAGCTTGTGTTCTTGTTTTCTTGATGCTCTGTTCGTTGTTGTATCTCGTGTGTTCTATATCTCTTTCAACGATTTGATTTTCCCTCTATTTATAGACGTGAGCTATGGATAGATTCGTTGGAGACGAACTGTCCACGTGTCACTTTATTTGGTAGCTAACGACTCTTTTGAATTTTCGCAGAGTCCACTATCTTTTTCAGGAAAGTGGTTGACTTGCAGCTTTTACCAGTTACTTTAACAGCTTGCTGCTTGTCATTGGTCGAGGTATGAATAGTGGTTGAGACACTTGCAGACTTCAAGGTTGACACTAAAGCTGACTTCTCTCAATTGAACGACCTCAGACCATTTAGTGAGATGATATTGAATTCCTCTGTCAGTCATGAAAACTGACAGGCCGTTGCTTAGTCTGACCCATAGATTCAGTAGTATACTCCTGCTGAGTTCAATTCTACTGAAGGTCAAGACTCCGAGTTCGGTAACGCTCTTGCTGAGTCTAGTTCTACTGACTCTTGAACATCTTTCAGTATGCTGCTCCTGCTGAGTCCAGCACTACTGAATCTTCACTCCTTGGTGCTGCGGCGGATAGTCTACTGAAGTACAACAGACATAACTTCTGAGCCGGAACCATGCTGAAGGCAAGTCTACTGAGTCTGAAGTACTCAGAGACAAAGGTGTTAAACTTTTACAAGGGAATGGTTCACCAATCAATATAGGGTTTTGGGATCAGTCAAATCAACTACTGAATCACATCCCATCAATTTTCCCTTATTTGATGATGCCAAAACCTATCACTACCAGCTATCTAACACTAGCTAAGAATCTAAAAAACAGGCAGATACAGACTCCTTACAAGTATTACAATGAGAACCGATGAAGAGTATCTTCAAGTCTTCTAAGCTAAGCAGATTACTGAAAACACAAATAATCAGTGAGTGTGTGAGTCAGTAATCACTTAGGTGATTCTGAGTGTTAAAGTAAGACGAAGTAGGTCATGGAGACAATAAGAGATTGTTAGGCCAGGTAACAAATGATGTAATTTATATATAAGAGAACTTCAGTACAGTTACATCACTTGCTACACTAGGAAAACAAAGATGTATCAAGACTACTTCCTATCAAATTTAAAAAGCTGAATTCTTACCTTAAAATCATTTGATTTGTATTCTTGCAGAGGAAGTCCATACATCTTGAAAGTATCTCTTCTCAGCTTCTGAATCTTCTGCTTATCTTCACGATCATCCAAACTAAGATCAAGAGCTAATACTACTCTCCTGATTTCACCTTCAATCACGCCTGTGTAAAGAGATCCATCTAGTTTCTGAGGTGGGGGAAGAGTCCTGAAAGATGGAGTTTGTACATTAACATCAGCTTCAATGGCTTTCTCGACTATTTTATATATCTCGATATCACATCTCTGAATCCATTCAGCAAAGGCTTCATTCTTCAAAGTGTTAGGCCAAAACTGCCAGACATAGTAGCGTTTGACGAATTCTGCCTTGATAGTCTCCCATAGCTGAGTCCTCTCCCAAGGTATTCATTGATCGACACGAGGCCACCTATGAATCTTCTGATCATCGGGTCTGCGGCCTCGCCTGTAGAATTTAGAAGTAGTTGGAATGTCTCTGTCCTTCGCCAAGGGGCTTCAATCTCTCTGCTTCTCTGGCCTTCTTAGCTGCCTTCTCTTTGACTAGAGCTTCTTGCCTTCTGAATTCTTCTAGATGATGAAATTCAGCTCTTTTGTATAGTGCAATGATACTGAAGTTAATCACTTCTTCGATCGTAGGCTCATTGTTGGTCCCGAGGTATACACCTGAATTTTTTTTCTCAACTTAGAACGCGAACAATCCGATTTTGGAGATTGTCTGCTGAATAAATTCAGTAGACCAGGCAAGCTGTTCTGTATCGCGTGGACAGAATGACTGACTATACTGAGACCTGCTAGCTGACTGATGTAAGAATTCAGTACCGTTCAGTAAGAGTTCAATAGCGTGCGGAATAGTGTAGGCCCAATTCAGTTGACTTGAAAACGTTTTTAATGAAAACTGTTTCAATAGATTAGTGAAACTCTGTTGTATGATTTTGTAAACAGTTTTCAGTATGAACAGTAAATCAATGCAACAGTCAATGAACACAGCGATTTAAAGTGGTTCGGATATCAACAATCCTACAATTACTGTCCCGAAAAGATCAGGAGACTATTTTATTATATTGAGTTAGTCTTAGTTGGTTTGTGCACTGGACAAACATGTCCTTGAAGATTATATTGAGCAAGTCCCAGTTTACAAGGTTCAAACAAGAATTTTTGACAAATTCTCCAATGATTAAGGAGTTCTTTACAATAAGAACAATTCAAGATATGAACTCCTTCCGTTCTAAGCTATGGATATCTCTGTGGAGCTTAGATTACAGAGAAAAGGGGACAAGGAAAGGCTTCTAGAGTGAAGAACAATGAGGAATAATCTCTCTCGGTTCGTGTTCTATCACTTGCATGCTAGAGGCTTTGATTCTATTAAGCTTGGTTCCCTAGAGCAGTGTAGTCGCCTTTCGCGTTGAGTATTTCTCTGAAGTTCTTGCGGAAGGCTTAGTTCTGTTCATTCGATGCTCGTATATTTTCCGTATGCTCTTTGATTTGATTTTCCCTCTATTTATAGAGGTAAGCTATGGATAGATCCGTTGGAGACGAACTGTCCACGTGTCACTCTCTTTGGGTAGATAACGGCTCTTTTAGAAATCATGCAGAGTCTACCCTCTTTTTCAGGAAAGTAGTTGACTCGCAGCTTTTTTACTGTAAATTTGACATATTGGCCGCTTGTCATTGGTCGAGGAGTGAAAGTTGTTGAGACATTCAAACTTCAAGGCAGATACGGAAGCTGACTTCTCTAATGTGTACAACCTCGGACAACTCTACTGATTTAACATTGAGAACCTTCTGATAATCAAGGAGACTATCAGGCCGTTGCTTGAGTCGGCGACGGGGTTCGGTAGTATACTCTCGCCGAGTCCGGCTCTGCGAAGGTCGACTCGAGTTCGGTAAAGCTGCTCCCGCGAGTCCAGGTTCTACTAACTCTATCAGTATGCTGCTCCTGCTGAGTCCAACACTACTGAATCTGAACACCTCTCAGTATGCTTCTCCTGTTGAGTCCAGCACTACTGAATCTTCATTCCATGGTTCTGAGGCGGATGGTCTACTGAGGGTACAACAGACATAACTTCTGAGCCTGGACCTTGCTAAAGGAAAGTCTACTGAGTCTGAAACTCTCAGAGACCAAGGCATTACAATTACAAAGAAATGGTTCACCTATCAAATTAGGCTTTTGGGAGCAGCCAAATCTCCTAAACAATCTACTGCTGAATCATCTCCCAACAATTTCCCCCTATTTGATGATGCCAAAACCTAACACTACAAACTATCAGATACAAACTCCTTACAAATATTACAAGTAGAATCAGTGGAGTTGTACGTCAAGTTCTAATCTACTGAGGGACAAAATAATTACTGAAATAACTCTCAACAATTTCCTCCAAACATAAGTTATCAAATTTAAGCAAAAACAGAAAAACACAGAGAAGCTGTGAGTGTGTGAATCAGTAATCACTTAGGTGATTCTGAGTGTTAAATTAAACAAATAGGCCATAGAGACAATAAGATGTTGTCAGGCCAAACAACAAAGATCCATATTTATATGAAGAAGTTTAGTACAGATACATCACTTGCTATTCTATCAAAAACAAAAAACAGAGAACCTATTAAGAACTATCTCATGAAACGCTGAATCCTTGCATTAAAGTCTTTGGATTTATCTTCAGGCAGAGGGAGTCCATATATCTTGAAGGTGTCTCTCCGCAGCTTCTGAATCTTGGGCACGTCTTCAGGATCGTTAGCATTAAGCTCAAGTGCAATGGCTACATTCCTTACTTCTCATTCTATCATGCCAGTGTAGAGAGAACCATCCAGGTTCTGAGGTGGAGGCAGTGGTCAGTAAGCCGGGGTCTGAACATTTTCTTTATCCGCAATGGCTTTATCGACCATGTTATAGATCTCTAAGTCACACTTGATGAGCCAGTCAGCAAAGGCGTCATTCTTATGAGTTTTTGGCCAGTACAGCCAGACATAGTATTTCTTAATAAATTCGACCTTCAGTGTCTCCCAAAGCTAAGTTTTCTCCCAGGGCATCCACTTATCAACCTGAGGCCACCTGTGTATCTGATGATATTAGGTCTTACGCCTCGTCCCGTACTTGTAAGGGATCTCCTCGTCCTTCGGCGGAGGAGGACGCGGTTTCAGTCTTTCAATTTCTCTTATTGCTTCAGCAGCCTTCTCCTTGGCCAGAGCCTCTTGCCGTCTAAACTCTTCTATCTGATAGTATTGTGCTCTCTTGTCTAAAGCAACAATACTGAAGTTGAGCTGCTGATAGTATTGTGCTCTCTTATCCATAGTCGGCTCAACTCTTTTCTTTTCTTGTTGCTGCTGCTGTGAGTCAGTAGCTGTCTTCTCAGCTTCCTGCTCCTTCTCCTTTTCTCTATCAGCTTCATCGCTGAATTTTAGCTTTCTGATTGGAGGCCTTTTAGCTGGTTTCCTTGCTGGAACCTTAGTTCGGGCCTTTGCAGGAGCCTTCTTAGGCTTGTTTGCAGCTTCAGCCTCAGCCAGCTCCCTTGCCAATTTCTCATCGGCTTCGATCTGAGCTTGTTCAGCTGAGCTTATATATCTTTTTAGGCCTTTTTTCAGTAGGGTGGGGATCTTCAGTGGCTTCTTCCCTTTACCCGATACTAGTGGAGGCAGAGGAGGCTCTTCCTCATCTTCTAAGTCCTCCTCAAGGAACTCAGCAACTTCCTTGATATGTTCAGCTGAAATTTTTGTTGCTTATTGCTTGGGTCATGAGCCGCTTGGGACAGTCTCAGTGCCTACATCTCCTGCGCTGGAGACACCCTGGGCCTTACCCTTCTCAGTCTCTTTCCTTGTAGAAGAGCGGTCAGTGGGAGCAGATTTGCTTTGAGTCCCTGTTACTGACTTCTTCCCTTTCACTATCCTTTCCCCCTTTTTGGCATCATCTAATACGTCGGGGGTTGGAATCGAGACTACCTTGGTGTTTAGGGCTGAGTAAGCAGTTGCCAACCAGTCCAAGGATTTTTGCATACTTTCGAACTTCAGGTGCAGGTCGTTCCTCTCAATGATTAGGTCTTCACTGTATTTGCGGTGAGAGGTATCGACCAAGTCCTGAATGGTCTTCAGCTTCGCATCAAACTTCTCCTCACAGGCTTTCTGAATGGAGGCAATCCTGAGCTCGTGAGCTTGAGTCAGTTTGGAGAGTCTGGATAAGTGTTCTGACTGAGCTGCCTTAAAAGTTTCCAGAAGAGATGTCTGGAAGTCGTCAGTGTTGCTTGCTGATTCTCGAACTCAGCTCTCTGTGCGGTTAGTGCGTTAGTGAGAATGGCTTATAAATCAGGGGCAGGTGAGTTCGGAATTGAGGTCTTCAGCGCCTGATCTCCTCGCACTGAGCTGTTGTAGCCTTCTTCCAACTCTTGTAGACAGCCTTTGCCATGAGGCGCTTTTGTGTCCCTTGAATCTTAAGAGCCTTAGCTACTGAACGAGACCTTCGACTTTTGCCAATGGGCACAACCTCGTAAGCAGACTGCAGCAACAGCTGTTCAGAGTCTGAGCCATGAGAGGTTCCAGCTGCCGCCAAACCAGGAGGGAGGGAGCTAATAGGTAGATCAGCTGAGGGTTGAGCACCCTCCTCCTATTGAGTACCCTCAGCAGGCTTCTCAGGGCCTGCATTACTGGGTGGGTCCTGATCATCCGGATCAGATCCCTCTGAAGGCGCGGCTGCTGAGGGAATTTTGTCCTCAAGAAGAGCCAGCATAGCCGCCCTTAAGTCTTCGAGGGAGCTTAGGTTAGAAGGCTCAGAATAGCCTATCTGCTGACGGATCTCTAGCTCCTCAAAATTCAGGATCTCGCAGGATTTGAATCGGATAAGTCGATCGAGGGTGATCCAATCCTGGAACCTGATGAGCATCTGAAGTCTGGCCTTGTGAGCTATATTCACCAAGTCAGAGTGACTTGTGATTTTAGGGATGGCCTCAGAGACTTCTCAGGTGGCTCTGTCCTGAAGAGCGTCAGCCTCGTACCCGATTGTCTCAACTTCAATGCTGGTCTCCATGTCATCCACATCAGTAGGAGACATAGTCTTCTCAGGAGATGGAAGACTACTGAGTGGAGGTACATTTAGTGGGGACTGAGATGTTGGAGTAGTAACCTCAAGTGCAGTCCCCTGTTCTGCTGAGGCCGCTTTCTCAACTGAGGCTGCCTTCTTAGACGCAACCTTTCCTACTGAGACTGTTTTCTCAGAGGAGTCTGAGTCATCCCTCGGTTGGAATGGGGCTACTACCATGGCCTTCTTAGAAGATTTCTTTTGCTTCTTCTGAGGGGTAGCACCCTTCTTGCTGGGAGTGGGGGCCTTCCTCTTCCCCTTCCCTTCCTTAGCAGCCCCTGCGCCAATCTGCAGAAGCGCAGCGGCCCTACTGTGGAATCTTATCTTCTTCTGACAAAGCGCAGCGGCCCTTTGTCAGCATAGGCTACGTTGTCGTCTCCGCATAGATCTTCAATCATTATTGACAACTTCATCCCGTATAAGAGCTTGCCCTTGGCACTCAGACACCAAGTAGATCTATCAAACTTTGAGGCTTGTGTCTGAAACTCTTTCAAGAAAAACTCTTGTCCAATTGATGTCGGCCATAACGTAGATGGCCATCATCATTTGGAGTTTTGGTCTGGACACTTGATCGAAAGAGCCTGCTTGGCTCGTTAGGATCTGTGTAACTACGTATTCTAGTGTTCGATACTGCGGGAGCATGCAGTTTTTAGAAAATGCAGCTCTGAATAACGTTGGCTCCCCGGAGAAAATCTCTAAGTACTCATCCAAGAGATCATCTTTGTAGCCAGCAATACTGATGCCACTATCGGGTAGCTGGAAACTTTTCTGAAGAGCCTGTCTTACAGACATCCGTCTGACTTTAGGATCGGCTCTTACAGGGTCAGAAATAAGGTGAACTGGGAAGTTCCCAATCACATCCCCGTCTACCTCCTCAGAGTTGAGATAGAACTCCGAAATCTATCGAGGGAGGAAGTAAGTAGGCTTCCTCGACAGAAGCTTCTCAAGACCCGATGCTCTGCGTGTATCAAAGACTTCATCCAGCATGTCTAAACCATTGGAGTCGAACTCATAATTGGCTCGCACCACACACGATCCATCTCGAGGATCTTAATCGTGTTGACTGGTACGATCACGCTGATGTTGCTGGGGTTTGCCATTACTGAATCTGCAGAGTTACGTATTAGTACAAGATTAAAGATTAAATTAGCATGAGTACTAAAGAACGTAAAGATTACCAAATTAAATCTCTGAAGGTATGCTAATGCAGAAGCAAAAGTAGAAATCTAAGTTTGTTTCAGAAGATTTAGGGTTTTTAGCAGAGCGAAAGTGATGGTTTAGAATAGATACGTCGATATATATGATCTTGAAGATGAAAGGATTTTCGATCGACCGTTCAGTTTAAATCCCGCTTTAAAATACGGACGGTCTAGATTCAATATTATATAAAGAAATGAGTAAACTAGCCGCCTATA
The DNA here is from genome assembly GCA_028984105.1 of Lavandula angustifolia. Classification (NCBI taxonomy): domain Eukaryota; kingdom Viridiplantae; phylum Streptophyta; class Magnoliopsida; order Lamiales; family Lamiaceae; genus Lavandula; species Lavandula angustifolia. The sequence goes on along the minus strand of CM054826.1, from coordinate 20,911,489 downwards.
TCAAGTCCAGTTGTATTTAGCTTATAGGAGTAAGTTGATATGCCATGCATTTAATGCAAAGCAGAGTTCAGCAAACATAGCATAGAATGTTGTGCATTTACTGAAACCGTTTATAATAAATGACATTCTCTAAGGCATTGAATACAATGCTGAATTAATATTATAACAACATTAATTACTGGGTTGACTACTGAAAGAGATACGCAAACCTGTCAACTGAACATTGTTGTCAGCTGATACCTCGTGTAGTAGGTTTCTGAATCTCTGTGTACTAAATGAGTCCAGTACTAAGAGTAGGCATTCCTCATTGCTGAATGCTTCTCTCTTGAATCCACTTACTGACTTGAGTCAGTAGGGTCCAGCAGATCTACCTCTACTGAAAGTTCTGTGAATCTAGCTTCAGCTAGAGGCTTGGTCTGTATATCGGCCATTTGATGGTCAGTATGGATCTTTTCCATCCTGATATCCTTCTTTTCGACATGATCATGAATGAAGTGGTGTCTGATGTCCACGTACTTGCATCTAGTATGAAGAACAGGGTTCTGAGTAGGGGTGGCAAAATGAGCCCGGCCCGATGGGCCGGCCTGGGGTACCCAGGCCTGGGGTTGGGTTGGGCTTTGAAAATAGAAGCCCGAAATGAACCGGGCCTAAAAAAGCCCGCCCGATGAAAAGCCCGGGCTTACCGGGCTCGGGCCTAAAAAAGCCCGGGGTTTCGGGCCTAAAAAAGTCCGCCCGAAATTAATTGTTAATTATATTTTTTTATTTGTTTTGTTTGTTTTTATTTGTTTTGATTTTTGAATGATTAATTTCTACCCAACTTATTTATTCTATCTTGTTGTAGGTCAAAAATCAAGACTAAAAAGAAAGAATTTTGGTAGAAAAAGAGGAATTCGAACGTCTCAAGTCTTTCATAGTTTGAGCTTTCGATCATAGACCAATCTATTAACTTGTTTTGTTAATTGTTATCAAATATCAACTCATCAAAAGACTCATATTTTGCACTTAAAGTTGTTTTTAATTTATTTTTGTTGTTTTTAACTTTTAACTTTCGAATTTCGATTATATTTAAAAAAAAAACTCGGGTTAAGCCCGCCCGCCCGCCCGAAAGCTCGGGGCTGGGCTGGCTTAAGATTTTTGGGCCCGACTGATTTTCGGGCGGGCCTGGCCCGACCCGGTAAATAGCTAAAAGCCCGGTGGGCGGGCCTGGGCCGGCCCGGCCCGCTACTTTGCCACCCCTAGTTCTGAGTGATTGCAATGGCACTGGAGTTATCGCAAAATATTAACACTTCATTCTGAATGACGTCATAGTCGCATAGCTGCTGTCTCAGCCAAAGGGTTTGGGCGCAAAGAACTTCCAAGCAACCATGTACTCGGTTCGTAGTTGATGTGGCTTCGAAAGTGTTGTTCCTGAAGTTGATTTTCGGTCAATCCTACAACATACATAGTCAGCATCAGAATAACCAGTTAGTTCAATATTATCATCTGCTGGATACCATAAATCCATGTCAGGTGTTCCTCTGAGATCGCGGAGAATCTTCTTTGCTGAGTCCAATAATTGCACGAAATTCAGTATAGTCTACTGATACTCCCTCTTTGTCAAGATCGATTATCATGTTTGTGTTCATTGGGATCTTGATTGGTTTGTCGGATGTACAATCGAATTTCTTGATGAGGTCTCGAGTGTATTTTCCTTGATTGATGAACGTTCCCTTTTCTGATTGCCTGACTTGAAATCCCAGGAAGTAATTCATCTCTCCGATCATTGACATCTCGAATTTGTCCTTCATCATTTTCTCGATATGCTGACACATAATAACATTCTTTGAACCAAATATAATGTCATCTACGCAGATCTGCACAGATAAGATGTCATCGTCTAGACAAATGCTGAATAGTGTGCGATCCACTGTGCCTTTTTGAAAACCTTTCTGAAGAAGAAACTTAGATAGGGTATCGTACCAAGCCCTGGGTGCATGTTTTAACCCGTACAAAGCCTTTCTGAGTCTATACATTTGATGTCCCTGCTTAAAGCCGGGTGAGTGTTTTACATAGACTTCTTCTTTCAGTACGTCGTTCAGGAACGCTGACTTCACATCCATCTGATATACTCTGAAGCGTTGATGTGTCGTCGAACTCTATCCCTTCGGCTTGACAATAGCCTTTTACCACGAGTCTAGCTTTGCTCCTTACTATGACGTTGTTTTCGTCTCGCTTGTTCTTGAAGACCAATTTAGTTCCGATCACATGTTGATGTTGGGGTCTGTCAACAAGCTCCCATACATCGTTCCTAGTGAACTGATTCAGCTCCTCTTGCATGGTAGTGGTCCAATCAGCATCTTTAAGCGCGTCCTCAATTGTCTGAGGTTCTTCAGTAGACAAGAAGCAGGAATATAGAGCACTTTCTCCCTGACACAATCTGGATCTTGTCTTTACACTTGCTAAAGGAGCTCCAATGATAAGGTCTGAAGAGTGAGCATCCAGCCACGATCGACGATGTCTTATCTCTTCATCTGAAATTTGTTCAACACAGATAGTGGGTGAGTTAGGCATTTCAGTTGTACTATTCTGAGATTGAAGCCATTCAGTGACAAGAGTTGGGTCTACTGAGTCACCAGGTTTAGGGACATTAAGCTCAGGAACATCATTTGTTCCCCCTGAGTTGTTAATCTCAGTAGAGGTCTCAGTTATCACTTGGGTTTCTTCATCGACCTGAGTTACCTAGGATTGATTCTGTTCAGTAGAATCAATCTGTTCAGCCACATTTTGCTGCTGGCTGTGATTCCATAGTCTTGATTTCATTATCCTCTTCTGAATCATCATCCCAACAAAGCTGGATCTTTTCAACATTATCCTTTAAGCTTAGATCCCGTAGTCAAGCATCGATGTCCTCGGATTCCGAATTTGAGTTCCCGCTCCCGTTCTCGTAGCAAACTCATTAAAGACAACATGAGGGCTTGACTTCTGAGGCTTTGTCGGTTCAAGAGTCCTGATCTTCTGAGGTGGTGGACTGCTGACCTTAGCCTTCTGAACAGTCTTTTTCTTCTTCTGACTCTTGGAACCCCTTCTGACAAGAGGATCATAGTAATATGAACCATAATGAGTAGGATCTGTCAGTTGTGGCGGTCCATACTGATGATCCCATTTGACTCTGCTGGTTCTCCCTTGACTGTACTGGGGTGATTTTGAGCTGAACTTCTTGTCAGATTTCTGATAGATCAGATGAGGTGCGTTCATCTTTTGTTTGTTCTTTGCTAGGGGGTTTAGTGATTCGGCATTGATCGTCTCCCCTAGAACAAACCTATCAGTTAGCCGATTCTTTGAGCGTGTGGGGGCATATGTGGAGGCTCCATCGCTGAACCCGAGTCCCTCCTTGGAGTGTTTAGGCTTGTTGTTGGCTAGCATCGCCTCAAGCTTTTTCTTGGCTCCTATGTAACGCTCTGTCATCATGTTTCTCCAGACATCGTCACTCTTCTTGAGAGTTTCATGCTTGGTCTGAAGTCCTGAGAACTTTTGCTTCAGTAGACCCAATTCAGTATCTTTCTGAGTTAAGTCTTTGGTCAGTACTGAGATAAGATCTTCTTATTGCTGAGACTTGGCCATCAGAGAGTTAATCTCCTCCCCGAGTCTCATAACAAGTCCTTCCGAATCGGTAGCAACCTGACTCTCATGAGAAAGTCTCTGATCTTCCACTTTAAGCGCATCCAACTCCTAAAGAGTCTTACTGAGAAAGTGTCTTGTGTGCAGTGTGAAGAAGAGTTAAATGGTTCGTGAAAGTTTACCTCATCCTCTTCTCCTGCAGTATCTTCTTCAAGCTCTTGGGCCATGAAGGCAACTTCATCATCTGATGAATCCATGAAGGATTCGACTTCTTCTGAGTCATCTGAGAGTTCACCAACAATGTAGGCTTGTCTCTTCTTGATGAACTTCTCCCTTCGAGCTTTTCTTGCAGCTCTTTCAGCTGTACTGAGCTAAGGACAGTCGTACTGATAGTGTCCTGGCAACTTGCAGTTGTAGCAGGAGGTGACTCTGCCTTCTCTATTCTCACTGTCTTTCGACTGTGCAGAATCCTCTTATTTCCTGCATTCAGAAGTATGTGGTTTAGGAGTGCGTTTAGGTGAGTAATCAGACTTACTCTTTGAGTCTCTGACGACTCTAGAAAGTTTTCTGCACCGCTCCTTTTCCTTCTGATATTTGATTGCAAGAAGAGCATATCGCTTAGCTAGACTTCCTTCTTGCAAGTCACTCATTGAAGGTTCAACTTTGCTAGGCATTGGAGCCGTTGTGCTGACTGATGCTTTAAAAGCATGGTCTATCTGAGTGTCAGCTTCAACTCGTTGCTTCCTCTGCGGTAGACCGAACTCGAACTCCTCAGCTTTTAATTCTGAAAATATATGATCAGGAGAAATAATATCAAGAACAAAATGTGTAAGTAATGTAGCAAAGGCAGTCCAATGTCCGTCTGGCAGTGCTCTCAAGATTTTGAGATTCATCTCTCGGTTGGAGAACGTCTTTCCCAGCCCATTGATTGTGTTCATCAGAACCGTAAATCTGACATTAAGATCTTCAATCGTGTCGCCGGGCATGAGTGACAGTCTCTCCAGCTTCTGGAGTTCCAGCGCTAACTTGTTAGCTTTGATCTTCTGAGTCCCCCGATGTTGGGTTATGAGTCAGTAGATGGTAGTCAGCTGTTTGTGGTTAAAATAATATTGGGGGAAATCATAGTAGTACTATGGAATTGAAGATCCCAAAACCCAACTGATATCAGTAGTGTAGTGTCTCGATAGGATTAGATGATGTATAGGTTAGACTTTTTGTAATTGATTATCTTTTTGTCTAAGTCCTGTACGGGGTAAAATGTTGGATTGATCTTCTGTCGAAGTTACTTTCCGTAACCCCACGTCATCGTGTAATCGCTTGCATTCTTCGTCTTCACCGAATCGTCCTCGCAGAAGATTCTTCATCACCGGTAGACATCGCAGTAAGAACTTAATGCAAAGCTTAGTACCTTCGAAGTCATCAACTGACCTACCAAAGCCTTATCAGCTTGTCAGCCAACTCAGTCAAAGAAGACCTACTGTGTCCGACAAGTCATTTCGAAGTTCAGTAGAAGATCATACGAGGTTGAAGAATAGTCGACTCTGAACACTGACACATTCTCACCTACCACAAACCTCGACCAATGAGAAGCCGACAACGCTTTACCTGCTCTGACCAACTAAAGCTGCTCTCATGTACAGTGTCAACTGCCCTGATGCAATAATTCAAAAAATATGGCCGTTTTCTTTGGAAGCTTGTGACACATGGCATCGTCTTCTCACAAATATAAATAGAGAAGAAATCCGAGCTCCACGCACGGGATAAACAAGGGGAAAACGCTCAAGCTCAAGAACAAACTCTAGCAAACTTAAAGACCATTCCAGCGAAAAACTTGCCTTCATAGAATATTTCTAGTTCTTCTCTCTAGAGTTCTTTAGATCCCTTCTTCTCTAGCTAAGCTCATTGCCAAATTTATAGCTTAGAAAATTCGAAGGAGTTCACTTTCTATGAATTGTTCTTATTGTAAGAACTCCTTCTTAGTTGGAGATCATCCCCTCCCTTTCGAACTTAGGTTTGAATTGTAAAGTCGCTAAGAACTATAACTTAGAAGGGTCTGTCCAGTGCACAGATTCCTTGCTGAGGCTTGCTTAGATAAATCCACAAGTTCTCCTGCCTTGTCAGGACCGTGGACGTAGGATCTTGCGTATGCGAACCACGTGAAAATGCTTGTGTCGTTTACTGTTTTATTGCACTGCATACAACTGATTAAAAATCATATCTTTGCATAAAACGTATTTTAAAAATGCACCAGCCAAAAGACTTTAACTTGCGAAAACACGTTTTCAAACTGAGACGAATCTCCGGGCCCTACACACTTATCCGCACAACGTCTCCGACTGAGTTTCAAGTACTGACAAAAATCAGTAGGAGAGCTCAGTAGTTGGCACACTCTGACCCGTGATCGAAGGTTACTATCTGGCACTGTTCATCAGTTGCAACCTACAGCTCAACTATCCTTCACGTTCTGAGAAAAGAAACTGTGATCAGGAGTATTCACCCCCCCCCTCTACACCTGACTATCGTCTCCGGACCAACAATTGGTATCAGAGCGCATGGTGTTCATCTGATCGCCGGTTCTATACTACTGGTCTTCTCGAACAGATCCTGAAAACATTTTCACTACACAAGCATCTCTTCTATCATCCTTATACTCGTTCACAATATGTCTGATATGTCAGGTATTCGGATGGTGCCGATGTTCTCTATAGAGAACTATACGGTATGGCGTGTGAGAATGGAGGCACACCTTACATCGCTGCATGACAGCATGACGGACGTCCTTGAAATAGGACCTATCGTTCCCATGATCGACAGCGTACAATTTGCCGTTGTGGGAGGTGTAGGAGCACAAACCGGTGCTAAGATCCCCAAAGAAAAATCTGCCTTCACACCGGAAGAGAAAAAGCTGCACAACCTCGACCGAGTTGCGCGAAATGCAATACTGACAACGCTCAGTGACTCTCACCTCGGGAGGGTGCAGGACTGCAAAACAACAAAAGAACTCTGGGATGCCCTGGCTGTACTGAGCCAAGGAACCCCGCAGATTAAGGAAAATAAGCTCGAGTTAGAGCTACAGAAGTTCGATGCCTTTGCAATGGAGCCCAGTGAAACCATTGACGAGCTAAGCGTCAGATTTACAAATCAAGTCAATGTTATCAACGGGCTGGGGAGGATGTTCACCAACAAAGAGATGAACACCAAGATCTTGAGAGCGCTACCTAGACAGAAGTGGCTTCCATTTGCTACTTATTTACGACGCTCTGATCTTAATGCTCTAACTCCTGATGTTATCTTTTCAGAATTAAAAACAGAGAAATTTGAGCACAGCTTACCCCAAAGATGTTCCAGTGATCCAGCTGACACTCATATTGACCATGTTTTCAAAGCAACAGTCAGCAAGATTGGAACCAACCTATTTCGTCCAGCAAGGCAGTGGCCACGATAGAAGCAAAGTCCTCTGAGACTTCAGGCACTGACCAACTCGCACTGATGGCTCTCAAATATCAGAGAGAAAAGGAGAGAGTCAGAAAGCTGAGGAAATACAACAGAGATTCGCTCTCAGGTAAGAAAGACTATCAGAAAAGGGAAGAATCTATACCTTCTACTGATTGCAGGAACTCAGAACCTGCTGCAAGTCCATCGAAGGACTCAACTGGAAAAAGCAGCAGATCATCTGTCTGCTATAACTGCAGGAAGGAGGGACATTATCAGTACAATTGTCCCAAACTCTCAGCTGCTCAACTAGCAGAACGGCAGGCTAGACGTGAAAAATTTGCCCAAAGAAGGCAGGCCTACATAGCCGGAGAGATATTTTACAACTCAATGGAGGAAGATACATTTATGTATTCCTCTGAGGACGAAGCTGCATTCGTCGCAGTTGAGATCGGAGAGACGGTTCCTGAAGAAACGGCTGAATACTGTCTAATGGCCGGAGAAGAGGCTGAGGTAAATTCTAAACTTAACATAACCTCTTCTTCACATAGCACACACGACACATGCTCGGTCACAGATGAGTCTCTAGATGTGGTACAAGCCTACGACGATCTACTAGAGGAGCAGATTCAGCTGAGTAGAGAGTTCAGCAGAACTATTCAGGAACTGGAATAGGTAAAGGCTGAGAATAAGAGACTTTCTTCTGATTGTCAGGTCTCTACTGAGTCAGAGAATCTGGTAGCGAGACTCAAGGAAGAGATTGAATCTCTTATGACTAAGTCTCAGCTTCAAGAGACTCAGATCTCAGTTCTGACTAAGGATAATTCTGAGAAAGAGACTGAAATAGCCCGACTCAGTCAGAAGCTCACAGACGTAGAAAAAGATTATGACTCACTCAGAAGAAGTGACGAGGTCTGGCGAGGACTGATGACTGAACAGTACCTAGGAGCTAAGGAGAAGCTGGAAAGTATGCTTAGAGCACAAAGGCCAACAGTCATGAAAGAAGGACTTGGCTATACTCACGAGGCTTCCACTTCAAAAAGCTCAGAAATGCTGGCTGATAGGTTCGTCAGAGGAAAGGTGCGAGCTACTGACACCACACCTCAGACGAAGAATAAATAGAAAATAGTTGCACCTCAGCCGAGCAACAAGAAGTAGCTGACCAAAGGTTCCAGCCCCAGGACACCACGATCAAACTCAGTGGGAATCAAGAAGGTTAGGTGGGCAGAACAGTACAATGAGCCACTGTATGAGCACCCGACTCAGTATGGCTCGTACTACTATGAGCCCAGGGTCAGGCGAAGCGCAAAGACTTAGAAGAAGAAAGCTCCTGAACCCAAAATCATGAGAAAGTCAGTATCTCCAGGTCCCGTGGAGAAGAAAACTGACAAGGTTCAGAAGTAGAAGTCTCAGACTTCTAAGGTCCCTAGGCAGATCTGGGTTCCGAAATCACCCACTAACATGTAAGGACCCAACTGAACCAAAGGGTACCTAAAAATGCTTATGTTTTGCAGGTGCATAAGGACCCTTGGATAGTGGACAGCGGCTGCTCGAGACACATGACATACCAGAAGAGCCTGCTGACCAACTACGTACTAGAAGATGGTCCCAGAATTGAGTTCGGTAACAACTCAAAAGGCTACACAAGGGGATATGGAACGCTGAACATTGGGACTGCTTCAGTTCCAAGAGTAACATATGTTGAAGGACTTCAATATAATCTCCTTTCAGTCAGTCAATTCTGTGACAATCTAAACAGAGTTATCTTTGACGCTGGTTTCTGTGATGTTGTTGATAAATCTACAGGGAAAACAGTGTTATCAGGTTCACGGAGGAAGAATATCTACGTTGCAAACTGGAAAACCACAGAACTTAAGGCTTGCTTGCTCGCACAGACTAAATCTAGTGACAAGGCAGGATGGCTGTGGCACAAGAGACTCAGCCACCTGAACTTCAAGATTATGAACAAGCTCGCCAAAAACTCTAAAGTCAGAGGACTGCCCACCGAATCATTTATCAAAGACAGAAATTGTGAAGCATGCTTGAAGGGAAAACGCAACAAAGAGTAGCAATCCACCTATTCCTTCACCTTCCACCGATGGAATCCTTCATGCCCGCACATGGACTTATTCGGGCCGCTCTCCAAGGACTATAAGAGGCAAGAAGTATGCCCTCGTCGTTATTGACGACTACTCGAGATATACATGGGTCATCTGCATCGCCAACAAATCTGATGTCATGACTGAGTTGCCTAAACTGCTGAGAAAGCTCAGTGTGGAAAAGGACATCATGATACAGAGAATTCGCTCAGACAAAGGAACATAATTTCTCAACTCAGTAGTTAAAGAGTACTGCGAAAAGAAGGGAATTAAGCACGAGACATCAGCTGCTCGCACCCCTCAGTAGAACGGACTTGCGAAACGCAAAAACAGAACACTCAAAGAAGCAGCAAGAACGCTCCTAGCAGACTCTGGACTACCCTCAAAGTTCTGGGCAGATGCTATTGACACCGCCTGCTACACTCAGAATCGCTCACTACTTACACAACAACACATGAAGACACCATACGAACTATGGAAAGGGAGAATTCCTTCTATTTCTTATTTTCATATCTTTGGTTGTCCTTGCTTTATCCACAATAACGAGAAAGATCGGTTGAAGGTCTTTGATAGCAAATCTGATCAAGGAGTATTCTTAGCATACTCCCGAGTCAGTAAAGCCTTCAGAGTCTTTAACTATCGGACCCTTTGCGTGGAGGAAAGCCCTCATGTTGTTTTTGATGAGTTTGTTAATGAGAACAGGAAAACTACAGAGACAGATACTGAAAATGTCAGCAGCAAGCTACAGGATCTCGCACTAACTGATAAAGCTGAAAAGATCCAGCATTGTTGGGATGATGAGTCAGACGATGAAGAAATTCAGACTCAGCCAACAGGCATTGTAGCTGACCTGATTGATTCTACTGAACAAAATCAACAACAGGTAACAACGGTCGATGAGGAAGCCCCAGTGGTAACTGAGACCTCTACTGAGACTATAAACTCAGGGGGAACACAAGTTGTTCCTGAGCTAAATGCCCCTGAACCTGGATACTCAGTAGATCCTAACCTTCTTACTGAACTACTGCAATCACAGAACAGTACGACTGAAATGCCTAACACACCTACTGACTATGCAGAAGTAGTATCAGAAGAAGAAGCCAGACTCAGACATTCATGGCTTCACGCTCATTCTTCAGATCTCATTATAGGAGATCCGTCAGCAACGATAAGAACAAGATCTTGATTAAGTCAAGGAGAAAGCTCACTCTATTCTTGTTTCTTGTCTACAGAAGAACCTCAGTCAATAGAGGACGCACTCAATGATGCTGACTGGATCATCGCCATACAAGAAGAGCTGAACCAGTTCGTCAGAAACGAAGTTTGGGAGCTTGTTGACAGACCTAGACATCAGCACGTTATTGGCACTAAGTGGGTCTTCAAAAACAAGCGTGATGAAAACAACGTCATCGTCAGAAATAAAGCTCGACTAGTTGCCAAGGGTTACTGTCAAGTAGAGGGAATCGACTTTGATGAAACATTCGCTCCAGTCACAAGATTGGAAGCCATTCGTCTTTTCCTAGCTTACGCAACGCATCAAGGATTCAAAGTATATCAGATGGATGTAAAGTCAGCTTTTCTGAACGGCATACTGAAGGAAGAAGTCTGCGTGGAACAATCGCCCGACTTTTAGCAGGGACATCAAGTGTACAGACTTCGGAAAGCTCATGCGGGTTAAAACAAGCACCCGTGGCTTGGTACGATACCCTATCGGAATTTCTACTTCAGAAAGGTTTTCAGAAGGGGACATTAGATCGCATCCTATTCAACATAAAGTCAGGAGATGACATCCTACTGGTGCAAATCTACGTGGACGACATCATTTTCGGTTGCAGAAACGTGACTATATGTCAACAATTCGAGAAAATGATGAAGGAGAAATTCGAGATGTCTATGATGGGAGAGATGAACTATTTCCTTGGATTTCGAGTGAAGCAATCACCTGAAGGAATTTTCATCAATCAAGCTAAGTACACTCGAGATCTTCTGAAAAGATTTGGCTGCGATTCAAGCAAACCACCAAGATCCCCATGAACACAAATTTCAAAATCGATCTAGACAAAGAGGGAGCTTCGTTAACTCTACCGATTATAGAGCTATTATTGGTTCTTTATTATACTTAACACTAGCCGACCCGACATAACTTATGCCGTAGGTGTATGTGCAAGATTTCAAGCGGATCCCAAGCGAAGTCATCTAGACTCAAGCAAAGAAGATTCTGCGATATCTAAGAGGAACACTCGACGCAGGTTATGGTATCCTGCCGATGATAATCTAATACCGACGGGTTATTCTCGATGCCGATTATGCGGGATGCGGGATAGATCGAAAGTCAACTTCCCGAACGTGTCGGTTCCTAGGCAAAGAAACTAATATCTTGGTTTTCAAAGAAGCAATATTCGGTAGCAACGTCCCACTACAAGCCGAGTACATGGCTGGCCGGAAGTTGCTTGTGCCCGCATCCTTTGGCTTCGACAACAATTGAGAGACTATGGTATAATTCGGGATGAAGTGCCCATCTACCGTGACTCCACCGGTGCTAGTGCAATAACTCGTAATGCGGTTCTCCATACGAGATGCAAGTACGTGGATATTCGACACCACTTCATCGTAGACCATGTCGAGAAGAAGGATATCGAATGGAGAAAATCCATACCGACAAGCAAAGGCGAGATATATACCGACCAAACCACTAGCCGAGAACGCATTCGAGAGAATTATCGGTTGAGCTAGGTCTACTGGATCCTCTCGAATCACATCGGTAGAATACAACTATCGATAACAACAATTGATAACAATTGGTATCAAGTGTAAGGAACCGAGATGACAGTCGAAGACTCGATACATTGATTCGGTCGGGAGAATCAAACTGCATACGCAGGGGGGAACGTGGTCATCGCACGTCAACCATCCTCCTTAGTCTTAACGGTAACTAGCCGATTGTAAAAGTTCGGCTTGAAGAGGTTTGCGTAGTATTTACTTAAAGTTTATTAGAAGCATGCTCGCATTTATTATCTCGCCGCTAGCACTCAGTAGTTAATGAGCATTTATTTCCCGCCATTAATTTTTAAGGATAAGTCAGTAGGAAACCGTTCTCATTTAAAATGACTTAGTCTTTAATGCTGCCTGCAGCGCATTTAATGCATGTCTTCTCACTTACCTTAACTGCGCATTATCCTACGTGGGTCTATGGTAGAGGCGACTTAGGCAATCATTCCTTTTATAACATCACATCTCAGCCGTCGATAAAAATGAGAGATTAAACCCCAGCCGTTCGATCTAAACGGTTTATTACGCATGATCTTACAAAATCTTTCATCTTCTACCTTTCGCCTCACTTATCGCCATTTACGAAAATCTTAGAGCCTTCTCTCTGCATTCAGTCTCACTTCAAAACCTTAAACTGTTTTGCATTTGCGTTCATCCAAGCTCTAAATCTTTCGGTAATGTATTAAATCGTTCTTAAAACTCATACTAACTTATTCTATTTTCAAGTGCTAATGATTTATTTTACAGATTCTCATGGCAACAGTACAGACACCCACCAACATTGACGAGATCATCGTCTCTCGCATCCAGTTCGAACCAACAATGGCGCTACATCAAGTTGATCTTCCGTTTCTGGAGCCTGTGTTCGAGGTTATTGAAAGTTCTGGACTAGAACTGCTCGTCTCCAAGCAACCTCAGGCGTTTTTGCCCAGACAAGTGGCGGAGGTATATTTCAACTGGAGAACCCTAGCTTCTGGGTTGGTGGAATCTTCCTTCTCGTTCATGAAGGAGGTTGTACCAAATTCTTGGGATGCAAGTCAGCACGTCATCAACATCCGTGATGCATTAGAGTTAGCATTTGATCTCCCAGCCAGTGGAATCTCTCCTACTGGATATAAGGAGAAGGAGATCAATGCTTATGTTTAGAAGTTCTGCGGCAGGAGCGACATAGTCTTCAAGACAGCTATGCCAAAGAATCAGCTACTGCCACAATACCGGGGGCTCGCTTATATTATCTCACGCATACTCACAAGCTTAGCGGGTTCCTATGATCAGCTATCCAAGCCACGCTTCCAGCTGATGATGATCATAGATGATGGAGTCTAAGTCAACTGGACTGACTACTATGTAGCCGAACTGAAGGCTCGGGCTCAGAAGTTCACAGCCTTGCCCACTGGAGAGAGAAGACTTATTAGTATGGGGAAGCTACTGTATGGAACCAAGATGTCCATACTGATCGAGCAGTCAGTCTCGAGGAGTTTAACCTTTGCTGACTCCAGGTATTTCGACAGCAAGCTTATTAAATTTAAGACGAAAGCCGCTACTGAGAAATCCATCGGGCGAGGGCCGCCTGATCAGAAGAGAGTCGTCTCCGACTTACTCCCTCGCCCCGACCCGCCTAAGAGGAAGAGGCTAACCAAGACTGGACCTTCTGAGGTCTCAGTAGAACAAGCAAGACAAGCCTCTCCCCCACCCACTCAGGAAGAACAAATCCTAGACTTTGACACCGACATTGAGGGTACCACGATAAAGGATAAGGTTCAATACATCAGTTTCGAGGAGACTCAGTCGGATATCAGGGTACCGACTGAGGAAACATCCTCTGAGTGGACCACGATACACTCCACCCGTCTTCGCGCTACCGGAGAAATCCATGCTCAGATTCCTGAAATCGCTGAGCATTCAGACTTGGTGGAAACTGCCATAAGGGCCGGGCCACGATCTTTGCCGCCGAGTTTTCTCAGCTGGGATATTCTTGAAAATATTATCAGAACTCAGTCAGCTCTGTCCTTACTTGCGGAGGAGCAAGACTTGCAGTCAGCTATAGGGTTCGGGGAACCAGCTGACCTTGCTTTATTTGAGGACCTCAGGGCAGCGATGCTTTATCTCCTTAGTCTGCGCTCCTCAGTCCCTGGCAACAGCCCTTCGCCTCCATCTCATCATGATGATGATAACGAAGACAAAGATGATGACAAGATGGAACAGGCGTCATCCAAGGATGTAGATTTGGGAGGATCTGCTGAGGGCTCCACTCCCTATGAAAAGGGCCAATCCCCACCACCTTCTAAATCTGGTGAAGCTCAAGTTTCCTTGAAGCCGAGTCGAGCGCAACAACTCGCGTTATTTGAGCAGAGGCTCGGAACCAGCTCCTATCAAATCCAACCAATAGGTTCCGTGACCTCCAAGTCGGTGAACAAAGCCATCAGGCGCCAAGGGGACAAGAATCGTCTCCTCGCCAAAGACGTACACATCAAGTGGGCTCAATATACAAAAGCCCATACTGAAAGCGTCAACCGACTTGCAGTCGGGGTCAAGAAAGTCTCAGAAGCTCCTACTCTATAGATAAACATTCAGGAAATCATTGAGACAACCCTTGGAGCTCAGAAGGCGGACTTAGCCGCTCAGAGTCAGCAACTCTTGTTATCTCAGAAGAAATCTTTCTCCCGAGCAAACACTCGGAGTCTCGCGGCAGTCCAAGCCACCATGGATGAGAGGAACAAAGTGGCCACCTCTAGCCTTCAATCAGCCATCAAACAACAGGCTAAGGCACTGAAGGTCATCAAAAAGAGATCACGGACTCGCATTATCAGTCTCTGCTGAAACTCCGACAGGAGTCAGCTGCTCAATTGAAATCATTTAGAGCTGATCAAGAAAAAACTGGGAGCGATACAGCGACCTGGTCAAGGACTTCGAAGCAACTGCCACCCAAATCAAAGATCTAGTATATAATTTGGAGAATGACGTGAAAGCCATCCGTACTCACCTCTCCCAGGCTGATGATGCCAAAAAGGGGGAAGGAGAAGTAAAAGAAGAACAAACTGAGACGGAACAGGCTGAGGCGGAGAAGAGTCCTGAAGTCCAATTTATTGAGGGAGGAAATCAAGGGGTAGGTTCAGCCACTCAGGCTGGAACCAGTTCAGCACCCCAGGGGGAAGGTTCAGCCGCTCAGGTTGGAACCAGTTCTGCAGTACTCCTTTTGGAGTATGTTCCCCAAGTCCAAACAACACCTACTATGACTGAGCCAGCATCTGCCTCATCTGCTCAGTACATCGAGGACATTGCTCGCTTCCTCGATCAGGAGGACGAAGACGAGCCATAGCCACTGCCACTACAAAGGCCGGGGAAGGAGATTACAACTGAAGCCACTCCTCCACCTTCCCCGACGCCAAAATTTAAAACTAAAGCGGAGCAGGAGGCGTATGATCAGAGAATTGCTCAGCAGCTGCAGGACCAACTGGATCATGAGCATCAGATTGAAGAAGCTAAAAAGGCGAAGAAGCCTAGGAAGCCTATTGGCAAGATTGCCAAAGAAAAGGCTAAGCAGAGTGTGGACGACCAAAAGAAGAAAGCTCAGGAGGAGCTAGCTAAAGTCTCCACTACCGCAGTCCAGTCTTCAGCTCAGAGTTATTATCCTTCCAATCTTACACCTGAGCAAGAGGCTGAAGACAAAGCTACCTGGGAGGCCATGCTGAAAGGACTCAGTCTCCGAAGAGGAGATGCTAGAACAACGGCCCTCAGAGAAAAGAAAAGATTGGCTGACCTGGCAAAAATGATTAGTCTATCTCGATAAGCCGCCAATGACTTGAAAAGGCGGATACCCGTAGCTTCAAAATATTACAGGAGAACACCCAGAGCACCTTATGTCAAGAAGGCTCCTACTCCTCACATAGACAAATGAGTACCAGCCGAACTGAACGAGCTATGGGAGGAACTCAAAGAATCTTTCATCAAGGGATACCATGTATGGAAATTCTATCCGTCTGGGATACCTGCTGATCAACTATTCAAAGAATGTCTTCATCATAACTTTCCCCCGCTCGCAGAACAACTTTTGCCAATCATGGAGAAAGAGAAAATACCCATCGAGCTCCACCTTCGAAGAATCCCTCCTCCTATGATCGCTCGCGGCGTGCTTTGCACAAAAGAGATAGAAGATGAGATCGAGGCGTACCGCTTATCATCACAATCTTAGCACTCGATCGCATGAGGATCTCGAGGAAATCCGGACTCGCGGAAAAGGATTTACAAGTATTACCTCGGACCCTCCCGCCGATAGGTCTGCCTCGCTTTTAAGAGCCGAACTTAGAGATTCGGACGTCACCGTGATCATCCTCGTCCTTGTTTTTGCAATAGAGATAGGAACCCCGTAATCATCATGTTCATATATATATCGGTTCCTATTTCTAGCCAGACAATTACTCATTGTCTTACAGCTTTTGCTTGAGTATTTGACAACTGATCACTGAAGTGGTCTGACACACACTCACACATAACTGTTTCTCTGATTTTTCCTATCTCTCACCTGCTGAACTTACTGAAGTTATCTCGTTTCGCTTTACCAAGTCTTTCTAAGTCGTAGTCTAGCATTCCTGTCTTTGTTTTTATAATAGTAGAGGTTTTGGCATCATCAATTAGGGGGAAATTGTTGAGGTTATGAGTCGGTAGATGGTAGTCACTGTTTGTGGTTAAAATAATATTGGGGAAATCATAGTAGTACTATGGAATTGAAGATCCCAAAACCCAAATGATATCGTAGTGTAGTGTCTCGATAGGATTAGATGATGTATAGGTTAGACTTTTTGTAATTGATTATCTTTTTGTCTAAGTCCTGTACGGGGTAAAATGTTGGATTGATCTTCTGTCGAAGTTACTTTCCAGAACCCCACGTCATCAGTGTAATCGCTTGCATTCTTCTGTCTTCAGCTGAATCTGTTCTCAGTAGAAGATTCTTCATCGGCGGTAGACATCGCGTAAGAACTTAATGCAAAGCTCAGTACCTTTGAAGTCATCAGCTGACCTACCAAAGCCTTATCAGCTTGTCAGCCGACTCAGTCGAAGAAGATAGAGACTGTCCTAAGTCTACTGTGTCCGACAGAAAATGACCCAGTCGCTCAAGTCATTTCGAAGTTTAGCAGAAGATCATATGAGGTTGAAGAATAGTCAACTCTGAACACTGACACATTCTCACCGACCACAAACCTCGACCAATGAGAAGCCGACAACGCTTTACCTGCTCTGACCAACTAAAGCTGCTCGCATGTACAGTGTCAACTGCCCTACTGCAACAATTCAAAAAATATGGCCGTTTTCTTTGGAAGCTTGTGACACGTGGCATCCTCTTCTCCAACGGACATATGCCTGCTCACAACTATATATAGAGAAGAAATCCGAGCTCAACGCACGGGATAAACAAGGGAAAAACGCTCAAGCTCAAAAACAAACTCTAGCAAACTTAAAGACCATTCCAGCGAAGAACTTGCCATCATAGAATATTTCTAGTTCTTCTCTCTAGAGTTCTTTAGATCCCTTCTTCTCTAGCTAAGCTCATTGCCAAATTTATAGCTTAGAAAATTCGAAGGAGTTCACTTTTTGTGAATTGTTCTTATTGTAAGAACTCCTTCTTAGTTGGAGATCATCCCCTCCCTTTCGAACTTAGGTTTGAATTGTAAAGTCGCTAAGGACTATAACTTAGAAGGGTCTGTCCAGTGCACAGATTCCTTGCTGAGGCTTGCTTAGATAAATCAACAAGTTCTCCTGCCTTGTCAGGACCGTGGACGTAGGATCTTGCGTATCCGAACCACGTTAAATTGCTTGTGTCATTTACTATTTTATTGCACTGCATACAACTGATTAAAAATCATATCTTTGCATAAAACATATTTTAAAAACGCACCAGCCAAAAGACTTTAACTTGCGAAAACATGTTTTCAAACTGAGACGAATCTCCGGGCCCTACACACTTATCCGCACAACGTCTCCAACTGAGTTTCAAGTACTGACAAAAGTCAGTAGGAGAGCTCAGTAGTTGGCACACTTTGACCCGTGATCGAAGGTTACTATCTGGCACTGTTCATCAGTTGCAACCTACAGCTCAGCTGTCCTTCACGTTCTGAGAAAAGAAACTGTGATCAGGTGTATTCACCCCCCCCCCTCTACACCTGACTATCGTCTCTGGACCAACACTCGACTCAGTAGCGCTAGAGCATCCCAGAGTTCTTTGGTTGACTTGCAGTCCTGAACTCTCCCGAGATATGAGTCGCTCAAGGTGGTCAGTATGGCGTTCCTGGCAACCCGATCAAGATTATGAAGTTTCTTCTCTTCGGGTGTGAAGAGGCTTCTATCCTTTGGAACCTTCTTCCCGTTTACCGCTCCACCTCCTTGTGCTGGTTCCTGGAAATCAACACTATCGACCATAGGTACGATAGGTCCATCTTCCAAGACCTCTATCATACTGTCGTGGAGGGAAGTCAGATGTGCTTCCATTCTGACTTGCCATACCCCGTAGTTCTCTACTGAGAACATGGGTACCATCCTGATTCCTGACATATCATACTGGACTGATTTGGGCCAGTCACTCCAGTGACTATAGAAGGCAAGAAGTATGCCCTCATCATTATTGACGGCTATTCAAGATATACGTAGGTCATCTTCATAGCAAATAAATATGATGTCATAACTGAGTTGCCAATACAACTAAAGAAACTTAATGTGGAAAAGGACATCGAGATTTAGAGAATACGCTCGGATCGAGGAACTGAATTTCTCAACTCAATCATTAAGGAGTACTGCGATACTGAAGGGATTCAACACGAGACTTCAGCAGCTCGCACACCCCAACATAACGGCCTTGCTAAAAAAAGAACAGAACATTAAAAGAAGCAGCAAGAACGCTCCTAGTAGACTCCGGATTACCCTCGAAGTTCTGGGCATATGCTACTGACATAGCCGGTTACACTCAGAATCGCTCACTACTAACAAAGCTACACTTGAAAATACCATATGAACTATGGAAAGGGAGATTTCCTTCTATATCTCATTTCCATATCTTTGGTTGTCCTTGCTTTATCCATAATAATGGAAATGATCAGTTAAAGGTCTTTGATAGCAAATCTGATCAAGGAGTGTTCTTAGGATACTCCCGGGTCAGTAAAGTCTTTAGGGTCTTTAACTACAAGACCTTTTGCATGGAGGAAAGCCCTCATGTTGTTTTTGACGAGTTTGTTACTGAGAACAGGAAATCGAGTGAGTCAAATATTGAAGATGTTAGCAGCAAGCTACAGGATCTCAAGATAAATGATAAACCCGAAAAGATCCAGCATTGTTGGGATGACGAGTCAGATGAAGAAGAAACTTAGACCCATCCCGCAGGTAATGTAGCTGACCTGGTCGATTCTACTGAACATAATCAACATCAGGTAACACAGGTCGATGAGGAAGCCCCTGTGGTAACTGAGACCTCTACTAAGAATAACAATTCAAGGGGAATAAATGATGTTCCAGAGCGAAATGCCCTTGAACCTGGGAACTCAGTAGATCCTAACCTTCTTACTGAATTGCTTAAATCATAGAATAGCACTATTGAAATGCCTAACACTCCTATTGATTGTATAGAAGTAATTTCAGAAGAAGACACCAAGCTCAGACGATCATGGCTAGATGCTCACTCTTCTGATCTCATCATTGGAGATCCGTCAGGAAGTGTAAAGACGAGATCTAGATTTTGTCAAGGGAAAGTGTTTTATACTCCTGCTTCTTGTCTACTGAAGAACCTCAGTCGATAGAGGACGCACTTAACGATGCTGATTGGATCATAGCAATGCAAGAGGAGTTGAACCAGTTCGTTCGAAACAAGGTTTGGGAGCTTGTTGATAGACCTAGACACCAACACATGATAAGAACTAAGTGGGTCTTCAAGAACAAGCGTGATGAAAACAACGTCATAATAGGAAACAGATCTCGACTTGTTGCCAAGGGATACTGTCAAGCAGGGGGAATAGACACATTCGTCTAATCCTAGCCTACGCAATACATCAAATATTTAAAGTATATCAAATGGATATCAACATTTTTGAATGGCGTACTGAAGCAAGAAGTCTATGTGGAACAACCGCCCGAATTTTAGTAGGGACATAAGGTTTATAGACTCAGAAATGCTTTGTATGGGTTAAAACAAGCACCCAAGGCTTGGTACGATACCCTATCTGACTTTCTACTTCATAAAGGTTTTCAGAATGGGATAGTTGATCGCACTCTGTTCAGTATCAAATTAGAAGATGACATTCTACTGGTGCAGATCTACGTGGACGGCATCATCTTTGGCTGCAGAAACATGACTATATGTAAACTTTTTGAGAAGATGATGAATGAGAAATTCGAGATGTCAATGATGGGGGAGATGAACTACTTCCTTGGTTTTCAAGTAAAACCATCAGATAAGGGAATTTTCATCAACCAAGCTAAATACACTTGAGAACTCCTAAAAAGATTTGGCTGTGAATCGAGCAAACCAGTAAAATCCCCATGAATACAAACTTTAAAATTGATCTAGATAAAGAGGGAGCTTCTGTTAACTCAACTGACTATAGTGCTATTATTGGCTCTTTATTATATTTAACAGCAAGCAGACCTGACATAACTTATGTTGTAGGTGTATGTGCGAGATTTCAGGTGAATCCCAAGCAAAGTCATATAGACTCAACGAAGAAGATTCAGCGATACCTAAAGGGAACACCGACGCAGGGTTATGGTATCCAGCTGATGATAATCTTGTTTTAACTGGATATTCCGACGTTAATTATGCATGATGCAGGATAGATAGAAAGTCAACTTCTAGAACTTGTCAGTTCCTAGGCAGTAAACTCATATCATGGTTCTCCAAGAAACAACATTCAGTAGCAACATCCACTAGTGAAGCTAAACATACGGCTGCCGGAAGTTGTTCCCAAATCCTTTGGTTTCGACACTAACTGTGTGACTATGGTGTTTATCAAGATGAAGTGCCTATCTACTCGACTCTGGTAGTGCGATTGCAATCACTCAGAACCCAGTTCTTCACACGAGATGCAAGCACGTGGATATCCGACACCACTTCATCCGAGACCATGTTGAGAGAAGGATATTATGACAGAGAAAATTCATACTGATAGGCAAGGGGCAGACATACTGACCAAGCTGCTAGCGGAGAACAGATTCAGAGAACTCTCAGTTGAAGGAGAAATCTCACCAGAAGTGGGAGGAGAGCTTCACCAACATAACATTCTCAAACCGCTAAAGACATGTTTCAGTCTTCCTGACTCCGGCATATCTCCCAGTGGATACAAGGAAGCCAAGATCAATGATTACATTAGGCGATTATGCGGAAGGGATGACATATCCTTCAAAGATGTATTTCTGAAGAGTCAGCTCCTGCCAGAATTTAGAAGTCTGGCTTACGTTGTTATCCACATCCTCACGAGTGTGGATGGTTCGTTTGATCAGCTGTCCAAACCTAGGCTCCAGATAATGATGGCAATCATGGACGAAGTCAAGTTAAATTTGGCTCAAATCTTTCTTTCAGAACTGAAGGCCCAGTCGCAGAAGTTTGATAATGGAGACGCATGAGAGAGAAGACTATCTACTGTAGGCAAACTTTTGTATGAGACTAAGGTTTCAGCGGTGATAGAAGCATTAGTATCCTCGCATGCGTTATTTGGCAACATGAAATACTTCAACAAGAAACTAATCAAGTTCAGGTCGAAAACTACCGATGAAAAGTCAATAGGTCATGGAGCTGCATTGAAAAGGCGTTCGACTGAATTGCCTCCACGTACCGAACAGCCTAAGAGAAAGAAGCTGACAAAGTCTGACGCTTCTAAGGCTGGTTCTCCACGTCCCCCACAGGTGGAAACCATACTAGACTCGGACATAGGCATTTAAGGTGCCACTCTCAAAGATAAAGTCCAAAGAGTCAGTACTGAAGAAACTCAGTTGGAGTACGAATCTGAACCAACTACTGAGGTATCTTCAGAGCTACCAACCACAATTCAACTGACCAGACTTAGGGCTGAATCCGAAGTCGCTGAACAGATCCCTGAAATTGTCAACTATCAGGATCTGGTGGATATAGCTGTCAGGGCAAGGACTCAGAAGCTGCTGAGATTCCTTAATTAGGATATTCTTGAAGACATGATCCAGCAGTATTCTATACCCACATTACTGGTAGAGGAGCAACAACTGCAGTCTGAGATAGGGTTTGGAGAACCCTCAGACATTGCATCTTTTGAGGACTTGAGATCAGCTATGCTATATCTGCTAGAGCTGAAGTATGCCTCCTCTCATGCCAAAGACCCTTCGCCCACTGACAACCCAGCTGATGGTGATGATTCAACACCCAAGAATGCAGAGCGGGGAGACTCTGCTGAGGGATGTTGGGAGATGATTCACCACTAAAATGTTTAGAATATTTGGCTGATCCCAAAACCCTATGTTGATTGGTGAACCATTCCTTTGTTTTTGTAACACCTTGGTCTCTAAGAGTTTCAGACTCAGTAGACTTGCTTTGAGCATGGTCCCAAGCTCATAAGTTATGTCTGCTGAACCTCAGTAGACTATCCACCTCAATACCATGGAATGAAGATTCAGTAGTGTTGGACTCAGCAGGAGCAAAGATACCGAAAGGTGTTCGGGAGTCGAGAAACCGGACTCGGTGGTGCGGCTTATCGAACTCGTAGTCGACCTTCGGTAGAGTTGAACTCAGCACGAGTATACTACTAAACCCCTGGTCAGACTCAGCAACGGCCTGACAGTTTACTTAACTGTCTTCAAAGAATAAATCAGTAGAGTTGTCCGAGGTCGTACATATCAGAGAAGTCAGCTTCAGTATCTGCCTTGAAGTCTGAATGTCTCAACAAATTTCTACACCTCGACCAATGACAAGCAGCCATCTGTTAAAGTAACTAGTAAAAGCTGCAAGTCAACCACTTTCCTGAAAAAGATATTTTGTTTGAATTTGTAAACTGAGACTTGCTTAGTATAATCATAAAGCTGTGTTTATCCTGTGTGCAAACCGACTGAGACTAACTCAGTATAATAAAATAGCCTCCTTCCTTGTTCAGGACAGTGGACGTAGGATTTGGGATATCCGAACCACTTTAAAAATTCGTTGTGCCATTTTTTACTGTTCATTCAGAAAACTGTTTACAAAATCATTCAACAGAGTTTCAGTAAAAAGCTTAACTGAGTGCACTAATCTACTGAAACAATTTTATTAATAACATTTTCAAACCAAACTTAATCGGGCCTACACAATTCGGCACGCTACTGAACTTTTACTGAACGGTACTGAATTCTTACATCAGTCAACTAGCAGACCATAGTATAGTCAGTCACTCTGTCCATGCAATTTAGAACAGCTTGTATGTTCTACTGAATTCATTCAGTAGACAATCTCTGTAATCGGACTGTTCGCGTTCAAGTTTGAGAAAAAGGTTTTCAGGTGTATTCACCCCCCCCCACACACACACACACCTGAACGTTTGACTCGGGACCAACAATTGGTATCAGAGCGATTGTTCTTTAGGACTTTCGTTATCTGAAACTGGTCTACTCGAACGGATCCTTGAAACTGTTTTCACTGCATGTCATTCTTCATTCATATCGTTATCTAACATGTCTGATATGTCAGGAATTAGAATGGTACCTATGTTCTCAGTAGTGAACTACGGGGTATGGCGGGTCAGAATGGAAGCACATCTGACCTCCCTCCACGATAGCATGACAAAGGTCTTGAAAGACGGACCTATCGTTCCTATGGTCGATAGTGTTGACTTATAGGAACCAACACAAGGTGGAGCGGTGACCGGGAAGAAGGTGCCAAAAGACAGAAGTCTCTTCACTCAAGAAGAGAAGAAGCTTCATAACCTTGACCGGGCAGAGTTTAGTACTACAAGTCAGCGAAAGAACTCTGGGATGCTCTAGCGCTACTGAGTCGGGGGACTCAGAAGATCAAAGCCAACAAGCTGGCGCTGAAACTTCAGAAGCTAGAGAGATTGTCACTCATGCCCGATGACACGATTAAAGATCTTGATGTCAGATTTACGGATCTGATGAACACAATCAATAGGATGGGAAAGACGTTCTCAAATTGAAAGTTGAATCTCAAAATAATGAGAGCCCTGCCAGACGGACCATGGACTCCATTCGCTACACTTCTAAGACATTCTGATCTTGATATTGTTTCTCCTGATCATATATTTTCAAAATTAAAAGCTAAAGAGTTCATGTTTGGTCTGCCGCAGAGGAAGCAGAGAGCTGAAGCTGACACTCAAATAGATCATGCCTTCAAAGTATCAATCAGCACAACGGCTCCAACGTCTAGCAAAGATGAAACTTCATCAAGTGAATTACAAGAAGGGAGCCTAGTTAAACGATACGTGTTGCTTGCGATCAAGTATCAAAAGGAGAAGGAGCGGCGCAGGAAACTGTCAAGAGTCAACAAAGACTCAAAGAGTAAGTCTGACTTCTCACCAAAACGCAATCCTGACTCACAAACTTCTGAATACAGGAAATAGGAGGATTCTGCACAATCGAAAGACAATGAGAATAGATAAAGCAGAGTCACCTCCTCGCTACAATCGCAAGAAGCCGTGACACTATTAGTACGATTGTCCCGAGCTTAGTATAGCTAAAAGAGCCGCAAGAAAAAGGTCGAAGGGAGAAGTTCATCAAGAAGCGACAAGCCTATATTGCCGGTGAACTCTAAGATGACTCAGAAGAAGTCGACACCTTCATAGATTCATCTCATGGAGGAGGTAATAAGTTAAAAATAAATTATATATTGTCAAAAACAAATATTTGTGTTAATGAAAAGTGTATTCAGACAAGTTCTTTACTTGCTAAAGATATTACTAACCAAGTTATACTTGGAACTCCTTTTTTAACAAATATCTACCCATTAAAAAGAGTAGACAAAGAAGGAATCATAGGAACTTTTGAAGGAAATAATATTTTTTTAAAATTCATTTATGAACATTCTTCATCGACTTTTGTAGAAGCTATTCTAATTTCTAGATTAGAAGATATAGTTCTAATACATCTCCCTTAGAACAAGGAGAATAAAATAAATTGAATGAAGATTTCTTATCTACATTAGAAATGGTTATGTCCCAAAAATGGGATAAGACGGTATGGCCAACAGATCTTGCAAAGCCATAAGCATGCCAATTTATAAATGAATTAGACAAAAGAAAGTAGAAGAGAATCATACTTCTACAAATGACTTAATATTAGAAATTATTAATCTTAAGGAGTAAATAAATTATTTAAGAGATGAAAATAGGAATCTAGATTATAGAATTTCTAGGTTAAAAGATAGTTCTACTACATCTCCCTTACAACAAGGAGCAAAAAATAAATTAAATAAAAATAAACGGATAAGAAGAGGAGAGAAAAGTAGAAAATGAAAAGACACCTACATACTACCTATACATTAGAGTAGGAAATATGTAAACTCCTACTACAATCTAGAATAATAAGTAAAATTACAAATTATTTTGACATTTGTCAACAAAGAAAATGTTTTTGTTGTAGAAAAAAATTTCCTTGAGACAAGATGTCCCCATATACCATCATGCCAGGTATCTTCAATTTTCCCGATTGTCTGTCTTGTTTTCATTTCGATCCAGAAGATTCTTCCTTGCTTTTGAAAATTTCAACTAAAGGTTCTTTCTTATCTTCTAAAATATCTTCAATTGAAGCTCCTTCTTTCGCATCTTGTGCCTCTTGAAAATCAATATCATGATTCGCTGAGGACATTGAAACATCTAATTTACTAGATCTTTGAACTTTAATGTCTTCTTTGAATGTTATCAACAAATCTCTCTTAACTTCACCCAGATATTCCTGAATCATCTTTTCCATAGACATAACCCCAGATTTCAATTTCAATTTTCTTGAGATATGCTCAAATGGAGAAGGAGATAAGCTTAATCGGCTCTCCATATTTCTCAATACTATTATCAATATGACACATAGTATCGATATAAAAAAATATGGTTTGATTCTGGGTTCTATTTTATCATTTTTTTCCCCAGAATTTAGAATGTGAAACCCTTTTAATACAGGGAATCATATCATCGGTATAACCAAATTCTAGAATCCATTTTCATATCCAAGGAATTGAGAATTCTATAACGAAATATAGGAAAGATATTCCCTCCACACATAAACCTTTTCTTGAATTTCAAGAATTTTTGGTAAAATATCCACCCATTTTTCAATTTTTTTCTTTGAAACAATCATGTAAGATTATTACCAACATTCAGGTAAGATTCTTACTGAGGTGCCATAAAAATTCAAAAGCAAGGAAGAATCTTTTGGATCGAAATGAAAGCAAGACAGACAATCGGGAATAATTGAAGACAACTGGCTATGGACAGGATCGGTACATGAGAAAAAGATGGGTATCGAATACTTAGGAATAGAATAAGATAATTCCTGTGACATAATTGGAATAATCGTCACCAGCTTAGAACTTTCAGATCAAAACATCACACCAACTATCCCTCAAATGCCCTTCAATTATACGACCAAAAATGGGACAAAACGGTATGTCCAACAGATCTTACAAAGCTCTAAGCATGCAGTTATCTCAAATAAATCCTCAATTCGGTATCATTTCTTATCATAACATCAGTTCTGTCTTTCATAATACTGAACCATTGTTGTAAGATAATTATATAGCTCATATATAATTTATTAGACGAGAGTTTAGCCTATAAGGCTAACCATTTTTAATATAATACAAAATCAAATTATCAAATTAGATTATCAAACTAAATAAAAGAAGAAAAGAGAAAAGACTTACAATATAGAAGTTATTTGATCTCTTCTAAAACTGAAAGTTGATGAAGAACGTTTTCAAGGAGAAAATTTATAAAAGTGAGTATTCTATTTATGTTGTTGTCATTTAAGTTGTCCTGTGAAATCTGATATTATCATTTTTCAATTTCTTTATTTGTATTCCCATTATACTTACAGATATCAGAGTACATTAACATTCTATATATTGTATTATGACTTTGTTGATTAACAAATTCATCAAATATTTCATTGATATATATGATGGCCACTTTAACTATTTGATATATTATCATTTTGTTCTTCTATTAGAACATCAACTTGTGTTGGTCTTGGATAATAGTAATTTCTTATTGTTGGCTTATCTGCCCATTTTGATATTTTATTTATTTCTTCTTCATACACGTGTTTATAATCTGGATTATCAACTAATTTTTCCTTTAGTTTTTTTATCAAGTGTGCAGATTCTTAAATTTTTTAATTTTCTTCAAAGAAATTTCAAATTCTTTCATAGGTCTTAATTCTTTCTGGTGGTGGTTGTGTTGTAGGATTTGCTATTTCTTAAACCCCTCCCGTTTGAGAGTTCTATATTTATAACTTTACTATTTAATACTTCTAATACATTTTTTACTCATGTCATGTAAGAAAACTAATTGTTCTTCTAGAACATTAAGATAAAGATTCGTATAATTATTTTGTTCTATTATGTTATTTAATTGTTTATGTTGGTCCCGATAGTAAACATTCTGGTGTAGAGTGGGGGGGGTGAATACACATGAAAACCGATTTCTCAACTTTAAACGTGAACAGTCCTTTTCTGGAGAGTGTCGTACTGAACAAATTCAGCAGACCAAATAAGCTGTTCTGAATCGCGTGGCAGAGTGACTTGACTTTACTGAGGTCGGCTAGCTGACTAGAGTTAGAATTCAGTACCGTTCAGATAAAGTTCAGTAGTGCGGAAATGTGTAGGCCCAAATTCAGTTGAGTTAATAAAACGTTTTTAATAAAACAAGCTTCAAGATGTTAGTGCGATCGATTAAGCTTGTTGAAACTCGCTTGACTAATTTTAAAGATATTTTCGGTATGCACGTAATCAATGCAACAATAAATAACGAATACATAACACAGGCGATTTTTAAAGTGGTTCGGATCCAACAATCCTACGTCCACTGTCCCGAAAGATCAGGAGGCTATGTATTATACTGAGATAGTCTCAGTTGGTTTGTACACTGGACAAACACTGGTCTTGAGATTTATACTGAGCAAGTCTAAGTTTACAAGGTATCAAACTAAGTGTTTGAAAAACTCTCCAACTATGAATGAGTCCTTTACAATAAGGATCAGTTCGACTATGAACTCCTTCGTCTAAGCTATAGATATGATCAGCTGAGCTTAGGTTAGAGGGATAGGGAACGAGAGAGTGGCTTCTAGAGCGACGAACGGCTAAGTATATACTTGGGTTCGTGTTCAGTCGCTCGGATACTAGAGGCTATATAATTCTGGTTCAGCTTGATTCCCTATGAGCAGGTATGTCGTCTTTCGCCAGAGATTACTTCTTCGAACTACTTGCGGACGACTTAAGACGTTTGTGAGTTGCTCTTTGAATGCTCTGTGTTTGCAGTTCGCTTGTGTATCGTTTGTGTGCTCGTCTGCTTCAATTTGAATTGTATCCCTCTATTTATAGAGTAGAGGAAAGGATAGATCCGTTGGAGATGACGATCCTTGTGTCTCTCTCTTTTGGGTAGCTAACGGCTCTTTCGAAGCATGGTTGCAGTGTCCTTTCCTTCCATTTTTGGAAAGTTGTTGACTTGCAGCTTTAATCAGAATATTGACAGCTGGCTGCTTGTCATTGGTCGAGGTTCAGAAAAGTAGGTGAGACAGAACAAACTTCAAGGAGATCTGAAGCTGACTTCTCTCTTCCTCGTATTGACTGTGCTGTTTGACTTTAGAGAATCCTGACAGTCAAAAGACTGTCCAGCCGTTGCTGAGTTTGATCTCTATTCAGTAGCATGCTCCTGCTGAGTCGGCTCTACTGAAGATCAACTCTAAGTTCATTGAACTACTCTTGCTGAGTTCAGTTCCACTGACTCCTTTCAGTATACTGCTCCTGCTGAGTACAATATCACTGAGTCTTCTAATTCTGGTACTGAGGCAGGTGATCTACTGAGCGCCTGAACTAGATGAAGAGTGTCTACTGAGTCTGAAACCTCAGAGACAAAACAGAACAGGTTACAACTGAATGGTTCATCAGCCAAGATAGGGTTTTGGGATCTTCAAATCTTCAGTAAATATTCAGAGCACAGGGCTACTAGGTTATGTCTTAACTGATTGTGAGAAGACTGAATCATCTCCCAACATTTTCCCCCAATTTGATGATGCCAAAACCTAACACTATGACTTATCAGAAACAGAGCTCCTTACAAGTATTACAAGTAGAATCAGTGGAGTTGTTCTTCAAGTCCTAGACTACTGAGGGAATCAGGAAAGAAATATTATAGCCTATACGTAAAAACTAATCGGCAATTTCTCCCTCGTCTAACAACATTTCCCCCATCTAAGCAATCTAACGGATCGAATCTAACAAAGTAAAGCGACGGAATATATATAAGTTAAGTGAGTGTGTGAGTCGGGAATCACTTGAGTGATTCTCGTGTTAATCATAAAAAAAAAAAAAACAAGGCCATATAAACAATAAAGAATTGTCAGGGCCAACAACAGTGATGTTTTATATATATGAAGAAGTTCAGTACAGGTACATCAACTGCTATTCTAAGAGAAAACAGAACAAAAATTACACGAAATACAGAAGCTAACTAGCATCTGAACTGCTTGATCCTGTCTTTGAAGTCCTTTGATTTAGATTCAGGAAGGGGCGATCCATACATTCCGTAGGTGATCTTCCTCGGCTTCCAGTATCTCCGCAAAGTCGATGGATCATCTTCTTCTAAGCATTTGGCTTCAACGAAGATCTTTGATCTCTTCCTCAATAACTCCATAGTGAACAGAGCCATCTAATTTCAGTGTGGCGGCAAGATTCTTGGAGCTGGGACTCTGACATCGACCTTGTCTGCAATGGCCTTCTAAACTCTGGCTAATATTTCTACATCGGTCCTCAGATGCCATTCAGCAAAGGCGACAGATTTGTGCTTTTCAGGCCAGTATCTCCAGAAGTAATATCTCTTTACGTAATCAGCCTTCAGTGACTCCCACCTTTGAGTTCTTTCCCATGGCATCCATTCATCAACTCTTGGCCATCTGTGGAGTTTGAGATCGGTAGGTTTCCGAATCTTCGCATCTTGTAAGGAATGTTTGCCTTTTCAGGAATCCTCTGGCTTGCTTCTTTTTCAGCTTTCAGCTTCAGAGCTTCTAAGTCTGCTAGTCTGAGCCTTTCTCTAGTTGCTTCTATCTGTCTTGCTTCTTCTCCTCTGTACAGATACCTCTCCATCTGAGCCTAAATCTCTTGCATTTCAAGATCTTGATCCTTCGAGGGTACATAGGAGGGTACATGAGGTTCTTCTTCTGAATCAGCAGGAGTTGTTGATTTTTCTTTTGAAGTGCCTCGCCGACCGGTGACCGTCGCCTGCTTTGTTCCTTTTCTTTTTCCTTCTCTTTATCTGCCTCATCCCTCAGCTTCAGAGTTCTGGGAGGCAGTCTAGGTCCAGTCTTTCTTCCACCTGCTGGAGCCTTAGTCTTGCCTTAGCTGGCTTCTTCTTTGGTTTGTTTGCAGCCTCAGCCTCAGCAATTTCTCTTGCCAATTTTTCATTGGCAGCAATCTGAGCTTCTTCCTCCGGAGTAACATACCTTTTAGGTCCTTTCTTTTTAGAGGGAGAGGTTGGAAGCTTCAGAATCTTCTTACCTTTTTCGGCAACTGGAGGAGGCAGAGGAACCTCTTCCTCTTCTGACTCCTCTTCTACGTACTCAGCGATTTCTTTGATTATGTCAGATGGTGTTTGGGTCGCCTGAGTAGCAGAGTCTTTGGGTCCTGAGCCGCTTGGGCCGGTCTCAGTAGACACTACATCGCCTGCTGCTGAGACACCTTAGGCCTCGCCAGACTGAGTTGAGGGACCAGTGGGAGCAGCTTTGCGACTCGAGTTGCTCCCCGCCATCCTCACTCCTTTCGGTACCTTCAGTACCTTTCCTTCTTGTATCTTTCCTTTTCCTTCCCCCTTTTTGGCATCAACAAATACGCCAGGGATGGCAATAGATACCTTCTTGTCCAAACTTTTGTAACCCGTCGCTAAATCATCCAAGGCATTCTCGAGCCTTAGTCGGGCCGTTCATGCAGCTCGTTCCTCTCTTCAGTGAGTTGTTCGTTGTATTTCTCATGAGAAGCGCCTGCTGCTGTCTGGATATCCTGCAACTGCTTATCCACTCTCTCTTCTATTGCCTTCTGAATTGATTGGAGCCTGAGGTCTGAGGCCTGAGAGATGGAGGAGACTGATTCAGTATGAGCTGTCTGGGCGGCCTTATAGTCTTCAAGAAGTTTTGCTTGGCCAGCCTGAATCATCTTCAGTTGCTCATCGAAGTTGGCTCTTTGAGCGGCGAGTGCATCATTCAGGATTGTGGAGAAATCAGGGACAGGTGTGTTCTGAATGGTTGATCTGAGTCCCTTGATCTCCGCACTCTGAGCCTGAGTAGTCTGCCTCCACGTCTTATGGACGGTGCAGGCGAGGAGTCGGTTCTGAGTCCCTTGACTCCTCAGGGCCCTGGCCGCTAACTTCGAGCGTCGGCTTTTCGGGCTGGGCGCTACCTCGAAGGCAGATTCAAGTAGCAGCTGAGAAGGTTCTGCTGACTTCGAGGTACCAGCCGCCGACTGTCCTGGACCAAGGATGCTGAGAGGTGGTTCAGCAGTAGACGTGGGATCATCCTTGTCCAGTTGAGTTCCCTCATCAGGCTTCTCAGGGCCTGAATCACGGGGTGGGTCCTGACCATCGGGGTCAGACCCATCTGAGGGTGCCGATGCTGAAATAGGTTGGCAGTCATTCAGCATGGCTAGCATGGCAACCCTCAAATCATCTAAGGAGCAGACATCGGATGGCTCTGAGTAGCCAATCTTGCTCCTTATGAGCAGCCCCTTCTCATGGAGCTGTTCACAGGAGTGGTGTTTGATTAAGCGGTTCAGATTGTGCCACTCCTGGAACCGGATCAGCATGTGGAGCCTAGCCTACCTTGCCAGTAGGATGAGATCAGTATGACTGGCTATCTCCGGGATCCTTTCAGCAATCTCTCGGGAGGCTCTAGATTGAAGAGTTAAAGCCTCTATCCCGATGGATTCTAACTTGGAAGCAGTCTCCGAACTTCAACTTCTATGGGAGACGGCTACTTCTCAGCAGAAGGTATACTGCTCAGTGGTGGAATATCCAAGGGGCTCTGAGAGGTTGGAATAGATTCAGCTTGGACCCCTTGGTCCACTGTCTCGTCACGCTCAGTGGAGACGGCCTTCTCCACTGATGGAGTCTTCTCGGATGACTCAGACTCGTCCCTCAGCTGCAGAGGTAGTTCAGCAACCACGACCTCTGGCACTATCTCCTGTACGACCTCACTGACTTTCTTCAGCCTCTTGGTCGAAGTTTTCGGAGTAGATTTAGGAGGAGACCTCTTCTTAGTGGGACTGGAGATCTTCTGAGCTCCGGACTTGGGATCAGCAGGCCCTGATCCAATCTGCTGAAGGGCCGCTGCCTTGCTCTGGAACCGGACCTTCATCATGTATCATCTTTCAACAACTTTGCAAAGGCTAGAAAATTATGAATTTTCTCATTCATTTCAATTTGAAAAGGTTGTTGTGGTGGATATGTTTGATTTAAAATAATTCTACTTCTTAATTTATAAGTTCTTTCTAATACGGAAAATATTGTTCTACATATGTAGAAACAACCCAAGGGACAAAAAGCATAATTTTATTCTTTTGTTCATAGAATTTATAGAATTCTTCCCGAATATTAATTTTTTCTTCAGAATTGAAATTTTCAAAAAACCATTTTTTAAATGGTTCCCATTGGTGTGTTAAATTTTCTTTTTATTATTTGTCTTGCCCGTAATCCAAAGACTAAAATATATGATTCGGTTATTTCCTCTTCTTTAGTATCTTGTAAGTGCTATTTCTTATTCCTTTAACAATATTGTTTTTATCTTTGATTAATTTTTCTATTTTATCTTCATCAGAAAATTCACTAAATTTTTTCCTCTTATTTGAAATGTAAAATGTTGGTCCAGAGACGAGTATCAGGTGTAGGAGGGGGGGGGGTGAATACACCTGAGTCCAAGTTTTTCCTCAAACGCGAAGGTCAGTCTTGTACTGAGTTTGCTACTGAACGAGTTCAGTTGCCAGTTAAGCCTCCTGATCGCGGGGCAAAGTGATTTAACGACTGATCATTCTACTGACTGATGTCAGCACTGAGAAATTCAGTAGATGAATATTGTGCGGAATAGTGTAGGCCCGGTTTTAGTTCGTCTCTTTGAATAACATTTTATGCAAACCAAATCAGTTTTGGCTAGTGCAATTTCAAAGCTGCTTTACTGAAATAATGATTTTACAAATAGTTTAAACACAGATGCAATAAAATAGTAAATAACACGAGCGATTTTTAACGTGGTTGGAATACGCAAGATCCTACATCCACGGTCCTGCTGAATAGGAGGTCTTGTTAATTAAATCTGAGCAAGCCTCAGCAAGGTTTCTGTGCACTAGACATAACCTTCTAAGTTATAGTCCTTAGCGACTTTACAGAATCAAATCGAAGTTTGAAGGTTTTGTCTCCAACAATGAAGGAGTTATTACAATAAGAACGTTTCACTAAAAGTGAACTCCTTCGAAAGTTCTAAACTTAAGATCTAACAAAGTTGGCTTAGAAAAGAGATCGGGGAACAACTCATGAGAGAATAACTACTAGGATATCTCTGTAATTTCTAATTCTTCGTTGGATGTAACAGTGAGTTTGCTATAGGGCTTGAGAATGTAATCGTGAGCTTCTTGCGGTTCTTCCCCCGTTAGTACGTTTGTAGACTTTTGGTGTGGTTAGCACGCTGCTTCAATGAAGACGATCTCTTTATATAGTTGTGACCCATACATAGATCCATTGGAGAAGACCATGCCACATGTCACAAGACTCCAAGGAAAACGGCTATATAATTTTTAATGTCGCCGCAGAGTGGTTGGCTTTGTGTGCGTGAGAGCAGCTTTGTGTCAGAGCATGTAAGTTTTGCATGGTTCTCATTGGTCGAGGTATGGCGGTAGGTGAGACTTGTCAGACATCTGTCTTCTAGCTAAGTTGAATTCCTCTGAACCTCGGACATAAGTATTTATTTACTGACATCCAACTGATAAAGGTCAAGCTGTCTATGTTTCTCGTAGTGTCTGCTTTCTCGAATGACATCCGACTAAATTTCTCAAATGATGATCATATTGAGTCTTCTTTCTGACTCAGCTGAAGAGTGATCTTCTACTGAGTGCTTCCAGGTGCTGACTCGAAGACAAAATCTAAGCTCAGATAGAGCTCCACTGAACCTATAACAGACGTAGGGTTCTTGAACCTTAACTTCTCTACTGAAGTTCAGTCCAACAATTAACCCCTTATAAACTTAGACAAAATAATCTAGAAAGATCAATGCATGTCTAGTCTATTACATCATGTCGGTTCATCACACACTCAGGGGTAAGGACAGGGGTTTTGCGGTCTTCAATTCCTCATAACAATTACTCAGTATCCATAATGTATCATATGTAAAGGTACTGAATCATCTCCTAATAATTTCCCTCGAATCACTAATTCAACTTACAATTTCCCCTTTTATCAGTAGTCTCTACATATCTTACAATTTAGAAACATCTACTGACTCTTATCCTGTATATCCCCGTAACAATGGTCTCCTGACCACTGACTTATATCCCTACAATTTCCCTCCAATTTATGATGCCAAAACCACTAACCACTAAACTCAGTTATTAACAACTAAAAGAAATACAGCTCAAGTTAATAGTTACTCAAATGCACATCAGAAAATATATTCAGGAAGTGAGTGTGTGTTGATCACTTTAGTGATCAGTCATGTTAATAAATGACATAGCCATAAGACAATGAGTGGTTGTCTGTGTTGGGATTTTGTATACTGGAAGCAAATTTTATGCTTGTATACAATGTGTTTTGTCCCTACCACTATTTTATTCTCCTATCTGATAAATATATATATTTGCACATGTTATCCTTTATCTTGTACAAAAGTTAGATTTGTGTAGTGTGTCAGGTATCACAGAAGACAACACAAATTGGTTGAACCGACAAGATATAAACAGGTTATCACAGCTGAGACAACCTCAGGATAAGTTGTCGGTTTAAGCTGCAGTATAGATAAGAAGTGGCTTGTCTTAGCTGCTTGTCTTTATTGGTACACTGAAGGTGGTGTATTGATGGATCACAGTGAGATGTGTTCTCCTAACTGACCTTAGTGGAGAACCAAGATCTCGGTGACTTAGCTGGTCTTAAGCTTGGTAAGACTTAAGCTAAGTGCATTTGGCTATCTATCACTTTGACCTACTATGGTGAACATCATCGCGACCGGATCTACGTATCTTGGGTGTTAGTAGTTATTTGTGGCTCAGGCTGGTTGTCTGTATCTTGCAGCCGTATCCTAGTAAAATGGGTTGATAATATCCCCTGAGGAACTCGAAAGGATTAACACACTAAACCCGGCCGGTTGATTAAGTTCATGTGTGTTAATAAGGTCGAGTGGTACTACTCGGGAATATAAGATGGTAATTAATTTAAGCTGTTAGTAAGCTTAATTAATTAACGGATATTTCTATCTTAAATACGGAGACCGATTAAGTCTAAAATACAAGCACTTGCTCAATTTGGGATAAAGGGGTAAGTCAGCACAGATTCTCTAGTGGAATGAATCTGTGTTTATTAATTAATTTTGCTCTGGGTTGAGCATGGATAATTAATTAATTTGAGGCCCAGCTTTATTTCTTGTATTGGATCCCTGATCTAGCCCGATTAGTTGCCTAGTTATTTATTGTCTCTCAGAAATCATTATTAATGGATTAATGTATTTTTACATTATTTAATAATGTTATTTATCTGAAATTAATTGGCTGGGCCAATTAATTGATAAATATTTTGGGCTGGTTATTTGGAAGCCCATTAGAAATCTAATTAAATTAATAGGTTAAAAATATATTAATATTATATTGGCTTTTGAAGCCAATATATATTAGTATTCTGTTCAGAAACAGAACACACTCATTCATAAAATTCGAGACGCCGTGCGTGAGTGATAGAGAGACAGTAATTTATTTTCTTCAGTTCTCTGACCACCCAGAGGAAGAAAAAGGCCGGGACACAGATCGGAAGATCTAACACAGGAGCAACAATCAAAGCCGCGACAACATACAAAGGAGGAAGGTAGCGTTTCTAACCCTCTATTATCCTTCAATTGGTATCAGAGCCTGGTTTAGGCTCTGATTGTTGCTGTTAGGTGTATCATTAGGGTTCAATTCCGTCGTTATCGGGTTAATTTTCGTATTTGGGGCGGCCTGCGAGCCACTGTTTTGACCCCGTTGTAACATTTTTCTCGTGAGAAAATCCACGAGTAGATTGTACTGTAATTGGTCCGGGAGGCACGAAAATCAAGGCGGGAGGACGAAAAAGGTCAAAACCCTAGAAACTGTCAGATCACGACCGCCGACTTGCGACGGCGCGTGGGGGTGCGTGTAAACGAATTTTTTTGATCCGTTCGGATAGTTTTGTTAGTTTTTTCGTTAGCTTAGTCCGAATAGGTCGCACGACCCATTCCGATTTCTAATTTGTCCGAAATAGCGTCGGAAAGGAGAAGTGGTCGTGCTGTCCAAAAAAGCCCCAAATTGGAAGAAAACCCTAATTCGGCTAGGGTTCCGCCGCATCTTGCGGCGGCGATTCCCGGCAGGTCCGGGGTTTGATTTCCAATCGTCTTGAACCGCTAGATTCCTCGTCACACAGGCTTCGTGTTGATATATCGTATGGGATCATCCAATCCCGAATGCGACCGAAATCGACGTCTGAAGTTGGCTGCTCGTTATGAATTCGTTTCGGCGAATCATTTGAAATTTGGGAAATTGAGGAACTAATCTCGGCCGGAATCCGTTACACGGTGGTCGTATGTGTTCCAATTACGTTTCCCCTCTTTTAATTGATTGAATTGCGGCTCGGAGAGTGCGAATTTGCGCGGCGAAACTCGCCGGCGACAAGCTGCGTAATTACGCAGCGGCACAGTCACGGCGGCAGCTCCAGGCAGCCGTTATTCACGGCCCAAGACATCTGGAGGGGATAAGGCCGTCGTGGACGGTCGGACGTCGCGGCAGGAGGCGGCGCGAGCCGCACGCAGTGGAGGTGCAGATGCGGCAGGCTGCTGCATCTCCAGCGCCGAACGGCGCCTCTTTCGGCGGAGGAGGCCGGCAGTTCCTAGCTCGCCATGGCCGGCGACCACCACCACGTCGGCGGCCAGTAGAGAACCAGCCTACAGCGGCGGCGGGAAGAGAACCAGCGGCAGCGACGGTTTTCGCTGTTGAAGAAGGCGACTGACGTGGCGCGCCACGTCAGCCCTTACTGCCACGTGGCATACCCCCTGATGATGTGGCGACGATAGTTTTTTATGCATTTTTCAAATTCGAAGATTTTGAAGATCGAAGAGCTGTATTTTAATCGGCCAATGTAATAGATAGATTTAATTTTTATCTGTGCTTTTAAGCCCGATAACGACGTTTTAAATTTCCTATTTACGCATTTATTTATTATTATGCTTTAGCATGCAATTATGTGATTAATTGCGCTTAGAAAAGCATGTAAATAGGATTTACGTCGTATTAAAGCATGTTTTATTTTTCGCGAGCACGTTTTATTATTTGCGCTTAGAAATTGCAAGCTTTAGGAATTATGTGGATATGCATGATTCATAACAAACCTTTTGAATAAAAAGACTAAGCAATTTTAAATTAAATGTTTAATTAGATTCCATTAATTTGGATATTAAACACTTAATCGGACCTCCATTAATTGGACTCTACATGAAAGTAGTAAGATTATGTGAGTAAACGTCCACCTGCGTGGCTTGCTTGCATCTTTGAGCTACAAGTTTTGTGAGATGAGTTTTCCAAAACAATATTTGATTATTATTGAGTAGTGGGAGCGAAGCCGTAAACGTCCACCTGCGTGGCTTGCGTGCCTTGTAAACACGAGTACTCTAAAAGATAATATTTAAATAGGATGGCTATTTAGATCAAATTGAATGCGGCATGGTTCGAGTAAGTATGTTAATTTCGAGAATTTGATTCTATTTTGGTCAAATTAATGGTAAATGCTTAGATGTCACCGCAGGTACAATTCATTTCCCTCGAAGTCCCTTCCCGCATTTTAATAGTGACATGGTCCAGAATATCGAACTATTAATTTCATTCGTCTTAAGAACCTAGACGTGGATTGGAATTAAAGAGCTAGGTAAATAGCTTGGTTTAGGGTTACGCTAGTAAACGTCCACCTGCGTAGCTTGCTAGTGGAATTCCTAGAGCCGTTTGAGGTTTTTAATATCATTGTTTTTACAAAAGGTTACAATGATTATTAATTACGAATTATGTGCAAATATTAATTTCATACATGCTTTTAAATCATATTTTTCAGATATGTTTGTTCGAAAAAAAATTTAAGTTCCTAAACAGTCTCACCAACCAAACCCTAACGGGTTTAACAATTTTAAATAATTGCATAGAGTGGTAGAGATATCTTACCTCTCCCAATAAAAGCTCTGCAAAGGTCCTATAAGAACTTCTGTTTTAGGACTGCTATGTCTAAGAACGAGTTTACTATGAGTATGTTACTCAAATATTTGGTAGCGGTCAAAGAGGTTATAGGAAAGGGCAAGAGTGCTCAAGTCTTGAATATCCTTAGTAGTTCAAGGAATCCTCCGAAAGGCGGAAACCAGAAAAAGAGCAGAAATGGTGGACAATTCAAGAAGAGCAGTGGGAGCAAGAAGACGGTCCTTACCGGCGACATACGAATGTCAAAGGAGAAAGGAAGGTCCTTCAAGAGTGGTAAGAAAGGACACTGGAATAATTATAATCCGGATGTCAAGGCAAAAGAAAGAGACGCCGATCGCTCTTGTAATCGAAACGCTTACGGTTTCCTCTTCTACCCACGAATGGGTAGTGGATTCGGGGCAACCGATCATGTTTGTTACACCTTGCAAGGTTTCTTGCAGAAAAGGCAATTGAGCAATGGCGATGTGGTAGTCTCAATGGGCAATGGATCGAAAGTTTCTGCAATTGCCATTGGAGATTTACATCTATCTTTTTATAGTTCTGTTTTAGTACTTAAAGATGTTTAATACGTGCCTGAGTTTAGACGAAATATTATTTCTGTTTCAAAACTCTGCACCATGGACGGTTATAAATCAAGTTTTGATAGTGAAGTTTCTATCATGAAAGACGATGATTTTATGCTGGCGGACCATTAAACGGATCTATATATACTATTACTTGTAAACCGCGTAGTTCTGTTAATGTTGTTTCCTCATCATCAAATCCTAAGAAGAGGAAAGAGTCTTCTAAGGTAAACCAAACTTATCTGTGATACTTAAGACTAGGCCGCATCAATCTTAACAGGACTCAAAGGTTGCTGGAATATGGATCATTGGAGTCTCTCCAAGTTGAACCATTTCCAACTTGCGAAACCTGTTTGGAAGGAAAGATGATGACTAGGCCTTTCAAGGAAAAGGGTTATAAAGCCACAGAAGTATTAAGTTTGATACATTCTAACTTGTGTGGGTCTATGTCAACACAAGCTCGTGGAAGGTATGAGTACTTCGTCACATTTACTGACGATTACTCGAGGTATGGATACGTTTACCTTCTTCGCCACAAGTTGGATTGCTTTGAAACCTTTAAGGAATTCAAGGCAGAAGTGGAGAAGAAGCTAGGTAAAGAAATCAAAACACTACGATCTGATCGTGGTAGGGAATACCTATCCAACGAGTTCAAGGACTACTTGACAGAATGTGGGATTACATCCCAGCTGACAGCACCGGGCACACCTCAGCAGAATGGCGTGTCAGAGAAAAGGAACCAAAGTCTCTTAGAGATGGTTCAGTCGATGATGAGTTATGCAACTTTGCCAGTTTCCTTTTGGGGATATACCACAGAGAGCTGCAAGCATACTTGCTTGAACCGTGTGCCTTCCAAGTCGGTACAAAAGATCCCTTTCGAGTTGTGGAGCGGGCACAAACCCAGTATGCACCACTTAAGGATTTGGGGTTATCCTGCTTATCTGCTAAATAGGCAGACCGACAAAATGGAATCACGTTCAGAAGTGATGTTGTTCATAGCGTATCCGAAGGAAACGAAGGGTGGATACTTTTATGATCCTAAAGAACAGAAGATCGTTGTTATCCCTAACGCTCGGTTCTTAGAAGAGGATTACATTAGTAACCATAAATCTCGAGTCAACATCATCCTTGAGGAATTACAAGGTGGTCGAGTTCCACTTGAACAGCTAGTTGTGCAAGATAGTACTCCATGAGTAACTGCACAATCTGTTAACACAACGCCTGACACTGTTCGACGTAGTAGGAGGGTGATATTTACACCTGATCGGTATATGTTCACTGGGGAGACGTTTGATCATCTCCCGGCAGATGAACAAGATACCGTGGATCCCTGGACTTACAACGAAGCAGTGGGAGATGTAGATGCAGATTCCTAGCGAATCGTCATGGACTCAGAATTTAAGTCCATAATTGATATGGATGTATACGAGATCACTGAACTACCTGAGGGCTGCAAGGCTATTGGTAGTAAGTGGGTATACAAGAGAAAGAGAGAGGACCGAATGGAGAGATCGTGGCGTTTAAGGCCATGCTAGTGGCGAAGGGTTTTACCCAGAAAGAAGGTATCTATTACGAAGAGACCTTCTTGCCTGTAGCAATGATCACGTCCATTCGGATTCTCCTTGCCATATCAGCTCACATGAACATAGAGATCTAGCAAATGTATGTCAAAACCGCATTCCTAAACGGTCACCTTGAAAAAGGTAGGGACATCTACATGAAACAGCTAGATGGTTATGTGAAGAAGGGCGAAGAGCATCTAGTTCGGAAGCTTAAGAAGTCTATTCATAGACTTAAGCAAGCTTTCCAGTTATGGCACCAGCGTTTTCGATGAGGTAGTCAAATCCTATGGTTTTGTATCCTGTTCTAACGAGGTTTGCGTGTACCGCATCTGTGTTAATGGAACAGTGGTGTTTCTTGCACTTTATGTAGATGACATCCTTCTCATTGGCAACAATGTTGAAGTGTTATCAGACGTAAAGACATGGTTATCCGAGTAGTTTCAAATGAAGGACTTAGGTGAAGCTGCTTACATCCTTGGGATCAAGGTTATCCGAGATCACCAGAAAAGGATGTTAAGCTTGTCACAAGTGTCCTACATTGACACTGTTATTGCTCGTTTTAGCATGCAAAAAGCCAAGAGAGGTTTAGTACCTTTCAGACATGGCATTTTTCTATCCAAGAATCAGTGCCCTAAAACGCCTGAAGAGATAGAAAGTATGAGGCTAGTACCATATGCTTCCGATGTCGGTAGCCTCATCTATGCGATGCTTTGTACAAGAGCAGATGTCTCATATGTTGTAGGCATGGTCTCAAGATATCAGTCTAACCCTAGAAAGGAACATTGGACTGTGGTCAAGCATATTCTCAAGTACCTTAAACGGACTAGAGATTATATGCTTGTTTACCAGTCAGATAGTCTAGTGTCTTTGGGTTATACAGAGTCGGATTTCCAGACTGACAGAGACAAGAAGAAGTCTACCTTGGGTTATGTGTTTACCTTGGGAGGTGGAGCTATTTTATGGAGGAGTGCAAAGCAGAAATGTATTGCGGACTCAACCATGGAAGCAGAGTATGTGGCTGCTTCAGAAGCTTCGAAAGAGGCAGTTTGGCCAAGAATTTCCTCCCTGGATCTTGATATTGTTTAGAATTTGCCTAAGGCGATCACGATTTATTGTGATCATGCGGGTGCGATAACAAATTATAAGGAACCTAGATCTCACAAGGCGTCTAAACACATAGACAGGGAAGTACCACATTATACGAGTATTCGTAAATCGAGGAGATATGGTGATTGACAAAATTGGAACTGAATTCAACCTAGATAATCCTTTCACGAAGAGATTACCACTCCCGACTTACGAAAAGCATGTTCGTGGTTTAGGAGTGGTAGAGATGCCCCCAACTTAGGACTACATAAACTTTTGTATAAGTGGGAGAAGATGCGGTGATAGATAGGATAGATAGGCGAGATATAGGCCGGGTACTAGTTTGTACCTAGATAGGCCGAGATATAGTCGAGTACTAGTTTGTACCTAGAACCCGACACATTGTATACTAAAAGTTTACTTTAGTATAAGTGGGAGAATTGTTGGGATTTTGTATACTGGAAGCAAATTTTATGCTTGTATACAATGTGTTTTATCCTTACCACTATTTTATTCTCCTATCTGATAAATATATATTTGCACATGTAATCCTTTATCTTGTATAAAAGTTAGATTTGTGTAGTGTGTCGGGTATCACAGAAGACTACACAAATTGGTTGAACTGACAAGAGATAAACAGTTATCACAACTGAGACAACTTAAGGATAAGTTGTCGGTTTAAGCTGTAGTTTAGATAAGAAGTGGCTTGTCTTGGATGCTTGTCTTTACTGGTACAGTTAAGGTGGTGTATTGATGGATCACAGTGAGATGTGTTCTCCTACCTGACCTTAGTGGAGAACCAAGATCTCGGTGACTTAGCTGGTCTTAAGCTTGGTAAGACTTCAGCTGAGCGCATTTGGCTATCTATCACTTTGACATACTATGGTGAAGGTCATCGCGACCGGATCTACGTATCTTGAGTGTTAGTAGTCATTTGTGGCTCAGGCTGGTTGTCTGTATCCTCTCAGATCTCTGTCCACATGGAGGAGCGGAAGGGCCGAAACACAATTCAGAAGATCTGACACACGAGCAACAATCAGAGCTGCGACAACATACGAAGGAGGAAGGTATCGATTCTCACCTCCTATTTCCATCAGTCAGGATTGCATTCCGCACTACTCGGTCCAGGTTGTGAAATTTCTTCTCTTCATGCGTGAAGGCGGCTTCGTAATTTGGGAACCTTTGGCCCAATATGTGCTCCTACACCTCCCACAACAGCAAATTCTACACTGCCGATCATGTGAATGATTGGTCCTGTCTCGAGGATATCAGTCATACTGTCGTGCAGCAATGTAAGGTGCGCCTCCATTCCGACGCGTCATACTGTATAGTTCTCTACGGAGAACATCGGTACCATCCGAATACCTAAGTTA
This sequence comes from Lavandula angustifolia, assembly GCA_028984105.1. Taxonomy (NCBI): domain Eukaryota; kingdom Viridiplantae; phylum Streptophyta; class Magnoliopsida; order Lamiales; family Lamiaceae; genus Lavandula; species Lavandula angustifolia. The sequence goes on along the minus strand of CM054826.1, from coordinate 20,868,388 downwards.
TCAGACATTTTTAAGCAGATATTATAAGGATGAATGAAGAGATGCTCGTGCAGTGAAGAATCTATTCGAGTAGACCAGTAAGTTCTCAAAACGACGATCAAAAGAACACCGCTCTGATCAATTGTTGGTCCGGAGACGAGTATCAAGTGTAAAAGGGGGGGGGGGGGTATGAATACACCTGAGTCTAAGTTTTTCCTCAAACGTGAAGGTCAATCTTGTACTGAGTTTGGTACTGAACGGGTTCAGTTGTCAGTTAAGCCTTCTGATCGTAGGAGAGAGTGATTCAACGACTGAACTATTTCTACTGACTGATGTCAGTACTGAGAAATTTAGTAGATGAATATTGTGCAAAATAGTGTAGGCCCGGTTTTAGTTCGTCTCTTTGAAGAATATTTTAAGCAAACCAAATCAGTTGCTAGTGCACTTTTAAAGCTGTTTTACTGAAATAATAAATTTGCAAACAGTTTAAACACAGATGCAATAAAATAGTAAATGACACAAGCAATTTTTAACGTGGTTCAAATACGCAGGATCCTACATCCACGCTCCTACTGAACAGGAGGTCTTGTTGATTAATCTGATCAAGCCTCAACAAGGTTTTTGTGCACTGGACAGAACCTTCTAAGTTATAGTCCTTACTGACTTTACAGAATCAAACCGAAGTTTGAAGGTTTTGTCTCCAACAATGAAGGAGTTTCATCACACACTCAGGGGTAAGGACATGGGTTTTGTTGTCTTCAATTCCTCATAATAATTACTCAGTATCCACAATGTATCATACGCAAAGGTACTGAATCATATCCCAATAATTTCTTTCGAATCACTGATTCAACTTATAATTTTCCCCTTTATCAGTAGTCTCTACATATCTTACAATTTAGAAACATTTACTGACTCTTATCCTGCATATCCCTTTAACAATGGTCTCATAACCACCGACTCATATCCCTACATAGAAGCTCTAGATTGAGTAAAAGGTTGTTCTATCTTATAATCTAGGGGTAATATATGTGAATAAATAGATCTTGATCTATAAGATGAATGTCTAGAAGACATTTCTAATTTTCTATTATCTTCAAACTGTAATCTTACTTTTCCTTCTGGTGTTTGTATTTATTTTACCAAATTATTTTGAACTGGTTGTTGTGGAGCCATCGCTTGTTCAATAATTCCATTTTTGGGAAAATATATTTCTTCCCATATAATTTCTCATCTAGTAGTAATATTAGATTTTCTAAAAGTACTTTCTATTAAAATTGTTTCATTGTTTCATTGGGGGTTTAATGTATACAACAATTTATAATATACTTATAACATGTAACTATTACTTCTATTCATGATTTGTAATTATAACCATGAGTTTTAACATTTAATGTTAAAGAATCTAATATATTAATGTCAGATAATGATAATTGCAAATTTTGATATACATCAAAATAAACTGGGTCGTGAGCCAAACTTGTTTGTATTATTCCCATTAGAGATTTTTTCCAATTAAAATTCCTTCCATCACTTAAGGTTGCAATAAAGCTTTCTGGAAGTCCTTCTAAGGTTAAAGGCTTAAATGCAATTTGCACTACTCCAATATGTATAAATTTGCTTGAATGTCTTTAAGACAATAAATCACTACCATCTAGCAATTTAATTACCATTTCTTCGCCATGTAATGAAATGTTTTCTTCTGCAGTCTTTACTACTTGCTTTAATCATATTTTTTTCAAAAGAACCTAACTTATATATCATACTAGGTTCAACCTTTGGATTCTCCATTTATTTAGTAATTCTAAATTTTTAGGTAAATCAAATTCTTCTTTCATACTGTGTTTTAATAGTACTGTTTCTTTTTACCAAATTCATACTGATAAATTTGTGTCTGATATATTACATCCTCACTATATAGCTATCCCGCCACTGGCTCTGATACCACTACGGTCAGGACCGGTTACCTATGTATGAGAAGAAGATGGGTACCGAATACTTAGGAATAGAATAAGATAATTCTGATTACATAATTGGAATAACCGTCATCAGCTTAGAACTTTCAGATCAAAATATCACACCAACTATCCCTCAAACGACCTTCAATTATACGGCAAAAATGGGATAAAACGGTGTGGCCAACGAATCTTACAAAGCCCTAAGCATGCTAGTGATCTCAATTAAAACCTCAATTCGGTATCATTACTTATCATAACATCAGTTCCATCTTTCATAATACTAAACCAGTGTTGTAAGATAATTATATAGCTCAGACATAATTTATCACACAAGAGTTTAGCCTATAAGGCTAACTATATTTAATATAATACAAAATCAAATTATCAAATTAGATTATCAAACTAAATAAAATAAGAAAAGAGAAAAGACTTAAAATGTAGAAGCTATTTGCTCTCTTCTAAAACTAAAAGTTGATGAAGAACGTTTTCAAGGAGAAAATTTATGAAAGTGAGTATTTTATTTATGTTTTCATCCTCCTTCCATAATACAAGCATCCCCATTATTTCTGATAGATCAAGACCTATTTACTCACATATATATTCAATATGTGAGTACATAGAATAAGAAATTTTGTATGCAAGGTTTCTCTCCTCTTAATTGGTTGAGATCAATAGTTGAATTAATAATTAAGAAGTGAATTTAATATTTTGTTGATTTTAGTAAGGGTAATTTAGTACAAACATGAGACAAAATTATATAAGAAAATAAACCTAGCAACATCGCTATATCTCTCCTCTCTAAAACTCTCACGCCTCTCTTCATTCTCTCTAGTTATCTTCCTCTTCTCTCTCTAGTTCTCACTCGCAAAATTTCTCCCTACCCCAAGATTTACCGGGAAAAAAAATCAAAATTGGCCCTTTATGTTGGTAGTTTTTCGATTTTGACCCTTTATGTTGTTTCAGTCCAATTTTGGCCCTATTTTACAAGTTTTTCAATTTCAGTCAGTTAGCGAGTGTACACACGCGCTTATTTAAAAAAAACACATTAAAAAAAAAATTCCTCGAATCCCATCCGTGTACCCGAAAGAAAAGCCTTCCCGTGAAAATCAAATTCAACATAAGCAAACAAAAATGATCAATATAAAGGCCTAATAGCAACCACCTCACCTGATCAATGACCTCATACTTGGAAGACGGGCAGGTATGAAACGGGTCGGATCTTTGCTCTACTGGAGCAGCATAAACTCTACTCATCTTATTCCTTAAGACAGTAATGGGAGTATCCTGCACACTCCAAACACCGGGCTTATTTTCAGGCTCAAAACCGAAAGAGAATAAGTCCGGATCCTCGGACTTGGTGGCTTGGGAGGGGGGTAAGAGCTCGAAAGGGGAGGAGGGAGGAGGGTGGGTGCAGTTTTAGGTCTTGAATTCCAGTGTCATTTCTCTTCTTGAACTTGAAATGGCTGAGGATTGCGGTAGTTAAGTCGACCGACCTCCGATCGGTGTTTTTTTACTATCACTTTGGCGGCTATGCTTAAGGGGTGGAGAGATACAACCTATGTTATCAAAACCGGACCGGTCATTGAACCGATCAAGTAGATTTTAGTGGTTCAACCGGTCGAACCGGTTGAACCGGTCGGTCGAACCGGTATAACATAATAAATATTAAAATAATTTAAAGTAAAAAATTAACCTATCATTTTTCATGTCCAAACTTCAAATTTCATAATAAAAATAACAATAAAAATATTAACCTATAAAACTAGAAACAAATTGAAAAAAAGGTTGAAATCCACTCTTCATTCATCAAATCCATAAGTATTTGGATATGTTTCATGTTGAAATTGGGTATCATCCAATTGATTCAAATCAATTTGTTCATTAATGATTAATCATCTCCACATCAACATCTTTCTCTTGGTTTGTTAGAGTTTTTGGCTCAAATAGTGAAGAGTCTCCTATCCCACATTGGAAAAATAATGAAGTCTCTCATTATTTTTCCCTATAAATAGGTTGTTACCCTCTAGTTGTTATTTGCACCTCATAGAAGAGTATTTTGGGTCTAGGAACTCATTCCGGAGATCCGAATTTGTATACTCTTCGTTTATAGTGAATTAAAAAATTAAAAATTAAATTAATCATATACTTGAATTAAAAAATTAAATTAATTTTTTTTAACCGAGTCAACCGGTTCGACCGGTCACCGGTTACCGGTCCGACCGGCCGGTTTTGCCGGGTGACACCGAGTCAAAGGTGAAAAACGGTTTTCGATTGGATCGGATCGGATTTGTCACAGGGTCCCGGTTGAACCGGTTCAACCGGCCGGTCCGGTCCGGTTTTGATAACATAGGATACAACATATGCGTTTCTTGATATAACTTAGTTTTTTATTTTTTATTTTTAAAATAGTAGCACGTGTTAAACAATGTACACGCGCCCAACGGGCTCAAATTGATAAATTTGATCGGATTTAAAGGTCAAAATTTGACTTTTTGCCAACTTAGATAACTAAAATTGGACCGAAACAACATAAATGGCCAAAACCGGACAACTGCCAACATAAAAGGGCCAATTTTAATTTTTTTCCAGATTTACCGAAACTCACTTGCTCTGGCCTTCCATCCGACTCCGTCATGCCGTCCTGCCAGCCTGTCTCTCACGAGCTCTGCCTTCCTGCTGTCCTTCCAACTCCGCGACAATTACTCTCTCTCTCTCTCTCTCTCTCTCTCTCTCTCTCTCTCTCTCTCTCTCTCCAGATCTACAAAGATCCGTCCCAGATCCGAACAAGATCCCTTCCAGATCTCTCTCGATTCGGCCATCATCGGCGTCGCAACTGTCGCGCCAGATCTCTTTCGATTCGACTAGATCTGTAGACACTTGTTCTAAATCTCTTGAGATCCCTTCTAGATCTATATAGATCTGTCTCCAATTTGATTTTTTGTAGTACTTTTTATCCAAAAATTCTGACGACTACAATTTTTTTGACATTCAGTTGTAATTTTCTTTATGTTTATTTGTATGCACTTTGTTTAAAAAGTGTATGCACTTTTATTGATAATTTTATGCACTTCGATTAATATGTGTATGCACTTTCATCGAAAACTATATGCATTTCGATTAAAACTATACACTTTCATTAAAAACTATATGCAATTTACTTAAAAATTGTATACACTTTGGCTGATTTGGGCTGATTTTTCATTTGATGGTGAAGTAAGAAAAACGTAGAAGATGATGGAATTACATAATTTATGTGTAATTAATGAGTTAGATAAAAATTTAATTTTAATTAATAAAATAAAATTCATAAAATGAATAATTAATTTTTAATGTTCAACTGAGAATATAGATTAAATAAAACCGTTTTACATTTTCTCTTAATGTTCAACGGAGAATATAGATTAAATAAAACTGTTTTACATTTTCTCTTACTATAAATATTACTCCCTCCGTCCCAAAATTCTTATCCGCTATTCCATTTTGGATTGTCCTAAAATTCTTGTCCACTTTCCTTTTTTAATAAATTATTACACCCAATTTTTTTGTGGGACCCACAACTTTATACCAATCTACACACAACTAATAACTCTCCTTAAAAATCGTGCAAAAAACAAATTGGACAAGAATTTTGGGACGGAGGGAGTAATTAATTTTGGATAATTTACATGTAAGTAGGAATTTTTTCACAAAATATTTGAAAATAAAATAAAATGAGTAGATTACTTATATACTCTTAATGAGTTAAATAAAAGATTTAAAATTTAAAATAGCTCATTTAATTAAAATCACATCTCATAAAATAGAAAAATAGATGTATTTTGAATTGTTTGATTAACCAGATGTTCTTAAAAGATTTTTATCCTATACATTTATTTTCCTTTTCCAATTATTTTATAAAAATATTTTTTTAAAAGATAATTAATATATAAATTAAAATTAATAAGTTAAAAAGTCAAATAATATATATCATAAAATTTCATTTTTTTTATATCTTTATTACATAGAAAATAGACATTTTTTATGAGGGAATATTATAGAAACAAAAAACTCATTCTAACATCATTACGGATAGATGTTCTTAAAAGATCTCTATCCTATACATTTAATAATACTCCATAATTATTTATTATTATCAAAACAAAAAACTCATTCTACATCATTCTGGAACGGACGGCGATCTCTTTTTCCCCAAGCTTCTGGAAGAATCAACCCAATTTGTCCGAGAACAAATTTAAGTTTCGTCCCTGCATTTTCCAGTTTCTTTTTCCTTATCGAATTTAGCAAGCGATGATGACAAGTGCAAGAAGCTGGCGGCTAGGCAGGTCCGCGGCCGCAGCACTGAGGGCGTACGGTCGTCAAGTTACCCCAGCAGCATCGGCGATCCGTCGCGCCGTCATTGCTAACGAGACTACAAACACTTGTAATCCAAAGAGACTAGAAACAATTGTATCCCTCGGTCGCATCACCCTCACCCGCTCTTACTCATCTGCTGCTGCCTCTGCTCAGATTAGCAACTCAGAGTTTACTGAGATGGCGTGGGATGGAATTCTCGGAGCTGTGAGTGCAGCCAAAGGCAGCAAGCACCAAGTGGTGGAAACCGAGCATCTGATGAAAGCCCTTCTGGAACAAAAGGATGGGCTCGCTCGAAGGATATTCGCCAAGGCTGGCCTTGACAACACGTCAATACTGCAGGCTACTGACGACTTCATATCTCAGCAACCAAATGTATACAATGGTGAACATTTCATTTTTCTTCTTTAGCTTTCCTTTGTTCATTTCTTTTCTTCCTTCCCTGGCAGGTTTCAGGAGAAACAACTGGACCTATTGTAGGCTCTCACTTTACTTATCTCCTGGAGAATGCTCGAAAATTGAAAAAGGAAATGGGTGACTCGTTTCTCTCTGTTGAGCATCTAGTGTTGGCTTTCCCTCATGATAAAAGATTTGGGCAGAAACTGTTACAGAAGCTTCAACTGAGCGACAAGGCCTTGAAGGATGCTGTTGATGCTGTTCGTGGCAGTCAAAGAGTAACTGACCAGAGTAAGTACTAACATCTAGTTCTTAGACTTTACTGTAAAAAATTAATTATGAAGGTTGTTGTGTTGTCTTGTTGTCATCAGAGAAAAAGTTCTTTAATTCAAGGATCAAGATGAAAACACGATTAAACTAATACTAGTAAACCATCTTTTGGTAAACTATCAGCTTTCTTGTGCTTGATGAGCTAAAGCACTCTACCATTTACTCTTCTCGAATGTGGATGATCAGTCTCCACCATGAAACACACAAACACCGTCTTCTAACTTCTATAGAGGGTGAGTGGAACTCCTAGACAACATTAGGGATGAATCATTGTGCTGTTGATTACTTGTAGTTGTAAACATTCAAGTTATGATGTGCTAATAGCGTTTGAGCGTGTATGTAAGTTCGCTAAAATCTATGAAATTATTCTCTATTTTCCTGCTTTCTCGTTGTTCGGTTTTTTCCCCGTCTGCTTCATGTAGCGATTTTTCAATGAAATGATTCTCTATTTTCCAATATCTTATATAGATCCCTTAGAAAATAAATACTAATTGAGATAAACTATATGTTAGTGCATTTGATTCTGATGAACCTATATCGATGAGTTGGGGCCTAAAAGGAATGCCATTGCTGAAAATGCCTCAATTTTTTGCTTCTGTCGTTTGTATTTCATTCTGGCTGTTAATTTTAGTTTTTTGAGGAACTCTTGATCATAGTTTGTTATTCCTCCTAGCCTTTTTGTTGTTTACAAATTGTATGTTGGTTTCTTATGTAGATCCTGAAGGGAAATATGAGTGTCTTGAGAAATATGGGAATGACTTAACTGAGCTGGCCAGACGGGGAAAGCTTGATCCAGTTATTGGGCGTGATGATGAGATAAGACGATGCATCCAAATATTATGTCGTAGGACAAAGAACAATCCTGTCATAATTGGGGAACCTGGAGTTGGAAAAACTGCAATTGCTGAAGGGTATCATCTCAAAAAATTTGCAGAAATGTCTCGTTTATGAAAGAACATTTGGTATTCTAGGTGTTATTTTAATAAATCTCATATCCTTTGATGTGACTAATTCTGATCAGATGAGGCTTCTTAATGAAGATACTCCTGGGAGAACTAGTGGTATTAACTTGGATTTAGGGGTGTGTTGTTTCCTTTTCCTGTGTTAGGATTTTGCACAAAGTAACTTCTTACGGAAATTCTGGGATAGTATAGTTTTAAGGTACTGTACTCACTTCCTTGTGTTACCAAGTAGAATTTTAAATGATATTATCCTTGTTTCTCTTGCCGATGTGCTTAAATTGTTGTAGACGTACTGGAAAGGGTCTCTGTGTGATTTGTATTTGTAATAATGCATATTGATTGATAAACTGAACTTTTGGGTGTGTCCCATTATTCCATGTGAGCTATTCCTCTATTAGAAGGTGAAGGTGCTAATGATGATAAACCATCTACAATGCAGATTAGCTCAACGCATTGTCCGTGGAGATGTTCCAGAACCTCTGCTTAATCGAAAGGTAGTCACTATGTGACAACATCCTACTTGCAGCTTAGGAAGTTTGTTATTCTTAATAAGGCAGTTTGTTCTTCTGGAAGCTGTTCAACATAAACCCATTTTCCCCCTCCAGTCGTTTAAAGTTGGTACAATTATTCCCTTGTCATCCTAATTTGCAATATCTTTAATGTGTGTTTATTAGTTGATATCCCTGGACATGGGTTCTTTGCTTGCTGGTGCGAAGTTTCGAGGCGATTTTGAGGAAAGGTTGAAGGCTGTATTGAAGGAGGTCTCTGCTTCGAATGGGCAGATCATATTATTCATTGATGAAATTCACACCGTAGTTGGTGCAGGTATTAATATTCTTTGTTGTTTTATACATCTATGTAATTTTCGTTTCCAGTTATCATATAATGTGATGATATAAACAAATGCTTGCTCTGCGGACTTTGAAATGGTAACTGTGATGTGCTCTAATTTTCTATCGTGAGGATTGATTTTTCAGTTCAACCTTGTTTGTCCCTGGTACAATTAGATCGTCATATAAACTACTATTGACTTCAGAATCTTACTTCTGGGTATGTAACTAAACCTGGCTAATCCAGAAGGCTGGCAGATGTGCTGCAGTTTTAGATGCATGTTGATGCATTCTGGTTGTAGGGCTGGGAAAAGTATGCATTAGTTTGTACTCCCTCACTGCTATTATTGTCCTACTTTTGTAAACAGGTTGTCCGCTATTGCTCTCTGTTTTCAATGGCGAAAATTAACTCTTAAACCTGAAATGAAGTGGTCTCTTTCTTACTCACTACTCACCCCCACATGTAATACTCCTTCTCTCCAAAAATTTCACTCACACAATTCCAATAATTTCAATTAAATAGTCAATTTCACTTAGAAATATCTTTTTTTTATCAAAAATATTTTTAATGATTTGGAATCTTTGAAAAAGTAGCATTCCACTTCTAACTCAGAAATTTATGATTTTTAACTTTTTGAAAACTTTAGATTATTTTTTCAATTACAACATTAGAATAATAGAAAAAAAATCGATTACCTCAATTCTACCTTGGAAAAATTTGGATGAGTTCTCATTTCTTCCCACCAACCACTCATCGAAAACTGTGTCTATTTCTTAATATAATTAAAACTCATAATGTACACGCTTAAACAATGTTTCTTAATCTCTGCGCGAAAAGAAATAGTAATAGCGGGACTGAGGGAGTATATGTTATCATAATCACTTACATGCTTCTCCATTCGGAACATTTTCTGATGAGTAGATTACTCCATGTTCAGGGGCAACTGGAGGTGCAATGGATGCTGGGAATTTGTTGAAACCCATGCTTGGCCGAGGGGAACTTAGGTGCATTGGGGCAACCACACTAAATGAGTACAGGAAATATATTGAGAAGGACCCTGCTTTGGAACGTAGATTCCAACAAGTATTTTGTGGGCAACCATCCGTTGAGGATACAATTTCCATATTACGTGGGTTACGGGAACGTTATGAACTGCATCATGGGGTGAAAATATCAGACAATGCTCTGGTATCAGCAGCAGTTCTTTCCGATAGATACATCACAGAGCGTTTTCTACCTGACAAAGGTAACCTCGTATATGTATCTCTTCTTGTACTATCTTACATGTCCATCTTATTTACTGGGAGAACAGAACAATATTTTCACATGTTTTGCTAGCAGCATAACAAGAGACGCATGTCAACTAGTAGACTCTTTATTTGGTCCTTAGTGGACATGTATTAGCATTTTATTTTAAGGTCCAAGAAAATAATGATTTTGTTTTTGTCCAAGTACTACAAGTTTCTCATATTTTATGGCTTTCTATGGTATGCAGTCTGCTAAGCCTCTTATTTCATTTCTTATGAGTTAGCTATCCTACTTGTAAAAAATCTATGCATTAATCGGTAGCCATTAACGTTGTCGGGTGTTTAGTTTCCATAGTAATAAGTTGAAATTTCAACCCATGCTAATATGAGTATAATTATTATGCCAGCAATTGACCTTGTTGATGAAGCTGCTGCAAAACTGAAAATGGAGATCACATCAAAGCCTACTGAGTTGGATGAGGTTGACAGGGCTGTGCTTAAGTTGGAGATGGAAAAGCTCTCCCTTAAAAATGACACGGCCCCAGCTTCCAAAGAGCGCTTGATGAAGCTGGAACATGATTTAGTGGCTTTAAAACAGAAACAAGGGGAGCTAAACAGACAGTGGGAAAATGAGAAGCATCTTATGAACCGAGTCCGGTCGATTAAAGAAGAGGTAATAGCTAAGTAAAGAATTTTGCATCTGATACATTTGGCTATTTCATAACATCCTTGGATTTATTTGTTTTGAGTAGATTGATAGAGTTAACCTAGAGATGGAGGCTGCTGAGCGTGAATACAACCTAAATCGTGCTGCTGAACTTAAGTACAGCACATTGATGACACTCCAGCGCCAGCTTGAAGAAGCCGAGAAGTACCTGGCTGATTACCGGATATCTGGAAAGTCATTATTAAGGGAGGAAGTTACTGATGTTGATATTGCTGAAATTGTAAGCCGATGGACAGGCATACCATTATCTAATCTCCAGCAGAGTGAGAGGGAGAAGCTCGTGTTGTTAGAAGAGGTTCTCCACAGAAGGGTTGTTGGGCAAGATATGGCAGTGAAATCCGTAGCTGATGCAATACGACGTTCAAGGGCGGGCCTTTCTGACCCAAATCGGCCTATTGCGAGCTTCATGTTCATGGGGCCGACAGGCGTTGGTAAAACTGAACTAGGGAAATCTCTTGCTGGGTACCTTTTCAATACAGAGAATGCGGTTGTACGAATTGATATGAGTGAATACATGGAAAAGCATGCAGTATCACGGTTGGTTGGTGCACCACCGGGATATGTTGGATATGAAGAGGGCGGACAGCTGACAGAAGTGGTGCGGCGAAGGCCGTATTCCGTGGTGCTATTTGATGAAATCGAGAAGGCGCATCCTGATGTTTTCAACATCCTCTTGCAAGTCTTGGATGACGGAAGAATAACCGATTCTCAAGGACGGACTGTCAGTTTCACTAATACGGTTCTGATTATGACTTCAAACATCGGATCAGATTATATCCTCGAGACTCTTAGAAACAGAGAGAATGATGATGCAGCAGTTTATGATGTGATGAAGAGGCAAGTGGTGGAACTAGCCAGACAAACTTTCCGGCCAGAGTTCATGAACAGGATTGATGAATACATTGTTTTTCAGCCTCTCGACTCCAAGCAAATCACTAAAATTGTTCAAATTCAGGTAATTTTTATCAATCATCGTTGATCGCTTGCTTTTCCGATTGATAATTGATTTTTATGATATATGTTACGTAGCTGGAGCGCGTAAAACAGAGACTGAAGCAGAAGAACATCAACTTGCATTACACAGCGGATGCCGTTAAAGTTCTGGCAGCATTAGGTTTCGATCCCAACTTCGGAGCAAGGCCCGTGAAGCGCGTGATTCAACAAATGGTTGAGAATGAGATTGCAATGAAGATCTTAAGGTGTGAAATCAAAGATGATGACTCGGTGGTTCTTGATCAAATGTCAGGTGCTGAAAACAGATTATGCATTAGAAAAATTGATAAAGAGCCTATGGTTGCAAATAACTAGTCTTTCAGTGTACTGTATGTTGGCTTTCGGAATAAATACCACCACTGTTCGTGGACAGTTTTGTAAGGTCTAATTTTATTGAAATCAAGTAACAGGCCAAATTATTTCCCTTGTCACACTACAGCTGAGAAGTATTTAGAAAGTATTTGAAGGTTCTATTAATAGAAATTATCTTAGAATGATTTAGGAGATGAGATATTCAGCTTAAGGCTATGATTGTAAATATTGTATTTGAATTAGCTAATCACATTCTACAAAAAATATTATATGTACGAGAATAAGATCAAGCCTAAAACTATACAAGGAACGAGATAACAATGAAATATCCTGATTTATGTTATGCTATTATCAGCCTTCAAGTTCGACGCTGTTTCGAAAAAAGAGGACGGGGAAGAGCCTTGTAAAGATATCGACAACCAAGACCCGTTTCATTGATGTTGAGCTGGTGTACACGGACAAGAAAGAATGTGTCCCCCATCACCGTGAAACGTTTTAAAATGACAGAAAATAAACCGAAGTACCACATCATAAAAATCAGATTTATGTCAGAGGATGAAGTCATGTAAATCTCGAAAAATCATCCACAAAAATAATATAATACCGAAAACCAAAAGTCAATGTGCAGGTCCCCACAATTTACAATGAACTAGCGCATTGTTCAACCGGTTTCGCACGGTGTTGTGATTATGGCCTGATTGATGTTGGATTATTATGTAGGCCGAAAATTATATTAAACCCTTTTGATAGACATAATTGACAAATTCTTTCCCTCTTTTTTTATATATTTTTTTCATTTTTCATTCTAGTTGTGTTTGTCCAGTAGGCTTTCTCGTTATTAATTTTAAATCCGTGAAGAAAAAACTATTTTGGAATTGATTAATTTTTGTTATTGTAATTCAGTTGCAAATGCTTACAATTGAGGCTAAAGTTAAACATTATACATCTAAAATTGAAGGCAATATCGACATTCTCTAATTATATTCGCTAATTATATTGGATTATTTGCGAGTGGTATTCAAGCTCTTATTTTTGCAAGACGCTTTTCGTTTAGTGCAAACCAATACATAAGCGGCTAAAGATAATCGCAAAACTTTTCGTTATTTCACAAACAAAATATATATCAGGAATAGACAACTTAGCTTCAAACTTGCGAGGGTATGGATTGATACCGGCTTCCTTTTGAGTTGTAAGAGTTCTGAGCCTATTTTCAAAATATTGCTGCAAATAGAACACGTCATCAGAGTAACAAACAAACTGAGCCATTTCGGAACTTATAGTTTCCCATCTAAACGTAAAAATACCAGGAAAAAATCAAAATTCCCAATGCAAGATGTAGAACATATTGTTGGATCCACACCCTCATCTTCTGCTGCAACAGGTTTCTTTGTCTGATCCTTTGACTTGTAGATGCCTGAAATGAATGCCGACATCATCACGTAAGATCATGACTAAAATAAAATAGTAAATTAAAAGCCAATAAACAAAACCTATGAAAATTTAATTATTCCACCACAAACTTTGTTCCCCAACAAATATGTATTAAATCATGTTATTTTAGTGCAACCCCTAAACAACATCACCGGCTATCTGTAGAGCAAGCCCTTAATAAGCCCGGACATTATGAGATTCTTACAGTAGGTCAATCCTACTTCAGCAAATCAAAAGGACTTCTTGAAGGAAATATCAGGGTAGGAATGATACCTTTCTCCTCCGTATGTTGTTGCTGTTCTGATTATTGCTCGTGTGTCAGATCTTCTTATCTGTGTCCCGACCTTTTTCTTACTCTGGATGGTCAGAGAACTGAAGAAAATAATATTTTGTCTCTCCCTCACTCACGCACGGCGTCTCGAATTTTAAGAATGAGTGTGTTCTGTTTCTGAACAGAATACTAATATATATAGGCTTCAAAAGGCAATATAATATTAATATATTTGTAGCTCATTAATTTAATTATATTTCTAATGGGCTTCCACATAACCAGCCCATAATATAATTAATTAATTTACTGGGCTACTAATATTTATCAATTAATTAGCCCAGCCAATTAATTCCCGATAAATAACATTATTAAATAATGTAAAAATACATTAATCTATTAATAATGATTTCTGAGAGACAATAAATAACCAGACAACTAATTGGGCCAGCTCAGGGATCCAATACAAGAAATAAAGCTGGGCCTCAAATTAATTAATTATCCATGCTCAGCCCAGAGCAAAATTAATTAATAAACACAGATTCATTCCACTAGAGAATCCGTGCTGACTTACCCCTTTATCCCAAATTGAGCAAGGGCTTGTATTTTAGACTTAATCGATCTCCGTATTTAAGATAGAAATATCCATTAATTAATTAAGCTCACTGACAGCTTAAATTAATTAACATCTTATATTCCTGAGTAGTACCACTCGACCTTATTAACACACCTGAACTTAATCAACCGGCCGGGTTTAGTGTGCTAATCCTTTCGAGTTCCTCAGGGGATATTATCAACCCATTTTACTAGGATACGGCTGCAAGATACAGACAACCAGCCTGAGCCACAAATAACTACTAACACCAAAGATACGTAGATCCGGTCGCGATGACGTTCACCATAGTAGGTCAAAGTGATATATAGTCAAATGCACTCAGCTGAAGTCTTACCAAGCTTAAGACCAGCTAAGTCACCGAGATCTTGGTTCTCCACTAAGGTCAGTTAGGAGAACACATCTCACTGTGATCCGTCAATACACCACCTTAAGTGTACCACTAAAGACAAGCAGCTAAGACAAGCCACTTCTTATCTAAACTGCAGCTTAAACCGACAACTTATTCTTAAGTTGTCTCAGCTGTGATAACTGTTTATATCTTGTCAGTTCAACCAATTTGTTTTGTCTTCTGTGATACCCGACACACCACACAAATCTAACTTTTATACAAGATAAAGGATAACATGTGCAAATATATATATTTATCAGATAGGAGAATAAAATAGTGGTAGGGACAAAACACATTGTATACAAGCATAAAATTTGCTTCCAGTATACAAAATGCCAACACTTCGACTCCTAGAGCATTCACTAGTTTGAATGGTCAAGAGCAGTTACAATCATATAACTTTAAGTCCATAAGAGATCTTTTTTTTAAAAAAACTATGAAAAAAATCAGTCAAATCGTCAGAAAACACAAGAATATATACACAACAAATCTTTTTTCATTCATTAGAATATATACATAACAAATAATCAGGCAACATAAAATTAATATACCCTCTTCATCAGCACATGAATTATTAGGATACAACCAACGATGGAATACAATCATGAAGTTGAAAATACTAGAAATCCCAAACACTAGAGTATGGTAATAATCACGTGGTTCTTTATTTTTGAATCTGATTAATAAATCATTTAGGTCTAATTCTTACAAATAAATTCTATAAATCAACTGTCTTACATTTAATCGACACCGAGAACATCATGCAGTATAAATAAATCCCACACATAAACTCTTGTCAATATTCAAGTAATTGATGTGTGAATATTAATTCATGAGAAAGATAGAAGACATGAGAGTGGATAAGGGTTGACCTCAAATTCTTCTTGCACAGGCTGAGAGTGGCACATACTAAATTATTGCTTGGTTCCTGTCCAATATAAAGGCAAGTTAAATTAGTTATGGAAACGCTTAACTTCAATGTTAAATTAAATAAGGGTAGAATGACTAAGAAAAAGAAATAGGTCAATTGAGGGTTGAGTGATTGCTGAGAAGGAAAATGGTATGTTATTCTCTATTTTAAGATGTGAACTATATTACATTAATACTTCCTAAAGATAAACTCTTCTTGAGATTAAAGTAATTGATGATTCAAGATGAAGGCACGGCACATGAAAGAGGATAAGGATTGACCTCAAATTCTTCTTCCAGGGCCTGAGCATAGCACATACTAAATAATTTCTTTATTCCTGTATAAATTGTAGACTGAGAGATGAATTAGAAAGGAATTCTTCTTGTAGCGAGAATGAATTAGAAAGGGAAACACTTAAATTGTAGACTGAGAGATGATGCTGAGAAGCAAAATGGTATGCTATTCTCTACGTATTTTGAGATTTTAAAACAATATTACATTAATACTTATCTACACTGAAGTTTGAACACAAAGGAAAGGATGCATGTTATTTGTTAAGCATGTAATTTTTGAGTGTAGGGAAGTAACTAATCTCAAGATACAAAGGTGGTGCATAATATTAAACAGATGACAATACTACAATCACATAACTAGTCAATGGACAAATATATTTTGCTCTTAAGTTAAACGTGAAAATTCATTGTAATTGAGTAAATACCTGCTCAATCTTTAGCTTTAGTGAGGAATAATTCATAAGGCAGCTAAACGGAATACTTCAGCGTATACGATATTTCGACCTTTGCAATCATTTTTTGTTTCGAGAGCAGTGGCGGCAAGATTAGAACTGATGCTTATTCATTGTCTATGCTCGTGACAAAGCAACATATAGCTGGTCGTGAGAAAACACTAGTTGTCGTAAGTATATTCCCATGTAGTCTAAAGTTTGTCCTTGTGCTTTGTTAATTGTCATTGAGAAGCACAGTTTCACTGGAAACCGAGTTCTACAAAATGGGATCCCATTCTTTTCATTGTCGGGAGAATTCAATGGAATCATAGGCAAGAAGAAACACCTTCCAGCATGGCGTCCAGTCGCTATCTCCACATAGAGTGATTGTGTTGTGAGGTCTATGCATATTAATCTTGTTTCGTTGCATAAGCTTTCGGTGGGATCTAGATTGCGAAGCAGCATAATAGGGCAACCTTTTTTCAAAATGAGTTTATGCCGGGGGCATGTCGTTTAGGCTCAAAGTATTGAGGAACTCCTCAAAATCTCCTTGGGACGTTCGTCGAGGGCTTTTTCAGCACTTGTGTACACTACAGGGTTGCCTTGAAATAATTCAATTAGTCTAGAATTAATGTCGTCCACAGATTCATTAGTTGGACATAGTATACACCTATTAACCATCGTGGACGGCTTGAGTAAGAAATGGTTCAAGCCTTCAAAAATGGAATGCAACAATCTGAGAAGGGCGTACCAACATAAGAAGAGAAATATCACATATAACAAAATAAAGAATAAATAATAAGAAGATTTTGTTGTGACGTTGAAAAGGTTACCTGGCGAATGATTTTTCAAAATTCTCATAAGGCAACACAATTTGTGAAGGCAAGGCGATGTTGTTTAGGTCGTCTGTTTCAATCAAGCCTTCACCAACTGACAGCAAGAAGTCTGAAAAAGCAGGGTCCATTCGTGCAAGCATGTTAATAGTGAGGAAAACTTTTCTAAGGAAAGGCCATGTAGTTGTTCCAAGAATATTGCATTTAATAATAGTATCATGTGTTATCATTTTTGAGAACTGGGAGAGTCTGCCTAAAATCTCCTCTGAACACAACGACCTTTCCGCCAAGAGGTACGTTGTTGGACATTATATCTTTGAGTAGGTGGTCAAAAGCTTCAAGCACATCTTTATTTGTTGTTGCTGCTTCATCCCAAATAATCAACTTAGCCTGGGCAATTAGTTTTGCAGTTGCAATTTGTTTGATGATAGAACAATTCTGTCTTTTTGAAAAATCAATAGGAATCCTAAAGCGAGAATGTATTGTTCTTCCGCCCGGAAGAATAGATGCTGCTACACCTGATGTCGCTACTGCTAACGCAACGTCACCTATGCACTTAAGAGTAGCGAGCAAACATCTATCGAGAAATGTTTTACCAGCACCGCTGGGACCATCTACGAAAACGCTATCTCCTGAATTTGATGCGATCGCAGCAATAATAAAATCATATGCAGATTTATGGTTTTCATTTAGTTGTAGATATAGTACCCGTTCTTCTTCGCTAACACTAATGTTGTACTCGAATTCAATTTCTCGTGTGTTCATGAATCGTGCAGTGTTGCCACTTATAGAAGGTAAATTTATGAATTCTTGAATTGAGCAACCCATTTGCTGTAAAGAAACATCAATAGCCTCAAGTGTTTTGATTTCTAAATATTGATCTAAAGGGTTTGTTGTTGATAGTTGATAGCAAGAATCAACAGACAGTACTTTGAAAATCAGGGTAAAGAGTTTTTGTAGATTGGCTAGGTTACAGAAGACTAATGTAGTAGCAAATAGGTATCTTAATGCAACAAGCATATGAATGGGCGATGCCTCCATCATGGCCTCCTCTACATATTTATCTTAATGTAACAAGCCTATTTGGAGTGTTGCATCGTGGAAACTTGTGAATACCTGGTTGTTCACGGTCCTCAATCCTTCGAAAGACAAAGGAGCTTTGACATTGGAAAAGAGCAAACGCAAGTAGTACCTCTCTCCCTATTTTGGGCTAACAGTCACGGGTCGACCTATGACTCTTCCTCATTTTCTGTAAGTCCACTCCATAGTTCAGGTGTCCCATACGAAAAATTATGGAAATTCTTTCTATAGTAGTTCCAGACCCCGAGTTGCAGGGCAGTTGGCATTCATATTGAAGAATTCAGTAAGCATAGTCTTTGTAGGGAGGGATCATCAACCAGAGTTTGTAGATCGGTATTCTGACGAAATGATAGAATATGCTTTCCTTCAAGGTGAACCTGTAGAGTATACACTGAAGGAGATATCTCGCTTAGGGAAAATCTATATATCCACCATGTTGCTTCGGGGGGGAAGCCATCGAGCGTCTTGATAGTCTTGATTTCGTCTATGCCCAATTCTGCGTCACCAACTGCCACAAAGAAGTTCACCATTGACAACCCTTTGTACACATATTTGTATATGTATTTTACTAACTTGATGCTGGAGCAGATCTCAACATTTAAGTGACAGTCAAACATTGCGAGCAAACAAGGGTTGTACGGAACAACCCATTGGTTGTCTAGCTCTTTACCGGTGACCATAACCTTCATGCCGTTGTTCCGGCGATGGTAGATTGGGTAAGAGTCCTCAGAATGTATTGTGTAATTAGTAAAATGTTTTGGGTATTTATCATTGCAAATACCATCTCGAATGCAAATATGACCTCTATTCATTTTACCGCAAGACTCGTGGATCATATGTTTGATAACTAATCTGTGCTGATGTGGAACCTCATTTTCATCTGGAATTTCTGCGCATACTATCCTATCGTATGCTTCAGGAGTGACAGGCTTGTATCTATCTTTTAATATGATGAGCAAGTGCGCATGGGGCATCCCTCTCCTGTGGAATTCGACCACATAAACATATGATTCGACCTTGCCGAAGAGTTTTTTCTTCAATATTTCTTCTTTGAAAACTTCCATTTTCGCTCTAAAACCTAGTCAGCAGATCTGGTCTATCGAAAGCTGTTTCATGCCATTTTAGGTGAGCACATATTTCGGGCCATTTTTGTTGTAAGTCATTGTCCGGAAGATGTCCGATTTCCTGTATTTCTGGACTAAAGCCATAGCATCGAAGTAACGCTTCCGCATATTCCGCAGTCTACCGATAAAGGAAGTTGGTAGTATGTTCTTGCGGCCGACATTAGCACCCACTATGTCACCAGCTGCAACAGCATCCACGATTCCTGTTCGTAGTTTTGTCTGAAACCTTGGCTGGCGAAACCTGAAATAGTCTAATCTCTGGGTCTCGATCTTCATATATTCATTAATGACATATTGGTGAAGCAACCTTAGTGAGTGCAGCAATATTGACTCATTCAAGTCACACATTTATAACTTATAGCTATAGAATTGACGAGTTGTTATGTTGCGTTCGATTGTTAGTGTACAACCTTGTGGAACAAGGAGCCGTCATTTAATTAGTAATTAGAGGTGTTGCATTTTGCCTAAGAACAAAATCGTACAAGTGAAAATATCAGTGTAATCATGACCTGCTTCTTCGTGTGCCAATAAACTTTCTGCATTTGGTATAGAATGAAGGATGGTTGGAGTCTCAACATTTGGACTAGACACTGTGGAATTATAAGTTACGACGTTAGTAGAAAACAAAGAATTCTATATATTTTATAATCGTAGAAGGCTAGAAGGATAGGATTATCAAGGTTGTTTGTTGAAGGTTCTAGTTGGCGGATTGATGGGTGCCACTCCGATTCACCGTAAGGGAAAAGAATTGGACATTATAGTGGATCACATCAACCATAAATTTGTTTAATAGTTTGTGTTGTGCCACCTATTGTCTTAACTTGAATACGAGGAGTCCGATCAGCCCATGCATCATTAGGTTTAGAGATTATAGCCGCAATTTGTTCACTTGTAGGGAGATTATATATCCTCTGATCGAGCAAAGGGCTTGCATTTAAGATGATGTTGCAATTCGCCGGTAGTGGTTCCGTATATAGTCTTTCGAAGAACTTTGTGTATGGGTTGTCAGCCAAGATTTTTTGGATTAAACTTGCAACTGAAGGTAGCAGTTTACCATTAATAGGGCATCGTTCCGTAATTTCTGGGTGAGAATCATAGTAGTACATTTGAATTCAAGTTGGTGCACGACTAGTTGATTATAGTGGAGGCAAAAAATGATGGAATTGCCCTTGCACCCGGAAAGTGTACACACCCTTTAAATTTTTAGTTAATTCATAGTCATACGTAACGCTTAGAGATGTAAAGGCAAAGTTGTTATTGTATGTGCGGATATTGCTGCAGAAATTAGACGCATCGAAATTTGATCCTGTCACAGATGTTGTACTTCTGTTGATATGAGGTAGCTTACCAAAGTTACTTTCCCACCTGAACAACATATACCAGGAGGCTCTAGGTGCAACCGGTTTGCTCTGCATTTTGAATGCTGGCAGTCGGTAACAACGATGCTTCAGTGGGAATACTTGTGAGATTATTTTCTGAGTACTTACGTCTTTTTATATGGCTGCTGTAAATTTTTGTAGGATAAATGACTATACAAGCAAAGAGGAATTTGTAAATAGGTGGGGGAGCAAACAATTTATCAAATATCAAAAGTAGTATAACAAGAAAAATATAAACCTGACCTGGGAAAATGGCAGAATGGTTAAGTGACGTTTCAGGCACACGGGAAGATGATGCAGCATAGGAAGTTGAAGCAACCTGAACAGTAGTAGGCTGGCGAGGAATTACAATGCTATGAAAGTTAGGGAATGTCCATATAAATAAGGTAACTAATAACATAATTTCAACATTTCATGTCTTATTCCGAGCGATACAACTTTTATTTCGAATGGTACCACATAAGACTTAAATAAAATATAAAAAATACATATATATATATATATATATATATTTTATATATATATCTTATATGGAGAGCTACCCTTACCAAGGATTTTGTAGCACCACTAGTATTGTAAGCAGTTGTAACTCCGATGACGTGATTATGAGCGCTTATGAATTTGGAGAGACTCCACTTCCCAGTAGAATCACATGTGAAAGATATTAGAGCTCCACATCCGGTTCTTGTAGCCGGGTTTTTGTTTGAACAACAACAACTTTTAGATTTGATTGTCTTGGTTCTACTGAAATAGTAATATCTTTGTTGGGATGAGATTCAGTATGATAAGATTTGAAGATCCCAAAACGCTAGCTGAATGATGAACCTTGCATATGTAATAGCTTTGTTGAGTTCAACCTGTTAGGCACTCAGTAGGCTAGCTAGAGTTCAGTAGCTGATAGGGTTTAGTAGATCCTCTGCCGTTCAGCCAAAGAACTCAGCATCAAGAACTTAGTTGGGATTGCTATAACCCACCGAATCAGCACAGGAATCCGAGCCACGAGCTCATATCTCAGAAAAATGGAAGTACAAGACTATTCAGTAAAAGGTCCGAGGAATCAGAGGAAGTCAACTCAGCATGATATTGGATTTTGAACAACCCTCACCTACTCACTAAACCTCGACCAATGAGAAGCTGTCAGCACTGTACCCGCTTTAACGTAAAGTTGCTTCCATACTGATAAAGAGGGAATCTTTACAGTATCATTCAAAATGAAGATGGCCTTTTTCCTTGTCGTTTTCGACACGTGTCTAGACTCCCTCCAACGGATCTATTTACACGTTGTTGGGATAAGGATTCAATAGATGAATATATAGATCTAATAGACTTGATAGATTTGATAGATCCCAAAACCTAGCTGAATATTGTACCTCGCATCTGTATAGCATAGTTGAGTTTAGTTGTTAGAACTCAGTAGGATAGAGTTCAGTAGCTGCAGGATTCAGTAGAAGACCTCGCGCTCAGCTGAAGAACTCAGGATCGAAGAAGTCAGTTGGACAACAATCTCCAACTGAATTTGCTTAGGAATTTGTGGCCATGCACTGAATACTCAAAAGAACGTTAGTGGGAAAGACACCTCAGTTGAAGGTCCGAGGATTAAGAGGAAGTCATCCTTGATGTTTGATAAGTCTCAACTACCCATCTACCTCGACCAATAAGGAGCCAACAGATATAGCCTCGATGGAGGGCCTCCGAGCAGTCATGCTGATGCTGCTCCATGACCGGACTCAAGGAGCTGAGCCCTCATCAACTCAACCTCCTCCATCTCCCCCACCATCACCTCCTCGTGATGATCAGCCACAACCGCCTAAGGATGCAGACATGGGTGGATCTGTTGAAGGAAACACACCCAAGAATGATCAGCCACAACCGCCATCTACATCTGGCCAGATCATTCGGACTCTGTCTTCGACTCAGCACCAACAACAACTGAAGCGTCGGTATCAGTATGCTGAGATCAAAGTCATCTCAATTGAGTCCATCAATAAGGTCATCAAGCGACAGGCTCACAAGAACAGGAACCTTGCCGATGATGTGAACCAGAAGTGGAGTAGGTTCACGGAGGCACAGACCAAGTCGCTGACTAGCCTGACAGCTGAAGTGCAGAGGATCAGCACGCCATGTTCAGTTGATATTGATACGATCCTCGCTAAGGCACTAGTAGCTTAGAGAACCGACCTGAATGCTCAGTTCGAAAATCTTTTACATTCGCAGGCCAAATCCTTCTCTTAGGAAGTGGCGGCTATAACAGGTCGTGTACAGAAAACAGTGGAGGAGCGGTATGCCTTCACAACTGACAGTGTATCCAAGGCACTGACTCAGCAGCATACCTCCTGCCAGACGATTGAGCAGAATGCGTCAGCTGCAGTGCAATACTACCTAACCAAGTTTGATAAGTCTAAAGATGCTCTACTGAAGGCCATTGATAAGGAGCATGACAGAAGTTGGGAGTCTTACAGTGATGTCGCAACAGATATTGCTACTGGAATAACCTCAGTCAAGGATTCCGTAGCTGACTTGACAAAGAAGGTCACAACCCTGCCCACCCTCCTTGATGATGCCAAAAAGGGGGAAGGGTCGAGATCAACTCAGCTTAGATCTATCTTGAAAGCTGAAGATCAACAGCAGGGCGGACCGAGCTCAGCAACTGATAAGGCTATAGTTCCAGCAGCTGAAGGAGCAACTGAGCAAGCGGTGGCTGAGGTAACTTCATATTTTGAAAATTTGCCAATTGAAGGGTCACCACCTCCAGCATCTGAGAGAGATGATAAGGGCAAGGGCAAGGCGCCTGCTGACCCTAGCCTTCCCAAGGCTAAAAAAAAGCTGAAGTTCAAATCGCGAGAAGAGCAGATTGCCTATGATGAGCAACTCGTGAGAGAACTGGCTGAAAAGGAACTCAGCTTAGATCTATCTTGAAAGCTGAAGATCAACAGCAGGGCGGACTGAGCTCAGCAACTGATAAGGCTATAGTTCCAGCAGCTGAAGGAGCAACTGAGCAAGCGGTGGCTGAGGTAACTTCATATTTTGAAAATTTGCCAATTGAAGGGTCACCACCTCCAGCATCTGAGAGAGATGATAAGGGCAAGGGCAAGGCGCCCGCGACCCTAGCCTTCCCAAGGCTCGAAAAAGTCGAAGTTCAAATCGCGAGAAGAGCAGATTGCCTATGATGAGCAACTCGTGAGAGAACTGGCTGAAAAGGAAGTAAGACAGAAGCCAGCTGCAAAGAAGAAAGGGGTCCAGATCCGCTCCCCTGCGTTTGCACGCACGCGGTCGACCACCTCGAAATAATCTCGATCAGCAGCTGCTAGAGCTCCACAGACAAGAGATCAGCAGACCCAAAAGTCCAAAACTGATCAGCAAGACGGAGCTTCAGGTTCTAAGTCAAAAACTCAGTCGCCTGCTGATTCAGAGGAACAACCTCATGTTCCCTCCACGGTCCCTTCCAAAGAGCAGGAGCAGGAAATCAAAGAAATCTGGGACGTGTGTGAGAGAGCTTTGGATAGAACAGCCGAGACAAGGCAGCTGAGAGAGGCGAGAGAGAGAATACGCCTAGCTGACCTCGAAGCCCTCAGGCTGAGGACAAAAAAAGAAGCCAGGGAGAGGGTACCAGTTAAGGATAGGAGTATCCCTCGTTCCTCCCGCTTCTTCAGGAGCAGAGAGCCCCTGAGTCAGGTGAAGCGTATTGTATATAAACGAACTGACGACTGGGTGCCTCACAAGCATAATAAGTAATGGGAGCAGATGAAGGTATAATTCATCAAGCGATTCTATGTGTGGAGAGTTGGGAATGAAGATTCCTCAGATGTTGACTCTTATTTAAAAGATTTCCTGACCACCATGAATCTAGCCCTCCTAGCTGAGATTCAGACTCTGCTTGACCAGACGGGTCAAACGCTGAAGGCACTTCCCTTTTGGACTCTACCTCCTCCTATGACGGACGCTGACAATCTTTGCAAAAAGGAGATAGAAGAAGAGATCGAGAATGCTATATACAGCAGAGGACTGAGCGAGAATATAGAAGAATACTTAGTGGAAATCAAGGCATTAAGGAATCGTGTTTATAAGAGCTATGTCCTTGAGCTCCCTAAGAAGAAGTCAGCTGACTTCCGAGCGAGGATGCAACAGTTTAAGAAGAAGCCCAGCTGATCCTTCCTTCCTAGTCTAGCTTCTTAGGGATAGTTGTCTATGTACTGTAATTTCTTCAACATATATGACAATATCACTTTCTGGCCCTGGCAATCACTCATTGTCTTTAAGGTTTTATCTTTTATTTTCAGCACGACTGATCACCTCAGTGATCAGCTAACCTAACTTATCATATCTGACCTATGTGACTTATGTGCTTATATGCCTTAGAATCATTTCCTACTGATCAACTGTGTTTGTCTTACTCTTCTCTGATAAATTGGTTACACTTAGGGGGAAGAACTCATTTATGATATGAAGGGGGAAATTAGTTTTTTGGGGGAATTTGCATCTTAGGAATATGATTGATAAATGTTGAACTTACATTTGATGATTAGATACTATATGATCATATGTATCAGTCCTGATTCTGTGTGAATGTGCTGAATCTGCTTGTTATGATCTGATAAATTCTGATACATGTCAGTAGAACCAGCATGCTATAACTATGTTAAACTGAAGTTACGCTCTGATACATTCAGCTATTCTTAACTGTCTTAATTCTTATCTTGGTTCTGATACATGACTTAATATCATAAGTTTACTCTTATATCTCTTTACTTGTGACTACTTTGCTTTCTCATTTTCTTTATCTTAGTCAGCTGTGATTTGTTGACTGGAGCATTCCCTTGTAATAGATATTCTATTCAGTAGCTATTAGTCTTAACCTTAGCATGTTTTCTGTGATAGAAGATGTAATAGGTTTTAGCATCATCAAATAGGGGGAAATTGTTGGGATAAGGATTCAGTAGATGAATCTATAGATCTGATAGACTTGATAAATTTGATAGATCCCAAAACCCTAGCTAAATATTGTACCTTCGCATCTGAATGGCCTAGTCGAGTTCAGTTGTTAGAACTCAGTAGGATAGATTTTAGTAGCTACAGGATTCAGTAGAAGACCTCGCACTCAGCTGAAGAACTCAGAATAGAAGAAGTCAGTTGGACAACAATCTCCAGCTGAATCTGCTTAGAAATTCGTGCCCATGCACCGAATACTCAGAAGAACTCAGTGGGAAAAACACTTCAGTTGAAGGTCCGAGGATTCAGAGGAAGTCAACCTTGATGTTTGACAAGTCTCAACTACCCATCTACCTCGACCAATAAGGAGCCGACAGCGACCATCTACTCTGACAAAAGCTGCTCTGAAACTGAAAAAGAGGAGAATCTCTACAATGTACCTACTCAAACAACGTTCAAATTAAAGGAGCCGTTTTCCTTGTCGTATCGACACGTGGCTAGACCTCCCTCCAATGTATCTATTCACCATCGACGACTATAAATAAGAGAAGTCGCCATGCTGAGACGACACCGAGAACCCAAGATATCTACGCACAAACTTTTAACAATCTCAAAGTTGAATCCAGTGAAGAACTAGCGTCTATTGAAGAACACCTATTAGTTCATCACTTAGAGTTTTATTTTGTTCCCCTTCTCTTATCTAAGCAAGCTCATTGTAATATCTTTAGCTTAGAAACCTCGGGGAAGTTCACATCCTTGTGAAACCATTCTTATTTGGAAAAACTTCCTCTTAGTTAGAGAAGACTCAAACTCTTCAAGTTTGAACACTTGTAAAAGTCACTAAGACTATAAGTAGAGAATCTGTCTCGCGAACCGATCACTATGAACTTGCTCAATATAAACTTCAAGGTTTGCGTCTGTCCAGTGAACAGACCAATTGAGACTTGCTCAGTATAAATATAACAAGTATCCTGCTTTGGTCAGTACAGTGGACGTAGGACCCAGTGTGTTCGAACTACTTTAAAAATTGCTGTGTTGATTTACTGTTTATCTTTAACTGATCATACTGCATACAAACCGTACTTCATAAAACTCAGCATAAAAACCGGTGTTTTCTAACCGAGACGTTTAATATGGCCTACACTTCCGCACACACTCTGATACTGAACGACTATTCAACTGACTCAAGTCAGTAGAGCTGAACTCGGTAGAAGATTTTCTGCCCACACGATCTGAAGCATATTTGGCTCTGACTCAATTAAGTAGCAAACTCAGCTAGATCTGACTTCGCGTTTGAGAAAGAAATTTATTTTCAGGTGTATTCACCCCCCCTACACCTGAACCACGTCTCAGGACCAACACACATCGAGGCTATAAATAGAATAGAGTCTTCATGAAAAGACATGAATGAACGACGAGGACACATTAACGGGAACACAAGCATTCAAGCGATCAAACACTCTAGCAAACTCAAAGTCTATTCGAGCGAAGAACTTGCATTCAAAGAGAATCCTTCTAGTTCTTCACTGTAGAGTTTAATCCGTTCTCTTTCTCTATTCTAAGCAAGCTCATTGTAAAATCATTAGCTTAGAAAAATCGAAAGAGTTCAGCTTTCTGAACTGTTCTTATTGTAAAAGTTCCTTCATAGTTGGAGAAACCCAACCTTCACGGTTGGAATATGAAATTGAAGGAGTTCAGCTTTCTGAACTATTCTTATTGGGTAAAGTACGAACAACCAAAGATATGGAAATGTGAAATAGAAGGTGTTCTCCATTTCCATAATTCATATGGTGTCTTCATGTGCATCTCACTGAAGACCGATTCTGAGTATAGTAGGCTGTGTTAGTAGCTTTTTCCCAAAACTTTAATGGTACACCTGAGTTTGTGAGTAGTGTTCTTGCTGCTTCTTTGAGTGTTCTGTTCTTTCTTTCACCAAGACCATTCTGTTGAGGTGTACGTGTAGCTGAGATTTCATGTTGAATTCCTTCACCTTTGCAGTAGTCTTTCATCACTAAGTTAAGAAACTCTGTTCCATGATCTGAGCGTATTCGTTAAATCTTGATATCCTTCTCGACACTCAATCATTTCAGTAGCTTTGGCAGTTCAATTTTGATGTCAGACTTGTTGGCGATGAAAATGACCCATTTATATCTTGAATATTCATAAATGGCTACAAGATCATATTTCTTCCCTCTGATCTCACTGGGGAGACTGGCCCAAATAGATCCATGTGCAGCAACTGAAGGATCCCATTAGTAGAAGGTGACAGAATTGGTGGATTTCTTGATTTGGTTTACTTTCCCTTCAGGCATGCTTCACAATTCTTATGTTTCTTGAACATTCATTGGGCTCATCAGAGTTTAGCATCTCTTGCTAGCTTGTTCATCTTTTTGAAGTTCAGACGACTTAGTCTTCTATGCCACAACCACGCTGATTTGTCATCTGACTTTGTATGTGCTAGCAAGCAGGCTCCAGGTTCAACGGTATTCCAATATGCATAGTAGATATTTCTTCGCCACGAGCCTGATAACAAAGTTTTACCTGAAGATTTGTCAAGAACATCACAAAAACCTGCGTCAAAAGTCACTTTATTGGAGTTATCACATAATTGATTGACTGAAAGGAGATTATGTTGAAATTCCTTCACATATGATACTCTGGGAACTATTGCAGTCCCTATCTTCAATGTTCCGTATCCACTTGTGTATCCTTTGGAGTTTTCACCAAATTCGATTCTGGCTCCTTCTTGCTGAACGTAGTTGGTCAGCAGATTCTTTTGATGCGTCATATGTCTTGATCATCCGCTGTCCATGATCCAAGGGTCCTTTGGCACCTGCAAAATAAAAATAAATTCAGGTACCCTTTGGGTTCAGGTTAGGTCCTTAGATGTTAGTGGATTTTGGGATCCAAATTTGTCCGATAACCTTGGTGGTTTCAGATTTATTCTTGCCCTTGTTATCAACTGATCTCTCTGCTGAGCTAGGAGATACTGACTTCTTTCTCTTCTGAGGTTCATGTTTTTTCTTCTTCTGCTGAACCTATGAGCATTTGTTTCTGGCTCATAATAGTATGATCCATACTGAGCTGGATGAGTATACTGTAGATGACCATGCTGCTCTGCCCATCTGACTTTCTTGGTTCCCCCTGAAATAAATCTTGGTGTTTTGGGTCTTGAACCATGAGTCTTCTTCAGGTAGCTAGGCTGAGGTGCTTTCATCTTCTGCTTGTCCCTTCTCTGAGGTGTTGAGTATTCAGCATGTTGTGTTCCCCCTTGGACAAATCTGTCAGCCAACTGATCTGAGTTTTTCAGTCTAGAAGTAGTTGCTTCATATGTATAACCAAGTCCTTCCTTCGTAGAACAAGGTCTCTGTGATCTCAGTAACTTCTTAGGCTTTTCCTTAGCTCCTAATTTGGGTGTGTTGGAAGGTTGAACTCAAACTCCTCTGCTTTTAGTTCTGAAAATATATAATCAGATGTAACAGAGTTTAAGTCAGTTCTTCTCAAACA
Source organism: Lavandula angustifolia (assembly GCA_028984105.1). Taxonomy (NCBI): domain Eukaryota; kingdom Viridiplantae; phylum Streptophyta; class Magnoliopsida; order Lamiales; family Lamiaceae; genus Lavandula; species Lavandula angustifolia. The sequence continues at coordinate 20,839,117 of CM054826.1, read as the reverse complement.
TGTTGCAAAAGAGTACCAGTTGGACCTAGAAAGATCCCTTAAGATTTTAGTGTTGGTCTCCTTATTGCTGAATATTTTTCCTATCCATTTATGATGTTGAATTGATTCATGAATCGGAAGCTGAAATCATCAACCGACTCTCCGGGTATCATAGCAAACGCCTCTAGCTTCTACAACTCCAACTCCAGTTTACTTTCTTTAATTTGTGGAGTTCCTTGGCTCAGTACGGGGAGAGCATCCCAGAGCTCTTTTGCAGTCTTGAAGTCGTGCACTCTGCAGAGGTATGAGTCACTGAGTGTAGTCATTATTGCGTTGCGTGCAACTCGGTCAAGATTGTGCAGCTTTCTCTCTTAATGTGTAAAGAGGCTCTTGTCCCTGGGAACCTTCAGGCCGGTTATGGCACCTATTTCTGCTACGGTTGTGAGCTCGACACTGTCAACCATCAGAATAATGGGTCCTTTCTCGAGGATGTCTGTCATGCTACCGTGCAGCGATGTTAAGTGCTCCTCCATCCCTACACGCCATACCGCGTAGTTTTCTACCGAAAACATGGGTACCGTCCTTATACCTGAAATATCAGACATTTTGAAAAATATGGTATAGGATGCTATGAAGAGATGCAAGTGCAGAGAAAATGATTTTTCAGGATCTGTTCGAGTAGGTAAGTTTTCAGAAAATGATGATCAGCAAAACACTGCTCTGATACCAATTTTTTGGTCCAAAACGAGCCTTCAGGTGTGTGTGTGGGGGGGGGGGGGGAGTACACCTCGAATGCTCATCTCTCGGACCAAAAATAATTTATCATATAATATATATATAATTTAATATAGAATTTAATATATCACTTACCATATAAGAGATTCAATCCTAGATAAATTAGGATATGGATAAACACAACTATATTTTATCCTAAAACATGAATATCATACATAAAATATCTATTTTAATCATAAAATTTAATATAAAATTATCTCCTAATAATTTCAAACAAATATAAAATATTATATCATTTCATGAATCCTAGTAGGTTTAGGAAATCCAAAATAAATAAATATTATTCTTGCCTAATAATTTTAACATGATTTCTAAATAAATAAATACATTCAAAATCCAAAATAAATTTACATAACAAAAAATGATTTAACGAAAAATAACATAAATGCTTTAATTTCATTTTAATTTCTAAGGCGCGACTTACAGAACTAAAACACTTGATAACATGCATGAATAGATATGCAATGCATTTTATATTGAAAATTTCGGGGCGTTACAAAAGTTATGCCTCAAATTAATTAATTATATATGCTCAGTCCAGAGCAAAATTAATTAATAAACACATATTCATTCCACTAGAGAATCCGTGCTAATCCTTATGAGTTCCTTAGGGGATATTATCAACCCTTTTTACTAGAATAAGGTTGCAAGATACGTGAAAATCAGCCTAAGCTACAAATAACTACTAAGCACCCAAGATACGTAGATCCGGTCGCGATGACGTTCACCATAGTAGGTCAAAGTGATAGATAGCCAAATGGACTCAATCAAGTCTTACCAAGCTTAAGATCAACTACGTTACCGAGATCTTGATTCTCCACTAAGGTCGATCGGAGAGAACACATTTCAATGTGATCCATCAATACTCCACCTTAAGTGTACCGGTGAAGACAAGCAACCAAGACAAGCCACTTCTTATCTAAACCGCATCTTAAAATGACAAGTTATCCTTAAATTGTCTCAACTGTGATAACTGTTTATATCTTATCAGTTCAACCAATTTCTGTAGTCTTCTGTGATACCCGACACACTACACAAATCTAACTTTTATACAAGATAAATGATTACATGTGCAAATATATATATTTATCAGATATGAGAATAAAATAGAGGTAAGGACAAAAATACATTGTATACAAGCATAAAACTTACTTCCAGTATACAAAATCCCAACAATTCTCCCACTTATACTAAAACAAACTTTTAGTATAAAATGTGTCAGTTCTAGTATTACCTTGTACTCATCTATCTATCCTATCTATCATTATATCTTCTCCCACTTACACAAAAGTTTCTGCATTCCTAAGTGGGGGTCATCTCTACCACTCCTAAGCCACGAACATGCTTCTCGTAAGTCGGAATTGGTAAGCTCTTCATGAATGGATCAGTTAGGTTGTCTTCAGTTCTGATCTTCTCAATGAGCACCTCTACTCGATTCACGAATTCTCGTATAGTGTGGTACTTCCTGTTTATGTGTTTAGACGCCTTGTGAGATCTAGGCTCCTTATAATTTACCACTGCACCTGCAGTATCACAATAAATCGTGACCGCCTTAGACAAATTCAGAACAATATCAAGATCCAGGAGGAAATTCTTGAGCCAAACTGCCTCTTTCGAAGCTTCTAAAGCAGCCACATACTCTGCTTCCATGGTTGAGTCCACAATGCATTTCTGCTTTGCACTCCTCCATGAAATGGCTCCACCTCCCAAGGTAAACACATGACCCGAGGTAGACTTCTTCTCGTCTCTATCAGCCTGGAAATTCGAGTCTGTATAACCCAAATGCATGAGACTGTCTGACTGGTAAACAATTCTATAATCCCTAGTCCGTTTAAGATACTTGAGAATATTTTTGACCGCAGTCCAGTGCACTTGTCCAGGATTAGACTGATATCTTGAGACCATGCCTACAACATATGAGATATCTTGTGTCATCAAAGCATTGCATACATGAGGCTACCAACAGCGGAAGCATATGGTACTAGCCTCATACTTTCTATCTCTTCAGGTGTTTTAGGGCACTGATTCATGGATAGAAAAATGCCATGTCTGAAAGGTACTGAACCTCTCTCTGCATTTTACATGGTAAAACGAGCAATAACAGTGTCAATTTAGGATGCTTGTGACAAGCTTAATATCAATTTATGGTTATCTCGAATAACCTCAATCCCAAGGATGTAAGCAGCTTCACCCGAGTCCTTCATTTTAAACTGCTTGGATAAACACGTCTTTACATATGATAACACTTCAACATTGTTTCCAATGAGAAGGATATCATATCTGTAAATTATAAGAAACACCACTGATCCGTTAACACAGATATGGTACATGCACACCTCGTTAGGACAGGATACAAAACCATAAGATTTGACTACCTCGTCAAAACGCTGGTGCCATAACCGAAAAGCATGTTTAAGTCCATAAATAGACTTCTTAAGCTTCCAAACTAGATGCTTTTTGCCCTCCTTCACATAACATTCTGGCTGTTTCATGTAGATGTCTCTTCCTTTTTCAAGGTGACCGTTTATAAATGCGGTTTTGGCATCCATTTGCCAGATCTCTAGGTTCATGTGAGCTGCTATGGCAAGGAGAATCCGAATGGACTTGATCATTGCTTCAGGCGAGAAGGTCTCTTCATAATCGATACCTTCTTTATGGTAAAACCCTTCGCCACTAGTCTGGCCTTAAATGACACGATGTCTCCATTCGGTCTTCTCTTTCTCTTATATACCCACTTACTACCAATAGCCTTGCAGCCCTCAGGTAGTTCTGTCATCTTGTATACATCCATATTAGGTTTGGACTCAAATTCTGAGTCCATGACGATTCTCCATGAATATGCATCTGCATCTCCCACTGCTTTGTTGTAAGTCCAGGGATCTACGGTGTCTTGTTCGTCTATCGAGAGATGGTCAGATGTCTTCCCAGTGAACATATACCGATCAGGTGCAAATATCACCCTCCCACTACGTCGAAGAGTGTTAGGTGCTGCATTAACAGATTGTGCAGTTGCTCGTGGAGCTCTATCTTGCACAACTGGCTTTGTGAGTGGATCTCGATCACCTTGTAATTCCTCAAGAATGATCTCGACTCGAGACTTATGATTACTAATATAATCCTCCTCTAAGAACCGAGCGTTGGTGCTGTTCTTTAGGATCATAAAAATTCGTTTCCTTCAGATATCCTATAAACAGCACAACCTCTGAACGTGGCTCCAACTTGTCGGCCTGCTTATTAAACACATAAGCAGGACACCCCTAAATCTTTATGTGGTGCATACTTGGCTTGTGCCCACTCCATAACTCGACCGGAGTCGTGTTAACCGACTTGGATGGCATATGGTTCAATAAATATGCTGCAGTTTGTACGGCTTATCCCCAAAAGGAAATCGGCAATGTTGCATAACTCATCATCAACCGAACCTTTGCTATGAGTGTTCGGTTTATTCTCTCTGACACACTATTCTGCTGAGGTGTGCCTTGGTCTTTGTCAACTGGGATGTAATCCCACATTCTGTCAAATAGTCCTTGAACTTGTTGGGTAGGTATTCACCACCACGATTAGATCGCTGTGTTTTGATTTCTATACCTAACTTCTTGTCCACTTCTGCTTTGAATTCCTTAAAGGTTTCGAAGCAATCCGACTTGTGGCGAAGAAGGTAAACATATCCATACCTGGAGTAATCGTCGGTAAATGTGACGAAGTACTCATACCCTCCACGAGCTTGTGTAGACATGGGTCCACACAAGTCAGAATGAATCAAACTTAGTGCTTCTGTGGCTTTGTAACCTTTTGCCTTAAAAATCATAGTCAACATATTTCCTTCCAAGCAGGATTCGCAAGTTGGAAATGGTTCAACTTGGAGAGACTCCAATGATCCATATTCCACCAACCTTTGAATCTCGTTAAGATTGATGTGGCCTAGTGTTAAGTGCCACGCTTTAAGTTTGGTTTATCTTAGAAGATTCTTTCATCTTCTTAGGATTTGATAATGAGGAAGCAACATTAGCAGAATTACGAGGTTTAGAAGTAATAGTATGTAAAGATTCGTTTAATAGCCTACCATAGATAAAATCATCGTCTTTCATAATAGAAACTTCACTATCAAAACATGATTTATAACTAGCCATGGTGTAGAGTTTGAAACAGAAATTATGTTTCGCCTAAACTCAGGCACATATAAAACATCTTTAAGTACTAAAACAAAACTATAAAAAGATAGATGTAAATCTCCAATAGCAATTGCAGGAACTCTCGATCCATTGTCCATTGAGACTACCACCTCGCCATAGCTTAATTCCCTTTTCTGCAAGAATCCTTGCAATGTGTAACAAATATGATCATTTGCCCCGAATCACTACCCATTCGTGGGTAGAAGAGGAAACGAGCAGTTTCGATTATAAGAGTGACTCACGTCTCTTTCTATTTTGCCTTGACATCTAGATATCAATTCTTCCAGTGTCCTTTCTTACCATAATTGAAGAACTTTTCGTTCTCCTTTGGAATTCACATGCCGCCGCTAAGGATCGTCTTCTTACTCCCACTGCTCCTCTTGAAATGACCACTCTTTCTTCTTCTTTTCTGGTTTCTGCCTTTCGG